>CP032580.1:9847387-11123822 GCA_008044935.1 Gossypium turneri | reverse complement strand
TCTCCATAAATCCCACGCACACACCAGTAAGGGTATATTAAACCCTTTTCAACCTTTATAAACCAATATTAGGCTATGGTAGACCAATCCAACCAAAACACACCATGAAGTGGTCGTATGCCACTTGAATGTTATGCAGTTAAGTTGCTAACATGATTTGCAATTTTATCACCAAATAATATCAAGGCAGGTTAACTGCCAAATCAAAGTTACTTCTCTTCATAACCATATCCCACACAAAATGCAAATACGTATCACATAGATTGTACGAATAATTTTTGAATTAGACATGTTCATAATCAATTTTTTATAACTCACATCAAACTCCCGACCAATACAAGTTAGCGGAATCAATAATATGCACAATTCCTGATTTACACATCCAATCAATCTTTTATCACATCATAATAACCACTTACAAAAATAAAAAAGTATACACATACATACAAATGCAGGAATGTAACCAACAGAGGCTTAAATGAGCAAGGGATCACTCGGGGACTAAAACAAAACAATTTGCAAAAAGGTGGAAAAATCGTAGAAACAAGACTACATGGTCGTGTGGAAGGGTCTAGACCGTGTGATAGGAGTACACATCCGTGTGGTTGGGGGACACGCCCGTGTGATTAAGATACATGGTTTTGTGGTTGAGAGACACGCCAGTATGACTGAGGTACCCGGCTGTGCGGCCAGACTGTGTAACTCTTTGTTCCTGTGTGACAAAATTCATAACTAAAGAAGTAGGGGAGAGACGACCTTGTCTCAAGCCGTGTGGAAACTCCCAAGGTCGTGTACGATTGACATAATCCCTAACAGAGGTTGCACAGCCTTGTGGCCAGCTTGTGTGACTTGAAAATTTACCTAATTTCTTAAGCGGCACACAACTGTGTGGACCGCCCATGTGGCTCAAAAATCACTCCAATCCTTACTACAAAACACGAAAATTAACCACAAAAATCACCCCTTAATTATAAGTGTTTAAGAAACACACCTGATAACGCAATTCCCAGCACCAAAGATTGACCGATTCGTCTCCACTCAACCAATATGAAAAACTCGACTGCTTCAAAATCTTATTGAGTGAAAATACCGAAAAAGTAGACGAGACCGGAGACGGTGTAAGAATGCTAGAGTTTTAGTAAGGAAACAGGGAAACAACAAAAAGAACTTGAAAGTGACGAATATGGTGGAAAAATAAAATTTAATAGCAACCAAAATCAAAATCTAAAATTAGGAAACAAAAATGTGGAAAAGGGTGTGATATGAGAAGAGTGGAAAAAGTGAGAAATTTTTAGGGATTTCCCTATTTTTAAATAAAATAAAATAAAACTAACCTATTAGAAAATATTATTTTTATATCAAAATTAAAATAAAAAATTAACCATCTTTAAGCTCACATGGGGACTTAAACACGAGACCTAAGGGTAAGCTAACACCTTGCTACTAAACCAACAGACTTATTTTGTTCCTAAAATGCAAAAACTAACTTAACAGTCCATCCGAGCCATTGACCCAACAAATAGACCTTAATATTTCTATCCCCAATTTCAGGGTGTGACATTAAATATATTCCCACAATATGATTGTAACGACTCAGTTTTAAGTGGTGTCAAAAAAAAAAAAGATTTTGGAACTCCATTTTTGTAAACCGAGTCCACAAATGTAACCCGTTCTTCATGTACCAATGTTGGTAGTGGACCAAGGGTGTGAAATTCCACACACAAGAATCCAATCAAGGCCTCTTCTTCATTCCGATGTTCCACAATGCAATCCATTGTGGATGCTCCAATGCCTAATTCTTTGCTTCTTTTTCTATCTCATTAATGTCGTGAACATTGTCGAAGTTCTGTGGACTGGTGGGAACATCTTGCTTACCCTCGAATTGTCACAGAACTCAATCTCCGTTGTACCACTCAGTGGTTGAAAAATTCAACATAGGTGCATTAACGCACCACACGAGTGAATGGTTGTAATTTGACGGGGAGTACACCCATAACGTTCGACGCAGTATATGACATTCACACGAACTACACAATTAATAACATGGTTATAGTGACATGAGTAAAATAACATAAATAAAGTAATTACATGACATGAAAATAATTTTATTTTGAAAAAAATTACCTTCTCCTCGGCGTATGTCTCAATCATCTGTCTATACACAACGAGGGTTTTGGACTTCCCAATCCCAAAAAAGTAAACCATTTGAAAATAAAGCAAACTTGTTAGATAACATTTTCATAAAAAATAATTTTTAATCGAAGTTTTAATTTCTTTTTACCTATTTACAAATGGGAACACATGTTGGTGACTCATATATGCTAGAAATGACATCCTGTACAACGCCCAGGACTGCAATAATATTAAGCACCCACCTATATCTTGTGTATCGTGCTTTGTTGCCCGACAAAGCTCACGGTATATGTTGCTAGCTAATACTATTAAACCCCAACTGTAAGAATGAGCAACTTGCAAATCAGCCAATAGAGGCAAGTATATTAGGTCGATTTTATTGTTATTTGTGTTTGACATAAGTACCCTTATCAACTGTAGTATATACTCCCGAGCAACTCACATCTTCTCCCACTTAGTGGCACTACTCGATAAGGTTTCAAAATTTTGTTTTAACTAGTAACAATTCAAATTGGTAAAAGTAACTTCACCATCTCCAGGCGATCATCCAAGCAATTGATAGTAGAGCACCACAAGTTCATACACTTTACTTGAACCCGTGACCATATCGCTGTCAATTGGGAGCATGAGTTACAATGTGACATCTTCTAAAGTGATGGTGTACTCCTCACATTGCAAATGAAATGTGTGGGTCTCCGGCCCTCGGCGCTTAACTAAGGCAGATATTAAGTTGTCCATCAACTCAAAAATCCTGATCAATGTCATTGTTTCGAATCTGGCAACATACAAGTATGACAAAATACGTTTGTCCGACTGGTAGCTCAGACCAAGGACACGTGCCCTCAAGACATGATACTCACCTTGTCCATAATAAATTAACATATTAGTTAAAAATGCCAATTAAAAAAAATAATAGTGTGCAACTTTATAAATATACTTGTGAATAACAAGTAACAAAATTTCTTACCGGCAAATTAATCATCTTTGTTGTGTGATCGGTTGCTTTGATCAAAGAATCCATTTTTATAGCTGTACAAACAAAATTGAATAAACATATCATTTTAAAAACAATAAATGCTTCCACTTAATGATATTTACCACAACCCATTTTCATTAATAATTTTATTTTTATTTTATTTAAATGAAACATTCACATAATAAAAGTTTTAATCACCAATTAAAATAAATTACCTTTTAAGTGTCTGTATTAAATATATATATATAAACACAAACCAACTTTTTTCTTCTCCCTCTAACTCAAACACTAACATTTTTTTACCAACTAAAAAATAATCTTAAACATTAAATCTAAATATTGTAAGTAAAATATTATAATAAACAAATTATTATTACAAACTAAGAAAAATAACATACATATTCAAACTATCTTAATCTATCCTTACAACTGAAACACAAATATAATCTTTACAAACAAAAATATAATCTTAAATATTAAACCTAAAAATTAACAATAATTTAAAATATAAACATATATTTAATATGCAAATTATTATAATAAACAATAAAAACATACCTTAAAATTATCACAATTTTTCTTTAAAACACCAACACAATCAAATTTTTCCTCCCAAATTTCCAACAGCCAACACCAAAAAAAAAAAAAAAATCATTTTTTTCTTCCTCAAGTTAAAATTGAGTTCCAAATTAAAGGTATTGGGGGGAGGGGGAGCCTGTGACCGATTGTTCATGTTGGTGGCAGGGTGTCAGCTTGGTGTCGCTTGGCGACGTGACCAATCAGTCACCGGCTCCCCCTAAATGGCCTTTAATTTCTTTTTTAGCTTTCTGTTTTTTTCTCTTTCAGTCCTCTTTTTTAAAATATAATTGGTGCCACCTGACACGTTGACAGTGCCATTATAAAAGTACTTTTTTCCCGTTATTTCTCACTGTGTATACTCGTATTTTCACGGGTATTTTGAAAAATACATATGAATGCCCTCTAACACAATAGCGACCAAAAATTTTTTTTTTAAAAGCCTAATGATTAAGGAATGATTAGCTGAAAAGGGAGGTGATATCGCGGGTGTGTCAAATGGCACGAAGATCATTGTAATAAACACTTCATTTTTATAAATAATTTTTCTTCCAACCTATTTTTATAATTAATTAATTTTTTTAATATTATTTTTATAAAAGTCATTCAAACTCTAATTTGTGTTGAAGAATCAATTTTGTATGGTGCATTTGCAAGGTTCTAAATTAAGCGATTAATACCCAGTACGTCAAGAACCAATCGAATAATCTACCAATGAAACAAAGACTAAGGGTGAGTTTGGATGGGCAGTGCGTTTACCTGCGGTTAGTGTAAAAACAGCGATGGCGGTGAGATTAGATACTGTAGCGATACTGTAGTGTGAGACAAAAAGTAAGCTAAACGCACCGCACCGCACCCAATCGCCCATCCAAACCCATCCTAAATTAAACTAAAAATAATGTTATGGGTGGTCATAGTTGTTTTGGTTCGGAAAAAGATTAAGAAATGCTTTAATATATATTATTATTTATTTTTGACAGATAAAGGCAATTTTAGTCAAAGTAGAAACAAAAATAATATGAAATAATATTTGATACATCATCTGTGCATAAATTTTATGTACTATTAGCGAATAATAATATGATACATTATACGTAAATTAAATAAAAAATATGGAGGACTTGTAATGTTTAGAGTTTCTAGTTTAGGGTTTTAATATTTATTTATATATATTTATAATTAATTATTATTTAATTATGTTTAAATAAAATTATCTATGTTTATTTATAAGTCATTCACTATTTTTTATTTTATTTAATGATGAAATATCATATTATTATACACTCATAGTGAATCAAATATTACACATTAAAGTAAAATGGAATACAAACTGTAACTAAACAAACTAAATAGAATTGGGTATAAAACTTAACCAAATTGGTACATATGGCTACTCATAGGAGAGCTCAACATACTTAGAATTAAAATTTAGTAAGCTGCAACACTTTTTTATTTTTTTTAAGCAGTGACACTGGGAGAAATACTTACAATAGTCCAACCTAATTTATTCATAGGAAATCTTGAAATACAAATTGGGTTATTCACAGCTATTTCATAACAAATACTTATAGATTTTCAAAACGAAGTTGAGAAATAATAGATAAATGAAAGAAAGAGAGATGGAAAGCAAATGTGCATACCTTACCTAGAAATATGACCCAAATTGTAGCACCATATAGTTCCCCAAATTTTATGGTCGAGGAAGGGCTCGACAGTGAAAGGGATTGACGACTAAGTGCTTAAACAAATTGTTGCATGGTTTGCGAAAGGTGGGGATTGCCATTCAAGCATGCCGCTGTCTTCATAATAGATCATGTTGGAAAATATAGATCTCACATATATAATAAGGATAATTACATGTTATTATTAACAATCATAATAGGTTAGTCTAAATTAAAAGCACTACACCAAAACAGGTTTTTAGCGGCGCTTTTTTAGGCCTTTAAGCGCCGCTAAAAGTATTTGCGGCGTTTCGGAAAGCGCCGTAAAAAATGCCGCTATTGATAGCGTCGCTAACATTTGCAGTGTTTTTAGAAATAAACGCCGCTATAGGCCATGACCTTTAGCGGCGCTTTACCCACAAACGCCACTATAGGCCATGACCTTTAGCGGCGCATTACCCACAAACGCCGCTATAGGCCATGACCTTTAGCGGCACCTTTCCCACGAATGCTGCTATAGGCCACGACCTTTCGCGGCGCTTTTCTCACAAACGCCGCTATAGGCCATGACCTTTAGCGGCGCTTTTCCCACAAACGCCGCTATAGGTCATGACCTTTAGCGGCGCTTTTTTAAAAAATGCCGCTAAAGACAATGACTTTTAACGGCACTTTTCTAAAAACGCCACTAATTTTGAGACTTTTTTAAAATAAAATTTTTTATATTTTCAACCCTCCTGTAACAACAAATCAAAAGCAACCAAAATATAAGCCAGCCAAAAGCAATAAATATATATAATATTTAAAATTAAACGAATAAAATAATATTAATATCAATAAATAAAATATAATTCATATTATTTTTACAAAAATGTTAAAAGTTAAAATGACAAAAATATTTATACAATACACTATGACGGCGGATGTTGCGACTGCTGAAACATCTTCATCATATTCTGAACCTGCAGTTGGAGTTCATCGTACTTTCTGCTCTGCTCTGCTTCCCTCGCTGCTGCCTCCGCTTTAAGTTGTGTAATTTGCTCAGCTGTGGTCGGTTGCATCTAAGCCATCTGGTCTCTTAACCTCTGAACTTCAGCTTGAGCCTGACTCCCCGAAGGCATGTAATGTTGCGAGCTGGATCCAAAATATTGGGTTGGGTTAACAAAAGATCCTTGAAATCGAACCCGACCATACCGTTCAGGACCCAAAACTTCAGTAATAATCCGGTTATCAATGTCGTCAATATGAACAGAACTATCGCTGGAAGCAATCGCTTCGTACTCCGCCTTTTTATCCTTTAGTTTTTCCTAATAAATAAATCACATAGTTAGGAATGCAATATATATTAAAAAAACAAATGCAACATAACTTAACAATATTTGCATTACAAGCAATGAATTAAACCATTAGAAAATAAACACTATAAATAATTAAAAGAAGTCAAATTGTATTAAACAAACGTACCATAATTTCTGCAGCTTCAGGAGTCATAGGAGATCCATCTTTCTTCTTATGTGTAATGTCAAAAAGTTGAAGGCGTCCAACTTTTTGACCGGACGACAGTTCCTACAATGTAGTAGTAAAAATATTATTTAATAGAAAGTAATAAATATTTGACAGTATTAAAAAATTCAAAATACCTCGGCCTCAGCTACACAAGCAAAACTTTTTGACCCAGCTGTGTGAGTGAATTTCTGTTTCTGCCTACTACTTTTTCCAACTCGTTCACGATCCTACATTATGAAATTATTAGTACGTAAATAGTAAATACTAGAAACCAAAATAATTATAAGATTTTTGTAGTAACACATACCTCTCATTTCTTCGAAATCCAAAATCTAACCGCCTCTTCCCATTGGTACCTCAGCATTCCCAGCGGGACATTTTGTAATTTCTCGTCAACAGTTGTTTTTGTCTTAAAATAATCTTTCTTTGAAGTACTTTTATGGTCTCTTCATCTTTTTCCCAATGCCTTCTTTACATAAGTATCCGAGACCTCTAGAGCAAACCTCGCCTACAAAAAACACAAGTTAAGAAAATAAATATAAATGAAACTTAAACCCAAGAATTATAAATGACATTAAAGTTTTGTTACCTTAATATTATCGAGAGCTTGGTTTTTGTTACTATCGGGTATTTTATGCCACGACTCGTAGTTGATAGGCAACATATTTGCATTTCGTGCTAGAATGCCCAAGTATCCTGCTAGAAGTCGAGCTTCTGATCCAACAGGCTGACCAAAACTGTTACTGCATACTTTGACACGCTCGACTGGATCTAACTCGTATAAATCCCTAAGTAGCGTACGTCCTCGAACTCTGCACGTCCCACCACTTTCAGCTGAAAATGTTATATTATAATATAAGAATTTTAAAAATAAATAAACAATAAGTCAACACGCATGTAAATTAAATGTTAAATTACTTTGAATTTCTGTAGGTTCGTCAGGTGTAATCGGAACATTCGAAGATCCAATAGCAGTCTGTTGTTCAGTACTATTTGTATCTGTCGAGTTTGGAGTATTTTGAACAATGCTTAGATCTCGTACTTTTCTTCTAGGCATTTTATCTGCAATACACATAAAGTAGTTGAAAACTTAGTAACCAATTACAACAATAATAGCACATATAAAATAGTTGAAATACATAATAAGAAAATACATTTATATTATGATATTACATATAATTATACAATCGTAAAAGCTTACTACATCATAATTCGTAAAATAGATTCTATAGCAACCATTTTCATTAACTACAAAAAATTTAGGCCTTTCAAAAATAGGATTTCGTGAGCAATAAGACATTATGTTTCAAAAATATTAACTTAATTTTATATTAATATTCATATGTTATAAAACCATTTTAAAAAGAACTAGTGTTAAATAATGAAATTTGCATTGGCTAAAAGAACTATTAGTAAATAAACAAAGTCCACTTGCTTAAAACCATTTGGGGATTTGCATAATACATGTCAAAAGCGCCTAAATGCAACGGCTATATCAGTATCTCGAAGAGCAAGATGATTAACTACAAAACCTTTTGTTTGCAACAGAAAATTTACTTTCAGAAAATTTCGTTCATTCAATCAAACTAAGGCTGATACATTACAACAGAAGAATAAAAATTTACCTTCCACGCCAAAGAATAGCCAAGTTCTGCAGTGAAAGATGTAGCAAGCTAGCGGCAAAAAATTTACCTTCCACGCCAAAGACTAGCGTTCTCCTTCCAACCTAGCAAGCTAAGCAGAACAACGCAAACAGGAATTATGAACAGTTAAAACTACTTTAAACTACAAACAGGATATAAACAAATTATGAACAAAATTTTGCAACGAGAAATGTTATTAGAATTTAATTATATTTTTATAAGCTATAGAGTAAGAATTATTTGATAAGCTATATAGTAAGAATTATTATGCAACGAGAAATGTTATTAGAATTTAATTATTTGACAGCCTATGAGACCAAATACAACAATTATTTGATAAGCGCTATAGAGTAAGAATTATTGGGTAGAAAGCATCTTTAGATTCATATACAAAATAAGATGTTTTCCAACGCTATCAATGGCGTCATTGATCATATAACCTTTTCTTTTTCCCTTTATAAAAAATGTATACTAAAATCTTTTCCTTAAGATCATATTGTCCAAGAGTTCATACCATAAACTCAATTACTATTTGCTGCACCAAAAGAGACTCCAAAGATGGAAACATGTCCAACACCACTTCATCCACAATTGGCTACATAACATAACTTTTGTAGACTATATGGATAAGTGACGCTCACCATCATTTTATTTGAGACTTTCATAACTATATAAATCTGTAAGTTATTAGTGAACAAGATGATGAATCATTACTTTTATCAAATTATATAAAATAAAAAAGTAAGTCATCAATTGTAGTCATCAATTGTACTTTTTTACCTTAAATATCTTTTCAGCTCCTGCAATTAAATTCTAATAACATTTCTCATATATATAATACAAACAAGATAGTGAAAATTATGAACAAAATTATGAACAGTTTCAAACTATTTTAAACTACAAGCAGGATATAAACAAATTATGTTGAAAATTATGCAAGGTTCCATAGATAAAATTCTAAGAAGAAATTCGCAATCTTTTCTGTCCTAAACAGGATAGTGAAAAATTTTCTAAAACCCATCAACAATTTGCGCATTGAGTTATCAATGAAGGTGTAAAACAATGTATGTGCGGTTGTAAGACAGACAAAACCAGGTGCAAAACAATTTATGTGCAGGAGAGAAAGACGAAACCTTACCGATTTACCCTAGCGACGGTAGAGGAGTGCGACAGTAGAGGACTGTGACGGTCGACGAGCGACAACAAAAGGGTCGGTCTACGACAATGTAGCAGAGGAAGGTTGAAGCGTAGTAGACTAGGGTTCTAGATTTGGGGGAATTTTGGGGAAAAATTGGAGGGGAATTTTGGGGAAAAATTTGAGGGGAAAAATGGTTGGGATGAAATACGTGAATTAAAAAACGACAGCGTCTTACCAGAATGAAAACTTGCGGCGTTTTCACCCTAGCGCCACTAATGCCGTTAATGTGGCAGATAAAACGAAACCGTTTTGTTTATACCAGAAAGAAACTTTGCGGCGATTTTACCATAGCGCCGCTAATGCCTACCTTCAGTGGCGTTTTCAGCCTAGCGCCGCTAAAGCCATTAAATTCCCAGCCAAAAAACTACACCGTCTTGTACAAACTATTAAGGATTTTTACAGCGTTTTTGTGAAAAACGCCACCAATAAATCAATTTCTTCTATTGAAACGGCTCCGTTTTCAGAAATTTTAATACATTGTTTTTTAATTAATATTTAAAAAATTAGATAAAATTAAAAATTGCGGCGTTTTTACCTCAGCGCCACTAATGCCGTTAATATGCCAGACAAAACGACATCGTTTCATTTAAACTACAAAGAAACTTTGCGGCGTTTTTAGCCTAGCGCCCCGAGCGCCCACCTTTAGTAGCGTTTTTACCCATGCGCTGCAAAAGCCATTAAATTCTTAGCCAAATACTACACCGTTTTTCCCAAACTATTAATAATTTTTTGCGGCATTTTTGAACAAAACGCCACTAATAAATTAAATTCTTCTATTGAAACGGCGCCGTTTTCGAAAGTTTTAATACATTGTTTTTTTAATAAATATTTAAAAAATACTATAAATAATTAAAAATTGCGGCATTTTTACTCGAGTGCCACTAATGCCGTTAATGTGCCAGATAAAACAACAACGTTTTGTTTAAACTACAAAGCAACTTTGCGGCATTTTTTCCCTAGCGCCGCTAATGCCCACCTTTAGTGGCGTTTTTACCGGAGCGCCGCGAAAACCGTTAAATTCCCAGCCAAAAATTGCACTGTTTTCTCCAAATTATTAAGATCTTTGTTTATTTATTTATTTATTTATTTCTTGTATGTTTTATTAAAATTTTAAGTAAATAATTATTAAAATTTTAAGTAATATTTAAAAGTATTTGATAAAATTATAAATTTTAGTTTTTTTATTTCATTTTTATATTTTTTATATTTTTTCTTATATTTTGATCCTATCCAAATTAAATAATTAATTACCTATATATATATATATATCCATATAAAAAATTTCGAATTGTTAAGGTTAAATATTTTTAAATATAAAAGTATTAATTAATTGTATCATTTAACAAGTCTCAAATAAACCTTAAACCCTAATTTAACCATTCAATATACATGCACATATAAAGTGATCTATATATATATATATATATATATATATATATATATTATATCTCTTAAATAATATAAACTATACATCTTTGAAATATCTTAAATGATCACTGAACCTCCACCAATTGTAGGATTCTTGACATGTGCTATCGATGCCCTAGGAACATTGCCAAAAAACCGAACGGGGCTTGTAGCTTCCAACAATCCAAATCCCGTCGTTCATCAATAAATATTTTACAAATATATAAGAACATATATATTTAATATATAAATTAACAAAACTAATTAATCTAAGCTTAAACCCTAACTTGAGTACCCTTGACACCCTAAACCCTAAATCCCTAACCCTTAACCCTTAAATCCCTTTAACTCCTAAATCCCTAACCCCTAACCCCTAAACCTTAATCCCAAACCCTAATCCATATCCCGGCCTACTCCTTAACATACCATCCAAAAAATTCCCTAAATCTTTAGTAACCATAAAATATAGTTAAAATCGATTAAACAATAATTAATATAGTTAAAATTTTGGTATAAAGTAGCAATAAACAATATTAATCTTTATAAAATTTATTTTTTATATAAAGTTTGAAATTTATAATATTTTATTTTATTGATAAATGAATAAATTTCTCTAATTAACTAATTTATTATATTCATAATTTCTCAAATAGATAAATGAAAACAAGAAGGACGATCATTAGCGGCGCTTCCCAAAAAACGCCGCTAAAAACCCTAACATTAGCGGCGCTTCCCAAAAAACACCGCTAAAAACCTTAACATTAACGGTGCTTCACTAAAAACGCCGCTAAAACCCATACCATTAGCGGCGCATACATAAAAACGCCGCTAAAAGTCACAGTATTAGCGATGCTAATATAAAAACGCCACTAAAGCCCCCGGAAGATCACCAAACGATGCCATTGGGTTTAGCTTTTTTGCAGCGTTTTCAGCAGAAACGCCGCTAATGCATATTTTTATAGTGATCTAATTTGCTTAAAGTTTTATTGGGTTTTAATTATTAAATAAAGTATGGGTCAAATATGTGTAGATACTCCAGTAATTGAGTTCTAATCAAATTCTAATTAATGATGGGCTAATTAGGAATTAGAATTAATATGCTAAAGTTATAAATATTAGGGGTTATGGTCCCAAATTGCACACAATATATCTTTTCTAATATCCTATCATTAGGAAAGATAAAACAAATATTCTCTTAATTTTTTGTGTGCTAATTTGGAAAATAAAATTCCCAAGATCTATATATTTCAAGGAATTCATGGATTCAGGTACGCTTTCGCATCTAGTTTTATTCTTGTTTTGCTCTTGATGATTTGACATGACAATATCCTGATTTATGATTTAATTAAAGTTTTATATCATATATTAATTTATTATTCTAACAAGTGGCATCTGAGCCTCGTCATATCGAATCATTGAGAATTGATTAAGGTTCTTCCTTTGAATAATTCATTCATGAAATTTCATGGGTTTATATGTTGATCTTTGATGGTTTATATTAAAGTATTCTTTTATGATCTTGATTATCTTAAATTCATCTTAAAATTTTAGGGTTTTGTTTTAATTTTTAAATTTGGGTGATTTTCGAATTGATGGATTCAATTACAAAAGTTTGGAATATTTGATACCTGCGTTTTAATCTTTTTCTTGCGATTCAATTTGTTTTCTTTCTTCATGATTTGTGCTACTGTATGTTATATATTTTTACAAATCATGTTTCGTCACTTTAGTTCCTTTTCTTTGAAAGCCAATATCCTATTTTTTTAAATGGTTTAAGGAATTTAATTTGATGTTAAAAATAAAAGTTATCATATACGCATGGCTTAATTTTTTAATATATATTTTATTATATATACATATATAATATATGTAAATAAATAAATATATACGATTATCTTTTAATTTGATTGAAATATAATATTAAGATAAATATTTTGAAACAAATAAATTCAAATTTTGGCTTTTAATTAAGGATGTCTAATATTTTAAATAGATTAGTTGAAACAAAATGCCGCCAAAGTGACCTCTTTTGTGTAGATTAGTTTATTTGAAATATCAAGATGATTATATGTTTTTGTGATCCATGCGTTTATTGATTGACCCAAAGGTAAATTAATATTTGGCAGAATTTCAACGACATCTGTGGTGATAAATGTGTGACAATTATAAGGTATTTTATGCGAGCAATAAGTTAGTCCAAAGATTAATTAATTGTTTGACATAATTTATTGTTAATGTTTGATTATTACAACAAGAGTATCGCTTACTGTTAGTATTACTGTCCAAAGACCTAATATTAAAGTTGTGTTTGGTATCTTGAGATGAGATTAGCCATTATCTTGAATTTATTGTTTACTTATGAATATTGATTTAAGCTTGTTTTTATTTGTTCTATATTCAATTAATTCTTCTTTTTCTGCTACAATATCTGCTAATATAAATTCTATACCCATGCTTAATGGGACTAATTTTAAGGAATAGAAAATGGACTTACTTATAGTGCTTGGTTCTGTGGACATAGACCTTGCACTAAGGGAAGAATAACTTGCACCTCTCACTACGGAAAACACCCCTGATGTTAATAAGGATTTTGAGAGGTGGGATCGTTCAAATCGCATGAGTCTAATGATTATGAAACACAACATTCTAGAAGCCTTTAGGGGCACAAAATCTGAAGAGAATACTCAGGCTAAGGGTTTCCTTGATGAAATTGAGAAACATTTTGCTAAAAACAATAAGGTTGAGATGACATTACTTCTAACTTCTTTGATGTCTATAAAGTATAAGGGTCGAGGAAACGTAAAAGAGTACATTATAGAGATGTTCCATACTGCTTCAAGACTTAAGGCACTTAAGATCGAACTTTCTGAGGAATTGTTTGTTCTTATGGTTTTGGTATTGCTTCCTGTATAGTTTAATCAATTTAAAATTAGTTATAACTATCAAAAGGAGAAATGAACCCTAAATGAACTAATTTCTCATTGTGTATAAGAGGAAGAAATGTTGAAGCGTGATAACTCCATACGAGGCCTAACTAGATCTATACAAATGAATTTAACTCAATTCAATATTCAATTTAGTCCAGCACACTTTTTGGCAAATTTACCATTTTACCGCTATACTTTTAATTCTTTACAAATTAGTCCTTAGGCTCGAAAAAATGAAATTCATTCAATTTTATCCCTACCCAAGCCTAGCCAAACTATAAACATATTTATAGTAGCCCATATATTTCATAAATTCACACTTTTACTACACAATTTATCACATTTCTCAATTTAATCCCTAATTGATAATTTCATAAAAAATTCCTTTACAAAAGTTGTTTATCTAACAACAACCATTCTTTTTCTACCATTAAATTTCAAATCCATAGCATATTCATCAATGAAAAAACTCAAATACATTAACAGTTTCACAAATTAGTCCCCGGGCTAGCTAGATTAAGCTACAACGATCCCGGAAACATAGAAATTATCAAAAACGAGACAAAAATACTCACCAATTGAACTTCAAAGTTGATGAACCCGAAAGAGAAAAGACAAATTCTTTTACCTTGGTAATTTGGTTGAAGAAACAAAGAAAGATGAAAGCCTTTTACTTTGTTTTATTTATTTTATCATTTATTACTTATTTACAAAATTAACCTTAACTAACCTTAAAAATTACACTAATGCCGCCAATCCATGTACATCCATTATCACATTTAATGGTCTAATTACCAAATAAGAACCTCCACTTTAAATTTCTATAGCTATTAGACACCTTTAGCTATTAGAACACAACTTTTGCACTTTACGCGATTTAGTCCTTTTTTTCAAATTGAGCATGTAATCGGTAAAATTTCTTAACAAAATTTCTTTACAATAATACTATCATATTTTAGATCATAAAATAATATTAAAATAAATTTTTTGACTTCGAGTTTGTGGTCCAAAAACCACTATTCTGATTTCACTAAAAACGGGCTGTTACAAAAGATTTGGGACTAACAAAGAAGATACTTGGTTTGGAGATTCTTAGAGATAGAAAACAAGTAAATTGTACCTAAATTAGAAGGGATACATTGAGAAAGTTCTTTATAGGTTCAATATGCAGAGTGCTAAGCCTGTTAGTACTCCTTTAGCAACCCATTTCAAACTTTCATTGGCTTTGTCTCGAAAGTCAAATGATGAGATTGAGTACATGTCACATGTTCCATATTCTAGTGCAGTGGGATCTCTCATATATCCTATGGTTTGTTCACATCCAAATTTATCATATGCGGTCAGTGCAGTTAGTAGATACATGGCGATTCTTGGTAAAGAACACTAGAAACTAGTTCAATGGATTTTGAGATACTTACGAGGTACTACTGATGTTTGCTTACAGTTTGGAAGAACTAGAGATGGAGTCATTGAGAATGTTGATGCTGATTTTGTTAGAGATCTTGGTAGAAGAATATCTCTCACAGGTTATGTCTTTACAATTGGAGGTTATGTAATTAGTTGTTAAGCCACTTTGCAAACTATAGTCGCTTTGTCTACCATTGTAGCTGAGTACATGGCAATTACTGAGGCTTGTAAAGAAGCCATTTGGTTGAAGGGACTTTTTGGTGAACTCAATGAAGACCTTCAAATCAATATAGTATTTTGTTACAGTCAAAGTGTCATCTTCTTTACAAAAGATCAAATGTTTCATGAGAGAACAAAACACATTTTGTTTTTATTTTGTTTACAATTTCTAGCTAATTTGTTTCATTTTGTTTTTATTTAGAGAGATAATCAATGAAATTTGTAATTATAGATACTACTTTGTTTTTATTTTGTTTACAATTTTTGGTTAATTTGTTTCATTTTCTTGTGCTTTTAGGAGGCATTAAATGACTTTGACTGGTAATAGTATCTTACCATTCGAGTCGAAATTGGAACATATCATTAGACATGAGTGGAGGGCACAACATCCTAGAGATTCCCAATCTTTGCAAAGAGACTAGCCCATCAAAGATCCATAATTAGAGATTCAACCACCACCACACCCACCTATGGAGTAATGCACTTTGTGCGACTGTGCGATGCCTAATCTTGATGCAATTTGAATGAGCATTAATCATCCAACGATTAATGCTAACAAATTTGGAATCAAACTAGCGATGATCCAAATGATACAAGTAAACCTTCAATTTTGAAAGTCAGTGAATGGGGATTTGAACCAACATCTTAAGAGATTTATAACCATTTGTGATACCTTTAAATATAATGGGGTATTCGATTACGCTATCCGTCTTCAGTTATTCCCTTTCTCTCTTACCGATGATGTGTTTATGTGGTTAGATCATAGCCGGTAGATTCCATCAACACTTGGGATGAGCTAGCGAGCAAATTCTTGGCAAAATACTTTTCCCCAAGCAAGAAAATGAAGTTTTTATGAATATTATGAATTTTTAGCAATTAAAAGGGGAGTTATTGTACGAAGCATGGGAGCGCTTTAAACTCATGTTACATAAGTGACCATATCATAACTTGTAAGATTGGATGCAACTTCAAGCTTTCTATAATGGGCTTGATGGAAATTTGTACTCTAGTTTTGACGGAGCGTCTGTGGGAGCGTTCATGTTGAAGACATATGTCTAAGCTTGTCAACTTATCGAGGACATGGAAATGAAATCTTATATGTAACCAACTGAGTGGTTCACATATAAAGTCAAACAATCGACCGTGAATGCGGTCGTTAGTGATGACAAGTATCAACAAGTCATCGAAAGACTCAATCAATTGGAGATGAGTTCGGCCAAGGCACAAGTCCAAAATCAGCCATTTCTAACTCATTCTAATGTAGGACATGATGGTGAAGGCACTATGTGGGAAAATGTTAATAAGTGCAACCAATTGGAAGTTAACTATGTGGGGGAATAGAGGATACAATCCATTCTCCAACACCTATAACCCGAGGTGGCGTAATCATCCTAACTTTAGGTAGGGAGGGAACCAAGGAGGTCCCTACAATCAAGGGGCCTAAAACCTCAATCCTCCTAAACCCAATGCATCTTATCAACCTCCATTACTATTTAGGGCACCTTAAGATCCAGAAAGAAAACCACCCTTTAATAGTGACCCTCCATTGTTGATTAGGGTAAGCAAGGTCGAGAAAGACTTGCATGTGGTGCAATCCTACGTGTGCCAAATTCGTGGTCAATTAGACCAAGTCTTGCAGTTGTTGCAAAATAACTTAGCCTCAAGCATACCTAGCCTAATCCAAAGAAGGAAGGAAAAGAGCATGCCAATGTTATCACCCTTAGATTTGAGGTTATGGCAAAAGAACCTATTCGATCGATTAGTGAGGAGAAGGAAGTGTGTAAGAACGATGATAGCATTCACACTCCTAGTGTTAGAGATGGAGTGGTAGAGAGAGAAAGACTTGAAAGTAAGCCCACACAAGTTGAACCAGAGGATAGAATTGTTTTACCACCACCACCAAGTCCTACACTCATATGTTTTCCTTCATGTCTAGAGGAGAAGAAGAAGAAGAAAAAGAGTGATGAGTTTTTATAATTCCTCAACATGCTTAAGGCCTTGAATGTAAACCTCCTATTACTAGAACTCCTTATTATTGAAGAGCAACTAACTCTAGATTGATTAATTAAAATTTCTTTCTAATTAAAACCCTTATTATTGCATTAATTTACTCAATGGATCCCCTAGTAGATTTGACTCTAATTCGACAGATTTATGTTATCCTATTTCTAGAATTGCATGCAACTCCATTTAATTATGCAAGATCTAATCACAAGAAATGTCTTTTCAACCTCAAACTAATGCACATAAAAAATGGATCCACACTCTAGAATTATTAACCCAAAAACAATTAAGCATTCATAATTGAAAACAAAGAAACTAATGTTTTGTTGCATAAATGATAGAAATCAAACAATAGAATCCATCCTAAGATTCATCTCCCCTAGGTATTAAGAGAATTAGTTCATACTTACAGGAATAAACACCAAAAATACAATATAACCACTAAAATAAAATAAATCCATGATAACTCCCTTGAAAATTAGCTTGGACTCTTGAATCTTGATGGAGAATTGCTTGGAAATTGGCTTCAATGGTGTTCTTTGAGTAATTTTCGTGCTATCCTATGACAGCTGCTTTCCTCCTCTTTTTATTTCCTTATTTATACCTTCTTAAAGTGCTAAAAAACCTAAATTTCGTAACTTTCCTGAGATCAACACGCCCTAGACACATGGTTGTGTGGGTTGCCCATGTGAAAATCTACTGCATTTGTGTAGCATCTAGAATGTTCCAATGTTTAATAACCACCCGTTTTCACTCCTATTGCTCCCATGTGCTCTATTAAGCATCAAAACATGAATATAAAGTATTAGGAGTATATAATTCACGATTAATATCACATAATCACCCAAAAATGCACTAAGAATGAGGCTAAAATATATTAGTTTTGACACTTATCTTACATATCCAATCAGAAGTTTTATATTATTATAATTATATTAATTGAGTCTAATATTATTGATATAATTAGTCAGTAATTTTTTACATTTAAATATTTTCTTATTTGCCAATTGGGTCCTAATTCGGTTGGCATTGACACGGTTTTCTATGCAAGAGGATGTGGGCTCGAGCATGTTGAAGCGCATTTATCCTCCTATTGAAAGTTTGGGGAAAGACTATGAGTAGTTTTAAGCAATTTGTATCAAAAAAAAAATTCTTATGTTTTATATGAAATATCCACATTTGTTCAAAACACCAAATTAACATTCAAAAGGAGAAGAGTCAAAGTAATAATTTTGAAAACATATAATTTAATTAGAAAAGTTTTGGGGGAAAATATGAAATAGAAAAAATTTACTATGATGAATATATATATGGAAAATATTTGATATACTATCAGTGGAGTGTCTAAACTCCACAAGCAGAATTAAGAGGTTGACAAATGTCCTACAAGTATAGTAAAATATTGTAAAAATAAATATTTAAAAAAAGACACACACATGCACATATATATAAATTAAACAACATTTTGGTCAAATCATAGTTTTAGTGCTTCTATTATGTTTAAATTTGAGATTTGAGTAACCTTGTTTAATTTAACAGATTTTGGTTCTTCTCCTTTTATAATATTATTAATAGAAACAAATTGATAACACTAGCTATTGATTAAATAACAAAAGTTTGGTACAACAAAAATGTACCCGTTAGTCTCAACCATCAAAAGTGGGGATAAGTTACGAGGAGGCGTAACACAAACATACATCAAGTCTTGATTATTACAGTCCAAGAGGTATAGAAAGGAAAGACTACTACCTAATCTAGAGATTTGTTCACTTATTTCCCTCTCTAAAAGTGTGTTTAATTTCTCTACTTCAACTTCGAAAGTAGCATCCTACGGTCAGAAATAAGTGTGAAAAACAAGGGATTATAAATATTAACACTAGTAATAAGAGTTATCACATATGTGGTATCGAGTTCAATTTCCAATTCCTTAATGTTAGGATCTTGTGCCAAGTTAAGACATTTTGGAAGTCTTCATAACTCTGCCTTGATATGTATTAGTAAATACCACTTAACCACCTACAATGGTGGTCTTAAATGATTTTGCCTGATCTTGTTATACTTGGATATCCAATCGATAATCTGTTAAAGTTTAGTTTTGCTCAACTTTTCTTCCGTGATTTATTGAAATCTACATCAGTTTCAATAGTTAACATTGTTGTCAATTTGAATCAACTAATAAAATTATAAAAGTAGAAAATTAAATTATAATAAATTAAAATGAAAGGATTAACTTTCATATTTTAGCATAGTAAAAGGTCTAAAATCAGAATAAGACCAAAAATTTATTCCCAAGCAATCCATGCGATTGCTTCCTCAATCTTCGGTCAGTGTTCTCGCAAACAGACAAGTCTTCCTGTGAGTCAAATGTCAACTACTTACCTGTTGACTTATCCAAAAATTATCCAATCTTCATAATCTATTTACGATTATGCCATTGCCTACCTTATTTATTGACTTGAAAGCTGCCTAATAAAAAAAAATACAGTTATTCTTTTTGTTTTTCTGGCAAACGAACAAAGTGTTTGTAGCTAACATTGCAAGTGTTTCACAAGATTCCAGAAGAATTAGTAGCTGTTGTTGAGTCTACTGGAGCAACAAATATTGATTATGTTAGATTAAGATTCACAAAAAAAAAAAAAAAATCAAATTCTTATAAGATTTAATCGAAAGGTTTAATTGAAGGTCAACTTAGTCAAATAAGATTTAACTCCCAAAGTTGATGTTGGCCAACTTGGAGACATCTGTAGCATGGATTATGACATTGTAGATAATATTGCATGCATTTAATTGATCTTTATAACACAAATAATAATTTTCTTTTGAAAGTTTTGTAATGACCCATTTTTACCCGGCCCGCTAGGGAACCAAACCAAATAATAAATAAGAAGAAGGGTCCAAAATTAAAGGGAGACTTTTTACCTTTATCGCCGTCACCGGATAGTATTCGGGGCTCAGGGGCTGCGTCGGAGAAAAAGAGGAAACTTTTCAGTTTCCTGACCGTCGTATACGGCGGTGCTGACACCGGCGACCGGCGGCGCCACGACAGCCCATGGCCGGAACCCTAGGCCAGAGAAAGGGGAAGGGGAAGAGGGTGAGAGAGAGTGAGAGAATTTTCAAAAAAAAATTTTCAAAAATGAGGGATAGAATGATTTTTTAAAATTTTTTTTAGCTTTTATAGGTTATACGATACGACGCTGTTTAGGGCTGATCCCAATAGCCCTAAAACGACACCGTATTGGTCCCTGCCCCCTCTAACCCGCGCGTCGACCTGACCCGAAAAGCAGATTCGTGTGTTTTTGCTTAGGTGGGATATTTACGCGAATAGTCCTTCATTTTTTTGAGTTATTTTAATTTAATCCTAATTTCGCTATTCTTTCTTTCTAGAAATTTCGCCATTAAATTTTATTCCCTTTTCAAATTAGTCCTCGTTTCTCTGAGTTCGGTCAGGTGTCCCTGGGGTTGGGATTATTTGGCGTTTAGCCCTCATTTGTTTTCGCTTTTTTCATTTTGGTCTTTTATTCATTCATTTTTTTTTGTTTTATCCTTTAATTTCACTTAAGTTATGATTTAGTCCTATTTTTTTCACCCTTTTGTATACTGTTTCTTTTTATTTTCATATTTATTACTCCTTTTATTTTACTCATCTACTTACGTATTTACTTATTTATTTATATTATTTATTTGTATGTTATTCCTTCATTTTTTAATATTTAAAATTTTCTATATTTTCTTCTATCAAGTAGTTATTCTTTGTTCTTTTTTCCTTTGAGCCTTTATTACTATTACCATTTTATCATCTGTTTATCTAGCTATTTATTACTTCTTTGTTTTATACCCATTTAAAATTAAATCGCCTACATTTTTATTTTTATTTATTTGCACATTTATTATTATTATTATTATTATTATTATTATTATTATTATTATTATTATTATTATTATCTATTTTTCCTTTATTATTTAATTAGTATTAGAATAGTAGTTAATATGATTATCGCTATTATTACTTGGTGCATTATTATTATTACAATTATATTGTAAATATTATAATATTCCTTTATGTATTATTCTACCCACATAGCCATTTCACACTATTTCATTATCATTGTACCATACACTATGTTTAAATAAATTTGACCTTTTTATGCGATGCATAAAAAGAAAATTTTTAAAATAAGGAAATGCTTCGTATTTGGAGATTCGAGAGGTCGTACTCTAACTTACGGGGTTTCGATTTTCTCGTTGAACCCAATGACCGAATATTTTTTAAAATTAAAATACACAAGTTTTAAATAAAAAATAAAAGGCAAGCTTATTTTCAAGAATTCGAGGTGTCGTGTCCTAACTTACGGGATGTGACATTTCGTTATCGCGAGATGAGAGAGTCTTTAACACGCGTTTTTTAGCGAAAATATTAATGCAAAGAGGGATCGTATTTTTAAATTCTTTCTGAGTTTTCAATTTTCGACATTAAGACATTAATTAATCAACTAGGTACCAATTTTGGGGGCAATTTACCAATAAAAGCCCGTTTTTTTCAAAAATTACCAAAATGGGCCATTTTTTAATTATTTACCGGAATGGTCCTTTTTCCGGGAAATCGCGTCCACGTCAGCGCGATGTCAGGGTACGCTCAGGAAATCGCGTCCACGTCAGCGCGAGATGCTGACGTGGACGCGATTTTGGCCCACGCGTGAACAGTACCCAACGGTCAAAAAATAAAATACTGGGCCCATTTCGATAAATTTTAAAAATATAGGGATTTTTTGGTATTTTGAAAAAATAAATTTTGAATCTTTTTGCACTTGTATTTATTTTTTTAATCAATTAACTCTTCAATATTACATCAATAGCAACAAGTACAAAAAAGATTCAAAATTATTACCAACAAGATTTGAACCAAGGTACTAAGGGAAAAGAGCAAGCATCTTAACCAACTAAGCTAAACTAATTAATTGACATATTATAGAAATACTGTTATTATCTTAATTATATTACTTACGTTCTAATGATTAATCGGACCTATTCCATACACGTGTCAAATCAGAAAAAATAATACAACAATTCTGTAAAAAAAATCCGGTGTTTACTTCAAATAAATAAGGAAAATAATGATTTGAATGTTTCAATATTCAATTTTAAACCGAAAAAATCAAAATTTAGGGGCAAAAAAGGATCCTTTTCGATGAAAACTGCGGCAAACTGCCTTTGGCCGTTTGTCAGTGCGTAGATCTCAAAAATTTATTCGAAATAAAAAAAAATCGTCTCAATCGGACAACAGAGCCAAAAGTTATGGCCTTTTGAAGTTTTCCAAGCTAAAAGACATAAACTGTTCATCCACGTCAGCAAATTGCGTCCTCGTAGGCGCGATTTGTGTCCACGTAAGCAAACCGCACTGATGTGGACGCGATGTTCTGACACGTCTCCTGACATCGCGTTGACGTGGACGCGATTTCGGGAAAAATGGCCCATTCCGGTAAATAATAAAATACCGGGACCATTTCGGTAAATTTTTAAAAAAATAGGGTTTTTTTGGTAATTTGCCCCAATTTTGGGCGTTACGAGGGTGCTAATCCTTCCTCGTACGTAATCGACTCTTGAACTCATTTTTTCTGAATTTCGTGGACCAAAATCGTCATTGTTTTAATAAAATCAAATCGTTTATTAAAAACAACCACTTTTTGAGGTGACTTGATCACACCTCATCAAAAAAGATTGGTGGCAACTCCCGTTTTCGTTTTCATTTTCAAAATCAAAGTCAACCCCCACTTTCAAAAAATAGTTTCGACAAGTTTTTCAAAGTAATAAAATTTACCCATATCATACACTGATATCTAGAATTTAATATCTCTAACTTTAATAAACAATAGCAAAATATTAATGTTTGTAACTTAAGAGGGGGTACATGAATTATTCATTATAATTTCCATAAAATTGAGTTATTAAATTTAATTATATAAATTAAGATTACCCTTTTTTTTTGAAATGTATATTTTAGTCAGGATTTTAAATCATTTGACATTTCTTAATTCTTTTTAAAAATATGTAGTACTATGGACATATACACATTCCATTCTTTGTACTGTTGATAAATATTATAATTCTTTTTCTATTTCTTTGTCATTTTTAAACGTGCCAAAAAAAAAATCAATGTGTATGGAAAGGGAAATATAAAAAAGTTTTTAAAAAGAATTATAAAATTTTGAGAGAATTATATGCAGTAGTAATAGTTTCGATAACATAATTTAAATTACAACCAGTGGAATAATATACTAAATTAAAAAATAAGTTCCCTAATTGAGTTTCATTTCCCAAATCAAATGGTATCTTTCCGGAAATGTTATTGTTAGAGGATGACATTTCCCTCAATTCGGAGAAAGTTCACCAAAAAAAAAAATTGTTGTCTCAATTCAAATTTGGATATATATGCCAAAAGCTTTTGATATGTTTTATATGAAAAAAGAGAATATTGGTAAACAAAGAATAGAGATGTTTATATCGGCAAGTGGGAAAAATGCAAGTTGTCAACATGTTTATACGTTTCCTATCTTTCAAGGCTTTATTTAAACACTTTCAAACTTATATCTTTCTGATTATAACCATAATAATATTAATTAAGTTAAAATTCAGTCCATTTTTTTATATAACTTTAGAGGTTTTTAATGAAATATAAACCATAATATATATGATAATAGTGAATAAATATGAACATTGACTAATTCTTTTATATGAAAGTGGTGATTACGAGAGCCAACTTTTCTCTCCGTCTCAAGCAATGAGGGGTCTCTCATACCCTCATAGATTACAAGAGCCATAGAAATAAAGGTGGATAAGAATTGGATGAAGGAGATTAAGAATGAAAAAGTAGAAAGAATATAAATTTTAAGTGTGTTTAGTAAGAAAAAAATTGAAAGGAAAGAAAATAGGAGATGATATTTTCTATCCTATTAATGTATAAAAACAAATCACTCATAATTGAAATTATAAGAGGAGAGAAAATGAGAGAGGGATGTATGTTAGTTTAAAATGATGTGTTTTTCAAAATCTTCATCTTCTTTCCACTCATTTTTCAACTCTATTAAGTAATGAATGGGAAGACAATTACTTTTTTTTTTCTTTTACAATTTTTCGTCTTTCCTATCAAGTACGCTTATAAAAAAATTATATTTTTTTATGATTTTATTTTTCTATTCTCTCAAATTTCATCACTCCAATTTTTTTCTCACCCTGTTAAACAAAGCCTCAATAATGGATGATGTGTAGGACAAAACCAAAAATGTTGATATGGGGGCATAGTTATATAAAATAGACGTGTTCAAAGTAAGCTTAACTTCTATGGGTTGGACATACTTTTAATAAGTATTTTAAATTTGGGATAATTTTGACTACCAAAATTAACATTTGGAAAAAAATAAAATAAGTTAATGTTCGGTTTGTATTAGATATATACCACAATTATTCAAGTTTTTTTACTTAATTAATATTTAGATATTATTTTATTCTTTGATATTGCAAATTTTTAACTTTATTTTTACTAAACTATTTAGAATTAAGGTTAATTTGATAGAATGTGTAAATGTTGAACAAATAAATATGTTGTTATACCAAGTGAAAAAATATCAGTACTTCATCGTTTTCGTTAATAATTTAATCAATGGGTGACTAGAGCAGGAATGAATGATAACGTTAGTGACGAAATTGAAAGTTTTTATAGTTCAATGATAAATTGACTTATAAAAATAGAAGCACACTAATAATATTGGGTGATTAATTGTATAGTTTACCCATACATAAAATAAAAGTAAAAGCGACATCAAACTTTTAATATTGATGTTTGAGCATGATATCTCATATTTTAAATAGATTTAATATTTTTCTATACCATTTTTCATACATAACCTTTTTGTTGTCTAAATCCTCCCAACTATGAAACTAGATGATCAACTTTAATAAATAACCCGAACCTTTTGTAATTTATATTGAAGAAAAATTCGTATGGTGTATTTACAGTGTTATAATTTAAGTGATTACTAGCCTTTACAACCACCAATCTAATAATATAGCAGTGGGAAAAATTAAATTATATGAAAATGATTCTGGGGGAGTTATATTAGTTTTGTATTTAAAAGAGAAAAAAAAGATTAACGAAGACTTTAAAATTATAAACTATTTTATTATTCTTTTTTCATCACGAAAACTCTACACCAAAACCATGACACTTTCCTAAACACCCTTCTTACTCCAATCGAAGCATCGGTACAGTCCAATAACAAAACATTAAACATTATATATGACACTGAAATGGAGTAAAAGGATACAAAATAAAACAAACATCAGACATGAAATTGAAACGAAGATAATTTAAGAAACTTGATAATATCCATAACACCAACCGCAACACTTTCTTCTATTCCAAGCTGTGACACAAGGAAAATACTTGCAATCCTGCTACCCTTCCAAAAATCTTCATTCTCTGCATCCAATTTCAGTGTTTAAGCATCTCATTCTCAACAAAGCTGAGAAATAAGAGATAATTGGAATAAAAAGAGTTTATATAAAGCAAATTTACATACCTTACCTAGAAATATGTTTGATATTGTATCACCTTAGTTAGCCATTGCAGACTACATCACCCAACAGTTCTTCCAGATTTATGGTCTTGAAAGGGCTTGGTAAAGGATGGATTGACGGCCAAGGGCTTGAGAAACTTCCTGCATGGTTGGCCGAAGTTGGGGATTGCCATTCAAGCATGCCAATGCTATCTTCATAGTAGAGACCAAGTCTTGGGCAGATTGGCCTACTGGTGCTGAAGGACGTTGATCTAGCGTATTTTTCAGTAAAACCTGTTGGTCATTTGACATCGATGACGATGTCAATTCTAGTGATGACAAATACGAAATAAGATCACCAGGATGCCTCCCCATAAAAACTTCCATCGTTAGCACCCCAAAACTGTAGACATCACACTTCTCATCCACTCTCATTGTATAAGCCAACTCTATATAAATTTTTTTACTAATTAGCATATGCTATTTGGACTATGTCTATTTGACAACAAGCAAGAAGTTAACAGTTTTAATCAAATAGAAAACATGATCAAAGCATTTTTAGGAAAAAAAAAAATTAGTTAATACCTGGAGCTATGTACCCGTAGGTGCCCGCAAGTGAAGTCCAGTTGGGGGAGTCAGGCTTTAAAATCCTAGCAGTGCCAAAATCAGAGACACGAGGTTCATAGTCCAAATCCAAGAGAACATTGTTGCTAGAAATGTCTCGATGAACTATAGGTTGTGAATGGCCATGATGCATATAAGACAAAGCATCAGCCAATCCTTTAACAACATTTAGCCTCTTCTTCCAGTCAAGCTCCTTAGCTTGTTCATTGTTGCTTAGCACCATTCTCAAACTTCCCCTTTCCACGAGCTCATAAACAAGAAAAGAATGCTTTGGATGTGAACAAAAACCATACATTTGCACAATGTTATGGTGCCTTATTTCTAATAAAGCAATAATTTCGCTTTCAAAGGATTTCAAGTTGTTGATGAGTATGTTGTCTTCAGACCGGTGAAGTTTCTTCACAGCAACCACTTGGCCAGTTGGTAATGCAGCTTTATAAACACTTCCGTATCCTCCTGAACCAATGCAATAGTCGGAGCTAAAATCTTCAGTGGCTTCAATAATGTTGTCATGGAGAATTCTTCCATTAAATCCCAATACATTATAAATATATCCTTGTTCCTCCCTTGACTCTGATTCTTTGGTTTGAGCCTTTTTGCAGGAACCAAAGAAACTTCTAACCAGCAAAAATAGCAAAAGTAGACCGCCAAAGAGTGGAAGCATAACTGAAATGATGACTTTGGTCCTTTTTCCATGACCATGGTTGGCCAGAAAAGAAGGAACACAAGCCATTAGTCCAGTGGCATTACCGCATAGGCCTTTATTGTTTCTCAAGGCATCAAACGAAGCCTCATGAAAAGCCTTAAGATTTGGAATAGGACCTTCAAATTGATTGAAAGATATGTTTACAAATCTCAAACCACGCAAATCATTAAAAGCTTCTGGGATGGAACCGTTGAGCATATTGTGAGAAAGGTTTAATACTTCCAAAGATTGTAATTTTCCAAACTGTTGTGGGATACCTCCAATAAGTGAATTCTGACTTAAATCTAGACTTTCAAGAGCAGTAATGTAGCTTATTGAAGGTGCAATGCTCTCTTTGAGGTTGTTATTGCTCAAATTCAAGTTGAATAACTTGAAGCAATTTCCAAGATCATCAGGAATAGGCCCACTAAAATTGTTTGATGCCAAATCAAGTTGTTCAAGTTGTGAAAGAAGTCCAATCTCTGATGGAATTTTGCCAGAAAATTGGTTACCACTTAGAAAAAGACGGTTCATCATTGTCAACTTTCCTAGTTCCTTAGGAATCTCACCATTTAGATGATTCAAAGAGAGATGAAGTTCTTGTAATTGGGTTGCATGTCCCAATTCGAATGGAATCCTTCCAGAAATGTTATTGTTGGAGATCTGCAGGCTTGTTAGATTATGGCATTGTCCCCAATTTGGAGAAAGTTCACCAAAAATGTTGTTGTTGCTTAATGAAATAAAATTCAAATTTGGATATATACCAAAGGCTTCTGATATATTTCCTGTTAAGTGGTTCCCTTCAAGCCTAACTCTGTATAAGCTTGTACAGTTTCTCAAACTTGATGGAATCAAACCAGTCAAATTATTGTTGTTAGCTGCAATATGTGTGAGCAATCCCCCTAGGCATACATTATCAGGTAATGAACCATTGAGATGGTTGTATGATAATTGTAATATTTGTAAACGAGTAAGATTGTTCAAAGTTTGAGGAACAGGGCCTGATAAACTATTTTCAAAAACCTTAAGTATGGATAACTTGTTTAAGTTTCCCGTGGATGGTGGGATTGGTCCAGAAAGCCCATTAAAATGAAGCACAAGATTTTTCAAGTTAGTCAAGTTTCCTATGGAATCAGGGATGCCACCAGTGAGACTATTGTTCGACAACTGCAACTCGAAAAGAGATTTGAGCATTCCTATCTCACTGGGGATAGAACCAGAGAGATTATTACACCACAGATAGAGATAGTTGATGTTACTTAAGTTTCCTATCTCACTGGGGATAGGACCAGTTAGGTAATTGTTTGAAAGATCAAGCAGCCCAAGGGATCTAATCATTCCGATCTCTTTAGGTATGGAACCATTGAGCCTATTGTCAACGAGGACAAATTGGGATAAATTCTGCAAGTCTCCAATAGAAATAGGTATTGTACCAGTGAGATGGTTTTGGTTAAGGAAAAGCAAAGAAAGTGAACTCAACCTTCCTATATCAGAAGGAATACTTCCAAAGATATTATTGTGTGCCAAGTCCAGGTGGTGAAGCTTGGTGAGGTTCAAAATTTCTCGTGGAATGGAACAACTGATTGAATTGTAGCGTAAGGAGAGCGTAGAAAGACTTTTCAATAAGCCAATTTCTAAAGGGATATTCCCAGAGAAATTATTGTATGACAAGTCAAGGAAGTTGAGATTGGAAAGGTTCCCGATGTGTGAAGGAATGGAACCATACAATGAGTTGTTTCGAAGCTGAAGCCAAATCAAGTTGGGGAAGGAAAAGAAGTTGAGATTGTGAAGTGTACCTCTCAATTTCAATTCATATTCTCCTAGGATCATTTTGGTGACGCTTCCAGCATTGTTGCAAGTGATTCCAGTCCAATTGCAATGGTTGCTTCCGCCCCACAAAGAAGAGAGCAAAGTTTGGGTGCTTCTGGGGAGGCTAGCTTTCCATTTTAGAAGAGCTTCAGCTTCTCTGAAGGGTATGGTTTTAGAAGAGAAAGCATGGGAAGATGCAAAGAAGAGGAAGAAGATGATGAGTTTGAATGGTATTGAGAAAGAAGGCATGGCTTTGATAGTTGAAGTTAAGGATTTTTGGTTGTTAATTGTGATCAAAGACATTGCCTATTTATAGAAGAATGTCAGAGCTGTTCCAATCACTCTGACAAATACTTTTTCTATTATAGTATATACGTATAGTTGTGTATTAGGTTTTTCCTTCAAATAATTATTAATTAGGTCTTTTATATTTAATGAATTTTCAGTGTCTATTAATTTGTGCATTTAGGTTTTTAATATTGAAATAATTTATTTTATGTGTATATCAACATTTTTTTTTTTTTTTGAAGATGTGTATATCAACATATATATGAAAGAGATGAGGATAATAAGCCATATTTGTATCATTAATAGTTTATTAACGGCGAGACTATCCGGTTGTTTTTCATTTTATCATTTAATTTAGTCATCTAATTTTTAAGACGTTTTTATTTTAGTCACACAAGCGTTAAATCTTTAATGACAGTTGACTGTACATGTCGCAACATATTTACACTTTTAATTGATCACCTAACTTTTAGGTCGCTTTCATTTTGATCACTAGATAAATATTCTTTTTTAAGTATTGGTCGAGATAAAAAAATAAATATTAAAGTGAAAAAACAATAGAAACTAAAATAACACATTAAAATTTATTAAATTGTTGAAAATAGAGCGGAAGTTAGAAATTCATAAAATTGATTTATTTAATTTAATTCCATTATTGTTTATTTTTACTGTTATTTTGATTTTAATTATCTTTATTATTTTTACTTTTATCATATTAATAAAATTTTCATTTTTTTTTTATGTTTGCATAGATCATCACATATTGTGAGCATGATAACTACCTGACATACTACAATCTGATTAAATCGAAATAATAATTTTAGATATCCTATTTTTTTAGAGATTGATCCTACTCTTTATACTGCTATTTATTTACGGTTTAGGCATAAAAATAATATTTTTGGTAATGGAAACAAAATTGAATGTGAAATTAGAGATAATTTTATTAAAAAAAAAGTAAATAAAGGGATTTAAATTTGGAAATATGATATAGCAAAAACTTCAAATCCTTTAGTTTTGGTCTTTCTATTTTAACTTTGATCATTGACTTAATATCAAATGATATTTTAGGTGAATTAAAGTGCAAAGTCTCATTGTCAAAGTCTTTGTATGCTCCGGCTGATGTTCGTCTAAAAAGTATCATGCCTTTTTTTTTTACTTTTCTTTCTTCCATCCCCATCCCCATCCCCAAGGCCTTTCCTACCTATTCTGAAAACCCCTAAACATTTACCTATGAAAAGTCTGGAAAAGAAAATAACAGACCGAAAAGAAAAGAGAGAGGATGTATTCCTTTACAATTACATTACACCATTAATGAAATTCATTTCTTCACAATTTTAACTCTCCCTATCATTTTTTTATTCATTTGATACTTATTATGGTATATCTGACTATCAATCCGAAACCCAGATATAACCCGAGTTATCGATCTGCAACCCTAATTTAAGCACTACTAGGTGGATATGTTAAGGGACTCACGGGGTGATCTCGTGAGCCCAATTCGTATACCCCTAGGTGTTCACAAGTACAGGGTGTGAAGTTAAACGAGTGAACTGGCGAACACGTGTTAAGTTTAAGATAACATACGTGTCGACATACATAGAGCCTACTTAGAACGTTAATTCCATGAATGGTAATCATGCCATATAAATACCCGATTCTCTTCACCAAAAAGGCACAACAAAAACACTCAACAATACTCATCCATAAAAAAAAAATTTAAAACATTATTTTTTGGCGTTTTGAAAGAGTCAGCACCAAGAAAAAGAAGAAATGAAGCACCTTACTAATTGTAATAGGAAAGTTGTGTATCTTTTTCTGTTTTCCATCAAACCATTGCTCATACATTGCTTCTGTTAGAACTAGAATATGCCTGCTTGCTATGCTTCGCAAAATTGAGTTAAGTTTCAAATGCGATAATTATAATAAATATAATCATTTAATTTTTAATAAGCATATTTAGAGTTAAAAGTATTAAATTATTGTGAAAAATAATCAATATTATAGAATAAAATTAAAATATAAAAATTTATGTCATTGTTACAATATTCAATCTAACCGATACAATAATTAAATTTAATTGTTAACTTTATTTTTAATTATGATGCCCCTTTAGTATGCCTAATTTTAAAAAAAAGATTATTTTTATTTTTGGACCCCTAAATTTTTTAAATTTTCTTTAAATACCATTTTTTTTGATCCCTTAGAAATTTTATATATAGTTTGATATAAAAAATCAAATTTAGTAACACTTTTCGTTACAATTTTATTAATTATTATTAGCTTAATATTATCCATAAATATGCAATAAAACTTCTTCTATATTAATCGCAATGATAAAAGTGAAATAAAAAATTTACTATTAAGAAAATTAAATAAAAATAAGTATACATAAGAACAAAAATTAAAACCGTAATTACATAGAAAAATAATGGATAAAATAAAATAAATGTTTTTTCTAAGCCAATAAAACATTATTGAATCACTGACAACATTAATTTTAATATCATATGAGTGAGTCAATCTCACCCTTCATGTAAATCAACCAAACTAAAGTGCGAATTTTTGTTTTTGGAAAATAGTGCATGTTGTGGAAGTCTTTAGCAATACTTTGTTTGGTCCTAGTCCACTCTCAAAAGAAATATATATCAATGACTCCTCCATGTTATACAATTTTTCATCTTATGTAAATTACATATGAGAATACATTAAGAAAATAAAAAATCAAAATAGAAATTAAATAATACTAGTTCTTAACATACTATGATAATCGTCCCCAAAACGTTTGAGTTTTGTAATGAAAATGAATATCATTATTATCAATTTCATAAAATATTATATATATATATATATATATATATATATAAATATATTAACATTGTGATCATGACTAACAATTTACTTGAATTTGGGTAAATTTTTTAACACTATATCGTACATATTGAAAGTTATTTAATATATTATTATAATATGTAATAGTATATCTTAAAATGCTATATATATTAAAAGTTATGTAATGCAGATTCTTCGTGCGGATAATATTTTAATAATATGATTATTAAATTTCATGTAAATTATTCAAGTTGTGTTTTGAAGAAATTGAAAATGTATAGTGATTGGTTTAATATAAAAAACTTTCAGATGCTATTGGATATATATATTACTAAAGATTGTGTTATCGATCGATATGATAATGATATCGAATTGATTTAAAATTTTATATGCATGACAAGTATAATTATATTAATAAATTAAATAATTTGATTGTTAAAATATCAATAATATGAAAAGTTATATATAATATTAATAGTTTTAGTAATATTTATCTCTTATATTGTTATATTATTATAGTTAACAATTAAAATCGATTTAATTAATCAAAATGAGTCAATTCAATTAAATTGAATTGGTTAAGTGATTTTGATTTACATGTGTGTACAAATAACTATAAAATATATTATATTATGTAATATTATATGATATGTTATATTAGTAATACATAATATATTAACTATTATATATGTATTGTTTATTATCTAATACATATATGCTAAAGTTGCATATTGATGCAAACGTGGTAAGAAATAGTTCTGGCTTAGTTAGATGTGTGAAAATTGTGACATTGTGGTTGTGATCGGATATGCAATTGAATTTTTACATCTATAAAAAAAAGTTAAATTCCAACTATTAATATGGTAAAAATTATAATAAATAATAAAGTAATTAGCCCTTCAATGATTCACTTTTTCAATAATAATAAAAAAATTGAATCATGTGTATTTATCTGATGGTTAGGCGCGTTACCTTTTGTTAAAGATAGTTTGAGTCAGTTAGAAGGTAGTTAGTTTAGCTAAGACTGTTAGCTAAGTTGTTAACGTGCTGTTAAGTGTAGCAGTTACCAAAAAGGCTACAAGAAAAAAATATGTGCAGTATGTCAAACAGATTTGGAAAAATGATTGAGAAATTGAAATAGAAGAAGATTTTGTTTAGTTGATTGTTCATTTCTTAGATTCAGATTACTACCTTTGTTTCTTCATTCCTTATATTTCTTCATGGTATCAGTCGCTAGGTGATCCTCGATCATGGCTAACACTACTTCTGATGCTTCAGAGTCTGTTGAACCGCGTGGAGTCGTTTTTGCTGCTGACCGTGTCATCAATTCTTTTCCTCGGCATGAGGTTGTAAAGCTCAACGAAGTATCGTTTCTTCAATGGAAACAACAAGTTCAATTTATTGTTAATGGCTATTAATTGTTTGGTTTTCTTGATGGTTCTGTTTCAGCTCCGCCGAAGTTCATAACGGCCCCAGATGGTGCTCCTGTTCTTAATCCGGCGGCATCTGCTTTTCAACAGCAATATAACCTTCTCACGTCTTGGCTTCTCTCCACTATAAGCTCGTCGATTTTGTGTTCTTTCTCAGATGTTCAATCGGCCTCGGACGTGTGGACGACGGCGTTGGAGTTGTTTGCGGCAGATACGGATCTCAAATAGTCACGTTTGCGTCATGAGCTCCATTCTCTCAAGAAGGGGAATTTGTCGATTTGTGATTATGTTGTTAAATTGAAAGGTCTTTGCGCACTCTTGGCAGCATCTGGTGCTCCTATTTCGATGGCGGAACGCACGGCGGTCTTACTTTCGGACCTTTCCTCTGAGTTTGAAGCTGTCGTATCTTCTGCATCTTTATCATCGATTCTTCTTCCGTTTCAACGGTTGGTGGATGCGCTTTTAGAATGTGAGAGTCGGCGATCAAGAAGTGGTTTATGCTGTAAATTTGGTGAGGAGTCGTTACTAACAGTCATGGACGATTCTGCGAGCAGTGGACGTTCGATTTCTCGCGGTCGCGGCAGGGGCTTTCGGGCTCGCCTCCAGTGCTAGATCTGCTCCAGATTCGGTCATATCGTCTAGAGCTACTACTACCGGTATCATCGCGATGACGCATCTTCGGCCAAAGTTTCGATGATGAATTCGGGTGCTTATGGGTTTCAGGATTGGACTTCACAGCAGAACACTCGGCCTAGGGTCTCGACTTATGGTCAGAATCCACGTGGAGTTGGTCAAAATTGGAGTCCAAATTGGTGTGCTGATGGTCCAAATGTGGGACATGGTCAGCAGTGGGCCTGGAATGGGCGGCCAAGTGATGTTGTGCTGAGTGGTCAAGTTTTAGGCCGTCTTCTTTTGGTCATGCTCGTGGGCCAAATGTGTTTGGGGCTAATGATGGGTTTGTTGGTGATGTTGGGCCTCCACATCGCAATGGGCTGTCTACACCTTTGATGGCCAATGAACCGGTTTCTAACAATGTTAAGATTGATTCCTCTACTGCTTTCAGGCCACTAGGTCAACCGCCAGCAGTTCTGTGGCGTACTAAGCCACGAGCTCGTGTTTATTCTGGAATGGATCCGTGTATTGGGCTTCCTCTAGTGGGAGATATTCATGCTTTTGATTATTCTGATCCGTCTATCTCCGGCTTACATATTAACTCTATGCCACGTGGGATTAGTGGTGATGGCACTGACTCACCTATTCCTAGGCCGGGCGGTACCACATCTTGGTATCTTGATACGGGTGCCAGTAATCATGTGTGTCGGGATTCTTCTGCTTTGCGTGATGCGATCCCGTATTCAGGTACGTCCTCTCTCTTAATGGGTGATGGTACACCAGCTATAATTTCGTCGATTAGTTAGGGTGTTTTGTCTACGCATTCTAGATTGCTTCGGTTGTCTAATGTCTTGTGTGTTCCAGCCATTTAGAAAGATTTATTATCAGTATCACAATTCGCAATTGATAATGGAGTATTTTTTGAGTTTCACCCCACTCATTGTGTTATTAAGGACAGCAGAACCAGGGAGACCTTGCTGACGGGGGCGTATTCATAATGGGCTGTATCAATTTTCTATATCAAATGCTTCTGTTCCTATTACGTTTCATCCGTCTATTGCTCAAGTTGAACTTCTGACTCGGACTGACAGCAGTAAGTTGTTTTTGTTGTGGCATAAGCGTCTTGGCCATCCGTCATCTACTATTATCAAGACTGTTCTTAGTAAATGTCATCTAAATTTGAGTAAAATTTCTGTTAGTGATGTTTGTACTGCTTGTAAAAAGGGAAAATTTCATAAATTGCCATTTTCTGCTTCGACTACTGAGTATATTGATCCATTTTCTTTGGTTGTTTCGGATCTCTGGGGACTTGCGTCTGTTGCTTCTAGTAACAACTGGTATTATGTGTCGTTTATCGATATGAGTACTTGGTTCACTAGGGTGTACTTGATTCGGCAAAAATCTCAGGGCGTGCATTGTTTCAATCTGTTTCAAAAACTTGTTCAGACTCAATTTGGCAAGCCTATAAAACAATTCCAGAGTGACTGGGGTGGTGAGTATCGAGCGTTTGCTTCAGTTCTAGCTTCTCAAGGTATCGTTCATCGACTCACTTGTCCCCATACTTTTGAACAAAATGGCGTAGCTGAACATAAACATCGACACATTGTAGAGATTGGACTCACTCTCTTAGCTCAAGCGGGTCTTTCAATGGAATTTTGGGTGTTTATGTTTACCTGTGCAGTTCATTTAATTAATTGTCTTCCTACGCCGATTCTGGATTGTAAGACTCCGTATAAAGCTCTTTATAGGCATGACCCTAGTTATGATCATTTGCGTGTTTTTGGGTGTTGTTACTATCCGTATTTACGACCATTTCATCGTCACACGTTAGAGTTTCGGTCTCAACCGTGCACTTTCTTGGGATATAGTTTCTGTCACAAGGGGTATCAGTGTCTTTTGCCTAATGGTCGGATTATAGTTTCTCACCATGTGCAGTTCGATGAGTCACGATTTCTCTCTCCGATGTTTCTGTCAAAGTCTACTCGAAAGTAAGTTTCAATACCCACATGTGTTCCTGTTGTTAAGACTATTCCCTGTACTCATAGGGACTTGGTATCTAGTTCGGCGTGCCCGAGTTTCTTGAATGGATCTTCGGTTCCTCAAGATGGAGTTGCTCTTGATCCTACACATACTAGCTCTCATTACTCTTCCTCACCATCTACTAGGTCTTGTTCTGACTTTTCTTCCTCAGTTGATATCCCTTCTTCGAGTAATCAGTCTCTTACGCCCAGTGTTACATTTCCGTCTGTTCCTTCAAGACCGGAGGTTTCTGTTCTTGATGCGAATATTCATCCTATGACTACTCGGTCCAAAGTTGGTGTGTTTAAACCAAAGGCCCTTGCGGTTAAAGTTGTAGAACCGTCTACTATTGAGGAAGCTTTTGCTAGCTCCGAGTGGCAGGCTGCAGCTCAAGCTGAGTATGATGCCCTGATTAGAAATGCTACCTGGGATCTTGTTCCTCTGCCATCAGGTCGCAAGGTTATTGGCTGCAAATGGTTATTTAAGGTCAAGAAAAATTCAGACGGCACAGTTGAGCGGTGTAAGGCGCGTTTGGTTACGAAAGGCTGTTCTCAAGTTCCAAGTTGTGATTTTCAGGAGATGTTTAGTCTAGTGGTGAAACTTGCCACTATCAGGGTTATTTTGTCGATCACGGTAACTAAAGGTTGGTCACTTCGTCAGGTTGATATCAACAATGCTTTTAAAAACGGTGATATTGATAGCGAAGTGTTCATGTAGCAACCCCTGGGATATGTGCAGTTGGGTGTTGATGGACGACCCTTGGTGTGTCAATTGAAAAAAGCTTTGTATGGTCTTCGCCAGGCTCCACGAGTATAGTTTGAGAAATTGAAAACGTTCCTTCTGACTGTTGGGTTTGTTGGGTCGAAGTCAGATGCGTCGTTATTTGTTCGTGTCCGTCCTGACTCCACCCTCTATGTTCTTGTGTATGTCGATGATATAATCATCACTGGTGATTTATCGTCATCCATTGACTCGTTTGTGAAGTTGTTGAATGATGAGTTCTCGCTAAAAGATATGGGTGATCTTTATTACTTCCGGGGGATTGAGGTTACTCGATCATCATCTGGGACTCTTCATCTTTGGTAAAAGAAGTACATCCGAGATCTATTAGAGCGCAGTGGTTTGTCTAATGCTAAAAGTGTTTATACGGCTATGATCTCCTCTCATATTTCTAAGAATGACGGGGACCCTCTTTCCAATCCGACCGAGTATAGGAGCCTAGCTGGTGCATTACAGTATGTTGTTCTTACTAGGCTTGATATTGCATATGTAGTAAACAGGATTTGTCAGTTCATGCATAGTCCTACCACAATACATCTGGTTGCTCTTAAGAGGATCCTGCGTTATTTGTTTCGTACTCTTGACTTTAGGGTTATCTTTCGTCCGTCTGATTCATTATCTCTGGTTGGTTATTCAGATGCAAACTGGGGGTTGTATTTCGATGATCGACGGTCCACCTCAGGGTATTGTGTGTTCTTCGGGGCCAATCCTGTATCATGGTCGTCTAAGAAATAGCAGGTGATTTCTAGGTCTACGGCGGAGGCTGAGTACCGAAGTCTTGCTGCTGTAACCAGTGATGTTCTGTGGTTGCTTTTGTTACTTCAAGAATTACATATTAAGTCTGTTGTTCCGCCTAATATCTGGTGTGATAGTTCCAGTGCGGCAGCTGTTAGCGACCAATCCAGTACTTCACTCCAAATTTAAGCATGTGGAGTTAGATCTATTTTTTGTTCGTGAACGAGTGGCTGATGGCTCGATTTTGGTTGGTGAAGTTCCTGTGTCTGATCAAGTTGCTGATGTTCTGACTAAGCCTCTTTCAGTTTTGTCTTTCGCACGGTTTCGAAGTTGTCTTCAGGTCTTTCCAGTTGGGAAGATAGATAAATGTTAAAGATAGTTTGAGTCAGTTAGAAGGTAGTTAGTTTAGCTAAGACTGTTAGCTAAGTTGTTAATGTGCTGTTAAGTGTAGCAGTTACCAAAAAGGCTATAAGAAGACGATATGTGCAGTATGTCAAACAGATTCGGAAAAATGATTGAAAATTGAAATAGAAGAAGATTTTGTTTAGTTGATTGCTCATTTCTTAGATTCAGATTACTACCTTTGTTTCTTCATTCCTTATATTTCTTCATCGTTAATACTTAGTTAAATGGGTGACAATTTTGACGTTGTGGTTGTGATTGGATAAGAAATCGAAACTCGTGTATTGGTCTGATAGTCAGGATGTTTATCGTTTCAAGTATGGCCTAAGTTTAATCGCGTTAGTCAATTTATTGTTAAGACTTTGTCTTATTCTTATAATTTAAAAAAGAAAAAGAAAAAAGCTTTTACAGTTTGAAATATTTAAAATCTTATTATAATCGAAATCCTTTGGTTATATCACTAAGCTAGAATTCAAATTATAATTGATTTTATATTTCATACAAGAAAACTTTTTCAAAGTAATCAAAATTATTTTCCTCATTAATTTAAATTAATTCAAATATATATGACATGTATATCTAAGAAAAAATGGCCATTAACACTTTATTTTATTTGTCGACTGAATCCCTTTGAATTTAAAATCTTTGTAAAAATGCTCTCTCTTTTTTTCTTTTTTTAAATACAAATGCACTTATTCAATTGTATCCTCACTTCTAAATCTATATTTCAACTTTTAAACTAAAATTAAACACTAATTGTTTACTATATGGTTTATATGCAATGTACAACAAAATAAGACATCAAGTGTTTTTCACAATATTCTTTTGATAACTTTTATTTAATTAGTAGAACCAAAAATCAAATTAGCAACTACTATTTCCATATATTTTATTTTCTCACCTTAATTTGTTTCTAGCTTATTCATAATAAAATTATTAAATTAATATATTAGATCATTACATATTTTGTTTTATCATTAAATTTAAATTTTATAGATTTGAATAATTATTAATTGTACATATATAATCATTTAAAAATATTTTACTTTATTATTTAACACAAAAATGTATATTTAATTATTTTTGTTATAAATAAATTTTTAATATTAAAATACAATGTTTATAAATACATTCTATAAACTATATAATTATCATTTATTTATATTTTAAGTAATATAATAAAATTATATGAATTATTAAAGCTTTTTTGTCGGTTCATTTATAAATGCAGGCTTTTTCAAGTTTTACGTCGAATTTATTTTAAGTTGAGGCTAAATTAATCTTAACTCTGAGTATTATAGACTCGAATTGAGTTGCTCATTTTTTGGGGATTGAAATTTATTATGATGGAACTTTTTAGAGTTGGGATTTGGGAAGGGTGAGCAGCAAGAAAAATAACCAATAAAGCATCTTATGGATTGGTATAGAAAAGTACCGTCTTCCACGGTTTTCCAGCGGAGCAATCGCTTTTTGAAACTGCTTCCGCACCGTTTTCGTGGGGTTGCGTGATGTAATTCTAAAGTATTATAATTGGCTCAAGTTTCCATTTTTCAAAAGAGAACAGGAACATACCTTAACCCCTCTATTGCTCCCAACGTGTTTACAAAATAATGTTTATGGGCAGTCATAGTAGAGCTTTGAATTGGAAAAATATTAAGAAATGCTTTAATATTATTATTTATCTTTGAAAGACAAAAGCCAATTTTAGTCAAAGTAGAAATAAAATAATATGAAATAATATTTGATGTATTGTTGATGCATAAGTCGTATGTATCATCGAATAATAATATGATATATATATCAGTGAATAATATGATATATAATCACTAAATTAAACAAAAAAAATATGAAGGACTCGTAAATAAATACTAATAATTTTATTTTTTATATAATTAAACATTAATCGTAACTATTATAAACAAATATGAATAATTTTCTTCTTTAGAATTTTGGTTTAAGGATTTAAGGCCTTGAGTTTGGTGTCTAGGATTTCGAATTTTGGATTTTAATATTTATTTATAATTAATTATTATTTAATTATGTTTAAATAAAATTATCAATATTTGTTTATATATCATATCTTCCAGTATTTTTTATTTTATTTAACGATAAAATGTCATGTTGCATCAAATATTCTCTTAAATATTATACAATTTAGTGAAATGGAATACAAACGGTAACTTAAACGCAATAGAATTGGATATAAAACTTAACCAAATTGTTACATTGGCTACTCATGGGAGAGATCAACATACTTGGATTCAAATTTAGTAAGCTGCAACACTTTCTCCTTTTCTAAGCAGTGACACTGGGAAATATACTTGCAATCTCGTTATTGTCCCAACCTAATTTATTCATAGGAAATCTTGAAATACAAATTGGGTGATTAACCAGAGCTTTATTCACAGCTAATTCATAACAAATAGATTTTCCAAACATAGTTGAGAAATAAGAGATAAATGAAAGAAAGAGAGATAGAATGCAAACATACCTTACCTAGAAATATGACCCAAATTGTAGCACCGTACTTATCCATTGTAGACTACATCTCCCAATAGCTCCCCAAAATTTATGGTTGGCCAAAGTTGGGGATTGCCATTCAAGCATGCGATTGCTATCTTCATATATAGTAGAGACCAAGTCTTCAGCAGATTGGCTTACTAGTGCTGAAAGAGGCTGGTTTATCACAATTTTAAGTAAAATCTGTTGGTCATTTGACACGAATGCTGATGCCAGTGTTGATAAATAAGAAAAAAGTTCATCGGGATGCCTCTCCATAAAAACTTATATCGTTAACACCCCAAAACTGTAAACGCCACACTTCTTGTAACACCCCTAACCCGAATCTGATGCCGAAATAGGGTTACGAAGCATTACTAGAGTTTACAAATCAAACAAACAGAAAATGCAAACATTTCATATCATATGGCATTCATGTCAAAAACCTATCAAAATCATACATATTGTCCCTTATACGAGCCCTCGAGGCCCAAATTATGCATTAGAAATAAATCGGGACTAAATTGAAAACTCAGAAAATTTTTTGGAAACGTTTAAAATTTTCAACACTGCAGAGGTCACATGGCTATGTGGCCAGGCCGTGTGACTTACACGGTCAATAAACACGCTCGCGTCTTAGGGCGTGTGGACATTCGAATTAGGGACACACGATCGTGTCCTACCCCGTGTAACTCTCTAACTTGGTCATACGTCTGAGTGCCAGGCCATGTGAATATACTGACTTGCACTCTTTAAAAGATACAGGAGACACACAGCTGTGTCACCTGGCCATGTGTCACACACGGGTGAGTCACACACCCGTGTCTCTGCCCGTGTGGACGAAAATAGGTAAATTTAAAGGCCATATTTCTCACCCAATTTGGTGTCAACCTACAATCAACATTATGCATATCAACAAGCCATAATTAGGCATCCAAAACAAGCCAAAATAAGTGGCTAATCTCAACAAATTACATATAGGCCAACATTAAACAAAATACCTATACATGCCTTTATAACCAAAATCTAAACATCCGAAAGTACCGATGGATAGTGTGATATAGCTCCAACAAGTTTCCAACCCAATCAAGCTTCCGATAATCTGAAAAGTAAAGGAAAAATAACGACGTAAGCAATGAATGCTTAGTAAGCTCATATAAACTTTAAACATAACATTCCATTTCATCAATGAACTTTATAGATTAAATATAAACCTAAACTAAGGCCTCAAGATTTGTCAACTACATAACCATCAACTTATAAATGAGTAAGTCTATTAACATCATATATATATATTTTTCATTCCTAACTTAATAGGAATTTATAAACATTATACACCATTATTAACCTTTTCATAGAAATATGAATTATTTCCTTTACTTACTTTCCATTCTACTTAGTAAGCATAAACTTAAATAACAAAATCAACTCACTGATTAGTATATTTATTCACATCATAGATAAGTTCATCCATAACATCCATAATTTCTCATATATAAGTACATCATTCAATTCATTAATCCCTTTTTCGTTATATCACATTTCAATAATGAACTTACCGTTTCATTACATTTTCTTAACTGTTTCTGTAACACCCCTTACCCGTGTTCCTTGCCGAAACAGAGTATGAGGTATTACTAGAACTCAAACACTTATAAATTATTTTTTTATAAAAAAAATTGGCAGCATTTCTGCTTGTTTTTACATAAAACCCCTTGCAACTTTCCAAAAACAATTTCAAACAACTTCAATATTTCCAACCAATTATAGATATATTTTCAGACATAATTTTTCCATTAATAATCACCAATATATTAAACCGAACAACACTATACATATGTATTTATACCACATCACATAAAGTCATCTATACATGCCATATTTCAAAATATATTAATTACAAAATACCCAAAAAGTTGATGATAGTGTGGATGATTTCCTGACTTCGTCCAAATTCCGAGATGGCTGATGTCGCTATAATCAAGGGAAAATAAAAACGAGTAAGCATATAGCTTAGTAAGTAAACATATGACAAATAAATAAATTCCTCACATGATTACATAATAACATAATTTTAATCATACATAAATTTCAAGGTTCGTTTAATTTCCAGCAAACTGTCTTTCTGCGTCATAGATGCTAATTTATTTTTATCTGGAGCTACAGGACTCCAAATTAAGTTCCGTAAATTTTCCCCAAAACTAGACTCATATACCTTTCCACCATAAAATTTGTAGAATTTTTTTATTTAGCCAATTAGTACATTTTATTCTTTAAATATTCCCTTTTTTCACTGCCCGACGGTTCTAACCTCCCTTTACTAAAATTTAATTAACTCCCTGTAAGAAATTCAAAAAAGTTCTCGTTTGTTGCTATTAAAAATAGACTCATTAAGGAATCTAGGAATATAAATTTTAGGCCATAATTATTTTTGTACAATTTTTAGTGATTTTCTAAAGTTGGAACAGGGGATTTCGAAATCAATCCAACCCTATCTCAAATAAATTCAAATATCCCCAAATATACAACTCTTTTGCTTGCTCTGTTTCTTTCGTATGAAAATAGACTCATTCAGATTAAATTTAATATATTATTAGACCTTTAATTCATTTTCCACCATTTATGGTGATTTTTCAAATTTGCCCAACTGCTGTTGTTCAAAACAGTTTTGTATTTAAATTGTTTCTTTTGTATTTTTGATATTTCCTCCCACCTTATACATGGGTCGATTAAGTATCAAACCCAATATTCCTCCAATAAACTTTTCCGCCACATATAAATATTCACCTTCCCAATTTACTCGTTGAACACTCGGAATATTAACCGTTATCGGTGGATTCAGCACTTAGCAACCACCCGTGATTCGGGGAATCAGCACTTAGCAACCCCTTTCACATTCAAAGATATGGTGGAATCAGCACTTAGCAACCACCAATGATTCGGGGAATCAGCACTTAGCAACCCCCTTCACATTTAACATACGGTGGAACCAGCACTTAGCAACCACCAATGAATCGGGGAATCAGCACTTAGCAACCCTTTTGGGGAATCAGCATTTAGCAACCCCCTTTATATTCAAGATACGGTGGAATCAGCACTTAGCAACCACCAATGAGTCGGGGAATCAGCACTTAGCAACCCCTTGGGGGAATCAGCACTTAGCAACCCCCTTCACATTTAAAATACTCCGGCTTATTCCGAGTGTTCAACCGGAACCCATATTTTCAACATTTTACCACTTTTCCCAACTTAACCACATTTTTAGGATCTTGCCGAATATTTATTCTATATTCTATTAAATCCCAACATATATTGAATAATATCAAAATAATGCATTAAATCACATGTTTACTTACCTCGGTGCAAAATATCGTAATTTTGTAATTTACTCCACTATCTTCTGTTTTCCCTGTTTGAGGTAGTCTTCTCATCTTTCTTGATCTATAATAGCAAATTTAACTCATTTAATGTTCATATTTAATAAAATAGTCCTCTACCCAACTTTTTGAAAAATTACAATTTTGCCCCCAAACCTTTACATAATTACACTTTTGTCCCTAAGCTCGAAAATTAAAATTCATCTCTTATTCTTATGTTTTATGACATGATGAACATTTTTCCCTTCTATGACAACATCAAATTCTCACTCTAACACACACTTTTGAACATTAAGTATTTTTACCGATTATGTCAATTTACCCGTTTTCGTTTAAAATCGCTTAGCAAAAATTGTTTAACATAATTTCTAGCTTCATATTCTACCATTAAACAGCAAAATAAACACATTTCATCTATGGGTATTTTTCCAAATATAAACCCTAACACGAATTAATGGTAGAATAAGCTAAACTAAGTTACCGGGACTCCAAAAACGTAAAGAACATTAAAAACGGGGCTTGGAATCACTTACTATGGAGCTTTGAAGCTTAAAAACCCTAAATATGGCTTCCCCCCTTGCTTATTTCGTTCACCATGAGAAAGATGAGCATATTTTGCCATCTTTTTCCCATTTAATTCTATTTAATTACCAAATGACTAAAATGCCCTTACTTAAAAAAAATCTATTTCACTAATTCTATGCCCATTTTTGTCCATCAACTAACTAATGGTCTAATTACCACATAAAGACCTCCAATTTAAAATTTCATAACAATTAGACACTTCTAACATGTAGAACTCAACTTTTGCACTTTTTACAATTTAGTCCTTTTGACTAAATTGAGTGCCCAAACGTCAAAATTTTCGAACGAAATTTTTACGAAATTTTTTCATAAAATTGTAGACCATAAAAATATAATAATAATCATATTTTCCCTCGTCGGATTTGTGGTCCCAAAACCACTGTTCCGACTAGGCCCAGAATCGGGATGTTACAGTTTCATTTGCATAATACCAGATATAAGTATAAACATCAATCATGATCTCAAACCATCATCAATACACAAGTTAATGCATTTAAGGATACAACTCATTTGGAGTCAATCACATGATAAACCATTTTATAAGAAAATTCACCTTTTGAATCATACCAGCTTTTCATAAACATAAGCATATTCCCATTTTTGTCATTTACCATTTCATTATATATCATTAATATTAAACATGATATAATGTAACCATAAGGTTAGCACAAACGAGCATCATTCACAATCTCAACTATTGAATTCATTTATGTTCAGATCAATATTTAATAAATAACAAATCTTTCAAAATTCATTAAATAGATTACCTTACCGAGATTTTCCATTCGAAAAATGACTTACGGATAAGAGTATATCATCATCAGAAGCTCATAGAGCTGGTCCACCAAAACACGCCAACAAAAGCTCATAAGAGCTTAACAGAAGCTCGTGAGAGCTGAACAGAAGCTCGTGAGAGCTGAGTAGAAGCTCGTAAGAGCTCACGAGCTGATCCACCCAAATCACTTCAAACAGAAAGTAAAACCCTAGAGTTCACAACAAATGCTGAACCCCGATTTACTTGGGTAATATGTTGATATCTCCCTCCAATACCATCTCCACTCCAAACCCCCGTCATACACCAAAACACGAATGTACTCAAATCCCGCGTTCAATTCAAACCGAATATCCAATTTAATATTATAATTCAAATAATAATCCATTTCCAAAAAATGGAATATATATAATACCAATCACCAGTTAATAAAATGTTAAATTTAACCGTACGAACTTACCTGGCTAAATTGCAGAAATACCAAGATTCAGGGGTATTTTGATAATTTTTTATTTTGCTCAATTTTCTACCCAATCTTGATCTAAATTAATAATTTCATTCAATTTATTAATTTAGACAATAAAAAAAATTCATGTCATGCAATTTGGTCTTTTTTATATTTTACAAAATTGCCCCTATAGTTTTACTTTTATTCAATTTAGTCCCTGAGCCCAAAACATGCAAATTAACCATTTTTAATGCAAACCCATGTTAGCTAAATATTCATGGCATTCAATACAGCCCATTTTACAATAATTTCACAACAAACCCTTGTATTTTCATTATTTCAATAATTTAGTCCCTAATCAAAAAATTCATCAAAAATCACTTAATAAAATACTTTTAAATAACAATTAATATCTCATATTCATCATTTAACATAAAAAGTCACAAGATTCATCAATGGCAGCATTCAAAATCTTTAACAGTTTCAAAATCGAAGGTACAGGCTAGTTGGACATAGTTGCAACGATATTAAAAACATAAAAATTATAAAAAACGGGTAAGAATTACTTACCATGCAAAACTTTAAAATTGGCCGAAAGCTAGCTTACATCCATGGAAGAATTCCTCTGTAAAACGGGGAAGAAAATGACAACCACACATATTTTACTTATGTTTTTATTTTAATTCAATTTAAATTCATCAAATTACCACATTACCCTTGGTTAATAATTAATTTAAAACACCAAATCTATGTCATATTTGTCCACCACATAAATATGACACAATTACCATCAAAGGAAGGTTTAATTTCACAATTGGTCCTTCAATTTAATTAAATTCTAACTAAATAAACTTATTTACAATTTAATCCCAAACTAATTAGGACTAAAAGAAGAATTAATCCAAAAGCTAGTAGATTCAATCATAACACCACCTCTTGGAAACTTTGACCATGGTTTAATTACCATTTAAGTCCCTTTTCCTTTATTCAATAAACCATTTAATCACTCAAATCAAATAGTGATTAAAGTTTACATCTTTTACAATTTAGTCCTTTTTAATTAATTAACTATTGAAACGTTAAAATTTTTCAACAAAACTTTAATACCACCTTAATGACACTTTGTAAATATTTATAAAAATATTTACGGCTCGGTTTATAGAAATGAGGTCCCTATACCTCATTTTCTAAAACCAGTTGACCTTAGGGTCAAACCACTTAAACTTAATAAATCATTTATATAACGTATATTATCATATCAAAAACCTTTTAAAAACCATATTTTACTCATAAATATTAAATATAATATTTACGAACTTACTCGTTGGATTTGATGGCCCCAAAATCACTGTTTCCAGCACCACTAAAAAATGGGCTATTACACTTCTCATCTACTTTCATTATATAATCCAACTCTACACGAAAAAAAAAATAGCATATGCTATTTGAACTTTTTTTTTCATCAAGTTTACGTTTTTTACGTAATTAATACTTAGATACTATTTTATACTTTGACATTGCAATTATTTAACTTTATTTTTACCAAACTTGTAATGACTTGAAATTCAGTAGTGTCGAAAAATGGTTTCGGGATCCCGTTTCCATATACTGAGTCCGTAAATATTAAATAGAGATATTTGCGGAGTTAGTGTAATAATGAATCGAAATTTGGTTAAGTGATTTAGCCGAAATTGTAAGTAATTAAGGTAGAGAGACTAAATTGTAAAAGTTCAATCATTATAAATTTTTAATTAAGAAATGGGTTGAGGACCTAGATAGAAATTATCCAAGAATTAAAAGGATAAATAAACCAATATTTTATAAATAGACAGGGGTGTTTAAATGGTTAACCGAACCGAATTATTATTAACTAAATTAACCGAACTATTTTAATTCTTTAACTGTTAACCGAACCAAATTTTTTTTTTCAAAAACTTAACCGACCCGAAGTATTTCAGTTAATTTGGTCGGTTAACTAAATTAACCTAAATTTATATGTTTTTATTTTTTATTAAAACAAGTATGAAACATATCTAAAAAATAAATTGATAATATTAAATCGGGTAATTAACTGAATTAAAACTACATGTAATTTGTATTATTAATTATTAAGTTCGATTAATTTGGTTAATTACCCAATTTCACACCGAATTTGTAATGACCAAAAATTCATGGGCATCAGAAAAGTGTAGTATCGGGCCTCTATCTTAGAAAATTGAACCTGTAGATAATTATTAGGAATATTTGTGAGTCTAGTTGTGTGTTTAATTAGGTTTTAATTAGGTGAATTTAGCTTAATTTAGGGTAATTAGCAAAAAGGACTAAATTGAGTAAAGGGTAAAAGTTTAATTATAGATTAAAAGAAAGTATAAAGGACCAAAATGGCAATTAAGCCAATTCACAAGTATGAGGCGGCATAAGTTGGGTAAGATTGAAGATTTTTATGTGATATTTTTATTAAAATTTCATTAATAATCATTAAGGTTTAATATTCAATCATAAATTATATTAATTATTATTATATTATGAAATAAGTTAAACAAAGACAAATGTATGGTAATGATTTAATACAAATGTATTGATAGAAATGTATACATTTGTAATAATTATATTAAATTATTAGATAGATATTTATTCAACAAATAATTAAAATTATAAGATTTTTTGGTATGATAAACAAATTAGATAATGACAATTGTAATAAAAATATTAGTACAAATGTAAAATAAATATATAATTACTTAAAATTTAAGTTAAAAGATATTTATTAGATAAATAATTAAATTATAAGATTTTTGTGTGATAAATAAAATAAATGATGATAAATGTATGGCATAGATGATATACAAATGTAATAAATTATGTGTGTACAAATGTGTATATGTGATTAATTATACAATAGATATTTATTATTTATTATTATTAAATAAAAGATGTTTACTAGATAATTAATTTAATTATAAGATTTTTATGAGGTAAACAAATTAAATAGAGACAATTGTAAAATATATAATTGACCAATTGTAATATAAGTATTTGTTATTAAATAGATTTTTATAATTATTATTATTATTATAAACTAATATATATATATATATATATATATATATATATATATATATATATATATATAAGTTATAAAGAAACAAAAGAAAAAGAGAAAGAGTTACAGAGAACCATACGAAAATAAGAAGAAAGAAAGAAGAAAGAAAAGAAAAAGGAGAAGCTAAGGATTAAAAGTTTGAAGTTTTAATTGGTAAGTCAATTAAGTCCTTTTTATTTAATTTTGATATTTTAGAAACTTTAGAATAAGGTTTTAATGAAACTAAGTTGATATATTGAAAGTTCATAAGTTTTTGAGTATAGTTCATGTTAAACAAATTGTGAAATTATGAATTTAATTAAATGAATTTCAAGTTAGAATTGATAAAGGGATTAAATTGCAAAAGAAGCTATAAGTTTTGTGTTATAGGGATTAAATTATAAGAAGTTTTAAATTAGGGTTTTATTATGAATATTGAATAGTTGAGTTAAATATGACAAGAAATTAAGTAGAAAAGAAGTATGAATTAAGTTAGAAAAATAAGTAAACTTAGTTAGGATTAAATTGGGAATAAGTAGGAATTGAATAAAATTCAATTATTTATTATAATTTAATGCTGTAATTAATAGTGAAAATTATTATTATTTTCGTAGCTAACAAAGAACTCGAGGTATCGACATCGAAAGGAAAGGAGAAAGCTATCAAGGACTAAAACGGGAGATTTACTGTTTGTATTACTATAATTCAAATTACTTATTATTAAATGCTATATTTAAATTTATATGCATGGTAAGTGAAATATAAGGTAAGTATTATTATTAAGTTGAAAGAAATTCAATTAAATGATGAATATATGTGTGGAATTGAAATGAATATTAACTTGAAAATGGACAAGTGAATTTTGAATTGAATTGTGATTGAAAGTGAAAAAGTGAAATTGAATTGCAATGTGAATTTGGAGACCCTATTAACTAGTCGAGATGAGTCGAATATAGTTGGCATGCCATAGGATTGGAAGAGTTCAGGGATACTTTGACCTCGAGTTGATGAGACACTGGGTGTCACTATATTTCTTCAGATAGATTCGATGAGGTACTGGGTACCAACTTTCTTCGGCTTTGCCGATGAGACATTGGGTGTCAACTATTGCTTCGAACTATCCAATGAGTCACTGGGTGCCATACTGGAGTGTTTGGCTGGATCCGTGTATCCACCAAAGTCTGAGTCTTGTTAATAGGGGTAAATAATGAAATTATAAGCCAAATGAGTTGATCAATCGAGCTACTAAAATGAGAAGAAAAAGTTGAATTGTGAATTGAAATGTGATATGAGATTGAGGAATGAACCTAAGGTTTATGATGTGTCCAAGTTCAAATTGTGGATATATGATATTAATTGATGACTTGTTATTGTTAAAATATGAAATATGAGTTTAAATTTGTATGTATGATTTATGCATTACATGTTTATTATTGTTATAATTTGAATTATGGTAATACCATTGAGTATGAAATACTCAGCATACAGTTGTTTTCGTGCGCAGGTCGATAAAAGTCAAAGGTCCCGGGTCAGCATCCAGATCAATCCCGACTTCAGCATAACTTCGATGATGTATTTTTCCTTTGGTAAATGTGGCATGTACTTCGGTCTTATTAAAGAGTCTTGTAAGCTTTGGTTGTAAAGAATTGGTCTCTAATGTTTGAATGATAAACGAAATGTCAAGTTATAAAATGGTATGTTTTGTACTAAAACTGAAATAGAATGAATGAAGTTTATTTATTTTAAAAAAAATAAAAATATATATATATATATATATATATATAAAATCCCCAAGTACTGAATCACTCCTAACTCGTATTTTGGGCTTCGAGGATCCATCTAAGGCACTTTAAGATTATTTTATATTATGTTTGATAATTATTTGTATATTAATTGTAAATTGTCCGTTAGGTTCGGTAATGCCCAATAACCCTGTTTCAGCGATAGTTTGGGGTTAGGGGTGTTACAGAATTAATCTATAACAGTCTATTTTCCAGTGATTTCGGAACCATAGTTTTAACGTGTCAATTCGTAGATATATATTAATTATTTAATATTTACAAAGTTATTCGTGTCGTATTAAATTTTGGTTAAGAAATTAAGTTTTGGTATATACCTTGGTTGTTTGAAATGTACAGGTTGAGGTTCATATAAAAACTGGAGAGATATTATGTGACGTTGTGACGTCGTTCAAGTGCCGTTGCGACGAGATTAAGCCTTTATCCCATGCTGCAATGTTGAACTTGGTCACCGTGATGAGACTAAAATAGTATGTCATATTGCAACGTAGGTAGTTGTGACGAGCAACTCCCTTCGTCGTGATGTCAATTAGAAGTTTTATCAATATTACAATTTAGTCCTAATTTGACCTCAAGTTAGCATTAGAGCTTTTGCAAGCTCATATAGACTCGAGAATGATTACATATCATATCATATGCTCATATTACTTGTACTTTCATGTTAATTGATATTAATTGAATATATTTTGACCGTAGTTGCTTTGGCAACTAATATGACACCTTGTATCTCAGATCCGACGATAGGGTCAAGTATAGGGTGTTACAAAATTATTTAGAATTACGATTGATTTGATAGAATGTGCAAATATTGAGGACTAAATATGATGTTATACCAAATGAAAAAAGGTCACTTCATTTATTTTCGTTAACAATTTAATCGGTGGGTGACTAGAAGAGAAATGATTGATAACATTAATGACAAAATTGAAAGTTTTTATAGTTCAATGATAAAAACAGAAACACGCTAATAGTATTGGGTGACTAACGATATAGTTTACCCATACATAAAATAAAAGTAAAAGCAACATATTATAAACTTAAAAACTAGTCGGGTCAGTGCTAGGCTCAGGCTTTAAATATTAATGCTCGAGCATGGTATCTCATATTTTAAATGGACGTAATTTTTTTCTAGACCATTTTTCATACTTAATTAATAAATATTTTTTAAATTCTCTCAAATATGAAATTGAACTACCGATTTTGATGAATAGCTTGATCTTTGAATATATCTTCCTATTAGTAAATTTTCAATAAAATAATACAATTTTAATTTAATTCCAAGATTAAAATTTACATGCTCAAAAAAAAAAAAATGCATCAGAGGAAAAATTCTTTTGTAATTTGTATTGAAGAAAAAATTCTTGCAGGGCTATAATTTAAGTGATTACTACCCTTTACTTCAACCACAAATCTAATAATATACCATTGGGCAAAATTAAATTAATATTAAGATGAACTTTTAAGGGAGTCATATAGTTTTGAATTTAGAAAAAAAAATTAACAGAAGCTTTAATATTATAAAATATTTTAGTAGGTGAATGCAATTTTTTTGTACTTAAAACTCATAAGTTTCATTAGTCAAGAAAACAGACCAAAACAAAGAAGAAACTGTATCCAAACTATCAGGTTTTTCCAATACACTCTTTTTACTTCTGGATTTTAATCGAAACAGCAGTACAATCCAATAAGAAAACATTAAATATTATCTACGGAACTCAACAAACATGATAAAATAAAACAAACATCATACATGAAATTGAAACGGAGGTAATTTAAGAAAATACTTTCTTATATACATGAAATTGATAAAATCCACAACAACAGCAACCGCAACACTTTCTTCTATTCCAAGTTGTGACATAAGGAAAATACTTGCAATCCTGCTACCCTCCCAACACACTTCATTCTTTACATCCAAATTTAGTGTTTAAGCATCTGATTCTCAACAAAGGCTTTATTATTAGAATGCTTCTCGACTTTCAAAACGAAGCTGAGAAATAAGAGATAATTGGAAGAAAAAGAGATACAAAGAGCGTATATATAGCAAATTTACATACCTTACCTAGAAATATGCTAGTAGTGTATCACCTTAGTTAGCCATTGCAGACTACATCACCCAACAGTTCTTCCAATTTTATGGTCCTGAAAGTGCTCGGTAAAGGAAGGGATTGACGACCAAGGGCTTGAGAAACTTGCTGCATGGTTGGCCGAAGTTGGGGATTGCCATTTAAGCATGCTAGTGCTATCTTCATGGTAGAGACCACGTCTTTGGCAGATTGGCCTACTGGTGGTGCAAGACGTTGGTCTATCGTATCTTTCAGTAAAACCTGTCGGTCATTTGACATCGATGATGGTGCCGATTCCAGTGATGAAAAATACGAAATAAGATCACCAGGATGCCTCCCCATAAAAACTTCCCATGTTAGCACCCCAAAACTGTAGATATCGCACTTCTCATCTACTCTCATTGTATAAGCGAACTCTATATAAAGAAATCTACTAATTAGCATATGCTATTTGAATTTTGTCTATTTAACAACATGCAAGAAAATTAACAATTTTAATCAAATAGATAACATGTTTCAAAGCATTTTTAGGAAAAAAATTAGTTAATACCTGGAGCTATATACCCATAGGTGCCCGCAAGTGAAGTCCAATTGGAGGAGTCAGGCTTTAAAATCCTAGCAGTGCCAAAATCAGAGACACGAACTTCATAGTCCAAATCCAAGAGAACATTGTTGCTAGAAATGTCTCGATGAACTATAGGGTGTGAATGGCCATGATGCATATAAGACAAAGCATTAGCCAATCCATTAACAACATTTAGCCTCTTCTTCCAGTCCAGCTCCTTAGACTGTTCATTGTTGCTTAACACCATTCTCAAACTTCCCCTTTCCACATGCTCATAAACCAGAAAAGAATGCTTTGGATGTGAACAAAAACCATACATCTTCACAATGTTATGGTGCCTTATTTCTAATAAAGCGATAATCTCGCTTTCAAAGGCTTTCAAGTTGTTAATGAGTATGTTGTCTTCAGATCGGTGAAGTTTCTTCACAGCAACCACCTGACCAGTTGCTAATGCAGCTTTATAAACACTTCCGTATCCTCCTGAACCAATGCAATAGTCTGAGCTAAATTCTTCAGTGGCTTCAATAATGTTGTCATGGAGTATTCTTCCATTAAATCCCAATACAGTAAAAATATCTCCTTGTTGTTCCTCCCTTGGCTTTGATTCTTTGGTTCGAGTATGTTTGCAGAAAGTAAAGAAACTTCCAACCAATAAAAATAGAAAAAGTAGACCGCCAAAGAGTGGAAGCATAACTGAAATGATGACTTTGGTCCTTTTTCCGCGACCATGATTGGACAGAAAAGAAGGACCACAAGCCATTAGTCCAGTGGCATTACCGCATAGGCCTTTATTGTTTCTTAAGGCATCAAACGAAGCCTCATGAAAAGCCTGAAGATTTGGAATAGGACCTTCAAATTGATTGAAAGATATGTTCACAAATCTCAAACCACGCAAATTATTAAAAGCTTTCGGGATGGTACCGTTGAGCATATTGTGAGAAAGGTTCAATACTTCCAAGGACTGTAACTTTCCAAACTGTTGTGGGATACCTCCAATAAGTGAATTTTGACTCAAATCTAGGCTTTGAAGAGAATTAATGTAGCTTATTGAAGATGGAATGCTCTCTTCGAGGTTGTTCTTGCTCAAATTCAAGTTGAATAACTTGAAGCAATTTCCAAGATCATCAGGAATAGGCCCACTTAAATTGTTTGATGCCAAGTCAAGTTGTTCTAGTTTTGAAAGAAGTCCAATCTCTGATGGAATTTTGCCAAAAAAATGATTATCACTTAGATAAAGACGGTGCATCATTGTCAACTTTCCTAGTTCCATAGGAATCTCACCATTTAGATGATTCGAAGAGAGATCAAGTTCTTTTAATTTGGTTGCATGTCCCAATTCGAATGGAATCTTTCCACAGTTTTTATCGTTGGAGATCAGTAGGCTTGTTAGATTATGGCATTGTCCCCAATTTGGAGTAAGTTCACCAAAAAACTTGTTTAAGTTTCCAATGGAAGTTGGGATTGAACCAGAAAGCCCATTAAAATGAAGCACAAGTTTTTCCAAGTTAGTCAAGTTTCCAATGGAATCAGGGATGACGCCAGTGAGATTATTGTTCGACAACTGCAAGTCGAAAAGAGATTTGAGCATTCCTATCTCATCGGGGATAGAACCAAAGAAATTATTACTCCACAGATAGAGATAGTTCATGTTACTTAAGTTTCCGATACATGTTGGTATAGGACCAGTTAGATGATTGTTTGAAAGATCAAGTAGCCAAAGTGATCTAATCATTCCGATCTCTTTAGGTATGGAACCATTGAGCCTATTGTCAGCGAGGTCAATTTGGGATAAATTTTGCAAGTCTCCGATAGAAATAGGTATTGTACCAGTGAGATGGTTTTGGTAAAGAAAAAGTACAGTAAGTGAACTCAACCTTCCTATATCAGAAGGAATACTTCCAAATATATTATTTTGCGCCAAGTCCAGGTAGTGAAGCTTGGTAAGGTTCAAAATTTCTGGTGGAATGGAACCACTGATTGAATTGTAGCGCAAGGAGAGCATAGAAAGACTTTTCAATAAGCCAATTTCTGAAGGGATATTCCCAGAGAAATTATTGTATGCCAAGTCAAGGAAGTTGAGGTTGGAAAGGTTGCCGATATGTGAAGGAATGGACCCACACAATGAGTTGTTTCGAAGATTAAGCCAAATCAAGTTGGGAAAGTAAAAGAAGTTGAGATTGTGAATTGTACCTCTCAATTTCAATTCATAATCTATTAGGATCATATCGGTGATGCTTCCAGCATTATTGCAAGTGATTCCAGTCCAATTGCAATGGTTGCTTCCGCCCCACAAAGAAGAGAGCAAAGTTTGGGTGTCGTTGGCTAGGCTAGCTTTCCATTTTAGAAGAGCTTCAGCTTCCGTGGAGGCTATGGTTTTAGAAGAGAAAGCATGGGAAGATGCAAAGATGAGGAAGAAGACAATGAGTTTGAATGGTATTGAGAAGGAAGCCATGGCTTTGACAGTTGAAGTTAAGATTTTTGGTTGTTAATTGTGATCAGAGACATTGCCTATTTATATTACAATGTCGGAACTGTTTCAAACACACAGACAAATACTTGGTATAATACATTTAATAGTTCATTAAAGGGGAAACTACTCAGTTGGTCACCCGGTTTTTATATCGTTTTCATTTTGGTCACTTAGAATTAAATTTTTGTGATTTTTTGACCTAATTTTTTAAACGATTTCATTTTAGTAATCTGAGTAATAAATTTTTAATGACAGTTCACTGTACATGTCTTATTATGTTTAGACTTTCATTTTGGCCACTTGATTTTTAGGTTACTTTCATTTTGGTCACTAGAAAAATATTCTTTTTCAAATATTGATAGGGTAAAAAAATAAGAATTAAAATAGAAAACAGTAAAAACTAAAATAATGTATTAAAAACTTGTTAAATTGTACTTGTTGATCCCGTTATTAAAAAATTTAAATTATAGATTACTATAAACGATATTTACATTATATATATGCCAAATTTCAAGACGTCAAAACAATAAATTACTATCGATTAAAGCGTTATAATTCTATACCAGTCTCAATTTTTTCTTTTTATTTTTTTGAGGGTACAATCTGCGATCTTTTCTCTTTCTCCTTAGCTAAGTTCTTGACGGTGATGTAAAGAACTCGATGGTCTAATGCCCTATGCAATAACTTTTATTAGCCCCGTGAAGATATTAAAATTTTATTGGTGGTAAAACGGGGAAAAATTAAGCTTAAAAGTTGGAATTTCTATCCTATCGATTTATTTAATTTAATTTAATTATTATTTTTATTTTAATTATCTGTATTATTTTTATTTTTATCAGATTTAAATTTTCTCTTTTTATTTTTGCATAGAGCGTTACATATCGTAAGTACTATTACTAGTTGGTGCGCAACCTGATTAAATTGAAATGACAATTTTAGATATCCCAATCTTTTTGGGAATGATCTGACTTCCTATACTACTATTTGCTTAGTCTTTAGGCATAAAATTAGTATTTTTGATGAATTCGACACCCATCCTAATTAAAATGGACCAATTTTCAAATATTTACTACCATACATCCAAAATATTAATAAGAATTACAGCTAAAATATTTTGTCCAAAAAATTGCTAACAATAAATAAAGCAAGCTTTAATTATAAAAAAATGCATGACTTACAAAAAAAGGTTTTAGTAATGAAAACAAAATTGAATGTGAAATTGAGGATAATTTTATTAAAAAGAAGTAAGTTAAGGGATTTAAATTTGAAAACATGATATAGCAAACATGGTCTTTCTATTTTTAACTTTGATCATTGGCAATATTTTAAGTGAATTAAAGTGCAAAATGTCGAAGTTCTTTGTCAAAGTCTTCGGCCATACTTGGTTTGATGTTGGTCTAAAAAGTATCATGCGTTTTTTACTTTTCTTTCTTCCAGCCCCCATCCCCCAAGGCCTTTCATACCTATTTTGGAAACCCCTAAACATTTACCTAAGAAAAATCTTGAAAAAAATGTAAAAGAGAGAGGATGTATTGGAGATACTTCTTACCATACAATCATATATTCATTACACTATTAATGAAATTCATTTCCTCACTATTTTAACTCTCCCTATCTTATTTATTTGATACTTATCCATAAGTTTATGGCGTTTTGGAAGGGTCGGCACCGAGAAACAGAAGAAATTAAGCATCTTACTAATTGTCATAGAAATGTTGTGTATATTTCTCAGTTTTCCATCAAACCATTGCTTCTGTTAGAACTAGAATGTGCGTGCTCGCAATGTTTCACAAAATTGAGTTAAAATTTTTAAATGCGATAAGTATAATAAATATAATCGTTTAATTATTCTTAATAAACATATTTAGAGTTAAGGTGTTAAATTATTGTGAAAATAATATTAATATTATAGAATAAATTAAAATATAAAATTTCATGTCATGAAAAATAAAATAAACACGAAATATAAAAATGAATTATTAACATATAAAAATTAGGCATAATATCAAAAATAGCCCCTAATGTTTGGATATTTAGTCACTTTGGCCCTTAATGTTTTTTTGGGATCACTTTCGCACCTAACTTTTTTTTGGTCAAATTGGTCTATTTTTAATGGAGATGCTAACGTGACCGTTAGGTGACTAACGACGCTAATTTGAAATTTTTTACTCCACCTAGGTGCCAAATGTATGTAAATGCTGACGTGGTATTATTTTGTCTTATATGCCACGTCAGCAAATAAATTTAAAATTAAAAAAACCCCTAAACACACATGGGCACAAGTAAAACAATGTAAGAGCTTTTAAATAAAGAATCCTAAATCTTGAATCCTCTCTTTCTCCAGTGAAATGCTGCAGAAATCGAAGCTTGAAATCTAGTGGGTTAGTGACAGAATTGAAAATATTGTTTGAAAAAAGTGGTTGGAAGCCATATATGTAGAAGTTGTCTCATTCGAACTTGGTTTCTTCATCACGATGGGAGTTTGTTTATGAAGAAGAGAAAATAACATGTTTCTGTAACAAGTTAGCTCTGAGAGAGACTTTGTGGAGCGATTTAAACCTAGCCAGAAGGTATTATGGTTGCTCAGATTTTCGGCTAAACATATATTTAGCCAATTTGTTTTAGGGTTCATAAGAAATTGGGGATTTTTTTAGTTTGTTTGATTTTTGTGTCGGCAAGACTAAATTGGTGCTACAATTCGTCGTAGCATTAGATTTTTGAGTGAATTGTAGGGTTTATATAATAAGTCTCATTAAAAACTCGAACTTTTTTTTGTGTGAATTGTAGGTTGGTGGATGCAAATTTTTTAAGTGGCATGATAATAAACTGTGTAACAGGGCGAATGAAGTAATACTTGAATTACATGATAGCGAAAGAAAACTTGCAAAAGAGAATATGAGACTTAGGAAGCAGATTATGAAGTGTGGAAGTGTAGAGATGTGTAAGAGTGGTAGTAGAAGCAATAATGTTAAGATGTCTAAGAGTGGTAGTGTGCAAAATGTAGGCAAGGACAACCAAACAAAAGAGGTTGATCATGATGTTGTGGATCACATTGAATTAAACACAAAGATTAAGAGCTTGAAGCAAAAATATAAATCACTCAAGAAAGAGAAAGAGTTTTATGAGAAAATGTTTATTTGCAATGTATTATTTATCTTATGTGTCACATTATTTAGGAATGTTATAATTCGAAAAGTATGGTGTCATGTTCTTCTGTTTTGTATATCTAGTACCTTCAAACTTTGTTGTTGACATAAATTGTCATATTTGAATTGGTGTTTGTAGCTAATTTGTGGGAAGTATAATGAAAGGTCTACGAGCAAAATGAACAACAGAATGTTTGTTGAAAAAAGAAGTTACATGTACTAAAATGTTGGATATTTGACATTGTATGTCATGTTCAAAATAGTAACTCTCAAAATGACCCTAGACCCACATAGTTGCCTATAGCAGTAATGATATACCACATCAAACTGTTACATATGCCATCATTGTTATACCAACTTCAAGCAAGTTCTAGAAGCCTAAAATACAAAAAAAAAATCTTAGGCAACTATTACATGTAATGGCAAACAAAAAAATATGTTAAGCAACTATTTCAACAAACAAACAAAATGTTTAGTCAGAATAACATCTCAATTCATTTCTTCATCTTCTTTGCTGCAGTGGATTCTTGTGTGCTAATAGGTTCCTGATATACCATCCTTTTTTGGCTTCTAGTTCTTGTACTCGTACTAGACTAGGACAAAAAAATCAAAACCCCAAATTAGATTTAAATATTTTGAAATTTGATAGTAAAAAAGTGTTTACGATATAACTGCGATCTAGTTGTGTTAGGTTGAATGCATTGTCTTCTGTTGTTCTTTTTTTAGCTTCTAGTTCTTGTACTCATACTAGACTAAGAAAAAAAATCAAAACCCCAAATTAGACTTAAACATTTCGAAACTTGACAATAAAAAAGTGTTTACGATATACCCGTGATCCTGCTGTGTTAGGTTGAAGGCATGATCTTATGTTGTGACCCTCACCACCACATTTTCTGTATCTCATAATTAGACCAGCCCTACTCAGTTGTCCAGACTTCACTTTTTTTGGTTCATTTTTTGCCTTCATTTTATTCTTCTTTAGCCTACCAGGCATTGTTTTCTCAACTGGTGGAAGTACATGTTCAATACCAGATTTTCTCCACTTATGTGACCCATTTATGGGTTGTAAAGCATATGCATATGCTTTAAAATATCTGCGTGTGGTAGTACCTATGTAAGTAGTCATCAAGATCTTATTTAAGAAGCCATATAGAAGAGCAGGCATGGAGACAAGAGATCCCAGATAATTGCCAGCTTCAAAAACTGTAGGTTTTATCCTCTACATTTACTATGTACTGTTTTCTGTCTTTTTTAACTTCATATCCATTTTCCCCATTCCAAATCATCTTTGAATCGAAACCTTTCTTCTTTCTGTCATCAAATTTCTTCTTTATTAGTGGACCATAATTGTATTTCAATGAACTACATTACCTCCTCTTATCCACTATCCTCTTATCCACTATTCTGGTAATCATTTTAACTCTGATTTCCACCAACATGATTATTATGCTTTTGAATCTAGACTTCATGATACTGGAGTTAAATGCTTTACAGAGGTTATTGTCAACAACATCTGACACCAAGTGCAACCCCTAGAAGGCCTTGGTCTAAGCTTTTGAATTCTTAGCGAATAACTCATTTGCAACACCTTTATAAATCTTATACAATTCTTCTTTGTTTTATTCCTACTTCCTCTCTGTTGTAGACTTCACAATTTTCCAAAAAGCAAATTCGAATGCCTTTGCTTTCTTCTTACCATACTAGTTTGATAAGACATGCCTAGCACAACTTCTATGTTCTACTCTAGGCAGAATGTCATTAATAGCTATCTTAAGACATTGTAATTAATTTACAAAGCATAAGTAAAACATCAGTAATAAATTGGTGCAAAATAAATAGCATTAGTAATAAATTGGTGAAAAATAAATAACATTATTTACCTTTTGTTGGTCACTAATGATTGTATACCCAAAACCATCTTCCATTCTTAAGTTTGCTATCAAAAGACTAAGAAACCATGACCAAGAGTAAGTGCATTCCCTCTCAACAATAGTCTAGACAATTGGGTACGTCTGATTGTTTCCATCTCTCCCAAAAACAGACAACTTCTCACCCATAAATGGACCTTTTAAGAAGCAGCCATCCAAACCTAGTATAGGTCTGCACCCTTCTTTCCAACCTTTTTTAGTGCTTCACTGCCATCTTTATAGTACTTCTAGGATTCTTTAAAACTCATCAGCATAATCTCACAGCATAGCAAATTCCTCTATAAAATTTTCTTTCAACTTATCCTTCACTATTTTCTTTGCCCTTCTACACCTTATCATATTAACATTCACATGCATTTCTAAAGCTACCCTTCTTTGTATCTCCCTTAGCTTCATTTTTTGGTGGTCCCTAATAGTAGCTTCAAAATGATCTGTAATTACTTTTACATTAAACATTCTGTTTCTAAAACTAACACAGCAGTTGTACTCATCATGAAAACTTTTCACTTGAATACATATGGACATGTTACTGTAACTTACAAATATTCTCCATTTACACTTTTTAAATGTAATGCATTTAACTCTAACCTTATTTGGTTCATTCTTGATTATCTTAAGTTCCCTTCTACAACACATTGAGTACTTACGAATTGCAGATTTGAATTGCTCACCATCCTTAAACAACATCCCAATACAAAAGTGTGGACTTGTTGAGTTTGGATTGTATGTGGGGAACCTACTTCTTCTTCTTTTTCTTTTACAAGTATCAATATTATCATTATCATCTGACCCAAGTATGCTCCCATGATCATCACTATCAAAATATTCAGCCCTATTCCCCTCTTCTTCCCTACCAACTCTATCATTTAGTCCTTCAACCTCGACTTTTTCAGGGACCTCAGCCTCAAACTGCTTTCTAGAGCTTTCACTTTCAGTCTCATCAAGTATTGTTTCCTTAGCTTTCCTACTACTTCTCCCCTCCACTTCCCTCACCTTTTGCCTAACTTCTTAAAGCTCCTCCTCCTCCTCATCATCATCTAAAAAGTGCATCACCTTCATCAAATAAGCATTCTAATCCTCTAAATCACTCACTTTCATCCTTAAGCCCCTCATCACCAGCTTCTTCAACAATACTATTTAAACCTTCATCACCATTTTCTAACCCTTCAACAGATGCATCTAAACCATCTAAAGCTTAACCTGCAGCATTACTCTTACCATATTGACTGCCAGTAACCTCAATACCCTCTTCACCGAAACCTTCAACACCCTCACCACCTTCACCACCCTCACCACTTCTATTTCCAACAACCTCAACATCCTCCCCACCTAAACCTTCAACACCTTCACCACCCTCACCACCTTTACTGCCAGCAACCTCAACACCTTCATTACCATAACCAGCACTTTCCACAGTTTCTACAGCTAACATTATATCATCATCAGCAAAAATAGCAATCTCATGCTCTACATACAGGTCTATCTCATTGTGCTTAACCCAGTAGTTCAACATGTTAATATTGCAACTATCATTCCACACAACCTTAAGGTTATCTTGCAAAGTCCTACTGTCAGCTATGTTGAAATAAATTAGTTGCACTGTATTAAACCATAACCCCTTTTTTCAACTATTTTACACAACTTAAAATATGATACCGTATCTGGATCGTCTTTAAACCTCACCATATCACCACCTGAATACCTAACATGGGGATCACATACAAATTTACCCCCAACATACAAGTTTATGTAGTATTCCTCCTCATTAGACATCTGCAGTTTAAACAATAAAAAAACATATTACAAAAGTTAAAAAACAGTAAGATTTCATACTAACAGACAAACAAAGTGCAACAGAAAAAGGTAGACAAACAAAATATTAAATATTATAAACAATACAAAATGCATATAAAGTTAAATGATTTAATAATTATATAATAAAATTTGATAAAGTTTATATATATAATAACATAACAACAACAAAATATGGAGGGACTTCTTCAATAAGTTCACCTACCGAATTATGCCTAGAATTATTGACCCCTCCAACCAACATTATAATTCCTACCTAAAATTCGTGCACTGAACCAAAAAGTATAATGAAACATGCAGATTTGTCAAATGAAACAATCAAAAAGTCTTCTTTTTCGGGTTTTGGGTTTATTGAGGGATTTCGATTTTGTTAGTAGCCAAAAACTAAAATACACAAAATTCCTCTTCTAATTAGTAGCAAAACCCTAAACCAATGTCTCAAAAATAAAAAATAATAAACAAAAACCTACAAAATCAAAAACCCTAAGCAAAAATCCCCAAAATCAAAACCCCTAACCCAAAATCCCCAAATTCGACAACCTAAACTAAAATCCCCAAACATAAAAGCCCTAAACATACACCGAAATAACATACGTAATGTTTTCAAAGTGAAAACTTTTAAAAACATACCCCAATTTATAATCCAAAATCAAATTTGATTTTGCAATAGCCTTTGGGTAATCTTCTTTCGCGCAATTTTCTTACTTTCTCGAGTTAGGGTTCACTGTCTATCCTCTCTCTCTCTCTCTTTTATTAACTGATTCAAGATTTTTTTTTGCTTTTAGGATCGAACAAGCTTCTTTTTTTTTTTTGAATATCTAATTCTTTTTTTTTGATTATTTTTATTTTTAATTAGGTGTCAAATGCGTTGGCGCCTAGGTGGAGTAAAAAAAAAATTCAAATCAGCGCTGTTAGTCACCTAATGGCCATGTCAGCATCTCCGTTAAAAACATGCCAATTTGACCCAAAAAAAAAACGTTAGGTGTGAAAGTGATCCAAAAAAACCCTTAAGGGCCAAATGACCAAAGAACCAAACATTAGGAGCTATTTTTGATATTATACCTAAAAATCGCATTACTTTTTAAAAAAAAATACTTTATACATAAAAGTAATAAGAATGTTGTACGACACAACACCTATTTTTTACTAAATATAATCACTACCATAATATTATGCAAAAATATATTACGAATTAGTACATGAATAAATATATTTGGAAAGCTTTCAAACGTGTAAGCGGTGGCGTAGGGAACAGGCCTCGCTCCCCCCGATTTTCACACTCTTCAACTTTTTATGCTATTAGGTAGTTTTTCAGCATGCCTAATTAGAAAAAGGACTATTTCTATGTTTGGACCCCAAAGTTTTTTAAATTTTCTTTAAATACCATTTTTGGGGGGGGGGGGGGGAAGGTAGATTTGTATTTATACTCTCCAAACTTTTATTTTGATCCCTTAGAAATTTTATATATAGTTTGACATAATAAATTTAGGAACACTTTTGGTTACAAATTTATTAATTATTATTAGCCTAATGTTATCCATATTTTACATATGCAATAAAATATCTGCTATATTAAAATTTACTTCAAAATATAGTTAATAATTAAAAATAAAATTAAGTAAAGATCATATTTTAAAAGCTTGAATCATACTCATAGAGATAGATGAAATTCTTATAAAAGAATTCCCTCGAATCGAAATTAACTTTGAAAAGGGAGGTAGGGGAATAAGGGATTTGATTGTGTTTTTAGGATAAATGGTGGAATAAGTATTTAGATTTAATTAAATAAAAATAAGGGTATATGTAAGAAAAAAATGAAAACCATATTTATATTGAACAATAGTGTATGAAATAGCCAATAAAACAAAATTGAATTTAATCAAATAACCTCACTAACAACGTTAATTTCAATCTCACCTTCCAATCAAACAAAGTATGTTGTCAAAGTCTTTTCGCAATACTTCAAGTCTCAAAAGAAATATTTATCAATGACTTTTCCATGTTACACAATCTTTCATCTTATGTAATTTAGCAATCAATTACATATGAGAATACGTTAAGAAACTAAAAGATGAAAATACAAAAGAATACCATATATTCATTACTTCAAAATTGTATATGTCATCCAATTATTTATTCATCCATAACAAAATTTAGAGTTTAATTTTTGGCGTTTTGGAAGCGTCGGCTAGAAGTATTAAATTTCAATTAATTCTAATTTAATTTGATTAACCATTGACACCATAGAAAAGTAGCGTTTTTCTTTGATTTTCCATCCCACCGTCGCTTATTCACTGCTTTTGTTAGAATATTTTTATGGCCTGTATCATGTAGTCTTGTTTCGTTATGACTGAGTAAAAACTTTATTTATTACTGATATACTATGGTAGTTTAATAGATAGATTACTATATATAAAAACATTAATTTTGAAATTATAAATAGTGAATGATATATATATACCTTTAATAATCTATAAAATTAACTATTTAACTAGAAACTTGACATTTTTTTTAATTTTAATTTTAATTTCAACTATTAAATATTAATTTGAAAATTAACTTTTAAGCATTAATAATTCCTTCCATTTCACATTTTTTAATATTAATTTTTCGGATAAGTAATAATATGTTCTTTTTACATTCTTTTTCCTCTTCTTTATTCCAACTATTGAATATTAATTTAAATTTTAAATTTTAAGAAATAATAATGTTAATTACTTTCTATCGATCTTTTGGATTTAAGTCTTTTTTAATAATAAAATTTTCCAATCACTCTACATTTTTCAGATTTCAATTATTAAATATTAATTTAACGTTTAAGTTATAATTGGATTTCAACAATTTTGTATTATTTTGAATAGAAAACGTTGTTCTATGTTCAAAAACCCAAAAGCACAGTAAGCTAGCTGTTTGGCTTTTTTGGCTGTTTATTTTTTTTATAAAAATAATAAATGAACTTTATTAAATGAAATAGATTACAACATCTAAGTGATTAACAAAGCCAAAGAGTAAGGATCAGAATTGTTATACTAAATGTATTGGTAACTCACTGAGTCGAGCTTGCGAGCACATAAAATTTCATATTATCTAAAAATTTTCTTGTACTATAAATTTAGAAACAAAAAATTTGATGAGAGATTAGAAATTATTACATAAAAACTTAATCTAACTTATGTGCGTTAAATTGTTAAAATATTAATGTGAAATTCTTCTAATTAATATTGTTATCCTAAGCCTTAACTCAAATAGTATATGGATTATTATACAAACCTAAAATAAACTAAGTATATCCCAAAACACAAGTTTAAAATAAATAATAAATAAATTTAATATCTAAATACAATTTGTAAAAATTAACAACTCAATTCAAAATATAATGTAATAAAAATAACATGTTATTAAGATATTAAAATTTTAATAATATTTTATGTACTATTAATTATATACATTTACTTTAATATATAAAATTGCACATAACTATTGATACCAAAATGTTTTATTATATTATATAATACTATATTGTGCATATTATAATCTATCTTATATATTGTTTATAATTAATAAATACTGAAAAAAAACAAGAGAGTTTTGTTGATTCTTTTCTAAATCTCTATGTTTTTTCTTCTCCGCTTTTAGGTTTCAAATTTATTGTGGAAATCCCTTAGGTTTATCTTTTTCAGCTGATCCATTTTTGTTTCACTCGATCCTCACCAACAACGATTTTCGCAAGTTCATTTTCATCATGGGGTTTTCATCTTGATACATGCACGGATAAGATGAAATTTATTAGAGTCAATTTAATCAAGCTGTTAATTTTTAAGTTTGGAATATCAGTCCACTTGAGACAAATGTTTGGATGGTATCTAGACATTGTCTACATAGAATTTGAAGAGTTATCTCTTAGCTTCAAAGCATACTTTGAATCACCCAATTTTGAGTTCAGGAGCTCAAGTTATGACCGTTTTAATGAACATTGCACGAGTAGAATTTTTTGACGGGATTATTATGGGAAATTATGAGCATAGTTTTAACTGTCCATATCTTGATTTAAACTCGAATTGAAGCCCGGAACTCATAATTTGCCGTAATAATCTCATCCAAAAATTTTGTTCATGTAGCCTTTATTAAAACAATCATGACTTAAGCTCCTGAACTCAAAATTGGGTAATTCAAAGTACGTTTTGAAGCTAATAGTTAGGTCCTAGACATCTCAGCTCAAAAATTTCTTGATTCCATCCAAAAATTCATTTTAAGTCTACTAATCTTTTAAATTTAAAAATTGACAACTTAGATGAATTGACTTTAATAAATTTCACTTCATCCATGCATCTATCACATCTTCCTTGCAAGATGGTTGGTAATCTATATATATATGGTCTGTTTTTATGTTCAGAAGTCTCCAATTTCCGTAACAGTTCTTACCACAATAACTGGCTGAATGAAGCGAGTTCTTTTTTCCAGGGACCTCTATATCTAGATTCGGAAGAACTTTAACAAGATATGACATTGGTGTTAGCTCCTATGTGGTATATCTTCAATTTTCACATGAAATCTTCAGTTTTTTAATAGATAACTAATGAGTTTTTAGGATCTACTTGTGATTTTAAATAATATTACTGATTTTCTGCTTTTAAATTGAGTGGATGACAATAATGGCTTTGTAATGTGATCTTAGAATCTGCGGTAGTCTTATATATTAAATCATTTCATAATTACCTTTATTTGCTTCTAAAGCGTCTCTCTAGTTACATTGTCATTTTTTTCCCCTTGAGATTATTTTTTAATGAATTCTCCTCAAAATTTTCTTGGGGAAAATGCAGTATTGGGTTTGCCAGAAAATGAGTTGCCATAATACCCAGGTATGAACTAAATCATGTTTCAGTATTTGATTTTGTTTTTTAAGTGAATCTGAAGGTGATATCTCATTTGCACTTTATTTAACAGTGCAGGTGTTAAACTTTACATGGACTCCAATATAATTGTTGGTGTCTTTCAAAATGGTAATAGTTTATGTAAATCTTGATCATGGACTCGATAAGCCTGGTTTACAGGTTGGTGTGATTGGGCTGGGTCATGTGGTTGTGAATTTGGCAAGGGTATGGGGGCTCAAAGTTATAGTAATTAGCACCTCTCCTAATAAGAAGGATGAGGCTTTGAAAAACCTTGATGCTGATTCATTTTAGGTTAGCCGAGACCAAGATCAGCGTAAGATTTGAATTTGAATTTGAAAACATTTTTTCTTCTTCTTTCAAATCATTGCCTTGCCTAAATTATTAAAATATTCATTTTTCCTAATTTTATTGATAAATTTCGAGTGGTTTCACCAAGATGGGTTATAAAAATTGAATTGCAGTCCTTGTCTTCTTCAGTTTTAGTTCTAGTTTTGGTTCTGGTTACCCATGTAATAAATATTTTGAGTTTGATGGGCATTTTTCGAACAAGTGCCCTTCCCCACAATAAACACAACTACATTTTCAAATTGATTCGGTGGTTGAGCTGCAAAATTATTAAACCCATTAGTAGTAAAGCTTTTAAGCATTGAGGATATCGCAAATACCTGAGATGGGAGTGAAGTGAGAGCGTCCACTTCATGTACTCCTACAACTCGTCTTCTTGACACTGCTCGATTGGTTGACCATTAGTAATTGCTGTTGAAAATTCTTTTAATGATTTCATAAGCCTTATTATAAGACATAGAAAGGAGAACACTACTAGCAGAAGCGTCTATTACCATCCTCATGTGAGCATTAAGATCGTTATAAAAAGTCTCTAATTGGATGCAATGTGGGATTCCATGATGAATGCATCTTCATAATAGTTCTTTAAATCTTTCCCACACCTCATACAAGAATTCGTCATCCATCCGTTGGAATGTAGTAATCTCATTCTACAACTTAGCATTCTTGCTAGGTGGGACGTACTTCATAAGGAATCGTTCTGCTAACTCTTGTCCTGTGGTAATGGAATCTGGTAGCAATGATTTCAACCAAGCTCGAGCTTTGGCCCTTAGTGAATATGGGAACAACTTTAATCTTAGTGTATCTTCGGGTACTCCAGCTACTTTGATGAAATCACTCACCTCCATAAACAATCTGAGGTGAAGGTGAGGATCTTTAGTAGGCATTCCACTGGATTGGCTCATTGTCTGAAGCATCTAGAACATAACTATCTTCAACTCGAATTGTTGTGCCTTGATTTTGGGTCTCCTAATACCCCAATTAAGCTCATGAAACAGTGGCATGACATACTTTCTTAAGGCTTTATCCATATCATCAGCAATAAGGATAGGATTTTGAGCATGATTTGCTCCATTTTCTTGATTCTGGTTTTCAAAGTTTATCTCTTTGGACCTTCTTTGAGCTGCTTCTCTTCTTCTTTGTCGAAAAATTCTTTCAATTTCAAGACCTACGAGGAGTAAGTCGATAATTCGATCAATACTCATAAACACCTAAAACAATCACAGAAAAAATAGTTAAATTAAAATTAAAATTAAAATTAAACCAAAATTAAAAATTTCACAAATAATGTCTTTTAAAACAGTCTCCGAAAACAGCGCCAAAAACTTGGTACTAAGGAAATGTGCAGGTGTACAAAATCGTATCAAGTAATAAAGTGACAACTAATGTCGAGCTATCGTATCCATAGGGACTGTGAAAGAGAATATTTATGAAATGCAAATTTAAACAATTTGGTGATGGAAAATATGTTGATTTGAAGGAAATGTGCAAGTGTACAAAATCGTACCAAGTAATAAAGTGACAAGTAATGTCGAGTTATCGTATCCATAGGTATTATGAAAGAGAATATTTATGAAATGCAAATTTAAACAATTTGGTGATGGAAAATATGTTGATTTGAAGGAAATGTGCAAGTGTACAAAATCGTACCAAGTAATAAAGTGACAAGTAATGTCAAGTTATCGTATCCATAGGTACTATGAAAGAGAATATTTATGAAATGCAAATTTAAACAATTTGGTGATGAAAAATATGTTGATTTTAAGTGGTGATATAAAAACTATGAAAATAAAAAGTAAAATTCCAATGCACAATTTCTAAAAATTAATTTAATCAATATGACATAAACATGTTAGATCAATTTTATTCTTTAACTTAGAATTATTAAAATTGTGTTCATGTTGTTACGAATAATTTCACGGCAACTCGGTAACTTGCTAACTAATGCATATACTTATCTACTAAAACCTAATAACATCTTGATCATATCTCTATGTCAATTCAAATGATTAATCAAATTTTAATAAGCAAGTAAAAGATTAAATGAGGTAACAATGTATATCTAAATTGAAACAATTTAATCACAATAATCTTATAAAGTTATGCAAGGCTAATGTATTGTTTAATACCACCGTTAATTTAACCCTCAGCTACCTTAGAAGATTAAACATGCACCAATTAAATATTGTGTCCATTAATTATAATTTCAATCTGTTTAAATAATTAATTCAATTGTTACCTTACAATTAAAATGTAAGCATAACATAAGCATAGTTTTATTTAATTGAAAATTTACTGAGACCTAATAACAACACAAACACATTTTTAATAATCTAAGCAAACATAATGCAATTAATCTAACACGAAAGGAATTTAAGTCATTTTAATTACTTGAAGAACAACAACACAAATATCATGTTCATTATCAAAACAAAACTAAAACAAAGATTAAGAGAAGTGAACTAGAAAAACAAATCTCAGTGGTTTTTCAAAGCCAGACTAGTGTGCTCCTCTTTTCTTCGCTCATTCTATTGATCCAAGGCCTTTATGAACACTTGATTGATGCTACTCCAAGAGGTGCGCAAGCTCTTTTTCAAGAGGGGAAATTGGCAAAGGAAGAAAGGAATTTGGAAAGCAACTAGAAGGGAAAAAGAAAGAAAATGTGTGAGATAGATGTGTGATGTGAATGATGAAAAATGTGGAAAGTGAAGAGGGTTTTTGATAGGTGGAGATGGCTGCTAAAAATAGCAGCTATTCCTTCTTCTCTTGGCTGGCCATGCATGGTAGGAGCGATGGTTTAGCTTGAATTTGCTATTTTTAGCTTGTGGCTAAAACTAATAAGTTTGAAAAGGGGAGGGTTTTGAACGACAGAAGGACAAGTTCAAGGTGTAATTTGCAATTATAAAAATTAGATAAAATAAGCTAATTGGGTTAGCTACATGAGACGATTTGGGCTGCCAATTTTCTTGGTAGATGAGTCCTTTTCATTTAGCACAACTGGACCCCTTTTTTCTTCATTAGGCTTGTAATTAACTTTAACCTAATTTGTGTTGATCAAAATTAATTGTAAAATGTGTTCAATAATTATTATTGGATCGTCCATGGCTTGGAAAATAATTGGCCATACTCTTGGGTCACTTGATACAAAAATTGCCTTAATGGTCCAATCTTCCCAAGGTGACTACCGAGCCGATTTTTCACCAATATTTGTGCAAAGCTATCGAAAATAAATCAAATTTGTATAAATTTATTATAAAAATAATTAAAATTTAATATGTTCATAATTTGAGTGAAAAATAATTATTTTAAATTTAAAATATGAATTTTGACAATAATTACTAAGAAACTACATGAATGAGAGCTAAAAAGGGGTTGAAAAAGTTTTTATATTTTTATGTTTCCAAACACCAACAATTGGTATCAAGAGCCTAAGTCTTTGAGGGCCTTTTGAGTGTTTTTTTTTTTGTTTAAAAAAGAGTTAATTGTATCTTGTTTGTATTGCAATGTCATCTAGAAGCTTCACACCACCTCCACCTCCTATCTTTACTGGAGAAAACTATCATATTTGGGTTGGAAAGATGAAGACGTATCTTTAGGCATATGACTTGTGGGAAGTTGTTGATTCAAGCAGAGAGCCACGACCCCTGCGAGTTACTCTAACTATTTTTCAAATTAGACAACATAGTGATGAGGCTGTTAAGAAATACAAGGCATTGTCTTGCCTTCAAAATGGTCTGTCTAATGTTATTTTCACAAGAATCATGGCTTGTAAAACTCCAAAACAAGCCTTGGACAAGTTGAAAGTGGAGTTCCAGAGGATTGAGAAGACAAGGCAGCAACAGCTTTTAAACTTGAAGAGACTTTGAAAACCTAAAGATGAAAGAAACTAAAACAACCAAGCAGTATGTAGACATGATAATGTCCATTGTCAACAACATAAGGCTACTTGGTGATCAGTTTAGTGATAAGAGGATTGTTGAAAAGGTTATCACAGCACTCCCAGAGAAGTATGAGTCAAAGATCTCATCCTTGAAGGACTCAAGAGATTTGACAATGATCTCTGTATCAGAGCTCATAAATGTTTTGTATGGACAGGAACAAAGAAGAGAAAGTAGAGAAGAGTGGCACACTGAAGGTGCTTTCCAAGCTAGGAACAAGGAGAGTCCAAGTTCTTCAAGTAACAAAGGCTAGAAGAAATGGAATCAAATGAAAGAAAGGCCAAAAATAGATGGTGAGAAGAAAAAGTATCTACCATGCTCTAATTACAAAAAGATGGGCCATTCAGAGAAATTTTGTTGGACCGAACCTAATGTGTAGTGTAGAAACTACAAGCAATTTGGCCATGATGTAAGAATTTGCAAAAACAAAGTGCAGCAACAACAACAATAGTCCAATCAGGCTCAAGCTACTGATTAACATAAAGCTCATGAGGAGCTCCCATTCACTGCATCATGCTTCGTAGTCAACAACAAAGTCAAGAAAAACTAGTTGATTGACAATGGTTGTACAAATCATATGGTTTCAAATGAAGGCATGCTCAAGGAGATCGAAAGATCCTTCAGTTCGAGAATTAAATTGGAAATGACCAGATCATTGAAGCTAAGAGAAAGAGAGACATTCAAGCTAGCACTCCTATAGGTACAAAAGTAATTTCTGATGTTTTATTTGTACCTGATATAGATCAGAACTTGCTTAGTGTTGATCAACTAGTTGAGAAAAATTATTATGTTGTTTTTGAAAAGAATAAATGTGTTGTATGTAACACCCTATACCCGCTCTGGTCACCAAGCTCGAATACACACTACCATCTCATGTCATATCCAACGAGTGAAAGTTCATTCTAAAAGAAACGTCTTTCATATTATCATTCGTATAGGTTTTAAGCCAATAATATTTGTTAGTTATCAATGTTATATGTTAACCATTCATCAAATAGTTGTATAATAATACTTAAACATGCATAAGGTCAATTTAACAAAATTTCCAAAACTTGTCCATAGGTATCGATACTGACACTTGGGTATCGGTATTTTTCCTAGGGGGTATCGATACCACTTAGAAAAACAATACCAAACTTCCATTCTGTTTCTCGACCAAAATACTAAAGTCTCGAAAACTATCGGCACCTGTCATGAAATATTGATATTTTGACCCTGAGTATCGATACTCAAGCAAAGGTATTGATACCAAATCTCTAATCTGACTTCCTGCATATTTTAAAATGCAGAGGTATTAATCTTTCAACACAAATATCGATATCCTTACTCTAGCCCTAAAAAATGCAGCATACATAAGCAAATAATCCGTTCCCATTTAGTTTTTAAACATCATGCATCATATATTTAGACAAGTAATTGTCCAACGGCTAAAATTTGATAGTTCAAAACGTCAAAAATGTATGTAACACCCCTTACCCGAGACCATTGCCGGAGTCAAGCACGAGGTATTACCCAGCTTATCTTACTAATTCGAAGCATAAAAACTTGTTTTGAAAATTAATTTCACTATTTATAGCGATCTGTCCAATTGCACAGTAGTTACTAAATTAATTATAAATCGAGCTACAAAACTCAAAATTTAACTCTGTAAATTTTCCCTGAAACTAGACTCATATATCTACTTACCATAAAATTTTTAGAATTTTTTGTTCAACCAATTAGTATAGTTTATTAGTTAAAGTCTCCTCTATTTCACCACTTAACTGTCCTGATCTCTTGCCCCTAAAAATATATTTTCTCATTATATGATTTTCATATGGTGTTCCCACTTATTCCTACGAAAAATAGACTCATTAAGGAATCTAAGAATGTAAATTTCAACTCATAACTATTTTTTTACAATTTTTAGTGATTTTCTAAAATCAAAACAGGGTACGCCAAAAACAGATCTAACCCTGTCTCACTAAAATTCACATATCTTAAAATATAAAATTCATTTTACTACACCGTTATTTTTATATGAAAACAGACTCAACAAGATTTAATTAAATATAGTATTCACCCTCTAATTCATTTTATACTATCCTAGGTGATTTTTCAAAGTCACATCACTGTTGCTGCCTGAATTCTGTTTCTTTGCAAAATTTTACCCTTTCATGATTTTCATACATAGTTTATCACCTAGACTTTTATAACAACAAACACTTTCATACTTAACCATTTTAGCAACCATTCATCATCAAATAATTACACACCAGTCTTTAGCAAAATCATAATTACAAACATGCAAAATAACTAAATCCCTATACATGCCATTACTCGAACGTGTTTCATCATAAAATACCAAGCAGTTGTGGTTGATAGTGTGGACGATCTCCGACTTCTTTAGGATCCTTGAAGTAGCTTTGCAATACTAAAAGAGAAAGAAAAATAAAAGAAGTAAGCATAAAGCTTAGTAAGTTTACTGGCAAATAAATAACAACATTAAACACAAATAATTAAACTCAAGTGTCTATATCTCTAGTTTACTTTTTAGTTAATCTCATTCTAGTTCTCTTGCTTATTTACTTGGAATACTTGTGTGCATAACTTACTCTTCTCTTGCTACATCGTTGAATATAAATTGATAATATAATAAGTTCTTAACTCTTATAACTTACCTGAGCTTGTCATTTATGTTTTTAACTGAACTTTCCTGAACATGATTCGTTTATTAGCCCGTTGAGCTACATTGGAACAATAAGGATACTCGGGTCTCTTCTGATAATAACATGCCAAAGCCATGTCCCAGACATGGTCTTACATGGGATGTTCTCATGTCGGTGCCCATGCCATGTCCAGAACATGGTCTTACGGGGGACCTCTCATCTCGGTGCTAACGCCATGTCCCAGACATGGTCTTACATGGGACCTCTCATCTCGGTGCCAACGCCATGTCCCAGACATGATCTTACATGTCCCAGACATGGTCTTACATGGGACCTCTGATCTCGGTGCCAATGCCATGTCCCAGACATAGTCTTACATGGGACCTCTTTACCCAAATGTCATGACATTCGTATCCAGTACCATCCTTATGTATCAACGGGACTTTTTAATTTTAATTCTCTATCATTTCATGCTTGGATCATCATCAAATAAATTCATGAAATAAATTCATAGCTGCTGGAAAATAGCAGCATTAATAATAATTATTGAAATATTGCATTTATTTACCGTAAACTTACCTCGGTACCAAATATAGCCCAATTCACCGACTTAGTCTTCAACTTTATTCTTTTCTTTGTCTAATCTTGAGTTTCGTTCTTCTTGATCTAAAATAGAAAATTTAACTTATTTAATACTCACATTCATTCAAACAGCCCTCGACTCTAACTTTTTCAAAATTATGATTTTACCCCTAAACTTTTGCATAATTATATTTTTCCCCAAGGCCCGGAAATTAAACTTCATCCCATATTCTTATTTTTTATGACATGCTGAACATTTTTCTCTTCTATGACAACATCAAATTCTCACTCTAACACTTACTTATGTACACTAGGGATTTTTACCGATTATGTCAACTTACTCGTTTTCGCTTAAAATAGGCTAGCAAAAGTTGTTTAACATAATTCATAGTTTCATATTCTATCATAAAACATCAAAATAAACACTTTTCACCTATGGGTATTTTTCCAAATATAAACCCTAGGTTAAATTATTGCTAGAATAAGCAAAATTAAGCTATCGGGACTCTAAAAATGTAAAGAACATTAAAAACGGGGCTTGGGATCACTTACTATGGAGCTTGGAAGCTTGAAAACCCTAACTATGGCTTCCCCCCTTGCTGATTTCGTCCAAATGAAGAAGATGAGCATAATTTGCCATATTTTTCCCTTTTAATTCATTTTAATTACTAGATTACCAAATTGCCCCTAACTTAAAAATTTCCTATTTCACTTATCTCATGTCCATTTTTGTCTACCAACTTAACCAATGGTCTAATTACTATATAAGGACCTCCAATTTAAAGTTTCATAACAATTGGACACCTCTAACATGTAGAGCTCAACTTTTGTACTTTTTACAATTTAGTCATTTTGACTAAATTGAGTGCCCAAATGTCGAAATTTTCGAACGAAATTTTCAAGAAATCATTTTGTGAAATCATAGACCATAAAAATATAAGAAAAATAAAATTTTCCTCATCGGATTTGTGGTCCCGAAACCACTGCTCCGGTAACCTTAAATTTGGGCCATTACAATGTATCCGAGCTAGAAACACCATGCCATAATCAATGTTTATAACCTAAGCATAATTGTAACTCTTAAACCTTATAAACAAAATTTATAACCAGCAAAATGTTTAGAAAATAACATGTTCATAAACAACTCTATCACATTGCCTTTTTTTACCAAAATGTAAATAAATAAAGAACACCTACGGAATAACACAAAATTGGATTGGATTAACTCTCGGAAACCACACCGCTCACACCGACACACAACTAATCTACAATGGGCAAAGAAGGGAGTGGGTGAGCTTAAAAAGCTTAGTGAATAATTAGAATAGCCACCACGCAAACATGTCATCATGCATTCTCAAGGCAACCATTTATAACTACAATTAAAATAGTCCAATGCCTAGTATCTTAGAGTACCTATCAATGTATTATCTACCGATTCATCTACACAACATTTACATACTCATATAAGCACGAAGTCACAAAAGAAATATAGGTACCAGAAAACTTACACTCGAAATTTAGAGTAGGGGTTTAGGCTACTACTAAATTCCCAAATGACATATGACTCGTGTCTATGAGCAGTGATTCCAAACACTCACCACTATTCTTTCTCTGAAAATTTGAAAGCTTAAATTAGTTCTTTCTTTAACTTGTAGAAGGCTCTAATGAATCCAAGGCTTTACACACATTAACCATACAAAATTAACAATCAAATAGTAATCAAGGGCTCACTGAAACAACTAAAACATCAACCTATCCTAAGTTCTCATGTAACCAAAATTTAACATAACAAACTTAGAATGTTCATAACTCAGTCTACGCTTCACCTTTTTGCCTAAAATGGATTCAGTTCACCTAATTAGCCATCTACGTCTAGTCCTCAACCCTTAAACCACTGAAAACTACCCAATTCATAGTATCAAAAATTTTCAACATTTTTTTGGCGATTTTCACAAATTCATTAAAACATAAGAAATCATTAATGAAACTTTGGGGCAAGTTTAGAAACCTTCTAATCATGAATAAATAAGTTGAAAAAAACTTTGAAATCACGCTTTTAGTCAAAATTTTTGGCTTTTATTAAAAACTTGCTATTCATTGGTAAATACTTCAATTTTAAGGACTAGATCTTATGGTCGTGTGGTGCACACAGTCTATCACACGATCGTGTGATGTTAGGCAGTTTCAAAACAACCCTTTTCTTCGAGTTTTTCTAGAGTTTCAAATGAGATTTTAGGTGATTTTCACACACCTGATGATGATTCAGACTGACCACACAATCAAACACCTCTAAATCTTATATAAAACGTTAAATCATATCACCTAACAATCTAATTCCAATATTGAAACTTGAGTTCCAGACATAAAACTTAACACATAAAATGCCAAAACTTTTATTTGAACCTTTACCTCTTAAAAACAACAACTCATAGTGACTAATCCGCTAATCGATTAGCCGTTCCACAATCAGCACCTAAACAATTCCAACAAACTATGATTAAAATCTTATCTCCAGCCCAAACTCCCATTAACTACCCACCTTCTTACAAATAACTTAGTAACATCAAAAACCTTAAAGCAGAATTAACATCAATTACCCGAAAAAGATGACGAAAAGACAAAGATTCGACAGTGAAATAAACGCAGAAGAACAATGAGCAAAACAAAGATGAAAACGAAAAAGAATGAAGTAGTAAAATCTCGACACTCACTGACCATCACAACCTCATCACTATCCCCAACCTTAAAAGTCACCTTATTATATTCACAATCTAATTCAACCTGATGCTCCACCAACCAATCCATTCCCAAAACCAGATTGAACTATTGGAAGGGTAACTCTATTAAATTAGCAGGGAAAACAAGCCCCTGTACCTCAAGCGGACACCTCCTAAACACATTACCAACTCGAATAGATTGTCCCAAAGGACAAATTACAGAAAGCTCACTACTAATATGATCGGTCAAAATCCTCAAATTACCTGATATACTACTAGATATGTAAAAATGCGTAGAACCATAATCAATTAATGCAAAATAGGGAATTGGATGCACAACAAACGTACCAGCAATCACATCAGCCATATTTCAGTCTTCTCGGCACCTCACCGCATAAACTAAGGCTAGTTGTCTAGCCTTAGTCTGAACCCTACCTCTGCCCGGTGCTCTTCGACTACGTCCACCACCATTACCTCCCCTTATCTAACCATGGCCCCTAGCAGACGGCTGAACCAACCTCTGAGGTTGAATTTGACCCTGAACCAGAGCTTGTACTAGATCAACCATTCGAGGACACTCGCAAATCTTATACTCAATGGACTCACATCAATAACAAGCTCCAATCCTCCTTTAATACTTGCCTAGGTGGCGTTTATTTCAAAACCCATAGATCAGAACCTACTCAATTCTAACAATGTACTCAACTCTAACAACTGGCTCTGCTTGCTCAGGTCTCTCAAACTTGGCCATTTTTATAGATCGCTAAGAAAAATTGGAAGGACCCGAATCCCTCTTGTTCTTGTTCTGATTTTTCTCCTTTTCTTTTTTCTTGCGCTTAGTGCACTTAATATCCTCAGTAATCTTAACCTTCTCCACCAAAGTTTCAAACACTTGCTCTTGCTAGGGAGCTACTAGAACCTTAATGTCGTACATCAAACCCTCCTCAAATTGAATACTTTATCATAATCAGTTTCTACCAAATTGCGAGTGTACCTGCTCAATCTCAAGAATTCGGCCTCATACTCAGCCATCGATCTATCACCCTAAGTCAACCCCAAAAACTCGCATATAGGGGCCTCAACATAGCTCACCCCCACATACTTATTCTGGAACCGCTCAAGTTGAGTACCCTCCTCCACTATCAACCACCACTAATAAGCCTCATCACAAAGCAAAGATATTGCACCCTTCAATTTTCTTCTCGAGGGTGTATTCTAGGTCATTCATAATTCTTTCTGTAGCCACCAGCTAATACTCGGGCACAGTCAGGACAACCCCAGTGACACCTCAGAATAATTCAGCTCCATTGGACCAGAGTTGTTCAATTACTGACCCTCGGTTCCGAGATCCAGTATGGGTCCCAACAACCCTCTCCAAAACCCTCAAAATATCTTGGGACAGTGTGTCATCCCTGGCAGTTTGAGCCTAGACCCAATCATAACTGTCATGGTTCCAATAGTTTCACCGGTACCTAATTGAGGCATACTTCCCATCGAATATGACTCAACTCGAGCCCCTCAACGATGACCATCACGCCCACGAGTACCATATCCTTGAGATCCACAGTACTTATTATCTTATCTATAATTTTTAAAATTTTATGGATCAATTTAAGTTTTAAAACCTTAATTTTAAAGTTTTATTAGAGTACCTATCAGTATTTAGAGAGTGGGTTATTGCACTATAGTCTCTAAAGGCAAATACATATACTAAAGTGTCACATACAAAAGTATATCTAAAGCATAACTAAAGTTCAGGTTTCTTACTTGGATCGGTGCCAGAGTCTTGATTTCACTTTTTAAAAATTCAAGGTCATTTCAATAAAATTTTGAAAAAAAAATATTTTATTATTTTTTCAAGATAATTTGGACTTAAAATACATAGGTTGAGTTTTGCAACCTGACTTTGATACCACAAAATGTAACACCCCACACCCAGCCTAGATGTTACGGTCAGATTGAAAGGGTTACATTGTATGTGAAAATAATGATGCTTAATTTTGATGAATAGCTCATTTTTTAACTTAAAGGAAAACATAAGTGATTAAAACATTGAAAATGTGACTATTCCGAAGCACACGCGAGTACTTTGACGAAAACTACATTTTTATTGGCTTTGTTAAACAGATCGAATTCACTTAAATTGTTTGTAAGATAAAACATTGTATCGGATTCCAAATGAAAACCTTGGCAGCAAAAAAATCATTTTTAATTTGTGTTTTATAAACCATAGTATATTCTTCGATACGATATATTGTATAATATTTCGGTTATGAATAACATGTTTATAAAAAGAAAAACAAAAACCAATAATAATGTCCCAAAAAAATTAGAAGTCCAAAACATACTTAACCAATAATATGTAAACTGAGCTCTAGAGTCGCTGTCCAATCCTAAGCCTGAAGATCAGCTACAATGAGACAAAACAAATGAGTGAGCTAGAAGCCCAGTATGTGACTTGGCCCAAAGTAGAGTTTACTTAAGGAGTTTGCATACTTAAATAATCAATCTAGAATTTTCATATCCTATAACATATTGAAATCATATTGTTTAACATATCAAAATCATATCATATAGTTTATCAGAGTATATCACATAACATATCAGACATATCCTACCCTCATCCGCTATACACCATCTCTGCCTAACAAATCATACCAATTAGGACTACAAGAGTCCATCCAACCAATCACACTGATATGTGGTAGTATGCCAATCATAAATATATAGTTGAGCTACCTGACAGAAATTGCGATTTAACTGCCATAAGTGCAATAAAACAATCATATTACTCTTCCTCCATCACATCTTAACCCGCCCCAATGCATAGGCATAATCATAATCATAGTACCATACATACATATATCATGAGTCGTATGTCATGCATACCTAAACTTATAAATATATATTTTTACTAGAACATAGCATAGCATATGATTTAAATAAAACAAAACTTACTTAACATACTTCTAAGCTTACTCATGTGTACATATACCGAACCTTACACTTTTTTGGGCCTACATAATTCCCACAAACCCAATTCATGAATCCCTTAATTGACCCCTAATTGGGCTTTAAAATTTACCAAAAAGGCCCATATGGCCCAATAAGCCAGCCCATGTGGTCCACATAGTAGTGTGCTCCACACGACCTGGCACACGCTCAACCATACGGTCGTGTGGTGCACATGGTTTGTCACACGACCAGCCACACGACTATGTGATGTTGGACAGTTTTGAAACAACCCTCTTTTTTTGTTTTCCCATAGTTTCAAACAAGATTTTGGGTGATTTTCACACACCTGATGAGGATTCGAAATGACCACACAATCGAGCACCTTCAAATCTTACATACAACATTAAATCATATAACCTAACAGTCCAATTCAATACCGAAACCTGAATTCCAAACTTAAAAATTAACACATAAAACTCCAAAACTATTATTTGAACCTTTACCTTTTAAAAACAACAGCCCACAATAACTAATCCGCTAGTCGATTAATTATTCCACAATCAGCACCTAAACAATTCCAACAAACTACGATTAAAATCCAATCTCCAACCCAAACTCCCGTTAACCACCCACCTTCTAAAAAATAACTTAGTAGCATCAAAAACCTTATAAGAAAATTAACATCACTTGCTCGAAAAAGATGATTAAAAGATAAAGATTCGAAAACTTAACAAGCCAAAGAAACACAGAAGAATAGGGAGCAAAATAGAGAGGAAAATGACAAAGAAAAATGCAGTAAAATTTTTAGAACTGCAAAGCAAATGATAGAAAAGAGTAGTGGCCAAAAACAAAAAGATGAAAACGTGGAAAGAAGTGGAAAAGAGAAGAGAAGAAAGAAAAAATAAAACGTGTGGAGAGCGGGTGTGTATGGATAATTAGTGTTGAGAGCAATATTAGGGTGTTGATAATTTCAAATAAAATAAAATATTTCAATTTGAACCAAATCCTAACCCATAGGTTTCATAAAATTCAAATTGAACTAAACTAGCAACAAATAGGAAAGAGCAAAAATATTCCATACTTGCACAACACATGACTCAAACACAAGACTTAAAGATAAGCTGAAGCCTTACCATTGAACCACTAGGCTCATTCTTGTCACAACCCAACGAAATATAACAGAAGCCCAAAAGCTCAAGCTTGACATAATGCTAAAATTAATATGAAAAATTCAAAACAAGGGAATTGAACCCAAGACCTAAAGTAGACATCCAAGGCACTTAACCACCATACCAAATCAAATTATTTGACAAACTTGCATAATTAAAATCTATGAATTTTGGGATGTTACAACCAATGAAGACTGATTTACTTAACAATAGAATGTACTTCATTTTGTTTACTGATGACTACGCTAGTTACTATCAGGTGTATTTTTTGAAGGCCAGGTCTGAAGTTTTTAAGGTCTTTTGGAAGTTCAAGGCTACTATTGAAAACCAAGCCTGTTGCAAGCTAATAATACTCAGGTCAGACAATGGGACTGACTATACTTTTGAATAGTTTCAAAAGTTCTCTAAATATGATGGAATTAAGCATCAATTGACAAATACATACACTCCCTCAACAAAATGGTGTATGTAAAAGAAAAAATAGAACAATAATGGGCATATCAAGATGTTTGTTGTTTGAGAAGAAGCTGCCAAACAAGTTGTAGGTTGAAGCTGCGAGCACCTCTATTTATCTGCTCAACAAATTTCCAACAAAAGATGTGAAGGATATGACACCTTTCAAAGGATGGTTTAGATTTAAGCCATTAGTGTCATACTTGAATATTTTTGGTTGCTTGTGCTACGCACTTATTCCTGCTGTTAAAAGGAAAGCTAGAAAGAATAGCACAACTAGGTATCTTTACTGGTTATAATAGTTGCAAGAAAAGGTATAAGATCTTTGATCCATTTACAAGCAAAGTGTTTGAGAGCAGAGATGTGAAGTTCAATGAAGAAACGTTTTGGAATTGGAAACCTATAGAAGGTGAAATGGTTGAACGAAATCAGACTGAGCTGAATGTGTAACTTTTTGAATTTCAGAATCAAGATAGTGATAGTGTTGATGATTTACCAATTAGAGGCACTAGGCCTATTTATAAGATTTATGAAAGATATAATGTAGATGTGCTAGAGCCTGTCAGTTATGAAGAGGCAGCAAAGGAAAATGGTTGGATAGAAGCTATGGAAGTGAGATAACCATGATAAAAAAGAATGAAACTTGAGAGTTGGTTGACAAGCCAGTTCGCAAAAAAGGTTATTGGGGTGAAATGGGTCTACAGAACCAAGTTAAATATTGATGGTTTAGTAAAAAGACTCAAAGCCAAGTTAGTTGTGTAAAAGGATTTAGTCAACAATATGGTGTTGACTATGCTGAAACTTTTGCACCAGTAGCTAGATTGGACACTATTAGACTGCTTCTAACTATGACAACTCAAAAAAGGTGGAAGATACATCAATTTATGTAAAGTCAACATTTCTTAATGGTAGTTTGAAGTATGTTGTACAACCACAAGGATTTATAGCTAATGGTGAAGAACAAAAAGTATGCAAGCTGAAGAAGACTTTATATGGCCTGAAATAGGTACTGCGAGCTTGGTATGATAGAATTGAAATGTATATCTTGAGTTTGGGATTTGAGAGGAGTATAAGTGAACCCACCTTGTATGTGAAGAAAGAAGGCAAGAAGACTTCGCTGATAGTGTCCTTGTATGTTGATGATCTACTGGTGACTGGCATTAGTGGAAACCAGCTAAAGGAGTTTAAGAAAACAAATTTGAGTTGAATTTGAAATGTTTGATCTTGGAGACATAACTTATTTTCTTGGTCTAGAAGTGTTTTAGTCAAATTGAGGAATCTTCATTAGTCAAAAGAGCTTTGCCTTAAAGATCTTGAACAGATTTTGTATAGAAAACTGCAAGCCAGCAGGCACTCCCATTGCACAAGATGAAAAACACTAAAGCCAAAATGATTTTGAAAGAGTTGGTGAAGGAAACTATAGAAGCCTTATAGGATGTTTACTCTATTTTAATAGCATTGAGGCCTTGTAACACTTTATACCCGGCCCGGTCATCGAGCCTAAATATAAAGATGCCACGCCATCATCTCACTACTTGTACATTACAGTGTTCGCTATATTAAAGCCGACACATGTCATTCATAGCATTTGCATAGGTTTTAAGACATACATGCATCAATCATCATTAAATCATGCTGGACGTACATTAATGTAGCTTATCGTGTTAAAAATTCAAGCTTTTGGACCACTTAGTAAAATTTCCCAAGCAATCATGTAGGTATCGATACTGACTCTAGGGTATCAATATTTTATATAAGTGGTATTGATACCACCTAGGAAATTGATACCAAACTTGCACTCTGTTTTTCTCTCGAAAATCATACTATCAAAAATTATCGATACTTGTCATATAGTATCTATTTATTTACCCTGAGTATCAATAATCGAGCAAATGTATCGATATCAAATCTCTATTCTAACCTCCCTGCACGTTCCAAAATATAGAGGTATCATTTTTAAAACCTAATTATCAATACCTCTGCTACAGATCTTAAAAATACAACATAAAAAAGTATTTAGTCCTTTTGCAATTTAGTTTCTAAACATCATGCATCAAATACTTCAACAAATAATCATCTAAACGGATAAATTTTACAGTTCAAAACGTCAGAAATGTGTCCAAGCAAGAATGTCATGCCATCATCAATGTTCATAAACCTAAGCATATTTATAACTCATAAACCTCATAAACAAAAACAAAAACCAGCAAACTGTTGAAAACTAACATGGCCATAAATAGGCCTATCACATTGCCTTATTCCCCAAAACGTGAATAAATAAATAATGAACACCTACAGAATACTAACAAGTCTTCCTTGGATCACTCCCTCAGAAAAACAACACCGCCCACACCAAAACGTCACTAATCTGTATATGTTGAAAAGAGTAGGTGAGCTTAAACAAGCTCAGTGAATAATTAGAATAATCACTATGCAAACATGTCATCATGCATCCAAAACACCACCAAATATATATACAAATACAATGTACTTATGTCTAGTGTCATATAATACCTATTCATGCATTATCTATTAGTTCATTTACATAGCATTTACATACTCATTCAAGCATATGCCATATAACACAATCCATTAATCATGTATCACATTTCACACAATCAAGTATAATGATAAATTGGCTCTTGAGGTATGAAACATAAAGTGGGCACTATCACCACACATCGGATACACAGATCTCCAATCACACTAAATGACTCATAAAGTCTAACATATCCCATAAGTGAATCATATAGCTAACACTCAACTTATTTCCCCTCACATGTCTCATTGAATAGAGCTTAGCTCATATTCTCTTATCCCTCCAACATGTCCCAGGGCCTTAACGCCCAAAATCACTGTACATATAGGTAAGTACTCACAATCCTATGACATGCCAACTATATCCAACGGTTTCAATATCTACTGATTATCCGTACACTATCACTGCATATTTTTTTTTAGCAAAACACTGTCACTAACATTTAACATGTACATAACATGTACACATTTGCACTTTCACAACAGTTTTCACAACCACATATCACATGTTATAGCATCTCATCCCAATTCACATATGCACATAATTCACAAGATAAAAATAGGTATGAAAAAGTTTACACTTGGAATTCCGAGTAGGGGTTTAGGTTACCACTAAATTCCCAAATAACACATGACTCATGTCTACGAGCAATGATTCCAAACACTCACCAATACGCTTTTGTTGAGAAATCGAAACCTCAATCTATACTTTCTTAGCTCGTAGATGGTCCTAACGAATTTGAAATTTCAACACAATAAATTCACAAAACAATACATTAAAAAATCAACCAAGGACTCACCACAAGTAATAAAAAAACATAAGCCTAAACTAAGTTCTCATGTAACTGAAACCTTTAACATAGCAAGCTTTAAATTCGAATATCTGAATCTATACTCCATCCTTTCACCTAAAACTAATTCTGTTCATCTTATAATTCACCTACAACTAATTCTCAACCTTTAAACTACAACAAAATACTCAGTTCATGGTATCAACTTTTTCGACATGTTTTATGGCTATGTTCTGAAAATTCATTAAAACTCAAGAAGTCTTTATTGAAACTTCAAAACAAGTTTAAAAAACCTCTTAATCATGTCAAAACTAATTGAAAACACTTCGAAACCACGTTTTTACTCAAAATTCCAAAATTCACCATTAACGACTCTATATTCGGGTTTTAGTCAAAACATGCAATTTAATGGCTAATAATTTAGTTTTTAAGACTAATTAACATTAAAAACTAGTGAGTAGACGAATTGTTACCTTTGATGAGAGAAAAACAAATATTTTATCAAAAACCCGAAAAACTCACACAAGAAGAAGATGAAATCTATGGTATTTTGGGATGTTTTCGTGGAGAGTTATGATAGAAATCAATAGTATTAAAGTTTGGAAATCAAAAATCAATTAGGGAAGACTTGGAATTGTAAGAATGACAAAACAATGCTATGGGGAAAAGCTTTCGTGAAAAACTGTAGGTGGGGGTATTTTTAGGTTCAATTTTAAAAATTGGTAAAATTGCAACATAAATGCTCACAATTTTGTCTCTGTTGCAAATCAATCTTTTCTCTAAAACTAAAGGTTTCCAAAACACTTTTTCAAAAATTCATTTGATTTTCTAAAAACTATAATAAAAAACATTATCAATATACTATGTCACAAAATTTCAAATACTCTAAGGCTAAAATTCCTAAAATACCCCTAAAACTCATAGGCTATATTTTCGATTGTTACAGGCCTGGTATTATGTTTGTTGTAAGTTTGCTTTTGAGATTTATTCATTGCTAAAATGTGGTTAATTTTAAAGCAACAAAGAGGTTTCTCAAGTATGTCAAAGAAACCCTGAGTTATGGAATTAAGTATGTGAAGGAGAAAGAGTTGAAGTTGATTGGCTTAACAGACAGTGATTGGGCTAGTTTTGTTGAAGATATGAAAAGCACTTCAAGGTACTTCTTCACTTTGAGATCGAGTTTATTCAGCTGGAGCTCAAGGAAGCAAGATATTGTTGCACAATCAACTGCTGAAGCTGAGTACATTGCAGCAGTTGTAGTTGTAAGTCAATTACTTTAGCTAAGAAAGTTGATGTTTGATTTAAATCTTAAGTAAGTGGAAGAAATAGTGGTACATTATGACAATCAAGCTGTTATTGCAATTGCAAAGAACCCTGCCTTCCATGGCAAGACAAAACACTTCAAGATAAAATATCACTTTGTTAGAGAGGTCAAGCAATCAAATGAAGTAAAATTTGTTCATTGTAGTTCAGATGATCAACTTGCTGATATTATTGCAAAACCTCTTAGAAAGATGAGGTTCAAGAGGCTAAGACATGATATTGGAGTTTGCAACATTATGGCCAATGAGGAGTGTTGAGAAGTGGCCATTCATGCAATGGCAAGCTCAGGTCATAAAGCTGTGAGCTCATCTAAACTTGCGAACTCAAAAGATGCGAGCTCATTGGACACTACAAGCCCACTCAAATTCACGAACTCAAACAAAACTGCAAGCTCACTTAAAGTTACGAGCTCTGTTAAAGCTGTGAGCTGTCAAGGTTTTTTCCAAACAATAAGATAAAGTGCGAGCTAGGTTCGCATGTGTTAAAACTAACGTTGTTTTATTAAGTCTATTTTTTAAGATTACTTGTTGAAAACAAACAGAGTTAGTATTAAATTGATGTTTTTAGGAACTGACTTTACCTAATCAGTTTGTGTACAAGTTTTATCTTTGCCTTCCCAAGATGCTTAGTGGGATTGATTGATTTCTTGTCAGAATTTTTTTAATCCAAGCTTTATTTGACAAAATATTTTGATATAACAAAGTGAAATGTTTTTTAATATAAGTTAAAATTGACAAAACTATTTTTAAATTTGAAGTCTAATAGATAAAATATTGAATACTTACATTAAACTCTTAGAAAATTTTGAAACAATTTTAAAATCAAGTTAAAATGATTTTAACCAAGTCAAAATTATTTCAATCAAGTTAAAATCATTTTAACACATCAAAATCATTTTCAAACAAGTCATAATTGTTCCATGCTAAAAAGTACTAATCCAGAAATCTTAAAAATTATCGATATCATTTTTGACATATTGATATTTTTTGAAAATAATCGATACCCTCCTTAAAAATGATACCAAAATAGCATTATGTTTCTTACAAACCCTACATAGTATCGATCCAGTATCGGTACCTTTTTGCAAAAGTACCGATAAAATATTTTTGGTATTGATTAATAAATCTCAACGGACATTGAATTAGCATTTATTACAAAACAAACGTCAACGCTTTGGTGAAATAAATCCCCAACGACCATATTCATTACACCAAAAACCTCAATGGTTGGGAATCAATTAGGGGGTATAAATACCATCTTCCAAAGACCTACAACAATAAGAAAGCACTTTTAAGAAAAAATCTTCAATCAAACAACCTTTGAGCTCACTATTTCCATATTTATTTTTCATACACTTGTAAGTTTTACTCCTATTCTTTTGCTCAAGTGTATTTCATTGTATTTAAGCTTAATTTGCAAACACTTCGATCTTGTACAGATTGTTTTTTTGTTTTCTTATTTGTATCTCCTTGAAAGGGTTTGTATCTTAAGATTTGGGGTAGAAATCTTAAAAGAGTTGTACAGTTAAACCTTGTTCTCAAAGGTTATCAAATCAGTGAATTTTAGAAAATCTTTAGTGGTGGAAAGCTAAGGTAGTGGAGTAGGCAATTGGGGTCGAACCACTCTAAATCTTTGTATTCGTTGTTTCATTTTCTGTCTTTACTTTCACCAAATTTTTTAAAGGTCAATTCACCCCCTCTTAGCTATTTTGGTTTGTTTTTTCAAGATAACAAATTTGTTATATATATTGTAATTTTTGGAATGAAAAGATTATGAATATACAAGTAGTTTATTCTATATGCTAAATGTTCCTTTTGGTTTTCTTTCTTTTTATCTTTGCTCTGGTCTCTCGTTCCAAAAATACCAACAATAGGCCTGTATTATACCTCAAGGCATCAAATGGAGCCTCATGAAAAGCCTTAAGGTCTAGAATAGGAGCTTCTAATTTATTGAAAGATGTGCCACAAATCTCAAACCATGCAAAACATTAAAAGCTTTTGGGATGAAACCATTGAGCATATTGTGAGAAACGCTTAATGTTTTCAAAGGCTAATTTTTCAAACTATTGTCAGAACCTCCTATAAGTGAATTTTCACTTAAATCTAGACTTTCAAGAGCATTAATGTAGTTGATTGAAGGTGGAATGCTCTCTTTGAAATTGTTTTTGCTCAAATTGAAATTGAATAACTTGGAGAAGTTCCGAATATCATCATGAATATGCCCACTTAAATTATTTGATGCCAAGTTAAATTGTTCTAAATTTGAAAATGCCCAACCTTTGATGAAACTTTGCCTGAAAATTGGTCATCATTTTCAATGCTCCCAGTTACTTAGGAATCTCACCAATTAGATGATTCAAAAAGAGATGAAGTTCTCCTAATTGAGTTGCATTTCCCAATTTGAATGGTATCTTTCCAGAAATTTTTTTGATAGAGATCTAAAAGCTTGTTAGATTATGACATTGCCCCCAATTTGGAGAAAGTTTTTCAGAAAAATTGTTGTTGCTTAACAACAAGTAATTCAAAATTGGATAAATACCAATAACCTTTAATATATTTCATGTGTAATGGTTTCCATCAAGCCTAACTTTAAATAAGCTTTTACAATTTCCCAAACTTAATGGGATTTGACTCGAGAAATTGTTGTCCATCACCCCAAGATATGTGAGTACTCCACCAAGGCATTAATGCTTTGGTAATGGACCACTAAGATAGCTGTTTGATAATTGTAAAGAAGATAAGTTGGTCAAGTTTCGTACGAAAGCATGAATAGAACCAAATAATTGGTTTTTGTACAAAGACAATTGGTTGAGATATTAAAACATTCCTATCTTTGGTGGTGATGAGCCAAAAATTATTTTCACTAAGACTAGCACTCACTAATTTGGTCAAGCTATCCATGGAACTTGGGATGACACTAGTGAGATTATTTTCAATATGAAAAGGGATTTAAGAAATCCTATATCATTGGGGATAGAACCAGAGAGGTTATAACCGTACATATAGAGATATTTCAAGATACCAATCGGAGGAAAATGACCAGAATAGAGCATAGAGCATAACGACAGCGTCAAAAAAAACATAGTGGCAACTGGTGAAGTTCACGCGTGGCGCGTGAAAAGAAATTGTCATAGCTTGTGGCAACGCGTGAGGCCTATGCACAAGTCTTTTGGTCATAGGATTCTGGGGTTTCGCTAGCGAATGGATGCCGACTCTAATGGTAGGGGCAGTGAGAGAAAAATATGGCTAGGGTGGAAGGTACTAGTTTTGTGTTTCTATGGTTTTTGGAAAAAAAAATTAAATCAGAAAAAAATCTCAAAACTCAGATAAAAAATCAGATACCATGATGAAATTAGAGATGAATACTCTAATGTATTGAAGAAAAAACTCTCTCAAAGTATGTATTTCTTAGAAATAGATACAACTACATATACATGTAATATCAAATCAACTAAGGAAAGAATATCTATTAATTAGAAACTTGAAAACAATCAAATGTAATCTCTAAAGATATTATTCAATGCTATCAAATAATCAAAGAATCTAAACATTTCCACTACTCTTTTCTTTTTTAGTTTGTTTTAGGCTTTTTTTTTCAATTTTATGGGTAAAATTTTTTTTAGTTGTTATTTTTTTTTTAGAAAATTGATGATTTATTTTGTTTATTGTAGCTTCCTTTGAAAGCTTTAAAATTTTGAAACTTCTAAAAGAGGTATTTTATAAGAGATAAATATATATTTTTTAAACTTTAAAAGGGGTTGGTGTTTTTTTTTTTGGAGCAGAATTTAAATTTTAGGGAATTTAATGCAATAAAATTCATCTTAAGAGGAATGCTATATAAATTTCTAAAAAGCTAGGGGGCAATGGCCTCCACTTGTCCCCTTGTATCTGCCAATGCCTTTAACTACTATATAGAATCATGACGATAAGTTGTCATTTAACACAGTATTTTCTATTCATGTATTATGACGACCTCTAGACGTACTAACGTTCAGAGTGTGAATATTGCAATAAGAATATAGAAAGACAAGACGATATTTGCAAGTATACGAATCGAGTTGTAATATAGTTTTACAACGAAGTATGTGAGTACTCCGAGGATCGTACCCAATGGAGACAAGTGCTAGATCAATTTTAACCTAAACACTAAAAGATTTAATTAGCACTTTTAATTTAGTTATAGTACGAAAAATATAAAATAAAGGATTTTTTGGGTTTTTATAATAGTAGTAACAAAAACAAAATAACATAAAAAGATAAAATTCAAGAGATCAAAAAGGAAGAATAAATCAAATCTGATTATGGGAGATTAGCTCGCTTCGGTAATCTCCATCAAGTGTCACTTCGGATTTCCTCGTCAATCAACTAGTTGCTACCCTATCAGGATCTTCTGATCTTCCAGTAACATAATGAGTCAGCAAAAACTACTTATCTTTCGAACTTACAATCTAGACTAGTTTGAGGTTAAGGTGTTCACGGATGGGCAATACCAATTTTAGGTTAATTCTCACCTTGATGAATTTCTAGGGTTGTCAAGCCTAGGGTTTGTTTCACATTCTCCCTTTCGCAAACAACTGATCCATTGAGTAACCCTACAAAATAGTTAACAGATGTTACCTTCACTCGCTAATCCCTCATAGAAGGATTAGTTCCTCATGGCGTTCATAAACAATATATAATTGATGTAAAGAGAAAGCATGTTAATTAAATCAACAATATAGAGTAAATGAAAAAGTCTAATTGTATTGAGATTAAGCGCCAACCCACAGCGTTGAATGATTTCACAATTTAGATCTCTTGAAATTGACAAGAACAACTAAATAAAACTAAAACCTAAGAATGAAATAAAATACTAAACTAAATTTTACATAGAGAATCTAAGCTAAAAGAATGATCTCTCTAATAGGTGCCAAATGAGCCTATTTATAGCCTTCAGGTGGTCGTCGTCCTTAACCCTAGGTTAGCTGATGTTCCTGAGCTTTAAAATTTGATTGTGCAGACCAAAATATCCCTGCTTCATGTTTAGTTTCAGTCACAATCGATGACGCGACACACCAAGACCTGTGTTGTGACATAGCAACCAGTATGCTCTTCTACAACAATCTTCAAGGGTATGCCACGACACCCTCAGTATGCGTCACAACATTGAAGGTAGACTTAAGTTTTCTTCATTTTGTTCCCTATGTTATGAAATTAAGTCATCCGTGTTACGACATAGCGACCCGTATTCGTTTAGTACGCCTTCTAATGGTTTCCTACACACTTAAAAAGTATGTTAGCTCACCCTTAGGCCTCATTCGGACCTAAGGTCAATAAAAGACTCAATTTGCACATGAAAATGCTTGTATTCAAGCTCTTTAAATGCAAAAACTAGTTTAATCTGCTACATCGAATTTCAGCAGACAATATTACAATGAAAATTTTATTCTCCTAAATAAACTCCCATATGTGAAATTTTACTTTATTAACAAACTCTTAACATTTTTTCTAGATCTATTCAAAATTTTTATTTTTATTTATCATCATTATGCATAACTAGAATGGGAAAACAAACTAAGCAAAATGTACTGATCATTAGAGGTGATGTGGGAGACAGTGGCAGTTGTCAATAACGATGGCTTTTCTTGAACCTTCAATTTCATGGGAAATTAAATTCAAGTCATTACCAGGAACAAAGTAGAAACTTGGAGATCATGTAATCATATAGATTCTAACATAAGTGGATGACCATTTGAATCTGATTCTGATTCTGATGTAGATGTTATGTTGCAAATCGTGCTATGCTCCGTTGAGGATGAAATGAAATCCCATATCTTAGCTGAATTTCTTACAATGACCTCAACTTGTTTAAGTTGATCAATGGGGATGCAGTCACCTTGTCAAGTTCTAAATCTCTCGAGTTCCATGTTCAATTCTTTCATTGTTGGTCTATATCTTCCATCTAAGTTCAAGCATCTGTTCACAAGTTGAGCAATTGCTACTACTTCATCCTTTTGATCGTCCTTCCCAATTTACCATGACCTCGAGTGGGACAACCATGTAACTTCCAGCACAAATCTTTAATGTGTCAAGGCTTACCACAGTAGTCACACATCAAGTGATCCTTGGCAAACTTACCACCCGATGGACCATCCTGGTTAGCAATGAGGCCAGCTTTCTCTAAAAGTGAATTATAAAGCATAACAACACGATGACTCTCCTCATGTTATACATAAGGAGTATGCTACATGGAGAGAAGGGAACGGAGTCTTGCCAAGAACTTCAACTCGAATATGATATACTCAATATTCAACCCAGCCAAGAAATCAAAAACACGCTCCTTTCCACCATCTTTTGAAATTTTTCAGCCTCTTTGGCATAATTCTCTTGAAATCTTGATAATAATCAAGTTCTTGCTGCAACCCACTTAATTCAGCAAAATATTATCATAAGCTCCCCCTGTTTTGTACCATAGACCTTATTACGAATCTAAAAAATTTGCACATCATTCCCAACACGAGATTAGGTCAGAGCAGCAGTATTCCAAATCTTTTCCACAGTATCAAGCAACAAATAGGTTTTGGAAATATGGGGTTGCATAGAGTTTATAAGCCATGCCATAACAAGAGAGTTCATTGAATCCCACTGACTAAAGGTTGAATCAGTGAGTTCAAGTTTCGATGGTTTACCGGTGATGTATCCCTGCAAGGCACGAGCCCTGATAAACAACAAGCAAGACCTTGATCAAGCAAGGTAATTATGTCCATCAAGCTTTATAGGACTAATTTGCAACAAAGGATTATCGGTTGGAATCACGAGCTTCTCGTCTTTAGACATACTACTAAAAAAAACAACTAATGCCCCCAAAAAAAAAAGTTGCTTGCAAAATTAGAACAAAAAAAACCCAAAAAAACACCGAAAAAGATCCCACACAAAAAAAATTAGCCAAATGACACCACTAGTAGAAGGAGAATGACCCGAAGGAAGTAGAGAGCACAACGATAGCGTCGGAAAAAAAACAGCGAGTTTATTGTAAAAGTTTTTTTTCCAATTTTATGGGTAAAAGTTTTTTCCTTTAGTTGTTATATTTTTTTAAAAAAATTGATGATTTATTTTGTTTATTGTAACTTCCTTTAAAAGCTTTAAAAATTTGAAATTTCTAAAAGAAGTTATTTTCTAAGAGATAAATATATATTTATATATATTTTTTAAACTTTAAAAAGGGTTGGTGTTTTTTGTTTGTTTGTTTGGATGGCAGTAGCCTTCACCTGTCCCCTTATCCACCAATGCCTCTAACCACTATATAGAATCATGACAATAAGTTCTCATTTAACCAATTGAATATTTTCATTTCATGTATTACAATGAAAGTTTTATTATCCTCAATTAACTCTCAAACGAAAATTACTTTATGAACAAACTCTTAACGTTTGTTCTAGATCTACTCAATATGTTTATTTTTTTATCATCAATGTGCATAACTAGAATGGGAAAACAAACTAAACAAATGTTCATGATCATTAAACGTGGTGTGGGAAACAGTGGCAGCTGTTAATAAGGATGGCTTTTCTTGAACCTTCAATTTCATGAGGAAATTAAAGTCAAGCCATTACCAGGAACAGAGTAGAAACTTGGAGATCATGTAATCATGTGGATTCTAACATAAGTGGAAGACCATCTGATTCTGATTCTAATTCTGATTCTGATGTAGATGTTATGCTGCAATTCGTGCTATGCTCCGTTGAGAACGAGTTGAAATCCCATCTCTCAGCCGATTTTCTTACAACGACCTAAGCTTGTTTAGGTTGGTCAATGGGGATGCAATCACCTTGCCGAGTTCTAAATCTCTCGAGTTCCATGGCCACTTCTTTCATTGTTGGTCTATTTCTCCCATCTAAGTTCAAGCATCTTTTCGCAAGTTCAGCAACTGCTACTACTTCATCCTTTTGACTATCCTTCCCAATTTCAACATCAACAATATCCAGCAAATGGTTTTCTTCCATCGACGACAAAAAATACGAGACTAAGCCCCTCTTTTCTTGTGATCCAAACGTCAAGATTGCCTCTTTTCCCGTTAAGAGCTCGACAATAACCACTCCAAAACTATAAACATCACTCTTTTCAGTAAAATGACTTGACTGGAAGTATTCAGGATCTAAATACCCAAAAGTCCCAAGCACTTTAGTTGTCAAGTGAGTTTGATCGATGCCGATTGATCTCGATGTTCCGAAGTCTGATACTTTTGCTCGAAACTTTTCATCTAGTAGTATGTTACTAGATTTGATATCTCGGTGATAAATGGGGATGGATGCAGATGAGTGCAAGTAAGAAATTGCACTCGCAACTTCCGCTGCAATGCGTAATCTTATATCCCACGACCTGGGGTACTCTTCATTTTGGTCATGAATGAGATGAGAAAGGGTTCCATTAGGGATGAACTCATAAACAAGGAGGGGCACTTCGGTCTCCAAGCAACAGCCTAATAGCTTGACAATATTTCTATGATCAATTTGAGAAAGAATAAAGATCTCATTGATAAATTGTTCAAGATACCCTTCGTTTACAGTCTTGGACTTCTTTACTGCAACAATTCTCCCATCAGACAACATTCCTTTATAAACCATGCCTTGGCCTCCACAACCCAATATTCTGTTCTCATTATATTGATCAGTAGCTATTTCCAACTCTTTAGAACTGAAGAGTTTAGCTTTATCTAGACCGCCTTCATTTGAAGACATCTTTTTCTGAAACAATAATCCCCCATTTCTTTCGAAGAGTTTTTGTTTGAGTTTAATGTACTTTCTTCTCTGCAGTATCTTATAAAGCCACCATACACCGACAATTAGAAATAAGATCCCTAAACTTAACCCAACATCTGCATGAGATCCAAATAAATATCTAACTTAAATCATCAGCCCCTAAAATCGTTAATGTTACCATTTAAGCTACGATTTGAAATAAAAATTAGTTGGACATGTCTCTTGTTATATGATGTGTATCTTATAAAAATATGTTTTTTTTTTTTTAAGATGTTAAATGCTCCATTTAGAAACTTGTGTTTGAAATTTTGGTTTTGAATTTCAATTATCATGTAAATGATAAGAAAAAATGCATACAAATTGAGATTCAATTTAATTTATATTAGAAATTATATAAATATAAATTTGTCAAATCCAAAAATATTTAAAAGATTTCAAATTCATTTCTAAATAAATTTCTAATAAATTCATGAATTTGAGAATATTACATTTCTAAATAATTTACTACTTAATTTACACTATTTTTAAAATTTAAATTTAAATCTTAAAATCCTACTATGTAAAGTTTATTTTAGTCCCTCTACTAAAAATTACTCTATATTTGGTCCTATACATTAAAGCTTTATTCAATTTATAATACTGTTACAATTTACTGTTAAATTATTAATAATTTTGATCAAATATATTATACTCAGTTGATTTACTCACGACTTCATTTGACTCATAAAAAATTCAATCATCTCAAAAAAAATTCATGTATTTTTTAATTATGTTGTGGCTGAAAAAAACTCGCACCGAATAGTATAATAAATATTAAACTTGGATTGAAAAAAAAAACCTTCCTGTCTAAAATATAAAGAATTAGCATTTAATTGTAATGTGCGAACCTAGTGCAACAGCAAGAATGCGAAACCTCTCACTGTTCTGCGGCTTGAATATACGACGGCAACCTGTTCCATTTTTCCGGCCATCACCCTTGAACCCATGAGGGCATGAACAATTGTAGCTTCCAGGTGTATTATGACATGTTCCAATTTTAGTGCACGGCTTCAGTGTCTCACATTCATCAATATCTACAGTTTTTAAACATTTTAAACTAAAAACTGTTAGCTAATTTCTTCAAAATGAATCTGCAACGGAGAAGAACTTGATATCTTTACCTTGGCAGCCGTTGGAGAGATAAGGGTTACCCTGAAAACCATCATTACACTCGCACAAATATCCAGGGCCGCTTTCTGGATCTATACAAGCACTATTTTGCTTGCAAGCATAATTTTTTGGGTCCATTTTAGCTTCTTCACATGTTTGATCCCCGATTGTCCAATCAAGAATAAGTGGGTATTTCCTTTTGTTGAAATCTATGTTGGAAAGATCTGATGTAGAGAAGGTGTAGACTCCATCTTCCACAAGAAATCCATAACTGCAAGGATTGAACCTCAACACTGTGGAATGACTCTGAAGAGTAGTAAAATTGAAGAAATAAGCCTGCATTCCTCTAGGGATAGCCGTCTGGCAGCAGCCAATGCCGGAACAAGACCCATTTATCACATCGCCCACGTTACCACAAAATGTTAAACATCCGGTTGAAAAGTTCTTTTTTTTAAAAACTCTGTGTGAAGAGTCAGCTGCGGAGAAACCATCGATGTAGGCGATAGTGTCACAACCAATGGCAGTGAACTTGTTTCTGGTATGGGATACGGGGAATATTGTAATGGAGAGCCCGCTATTGGGATCTGAAGAGCGCCCTGATGAATTATAACAGTCATAACCTATGGAGCTGTCATATCGAATGCGCAAAGAACCATCATCCAGGGAGATGTTGAGAACTTCAAAACCAGTGTCGCTTAAGAATGCTTTTGGGGGGTTAAAAGAGGTGTCACAATGAATTAAGAAGTCGTTGCTGATGTTGCAACCATTGCGTGTACCAAAAGGGTATGGGATGCTTATGTTTCCGCAGTGGCTTTGACACCCAGGTTTTGGTTGAGCTGCTGCTGAAGTTGCCATTATTGTTACCATAACTGCAAACACAGCAAGCTCCTTAAACATGCCGCCAAACCCCATCACCCCTCTTGTTTTTTCCCCCACTCTCCTGGTTATGTAAATCTAGAATATCTTATAAGAATAGAATGAATGTTTGAAGACTCAATTCCATTTTAATAGACAAGTTGTAGAACACTATAGCCGGCACATGATTCATTATTGCCGTCTTCATTTCTTCTTGTTCCCTTAAAAACTTCTTTTTTTTTTATTTAAAAAAAAACTTTTTTTCGTTATTCAGAAAAAGAAAAGGCTTAAATGAATCTTCTTTCAAATTAAATTTATGTTCCCATAGATGAACACTGCTTGAATAATTGCTCTCTTTTTTTTCTTCTTTTAAAAAGCTACAACTCACCATTAATAACTTGTTTTCGTATCCCCAGGACTGTACATGTGTTGTTAACTCAAGTCTTTAGGAGCGAATGGAAGGTCATCTATAGAGAAGGGATACTCTAATTATTTTTTTCTATTTTTATTATGGATTTAAAAGATATATTTCTTCTATAAGTAATTTAATAAAATTAAATTAAATTAGAGAGGAAACTTTATACAGTTGTGTGTATAATGAATTATTGGAAATGATTGCCGAGAAAATAAAAAGAATACAATTTTCATTATTAATTAATTATTTATTTTTTATGTTGTAGAACACTATAGCCGGCACATGATTCATTATTGCCGTCTTCATTCCTTCCTTTTTCCTTTAAATTTTCTTTTATTTTAAAAACTTTTCTTCATTATTCATAAAACATAAGGCTTAAATGAAGGGCCAAATTTGATGGAAGGTGAATTTTAAAGAAAAATTAGGAAAATGGGTCCGTTTTGTTTTGTAATATTTAAAGAAATAGATCAGTTTTTTTGACTTTTTTAATATATTAGCTCTTTCGGTCAGATTAAGGGTGAGCGTTTGGTTGAATCAAATGAAAAAAAATTGAGTTAATCGAATTGAAGAATCATATTCTATCATCCCAACTCGATTTGAAATTTTTTCAAATTGAGTCGAGTGAGATGGAATTCGAATCGAATATATTTTTTCAAGTTAAATTAAAAAATGACTTTGATTTTTTTATTTTTATGTAATATTTTTTAAAATTATTTTTCTTTAAAGTATTTGGTTCATTCGAATTTCGAACCTTTTTTTATTTTTTCAAGTCGAATCGAATTTTGCTCACCCTTAGGTCAAATAGTTAAATGTTAGTGGTTTTGTCCTTGAGTTTCGGGTTCAATCACTCTCCTACTCACATTTGTATTTTTTATTTCATATTATTTCAAGCTTTATTAAATTATTTTTAATACATCAGTTCCTTTGGTTGAATGGTCAAATAATAGTAATTTAATCCTTGAGTTTAAGTTCAATTCCTCTTTCATTCATAATTGTATTTTTTATTTTATGCTACAATTCAAGCTTTTTTTTTAAATTAATCTTTTTAATTGATAAATATATTATTTTCAAGTTTTTTATTTTTAATTCACCTTTTTTAATTAATAACTATTTTATTTATAAAATCAAACAATTATTGCAAATATCACTATTTTTAGTAAATATAATTTATATATGTGTAATATTTATTTTTCAATCCATATCATGAGTCTAGTAAATTTTAGTTTTATATATATATTTTATGTGTATTTGAAATATTTCACATATAAATATAATAATATTTTAAATAATTATTTCATTTTATAATATTAGAAATCATCAATACCCACAATATAGGTGGGAAAAATAAATATTTGACATATAAATATTATATATAAAGAAAAATATATAAAAAATTAAATGATGTTTATATTATATATATAAAGGAGTTATTAATTTTAAATATATTTAACATGATATATATATAAATAATTTTTATATAATATAATTACATATTTATTATTTGATTTTAAAAATACAAGAGTTATTAATTAAAAAAAAACTTAATAATATATTTATTAATTAAAAACATTAAATAAAAAAAGGGTTGAAACAACATGAATTAGAAAAACCAAATGTACTTAGAAGAGCAATTTTACTTGGGACTCAAATATGAAATCATTATTATTTAATAATTTAACCAAATGAGCTAATATGTAAAATATATTAATTAATAATAATAATAATAATAATAAAACTTGAAAGAACATGAAATAAAAAATACAAATGTGAGTAAGAGAGACATTAAATTCGAGACTTAAGAACAAAACCAAAATCATCTAACCAAAAATAATAATAAAACACATACTATAAGACGTGTTTTCAGGATATCTTTTCGTCTTCTCTCTAAAATCGTCCATTCCCTAAGTGTCACATCCATTTTCTTAATTTTTTTTTAAATTGACATAATACTCTAATTTAGCTTAAATGAACCTCCCCGCTAATTAAGTTTACGTTCCGCTAGATCAACACCGCTTAAATAATTGCTTTTTTTGTTTTCTTTCATATCCCCCGGACTGTACAAGCGTAATTAACTCAAGTCCCTCGGAGCGATTTGAAGGGTCCTCCATAGAGAAGGGGTACTTTAATTTTTTTTCTATTTTTATTATGGATTTAAAAGATTATTTATATAATTTTTAGAGTTTATATATATATATATATATTTAGATTATTTATATACTTTTCCGTTATTTTTACATATTTAATTATTTTAAATTATTTTAAATTTTCTTTCAATTTTTAAAATTATATACATTTTAAAATTATGTATATGTTTTTTTTTTATTTTAACAATTTGAAATAGAAAATCTATAAGTTTTACAAAAAAAAAAAAGAAAAAGAAAAAGAAAAGGCGATGTTAAGTTTTTTTCATTAGAACAATTCTACTAATTTGGAAAAAATATATATACTTTAGGAACCAAATCGTAAATTAAAATTTTTTTAATAATTTATATTTTTTTATAATTTAAAAAATATAATTTCAAAATTAATTCTCAATTTTTAGTAAAATCCAAAACCATCATTACTAAGATTAAGATAAACAATCCAAAACATGCACCTTAAACCAAAAATACAAAAAGCCAAGTGATTATGAATTTCTTTTGACAATGCCATCAATCCCTTGCTTTTAATCTCTAATAATTAACATTTTTGTTTTCAAATGAATATGATATGCTAGAAATTAGGGAAAGTTTTAGATTCATTAAGTACATTGAGTCTGTCATAAATGGATCACAAAATCGCTTCATAGAACTCAGTGATAATGCAAACCATTGAGTGATTGGCCCCTTGTGGAATAAGGCATTAACATAGCAATTCATCTGAGCCAAACTTTTGTAGAAGTAAATTCCCATAACAGAATATAAACAGATTCATCATATTAACCAGAAAAAGAAATTCGTCATAAATCTTAAAAAACTGAATCTATTCTCAAGTACTACAATTACTGATCACCAGAGGTGGTGTGGGAGACAGTGCAGTTGTCAGTGATGGTGGCTTTTCTTGAACCTTCAATTTCATGGAGAAATTATGGATTCCAACATAAGTGGATGGACATCTGATTTCGATGTAGATGTTATGCTGCAATTCGGATAATGATAAGTGAAATCCCAACTTTCAGCCGATTTTCTTCCACCGACCTCATCTTGTTTAAGTTGATCAATGGGGATGCAGTCACCTTGACGAGTTCTAAGTCTCTCGAGTTCCATGGCCACTTCTTTCATTGTTGGTCTATATCTCTCATCTAAGTTCAAGCTTCTTTTTGCAAGTTGAGCAAATGTAACTACTTCATCCTTTGGATAGTCCTTCCCAATTTCATCATCAACAATATCCAACAGATGGTTTTCTTCCATCGATGACATAAAATACGAGAATAAGCCCCTCTTTTCTTGCGATCCAAACGTTGAGGTTGCCCTTTTACTCGTTAAGAGCTCGATAATAACTACTCCGAAATTATAAACATCATTCTTTTCAGTAAATTGACTTGACTGGGGTATTCAGGATCTAAGTACCCAAAAGTCCCAAGCATTTGAGTGTTCAATTCAGTTTGATCAATGCCAATTGATCTAGATGTTCCGTAGTCTGATACTTTTGTTTGGAACTTTTCATCTAGTAGTATGTTACTAGACTTGATATCTCGGTGCTAAATGAGGATGGAAGCAGATGAGTGCAAGTAAGAAATCGCACTTGCAATTTCCGCTTCAATGCGTAATCGTATATCCCACGACCTCGGTACTCTTCATTTTGGTCATGAATGAGATGGGAAAGGGTTCCATTAGGGATGAACTCATAAAGAAGGAGGGGCAGTTTGGTCTCCAAAGCAACATCCTAATAACTTGACAATGTTTCTATGATCAATTTGGGAAAGAATAAATATCTCATTGATAAATTGTTCAAGATACCCTTCATTTACAGTATTGGACTTCTTTACTGCAACAATTCTCCCATCAGACAACATTCCTTTATAAAATACGCCTTGGCCACCACAACCCCATATTCTGTTCTCATTATATTGATCAGTAGCTATTTCCAATTAACAATTAAATTTATAAACTAGTCATTTTTTATTTCTAAGCTTAAAACTTAAAATTTTATCACTAAAAGTATTCATCAATAGCAACATTTTAAAACTTTAACAGTTTAATAAATTAAAGCATGGGTTGGCTAGCTTAAGTCACGATCTCATAAATATTAAATATTAATATCTACAAACATGGTTCACGGAAATGACATTTCAGAACCGTAATTTTTGACACCACTGAAAATCGGGTTGTTACAAACTAGTTTTCTAAATACTTAGGAGAGATGAACGCTACTATGAATTCTATCGTTTGATTTTTATTTTACACAATAAATACTTATTTTCTTGTTCTCAATTATGTGTTCTTAATTCTTAGTTTAATATTTCTAAAATATTTATCCATGTTCGATATGCTTAAATCGGTAGTTGAATAGACCCCATTTAAGATTAAATCTTGCTAATTGAGTGAACTAATTGCATGCAATCTTAGAAATAGGAAGACATAAATCTATCGAATTAGAGTCAAATCTAATAAGGGAATCCATAGTACAAATTAATGCGATAATAGATGTTTTAATTAGAAAGAAATTTCAATTAATCAACCTAAAGTCAGTTGCCCTTATGCTAGAAAGAGATATTAGCATAATTTAGAGATTTTTACAGATCAAGGTGCTAAGTGAAGAAATTACATAATTTAGATTGATAGTGATAGATGAAATTTAAGCGGATTCTTTTTTGGGCATTATTTCGTTTCTTGTTGTTATTAGATTATTTTCGTGGTTTGTTCTTTGCTGCATTTGTTAATTAATTAAATTAGTTAATTTTTAGTTTTTAATCGACCAATTGAATTATTCAGTTAAATAATAAAAAGACAGTAATTACTAGTACTTGTAGTCCTCATGGAATGATATCTTTGCTCATCATAACTATACTATTAATTGATAGGTGCACTTGCCTTAGTCAAATTTTTAGTTAGTTTTTTGACCATCAGTTATAGATTTTAACCTAAAATTTTCATCTAAAAAGATGATATAACCTGACATGCCACCATTAACAGTAATAAACATTTCAACAATCAAAATATAACAAATTAAAAACATTTCATATCATAAACTTTTTAAGATTTAGTGATCAAAACGTAATTTAAGCCAAATATAAATGACAAAATTTATAGTTTATCCTCATGTTTATGTTTGATTTTAAATTCAATTATTTATATTTTAATTTTAATTTTGAAAAATTTTATTATTATTAATTAAAAATCATCAAAAATATATCAAATAAACTATAATCATAATTTTATACATTAATGATGTGAATGTTTAAATATTACAAATGATTGCTTAGCAAATGAAAAAACTAATTTCATGTGAATAAAATAAATATATATAAGTGGAAAACCAAACACTAATATTTCAGTAATAGTTTCAGGATCATATTTATATGAGAATTAGAATTCATACTCTCAGAAAATTTTCAATAAATCACAATTAACCACTATATAGAATGATGACAATAAACCTACATTTAATTTTCTCTCCTAAATAAACTCCCAAATGTGAAAATTTAATTTATGAACAAACTCTTAACATTTGCTCTAGATCTAATCAAAATGTTTATTTTTTATCATCGATGTGCATAACTAGAACGTAAACAAACAAAACAAAATGTTCATAATCTGATCATCAAAGGTGGTATGGAAGACAATGGCAGCTGTCAATAACGATGGTTTTTCTTGAACCTTCAATTCCATGGGGAAATTAAGGTCAAGTCATTACCAGGAATAGAATAGAAACTTGGAGATCATGTAATCAGGTGGATTCCAACATATGTCGTGGATGAACATCTGATTCTGATTCTGATTCTAATGCTGATTCTGGTTCTGATGTAGATGTTATGCTGCAATTCGAATAATGTTCTGTTGAGAATGAAGTGAAATCCCAACTCTCTGCCGATTTTCTTACAACGACCTCAGCTTGTTTAATCTGATCAGTGTGAATGTAGTCACCTTGTCCAGTTCTAAGTCTCTCGAGTTCCATGGCCACTTCTTTCATTGTTGGTCTATATCTCCCATCTAAGTTCAAGCATCTTTTCGCAAGTTGAGCAACTGCTACTACTTCATCCTTTTGACCGTCCTTTCCAATTTCAGCATCAACAATATCCAGCAGATGGTTTTCTTCCATCGACGACATAAAATACGAGACTAAGCCTCTCTTTTCTTGCGATCCAAACGTCGATATTGCCCTTTTACCCGTTAAGAGCTCGACAATAACCACTCCAAAACTATAAACATCACTCTTTTCAGTAAATTGACTTGACTGGAAGTATTCAGGATCTAAGTACCCAAAAGTCCCAAGCACTTGAGTCGTCAAGTGAGTTTGATCAATGCCGATTGATCTAGATGTTCCAAAATCTGATACTTTTGCTCGGAACTTTTCATCTAGTAGTATGTTACTAGACTTGATATCTCGGTGATAAATGGGGATGGATGCAGATGAGTGCAAGTAAGAAATCGCACTTGCAATTTCCGTTGCAATGCGTAATCGTATATCCCACGATCTCGGGTACTCTTCATTTTGGTCATGAATGAGATGGGAAAGGGTTCCATTAGGGATGAACTCATAAACAAGGAGGGGCACTTCGGTCTCCAAGCAACAGCCTAATAGCTTGACAATGTTTCTGTGATCAATTTGAGAAAGAATAAAGATCTCATTGATAAATTGTTCAAGATACCCCTCATTTACAGTCTTGGACTTCTTTACTGCAACAATTCTCCCATCAGACAACATTCCTTTATAAACCATGCCTTGGCCTCCACAACCCAATATTCTGTTCTCATTATATTGATCAGTAGCTATTTCCAACTCTTTGGAACTGAAAAGTTTAGCTTTATCCAGACCACCTTCATTTGAAGACATCTTTTTTTGAAACAATAACCCACCATTTCTTTCAAAAAGTTCTTGTTTAAGTTTTATGTACTTTCTTTTCTGCAGTATCTTATAAAACCACCAAACCCCAGCAATTAAAAACAAGAACACTATACTTAAACAAATACCTGCATGAGATCGAAATAAATATGTCAATGTCACTTATTTGATTAACCCCTAACATAGTCAATGTTACCATTTATGCTACCGTTTGAATAAAATTTAGATGGGCATATCTTTTGCCACATGAATCGTGATGTTGTACATATTGCATTAATTTCTCAATTTTTGAAAAATGGATTACTAAAAATTCTTAATTATCTCCAAGTCACTATTTGATTCTTAGCAAATGATGGGAATGTTCTTTAACCCCAAGTGGAAATGACAAACTATCGGGCAAGCAAGGACGAAATTAGAAATTTTTTTAGCAGGGACTGAAATTAAATTGTAATTTTTACAATAGTAAAAATGTAATTTAATTATTTTAATAATTTATATCTTTATAATTTTTAAATAATTAAATCAAATTTTTATAATTTTAGAGGAAACTAGAATATAATTTTAATTTTATTAATTTAAAATTTTAAAAGATCTAAATTAAAAACTTTCCATTTTAGAGCGGATCTGCCACCTCTAATCTCACCCATGCGGGCAAGTAAAGTTGATATCATTAGACAATGTAATCTTAATAATAAGAAAAAAAAAACTAAAATATTAATATTAAAATGTATTTAGATATAATATAAAATACTTTCAACACGATTATGACTCGATAATTAGGGAAACATGATAGTAACACACAAATTGGAAGGAAAAAAAACTACTGCTAATATTTTCAATATTTATTTATATAAATTATAATTTTAGACATATATAAAAACTTAAAATAGCTTTCAAGAATATCAAGATAATATTGTTTATGATAAAATCGTAAAAATAAAATTAACTTTTCAGTGTGACTTTTTCTTCTAAAATTTTTTATCTAATAGTACAATTTTTGAAATCATGTAATATAAAAACCAACATGCATCATACTATGTTTTTTTACTTCAATTAATGCAATTTATGATTTGTATAAAACTAATTTCAAAAACATTATTTATTTAAAAAAAAAATAAACTACACCGTTAGTACCTCTAAATAGAAGTCATTCCTATTTTGGTCATTGCAATTTATTTTTGTTAATTTGGTAATCCAAAATAGAAATTGATCAAATTGGTTACTCCACCGTTAAATGGTAATGGAAGACTAACGGTGCATTTGTAGAAAAAATATTTTGAGGTGACCAAAATAGGAACGACCCCTGTTTAGAGAGACTAGTAAATAGTTTATCCAAATTTTAGAGTAATTAACGTGGAAATGCACCATAGTCTTCCATTGCCATTTAATGGTGAAATCATCAATTTGATCAATTTCTATTTTGGGTGACCAAACTAACAAAAAACAGAAATTGGGGTAACCAAAATAGAAACGGCCCATACTTATAATGTAACAAGGTAGTTTACCCATATAAAAACATATAGGTTGAAAGTTAAGAAAATAAAAATAATTTGGATAAAGATTACAAGTTCTTTTACATAATGATAAATTTAGCCTATAATATTTACCTATTTTGCCACTTTGACCCTAATTCTTTTTTTTTTTTTTGGCCTCTTTGACCTTTAACCTTTCAGATTTGGTCAAGTTGTTGTTTCCTGGAGGAAATAATTGACTTAACCGTTAAAAATTTAATCATATTGACTTGATAGTTCCTACGGCAATTCATGTGTATTTCATAAAAAAAAATTTAAAAATTATATAAAAATACTTTTTTTTAAAATCATAATTATTTTTTAAAAAAATTTACGGCAATAATGAAATATACGAGGACTATCACACAAGCTATCAGTATCATGTTAACTCTTTTAAAATTTTAATAATTTAATCAATTTTTTCAAAAAAAATAACAATTTTACTAAATTTAGAAAGTTGATAACAAAAAACTCAAAACTAAAATGACAAAGAAAGATAAACATTAAGGAGTAAAAACTTGTAATAATTAAATATTAAGAATGTATACAATTGACTCACAAACGAGTTATTTATTATTAGTTAATTATAATGTGGCTCATCTTATTATTTATATCAAACTCACGCCGGCTACTTTAATAAAAGATGATTTTAAAAAAAATTAATTTTTAAGCAGTTATGTCATCAATTTTAAATAGATAAAAATATAAATATATCTAACTCAATTTAACTTTTAAATAAATTATTTAAAAGATAAATAATACAGCAATTTTCTCACATTTGATTTTGTTTTAAGGAATAAAATGAAAACAATGCAGTTGTTTCAGCTTGTAAATTATATGCTAATTTAAAGTTTCATGAAGAAAGGGATATATATTAGAAGATGAAAAAGGTTGCAATTTTTTACCAGGATTGATGGGTGCAAGACCCTTCAACTTGATTTAGACTCCAAAAACAATTATAAAAACATTAAGTTCATCACTTCAATTGTATTTTATAGATCAAAATGCAAAAACCATAAATATTATGTTCAAGAATTCAAGAGTTGCAATCGTCTCTGCCATGGAATTAAATTCTTAATTAAGTTTGACTGTTCATTTTTTAAATAATTTAATAGTGAAGAGATTTTATCTCTTTAAAAGCGAATGACATGGCTTAGTTTATCGGTACCTAAAATTTTAACTTTTTCTAATACAAGTTATTATCAAGAAATGTCAGCTCTTGACTGAACCCAGTAATAATAATAAGGAAAGTAACACTTACTTAAGTGTACCAACCTAGTGCGACAAAAGAATGGGAAAACTCTCGCGATGCGCCTTGGGTTCAGGAGAGCAACCTGTTCCATATTTCCGACCATCACCCTCAAATCCTTCAGGGCATGAACAATAATAGCTTCCAAGTGTATTATGACATATTCCAAATTCATTGCAAGGCTTCAGTGCTTCACATTCATTAATATCTACAGTTTTTAAACATTTTAAATAAGCAAAAATTAAAAAAAGTAGAGTTAGCTGATTTCTTCAAAATGAATCTGCAATAGATAACTTGAAATCTTTACCTTGGCAGCCGTTGGAGAGATAAGGGTTACCCTGAAAACCATCATTAGACTTGCACAAATATCCAGGGCCACTTTCTGGATCTATACAAGCACTATTTTGCTTGCAAGCATAATTTTTTGGGTACATTTTAGCTTCTTCACATGTTTGATTCCCGATTGTCCAATCAAGAATAAGTGGGTATTTCCTTTTGTTGAAATCTATGTTGGAAAGATCTGATGTAGAGAAGGTGTAGACTCCATCTTCCACAAGAAATCCATAACTGCAAGGATTGAACCTCAACACTGTGGAATGACTCTGAAGAGAAGAAAAGTTGAATAAATAAGCCTGCATTCCTCTAGGGATAGCCGTCTGGCAGCAGCCAATGCCGGAGCAAGACCCATTTATCACATCGCCCACGTCACCACAAAATGTTAAACATCCGGTTGAAAAGTTTTTTGCTTTAAAAACTAAGTTTGAAGAGTCAGGTCTGGAGAAACCATTGATGTAGGCGATAGTGTCACAACCAATGGCAGTGAACTTGTTTCTGGAGTAAGATATGGAGAATTTTCTATGAAGGAACACGGACGTGTCATATGAAGTGGGCCCTGATGAATTATAACAGTCATAACCTACGGACCTGTTATATTGAATGCGCAAAGAACCATCATCCAGGGAGATGTTGAGAACTTGTAATTCTAAACCAGTGTCGCTTAAGAATGCTTTTGCGGGGTTAAAAGAGGTGTCACAATAAATGAAGAAGTCCCTGCTGATGTAGCAACCATTGCTTGTACCAAAAGGGTAGGGGATGCTCATATTTCCGCATTTGCTTTGGCATCCAGGCTTTGCTTGAGCTGCTACTGAAGTTGCCATAATTGTTACCACAACTGCAAACACAGCAAGCTCCTTAAACATACCACCAAACCCCATCATCCTCTCTTGTGTTTTTTCCCCCAATCTCCTGGCTATGTGAATCTAGAATATCTTATAAGAATAGCATGAATGTTAGAAACTCAGTGCCATTTTAATAGACAAGTTGTTGAACACTATAGCCGGCACTTGATTCATTATTGCCGTCTTGACTGCTTCCTTTTCCTTTCAAAACTTTTTCTTTAATATATATATAAATATATATGCTGATCACAAGTGGCACATCTCTCTTTTTTATTTAGTTTTTAAAATAATTTTTATAAGTAATTTAATTTCTATTATTTTAAAATAATTATTTTATATCTTCTCTTTTTGGCTTTATGCCTTTATCATTAAACCAAGAGGTAATTAAGGTAATAAAACAAAGAGATTCAGAATTTGGAAAAGGTAACTTTTTAGGCTAATATAATTTTTTAAATTAAAATTTACTAAAAATTTTCAACAAATTAATTAATTTAAATATTTCAGACACTCTCATCAACTATTTTCATCCAACAGATGACAAAATTAAATAATTTCTTTTACCTTGAACCGTAAAGATTATTGTTTTGCCTTTCGGCCTAAATTAAATAAATTTTTGTTTATATTATTTGAAATTTAATTGTAGAATATTTATATATTAATATAAAACAATATATTTTTAAATCTTTAATATTATATTAAAGTTTTTTTTTCCACTTTTCAAAATCTAATAAATAAAACTAAGTTATTTTAATAAATAGACACAATCAATTCATGCGATTTATGTAGGTAAAAAAAAAGATTGTTTAAAGTTGTGACTTCAGAAAAAATAAAATTGTATAATTTTTAATATTTTATTTTATTACTACTTTAAAAAAAAATCATGCTGATTGAAGTAAAATCAATTTAATTAGAAATGTTTATGGATCATAATAATGATTTTGTATGGTAATAAAACTTATATAATTAAATTAAAAGTCATTATGAAGATGCCATTTCAAACTTCAGATTATTTATCATTACTTTTATATATCCATATTTTGATTATTTATTCTAAAAATTTATCTTCCACAATATCCACTCAAAGAATATACTTAGAATATTAGAAAATATATATAATGTCAAGGGTTAATATATATATAGATTGGTCCCTGAACTTGGTAACCTTTTTCATATTGTCCCCTGAACTTTTTTGGATTTTAGTCCCTAAGATTGGCATTCATTATAAATATTGGTCCCTACACTGACACCATTTTTTTTTTTTTTTTTTGAAGAATTTGTTGATGTGGACAAATAATAAGACTACGAGTGGATTCATCTTTAACCATTCTTAAATTCTTTTTAAAAAACCTTAAAATTTCAAAAAGAATAAAACTTATTAAAAATATAAGAAATATATAAATTATAAAACTTCAAAATATATATAAATTGAAAATGCAAATAAAAAAGAATATATAAATTAAAAATAAAAAATTCAGTTAAAATTTAAATATGTGTATTGTTTAAATTTGTATGAAACAAAAAAGGTAATTTCTTTTACCCACCTTTTTAAACCATTCCAAAAACTCGGATTAATATCTGTGTATTGTTTAAAAAAATTTTCATATGATTTCTCAAATGAATTTCAAAATATTTAATTATATTGAATACATTTATTACAATTGTTGATATATATATATATATATTTAGAAAAATTGATAAAATTTTGTTGATTGATTCTTAGTTCGATTGGCATCGGATTGTTGCTAGTGAAGGAGGGCGTGTGTTTCAGTACACTGAAACGCATTATCCTTCTATTTAAGGATTAGGAAAGGGCTATAGATAATTTTAGATATTGTATAAAAAAATTGATAAAATTTAACAATTTTTTTTATTAATATAGTACTTTAAAAAGGAAAAAAATTATCCCAACAGTTATTTGATCAATATACTTTATTTTTTATAGGGACAGTTGTGGACCAAAATCGAATTCATGGTGTATGGATGAGGGAAACTGAATTGAAGAGGATCAAACCCTAACTTGGCGAGAAAGCAACCTAAAGCACAAGGAAAGACCAAGTTGAATTAGGGCAATTCGACAGTAAATAAAATAGTAAGAAAACAAATTTCAAGAAAAAAAATAGGAGATCTAAATGATTCTTCAAAGATAAGATATGATATAAAAACATCTCAACTCAGAAATGCCTAGATCCCATCCAAAAATACACCATAAGTTAGACTGATCTTTTGAGCTAAAAAAACAACTATAAATTTAAGTTAATAAAATTTATCTCACCCACTCATGTGCTACATTCAAAGTTGAGCTTCAATTTATCCTACCCACACAAAATTTTTGGATGAGGTTATTACAGAAAATTACGAGTTTCAACTTTAATTTGAGTTTAAATCATATTTGTTCGATTTTAAGGTTTAATTTTGATTAGATGTGAGCTGAATATTGTATTTATTAGGTTTTATAATGTTATTTGTTCTATATTTTAGGATATTTTTAAATATTTCAAGTTGTTTAAGAGTATTATGTTTCTTAGTCAACAAGAGAGTTTAGTTCCACTAGAACTACTTGTTTAGATTAATTAGAGTTTCATTATACTTAAGAATTTTATTTTGATGTAATTAACTGGCCTATATAAAGGTTTGCATTATTCATTAAAGACATCATACACCATTCATTATTTTGATTCAATATAGCTCTTTCATTTTTTGCTCTTTATGAGATTTCTTTCTTATTGATTTTAGAAAGAGTTTTTTTCTTGGTTTCTTTAGGAAGTTGTGGGGTTATCTCTTAACCGTCTAATTTACTAGGGTTCTGTCTAAGGGGTTAATTAAGAGTCATTTATGTAACTTGTTGAAGTTTCTTCTTCAAAGAGTTTCATAGCATATCGACTTTTCATCACCTTCCATCGAATATTTTTCTATCTCGCCTTAATATTTATCTTTCTTGATTTCCTTTTTCTATTTATTTTCATTGTTTCTAATCTGTATTGATTTATTTCCTTGTTTTCAAACAACCTTGGTTGCTTTCAAGAACACATTTTCCATAAAGATTTAGTCCTCTCATCTTCGAATTAATCCTTTGGATCTCCTTTTAATTTTTCTTGCTATTTTATTTGCTGCCAGATTTCCCTAATTCAGCTTGGTCTTTCATTGCGTTTTAGGTTGCTTTCTCTCCAAGATAGAGTTGGATCCTCTTCGATTCAATTTCCCTCATCCATACAACTTAAATTTGATCTTGGTCCACTGCTACCCATATCTCTCATTTTCATTATATAATAGTCCTTGATCGAGTTCATCATCCTTTGAATCTAAATCTATATCATTAAGATTATCAATATTTCTTTCCTTCATGTACTCTTCAAAATATGGATTATCCCAAATCTACCTATATGCTATACTAAAGTGATTTTTTTAATATGGGAAATATTGTTTTAGAACAACAAAGTCCTCTCAACCACATTTCAAAACTTTGAATGCTTCAGATTGAAGAGTTTGCAAGGCATCTCTAGTGCTTGTGTCTAGCTCATTCTTTCAAATGATATCATACCCCACAATATGGTACAAGAAAATCTTTTATTTTTGCATAATTAGCATGTACCATATTATATTTAGTTCACAATGCAAATAGTCCATACCTTTAATCATAAAAAAATATATAAACTTAATTTGGAGAAAGACTTATGCTGAATTATAACCATTTTTATAATATGTAAATTAAATAAAAAATAACATAACCTTTATAAAAAAAATTATAAATTGTCCAATAACTTTCATAACACTTCTTGTAAATAATATAATTTTTTGCCATAACTTTAGAAAATTACTTTTTTTTTTTACAAATAAGTTATGGTAAAAACAACTGTAACACTTTTATTTTTTATTTTTTTACGAATAAGCATATTATTCTTATAATATATACCATCAACATATTTATGCCTTAAAAAATGTAATCTATATAGACTGGTATATTATTTTTACTGAATCTTCTTATAACAAATTCATAGGTAAAAATGACTCTAATTAAATTATTTAATGCTATGTATATTAAACTTATCATGGGTGTTCTAAATTAAGATATTGAAAGAAATAGATAAAAAATCAATGCTATTATTGTTTCCAGAATTGCATATAAAGGCAATACACTCACCGTTTGTCGAATTGGAAGCAAATTGTAAAGAATAAAGAACACAAAGTGGCATTCACTGATTTACACACGTTTAACCATATCGAACAAAATAAATGTAAATTTAATTTGCATATAAAATCAATAAAAATAAAGGAAAGTTGATTAATTGTATAATGTTTTTCACACCATAAACAAGGTCCCTGCTCGTCATTTTTATGCGTTCTCAATTTTGTACTAGCGTGCTTTAGGTTCATGTGGCTCCGCTTGCCATTTCCCCTCCATCGCCACCACTATCATTACTTAAAAAGGGAAAATTATTTATTTAGCTTTTCAGTTTTACAAAATAAATTATTTTAGTCATTCATTTAACTATTTTTAGTTCTTGAACTTGTTTTATTTGTCAAATCACCACAAAATGAATGAAAACATTAATATTTGTTAACTTTACTGACGTGCAGGGACAAAGCCAAAAATTTGCTTTAGGGACAGAGATGAATCATAAATTATTGGGAGGCCAAAATACCTTATATAATAGGTAATTTCATAAAATTTAATGAACTGAATGAAAAATCTACCATTTTTAGGGGGAAGGTCAAGGCTGCTGCCTACCCCCTTGTCTTCATCCTTGCTGGCGTGGCATACACGTGAATTCCATGCCAGTAATTAATTAATTTTTTTAAAATTATAAAATTTAGAAAAATATAAAAATTATTTTAAAAATAAAATTAATTTAAAAATTATAAAATTATAAAAAAATTTTAGTTTTAAAAAATTAATTAACTGCTAATATAGCATAAATATGGATTGTCATATGAAATGTTAACTTTTCCATCCATTTTAGGGTGATTTGACAAATAATACAAGTTTAAGAACTAAAATGACAAAAAATTAAGTGGAGGGCTAAAATAACTTTTTTTTTTTTTGTAAAGTTAAAAGACTAAATAAGTCATCATGTGTTTTCTTACACCCAAAAACATAAGTGATTAACTGAAACAGTTAACTAAGAAATTACTTGGGCTTGTTGGTTAAGTAGTTAGTATATTCTTTAGGGGTTGTGGTTCTATCCATCTCACTCCTATTTTTTTCAACAAACGACGATGAAAATCACACTAAAACAAATATTATTTGAAGTAGAAATTAAGCAAGAAATGGGTAGTAGTCTAATGATTAACACACCCAGACTTTCCCTTACTTAAGTTTTAGCCACCCCTTACCCCATTTCCACTCCGTTTTATTCGGCAGTAGGGTAAATTATTAAATAGCCAGCCATTACCCCATTTTCATTCCGTTTTATTCGGCAGTAGGGGTATATTACTAAATAGCCCCTCAAAGTTGGAAAACTCTAGGTATTTAGTCCTATTCCTAATAGCATTAGAAGTTTTTCTTTCTTTTTCAAATCCAAGCAAAATTTTGGCTTTTTTGTTCCTATTTATTTTGCTTTTTCTTTTCATCTTCTTCCTTGCATAATATTTTTCTCCATTGCTGAAACTATTTTTGTTTCTCGAATCAAAATCTATTCTAGATTCAAGTCACTTTTCAATCAAAATCATAATCGCCATTAGAAACATTCTTTAATCGTTGCCAAGAATCGGCAAGTACGTCTCAATCCCAATGTTTGATCTCAAATCCTTATAGAATTACTATCTAATGACAATCTTACAATCGATTAAATGTTCCTTATCAGTTCTTGCAAAATCTTTCGATAATTTCGTTGAATCTTGATACCTACTGCTAATACATGCGAAATTTGTCGTTGAAGGACTTGATTTAGGTGAATCAAATCATTCTTGATCGTGAGAAATGTCGTTCGAGCTCCCAGTGAAAGGTATGTGTTCTTTTTCAAGCAAATCAAAGAAAATCATGCCTCAGATTAAGGCTACACTACACCAAAATAGGCTTTTAGCGGCATTTTTAGCAGCGTTTGTACATAAAATGCCGATAAAAATCGAGCATTAGCGGCGTTTTTTGGGAAAACGCCGTAAAAAACCTAAGCCCAACGCATCGTTTTTTGATCTTTCGGGGCTTTAGCGGCGTTTTTGAAAAAGAGTCGCTAATTCTCAGGCTTTTAGCGGCGTTTTTGAAAAAGCGCCGCTAATGCACATGCTTTTAGCGGCATTTTTTGAAAAGCGCCGCTAATGCTCGAGCTTTTAGCGGCGTTTTTGAAAAAGCGTCGCAAAAATATTTTATCTGTCTATTTACTATTTAATTTATTTATTTATATTAATTAAAATTCAATTTATTTTTAATTGAATATTTGTTAAAAATGGATAAATTTAAAATGATGACACGTAGAAATAATTTGGAATAAAAAACATAGAAAAATATTTGTTAAAAATGGAAAAATTAAAATACTATTATTTAAAATAATTTTAAAATTTTTTGGTACATGACTGATTGATTTTTAATTTATATATTAAATAATTTCATATATAATTGTAAAAGATACGATAGTATTAACTTTAAAATATTCAATTAATTATCATTATAGTTTAAGGTTTAATATATATGGTTTAGGAGTTACAATTTTAAGGTTTATAGATTATGGAATTAAGGATTATGGATTAGGGATTCTGGTTTAAGGGTTGTGATTTAGGGGTTAGGGGTTAGAGATTAAGAGTTAGGGATTTAGGGTTTATGTATTCGGTGTTAGGTTAGGGTTTAGGGTTTAAATTAATTAGTGTGCTTTAATTTATATTAAATAAGTTTTAGGGGTTAGGGATTCGGGTTTAGATTAATTAGTATTTTTTAATTTATATATTAAATAAGGTTTAGGAGTTAGTAGTTAAGGGCTAGGGGTTAAGATTTAGTGATTTAGAGTTTAGAGATTCAGGGTCAGGTTAGGGTTTAAGGTTTAGATTAATTAGTATTTTTTAATTTACATATTAATTAAGTTCTTATATAATTGTAAAAGATGGGTTAGGGGTTATGGATAGGTAACTATCTATTTTGGATAGGATCAAATTATAAGAAATAAAAATGAAATACAAAAACTAAAATCATTCCACATCGAACATATATCAAAATAGTTATATTTTAGTCAGGAATAAATATCTCTAATAAAATGGAGATTAGATCGAAAATGCATAATATAAAATCATGATTAACGTCTCAATCTTTAATATAAATTTGAGATGTGAGAGATTAATTGCTTACATTGAATAATTCTAACTTAATAATTAATTACAGCTATTTAATATTTTTTTCTTATTAAAATCTATGATATTTATTTTGAGAGTACTTAATTTTTTATAAAATTTAATTTATAAAAAATAATAATAAATATTTTATAAAATAACTTAACTAATAATTTTTAACAGATAAAATAAAAGATTTTTAATAGAACAAAAAACAATAACGGCGTTTTTATAAAAATCATTTTAAAATGACGCCATTTTATCCAAAAATTTCCCCCGTGAAATCCCTAATCTTTCCATGGCCGACAATGTTTTGAACTTCTCCTATTACCCTTTCCCCTCTCCCTTTCTCTCTTTCCTCTTCACCTGACAACCCAGCTTTCCATCTCGCTACCTGACGACGATGTTTTGAACTCCTTCTTCATCGTTTTCTCTACTCCCCCTTCTTCTGCTCTCCAATGGCTATCCCCGCCCGCAAACGTTTAACAAAAAAACACCCTTTTGTTTATTCCCAATGCCAGTGTATCCACGCGCGTTATGTCTTTTTAATTTGTAACCAAGACTATCAAGGTCCCTGAAGGCTTCGATTATGAGCATTACAATAGGAACGACATCAACAGGATTTTGGGTCCTAAGGCTTCTTGTATCTCTTTCAAGGATTCTGATTGTAGGTGCTTTGGGTACATGGTTTCCAAGAAGAAATACATCTATACCATTGATGATGACTGCTTTGTAAGCTCAACACTCGTCTCTTCCTTCTTCTATTTTTTGTTTTTGAATTTTGGGTTTTGGTGGGTTTCTCCGAAAACAGTCATCATTTTAAAGATCTGGGTTTGATCCAACTTTTTTAATACTGTTTTACTTTTGGTTTTAAGTCTCGAATCTTGATGTATGAATGTTTAGATCTTGACTTTGATTTTGGAATTTTGCATTTTGTTTGCTGTTTTGGTCACTTTAAAAAGCTGTTTTCTTTAATGTAGTTTCCCATCTTTTATTTGCTATTTTGATCTGCAATTACATAACATCTTTTGATCTGTGTTCCATGTTATGTTTTCAACTCAATTCCTGCTTTGGTTTGTCCAAAATTTAGTCATTTACGAATGTAATATAAGCCTTAGCTGCCTTTCCTAATAATGTTATGAAACATAGTGTTTTCTTCTTTTTTATTGTCTTTCATGTTTGATTTGTAAATCTTGAAATGTTGGTCGATTTTTGGATGCATAATATGTGTGTCTAATTGCTTTAGAGATAAACATTTAAATACTAAATATATAAATATATATTAGTAATTTGAGTCAGTAATGTGTCACCTAAGGACAAGGCATAGTTGAAGCTGTCAATAGAAATCTATAAATTAAAAAAGAAAAAAAGTCATAAAAACTCCCTTGGAATCAGCTTTTGTCAACTAAACACATAAACAAAATAAATAAAAAAACAAGTTCTGAAACATAAGATTGGTTGGAGAAATGAGAGATCTTTCTTCTCTAATTAATAAATTGAGAGGTTCAAAAGATTCTATTCAAGTGTGAGAGAGAAGAAGCAAATTTATGAAGGCAAGCTATTAGCCTGTGTAAGGAAAGAGTTACCCCATGAAATGAATCTTCGTTTGCGAGCCATTATAGTGGGAAGTGGTGCATTTAAATGAGTGAGTTATACACTGCTTGATGAGAGTGCAACTACCTCTCATCTCTCACTATTTATTTAATAATTGTTAAATATTCTTATTTTTATATCATATTCATGTTATCTTTTAATGATATTTTGTGTCTGTCTTTTTTATTGCTTTCACGCTTTTTATTGCTTTTATTCTTTTATTTTATTTTTTAAATTGAAAGTGTTCATGAATTAGGTTCAACCCATTAAAAGTTATTCCTATATGAAAATGTATATACTTTATCATTAAATATAAATATAAATAAAATAAAAGTCATAGAAACTTCCTTGGAATCGGCTTTTGTCAACTAAACACATAAACAAAATAAATAAAAAAACAAGTTCTGAAACACAAGATTGGTTGGAGAAATGAGAGATCTTTCTTCTCTAATTAATAAATTGAGAGGTTCAAAAGATTCTATTCAAGTGTGAGAGAAGAAGCAAATTTATGAAGGTAAGCTATTAGTCTGTGTAAGGAAAGAGTTACCCCATGAAATGAATGTTTGCTTGCGAGCCATTATAGTGGGAAGTGGTGCAATTAAATGAGTGAGTTATACACTGCTTGATGAGAGTGCAACTACCTCTCATCTCTCACCATTTATTTAATAATTTTTAAATATTCTTATTTTTATATCATATTCATGTTATCTTTTAATGATATTTTGTGTCTGTCTTTTTTATTGCTTGCACGCTTTTTATTGCTTTTATTTTATTTTTTAAATTGAAAGTGTTCATAAATTAGGTTCAACCCATTAAAAAGTTACTCCTATATGAAAATGTATATACTTTATCATTAAATATAAATAAAATAGAGATGGAATCAAATTAAACCGATTTACTTTGCATTGGTATGACCATTTTTAATTTGGGCAAATAAAAGAAGGCCCCATAAGGGTTTCATACTTAGCTGGAAAGCTAAATTTATGATAATATATCAACCACCCAAAGACCTTGGATTATACTTACTAATCCAATCACATGAGTGCCAAACTTTTGCCTTGGTTATATTGAAGCTCGAATTCTGATTTATGAATAATATCTTATAATGTAGTCTTTTGGTTACGCTGTCAAATTGAACTTTATTTTGTTTCTATCATTGTATCACAATCTTCTGATTTTTTTAATGTTGTATTTTCAGTTATGAGAACACAGACATGGCTTTACATTACGGTGCAATGTTGAGAGAATGCATTCGGCATCAGACTGTTGTAAGGTGAGTGTAGTCATCGGCTTAATTCATACCTCAATGATTTGGCTTCTCAACCTTTTAGTGAATGATACCCCAAGTCATTTCTTAATCCACCGATGTTTTCATTGTGTTTGAACTCAAGAGGCAATCTTGTCCATTATTTACCTTTGGAAGCTTTCCTTTTTTGTAGTTTTTTTAATTATTTGAGAGCCTCATCTCCTAAAGTTTTTAGTAGAATAAAATTTCAAAATAATTGAAGATTTTTAATATAGTAATAGCTGAATGTGGCACGTTATGTTGTTTGGTTTGCAGGTATGTTTTGGAGTCGCAGCACATGAAGAAATTTTTTGACTATATACAACTTCCAAATTTCGACATTGCTGTTTCTTTCTTCTCTCATTTTCTTTCTGAGTATTAGTGTTGCACCTCTGAATCTGCATCAACCATTGGAATCCAGTTCCAGAACAGCCTGTATTGAAGTAGGGACTTGGTTTGCTTTTCAATCTTACATTGTTGAAACAAGGTTCTTTTTCATTTCAGCATATCAAGAAAAGTTGTTTTCTTGATGTTGAGTCATCCTGTCATGAACTTCCCCATCTTCCTCCCTTCTTTCTTCAGTGGTTTTTAGACAATGTGTTGACCTCTGATGTTATGTAATATCTTGTTTTCTTGCAGGAGCTCTTGACAAGGCATAAGTCCACTGTGGCTGAATTTCTTTCGAAGAACTATGACTGGGTAAGTGCTGTTCCTCCATTACTGTCATCCTTTAAATTGTGAAATTTTTTATGTTAAGGACAACCATAGTACTTAAGTAATCACGTCAGCTAAATTTATGATAATATAATTAAGAAAGTAATGCTTTAATTGGGTTGTAGAACATTCATTATAAAAATTCTTGACATGGTATAGACTTGGAAATCCTAGAACCTACTTAACATCCAACTTTTACTTTAATTGATTATAGCGTATGAATCAATCAATCATACAACTTGAAGAAAATGATATGTTGACCAATCGACCTAAACAAATACAATTAAAAAATCAAATCAGACTGCTTCAGTTTGCCGTAACACTACAGATTGAGTTTGTCAAGTCACACCTCTCTATAATATATTCACCAATCAACTTAAACAAAACAGTATTTTGTTTTTTAAAAAAAGAAAAATCAAAGGTGTAAAGTCGATAGGGACTAAATTTTTACTTGGAGTATGCATTCAGCTAGTTGACTGAGAAACTTTGTATCTCATTCAACGTGTCTCACAGTTTTTTAAGCTTTAACTTGAGAAAACAAGCTGCTGGTTTTTGGCACTTTGGCATGAAATTTTAGAAAAAAGTACCATAAATATTGAAACATTGGATGTCTTCATAATGATAACAAATGAAATGCCATTAAGGTGTTAAGGCTGCTACAATATCTAAATTAACTAGGAATTAGACACCATATAAGAGAAAAATCATCTCTAAAATACTGTGCTTTAGAATGTTGGGTGGTAAGAAAAAAATACCGTGCTTGTTTCGCCAGCATCTATTTATTTGTATAGTTGAGCCAAGTTACCTCCATTCATACATACCCTGATTATTCTTTTTCTGAATGCTACAGAGAAGTTACTTGAGTACTGTTGTTCATTTTTCAGGTCTCAAAACTGCATATGCTTATTGATGCTGTCACTGAGAGTTATAACAGATTTTTCTTTGGGGACGTTGGGAGAGAAATATATGATTTCTTTTGGGGTGATTTTGCTGACTGGTATGTAGAATGTTCTTTTATAATCTGCTTTCTGCTAATAGAACGTAGTTCTATTGTTTTATGCCATTAAGGTCTGGATTTTATGCCATTTACAGATCATGAAAACTGAAAAGTAATGAAGTTTATGCTGTTGTTATATAGCACATAATGCCCTTTTTTTCTAAGGATTTTTTTTATTCTTCTTGTCTCTTCTTGTCTTTACAAGTATATATTATACAAGAAATGATATTAATTATTTTCTCAACTATTTTGTTCTGAAGGAATTAAGTTTTCTTGGGGTTTGAATTACTGGGAAGCTATTTCTGTTGTGATATACATACTTTTTTTCTTTTAAAGAATCTTATATATTGTCTAGTTAATCCGTAAAATTTCCTTATTAATATTCATGCAAATTGTATTGAAGCATGTTCTTTCAAGTTTATGATCAACTGATCGGTTGAGAGTGCATCATTTGTCTGAAATTGAATATGTCTCATTTATGGACTTCTGGGGCTCATCCACAAACGCAATTAGTAATTAAATGTGTTTCTACTCTTTATTTATTGTTTTTAATAAAATCCCATTAGATGATCTGTTAAAATATACTATACTATTGGATTTGGGATATCTATTTTAAGGCTGATGTTTCTTTTTGATCCTGGTGTGTTCATGTATGTCTTCAAACATACTGGCTTTTGAAACTAGATTGTGTCCGAGTCACAAAAAAGACTACCAACAGAAGATAAAAGTGGTGCTGGTATCAAGAATTCATGATAACAATGAAGGAGAGGAATCCGTGGCTGTGCGATTTGAAGGGGAAGTGTCACTGGGAGATTTAATATGGCTCAAACTCCTTGGGAAAACATGGTGGCCTGCAGTGATATGCCTATTGTTGTGGTTGTTTGATCTTGCAACTAGTTCTTTTTTCCGGCCTTTTAAAGATTAATTAGCATTTGGAGCAGAATTATGTAGTTCTGTGGATTTTATTTGGCGATATTGTTTCAGGTTGTGTTATTAATTGTGTTATTAATTTATTATTTTAAATTCTAAAGCTAAATTTATTAATTTTTATATTTAGTTTTAAAGTTAAAATTTTCATAGAAAATTTAATTTAAATAATATTTTTTGTTTATCCTTAAAAAGTATATTTAAAGTTCAAATTTAAAAAATAAAATAAAATATAATATTTTTCATAAAAATAAATATTATTTGATTAAAACAATTTTTTTAAAGGTTATGTTATTTAGTGGCATTTTTGACAAAAGCGTCGCTAAAGGTCATGATTTTTAGCGGCGTTTTTACTAAAGTGTTGATAAAGATCATGACCTTTAGTGGCGTTGTCAATAGCCGCACTTTTTGCAGCGTTTGTGAAAGCGTCGCTAATACTTTTAGTGGCGCTTAAAAGCGCTGCTAAAGGCCTAAAAAAATCCGCTAAAAGTCTATTTTGCTATAGTGCTACATAGGCATGTGGACCACACAACCCCTCACATGGCTATGTGCTTTTGAAACCCTAGGCTAGTTTGAATCTCACATGGCCATGTCTCCTTGTAACTTAATTTTGCATGCTCCACACGGCCAGATTTTATTACATGGTTTGACCACAATGCCGTGTAACCCCTCCACACGGCCAATAGCTTCGTAGACGGCCGTGTGTCCCTTTTATAGTTTTGCCCAAAATTTTCGTAAACTGTTCAATTTAGTCTCTACATGATCCTTGAACAATTTTTAGAATTTTATCTCCTTCAATTGAGTTCCTCATATTATGAATAATGCTGGAATCCATGATTTGATTGACTAAATTATTACTATATATGCATGATATGTAATTAGTACATGCTTTCTATGACGGGATTACTGATAAATCGTTACTAATACTCGAATCATTGTGTTACTACTTGCATGAACGACATGCCTACTGTTATTGATGAACCGAAAAACATGACATACATGTCTACTACTATTATTAACCTGAATATATGCTGAGCATGTCTACTATTTTTATGTTGTACTGTTAATAACATGTCATACTGCATTGCATGGGGTGGGACGCTTTGAAAAGAGAAAATACTGGCAATTTATCTACAAACATTGGTGGTTTATCCACAAACATACTAGCAGCTTTTATTTGCAAACTCACTGTGCATTCACAACCTACTGGTATCATATTAACCTTCAAACACTAGTGGTTTATCCACAACTTTTACTAGCAACTTTTATTTGCAAACTCGTTGTGTATTCACAACAACTAGCAGCATATTAACCTGCAACACTTGTCGTTCATTCACAAACTGGAATGCCCGGGATATAAGAGTTCAAGGGAATTCTTATTGTGGAGTGTAGTGTTGGGGTAGGACTTTTCTTTACTATTAATATGAAATTGCATTACATTGGCACTCATTAGCATGCTTGAATGAACTGCCAATTTTGCTATGCTATGTGATTGTTACTATACTGAACACTGTTATTATATACTTGGTTTATTACTTTGCATTGATTTTCTTGTGATGGAACTCAAACTGAGCTTCATAGCTCACTCCCATCTTATTTCCATATCTATAGATAATGCACCAAGTTAGGACACGGACATGGCATCCGAAGGGTCTCAGCTCGATTTTTATTTATCAAAATATTTTAGGCTAATTATTTGATATTTTATTTTTCAAAGATTGTATTATTTTATTTTGAACCGTGGCATGGGACATAGGATTTGTGATTTATTTTATAGCTTGCACGACATTTAATTTGAGCTTAGAACTTCAAGTTATGAATATAAGTTAATGATGCATGAACCTCGATTTTTATTAAAAACATAAACTGATATCACTTTTTTGTTGCTAAGTTATAATTAAAATTGTGAGTAATTAATAAATTGGTAATTGATCAAGTTTTAAAAAAGGAGTCACCGTTACATAGGTTAGTTACTTTAAACCGGTTTTGATAACTCGTAAATTTTTTTTTTTGAAAATACACATAGTTTTTTGCTAAATTAACCAAATATTTTAAAATGACGATTTTTAAAAATCCAATAACTTACTGGATCATTTCAGTGACTAATATAAATTTTCAAATTCGAGTTTGACGTCTAAGCCAGATTGTGGAGGTTACACGTTAAGTTAATCCACCTAAAATATATTCACTTGAAAACTTCCGGTGGTTGGCCAAAACATAGAAGAGAGGAGGCAAGGTTGTAGGTGCCATCGCAAAGTTGGTAATGAAATCATTTAATGGCAAGAGTTTTATGGATATAAACTGCCATTTTTTTCCCTTCTCAACTTTCAGAAACGTTCAACATGAACAGATTAGGGGTGTTCATTCGGTTAACCGACCGGTTAATCGACCCGAAATAGTATTAACCGAATTAACCGACCTTTTAAAATTTTTAACCGTTAACCGAACCGAAATTTTTTCAAAAAAATTAACCGAACCAAAATTTTTTCTTTTTTTATTTTTGGTTAAAAATGAACCGAATTAACCAAATTAACCGAATTACCCGAATTAACCGAATTACCAGAATTAACCGAATTACCCGAATTACCCGAATTACCCGAATTAACCGAATTAACCTAATTGAATCATACATAATTAAATTATTTTTAGACTTTTATACTTTAGTTTTAGTTTTAGTTTTAGAATTTTATTTTTATTTATTAAATTATTTGTAATTTTTATGATTGGGTTGGATTGAATACTTGGGTTTGGATTGGGTTTAGGTGAATAATGGGCTTATTTATATATTATAATTTTATTTATTAATTTTTTCGGTTTAACCTTAAAAATTCGGTTAACCGACCGGTTTCGAACCGAATTAACTGTTAACCGAAAAATCAAAAAATAATTAACCGACCCCCGACCGAAAAAATTCGGTTAACCGACCGATTAACTGAATTCGATCGATTAATCGAATGTTTTCGGTTTTACCCGAATTTTGAACACCCCTACAACAGATTGAAATATCATGCAAGAGAGTAGCAGTTATGTTTCATAAAAGCTAAAATTTATCCAATATGTTCCCCTTTATTTTTAAACCTTTTTTTCATTTATAAAATATAATTCGAAATGATTATAAAGATATAGTAGATGGATACCCATACCAACAAAATCCTCTTATGCTAACCCTGGTTTTATAATAATATAATTTATTCTTTTTTACAAATGGATGCATTAAAAAAAGATTGAAATTTTGTCGGATGAGTTAGCTGCTTCGGAACAGTGAAAAATATACGGCGATGAAGAGTACTTACTGTGAAGAAATTTTTTTTTATTATACCACAAAGTTGTTAATGTAAATATTTCACTTAACAAAGAATTGTATAAATTCATGCAAATTATGCATTTATGATCTGAAAAGATGGCTTAATTTTAATCAACTAAATTGATTGGATACAAAGTATGCCATTTACAAAAATAAGAATTAATTTTTTTAATTACTATTGAGATTATATAAAATTTAAATATTATTTAGAAAAATTTAAAAAAATAACATAAAAAGAGATGTATAATATTTAAGTCTACAATATTCTTATCATACATATTTATAAATTTTTTTAAACATTAGAGTATAATTATATTGTTAACAAAATTAAAAATATTTTTCCCACATTAAAAATGGTTTAAACAATTTTTAAATACCTCTTAGTGTTTCATGAAAATTTTAAACTTAGTATTATCTATTTATAATTTGTTTTTAACATTACATTAAACAAATTTGATACATATGATCTTTTTACGTAACATAAAAGTTTCTACTCTGAAACTTCACATTTCATCCGGAATATATACGATTAAGAAAAAAGGATTTTGCCTTCACTAACAATTCTGTGCCGTCGTCGGCATCACTAAATAATCCTTGTTTTCAGTTGGTTCACCCTCAGCTCCAAACACCTTTATAAGGAGAGGGAAAGTCTTGTCAGGCCATCTATTAAATGTGAGCGTTCTATCAAATCAAATCGAATCAAATAAAATAAAAAAGTTTCGAGTTAATAGAGTTGACGAATCATATTTTATCATCAATTTTGAAATTTTCTTGAATCGAGTCGAGTAAGATGAAATTAGAATTGAATCGAATATATTTGTTTGAATTAAATTAAAAAATAATTTTAATGTTTTTTATATTTCTGTAATAAAAAAAAATTCTTTAAAATTTTTAAACATAACCATAGAAAGAAAATTAAAGTGAAGAAGTAAAAGTAACTGATGAAAACGAATTTGTTCCTTCCTAAATATATCAAATTGAAAGGAATAAGGTATATTGAGTTCTCTTCCAACATCTCCTCTTCTTTACAATTTTTTATTTCGCAAATAACATTTAATTATTTCATATATATGTTGAATGTTTATATATAATTTTAATTATTTTATTTATATTTTTTAAAAAATTTAAATTTTCTTTATATTTTTAAAATTTTAAAATTATGTATATATATTTCTTTAATTTTATATAATTTTTATATTTTAACAATTCTTTGGAGTTTATATTTGAAAAAGAAAACATATCAGTTTTACAAAACATACGCTACATTGCGTTCTTTTTTCATTAGAATAATTCTTTAGGTAGATATTAAAATGAGAAAATGAATCAAATCGTGAATTAATGTTTTTTAAAGATTTTGAGAATATCAAAATAAAGGCTCAATTTTTAGAAAAATCCAAAAATCAGCATTACTAAGATGAAGACGAACAGCCCAAAACATGCGCCTTACAACCAAAAATAGAAAAAGGAAGTGATTATGAATTTCTTTTGACATTGCCATCAATCCCTCGCATTTAATCTCTAATTATTAACTTCTTCCTTTTTCAAATGAATATGATAAGCAGGAAATTAGGGAAAGTTTTAGACTCATTAAGTAAACTTAGTCTGTCATAAATGGATCACAAAATGGCTTCATAAAACTCAATGAGAATGAGTTCAGCTAATTATCAAACCGTTGAGTGATTAACCCTTTGTGCAATAAGGCACTCACAGAGCATTTCATCTGAACCAAACATTTGTCAAAGTTTATTCCTGTAACAGAACATAAACAGATTCATCATATTAAGTAGAAAAAAAGAAACAAATTCTTCATAAATCTTAAAAAGCTGAACCTATTCTCAAGTACTACAATTACTGATCACCAGAGGTGGTGTGGGAGACAGTGCAATTGTCGGTGACTCTGGCTTTTCTTGAACCTTCAGGAAAGGAACAGAGTAGAGCCTTAGAGATATTGTAATGAGTTGGATTTCGATGTAGATGCTATGCTGCAATTTGGATAATGCTCCGTTGAGAATGAAGTGAAATCCCAACTCTCAGTCGATTTTCTTACAACGACCTCAGCTTGTTTAAGCTGATCACCGGGGATGCAGTCACCTTGTCGAGATCTAAGTCTCTCGAGTTCCATGGCCACTTCTTTCATTGTTGGTCTATATCTCCCATCTAAATTCAAGCATCTTTTCGCAATTTCAGCAACCGCTACTACTTCATTCTTTTGATCATCCTTCCCAATTTCAGCATCAACAATATCCAGTAGATGGTTTTCTTCCATCGACGACATAAAATACGAGACTAAGCCTCTCTTTTCTTGCGATCCAAACGTCGAGACTGCCTTTTTACCAGTTAAGAGCTCAACAATAACCACCCCGAAACTATAAACATCACTCTTTTCAGTAAATTGACTTGACTGGAAATATTCAGGATCCAAGTACCCAAAAGTCCCAAGCACTTGAGTCGTCAAGTGAGTTTGATCAATGCTGATTGATCTAGATGTTCCGAAGTCTGATACCTTTGCTCGGAACTTTTCATCTAGTAGTATGTTACTAGACTTGATATCTCGGTGATAAATGGGGATGGATGCAGATGAGTGCAAGTAAGAAATTGCACTTGCAACTTCCGCTGCAATGCGTAATCGTATATCCCACGACCTCGGGTACTCTTCATTTTGGTCATGAATGAGATGGAAAAGGGTTCCATTAGGGATGAACTCATAAACAAGGAGGGGCACTTCGGTCTCCAAGCAACAACCTAATAGCTTGACAATATTTCTGTGATCAATTTGAGAAAGAATAAAGATCTCATTGATAAATTGTTCAAGATACCCTTCGTTTACAGTCTTGGACTTCTTTATTGCAACAATTCTCCCATCAGACAACATTCCTTTATAAACCACGCCTTGACCACCACAACCCAATATTCTGTTCTCATTATATTGATCAGTAGCTATTTCCAACTCTTTGGAACTGAAGAGTTTAGCTTTATCCAGCCCACCTTCATTTGAAGACATTTTTTTCTGAAGCAACAGTCCACCATTTCTTTCAAAAAGTTTTTGTTTAAGTTTAATGTACTTTCTTTTCTGCACTATCTTACAAAACCACCAAACCCCAGCAATTAGAAACAAGAGCCCTATACTTAAACCAATACCTGCATGAGATCAAAATAAATATGTCGATGCCACTTATTTGATTAACTCGTAACGCAGTCAATGTTACCATTTATGCTGCCGTTTGAATAAAATTTAGATGGCTATATCTGAAACAATAATCCACCATTTCTTTCGAAGAGTTTTTGTTTGAGTTTAATGTACTTTATTCTCTGCAGTATCTTATAAAGCCACCATACCCCGACAATTAGAAATAAGATCCCTAAACTTAACCCAACATCAGCATGAGATCCAAATAAATATGTTACTTAAATCATCAGCTCCTGAAATCGTTAATGTTACCATTTAAGCTACGATTTGAAATAAAAATTAGTTGGACATGTCTCTTGTTATATGATGTGTATCTTATAAAAATACGTTTTTTTTTAAGATGTTAAATGCTCCATTTGGAAACTTGTGTTTGAAATTTTGGTTTTGAATTTCAATTATCATGTAAATGATAAGAAAAAATGAGTACAAATTAATTGAGATTCAATCTAATTTATATTAGAAAATATATAAATATGGATTTGTCAAATTCAAAAATATTTAAAAGATTTCAAATTCATTACTAAATAAACTTTTAATAAATCCATGAATTTGAGAATATTACATTTCTAAATAGTTTACTACTTAATTTACACTATTTTTAAAATTTAAATCTAAATATTAAAATCCTACTATGTAAAGTCTAAGAGGAGTCTTTACACAACTATGTAAAGTTTATTTTAGTCTCTCTACTAAAAATTACTCTATATCTGTCCTTATATATTAAAGCTTTATTCAATTTATAATACTGTTACAAAATATATTATATACTCAGTTGATTTACTCACGCCTCCACTTGACTCATAAAAAATTTAATCATCTCAAATAACATTCATGTATTTTTTAATTATGTTGTGGCTAAAAAAAACTCGCACTGAAAAGTATAATAAATATTAAACCTGGATTGGAAAAAAGAAAAAGAAAGAAAACCTTCCTGTCTAAAATATAAAGAAAGTAATTAGCATTTAATTGAAATGTTCGAACCTAGTGCAACAGCAATGCGAAACCTCTCATTGTTCTGCGGCTTGAATACACGATAGCAACCTGTTCCATTTTTCCGGCCATCACCCATGAACCCATGAGGGCATGAACAAGTGTAGCTTCCAGGTGTATTATGACATGTTTCAGATTTATTGCACGGCTTCAGTGTCTCACATTCATCAATATCTAAAGTTTTTAAACATTTTAAACAAAAAAGTACTGTTAGCTAATTTCTTCAAAATGAATCTGCAACGGAGAAGAACTTGAAATCTTTACCTTGGCAGTCGTTGACGAGATAAGGGTTACCCTGAAAACCATCATTACACTTGCACAAATATCCAGGTCCACTTTCTGGATCTATACAAGCACTATTTTGCTGGCAAGCATAATTTTTTGTGTCCTTTTTAGCTTGTTTACAATTTTGATCCCCGATTGTCCAATCAAGAATAAATGGGTATTTCCTTTTTCTGAAAGTTGTGTTGGAAAGATCTGATTTAGAGAAGGTGTAGGCTCCATTTTCCACAGGAAATCCATAGCTGCAAGCATTGAACATCGACACTGCGGAATGATTCACAATGCTATCAAATTGTAAGAGATAAACCCGCAATCCATTAGGGATATCCGACTGGCAGCAGCCAACGCCGGAGCAAGACCCATCTATCACATTGTCCAAGTTCTTACAATATGTTAAACATCCGAAAGAGATATTTCTAGTGAACCTGACGAAGGCGTTTGTGTCACAACCAATGGCAGTGAACTTGTTTCTGGTATGAGATAAGGAAAATTTTGGATGGTAGAAAATGGGAATCCATCCTGAAGTGCGCCCTGGTGAATTATAACAGGCATAACCTATGGATCTGTCATATCGAATGCGCAAAGAACCGTCATCCAGGGAGATGTTGAGAACTTCTAATTCTGAAAAACGGGTGCTTAAGAATGCTTTTGGGGGGTTAAAAGAGGTGTCACAATTAATGAAGAAGTCGCTGCTGATGTTGCAACCATTGCGTGTACCAAAAGGGTATGGGATGCTTATGTTTCCGCAGTGGCTTTGACACCCAGGTTTTGGTTGAGCTGCTACTGAAGTTGCCATAATTGTTACCATAACTGCAAACACAGTAAGCTTCTTAAACTTATCACCAAACCCCATCACCCTCTCTTGTTTGTTTTCCCACTATCTGGGCTATGTAGATATAGAATATCTTACAGGTAGGAATAGGATGAATGTTTGAAAGATTCAACCCCATTTTAATAGACAAGTTGTAGCGGCCACATGATTCATTATTACCCCTCCATTGCCTTTTAAAACTTTCCACTTTCTTTTTCGATTTAAAATCTTTTCTTCATCACTCATAGAAAGAAAAAAGGCTTAAATTTACGTTCCGATGGATAAATAATGCTTAAATAATTATTTTTCAATATTCACCCAATTATTACTAAATTATTTATTTTTATCACTCAAAGTATTATATAATTATTTAATTGAATAATAATGGCAGCTTTTAAAATGATATAATAGCAACTTTAACCCTTAACATTTATACATTGTGTTAATTTAGTCTTCATTCTAAAAAATTTAACCCTCAACATTTACATAATGTGTAATTTTTTCTTTGTGACCCTTTCACCTAAAATGCTAAAAAAATAAATTATCAACTAAATTTAATTTAAAATATACAAAAAATAAAAATAAAAACACCCAAAAATTCAAGATAATATTTTTTATATTTTTTCATTCTTTTAAAATTAACTCTTAATGTCACAAAAAAATGAAGCAAATTTGATAAAAGAACCCAACACGATGTATAAATATTGATGATTATATTCTTTTTAGAATCAATATTAAATTGAAATAATTTATAAAAATTATGGGTTTAAATTATTATTATGTCAATTTTAAAAACTCCAATTGATGATAAAAAATAATTAAATAGTTAGATAATTATTTTATAATTAAATGATAAAAAAATTAATAATAGTTAAATAATTAATATTTTTAATAAACATTTTCCTTTTCAAAAAGCTACCATTCACCCCGGTAACACAGCAAATTTAAGTGGTGTACTTGAATATGAAAGTCGACTCAGCTCCAAGTCTTCGTCGATCGTTTGTGTTTTTTTCTTTTGCTTTATTGCTTTATTATCTCATAATAATTAGAATCATCATTTTATACATCAATAATTTGAATGTTTAAACCCTACAAATGATTTCTAAGAAAATAAACTATTATTAATTTCATGATTAGTTTTTTAATCTATAATTTTATTTCAATTAAGACATTGTTTTTGAAAAGTGGTTTTGAAAAAAAGGGTCAATTTTAATAGAATAATCAAATTCTTACATAAATTCTCAAGTTTTATAAAGTAAAAAAAAATAAAAAATAAAATTAATATTTTAATTTCCATCTTTACATATAACCATATTAGGATTAATATTTTCATTATAAATATTTTAGATTTACTAATTTATGTGGAACTGTGTCATTAGAAAAGAAAAACCAAATTAATCGTCATAAATCCTAAAAACTGAATCTATTCTCAAGTACTGCAATTATTCATGACTGATCATCAGAGGTGGTGTGGGATACAATGAGTTGTCTGTAATGGTGGTTATTCTTCAACCTTCAATTTGATGGAGAAATTAAGGTCAGAGTCATCAGCAGGAGAGGAAGAGAGTAAAAACTTAGAGATGTTGTAATGAGTTGGATTCCAACATAAGTGGGTGAAGATGCAGTCACTTCGTTGAGTTTTAAGTCTCTCGAGTTCCATGGTCACTTCTTTCATTTGGTCTATATCTCCCATCTAACTTGAATCATCTTTTTTGCAAGTTTAGCAACTGTAGAATACTGTAGCGGCCACATGATTCATTTTTACCGCTCCATTGCCTTTAAAAACTTATCACATTCTTTTTCGATTTACAATTTTTCTTCATTATTCATAAAAGAAAAAGGCTTAAGTGAATCTTCCTGCAAATTAAACTTATGTTCCCATGTATAAGCAATGCGTAAATAATTTCTTCAGTATTACTTTTATCATTCACTTACGAAAAATTATAAAATAATCATCTAATTATTTAAGTTTGCCTTTTTCAATTACTAGTTGGATAACAATGACATCTTTTAAAATGGCATAACAGTAACTTTAACATTTAAATTTTATATATTGTGTCAATTTAGTCTTGATTTTAAAAAATTTAACTCTCAACATTTACATATTTTGTAATTTAAATTTTTTTACAATTTTACTTTTCTTTTTTTTATCATTTCACCTAAAAGCTAAAAAAATAGCTTATCAACTAAATTTAATTAAAATATACAAAAAAAATAGAAAAGCCAAAAAAAAAAAATTCAAGATAATAATTTTCATATTCTTTTTTATTTTTAATGTCACAAAGAAAAACAAAAGAAAAAGCAATAAATAAATAAATAAATAAATGAAACGATGGATAAATGTCGATGATTATATATTTTTGAAATTAAAATTAAATTGATATAATTTATAAATATTAAATGTCAAAATTACTATTATGTAAATTCTAAAAACTGTCACTATAATCTGTTGGTAACAAAAAAGATAATTAAATAATTGAATGAAATTTTGTAATTTTTTATAATTGTATTAAAAAGCTACAAACTCACCCCGGGAACACAGCAAATTTAAGTGGGGTCCTTGAGTAGTTAGTGTATTTCCTTTTCTTTTGCATTATTGCGAATCCTCTGGACTTATACATCGACTTGTTGACTCTAAGTCTTGGTCGTTTCGTCTGAAACTAATTTTTCAGTTTTTATAAAATGGAAGATCCAATTCTCACCTAATTTCCCAAGTTTTTTAAAGTAGAAGAATGATACTTAAAATTAATATTTTAATTTCTATCTTTACAAATAATCTACAATATTAAGACACGAATTCGTTATTTGAAAGGTTTTAACTCAGATTAATATTTTCATTATAAGTATTTTAGACTTATTATTATAAATTTTGTTATATGAAACTGTATTGTTTTATTTGAAAAGTGGCATGAGACTTAAGTTTTGGGTTTATGTAGCATGTATAACATTTAATATGATTTTAAGGTATTGAAACTTGGATTTTGAACTAATTATGCATAAATTATGATTTTTATTAGAACTATGTTAAATATCACTTTTTTGCTACATTGTTATGTAAATGAGATTTGAGAAACATATAAAACTGGTAATAACTTTTGGAAAGTAATTAATAAAATCAATCGATTTTTGAAAGAAATTGCACCTTTTAGAAACTTTCTAAATTTCTCTACTAAAGTAAGCAAATGTTTTAAAAAGATTGTTTTATAAACTCCGATTTTATAAACTCCGATGACTCTACTAGGTCATTTTGGTGGTCAATGTAATTTTCCAAATTCAGTCATAATGTCTAGGTTGAGTTTGGGAGGTTATAATTTTATATAAATTGACTTGTTCAAAGCCTGTACCTTGAACGACATGTTTTTCAATTCAAATTAATCTTGATCACCAAAATTAACATTTAAAAAAACAAAATAGGGTAACAGCTCAATTTGCATTAGATAATACAATTACTTTTTTAGCAAAGTAAGTTTATTTAAAAAACCATTTTATTTTTTGGGATACAGAACTGTTTCAAATTTGTATATAGTTTTTTTTTTAAATCGTAAAAATAGAAAGAATTTTTATTTAAAAATTTATAATATATATAGTCTAAACATATAATAAATATGTTGACACCATTTTTTTGATAAAACGGGGTCGACTTGGATTTTGAAAATGAATGAGTATGGGAGTCGCTACCAATTCTTTTTGATAAGGTGTGATCGGGCCACCTTGAAAAGTAGTTGTTTTTAATAAACGATTTAATTTTATTAAAATAACGATTTTGGTCCACGAAATTCAAAAAAATGGGTTCGGGAGTCGGTTACGTACGAGGAAGGATTAGCACCCTCATAACGCCCAAAATTGGTACCTAGTTGATTAGTTAATATCTTGGTGTCGAAGATTGAAAACTTTAAAGAGATTTAAAATACTATCCTTTATTGAAACGTTTGTATAAATCAAAGTACCGGTTAAGACTCTCTCATTTCGGAGAGAGAAAATGTCACACCCAATGAGTTAGGGCTTGATATTTCACCTCCTCAAAAATGAGCTTATCCAAAAAACTCGTGCAATAAAGTTTAAAAGTATATTCAATTGTTTAAGTCAGATGAATAAATCGCAACCCAATACGTTAGGGCACAATTTCTCAAAATTCTAAACATTGAATATTGCCTTTATTATTTTTTAGAAAAATCCTCATCTCGAGAAAACAATGTGTCATATCCAATGCGTTAGGACACACCGTATTGAATTCCCGATAATGAACTTTTTATTTATGTTTTTTGATTAAAGAGCATTCTCGATTATTTAGATTCAACGAAGAAAATTGGAACCCAATGCGTTAGGGCTCAATCCTCTCGAAGATCCCAAATACCGAGTATTGCCTTTATTTTCAAAATTTTCTCTTTTTTACAAACTTGGGTAAAGATTGATGTAATGTAATACAATTATGATAATGTAAGTAAAAATAATACGAGCAAAAACAAAAAGATAAATAAATAAGAAGACAAATATATATATAAAAAAATCAATCATGTATGCACAATAACCTGTAATAAACAAATAAAAACTAAAGCATAAAAAAATAATTATAGACATGTAAATAAATAAATAAATGAAGAAAATGAATAAAATTATAAAAATATAAAATATATATGTGTATAAAATTATGGAAATATGAAAAATATATGCATGTATACATATTTTAAAATTATTATACATGAAAATATATGTAAGTATGTATATATGTACATACATATATACGTATATAACTATCATAAAATATAAAAAGTATATAAATAGGTATATATGAACCATAAAATATAAAGAATATATATAAAATATATATTTTAAAAGTATAAAGAATATGTAAGTGTATATATATATATACACATTTATGAAAATGAAAAATATATAGATAGGTATATAGATATGTGTATAAATTATAAAATGTAAAAATATATATAGGTATATATGTGTATATATAGATAAATTATAAAAATATGCGCATGTATATATATATATATATATATATATATATATATTATAAAAACACAAGTATGTATATATATAATGAAAATTTCGAATTTAAAAAAATATAAATGAGCAAATAACAACAACAATAATTAACAATAACAGTAATAATATCAAATTTATTAAGAAAGTAAACAAAATAACCAAAAGGACTAAATTAAACTTTAAAACGAAATTCGGGGCTTAAATCTGCAAATAAATAAAAATCGTGGCCTGGGACTAAAAAAGGGCATGCTTGAAGGACGAGGGACCGATTGAGCAATATCCCCAGCCCTAATGCATAGCGTTTCAGCACGGACTAAGATGGAACACGCAGAAAATTGTGAGGCCAAATTTAAAAAATAAAAAGGACGAGATTGCACAACAATGCAAAAGTGGAAGGACCAAGCAGGAAAATAACCCCTCAAGTATGAAAACACGCGGACCTTCATCGAGTCGGGTCAGTTTCGAGTCGGTTAGCCCTAAACGGAGTCGTTTTGGGCGTTCTAGGGCTAGGCCAAAACGGTGCTGTTTCACGCCCTTGTATATTCCAAAAACTTTGCAAAAATTTCCTTTTTCCCCTCTTTCAAAAAAAAAAAAATTCAGAACACTCTCTCCAATCCCCTCTTCTCCCCGATGTAAACCTTCGGCCTCTAGACACTTCAGCGACGGTAAAAAAAGGTAAAAAAGGCTTCTCTTTCTTTTATTTTATGCGTTATTTCAAAATAAAAAGAAAAAAAATAACTAAACAAAATAACGAAAATATCACCTTAGAAATTTTATTACTTTTTATTTTTTTCGCAAAAAAGGGCCGAACCCCGTTTACAATTTAAGTTATGGCTTTATAGCCATTCTTACAACATTTTTTAATTTATTTTCGGTGCTTGTCATTTCTCTACAGGCAAGTGGCGAAGCAGGTGCGGCGGTGGCAGAGTTGGTGACGCTGGCAGAGGGCAGGTGAGTGGCGATGGGACAGTGGTGGCTGACAGAGAGCCATAGGTGCTGCACACCTAGGGTTTGAAAATTTTGTTTTTTCTCCTAGAGTTCCTAGTTTAGTCTTGGGCCAAGGTGTTTTGGGCTTGTAATAGGTTAGGTCTAGGCTAATTTTTTTGGTGGGTTTGGGTCTTTGTTTTTTTGTTTTGCTGGTATGGGCTCGGGCAAAATTTAGGCTGTACAACTGCCCCTCTTTGCTCGTCGTCGTGTAACAAGGACAAAGCAAAGACGAAGAAAGACCAATTTTGCCCAGTCTCGCTGATTCTTGACTTATTCTAGCACTTTTCTTCTTCAAGTAGCTTCATTCCAGTCCATTGTGTTGCTTTGATAAACTCCACTGCACTTCAGACAGATACGACTTATAGCTTCAATCCACTCCAATGCACTTCAGAGAGATACGGCTTGTAGCTTCAATCCACTCTGCTGCAACTTTAGGGGGATGAGATTCATTGTTTTAGTCTGCTACACTGTGTCTCGTTCCTTCAATCCACTCTACTACACTTCAGAGATATATGACTTGTTCCTTCAATCTTCTTCACAGCAACTTCAGGGGGACGAGATTCATGGTTTTTTGATCTACTTCGCTGCCAGTACAGGAAGGCAAGATCTGCTATCTTCAGTTTGCTTTGTTACAAATCCAGAGAAGCATGGCTGGTGTTTTCGATCTACTTCGCTGTCAGTACAGGAAGGTAAGATCTGCTATCTTTAATCCACTTTGCTGCAAACTATGGTGTCTTCGATCTGCTTTGCTGTCAGTACAGGAAGGTGAGATCTGTTATCTTCACTCTGCTCCGCTGTCAGTACATGAAGGTAAGGCTGGTGTCTTCAATCTACTTCGCTGTCAGTACAGGAAGGCAATATATGCTATTTTTAGTCTGCTCCGCTGTCAATACAGGAAGGCTAGGCCGGTGTCTTCGATTTGCTTCGCTATCAGTATAGGAAGGCAAGATCTGTTATCTTTAGTCTGCTCCGCTGTCAATACAGGAAGGCAAGGCCGGTGTCTTCGATTTGCTTCGCTATCAATACAGGAAGGCAAGATCTGTTATCTTCAGTCTGCTTCGCTGTCAATACAGGAAGGCAAGGCTGGTGTCTTCGATTTGCTTCGCTGTCAGTACAGGAAGGCAAGATCTATTATCTTCAGTCTGCTCTACTGTAAACCCAGGAAGGCAAGGTTGGTGTCTTCAATCTGCTTTGCTGTCAGTACAGGAAGGCAAGATCTGCTATCTTTATTGATCTGTTCTCTGGGGAACATGACCTGTATAATCTATTTCATGAACCTAATTATGCCTAGTGATTAGGATGACATGATCAGAATGGATCAAATGCTCCTAACTAGATGTGTATGAATGACATTTGAATGAATATAGAATGTTATTTTTTTCGAGAATGATCTTTCTTTATCACTTAGGTTATCATTACTCCAAGTTTATTAAGGTTTTATCACTGACGCGCTACAACGCCTTCTTGCTCGGCTGGCATATCAAAAGAAACACTTAATCAGATAACCCCCTACTGTGAACGTCAAAGTTCAATCCACTGAGATGCAAAAATTGTACCATCATTCTCCCACTGTAACCCAAGGTTAGAAAAATATGACTTCTTCTCAATCCTCTCCTATCACAATTCAAGGATACAGAATGTGAAGCTCTTTGGTCTTTTACACCATTCTCGGGGTGTCATATCAAATGTCTATGCACAAATGAAGAAATTTCTTCTCCGAGGAAACCTTTTCTTATTGCCTAGTGATCATTGCTTGCTTGTTCATTAAAGCCTTGTCACCAACACAACATCTTGTCATTTTGTTCAATCAATGTTTGGACAACAAAATCCGAAAAGATAGTCTTAACTTAGACTCTTCCTTCTTAGATATTTCAACCTTTAAACTTGGTGTTTTCTAAACAATAGTCCTGTTTCAGGTTCCTATATTATTTAGAAACTTTTAGAGTAATATGCAAAACTTCCATTGTGAAAGTATTATTAGTCCATTAATCATTATTCCAGTGCTTGCAAAAGATCATAACGACGGATAAAATAGGATTAATTTGGGAGCATGACTCGAAATAGATAAATCATCAAAGAGAGTAAGAATAACAATGGAATTGATTGGGAACACATATCTTGAAAAAGAACAAAGTATTCCAAGAACATCAAATTCAATATAAATAGTATGAAGACTAGGTGCCCCAGATATCGCAACTTGAGCTTCTCTGTACAAACTTTCTGAAGACCATTCTGAGTTTGATATGTGTTTAGGAGATCTACAGTACTTTGTCGATGCCCTAAGATGGTGCCTACCATTTCCTGTTGATTCAGGTATAGCAAGATCACCATATGCTCTCAATATGATCAAAATTTAAGCTGCTTCGATCACCTCATGTCCCATTCCGATCGAAATTTGAGCTGCTCTAATCACCTTATGTCCCATTTTGATCAAAATTTGAGCCGCCCTTTTCAAGTTTTCAACTCAAATTCCCTTTGGTCTCAAGGTGCCCTTTGCGGGTTTTCACATTGGCCTCTCATTTTTCATTTGTCTTCTTTTCTTCTTCTTCTTTCTTTTTTTCTTCTTTTTCCTTCTTTTTCTTTTTTTTTCCTTTTTTTTAAATATTTTTTATTGAATCTGAGCTCATAAGATTAGGCATGTCCTTGTTATCCCTTCCGATCAAGATCGACGCTTTTCCAGATAAGGCCTTCCACATAAGTCCTTCCCAGCTTGGCATGAAGTTCTTTTTGTATGGGAAGGATCTTCTTCAATACTAGGTTCCTCTCATGGAATTCTCTAGGGTGAACCTTTTTTGTGAGCTCGCATCATTTTCTTTTGGCGCATTTAACCATGATAGATAACTTTGAACATTCCTCTTCAATCAGGATTGGATCCAAAAACTTAGAAAGAAAGAATCTTATCTTCAATAAGCAAAACCGCAATAGACCCAAGAGAAAGGCATTGCCCCGGCAGAGGTTTTTTTTTGCCTCCCCTACACTGTTCACTTTGGGGCGACATGATGTTAATCTTGAACAGACTACAAACTTCTGATATTGTGTTGTTGTTTAAATTTAGTGCATTGTCAGATATGATCCTTTTTTTGGCATTCCATAATGACGTATGAGTTTTTCAAGAATTTGCTGATTGTCGACTTTGTGACATTGGCATATAAAGTAGCTTCTAATAAATTGATGACTGCCAGAATCTTTTGGCGAGATCGACCCAATGACCTTCATGCCCCACATAGGGAGAAGTCATGGATTTCATTGATTCTTTATAGGGTAGGATCTATTTTTCATCTTGTTCTATCATTCTCAATAAGTCCGGAGATAAGCTATAATCTGTGTCATTTTCAAAGTCATGAGATCCCTCTAAACACATGTCTCACTCAAAAGGAGATTCTGAGTCTATAACAACGTCACTCATGTCGTTGATATTTGGGGACCTATTATAGGTACCAAAGAATATACAAAGAGTGTATGAATTTAAGAATACTTATTTATATGGTATGATTATGAATTAATGAAAGAATGATTTGGAAGAAAATCTAAGAGAATGAAAGAATCCAAAATGACTATTAATGCAAAAATAATGAAAGAATCTTGAAAGAATATCTGCTCAAAAATAATTGCAAAGATATGTTCCATTAAAATAATGATGTTCAGACATATGCCCATTTCACAAAAAAATCCTCATTGTCTCTAGGCTAAAACAACAAACATGTTCTGAATATTACTCTGAATAAGCTCTAAAGAGTATAATGATTTCTTCTGCAGTCCAATTACTTAGAACACTCTCAGGTCTATAAGGGTGGATATCTAACAAGGCCCCTTTTCAGTTGTCTTCATATACGGCATTGATGTGAACGCTTCCCAACACTTCTTCATACATCGCATTCACCCCATTATCAATGCGATTGGGTAGCAGATTTTCTGCACTGGATGAATCATTAAATTTGACAATGCCCATACTAATAAGCCTTTCAACCACATTTTTAAAGGCAATGCAATTTTTTATGGAATGCCCCATAATTCTTGCATGATAATCGCATTGTGCATTCATGTCGTACCATTTGGGGTACAGAGGTTGTGGGGGCTTTGAGTAGAAAGGGGCAACAACGTGTGCATCAAATAAGCTTTGATACAGCTCCTTATACGACATCGGAATTGGCGTGAACTGAAGCTTCTCAGTGTTTTGTCTTGTTTCGGGTTCTTGTCTTAATGAACCTTGTTGGTTAGCGGCCGTTTTTCTTGGCTGATTCACCGTAATTGATTTTGAATAACCCTTGTTATATTTACTCGTGTTGTTCACCTCATTTTCCTTTTTCTTCTAGGTCGACCTTTTGTTATTCTCCTCAGCATCAATCTTTCCGCTCCTTATGGCACTTTTGATCATCTCACCATTCATGACTATGTCAGGAAAACTTTTTGTGGCACTTCTTAACATATGTGTGATGAACGGGGCTTTCAATGTATTAATAAAGAACACTGTCATTTCTATTTCCAAGAGTGGTGGCTGAACTTGGACAGTAGTTTCCCTCCACCTTTGTACGTATTGCCTAAAACTTTCATTCGACTTTTTTTTTTCCATATTTTGTAGGGTGATTCTATTAGGGACCATATCTGTCACATGACTGTACTGCTTTATAAATGCTTGTGCTAAATCCCTTCAAGAACTAATCTGGGCACGGCTCAATTGATTGTACCACTTAGACGCTGCCCCTGTGAGGCTATCTTGAAAGCAGTGTATAAGCAGTTGGTCATTGTTAACGTATCCTGTCATATGCCTACAGAACATGGTAATATGAGCTTTAGGGAAACTAGTCCCATTGTATTTCTCAAATTCTGGCATTTTCAATTTTTAGGGGAGTACCAAATCTGGGACCAAACTCAAATCTTTAGCATCAATCCCCTGATAATTCTCAATACTTTCCATAGCCTTAAACTTTTCTTCGAGCCATTTACATCGTTCCTCCAACTGTTTTGGCAATTCTTCATTGGTTTTCTCCTTCTCAACCTCTTTGTCGAAATCGGGGACGATGGCATTGGTAGGGTTCTCTCTGGGGTTAGAACCTAATCCAGTTTGGAAGTTCATTGGCAATAAAGTACCAGCCTGAAACTGTTGAGGCCTGATTGTGACAGAGGACCTGCGTGGGTGTACAATAGCTTGGGGTTGTACATGTGATTGTGATAGAGGACCTGCGTGGGTGTACATTAGCTTGGGGCTGTACTTGTGGAGAAGTAAATCTTGGAGGGTAGAGGGGTTCATCATTATCTCTTTCTTTAGCATTAACCATGGGGTCCTTTCCCTTGTCATTTCCCCCAGCCAATAGCTGTGTTAACTGAGCCATCATGTCCCTCTAGGACTCCAGCATCTTTTCCGTCATATATTACTGAATTTTTTCTAACTGCTCTTGCATTTGGTCATGCATCTCCTTTTGGATCTGTCCGAGCCTTTCCAATCTTTGACCCGTGTTTTTCGATTTCGCTCGAGTACCGTAAGGGTGTTGGTTTTTCAGATTAACTGAAATAATTTTATCTAATAGAGTCTTTTACTGGTCGTTAATGCATATGATGCGATGCAATACATTAAATGAATGTAAAAGAAAGAGAGGCGTTAATTCTGAATTCAATTCCATTAGAATGACTTTTCTAGAAGACAAATTTCTTTACATAAAACAGATTACATACGCAACTTTGCCCTCATATTCCAGGCGAAGACATCAATCTTTTTCTTCATATACAAATGCTAGGATCCAATTTTGTGAATTTTCCAAAATCTGTCTCTACTACCTCCTTTTTGTTTGATCCGAGCCATGACCTATTGACCACCCCGTAATACTTTTTAATTTCTTTGAGACGTGACAGCTATCAAATAATCTTTGTCGGTTTGAATCCTCGGGCAGCGAAGTATAGTCGTATATTCCTCCACGAACTTTCAACCTTCTCTCATTGTGTTTAATCAGACCATATTCGACAGTCGCATTATATTCCACTTTATCAAGAAATTCGTTTTCCCATGACAAGCTTTTCTATTTGGCAATCAAATTTGAATCAACACCTCTTTTCTAAGATGAAGATGCAACGCAATCATAACCAAAACAAAACAAAACAAGTTAGTACAAAGGAAAAGCAAACAAGAAAAATAAAGTACCTATTTGGGTAACCACTAGGGGTTTGAAGTGGTTCTACCTAGGGTGGGCTCCTAAGGTCTTTTACATGTGGTTTAGTTCTAAAGAAAAGGTACCCGAACTCGCAGATTCCTCACTCTTTATCCATTATAGGCTCATATAGACCGAGTTCGGTTCAGGGGAATACATTTCTCTATGGCTGCACAGCGATGAAAATCTCACAAAGACATAAGTACGGATGTATCCCGAAAGCAGTCCACTATCCTGCAGGGAGGTGAAAACCTCACGAAGTAGTAGCTTCTCACTCCCACTTAAAAGGGTGTGACCAACGGTCATGCAATGCAATGTGTGGAGATATAAAAATTTAAAATACAAAACATGATGAAAACTATAACTCAAAATAAATGAAATGCAATGAGAGGATCGTAAATTTAAACCATATTATCAACTTTCGATAAAAAGACAAGAAACAATCAACTCGTGGCTTGACTGTCTTATTTTGGGTCCCCAGTGGAGTCGCCAAGCTGTTGACACCATTTTTTTGATAAAACGGGGTCGACTTGGATTTTAAAAATGAACGAGTATGGGAGTCGCAACCAATCCTTTTTGATAAGGTGCGATCGGGCCACCTTGAAAAGTGGTTATTTTTAATAAACGATTTAATTTTATTAAAACAATGATTTTAGTCCACGAAATTCAGAAAAACGGGTTCGGGAGTCAGTTACGTACGAGGAAGGATTAGCACCCTCGTAACGCCCAAAATTGGTACCTAGTTGATTAGTTAATGTCTTGGTGTCGAAGATTGAAAACTTTAAAGAGATTTAAAATACGATTCTTTATTGAAACGTTTGTATAAATCAAATTACCGGTTAAGACTCTCTCATTTCAGAGAGAGAAAATGTCACACCCAATGAGTTAGAGCATGATATTTCACCTCCTCAAAAATGAGCTTGTCCAAAAAACTCGAGCAATAAAGTTTAAAAGGATATTTAATTGTTTAAGTCAAATGAATAAATCGCAACCCAATATGTTAGGGCACAATTTCTCAAAATTCTAGCCATTGAATATTGCCTTTATTATTTTTTAGAAAAATCCTCATCTCGAGAAAACAATGTGTCATATCGAATGCGTTAGGACACAACGTATTGAATTCCCTATAATGAACTTTTTATTTATGTTTTTTTGATTAAAGAACATTCTCGATTATTTAGATTCAACGAAGAAAATTAGAACCCAATGCGTTAGGGCTCAATCCTCTCGAAGATCCCAAATACCGAGTATTGCCTTTATTTTCAAAATTTTCTCTTTTTTACGAACTTGGGTAAAGATTGATGTAATGTAATAACAATTATGATAATGTAAGTAAAAATAATACGAGCAAAAACAAAAAGATAAATAAATAAGAAGACATATATATATATATATATATATATATATATATATATATATATATAAATCAATCATGTATGCACAATAACCTGTAATAAACAAATAAAAACTAAAGCATAAAAAAACAATAATAGACATGTAAATAAATAAATAAATGAATAAAATGAATAAAATTATAAAAATATAATATATATATGTGTGTGTGTTTAAAATTATGGAAATATGAAAAATATATACATGTATACATATTTTAAAATTATTATACATGAAAATATATGTAAGTATGTATGTACATACATATATACGTATATAACTATCATAAAATATAAAAAGTATATATATAGGTATATATGAACCATAAAATATAAAGAATACATATAAAATATATATTTTAAAAGTATAAAGAATATGTAAGTGTATATATATATATATATATACACATTTATGAAAATGAAAATATATAGATAGGTATATAGATATGTGTATAAATTATAAAATGTAAAAATATATATAGGTATATATGTGTATATATAGATAAATTATAAAAATATGCGCATGTATATATATATATATATATATTATAAAAACACATGTATGTATATATATAACGAAAATTTCGAATTTAAAAAAAATATAAATGAGCAAATAACAACAACAATAATTAACAATAACAGTAATAATATCAAATTTATTAAGAAAGTAAACAAAATAACCAAAAGGATTGAATTAAACTTAAAAACGAAAGTCGGGGTTTAAATTTGCAAATAAATAAAAATCTTGGCCTGGGACTGAAAAAGGGCGAGCTTGAAGGACGAGGGACGGATTGAGCAATATCCCCAGCCCTAATGCACAGCGTTTCAGCCTGGACTAAGATGGAACACGCAGAAAATTGAGAGGCCAAATTTAAAAAATAAAAAGGACAAGATTGCACAATAATGCAAAAGTGGAAGGACCAAGCAGGAAAATAACCCCTAAGGTATAAAAACACGCGGACCTTCATCGGGTCGGGTCGATTTTGGGTCGGTTAGCCCTAAACGGCGTGGTTTTGGGCGTTCTGGGGCTTGGCCAAAACGGCGCCGTTTCACGCCCCTATATATTCCAAAAACTTTGCAAAAATTTCATTTTCCCCTCTTTCAAAAAAAACTTCAGAACACTCTCTCCAATCCCCTCTTTTCCCCAAAAACCAGCCAGAGATCCGGCTGTTGGCCACAGCGCCGTTCGCCGGCACTGCCGCATACGGCGGTGGGAAACCTAAAAATTTCCTCTTTTTCTCTCCGATGTAAACCCTTGGTCTCTGGACACTCCGGTGATGGTAAAAAAAAGGTAAAAAGGCTTCTCTTTCTTTTATTTTATGCGTTATTTCAAAATAAAAAGAAAAAAGAAAAAAATAACTAAACAAAATAATGAAAATATCACCTTAGAATTTTGTTGCTTTTTATTTTTTTCTCCAAAAAAGGCCCGAACCCCGTTTACAATTTCTATTATTGCTTTATAGCCATTCTTACAACATTTTTTAATTTATTTTTGGTTCTTGTCATTTCTCTACAGGCAAGTGGCGAAGCAGGTGCGGCGGTGGTAGAGTTGGTGACGGTGGTAGAGGGCAGGTGGGCGGCGATGGGACAGTGGCGGCTGACAGAGAGCCCTAGGTGCAGTGCACTTAGGGTTTGAAAATTTTGTTTTGCTGCTAGGGTTCCTAGTTTAGTCTTGGGCCAAGGTGTTTTGGGCTTGTAATGGGTTAGGTCAAGGTTTTTTTTTTAGTGGGTTTGAGTCTTTTTTTTTGTTTTGCTGGTATGGGCTCGGGAAAAATTTGGGCTATACAAAATAAATATAATAAAAATGCAAATAATCTATAAATATATATACTCTAAAAAAATTATACTTTTTTTAAAAATAAAAATATAATGTCAAGTTCTACGCTTCCTTCAGTGGAATTCACGACGGGTATCAATAGTTCGGGTTCTAACAATGGTGTTGGTAGGGCTATGAAAAAAAGTATGCACTAGGCTAGAGCTACAGTTAGACAAGGATGATCTGATAGTGGACAGAAATAGACAAAAATTTCAAGGATCGAATGCTTCTAAAGCGTTGTATAAATCAACACTTTTAAGGGCTTCATCAGAGAATGAGCTGAATGTTTTCATGGAGGAAAATTTTTCCCTAACAGAAGGCGATGTGTCAGCTGAAGTAGTCAAGGGTGTCCCATTGATTACGTTCTCTAACAGAGTGTAAGAGTACATTGAATGTTGAATGGCCAGAACAATTATTGTGAAAATGCTGGGGGGGAAGATTGAATCTACTGTATTGTTGAACAAGATAACCTTACTGTGCAATCCAAAAAGCCTGATCCAACTAATGGATCTTAAGAACAATTTCTTTCTAATTAGATTTCAAGATGAGAATGACTACAATAAGGCTCTAGTTAGGGGGGCATGGGTAATATTTGGACGCTACCTAATTCTCTAGCCATGGTCACCAAATTTCTCAGCAACTCAAAGTGAGATTAAATCACAGGTCATTTGGATACAGCTTCTAGGATTACCAGTGGGGTATTATTCAGATTGCCTTCTTAGGTTGATTGGCCAAACAATTGGATTGGTTGTGAAGTTGGATGTTCACACAGATTATGCTCATAGGGGAGGTTTTGCACGCCTAGCAATGTGTGTTAATTTGAGGAAGCCATTTATATCTAAGTGAGGATTAATGGCCGCCTTCAACGAGATGAGTATGAAGCTTTGCCAAACATTTGCTTCAAATGCGGATACTGTGGCCATGGAATGGACTTGTGTTTGAAGGCCAAGATGACATCACCAGAAGGTGAATCAAAGTATGTTCATCCAATTATGGAAAAGCCAGGTCTTGAGTGATGGGTGTAGGAGGAGTCTTGTGGCCTTTGGATGATGGTGGAGCGACAAAAAAAGAGAGATTGATTCATAAGAGAGGTGAGGTGAGGTTCAGTGGTTCAGGCAATGCCAGTGGGGGTTCACATTTTGCGGCGTTTGGAGATCTTGGGGGGAAAAATCACGCTATTGTCAATGGAGAGATTAATGGTCAAAAAGAGGGAAGAAATCTAGAACAAATTCAGGGAGTGGGAGATAATTGGGCTATAGGGTTTCATGTGACCAAAAATTGACCCATGGAAATTAAGGCAAAACAGTGTGCTAAGGGCAAAGGTCTGATGGTGAAAACTAGGCCAAGATCTGGTCCTTAAGGCCCAATAATGGCAGATTTGGAGTGAAAGCCAATAAAGGGTAAGAGGTGTTTGACGATGGATCAAAGTTGGGACCAATGGGTGCTGTTGATCACAGGAAAATTATTGCAATCCAAAAAGTGAATGCGCCGCTTAAAATGAATAAAGGGAAGCACATAGCAATGCGTATAATGGACAAAAAAAAGTTGCGTTTGAGTATAGATAAGGAGAATAAGATTTTTAGATTCGGTGAAAAAGTGTCGCCCTTCAAGTGTTGCATTCGAGAGTTAAATATGTAGAAGCTGGGCAGTGAGGAAACCACCTGATGAGGTGGCAAGTAATCAATTGCATGATTCGGCTGAGTTGAAATTGGCAATAGAAGGGTTGGATTGTGACCTTGAAAGGAACCCAGATAAAGCTCTAATGGAGGATGATTCTCAATCTATTAAGAAAGTTATGGTCATTGAGGTAACCTGCAGTAATGAGGTAAAATGTTAGTTCTGTTGTTCAAGGCTCTTAATTTGTTTCTCTTATTATCATTGTTGGTTTATGAACACAAAAATACTATATATGTTGGGGTTGCCTAGGAGTTGGGCACCTTTAGTTCCATAATTTTGTGAAGGAACATAGAAAGGATTTTTCTCCTGATTTATTTTGTTTGCTTGAAACTCAGGTAAGTGGTGTAAGGGCTGATGGTGTAATAGGCCAATTTTATCCGGCCCAAACCAAATAGACAAAACAACAAAACAAAAAAAATAAAGTCCATTTATCGCATTGTTTCTACCCCCATCTTCATCGACGGCAGCTTTCTGTTGATTCGAGGGGTCTCCAAACCCATTGGGGTTCGTCGATGGCTTCGTTGGAGAAAAGAAACTGAAGGGTTCTTAGGTTTTCTAGGAATTTCGGTAAAATTTTAAGGGTACTTGAATTTGGGTAATGGAAGTCGAAAGGATTAAAATGAGGCATTTTGGGTATTTTTCGGCCATTGAAGGCGGCGGTCACCGTTACCAATGACCGGTGGTCGCGGCGGCCCTTGTAATTAGAGGGGAAGGCCTCTCTAAAACGACGTCGTTTTGGTCTTGGCTTCAAATGCCCAAAACGGTGTCGTTTTGGAGCTTGACCCAACGACCCGATTTGGATCGCTTGGGATCCCTGTGTTTTCGTAGTAGGGGTCTAATTGCTACTTAAGTCCCTCTACTTTTATGCAGTATTTAATATGGTCCTAATTTTTATTTTTTCCTTTTTTTAATTACGCCATTTAATTTCAATTTGTTTTCACTTTAGTCCTCTGAGTGTTGATCCCTTTTGGAAATGACACATGTGCTGGACTGGGGGAAAATAACATCCTGGGTCCCTGAACATTTTCATTTTGTTTTAATTTAATTATTTAATCATTTTTTGTTTTTTGTTTTCTTGCAATTCAGACTTCAATTTTTTTTGGGTTTTCAATTTAGTCTTTATTTCTAGATTCGGTCCCTTTATTTTCTATTATTTAAATTCCATCATGCTTAAATTTTATTTATTTTTTCTTTCCCTTAAATTACAGATTTTATAATTTTACCTTTAAATTTCCCAATTATTTTCTTTTAGTCTTTTGTTTACTTCTTTTCTTAATTTGCCCTTTAAATTTTGTTTCATTTCAATTTAGTCATCTATTTATTTCATTCAGGATGTTTATTTCTTTTTAATTCCTTGCACTTTTAATCTTTGTTATTTATATTTTTTCCCTTTAAATTGTATAATTTATTATTTAGTCCTTAATTATTATCATTAATTATTATTAGTGCCAATTAACTTTTTCAACATTATTATTAGTCATAATATATTGCATTATTTACATCCTTATGACATCATATAAAACATTTAAACATGTTTGTGTATCTTAAGTAATGTTTTATGTTTGAATAAGTCCATAGCATTTCATATTAGAAGTTTCATTTTCACATATTGTGTGTAATAGGCCAATTTAGTCTGGGCTCACAAAAAATAATAATAAACCCAAAATAATAAAACAAAGTCCACGTCCAGTCCAAAATTATATCATTTGGCTCGATCGGAATGGTCCATTACTTGAAAAGGTTGAAGGTCCATCTACAAGCTTGACGCATATGGAAACATAATCTTCAAGGATATGCAAGCTTAGATATGATATGCAATCTTAGAAGATATAATTTTGTAATCTTAGAGATTTAATTTGTAGATACCCTTTAATCTTAGCCGTTGATGTAATTGATCTGTACCGTTAGATTTGGTGAGGCTCAACTATAAATAGAGGCCTCTCCTTTCATTGTAAAACACTTGAGTTTGGACCAATAATAGTTCTTAAGAGCATTCACTCAAATTTCTCTCTCTCTTGCGTTCTTATTTTCTGTGGCTTCTTCTTATTTTATTCTTCGTTCATCTTCGTTTCTTTTTAAGTTGCTTTCATTTGAGTTAGATTTTGGTGGAGGAATTTCGTTGAATTTTCATATTGTGAGAGTTAGGCTGACTTAAGCAATTTTTTAACCTTTTTTATTTATCCATTTAATTGTTTAATCATTATTTATTCTTTTACTTTTATTCGCTTATTTATCCATCAACTTTCTTATTTACATATTGTTCATTCATTTAACCATTCTTATCATTCTTTTATTTTCTTCCGTTAATTATATACTTTATTTGTTTTTAATATTATGTCACACATGTTGTTTATTTTTTAAAAACTCGTGTTATAAATCATCCATTTTAAATTGTTTGATTATTTGCTTTAAAATTTTTTTCCATATATTATCAATTGCAAATTTTTTTATAATATCTATTTTATATACCATTTATTTTTAAGATGTTTTGTGTATAATTGTTCTAAATTCCTTATTACACAAGATTTATTTTTTAAACTCATTTATATATTATTAATTTATATTACCTATTTTCATTTTTATATATTATTTATTCTAAACTTATACATATATTACCTACTTTTTTTTATATATAATTTATTTATTGATTTGTATATTGTTGATTTCAAATTTTTTTTTCCCTTATTATTCATTTTCAAATTCATTATTTTTAAATTTGTTTACATTTTATTTTGCCTTATATTTTTTTTTATACTCTTTGTTTTAAATTCATTGGTCTTTGATTATTGATGCTAGTATTTAAATAATTGTCATTATGTGTTTTATAAATTGTTTATTTGTATTTTCATATTGCCCTTTTTTTATCAAAGTTTTTACGCATCATTTTAATATTGCGTCAATGTTACTCAATTTTAAAAAAGAAAACTTTTAAAAATAAGGCAATATTCGGTACTTTGGAGCTTTGAGAAAATCGTGCCCTAACTTACTGGGTTTCGATTTTTTTGATCCAAATAACCGAATATCCTTTTTAAACTTTAATGCATGAGACAAGCTTAGTTTTAAGGGTTAAAATGTCGTATCCTAACTTACTGGATGTGACATCTTATTACTTCGGGACAAGGAGGTCTTAACATGAAATTCGATTTATTTAGGTTTTTAAAGCGGATCGTATTTTAAAATCTTTTCAAAATTTCGACATTAGGACGTTAATTAATCAATTAGGTACCAATTTTTGGGCGTTACGAGGGTGCTAATCCTTCCTCGTGTGTAACCGACTCCCGAGCCCGTTTTCTCAAATTTTGTAGACCAAAATCATTATTTTAATAAATCAAAATGTTTTATTAAAATGATTAATCTCAAGGTGACCCGATCACACATCGAAAAAAGATTTTTCATTTTAAAAGTCGACCCCATTTTTCAAAATAAAAATGGTTTCAACATTGTGTATTTAGCAATTTGGACCAAGGCGATATTCTTTATTTCGAGGATTTGAGAAATTGTACTCTTAACTTACGGAGTATGATTTTCTCCTTGAAATAAAAAAATAGTTTATCTAAAATTAAAATAATACTTAAAAAAATAAAGAGTGCAATATTGTAAGGTGAAAATATTTATTTATATAGGGCATACATATAAATAATTAGTATTTTTCATAAAGATTTTGCATTTTAGAAAGCTACAAATTCACCCCGGAAACACAGCAAATTTAAGTGGTGTCCTTTGACTAGTTACTGTATTTCTTTTGCTTTTTCCTCTGGACTTACACATCGGGTTGTTGACTCCAAGTCTTCGTCTAAAATTTAATATTTCTTTCGTAATTGTATAATTTCCATGGCAAGTCGACTCAGCTCCAAGTCTTCGTCGTTTGTGTTTTTCCTTTTTCCTTTTGCTTTATTGCTTTATTATCTTATCATAATTAGAATCATCATTTTATACATCAATAATTGGAATGTTTAAACCCTACAAATGATTTCTAAGAAAATAATATATTATTAATTTCATGATTAGTTTTTTTAATCTATAATTTTATTTAAATTATGAAATTATTTTTGGAAAGTGATTTGGTGAAATAAAATATTATTAATTTCATGATTAGTTTTTTTAATCTATAATTTTATTTAAATTAAGAAATTATTTTTTGGAAAGTGATTTGGTGAAATTTTTAATCTATAAAATTTTATAAAAAGTGATTTTAAACTATAATTTCCTATTATATACAAAAAGGATTAAGTTAAATTAATTTATCAATTTTTATAAAATAAAAAATCAAATTCTTACATAATTGAGGGTATGCAAGAGCAGTACTTGAATTCAAATTACGTGCTTACATAGGGTACGCCGTTCGGTCCTAAGTAAGATGTCCACCTGAACAGATTAAGGTAAAACATAGGGTGAGCTATCGGGCATCACGTATAACCTAACTCATATATAATAAACAGATCTTATTATATAATTCAAAGTAACATAAAGAACTTAATAACAATTTTATAACCAATATGGAACAAATCTAGAGTATCACGAAGATTCCACAACAATAGTACAACAGAACCGAATAAAACCGAATGAAGCAGAACATAGCAAATCAAGCAGGGTAGAACCGAACGAAGCAGAATAGTATAGAACAGATAGAAGTTGTACGTTATGCAGATGCTGTAATTTTCAAACAAATCAGAATACATATTTATCAGAAAACATCCTACCCAAAATCCGCTACACACCAACATAGAGTTCTCCCCCAAACTTATCCATCCAAAACATACCAACAAAGTCATCCTAGGCTGCCCGACATTGATGGCTTGTCAATATGCAGTTAAACTACCAATCAAATATATATGGTCAAGCCACTAAATACGCATATCATTAACTACCAATACAAAATCTTTCTCCTTTAACATCAACCCAAGTCCCATGCACTGTGTCATGGCATGCATATACAGAATTAGAGTAATAAGCATGTAAGACATGATATCTTTCAATAACGGAACCAGTAAACATGAGAATCCATATTTTGTAAAATAGACTTATCAAACCATAACAGATCATACCAGATTTGCCATGAAGTCACGTGCACGGTTGTAACCACTACAGCAAAATAGGTTTTTAGCGACATTTTTAGCAGCGTTTCGATAACAAACACCGCTACAGATTGAGCATTAGCGGCGCTTTATGAAAAACGCTGCTATATCTTGAGCATTAGCGGCGCTTCTTGAAAAATGCCGCCATAGGTCGAACAATAGCGGCGCTTTTTTAAAAACGTCACAAAATATTAAGCACAACGCCGTTGTTTTATGTTGAGCTTTACTGGCATTAGCGGCTCGTTTTGAAAACGCCGCTATAGATGAGAATTAGCGGAGCTTCTTGAGAATCGCCGCTATAGGTAGACCATTAGTGGCACTTTTTAAAAAACTTTGCTATAGATGAGCATTAGTGGCGCTTCTTTAAAAATGCCGCTATAGGTCGACCATTAGCGGCGCTTGTTGAGAAACGCCGCAAAAAGTTTAAGTACAACGACATTGTTTTATATTGAGCTTTTAGTGGCATTAGCGGTGCTTTCCTGAAAATGCCGCTATAGATTGACCATTAGTGGTGCTTTTTGAAAAACACCACAAGAAAATGAAGCACAATGCCGTCGTTTTATGTTGAGCTTTAGTGGCATTAGCTGTGCTTTGTCGGAAACGTGGCAAAGAAAAATCATTTTATTTTAGGGTTTAGTATTGAAGGTTTATTGTCTATAGTTTAGGGTTTTAGTATTTATGATATAATATTTATTATATTGTGATTAGAGTTTTGAGTTTAGGGTTTATGGTTTAGATTTTAGGGTTTGGGGTTTATTATTTTATATTTAAAGTCTTAGTACTGTTTATGGTTTTACGGGTTTGGGTTTTTGATAAAATGATAAAAAATCAATTTATTTTAGGGTGTAGGTAAGCAATAAGGTTCTTTTTTAATTACTGTTGTCCCTTGTAATATGTATATTTAGGGCTTATGATGTAGGTTTATGGATTGGGGTTTGGGGTTTAGGGTTTAAAGTGTAGGGTTTATGATCTAGGGTGCAGGTTTATGGTTTAGTGTTTAGTGTTTATGGTTTAAGGTTTTAGGTTTTAAGGGTTAGGGGCTTATGGTTTAGGGATTAGGGGCTTATGGTTTAAGGTTTAGGGTTTAGCTAAAATGATAGAAAAATATATTTTAAAAATGAAAAAAATTAAAATACTATTATTTAAAATAATTTTAAAGTGTTTTGGGTATCTGGCTAATTAAGTTTTTAGCGGCGTTTGGAAGAAAAACGCCGCAAGAAGATGAACAATAGTGGCGTTTTTGGTCAAAACGCCGCAAGTATGTATTTAACGATATCAAAACGTTGTCGTTTTGTCTGTGTTTTTAGTGGCATTTTTACAAAAAATACCGCGAATATGTTTTAATTGTTTGCAAAGTGTTGTCGTTTTTAGCTGCGATTTTAGCTGCGTTGGTGGCGCTTTTTGATAAACGCCACAAATTTTAATTAATCTAACTTAAACGACACATCGTTTTTTTAGCCCCGAATTTCTTTAGTTTTCCCCCACTCAGCTTTCCCCGATTTCATTTCCCCAATTTCCCAATTCCTTCTCCCTCAATTTCTTCCCCGAGTTCATTTCCCCAATTTCCCAACTGACCTGTCCAACGCCGCTGCCATTGCAGTCGCCTCCACTCCCGCGGCCGCTCTGTCACCCGCTTCCTCTGTAGCCCGATTCCTCTATTCACGAACTCCATTTTCAGGATTTAAAGATCAGTTTCTCTGTTTCTCGAAATGGGTTTATTTTGAAGTTTTAGTCTTATTATTATATTGTTGTTATTTTGGGGAGTATGTCAATGTTTTTGGAATGAAGCATCTGTGGCTAGTTCATTTTGGCCGAACTGAAATTGTTAAGTTAATTTCTTTTGGGAATCCAATAATTAGGGGTCTCTTCTCTCTGTTGAAATGAAATATTTTATAAATTAAAAAGTTAAAAGCAATTTGGTTATCACAAAGGAAAAATAAGTTTTACAAATTCATGGATGCATGGAATACCACAATTTTTAAATAACTTAAAACCTATATTTTTAAGAATAATTATATATAATCCTTTGCTTACATAAATTAATCCTTTGGGATATGGTTTTAAATCCTAGATAAAAAAGATTGAATTTGTAGGTGAAAATGTTAAACGAAATAGGTGTGGACTATTAATGCTAGCAGAGCAGTATAATGGGAAATAGTAGGCTGCCTATAGGAATATGGTTTTGAAAATGTTAACAATGATTGCAGGATTATTTAACATTAATTATAGCTACATATGTTTTTAAGAAATGGGTTGGTTTTGAAAATCTTTTTTGGTTTTGTTGCATTGTTCTCTTTCGATTGCTGAAAGGTTGTCTTGCAGCTTCAATCACTCACTCCCCAACAAAAATAACTTTCCAGCTACTTAAAGGATACATCAGATTTCTCTCTCTCAACCCACAAGTAAGACCTTCATTTTCCTGGTAACTCATCTAACCTCAGCCATGTTAAATTAGAACATAGTCTTTTGGGGTGCACTGCCTCAGGTCAAGGTGTTGCAAGTTATTTGTTTTTGTCCTACATTTTAAACTATTAACAATTGCCTGTAATGTCTGAGGTCTGATTGCTTAAAATGTACAACAGCTCTACCTGATATAGCTGATACCCAGCAATAGGTAAATCAAGACATATAAGCAGTAAGCAATAAGAATATAATATGTATTAAACATTGAACTCATCGGTATCGAAAATTTAAATTGCTTTGAAATTCTGTTTCTTCGTCATCAACTATGTTTGTTCAGAATTTTTTGCAAGATGTTCTTCAATCAATTCTCTAGTTTTTGCAAGATGTTCTTACATCAAATTCTGTAGTTTGCAAGATGTTCTTACAACAAAATCTAACTAGTCGTGTTGGGTGTTGCAAAATCTCTGTATTATGTGGAAGTTGTGGATTTAATCTATTTAATTGAATTGTTAATTAATTGAATAAATTATGTTTTATTATTTTAATTGGTTTAATGTGAATAAATTATTAATTATTGATTTAATTGAATAAATTATGTTTGATTAGTTTATTCAATTTAATGTGAATAAATTATCGATTTTCGATTTAATTGAATAAATTATGTTTGATTAATTTATCAATTTTTGATTTAATTCGGTGTAATTATGGATTTTATATTTGATTAATTGGATCGAATTTAGTTTGATGTTAATGATTAAGAATCTTTTACATTCAAATAAATGATCGATTTATCATACATAGGCTATTTAATCTATAAATATATTTTGCCAAATATATTTATTTTCTAATGCCAACTCAAAGTCTTATTTTTTTTTTAAATTTACTTATTTTAAAAATATAGACAAATTAATTATATTTTAATTTCTTCCCCGAGTAATACAAGGAAAACAAAATCAAAATTAATCAATAATAAAAAATAAGATAAATTATATTCGTTATAAAATTATTAGTAAAAGCTACAAAATGATCTTTGAATTATTCGAAAATTAAAAATTATATTTTAATTTAATATATAATTTACATAACTTGCATAACTTAATAACTTACATAATACATAAATTAATATATAATTTGCATAACTCACATAACTTATAAAACTTAATAACTTACATAATACATAAATATATATCATATTATAACTCACATAACTAACATAACTTACATAACTTTATATCTTATCAAAACTTACATAACTTACATAATTTTTAAGTGTTTGCATAACTTACATAACTTAATATCTTACATAATACATAATATATATCATATCATAACTCACATAACTTACATAACTTACATAACTTCCATAATACACAAATAGATATCATATCAAAACTTACATAATTTACATAATATATATCATATATATCATCTCATAACTTACATAACACACAAATTTCAAACATAACTTACATAATACATAAATATATATCATATCATAACTTACATAACTTAATTATACTTGTAAATAAACAACTTACCTGTGTAATTTATTGTCAACTTTAGACTTCAAGAACTACGAAATGGACCGGTCTTAGATGAATTTGTCAAGGGTAAGCAACGAGTATCGAAATGGAGTACAAAATTTTCTAAATTTTGCATTTCAAAATGCAAGCCAAGAGAATATCATTCTTTGCCAGTGTAAGAAGTGTGGCAACATCAATTGGCATTTTCGTGAAGTTGTCTATGAGCATCTAATTGTTGATGGGTTTATTCGGGGTATAAAAAATAGATTTTCCATGGAGAATGCACACCTGGTACTTCCTCTTCAACAATTAATCCGGCTTATCCTCGTAGTGCTTACTATCGGTCTGTTAGAGAAGATGACATGGAAGGTATGTTGCGGGATGCATTTAACATGCACAGGTATGGTTTGTAATCGTTTCCACCCGACTTTGTTGCATCAGATGATTGTAATCTTGTTGGAAATGTTTTTACCGAAACGAGAAGAAGTGTACCTAATAAAGAGCCGAATGGAAAAGCGATAAAGTTGTACACGCTACTTAATGAAATGAATGAAGAACTTTACGAGGGATCAAAATTTTCAAAAATATCCTTCTGTATTCGTCTTTTTCAGTTAAATGTTTGGGAGGGTGGACCAGAAACTCTTTGACAATGCTGTTAGAGTTTTTGAGAGATATGTTTCCGTTTGCAAAAATTCCTTATTCATGCAAAGATATGAAGAAACTGATAAAAGATTTAGGCCTTAGGTACAACAAAATTCATAGTTGCCCAAATGACTGCATGTTGTATTGGGGCGATTGAAAAAACCAACAGTGCTGTCATGTATGCAGTCAATCCCATTGGATGAATAGAAATACAGAAGATGGGAATGAGGATGAAATTGATGCACAGTCAAGGAAGAAGCCAATTAAGATTTTGTGATATTTTTCGCTAATACCAAGGCTTCAAAGGCTTTTTATGTCGTCGAAGGCAGCCGAGTTTATGATGTGGCACCATGATGGACGAACTGATGATGGATTGTTAAGGCATCCTACGAATTCTTTAGTTTGAAAATCATTTGATAGTAAATTTCCAAGCTTTGTAAGCGATCCTCGGAGTGTGAGGGTTGGGCTAGCATCTGATAGATTTAATCCTTATGAAATCATGAGCACTTCGTACAGTACTTGTCCTGTAGTGCTTGTTCCTTACAATTTGCCTCCATGGATTTGCATGAAGCAATCTTCCTTTATCTTATCTAAGATTATCTACGGAGAGAAAGGTCCCGGAAATGATATTGACATTTATTTACAGTCACTTATTGAAGAGTTAAAATAATTATAGGCTGATGTTGAGACATATGATGTATTGAGAAAGGAGAACTTTAATTTACGTGCAGCTTTGATGTGGACTATTAATGACTTTTCAGCTTATGCCAATTTATCTGGTTGGAGTACCAAGTGACATTATGCTTGTCCTTGTTGTGCTGCGCAAACATGTTTGAAATGGTTATATAATGGGAAGAAGTTCTCTTACATGGGGCATCATCGGTGGTTACCGAGAAATCATAGATTTAGATTTCAAAGTACTCTATTTGACGGTACTGAAGAATTCAGAAAAGCTCCTTCGCAGTCCGGTGGATTTGAAATCTTGTTTATGTTAAAAGATATGAATTTCAGTTATGGGAAGATGAATCAACCGCCCAACACGCAAACAAAGAGAAGATTGAGGGATGAATCTGATAAAGAGGATGATCCTAATAAGGCGGACTTGTGGAAAAAAAGAAGAAGTATTTTTTTAAGTTGTCTTATTGGGAGCATCACATTTTACGACACAATCTAGATGTCATGCATATTGAGAAAAATGTTTGCGAGAACATCATTAGGACAATTTTGAATGTCGATGGAAAATCAAAAGACAATCTACAGAGTCGACTTGATTTAGTTCACATGGGAATTCAGCGTCATCTTCATCCCCAAGCACTTCCGAATAGGAAATATCGGTTGACGCATTCTATTTTTTAAATGTCGAAAAGAGAGAAAGAAATGTTCTGCATGGTGTTGAATGATATAAAGGTCCCAGATTCATATGCATCAAATATATCTCGATGTGTGAGTCTTAAAGATCGAAGACCATATTCCTTAAAATCACATGACTATCACATCTTAATGCAAGATTTACTGCCAGTTGCTTTACGGTGTTGTATGTCAAAGAAGGTGATGTATTGTATAATTGAATTGTCCAATATAATGAAAGTCATTTGTGGCAAAGTTTTAAATGTTCAAGAACTTGAGAAAGTACAAGATCGAGCCGCTTTGACTTTATGCAATTTGGAGAAGATCTTCTCATCTTCCTTCTTCACTATTATGGTGCACTTTCTAATCCATCTCCCTCATGAAGCAATACTTGGTGGACCCGTTTTCTATCGATGGATGTATCCTAGAGAAATGTGTTAATTTATTTGTAAATTATTCATTCATTCACCTCTATGCCTTTAGTTACAACTGTTGAGAATGTTGTATATCATGTATAGGTTCCAATCCAAATTGAAGTCATATTGTCGTAATAAACGTTATCTAGAAGGATCAATTGCTAAAGACTACTTGGTAGAGGAGTGCATGACTTTCTGTTCTAGATATTTGGAAGATGTTAAAACAACACTGAACAGACCAACTAGAAATGTTGGGCTCACTGATCATAACTTGGCCGAAACTTATTTATTTCAAAGTTATGGAGAACTAATCGACAAAGTTGAAATTGCAGAATTAGATGATAGATCGTGGGTACAAGCACATCGATATGTTCTTTATCACCACGATTCAATGGTACCATTACGCAAGTAAGTTCTAGAATTTGATAAATATTCATTAATTATAATTTGTTTATCTTCTAACAAAGTAAATCTCTTTCTAACATAGTGAGTACAAACAAATCTTGAGATCTCGTTCACGCTCCCGAAGATTACAACATCGAGAGATTAATAAGTTGTTCACAGAATCCTTTCATGAATGGTTAAGCCAAATGGTATGCAATTGAAACTTTCATTAACAAATAATAATGTTTTATCATAACATTTATAATTACTCAATTTACTTTTAATTCAATAGGTTTTGAATGGAAAGGACGTCAATGACAAAGTTAAATGGCTTACTCAAGGTCCGAATAGGGTAGTAAAAAGATATAATGCCTTCCTTATCAATGGATTCAGATTTCATACAAAATATCGAGAGAGATTGAAGAGAACTCAAAATTGTGGAATAGTTGTTAATTCTTCAATTACAAGTTATGGTAGTGCTAGGGACAGTAATCCTGTTGAGGGAAATGCGAAGTATTACGAACTTTTTACTGACATTTTTGAGTTGGATTACTATGGCAAATGGTAAGTTGTCTTATTTTGATGTGATTGGGCTGATGTTAATACTGCTCGTGGAATTAAACAAGATCAATTTGCTTTTGCAATGGTGAACTTCTCTCGATTGATTCACACTGGACAACAATTGATAGATGAGCCATATGTATTTTCCTCTCAAGTGAAACAAGTTTTTTACTTAAAAGATCCAACTGATGAGGGTTGGTACGTTGTACTCCGTAACATCCCTAGAGACTTGTTTGACATGGGCAATGGAAGTAGAGATCACATCGACGACGGATCAGAAACTTTGCCTTTTCCAGAACAAAAGTTAAACGAAAATATCCCTAGTACTAGTACACAATTTCAATGGGTTTGCTAGGATATTGATGAAGATATTTACGAATTATGATGTAGTAAGATTTTACGAATTTTTAGTTATATGTCATATCATAATTTAAATCTTGGTCTTATTAAATATTTCAACTATTTTATATGTACTGTTATTGTTGTAATTAGTTACTAATATTTCAACTATTTTATGTGTATTGCAGATAAAATGCCTAGAAGAAGATTGCGAGATCTAAGTATTGTTCAAAATACTCCAGACTCGGAAGAAACAAATAGTGAACAACAGACTGCTATTTGATCTTCGAATGTTCCGAATACACCTGACGAGCCTGCAGAAATTCAAAGTAATGTTAAATTTAATTTACATGTGTATTGACTTTTATTATTGATTTCTTTTTTAAATTATTATATTATAAGATACCATTTTCCAGCTGAAAGTGGTGGGACACGCAGAGGTCGAGGACGTACGCTACTTAAAGATTTATACGAGTTAAATCTTGTCGAGCGTGTCAAACTATGTAGAAATAGTTTTGGTCAGCCTATTGGATCAGAAGCTCAACTTTTAGCAGGATATTTGGGCATTATAGCACGAAATGCCAATATGTTGCCTATCAACTACGAGTCATGGCATCAAATGCCTGATAGTAACAAAAATCAAGCTCTCGATCATATTAAGGTAACAAAACGTGAATGTAATTTATAATACTTTGGTTTAAGTTTCATTTATATTTACTTTCTAAACTTGTGTTTTTTGTAAGATAGGTTTGCTTTAGAGGTCTCAGATAATTATGTCAAGAAGGCATTGGGAAAAAGACGGAGAGACCATAAAAGTACTTTAAAGAAAGAATATTTTAAGACAAAAATAACCCTCGAAGAGAAATTACGAAATTGCCCGCCGGGAATGCTGAGGTACCAATGGAAAGATGTGGTTAGACTTTGGAATTCAAATAAAGGAGAGGTATTACGTACTTTCAAACTCTTATAATTATTTCGGTTTATAGTATTTACTATATACGTAATAATAATTTCATAATTTAGGATTGTCAACGAGTTGGAACAAGCAGCAGGCAAAAACATAAATTCACTCACACAGCTGGGTCGAAAAGTTTTGCTTGTGTAGCTGAGGTCGAGGTATTTTGAATTTATTAATAGTGTTAAATATTTATTACTTTCTAAATAATATTTTTACTACTATATTGTAGGAACTGTCGTCCGGTCAAAAAGTTGGACGCCTTCAGCTTTTTGACATTACACATAGGAAGAAAGATGGATCTTCTATGACTTCTGAAGCTGCAGAAATTATGGTATGTTTACTTAATAAAATTTGAATTATTTTAAAAATTTTTAGTGTTTGATTATAACGGTTTAATTCTTTGTGTGTAATGCAAATAATGTTATGTTGTATTTGTTTTTATAATATATATTGCGTTTCTAACTCTTTGATTGACTTATTAGGAGAAACTAAAGGATAAAAAGGCGGAGTACAAAGCGATTGCTTCGAGTGATAGTTTTGTTCATCTTGGCGACATTGATAACCGGGTTATTATTGAAGTTTTGGGTCTTGAAAGGTATGGTCGGGTTTGATTTCAATGGTCTTTTGTTAACCCAACCCAATATTTTGGATCCAGCTCGCAGCAATACATGCCTTCGGGGAGTCAGGCTCAAGCTGAAGTTCAGAGGTTATGAGACCAGATGGCTCAGATTAAAGGCAAGCACAGTTGAGCAAATTGCTCAACTTAAAGCGGAGGTAGCATCGAGAGAAGCTGAGGTTCAAAGAAAATATGAACTCCAGCTACAACTTAAAGCAGAGGCAACAATGAGGGAAGCAGAGGTAGCAGCGAGGGAAGCAGAGTAGAGCAAAAAGTATGACGCACTCTAACTACAGCTTCAGAATATGATTAACATGTTTCAGTAGTCACGAAATCCGCCATCTTAGACATTTGTTTTCTTATTATAAAAATATTTTTAACATTGTATCTTTTAACATTATTATAAGAATATTTTGAACTATACTTCAGTTATCACTTTATATCATATATCTTTCGTTGAATTTGAAGTATCATTTAGATTTGCTGTTTTTGGTTGGATTCCATGCTACAGGAAGGGTTGTATATGGATGAAAATAGAATGTTATAAATCTGCCAAAGTTAGCGGCATTTGTGAAAAAAGTGTCGTTAAAGATGATGTTCTTTAGCAGCGCTTGTAAAAAAGCGCCACTAACTAAAGGTAATGTTCTTTAGTGGCGCCTTAATAAAAAACGCCGCTAAAGAACATGACCTTTAGCGGCATTGATTGTAACAGTGTTTTTTGCCGCTAAAGGCCTGTTTTGCTGCAGTGAACTCAGAATTAGTAACAATCGATCTAACACATTTAGATATCGCATATTCTCCATCAACAGAATAATGTAGAGGTGTACCAACAAACTTAACATAATACAGATCGTATTTGAATAATTCGTACACATCATACGATTGTACATTACATTCTAACAGATCCTACTCACTTAGGTTCAAACATAATAGACATACGTGCAAATCGCTAGTTGTTCATCATTAGATATCAAGTTATATATCCTAATTCAGATCATACGGACCTTACAGTAGGCATGTGTTCATCTCGAACGACGCTTGTGGCCCAAGAGAAACAGTCTAAATATTAGTCCACACGACCTGGATAGTTGGTCCGTATGCCTCGAATCGATCTCGCACATACCCGTGCGCTTGCCTATGTGTTCCACACGACCTGACACACGCCCATGTTACCTGCCCGTTTGGTCCCAATCCGCATTTAGTGAGTTACACGGCCTGAACACACGCTCGTGTCTTTGGCCCGTGTGAACCCTGCATAACACATAACCATACATGGCCTGGGCACGCACCCATGTGCCTCTAATTTTCATGAATAGTAAGTTACATGGCCTGGCAAACAATTGTGTGGCTCACACGGCCTACCACACAGCCGTGTGGCATCGACAGTTCTATTTTTCGATGACTAAAACTAGAAGAATAAGGGGTTTCTGGTACCCACCTGATACGGATTCAATGAAAAAGCAACAAGGATGAATTCCCATTCCTAAAACGACATTACAACAACAAATCAGACGAATTATTCGAAATAATCGTTAAGATTAGCATCCAAACCTGAAATGATGTCAAAGAACTTTGACACGAAATCTCAAAACGAAAACTAGCGCTTCCCTTTGCACGAAATCAACAGTACAAAGTTAGAACGTTGGAAAAATGTTACTTTTGAGAGCTTTGTCTGGCAAAGACTTACATAATCAGAATCCATCCCAAATGAAAGGAACGTAACTTTGACCATCATCAAACTCAAGCAAATAAAACTTGACAAAGAACACTTACAGTTCGATTAAAGATTAATCGCACAAAGTAACTCGATCTAACCAATACAGAAGAATTCAACAACAAAATAATGGAGCATGAGAATGTAACACCCCTAACCCGTATCCATCGTCAGATTAGGATTATGAGGCATTACCTGACATATTGCTTATTAAATTTTTTTTATTTTTTTATTTTTTGAAACCGAATACATATTTCAACCATTCAAAAAAATTAAAATGCTCATTTCACAACCACCATTTAAAATAAGAACATCATACCTATCCAAACATAAACTAATAAATTGCTACAATTTTACAGACATGTATGCTTATGCATATAAGTTTTATAAACCATTAACCTTTACAAAAATCCATATCCCAATGTCATTACCAAATTTAACTATTGCACAATTGAACATTATAAAACTCAAGAACCATAGTACTTTTGTACCTATATAATATTTCTCAAATGTATGTATATATATATATATATATATATATATATACTTAAATAAAATCTTTTAACCAAGCACCAACCAAATTCATTTACACTATATTTAATTATGTACATAAATTCATACCATAATCAAACTTGCATAACTTATAATATTATCATATGGTTAAACCAAATTGCCCTATTAAAAAAAAACCAAGTACACAAACATGAGCATAGCAAAATATTCTCTATTAAAAATTAAAAATCAACTTAACGTAGCTAAAATATTACTAAATTTGTTTATTGCATTAAATACCTAATATATATTTAAAAAAAAAAACAAATTAACCAAATTGGTCTCACAATACCAATGCATATACGGCATAACCATTATTTGTTTTAACACATATATTCAATTCATCCATAAAAATAATAAAGCATATATCATAATTCAATACATAACTTAAACTTACATTTAGTCAATTACCCTATGACAGCCGATCATAAGGTAGCTGCCAACCAATTCTTCATATTTCAATTTATAATTCATGAACTAAAATTACTTACTTACTAAAACAAACACATTGTATACATTATCTAACTAATTCCACGAAATCAAACATTACTTAGCTTAATACCTATATTAAATATACTCACACCACATACTTACGTGCCAAGAATTTATAATTCAAACACTACCATGGGCATGTAAATACCTTACCTTATAAATACTATCCATAAAAGATTATATAATAATCAAAACATAATCAAGCCAAATCACCACCAAAACCTAACATAGATACAAATGCTTAAGCCATTTTCGCATGGCTTTAATACATACACTTTCTAAAATAAGTTATTTCCCACCCAACCTATACATGCCATAATTTCAAAAGAGATTTCAATTTATAAAATACCGTAGTTAGTCGATAGTGTGATAAGCTTTACTGACAATCCCCGAGCTCGTAACTACTTCAAGATCTATAAAACAAAAATACACAAATACAAATACAAATACACAGTAAGCTTTATAAAGCTTAGTAAATCGTAAGCATAATTAATATTTAACTAGTAAGAATTTAAGGCACATAATTAACATACAAAGATATTATATATATAATTATAATCACACTTTTATCACATATACATGTAAGCTAATAACCAATTTTGTTCTTGTATAAATGTTCATAAACTTTTACTTTAAATAAAATAGGTATCAATCGAAATTTTGTTCTTGTATATAACATGAATTTAACAAAATTTAAATGCTTATCGACTTACCTCGGACGTCGTCGACTGCTAAATCGGCTACTCAATCACTTTTGTCTTTCCCCGATCCAAATTCGATTTCTTTAATTCTTGATCTAAACATATTCAAATTAAGCTTATTTAAACACGATTTTATTCAATTTAGCCTAAAAACACATAAATGGGCAAATTATAATTTTGCCCCTAACATATACACTTTTACAATTTAATCCTTTTTGCCCAAAACACAAAATACACAAATTTTGACTACACTCCTTAAGGGCCGAATTTTCCTAGTGTCCATACAAGTACATATTTTTCATTTTTTTAGCATTTTAGTCTCTCAAAAATTTATTTTCACAATTTAACCCTAATTACTCAATTTCATCAAAAATTCAAAGAACAAAACATGTCAATCTTATACATATATTTCATATTTTACCTACAAACATCACAAAACTCATGAATTCATCAATGACATTTTTCACAATCATCACCAATTTACAAAATTGAAGCATGGGCTTTAAAGAACACAAAGCAACAATCTCAAAAACATAAAAATTATCAAAAATCAAAACCTAAACATACCTTAATTTAGCAACACCAAAGGCCGAATGTTCAAAGTCTTAAACCTTATTTCTTTTTCTTGTTTTCGGTTATCCCAAACATGAGCATGCATGGCTTTGTTTATTTTTATGTTTTGTATTATTTACATTAAATTATACTATTATTATTTTACTTTTATATTTAATATATATAAAAGCTATATATATTAGCCATCATGCCGTCCACTACCTTTGCTATTGGCTAAATTACAACATAAAACCTCCCAATTATAAAGACAACAACAATTAGGCACTTTCATATTTAACCATCAAATTTTCATTTTATGCGATTAAGCCATTTTCTCAAATTAAGCACACAAACAATAAAGTTAATTCATGAAACTTTCACACATGTAAATTCACACATCATAAACACACAAAATAATATTAAAATATTTTTCAGACTCGGATTTGTGGTCCCAAAACCACTATTCCAATTAGGGTCAAAATTGGGCTGTTACAGAGAAAGGAAAGAGTATATTTGAACGGAAAAAGGAGAAAAAAAAACAAAATGAAGGAGAAAAGGACATTCTATACATATCATAATCGGAAGTAGGTTAACTTGTTTTCTTTAAAAATCAAACAAAACAAACTAATACAAAATAGCACAAAATATTTTCTCTTTTCTTACACAGAGACTCAAACACAAGACTAAAAAATATACAGAAGCTTAGCCATTGAACCAACAGGCTCATTCTTAATATTAATTGCACACAATTAACTTATAAACTACATATTCCAAGGTAAGGGTTTAAGCAAAATAGTAAAATTTCCAAAAATAGGATTTGAACCCAAAACCTCACATAAATATCCAGGACACTTAACCACCGAACCAAATTAATTTTCTTGTAAAAAATTTCGAAAGCCCAAATTCAAATAGAGGGATGACCTTTTTTTTGTCTCAAATCCAATTTCTTCTAACCCGATTTTTAAGATGTTACATTCCACGTCATGTGGGAAAATATGCAACACGTTTTATACTTTTCCACATGATTATGAATCCATCTTTCTTCACGGAAATAGGGATATTAGATAGTAAAGGGTAGTGTAGCCCCTCCACTCCCTTCTTTAACACTTTAACAATACCTTATGTTTCATTTCCCCAACAAAGACGCCTTTCATTGTATTCCTTTTTTAAAGGAATAATATACTACCAAGTTTCTTTTTGAAGAGTATACTACCAATTTTTTTATTAGTTATGTTTTGGTAAAATACTATGGAGGCCTCTTATTAGGAGGTAGATTGTATTTTAGCTCTTTTACTTAAAAAATAATCAAATTAATTCTTGTATATTAGATTAAAGAGCAAATTGGTCATTTCTATTCAAAACTTCATCCACTTGTACTATTAAAAGTTGATGTGATTGTCGAAATAACTAGATAATGACATGTGACGTACCATGTGTACATCATGTGTACATCATGTTGGCATAACGAGACTAATTTTTAATAACAAAAATGGGTGAAATTTTCAACAAAAAAGACTAATTTGCTCTTAGATCTATTTTATTAATTTGCCCATTGTTCAACTAAATGAGGTAAAATGTAATCTATCTCTTAACATAAGGACCTCTAAGATACTTTTACATGATGTTTTCTACATTTTCTAATAGACTATATAAATAGTTATTAAGTTCTATTTATTTATTTTTTGAAAGAATCGATAATTCTCTTGATCATAAAAATCTAGTGGATGAGAGATATATACATACCACTAAATTAGTAGTACCAAAAAATTACCATAGATGCACCATACTAATCAACCAATAAGAATAGCATCCTACTTTGTCACCATCAAATTATGTTAAGAATGAACTCCGATTAACAACGACAATGCTTGAGACCCCAGAAGACTCTTTGGTATTACTGATTGCACAAAACTAATCTCCAAGATTATATTAATAAATGTTAGGTTGGCCAACCTCCTCCGAAACTTCTTGGAAACAAAACTACCAAAATGCTAAAATAAACAACTAAAAAAATACTCAAAACTAAAATTACTAACATTATATTATAATTATTCATAATTGATCATCAGAGGTGGTGTGAGAGACGATGAAATTGTCAGTGACAGTGGCTTTTCTTGAACCTTCAATTTCATTGACAAATTAAGATCAAAGTTATCACCAATATAGAATCAAAATAGAAACTTAGAGATCTTCTACTAAATTGGATTCCAACATAAGTGGATGAACATCTGATTTTGATGTAGATGTTATGTTGCAATTAGGATAATGTTCTATTGAGAAATGAAGTGAAATCCCAACTCTCAACCGATTTTCTTACAGTGACCTTAACTTGTTTATGTTGATCAATGAGGATGTAGTCACCTTCTCGAGTTCTAAGTTTCTCGAGTTTCATGGCCACTTTTTTCATTATTGGTCTATATCTCCTATCTAAGTTCAAGCATCTTTTTACAGGTTGAGCAACTACTACTACTTCATCATTTTGACCGTCCTTCCCAATTTCAACATCAACAATATCTAGCAGATGATTTTCTTCCATCGATAACATAAAATATGAACTAAGCCTCTCTTTTCTTGCGATCCGAATGTCAAGATTGCCTTTTTTCTATTTAAGAGCTCGACAATAATCACTCTGAAACTATAAACATCACTATTTTTAGTAAATTAACTTGACTAGAAGTATTCAGGATCTAAGTACCCAAAAAGTCCCAACCACTTAAGTGGTCAAATGAGTTTGATCAATGTCAATTTATCTAAATGCTCCGAAGTTTGATACTTTTGCTTGAAACTTTTCATCTAGTAGTATGTTACTAGACTTGATATCTCAGTGAAAAATGGGGATGGATGCAGATGAGTGCAAGTAAGAAATTGCACTCGCAACCTCCTCTGCAATGTGTAATTGAATATTCCATGACCTCGGGTACTCTTCATTTAGGTCATGAATGAGATGGAAAAGGGTTCCATTAGGGATGAACTTATAAATAAGGAGGGGCATTTCAGTGTCCAAGCAAGAACCTATTAGGTTGACAATATTTCTATGATCAATGTGAGAAAGAATAATGATGTCATTGACAAATTGTTCAAGGTGCCCTTCGTTTATAGTCTTGGACTTCTTTATTGCAACAATTTTCTCATCAGGTAACATTCCTTTGTAAACCATGCATTGGCCACCACAACCCAAGATTCTATTCTCATTAAATTGATCAGTTGCTATTTCCAACTCTTTGGAACTGAAGAGTTTAGCTTTATCCAGACCACCTTCATTTGAAGACATCTTTTTCTAAAACAATAACCCACCATTTTTAATTTAATATTATTAAATCTTCTAATTTAACTCGAATAATTTCACTCAATTCGATTGAACGCTCACCCTTAATTCAATTTATCCAAAAATTCAAATAAGAAAAGGCAAAACTACATTGTTATAATAAATGTTTACCTTATAGTCTTACTTTCCTTCCCAAATCACTCCACTTTCCCTTTTTCCTTTACTCAAAATTAATCTAAAAGATAGTACTTCGTCTACTAGCTAAATAATCGGTTCATGTAAATGCAACATTAAGCATAAATAATAAGATTTGTTAACTCGACTCGACTTGACTCAAATTTTTTTAACTCAATTTAACTCGATTAAAAAAAATCAAATTGAATTCAGTTGCTAAAATAAGATTCATTGACTCGACAAACTCGAAATTTTTTTACTCAATTTGACTCGACTCGATCGAATACTTACCTTAAACATAGTTGTTTCATAAAAAATAACATATATACTAATCACAACTTTTTTATTTTTAGGATACCATAACTTATACTCTTTAACACCAGCCTTATAACTTAGAAAAACACATTTAATGGATCTAGATTCTAATTTCCCATTATCAACATGAGCATAAGCAGGACAACAAAAAATCTTTAAATCAGAGTAATCAGCAGAATTACCAAACCATACCTCTTGTGGAGTCTTTTTCTCAATGGCAACGGATGAAGATTGATTAATAAAAAAAACATGCAATAGAAACCGCTTTAACTTAAAATCACTTCGGTAAGTTGGCATTCGGCAACATACATTGATCCTTCTGCATGATCATTCTGTTCATTCATTTTACAACGCCGTTTTGTTGTGAAGTATGATAGATTGTCAAGTCTCTCACAATCACTTCTGACTTGCACAGTTCATTAAACTCAACAAAACTGAACTCCAAGTCATTATCTATGCGGAGGTGTCTTATCTGTTTTCCTCTCTATTTTTCAATCATCATTTTTCAAGACTTAAACACGAAAAACACATTGCTTTTCTACTTCAAGTAGAATGTTCAAAATTTTCTGGAAAAATCATCAATGATGGTAAGCATATAATTAGCATCACCCCTCGACGGCACTCTAGATGGTCCCCAAAAATCAGAATGAATATAATCCAACGTTTCCTTCATGTTATGGATTCCTCTGGTGAATCGAACTCTCTCTTGCTTCTAAAAAACCCAGTGCTCACAAAACTTCAATTTGCTCATGCCTTTTCAATCAATAAGTCCTTTTTTTGCTCAATTTTGTCATGTCATTCTCACTTATATGCCCTAGACGTATATGCCAAAGTCTAGTAACATCATCATCTAACAAGGAAGAAGAAGCGACAACTACATCACCAGTAATAGTAGAACCTTACAACACATATAACTTGGCAAAATTTCTCTACCCTTTCATCACAACGAGGGAACGCTTACTGATCTTTAGAACCCCACTTTTAGCTGTGTACGTATGCCTTTTTGAATCAATGGTACTCGGAAAAATCAAATTCCTCTTCAATTCTGGTACATGTCACGTTCTACTAAAAGTTTTAACGACTCTATCAAGCATCTTAATTTTTACTGTGCCAACATTTGCGATTTTACATGAAGCAATCCTGATTGAGACTCATATCAAATGTGCAACTAGAATCAAAGATCCACTCCTCGCTCACTTTAAAATTATTAGCCGAGGCAATTAGGAGTTCACCATCACTGTAATCTTCTAAAAATCAGCTTCACCAAATAATTCTGGTTGTTTTCCCTTCTAATTCGCAGTCTCCCTTTTGATCTTGTACTGCAACTTATAGCACTCAGATTTAATGTGCCCTTTTTTCTTGCAGAAGTTATAGTTTTTACCTCTATTTGAAGATTTCGATCTACCCTTAGATTTACTGCAAGGATTTCGTTCCTATGTCCTCCCACGATTATCATCAGAATTTCATTCTTGTCTCCTATGAACAATAAGACCCTCTCCCTGAGAATCAGCTCCAACCACAAGATGTTTCATCTTGTCATACGAAGTCAACGAAGCATAAACTTCATCAACTGTAAGAAATTCTTGGCTATACAAAATCGTGCCTCTAAAGGTTTAATACGACGTGGGCAACGAACAAAGTAGAATCAACCCTAGATCTTCTTTTTCATACCGAACCTCCATGAGCTCTAGATATGAGAGAATTTCTTTAAATACTATTAAGTGTTCATGTACAAACACACCTTCCTCCAAATGATCAGCAGCATAAAGACGCTGCTTCATATGCAACTTGCTAGTTAGGGTTTTTGACATGCATAACTGTTAGAGTATGCCTAAAGATCAATCATGAGATGGTTGCAATAACATACTTGATTTATCATGTTTATTAATATAAGGCGTTACCATTATTATTTCAGTTTCTTTTCTGTGAGTATAAATAAACTGTTTTTATAATAATGTCCTGAGAATAATATGATTATTCTTAAAAGGTCCTTAGTCAAGTATTATTGTTGGCTAGGACAACAATAATGCATTAAGACTAACATGTAGTTGATTGATGATAAAGAGTTGTCATTGATATGGAGTGTCAAAATCAATGCATGAATATGTATGTTAGAGAACAACATATTGGACTGACACGTTATGAGTATGTTTCTTGGGTTATTATGTAATTGTCACAACATTACTCATAGTGATTAATATGTATATGATCCTCAGACTTGAGATCATAATTATCCCAACATAGTGAGTTGTATACTTTGATACAGTCAAACGTACAGCGTAACTGGTTGTTCTATAAAGGCTAATGTTGGATATACCATGATCTATGTAGAGGGATATGGTTGATCAATATAGGATAAGTCCCTCCTACATAATGGGAGTAATATCTTAGGCCACTTGATTGAGTGAGACTAGAAATGCATGACCATGCTCAAATAAGCTGATATGAGATGTCATACTTATTTGTATATCATAGTCTTCTCAAGATATCAAGGAACATAGGATAAACTATGCAAGTGTGACTATTCCATGACTTGTGTCCAACCTATAGATAAAGGACTTAAGGATTAATGCATGAAAGGTTAATCGCAAAAGGTTATGTCGAATCATGATTTCTTGTAACTTAGGTAGCAATGATGCATTGCTAGATGCCACTCATTGTTTGTAACATTAGAATAGTTCTAGTATTACTGCTAACGTTACAAGAACCTACAAGGTCACACCCTATGGTTGAAATGAACGAAATAAAACATAGTTGGTATTGTATTTGGCTGTCACATGAATTAAATTAATTGTACAATTAATTTAATTGGGTAATCAAATATCAAATGTATCATATGTACAAGGTTGTTGTACACATAATGAGAACATAGTTTTATTAATAGATGAATTTGGTTCGTATATAAATTCAAATAAATATAGTTTACCGAAATCATTATTATAATTAATGTAATTATAATTTTCGGTTTAAAACATTGTTATATTTATTTAATTTCAATTATGATTATTATGTTCGAATAAATATTTAATGAATTATGATTCATTATATATATACCAATTATAATATGTTTAAGTGCGCATGTTTTAAAAAAAAACCTAAAAATTAAAAATCTCATTTTTCCTTTGCTTAAAAAGTCTAGCAGCCGTCAACCAAAGGTTTCTCTAAAAAAACAGTTTCGGGATTTCTTCCGTTCATTGTCAACTTGGTGGATTACGTAGAGGCCGGAGTCACGAAAGGTTGTGGCTTGGTTTGATAGTAGATCGGAATACTCATTGCCGAAGCGTCGTTGTCTACTCAGTTTAAAGATTCGGTAATTTTGAAACCTTTATTTCACCCCGATTCGTTCCTCGCACATGGATCCATGGTTTGGATCGCCGGATGTATTAATTTTTGCTACGCCGTGGGGGTGCCGGCGTTCCAACAATAACTGCTTCAGCCTCTTCCATAATGTGGTAACGATCTTCTCCTTCATAATGTCCTATAGAATTTCATTCGATAGATACAGATGTAACTGTGTTAAAGCCTTTCGATCTTTACGCCTCTTCTCTTCCTCCGTTAATATCAAATGCATCTTATCTACCCCTAATAAGGCATCTTCCATATCCATTTATGCCAAAAATGCTTGCATCTTTATTTGCCACAACGTGAATCTAGTGTTGCAATCTAACAGGGGGATATCATACTTCAATGTTGCAATTACCATGATCTAGACAAGCAACCTAAAATGCTCTGATACCAATTTGTTAAAAACTGAACGTCGATAATAGTAATGTAGAAAGATCGCAAAGAAAAAGAATGAAAAGTAAAGCATACATATTTTACGTGGAAACTCTTTTAGGAAAAACTATAGGCAGAAGAGAAGAAAATTCACTAATGTCAAATTTGAATGATGATACAAGAGAAGTTTCAACCACATCTATTTATAGGTTGGAAAAGCCTAATTCTAATTAATGTAAAATATATTATGCTAATAAATGTTAAATATATTAGACTACTAAATCTTCTAGAAAGAAAATATATTTTGTTTAACTTGACTTGTAAGCAATCTCTTGAAATTTAGGTCATAAAACTCTAGCAGTATTAAATTATTATATGTGCATGATATATACAATTTCCTAGATTAAACATAGATGCAAAATTTTTTATGGAATCCATTAATTTGTTATTTATGAAATATATTTATAATAAATATTTTAAATATTTTTAAAAAGTTTGTTTTAAATATTTTAAAAAAGTTTATTTATTTTGTTTTACTTTTTAGAAATTCAATCCTATCAATAAGACTTATAATAAAATCCAATTAGCATAAAAATCCTTAACATAAAAATAGAGAATTAAATTTTAAATATACAAAAAGTATAAATATTTGGAGCATATTTTAACTTTGCTTGAAATATATATACTATTATCAAAGCTCAAGCTTTTATATTATTTTTAAATTTCAAATAGTTTTTTATTAGATTAAAAGTCTATTATTTTTTTTCTTACAAAATTGCTTTAATATGTTTTTAAGTTTTCTAAGTCATTTTAATACATTTTTATTTGTTCCATTTTTCTTAATTTGTTAAGTTAATAATTTTTTAAAGGAAAATTAATATTCATTAAAATGATAATGTTTACATATTAGGTTAAAATATGCTTTAAGTTATCGTACTTTTTATAAATTTAGAATTTAATCCTTACACTTTTTAGATTTTAAAGTTCAAGTTCAATTGTTAATGTCACCTTAGATTTATTTTGTCAATTTTACTAGTGTGACATTTTAAATTAAAAGAAAAACTGAGTTGGTTGTCTTTTAACAAAAATGTAATGCTTTAATGAACTTGAATTTAACAAAAAAAAACTTTAACGATGTTAACAATTGAACTTGTATTTCTAAATAAAAAATGTAGAGGGATTGAATTTCTTAAAATAAAAATAGGAGGACTAAATTTAAAATATAGAGTATAGGGAATTAGATTTTAACCTACTCATTAAATTCAATTTTAAATATTTTAGGGGTTTTATAACAAATTTTGATTTATTTTTATTTTGAACTTATCATATATGTTAAAAAAATATTTATTATATTAAAAAATATTTGTTTTGCAAAGATTAATTATTTTTAGGAAAATGAGAAAATTTTGAATGGTTAATTTTATCACATTTTATTTCCTAACGTTATCACTTATATGAAATTCTCTTTTCAACTAATAATAAAATTTAAAAAATAAATTAATTAACTTAAGCTCTTCATCTCAGTTGAGAGCTTGAGACCTTATAATATATAATACTAGTTTGTATACCAGTGTGATGCACATACTAATAGTATTTGTCAATATAATTATTTTTAAAAAGAAAAAAAAAGCAATATAAATTTATTCTTTAACATAAAAAAATGATAATACATATTAGTAGTATATAAAATATATGTTTTATTATGTAGTTTGGAAATATTATATTAAAATGATTTTAATTAATAGAGATATTAATTGTTAAAAAATTGAAAAAATTGATTTTGAAATATTATATTAAAAAAGATTATAATAAATAGATAAGTAAATGTTTTATTATAAAAATTTCTACTAACAAAAAAATTAATTTATGAAATACAATTATACTTAACAATAACAAAAAAATATTATTATAAAAAATAATAACAATAAGATTAATTTAAAAAAATGTTTAAAGTAAATTATCCATTATAATTTTAAAAGACAAGAAGTAAAATAATAATTTATCCAAAATTAAAATAATACTTAAAATGAGGAGTGTCACGTGTCATTATAATGTGAGCACATTTATTTATTTAGAGCATACATATATATGATATGTTTTTTTTTTTTACTTTATTGTATAATAATATTAAATCAATAATTTATTTAAGTGAAAAAACAACTAAAGAAATAAGTGGTATCGTTATGTTAGATCGGATCATGGATTGGAACTTTGGAAATATTATTAAAAAGATTTAGTACAATATTAAGAATTTTTTTTTCTATTAAGGTAAATTACTTAGTTGGTTATTCAATTTTTAAGACACTTTCATTTTGGTCATTCAAAATGCAATCATTGCAATTTTGTCACTCTACTTTTAGGGTGCTTTCATTTTAGTCACTCAACCATTAAATCTCTAACCACAGTTAACTGTGCATGTCACTTCTTATTCACACTTTCGTGGTCACTCAACTTCTAAATCACTTCCATTTTGGTCACCTAAAAAATATCATTTTTTAAAGTATTGATTGGGGTAAAAGAATTAATGATTAAAGAAAAAAATTGGTAGAAACTATTTTTTTCAATATTAAATTTTAAATTTCAAAACATAAAAATCAATTAAATAAATTATTGAAATTTTTTTATCCCTCGATAATGTTAATGTAACAACCCGATTTTAGGCCTAGTCGGAACAGTGGTTTCAGGACCACAAATTCGACGAGGAAAAAAATTATTTTTATTATATTTTTATGGCCTACGATTTCACGGAATGAATTTGTGAAAGTTTGGTTCAAAAATTTCGACGTTTGGGCACTCAATTTAGTCAAAAGGACTAAATTGTAAAAGGTCCAAAAGTTGAGTTCTACATGTTAGAGGTGTCTAATTGTTATGAAACTTTAAATTGGAGGTCCTTATATGGTAATTAGACCATTGGTTAAGTTGGTAGACAAAAATGGACATGAGATAAGTGAAATAGGAAATTTTTAAGTTAGGGGCAATTTGGTAATTTAGTAATAAAAAGAATTAAAAAGGGAAAAAGATGGCAAAATGTGCTCATCTTCTCCATGAGGAACGAAAACAGCAAGGGGGAAGCCATGGTTAGGGTTTTCAAGCTTCCAAGCTCCATAGTAAGTGATTCCAAGCCCCGTTTTTAATGTTCTTTACATTTTTGAAGTCCCGGTAGCTTAATTTAGCTTATTCTAGCAATAATTTAACCTAGGGTTTATATTTTGAAAAATACCCATAGGTGAAATGTGTTTATTTTGAAGTTTTATGGTAGAACATGAAGCTTGAAATTGTGTTAAACAATTTTTGCTAAGTGATTTTCAATGAAAACAAGTGAAACGGCATAATCGGTAAAAGTTATTATTGTTCATAAGTGCATGTTAGAGCAAGAATTTGATGTTGCCATAGAAGGGAAAAATGTTCAGTATGTCACAAAACATAATAATAAGAGATGAAGTTTAATTTCCGAGCTTTGGGGAAAAAGTGTAAATATGCAAAAGTTTAGGGGCAAAATTGTAATTTTGACAAAGTTTGAGTCAAGGACTGTTTTGATGAATGTGAGTGTTAAATAAGTAAAATGTGTTATTATAGATCAAGAAAGAAGTGGAATCGACCTTGATCAGAGAAAAGAAAAGATTAAAGACTAAATTGCTAAATTTATATATTGTTGCACCAAAGTAAGTTGTATGTAATTAATACATTGTTATAATTATTTTTGTTATATTTCATGACAATATATGCAAAAGGGTTGAATATGAGATAGTTATATTAAAGTTAGAAATTTGAAATTGATAGTTGATTTGTTTAAAATCAGCTTGGTTTATGGATATACCAACTGCAAGTAATAATTGAAGTGATTCAAATCGAATTATTAAATTGGTTATGGAGTTGAGTGGAAAGATTGATATTATAATATGCTATGGAGAAATTGTAAATTATTGGGAAGTAAGAATCTTTGTGGAACTGTCGGAATGGTATAGATTTGAATAAGATATCGATGAACACGTGTGTAGTACTGTGTGAAGGCTACTACATGTATCGATAAATGATGGTCACATGTGTAGTACTAAGTGAAGGCTACTATGTGCACCGAGAAGCTTTGGTCACGTGTGTAGTACTGTGTGAAGGCTACTACGTGTATCGATAAATGATGGTCACATATGTAGTACTAAGTGAAGGCTACTATGTGTACTGAAAAGCTTTTTGGTCACGTGTGTAGTACTATGTGAAGGCTACTACGTGAACTGTAAAACTTGATCGCGTGTGTAGTACTATGTGAAGGCTACTACGTGTATCGAATGATAAAAGTAACATGGGTAGTACTGTGTGAAAAACCCCAAATATTTGTTGTTATACCGACATGTTCAATGAGATATGAGTATGTGATTGAAACGTGATAAGTTGCGAAAGAGTGACTGAAGTGATGAAGTCTTGTATTGTGTTATAAAATAAATGATTATACTGCTATATGAATGAGGGATGTTGGAATAGAATAGATTTGGACAGTGACAGTGATGTTAGTTGAAAAATCACCAAAAATGGTGGAAATCGAATTAGAGAGTGAATAAGATATGAAATGAAAGCTTATATATTTTGAGATATTTTAAGTTTAGTGAGACAGGGTCAGAATGAGTTTGGAATCCCCTGTTTTGATTTTGGAAAATTGTTAAAAATTGTACAAAAATAATTACAAGCTAAAATTTATATGTTTAGAACCCTGAATGAGTCTATTTTCAAGTGAAATAAACGTAAGTACTATCCGAATTCTATACAGTGAGATAATTAATTTTTAGTGAAGAGAGGTCAGAACTGTCAAATAGTAAGACAAGGGGAATTTTAAAGAATAAATTGTACTTATTGGCTAAGCCAAAAATTTTGAAAATTTTATGGTAAGAATATATGTGAATCTAGTTTCAGGGAAAATTAACGGATCTTAATTTGGAGCTTTATAGCTCCAGATACAAATAATTTAGTGACTCTGACTCAGATAGATAGCTTTGAATATACATGTGAGTGAATAGTAAAATTATAGAAAATGTTATTTATAAGAGTGTTATGTACATTAAGGATGTGGAATGGAGAGGAGGAGGAGGAAAATAAAATATATGAATGTTTTGTGCATAGTTGGTCATGGTTTAAGCTCATGTGAGGAAATAAAGTTTCATAGCTTATATGTGTGGTATATTTGGAATATGATTTGGCATGAAGTAATGTCATGAATGGTTTATGAATTAACTCATGTTGGTAAGTTTGATACATAGTTACAAAATTCATATATATATTTGTGATATTTTGTTATGTGATTCAGGAAAAGAGTAATAAATGGCATAATGCAAATTTGATCATGATGTTAGTTTATGTTAAAGGTATGTTTTATGGTTAAATTTTAATGATTATTTGATAATTTTAGGAATGATATAATATGTTAGTTCATATGTTTGCTATTGAATTGTGAAAATTGTAAAAGAATGAAAATTGAATTATAAAATTGAGTAGAACGCAGGGTTGAGTACTTTCATTCAGCGATACAGACGAATTGATGGAAAATACCATGGATGGACCATGACAATAAGTGATATGTAATTCCGCGTAAGACCATAGATGGGCTATCTCAGTATATGTTATGTGATTACGTGTAAGACCATAGTTGGACTATGGCATCAAGAAAATAAGTACTCAATTCCGTAAGACGTTCACTAATTTGACAAAGTTGGTAAGTGTTACATAGACTCATATTCAAGTGATAGATTTATTGTGATTGTTAAGTTGAATTCAATTAAGTGATTTCACCAATTGGATATTGTATATGGCAAGATGTGTTAGTGAATTACATATTTATGAAATGATATTTGAAGTTCAATAAGTGATATATGAAATTAATATGAAAAGATTTATGATTGTTATTAGTATTGTTTCTGACATAACGTGGATTCTTTGATGTTGAAATGATTTAACGGATTTATTGAGCATATGAATGAGTATGAGACTCATACGAATTAGTATAGATATGTACATGTGTCTTATAAGTTTTGAAATGATAAGACTTGTGAATTGTGAATTAATCTGTGTGAAAGTATATGGGATAGATTAGTGAATCTTTACAAGATATTGAATACTTAATATATTACAATAGTTTAATAGGAAAATACGACGATACGAGAATATGAAATGATATGGATTAATTCAGATACTCGCGAGAAGCAAGTAATAATTGATAAATTCATATGACGAGAAAGTGAAGGATTATAAGTTCATATATGGCTATGAAATGAACAAATGGTGATAGCTATAAGGCTTGGATCGAATGAGTATATATATATTGGGCCTTGTAAGCCCTAATTAGCGATTCGAAGATAATAATTTGAAAGTTTTAATCTGTATGAAATTTTATAACTCAATTTAATACGTTTATAAATGTATGTGTTTTGGTAATGCCTCGTACCCTATTCTAGCGTCGAATACGAGTTTGGGGTGTTACAGTTAACCAATTTGTTACTGTGATATTGAAATTAATTAAATTAATCTCCTTTTAAATTTTAAAATTTTATGTTGCCATGTTATTCTTAATGAAATCAACTCGATAATTGTCTGTAAAATTTAAATTGCTTTAGATTATATAATATCGAATCTTCTATACTAAACCAAAAGCAAAGAAAAATAATTGCAATTAATTACATTAATTACTTCTCCTTCGTTTGGGTAAAGAAATGATGAAAAAACTTTGAATTTTTGGTATAGAAGATAAAATTAATTACTTTAATTAATTGTAAGGATTTTTCTTTGCTTTTAGCTTATGAAAGACTTGAGATTATATAATTAAAATAAATTTAAGTTTTATGTAAAAGTATTAAATATGATTTATTTGATTTGATTTTAATTTAGAAACATAAAATAAAATTTAAAAAGAGACTAAACTAATTAATTTAATTAATTCAATATTATAGTAATAAATTTGTTGACTCTATCGAGGGATAAAAATATTTCAATAACTTATTTAATTGATTTTCATGTTTTGAACTTTAAAATTTCAATATTGAAAAAAAAAACGAATTAGAATTTTCAACAATGGGGTAACCAAGTACAATTTGACAATTTTTGAAGCTTTATTTTAGTTTCTACCACTTTTTCACTTTAATTCTTAATTTTTTTTTTACCTCAAACAATACTTAAAAGAAAAATGTTTTTTGGGTGATCAAAATGAAAGCAACCTAAAAGTTATGTAACCAAAATAAAAGTGTGAACATGATATGGCGTGTATAGTTAACTATAGTTAGATATTTAATAGTTAGGTGACTAAAATGAATGCATCCTAAAAGTTTAGTGACGAAATAGTAAGAATTTTATTTTGAGTGACCCAAATAAAAACGCCTTAAAGTTAGGTGATCGACTAAGTAGTTTACCCTTTTATTTAATATTTATATATTTTATAATTAAATTAAAATAATTTTTGTTAAAATAGTTAAATTGAAATATATTTTATAAGGAAAACACGACTGCTGTTTTCTTTAATAGACACAATCACCTATTCATTAAGGTGCTTTTAATTTGGTCTTTCGGGACTCACCAGTAAATCCAAATAGAATGATTATGTGGTATGTTTTTTTTATTAGCATAATAATAAATTTGTATTCAACTTTTACATATTTTATTAATTTGATCTAAATTTAAAAATCAAGTTTTATGGACATCTGTAGAGTTTTTTAGGCCTACCCCGTCAAGGATAGGTTTTGGATCCTTTTCTTGACTTACAGGTGAGACCTCACTTAACTCATCTCTATCTATCACTACTCACCTAGAAGGTTATTATGCCTCCCAAATAGTCAAGACCTCATATCAAAAGAGGTCACCCTCGCCTATAAATATTTCTTTCTAAGGAGGTGTCTTCTTCTCATTCTACCTTCATACTTCAACTAAATGCATCCTAACCTCCTTACAGCTTTTTGCACATCACCATGTGAACCATTACCCTAGCTCCCAACCTCTTTCTCCCCTCAACAATAATTATAAATAATTCAAAAAAATTTAAAATTTCAAAAGTTATTAAAAATAATATAATCCCATAAAAATTATAAAAATAGAAAAATTATAAAGATTTCAACATGGCCCATCCTTTTGCAGCATTGGCACTGCACATCTGGTCTACACCAGCAGTTGGCTTCTGGATGACCAAGTCTTTTGCAATGCCTACAAGGTTGGTCCCTTTTTCTTGCAGGATCTGACTTTGGCTTGTCTCTCTAAGTCTTTTTGCCTTTGTAGGCAGAGGTGCTCGAAGCAGGTTTGGTCTTTGCTTGAAAGACACCTTCTTGGTGCTCCTCCAATCTGCTAGTTCTTCTTTGCTCCTAAGCATAGAGATCATTGATCAACTCTGTCAATGTAATTATTGTCAGGTCCCTTGAGTCTTCGAGGGATGAAATTTTTTCCTCATACCTCTCAAGCAAGGTTGAAATCACCTTCTCCACTATCCTTGCTTCACTGAACTGCTCACCAAGGAGCCTTATGCTGTTTACCATAGCCATAATTCTGTCTGAGTACTGTTTGACAGTTTCTTCTTCCTTCATTTTCAAATTCTCGAAGTCCCTTCTGAGGTTCAACAACTGTTGCTGCCTTGTTCTCTCTGTTATTTGAAACTACTCTTTTAATTTGTCTCATGCCTATTTTGGTGTCTCACAGGCCATGATCCTTGTAAAAATCACATCTGGCACTGAGTTTTGGATGCAAAACATAGCCTTGTGCCTTTTGCTCCTTTCATCAGCATGCTGCCTGATCTGAGCCACTGTTGGATTGGCTCTTAGTGGCTCTGGTTCAACATCTGAGTTGACCACCTGCCACAGATCAAATGCCTGTAGGTAGGTATTCATTTTGACCACCCATATGTGAAAGTGTTCTCCATTGAAAACTGGTGGTGCAGCTAGTGAGAAGCTTGATGAGGCCATTGTTTTAAGTAACAGGTCCCTTAAGATTAAGGCTCTAGATACCAATTGTTGGTGTTATGAACAAAGAATAGACAAGTTGGCTGAGACTTGAGCAGCAAGGCTTGATTCTTGCTAAAGAAACAATAGATTTTCAAGACAGAAAATCGAAAAGAAAAGCAAAGAACAATAGAGAATATTGGAACAAAAACTGATTGAATTCATTCAAACTGAACAATGGCATAATGCCAATACATAAATCAAGCACTAAGCTTGTCAAAAACAGTAAGTGGTCACCTAATCAATACCTACTACCACTAATACATTGAAACTTGAAAAGCAAAACTTGTAAGCATAGACAAAGCTGAGTTTACAGCTCATTCACCTCTAATTACATCAATCAGAAACCTAACTTAGTTCAAAATGAACTAGAATACATTTCCTTAAACTATAGTTACAAAATGAACAAAAAACAGCAGCTGCACTTGCTCCAACAGCTTCTGCATGGCTCGGCCTGCATGTCTTATTTCTTTTCTGCTCTTGGGGCTACATGCTGACCATACTTCAATAATATCCAAGTTGGGAGTGATAGACACATATCACCCTCCAACTTGAGAGGGGGTGTTGAAGTTGGTAATAAGTTGTTATAGTAGCTCCTAGTATTTAGGGATTAGTTCTTTGTAATTAACAATTAAAATACGTACTAAGTATGCTAGTTAGTTACTACCTACCCATTATATAACAATCAAGTTGTAACAACAAGAATGTCAGACTTCAAGCATTTTATTTTCTCTCATCTTTTCAATCAATATCTTAACAGAGTCAGGCTTTAGAATCCTAGTAGAGCCAAAATCAGAGGCATGAGCTTCATAGTCCAAATCTAAGAGAACATTGTTGTTAGAAATGTCTCGATGAACTATAGGCTGTGAATGGCCATGATGCATATAATACAAAGCATTAGCCAATCCTTTAACAACATTTAGCCTCTTCTTCTAGTCCAATTCCTTAGCTTGTTCAATGTTTCTTAGCATCATTCTCAAACTTCCCCTTTCCACGAGCTCATAAACCAAAAAAGAATGCTTTGGATGTGAACAAAAATCGTACATTTGCACAATCTTTCGGTGCCTTATTTCTAATAAAGTGATAATCTCGCTTTCAAAGGCTTTCAAGTTGTTGATGAGAATGTTGTCTTTAGACCGGTGAAGTTTCTTCACAGCAACCACCTGAGCAGTTGTTAATGCAACTTTATAGACACTTCCATATCTTCCTGAACCAATGCAATAATCGGAGCTAAAATCTTTAGTGGCTTCAATAATGTTGTCATGGAGTACTCTTCCACTAAATCCCAAAACAGTAAAAATATATCCTTGTTGTTCCTCCCTTGGCTCTGATCCTTTAGTTTGAGTCCTTTTGTAGAAAGTAAAGAAACTTCCAACCAATAAAAATAGTAGAAGTAGATCGCCAAAAAGTGGAAGCATAACTAAAATGATGACTTTGGTCCTTTCTCTATGACCATGGTTGGCCAGAAAAGAAGGAACAAAAGCCATTAGTCTAATGGCATTACGGCATAGGCCTTTATTGTTTCTCAAGGCATCAAACGAAGCCTCATGAAAAGCCTTAAGATTTGGAATAGGACCTTCAAATTGATTGAAAGATATGTTCACAAATCTCAAACCACGCAAATTATTATAAGTTTCCGGAATGGAACTGTTGAGCATATTGTGAGAAAGGTTCACTACTTCGAAGGACTATAATTTTCCAAATTGTTGTGGGATATCTCCAATAAGTGAGTTCTGACTGAAATCTAGGCTTTGAAGAGCATTAATGTAGCTTATTGAAGATGGAATGCTCGAGGTTGTTCTTGCTCAAATTCAAGTTGAATAACTTGAGGCAATTTCCAAGATCATCAGGAATAGGCTCACTAAAATTGTTTGATGCCAAGTCAAGTTGTTCTAGTTTCTAAAGAATATATATGTCTTAGAATGCCCGAAATCAATTTTAAAGTGAAAAATTGGTAGAAACTATTTTTTTTCAATATTAAATTTTAAATTTCAAAACATAAAAATCAATTAAATAAATTATTGAATTTTTTTATCCCTTAATAATGTTAACCAGTTTGTTACTATAATATTGAAATTAATTAAACTAATCTCCTTCTAAATTTTAAAATTTTATGTTGCCATGTTATTGTTAATGAAATCAACTCGATAATTATCTGTAAAATTTAAATTTCTTTAGATTATATAATATCGAATCTTCTATACTAAACCAAAAGCAAAGAAAAAGAATTGCAATTAATTACATTAATTACTTCTCCTTCGTTTGGGTAAAGAAATGATGAAAAAACTTTGAATTTTGTTTGGTATATAAGATAAAATTAATTAATTTAATAAATTGTAAGGATTTTTCTTTGCTTTTAGCTTAGTATGAAAGACTTGAGATTATATAATTAAAAGAAATTTGAGTTTTATGTACAAGTATTAAATATGATTGATTTGATTTGATTTTAATTTAGAAACATAAAATAAAATTTAAAAAGAGACTAAACTAATTAATTTAATTAATTCAATATTATAGTAATAAATTTGTTGACTCTATCGAGGGATAAAAATATTTCAATAACTTATTTAATTGATTTTCATGTTTTGAACTTTAAAATTTCAATATTGGAAAAAAAAGAATTAGAATTTTCAACAATGGGGTAACCAAGTACAATTTGACAATTTTATTTTAGTTTCTACCACTTTTTCACTTTAATTCTTAATATTTTTTTACCTCAAACAATACTTAAAAGAAAAATATTTTTTGGGTGATCAAAATGAAAGTAACCTAAAAGTTAAGTAACCAAAATAAAAGTGTGAACATGATATGGCGTGTATAGTTAACTACAGTTAGATATTTAATAGTTAGGTGACTAAAATGAATGCATCCTAAAAGTTTAGTGACAAAATAGTAAGAATTTTATTTTGAGTGACCAAAATAAAAACGCCTTAAAGTTAGGTGATCAACTAAATAGTTTACCCTTTTATTTAATATTTATATATTTTATAATTAAATTAAAATAATTTTTGTTAAAATAGTTAAATTGAAGTATATTTTATAAGGAAAACACGACTGCTGTTTTCTTTAATAGACACAATCACCTATTCATAAAGATGCTTTTGATTTGGTCTTTCGGGACTCACCAATAAATCCAAATAGAATGATTATGTGGTGTTTTTTTTTTTTATTAGCATAATAATAAATTTGTATTCAACTTTTACATATTTTTAATTTGATCTTAATTTTAAAAATCAAGTTTTATGAACATTTGTAGAGTTTTTTAGGCCTACCCCGTCAAGGATAGGTTTTGGGTCCTTCTTTTCCGGACTCACAGGTGAGACCACACTTAACTCATCTCCATCCATCATTACTCACCTAGAAGTTTATTATGCCTCCCAAATTGTCAAGACCTCAGATTAAAAGAGGTCACCCTCGCCTATAAATATTTCTTTCTAACTTTAAGGAGGTGTCTTCTTCTCATTCTACCTTCACACTTCAACTAAATATGCATCCTAACCTCCTTATAGCTTTTTGCACATCACCATGTGAACCATTACCCTAGCTCCCAACCTCTTTCTCCCCTCAACAATAATTATAAATAATTCAAAAAAATTAAAAATTCAAAAGTTATTAAAAATAATATAATCCCATAAAAATTATAAAAATAGAAAAATTATAAAGATTTCAAAAAATTAAAAAATATTTTTTAAAAAATTATATAAGATATTTAAAAGACGACAATTTAAAAAAAGTTAAATTAAATTTTTTAAAGTTTTGATCAAAATAGACCATCAGACGTTGGCTATCGTTGATCAATGTTGATGATGACTAAAATTCTAAATACAAATATATATATATATATATATATATATATTAAATAATAAAGTAATAAGATGAGATTATTTCCACGAAAACTAACTTCTAAGCCAAGTATGAACTATTCATTTTTAACTAACCCAAATCAATAAAAATAAATTCTAATTATTATTAAAATTAAATTGAGAAAATAATAGAAGGTGAACTAAGTTAGTGACAATGAAAACTTTGAAATTTACTCATTCATACTAACAAGAATTCCAACTTCACCTAATTTAATTATTCAATTATCACTCATTTAATTTTTCAATATATGTAATTAGTAATTCATGATTCAATGATATTAATTAAGCTCTTTCAGTATCTAGATAAGTTATCCTATTTTCTCCACTAATTATATTCTTATGTTAGACATAATGGGTTAATTCATTAAGCAAAAACCTATTGGGTTGATTAAGGTTTTATGCATATATGTATCATAGCCAGAAATTAACTTAGTCGTCTATGCTACTGGAATTAATTCAATTCATACAACTTTAAGTTTCTCTTCTATGACAAGTTAATACTATCCAATTAATACAACTTGTTAGTCAAGGAAGCAGATAAAACAAACACATGATTGAATAAATAATTAAACATGGATAAAATTAATTGAAGAGAAAAAAAATCAATTAATTAAGAGTTATGATCTATCATCATTCCAAAAAAAATAAAGTTTAATTCATCATGAATTGAAAAAAATCACAAAAAGGTTTTCAAAGCAATTTTCCATCAATAAAAAAGTAAAGGAAAGAATAAAACAAAAGGGAATGACTGAGGTAATGAAAGAAATAATAACAAGAAAAGCTCAAAGTATTGAAGAACGTTTTTTGATTACTGAAGACACAAAATTACATTAGATAAAATGACATATAAATAGCTTAACTACATGTAACGTTAAAAGCTAAAAAAACCTGCAACTAATAGCCCACTAAAACCTCAACTAACAGAACATAATCTAATCATATCCCTATAAAATAGGAACCAGCTTATTTGATAAGTAAATTAAAAATCCAGTAAGATGCACTAATTTTTAACACTCCCCCTTAGTGCATGCTTACGATCAAGAACTCCAAGAGCATCTCTAAATTGCTGAAACTTAGGCTTCACCAAAGCCTTAGTGAAAATATCAGCCACTTGATCGTTGGTGCGAATGTTTACAAGCTCAATCTCTTCACTTAGAACCTTTCCTCGAACAAAATGATGTCGAACCTCGATGTGCTTCGTTCGAGCATGAAAAACCGGGTTCGATGCAAGCTTAATAGCACTTTCATTATCACACTTGATTTTTACAGCATAATCAACTTTGCATATGTCTCCAATCAACCTCTTAAACCAAATGCACTCTTGTGCAGCCATAGTTGCTGCCACATACTCGGCTTCGGTACTTGACAAAGCAACAACACCTTGCTTTTTGCTACACCAAGAAACCATTGTTGAACCGATACTAAAACAATATCCCGAAGTCGAGTGACGATCGTTTGTATCTCCAGCCCAATCGGCATCAGTAAATCCACTCAACATAAAGTTATCACATCTCTTGTATAGAAGACCATAACTAATAGTTCCTTTAACATAACGCAAAATCCTCTTTGCTGCATCCATATGAATAGTTGTTGGATTCTGCATAAATTGAGAAACAACACTAACAGAGTATGAAATTTCAGGTCTTGTAATGGTCAAATAGATTAAGCTTCCAACAAGTTGTCAGAACTTCCTTGCATCTTCCAACGGCCTCCCATCATCATTTTTCAACTTCAAATTCGGCTCCATTGGAGTAGCTTTTTCCTTCGACTCCCCCATACCGAAATGCTCCAAGAGATTCCTTGCATAGCCTTTTTGAGAAACAAAGTAACCTTGATATGATTTTTCCTCTTCTAGACCAAGAAAACATCCAATCTCCCCCAAATTTTTCATCTCGAAACGAACAGACAAGTCATTCCTCAAATTACAAATTTCTGATTCATTATCTCCAGTTATTATCATATCATCAACATATAATAATACCAAGAGATGTGCACCTGATTCCAAATTTATAAATAAACTAGAATCTGATTCAGAAACTCTAAAGCCACAAAAAATGAGATATTGAGCAGCTTTACCATACCATGCTCGTGGCGCTTGCTTAAGGCCATATAATGCTTTCTTCAAACGGCAAACATGATCGGGAAATTCCTTAGAATCAAAGCCAGCAGGTTGCTCCATAAATACTTCACGATCTAAATCTCCGTAAAGAACGCATTCTTTACATCAAGTTGCCATAGTCTCCAACCTTTAAACGCAGCAAGCGAAATAATCGATCTCACTGTCACCATCTTTGCTATTGGGCTGAACGTCTCCTCGTAGTCCAATCCATAATTTTGAGAAAAACCACGAGCCACCAGACGAGCTTTAAATCTATCAATGGTGCCATCCAATTTTTTATTCACGCGAAAAACCCATTTACAAGTGATCGGCTTACAATTTTCTGGTTTAGGAACCAACTCCCACGTCTCATTTTTGTCTAAAGCTTTAATTTCTTCTTCCATGGCTGCCTCCCATTTTGAATGGCCTTTGGCTTCTTCATAACTTACTGGTTCTTCATCAGACGGTCCAACAAAGAAACAAAAAGTGATACTGCAATGATTAAGCTGCACTTCATAGTCTCTGAGATACTCAGGTTGTCTCGTTTCTCTGGTAGACCTCCTCACTCTCTGTTGCTCACCACCCTGATGTCGTTAAACATTCTGACTTGGAGTTGGTGTTAGAGATTCATTTTCCAACTCATCATCAGTGAATGGTTGCAAATTAACTCTTGGAAATAGCTCATCCGAGTTTTCATCATCACCTTCGAGAATAATATTTTCTGCAGCAAATCTTTGAGTGAAGTAGAAAGATGATACTTCATCGAATACAACATCTCTCAAAGTAGTAAACTTCTTCGTATCCGGATCCATACACCTTCATCCCTTCCTGTAAGAATCATAGCCAACAAATACACACTTCTTTGCTTTCGAATCAAGTTTAGTTCTTTTCGATTTCAGAACGTGTACATAACAAATAGAACCGAATACTCGAAAATAATTCACATTTGGCTTTTCACCATATAAAATCTCAAAAGGAGATTTCTGTGTACCTGGCCAATGAGGCAGCCTATTTGTCACATGACATACACAAAGAACAACTTCCGCCCAAAGCTCTCGAGGAAGATTCTTGTCATGCAGCCATGAAAGGCAAACCGAAGCAAGATAACCAAGCTTTCTTTCTGCAACTCCGTTCTGCTGTGGAGTATCTGGACAAGTCATTTGACGACAGATGCCGTTGTCATCACAATACTGAAAAAAATCATTGGACATGTATTCTCCGCCATTGTCACTTCGAAGACACTTAATCTTCTTTCCAAACTCTTTTTCAATAGTAGCTTTAAACTCCACAAACTTGGATAATGCTTCACTCTTCTCTTTCAAAAATTTCACCCAAGCGAACCTTGAGTAATCATCCACCAAAACCATGACATAACAGTGGCCGCTACAACTCGGTGTTCTTGTTGGTCCCATCAAGTTCGTATGAACCAATTCGAGCAAAGAATATCTCTGATCTGATTAGCTTTTGAAAGGAAGACGGTGAGATTTACCAAATTGACAGCCTTGACAAATCACATCTTCACGTACACTCTTCAAGATCGGCATCCCATCTAACGACCTTTTTAAAGAAATTTGTTGCAGCATTTGGTACCCCACATGACCCAATCGAGCATGCCAAATAGCAGCGTTATCTGTTTGGCTTGTTTTCTTCACATAAGCTTCACCTGCCGATATAACGAATAACGAGCCTCTCTTTTCACCAGAAAACACAACATCAGCAGAAATTTCTTTCACACTATCAAGCACCTTCACATCTTTAGGGCCAAACAAGACATATTTTCCAGAATCAATAATTTGAGAAACTGAAACTAAATTTTTCGTCAAACCTGGAACATGATACACATCAGTTAATTTGACACTTTAGGTTCTCGTGTCGTCGGCAACATCGATCACCACAATGCCCTCTTTTGCTACCGGATGAGTGGAGTTATCCGCAGTCACAATAACTCGATCTCCACGGTGTTCATAAATATCCGAGAACAAAATATCATTTCCGGTTACATGGTGAGAACAACCAGAATCAATGATCCACTCCTCCTTCTTGTTATCAGCATAATTGACAAAGCTTTTGATGACTTTTGTTCAATAGCTTCAACAGTAAAGCAATGCTCCCACTTGAGTCGATCAACGGTTTCTTCTGTGGACGCGACATTGATCTTGGAAATCTTCACACGGCAATTTCTCTTGATATGTCCAATCTTTCCGCATTTGAAGCATTTGAAAGACTTTTTGCTTTGCGAGTTGCCATCTTTTTCCGAACTAGAGTCTTCAGATCTGCCTTTATTTCCAAACTCATTCTTCTTGCTTGGCTTCCCTTTTGAGAAGAGAACGGCATCAGATTCGAAACTTTTCGCCATCTGCTTTGCCAAAGCTTCTTGATTAGAGAGCAAATTCTCTAACTCCTCCACCGAAGGCTTTGTCGACCACCCTTGAATAGAAGTGACAAAAGGCCCATACTCCTTCTTCAAACCGCGGATAAGATAACGACGCAAATGAGCTTCACTAACTTTCTCATCCGTATCTATCTCTGAAATTTTAGCACAAATATTTTTAACTCGTAAAAAATATTCTGAAATTGACATACCTCCTTGTTTTAACCCGGCCAATTCGTTCCCCAACAATTGCAACCTTGCGGTATTCTTCTTAGTAAACAACCTTTCGAGCGTTTCCCAAACTTCTTTTGGAGAGTTAACATCACGAACATGATCAATGAACTCTTTGCTAATAGAAGTCCTTAAAGCAAAGAGAGCTTTACCGCACTTGACCTTCCACCTCCTTTGTGACTCGGCATTCTCGAGAATATCGGGAGGGATTGTTGCATCAGCGTCAACAACCAATCCCCACAAGTCCTGGCCTTGAAGAAATGCCTCCATACACATCCTTCAATACTTGTAGTTAGTGCCTACAAGCTTCTCCATACCAATCTGATTATTTCCTCCATTTGAAACCTCCATTGCAGCAACTAGCAAAACACCCTTTCACACAATTAACCAATGAATAACCTGGCTCTAATACCATAAAACAAAAGGGAATGACCGAGGTAATGAAAGAAATAATAACAAGAAAAGCTGAAAGTATTGAAGAACGTTTTTTGATTACTAAAGACACAAAATTACATTAGATAAAATGACATATAAATAGCTTAACTACATGTAAAGTTAAAAGCTAAAAAAACCTGCAACTAATAGCCCACTAAAACCTCAACTAACAAAACATAATCTGATCATATCCCTATAAAATAGGAGCCAACTTATTTGATAAGTAAATTAAAAATCCAGTAAGATGCACTAATTTTTAACAAAGAACATAGAGAGAAAATAGATGAAAAGTTTGCGGGAGACTCTCCAAAATCTCCTTTTCTTCTTGATTCCACGAGCTTAGAGTTTTTCTTGGTATGAAAGAATTTCCTTGGTGCCTTAGATTGAATTATGTTTCTTTCTTTTCTTCTAAAAGTTTTTAATCGCAAAAACCTTGAATTTTGGGATTTTCTTTGACACTCCGTCGAGCAATTAAGTTTGGTGAAGCAGACTATTTGCTGTCAAATTTTCTTCACCGACATACTGGCTCCACCACTATTTTGGTCTGATGAAGCGGAAGACTTCTTTTTACCATTTTCTTGATCTATGTTATAACTCATCTATTCTTTGTTTCACGCCTACAGAAGAAAAAGGGAAATTGCAATTAAGTCTAAATTAATTCTAAAAATATGGAAAATAAACAAAGTATGAATGAAACATAATTAATCCAAAAAATTATAAAATCTACTAGCACTAATCTAAAAGTTAGAATTACTCCTAAAAAGTTGTAAAAGCTAGACTGAAATAATTCTAAACGTGAGAGTTATCAATTATTTAACTATTAATTGGTGGGAATCGGTCATTGATCAATATTAACAAGTGATGATCGGATGTGGATTGATATTGACTAACAATGATTTAAAATTGGTCGATGTTGATTAACCATTTACTAATTACATTGAATTCCAGCAACCAGAACACAACTCAGTTGATTAATTTTTTATTTTTAATTTTTGAAGTTTTAGATTTTTTTAAATTAAATGTTTTTTTATTTTTAGTTTTTGGCTGAAGGTCAAGTGGCGTTGGATTTAGATGAAAGAACGAACTCGAGAAGATATAGGTATTTTAGCTATTATTACATTATTTGGGTCTAATTACCTATATTCAAAAGTCATAAAATTTTGAAACTTTAATATATTTTTTTTTCTTTTGAAAATCTTATCATAAATTTTTTAAAATGTTATATATACATATATTTCAATCTTTAGAAACCACAATGTTGTTAGCTTATGGGATGAAGAATAGTCCTAGTTGAACAATTTTTGATAAATTTTATATGGTATATGATGGCACAATTTTAGAACTTCATGTCATTAAATTTTGATAAAAATAAGTTTAAGAATAAAATAGATAAAGCTGTTAAATTTATGTACTAAATTAAATTAAGCAAAAAAAAGTAAAAATAATGTTGAGGGAATATCAGATTCTTAAGAGAAATATTTGAAGTATCGTTTGCTTAAGAGCCAATGTTTTAGGTACTAAATTATATATTTTTACGGTAGTAAAAATGTAATTTCATCATTTTAATAGCTTATATCTTTAAATTTTTTATCATTTTTAGGGTGACAAAGTGTAATTTTATCATTATTAATTTAAAATTGAAAAGAATAGTACTTTATTTTTAAAAAAATAAGTTGCATATTTAAAATATAATTCTGGATTCATTGTGCACTTGAAATAAAAAAAAAATTCCTAAAATTCAAGAGAAATTCTAAAATAAAAATAAAATTTTATAAAAAAAAGAGTTTATTTTTAAATATATATTTTATTTTTCAAATTATAAAAAAACATAAATTACTAAAAATCTTAAAATGAATTTAGACAAATGTTGTCCAAGTTTAAATGATTCTGGACAACCATTTGTCCAGGTTCATTATGCATGTAAAATAAAAATAAAAAACATAAATTTCTTATTTTTTTAAAAATTTTGAAATAAATATTTTTTGTTAATTTTAGGACACGTGTCAACATTCTATTGGTTGTCAACCAAAAATCAAATAGTGTTTTAGACATCAAAATATCAATATAATTCTAAATATATTTATCCAAAAAAGTTAACAAAAGCTTTAAGTTTCTTTTGAATAAACAAAAGCATTATTATTACTTAATTATTTTGAAAGGCCAAAGCAATTTTATTTTATTTTTTATTACTATTTTTTAAATTGAACTCGCATATTCAAACACCAACAAAACAAAAAACCATCAATGTGAAAGGACTTAACTAACCCCTAGCCAATAGGCGAAACCCCATACACCCATTACCTAAAGCCCTTCATCAGAGGTTACACCATAAGCATCAGCGGAAAAGAAAAGAACATAAACAAGATGGAGCAGTAACATATGTAAACAAGCAAGGAAAAAAGATATGGGCTACTCGTGCCAATTGGTGCTCCTTGAATCCAAGAGAACTAAAGGTGCTGAAAATCAGTTTGCAATTGCCAACAATCAGCAATCACTAAACCGAATAAAGCCAGGATAAAGCCTCCCGAACAAACTATAGCCTCAGCCATGCCAGCCCCATAAGCACTGGTCAAATGGAATAAAGGAAATTTTATTGAATAAAGGAGTAAAACATTAAATATTATACAGGAAATTGAAATGGAATACAAACAGTAACTTAACAAACATGATAAAATATGATACAGAATTTAACAGAACAGTAAATATTATACATAAGGCGGGAATTGAGTACAAGCAGTAACTTAACAAACATGAAAAGTACTAAACAACTTCAATGCTTTCTTCTATTCCAAGTAGTGAAACTAGGAAAATACTTGCAATCCTGCTACAGACCCGAGTCAGAGGAAATCTTGATTGTCTGATTAAGCATCTCATTCACAACAAAGGCTTTATATTATTGGAAGGCCAAAGATTTTCAATTAATCGAAGCTGAGAAATAAAAGATAACTGAAAGAAGAAGAAAAAAGAGTAGATATAAAGCATATATACATACCTTACTTATGTGAATATGACCCAAATTGTAGCACCTTACTCAGCCATTGCAAATTACATGACCCAACAATTCTCCCAATTTTATAGTCGAGAAAGGACTTGACAATGGAAGGGATTGACGAGAAAGCGCTTGAGCAACTTGTTGCATGGTTGGCCGATGTTGGGGATTGCCATTCAAGCATGCAAATGCTATCTTTATAGTAGAGACTACGCCCTCTGCAGCTTCAATTTCTGGTGGTGAGAGACGTTGATCTATCACATCCTTAAGTAAAACATGTTGGTCATTTGACATAAATGGCAATGTCGATGCCGATGCAGATGATGACAAATATGAAAGAAGGTCGCCGGGATGCCTCCCCATGAGAACTTCTATCGTTAGCACCCCAAAACTGTAGACATCACTTTTCTTATCTACTCGCATTGTATACGCCAACTCTACATTAAAAGAAATACAAATCAGAACTATATTTATAACATGATGAAAGGCTTTTCTAGCCAAAAAAAAAAAAAAAGATATTAATTTATACCTGGAGCTATATACCCGTAGGTGCTCGCAAGTGAAGTCCAATTGGAGGAGTCAGGCTTTAAAATCCTAGCAGTGCCGAAATCAGAGACACGAGCTTCATAGTCCAAATCCAAGAGAACATTGTTGCTGGAAATGTCTCGATGAACTATAGGTTGTGAATGGTCATGGTGCATATAAGTCAAAGCATTAGCCAATCCTTTAACAACATTTAGCCTCTTCTTCCAATCCAATTCCTTTGCTTGTTCATTGTTGCTTAAGACCATTCTCAAGCTTCCCCTTTCCATGAACTCATAAACCAGAAAAGAAAGCTGTGGGTGTGAACAAAAACCATACATCTGTACAATGTTATGATGCCTTAGTTCTAATAAAGCAATAATCTCGCTTTCAAAGTCTTTCAAGTTGTTAATGAGTATGCTGTCTTCAGACTGGTGAAGTTTCTTCACAGCAACCACTTGACCAGTTGGCAATGCAGCTTTATAAACACTTCCGTATCCTCCTGAACCAATGCAATAGTCAGAGCTGAAATCTTCAGTAGCTTCAATGATGCTGTCATGGAGTATTCTTCCATTAAATCCCAATATAGTGAAAATATCACCATCTTGTTCCTCCATTGGCTCGGATTTTTTTTGTTGGTGTTTTCTTGCAAAAAGTAAGGAAACTTGCAACCAATATAAACAACAAATCAATAGACCACCAAACAGTGGAAGCACAAATAAAATGATCAGTTTGGTGCTTTTTGTATGACCATGGTTGTCTCGAGAAGGAAGAACGCAAGGCATTAGTCCAGTGGCGTTACCACATAGGCCTTTATTGTTCCTTAAGGCATTGAATGATGCCTCGTGAAATGCCTTAAGTTCTGGAATAGGGCCTTCTAATTGATTGTAAAATATATTCACAAATCTTAACCCATGTAAATCATTGAAAGCTTTTGGGATGGAACCATTTAGCATATTGCGAAAAAGGTTCAATATTTCCAAGGACTATAACTTTCCGAACTGTTGTGGGATATTTCCAAAAAATGAATTCTGACTCAAATCTAGACTTTGAAGAGCATTGATGTATCCTATTGAAGATGGAATGCTCTCTCCGAGATTGTTCTTGCTCAAATTCAAATTGATTAACTTCGAGCAATTTCCAAGATCATCAGGAATAGGCCCTCTTAAATTGTTTGAAGCTAAGTTAATTCTAGATTTGATAGAAGTCCAATCTCTGATGGAATTTTGCCTAAAAAATTGATTACCACTTAGCAAAAGACGGGTCATCATTTTCAATGCTCCCAGTTCCATGGGAATCTCATTGACTAAATGATTCAAAGAAAAATCAAGTTCTTGTAACTGGATTGCATGTCCCAATTCGAATGGAATCTTTCCAGAAATGTTATTGTTGGAGACACGTAGGCTTGTTAGATTATGACATTGCCCCCAATTTGGAGAAAGTTCACCATAAAAATTGTTGTCGCTTAATGAAGCATAATTCAAATGTGGATATATACCAAAAGCTTCTGATATATTTCCTGTCAAATGGTTTCCATCCAGCCTAACTCTGATTAAGCTTTTGCAGCTTCTCAAACTTGATGGGATCAGACCTGACAAATTGTTGTTGATCACTGCAAGTCGAGTGAGTACTCCACCGAGACATAAATTTTCTGGTAATGGACCAGTGAGATGGTTGTTTGATAATTAGAGATTAGTAAGATTACTGTATATTGGAGGAATGGGGCCTCACAAACTATTATCACCAAGGAAAACTCCTGATAAGCTACTTAAGTTTCCTATGGAAGTAGGGATTTGTCCAGAGAATGTGTTATTAGACAGACCCAATTGACTGAGAGATTTAAGCATCCCTACCTCTTTAGGTATCAATCCAAAAAACATATTGTCAAAAAGGCTAAGAGTAGTTAAGTTGGTCAAGTTTCCTTCGGAAGTAGGGATTTGTCCAGAGAATGTGTTACTGGACAGATCCAATTTACTGAGAGATTTAAGCATCCCTACCTCTTTAGGGATGACGCCACTGAGATTATTATCGTACAAAAAAAGATGAACCAAGTTGCTTAAGTTTCCTACCGAAGTAGGGATTTGTCCAGAGAATGTGTTATTGGACAGATCCAATTCACTGAGAGATTTAAGCATCCCTACCTCTTTAGGTATCAATCCAGAAAACATATTTTGAGAAAGGGTAAGAGTAGTTAAGCTGGTCATGCTCCCTATCTCTCGAGGTATTGAACCAAAATGGCATTTTCCTCCAGCCTAACACTGAATAGGTCAGTCAAGTTTCCTATGGAAGCAGGGATGGCCCCAGTGAGATGATTTATTAAAAATTGCAGTGTGGAAAGCGATTTAAGCAATCCTATCTCATTGGGGATAGAACCAGAGAGGTAATTATCATAAAAATAAAGATAAACCAAGTTACTTAAATTTCCTATAGATGTCGATACAAGACCAGTTAAGCTATTTCCTGAAAAGTCCAACAAAAGAAGTAACCTCAACAATCCAACTTCTTTAGGTATAGAACCATTGAGTTGGTTGCGATTAAGGTCAAGCCTGTACAATTTATGCAATCTTCCTATAGAGGCAGGGATTGGACCACTTAGATGGTTAAGATAGAAAAAGATATTAGAAACTGTACTCAGATTTCCAATTTCTTGTGGAATGGGACCACTAATCTTGCCCGGCACATAATCAACCAAATAAAAAAACAAATAAAAGTATACAAATCCAATAAAATCTGGGCCCAGATTATATTAACCCAAGACCAACTCAAAACCCACTCAACCCAAATACTCATTATATCAGTCCAAAAATTAGCCCAAATAATTAAGACCCAAAACAGGCCCAATACCCATTGCAAACCCTAGCCTAAAATAACCTAAACCTAATAGCAAAGAAACCCCAAGCAAAAAAAAGCAGTCGTCGCCCCCAAACGGCAGCCCCCGCACGCACCGTTTTCTCCACGTGTACCGCCACGTTCACCTGTAAAATGGACTAAGAGAGTCCAATACCAACACAAACACAGTGTAAAAGTAGAAAAAATAGGGAAATTGTGGGCTATAAAAAGGCCCCGAATCTATGTATTTGAACACACACGAATGAATGAAAAGAAAATAGAGAAAAATCGATTCAAGTGCAAACCATTTTCAAAGGTAGTAGTGCCGTTTTATTTTTTATTTTTTATTTTTTTAAAATGAAAATGAAAATAAAAAATAAAAGTTGTACCTTTTTAAGATGGAGGAGCTGATTCTGATGAAAATTGGCATTTTTTGGGTCCGGGAGTCGAAAAAAGCAAAAAAATGAGTTTTTTATTTTTCCCGGCCACCGTGAATGGCGGCACCATCGTCGGCGACCGGCGGCTGCCACGGTGGTCCGGCGCCAGAGCCATGGCCGGATTCTGGAAAAGTTTGAAAGAGTGAGAGAGTTTGAAAGAAAATTGTTTTGTTTTGTTTTTTCAAATAAAGGAATAGTGGGGATTTTAATTTTTTTTGGTATTTATAGCTTACCCAAAACGGAGCCGTTTTGGGCCGAAGGGAAAGCACAAAAACAACGTCGTTTCACTCCCCTGACCCACGCGGTGACCGGACCCAGGGGAAGGATCTGCGTGTTTTTGCTTTGATGGTCTATTTGCGTGTTAGCCCTTCTGTATTTTGATGTTGTTTTGATTCAGTTCTTTTTTATTTTTTTAATTTGTACTTATAATTCTACTTCGTTTTCAATTTGACCCTAACAAATGGCGCGTTTCAGAGGATGGGGGATATTTTCCCGATGGGTCCTTCTAAATTATTTGCGCCTTTCAATTGGGCCCTCTCCTTTATTTTTACTTACAATTTTTACCCCAATTTTTTTATTAAACTTCAATTTAGTCCTTTTACATTTATTTTTTTATTTATAATTTCAGCCCCTATTTCATTTCAAATATTTTTTTTTATTTCAAGGACAATCTAGCCCCTTTTTTTTTTGTCTCTATCTTGTTTTTAATTTTGTTTTGTGTTTTATTTATTTTTTTTTATTTGCTCCTTTATTTTTATTTTTTTCCTTTCATTGTGATTTTTTTTGTTCTATTCTATTTTTATTCTCGAGCTTCATTATTACTATTATTATTAATATTATTATTATTACTACTATTATTATATTTTTATAACAATTTAACTAACCTTTTTACATACATAATTTTATTCTATTTATATCATTGTCATATATTATTATTTTATCTTATTATATTTTTATTTTATTTCTTTTTTAAAATCCAGTATAATGCATATATTTTTTACGCTTTTTATTTTGTAGTATATGTTTTAAAAAAAATTTCATTTTATATATATTTTTATGTTTTAAAGATTTATATGAAAGTATTTTTATATAATATTGTTTTATATATACATGTACAATTTATATTAAAGTACTTTTATTCTTTAGATATATTATTGATTTGTTTAAACTACTGAAATTGTTTTATACATAAGTTTTCAAAATATTCGGCGTTCAAGATTCTCGAGGAGATTGTGCCCTAACTTACTAGGCTTCAATTTTTTCGTTGAATTTAAATAGCTGAGTATCCTTTTTCAATAAAATTGTAAACATTTCAAGATTTAAATTTACTCTCGGGAATTCAAAGGGTTGTGTCCTAACTCACAGGATGCGACATTTTGTTATCTCGAGACGAGATTGTTTTTTAAACAAAAGCAAATTAGTGTGTGGTTGTCAAAATTTCAAAGAATCGTACCCTAACTTACGAGGTTTCGATTTCTTCATAGAAACAAGATGACCAAATTTTTTTAGTTTTCAAATTAATAAATTTCAATAAAGATTTTAAAAGTAGAATCGTTTTTTAAATCTTTTTCATTTGACCTTAAGACATTAAATAATTAATTCAGTACCAATTCTGGGCATTACGAGGGTGCTAATCCTTCCTCGTACGTAACTGACTCCAAAATCCGTTTTTCTAAACTCGTAGACCAAAATCATTTTTTAGGTGATCCAATCGCACTTCAATAAAAGATTGGTGGCGATTCCAATTTTCATATTTAAGTCGACAACTAAATTTTTGTTTTCAAAAAATGGTTTCGATAGCTTGGCGACTCCATTGGAGACAGGTTAGAGAGTCGAGCCGTAAATTGATTAATTTTTGTCTTTTGGTCGAGAAATTAAAATTTGTTTTAAAATCACGACCCCCTTTATGCATTACTTTCATGATTTTGATCATAATATGTTTTGTTTGGTTGGCCCAAACATGTTAATGTATATTTGCATTTTGCATTGCATAGGCTGGTGAATTTTACCCCTCTAAGTGGGAGTGAGAAACTAGTCCTTCGTGAGGTTTTCACCTCCGTGAGGTTTTCACCTCCGTGCAGGATAGTGGACCACTTTCGGGATACATCTGTACCTATGTCTTCATGAGATTTTCATCTCCGTGCAGCCATAGGGAAATGTATTCCCCTGAACTGAACTCGGTCCATAAGAGCCTATAATGGGTGAGGATCGAGGAATTTGCTGGTTCGGGTACCTTTGCCCTAGAAGTCAAACCTCATATAGTGAACCTTAGGAAATTGCCCTAGGTAGAGCTATACCAAACCCTAGTAGCTACCCGAGTAGGTATTTTATTATTTTCTGTTTGTTTTTATACCTGATACTGACTTGTTGTGTTTTGTTTTGACTGCATGGTGTCATGATTGCATTGCATTTTCATCTTAGAAAAGAGGTGTTGATTTAAGTTTGATTACTAAATTAGAGAGCTTGTTATGGGAAACGAATTTCTTGATAAAAAGGAAGATAATATGGCTACCCGAATATATTCCGAGGAACACAGCAAAAGAAGGATGATGGAGGAGTACACGACTTCGTTGCGTTGCCGAGGATTCAAGTTGACAAAGATTGTTCTAGAGTCGTCAATGCCTCGACCTTTTTAAAGAAGCTAATGAGTGTCACGGGGATGAACGAGTAATGAGTTGCGGCTCGAATCAACCAAAAAGGAGATAGATGAGACATTACTTTTGAAAAATTTGCAAGATTTATCTTAAAACATTCGGATGAAGAAAGAGATCGACGTTGTTTCCTGGAGTATGAGGGCAGAGCCGTATATATATATATATATATATATATCAACTTTATGTAAAGAGATTTGTTTTCTAGTAAAGTTGTTCTAATAGAATTGAATCAGAATCAACGTCTCTTTTTGCTTTCATTTCTTACATTTGCATTACATTACATTGCATCATATGCATTAAAGTCCACCAAAAGATCCTAATTGATTAAAATCATTTCAGTTAATCTGGAAGCCGAGAAAATATATCAACCAAACATCGTTACGGTACTCAAGTAAAATCAAGAGACATGGACCAAAGGTTGGAGAGATTGGAGCAAATGCAAATACAGATGCAAGAGAAATTGACCAAATTTCAACAAGATATGAGGGATCAGTTGCTAGAATTCCAAAGATATATGATGAGCCCAGTTGCTGGTTGGAGGGTTAGAAAAAGGAAAGAGCACCATGGTCAATTCTGAGGACGATAACGGGGACCCTATTTATGCTCCAGGTTTTACCCCAACGAACACCCAAGCACAACTAGATGGGTATCCACAAAGAGTGTCTGTTAACATCAGACCCCAATATCAAACCGACACCTTGACACCGACAAACTTCCTGACAAGTTTAGGTTCTAACTCGGGGAATAATTTAACCTTAAAGGACTCGAGGAAGAAGGAGAATGATGTGGATAACACAAGCATGTATAACAAGGGTTACTCAAAACCAATTACTGTAGGCCAGCCAAAAGACAGTAACCGCTAGCCATCAGGGCCCCTCAAGGCAAAAATCTTACACGAGGACAAATACAGAAAAGCCTCAGTTCATGCCAATACCAATGACGTATAGAAAGCTATATCAAAACCTGTTTGAAGCACATGTAGTATCCCCCTTCTACCTGAAACCAATGCAAGCCCCATTTCCTAAATGGTACAATGTAAATTCCCAGTGCGAATATCATGGACGAATCACGGGGCACTCGATATAGAACTGTACCGCTTTCAGAAAGTTATTTGAAAGGCTTATTAATGTGGGCGTTGTCAAATTTGATGATTTATCCAGTGTAAAAAATTCGCTACCCAATCACATTGATAATGGGGTGAATGCGATGTATGAAGAAGTGTTAGGAAACGTTCACATCAATGTCGTACATGAAGACAACTGAAAAGGGGTCTTGTTAGATATCCACCCTTATAAACCTGAGAGTGTTCTAAGCAATTGGACTGTAGAAGAAATCACTGTAGTCTTTAGAGCTTATTCAGAGTAATGTTCAAAACACACTTGTTGCTTTTAACCTAGAGGCATTAAGAATTCCTTTATGAAATAGGCTCATGTCTGAACATCGTTATTATAATAAAATACATCTTTGCATTTAATTTTGAGCCAAGATTCTTTCATTCCTTTCGAATAATTATTCTTTCATTCTTTTAGATTTTCTTCCACGTCATTCTTTTATTCATTCATAATCATATTGTACAAATAATTATTCATAAATTCGTACATTCTTTTGTATATTCTTTGGTACTTACTATAGGTCCCCAAATATCAATGACATGAGTGACGCTGCTACAGGCTCAGAATTTCTTTTTGAGAGAGGCATGTGTTTAGAAGGATCTCATGACTTTGAAAATGACATAGATTGTAGCCTATCTCAGGACTTGTTGAGGATGGTAGAGCAGGAATGAAATTTTACCTCCTGATGAGACAATGGAGATTGTGACTTTAAGGGAACGTGCATAACCGGAAAAACAAAACAAGACCTTGTTGAGTTACCTCAAGAGTTCAAAGATATCTTCACATGGGCATACCAGGATATGCCCAGGTTAAGCACTGACATTGTAATCTGAATAGCAGTGATATCAGAAATTTGCAGTATGATGCAGTGAAAATTCCTTGCTGGGGCAATGCCTACTCTTTGACTTGTCATAGCTTTGCCCATTAAAGTCGAGTTTCCATCTCTTTACATTTTTGTTGGATCTTATCCTAATCCTATGAGTTCAGATTCACTCAAAAAAATAAAAAAAAATCAAAATAGAAAATCAAAAAAGAAAAATCAAAATCAAAATAAAAAAATCAAAGTAAAAAAATAAAAATGATAAAATAGAAAAGGAAAAAAGAAAAAGAAAAGAAAAGAAAAAGAAAGGCCAAGGCGAAAACCCGCAAAGGGCGCTTTGTGACCAAAGGTGGATTTGAGTTGAAAACCCGAAAAGGACAACTCAAATTTTGAGCAAAAGGGGGCCTGGAAGTCATCATCATCGAAGGCTTCTAATGGGCATTGCTTTATTTTTGAGATCATTAATTGCTTCATCAAACGGAAAGAGGCTACTTTATACGCCAATGTTATCATATGCCGATATAGAATTCCAGAGAAGATGGTACGAAAATTGCGTTGAACTTGAATGATAGCACGATAGCTAAGGTTTGTAATCAATTCAAAATCAAACACCGCAATTCATCACTGTATCACCCATAAATGAATATTAAGAAGATTGTGGAAAAATGATTGAGACTTACAAGGACTGGCATGAAAAATTACCATTTGCCCTCCTAGCTTGTCGAACATCTATTAAGACTTCCATCGGGGCAACACTTTTCTCTTTAGTTTATGGGATGGAAGTAGTTTGACCCAGTGAAGTAGAAATTCCTTTTCTCCGGGTATTAGTTGAGCTAAGAGTTGGATAAAGCAGAATGGATCCAATCTCGATACAATCAGTTGAACTTAATAGAGAGAAAAAGGCTACAAGCTATTCAACACGGTCAGATGTATCAAAAGCGAATGATGCGGGCCTACAACAAAAAGGTTCGTCCAAGAGAATTCTACGAGAGAGACCTGGTACTGAAAAAGATTCTTCCTATACAAAAAGATTTTAGAGGAAAATGGATGCCAAATTAGGAGGGTCCATATGTTGTAAAGAAGGCCTTTTCTAGAGGAGCTTTAATCTTGAGTGAGATGGATGATAAAAACTTGCCAAACCCTATAAACTCAGATGCAGTCAAGAGGTACTTTACCTAAAAGAAGAAGGGATCAAGGTGAAAACCCGCAAAGGGAGCTTTGAGTCCTTAAAAGAAAGAAAGAAAAAGAAAAGGAGAGGCCAATGTGAAAACCCACAAAGGGCGCCTTAAGACCAAAGGGGATTTGAGTTGAAAACTCAAAAAAGGCAACTCAAATTTTGATCAGAAGGGGACGTGAGGTGATCAGAGTAATTCAAAATTTTGATTAGGGCATGTGGTGATCTTGCTGTGCCTGAATTAACAGGAAAGGGGGTATGCGACGTTTAGGGCATCGACAGAGTATTGTAGATCTCCTAAACACATGTCTTCAAAAAGGTTGTACAGAAAAGCTCAAGCTGCGATATCTGGGGCACCTAGTCTTCATACTAATTATATTGAACTTGTTGTCCCTGGAATACTTTATTCTTTGCTATTCTTGGAATACTTTATTCTTTTCAAGATACTCATTCTCAATCAGTTCTTTTTTTATTATATATACATCTTTCTCGATAATTTAATCATTTTGAGCTATGATCTTTTGCAAACATGTTGCATTAGAATAATGATTAATGGACTAATAAAACTTTCACAAGGAAAGTTTTGTATATTACTCTAGAAGTTTCTAAATAATACAGGAACCTAAAACAGGACTATTGTTTCTAAAGGTTGAAATATCGGAGAAGGAAAAGTCTAAATTAAGTCTATCTCTTTGGATTTTGTTGTCAAAAGTATTGAACAAAATGACAAGATGTCATGTTGGTAATAAAACTTCAATCACCAAGCAATAAGAAGGGGTTTCCTTAGAAAAGAGAATCATTCATTTGTGTATAGGCATTTGGTTTGACACATTGGGAATGGTGTAAATGGCCAAAGAGTCTCACATTCCATATCCTTAAATTGTGATAGGAGAAGATTGAGGAAAAACCAGATTTTTCTACCCTTAGGTTACAGTGGGAGAAAGATGATACATCCCAGTGGATTGAACTTTGAAGTTCACAGTAGGAGTAGTCTGATTAAGTTTTTTTTGATATGCCGGCCCAGCAAGAAGGTGTTATAGCACGTCATTGATAAGACCTTAATAAACTTCGAGCAATGACAACATAAGCGATAAAAAAAGACCATTCTAAAAAAAATGACATTCTACATTCATGCAAACATCATTTATACATGTCTAGTTAGGAGCATTTGATTCATTTTGATCATGTCATCCTAATCATTAGGCATAATTAGGTTCATAAAATGGATTATACAGGTCATGTTCCCCAGAGAACAGATCAGCGAAGATAGCAGATCTTGCATTCCTATACTGACAGCGAAGCAGATCAAAGACACTAGCCTTACCTCCCTGTATTTGCAGCAGAGCAGACTGAAGATAGCAGATCTTGCCTTCTTGTACTGACAGTGAAGCAGATCGAAGATGGCGAATCTTATCTTCCAAAGATAGTAGGGAAGTAGATTATAGCAAGCCTTATCTTCCTGAGCAGTAGTGAAGTAGGCTGAAGATAGTAGATCTTGCCTTCCTGTACTGACAGTGAAGCAGATTGAAGATAGCGAATCTTATCTTCCCAAGGTAGTAGGGGAGTAGATTATGGCAAGCCTTATCTCCTTGAGCAGCAGTGGAGTAGGCTGAAGATAGCAGATCTTCCCTTCCTGTACTCACAGCGAAGTAGATCGAAGACGGGAGATCTTATCTTCCCAAGGTAGTAGAGAAGCAGATTTAGGCCACCAGTCCTATCTCCCTAAGCAATAGTGGAGCAGATCAAAAACGGCAGATCTTAGCTTCCCAAGGTTGTAGGGAAGCAGATTTAGGCCACCAACCTTATCTCCCTGAGCAGCAGTGGAGTGGGCTGAATATAGCAGATCCTGCCTTCTTGTACTGACAGCGAAGCAGATCGAAGACGGCGGATCTTATCTTCCCAAGGTAGTAGGGAAGTAGATTCAGGCCACCAGTCCTGTCTCCCTAAGCAATAGTGGAGCAGATTGAAGACGTCAGATCTTAACTTTCCAAGGTAGTAGGGAAGCAGATTTAAGCCACCATTCCCATCTCCCTGAGTAGTAGTGGAGTAGGTTGAAGATTGTAGATCCTTTCTCCCTAAGCAATAGTGGAGCAGATTGAAGACAGCGGATCTTATCTTCCCAAGGTAGTAGGGAAGCAGATTTAAGCCACCAGTCCTATCTCCCTGAGTAGTAGTGGAGTAAGTTGAAGATTGTAGATCCTGTCTCCCTAAGCAATAGTAGAGCAGATTGAAGACAGCATATCTTCTTCCCAAGGTAGTAGGGAAGCAGATTTAAGCCACCAGCGTTGTAGTGGAATAGATTGAAGCTGAGGGCAGTGGATTTTATTTCCTTGGCTTTGCAGTGGAATAGATTGAAGCTGAGGGCAGCGAATCTCATTGGCGTCATAGTAGATTAAAGCTAAAGACACCAGTCTCATTTCCTTGGCGTTGCAATGGAATAGAGTGAAGCTGAGGGCAGCGAATCTCATTTCCCTGGCGTCGTAGTAGATTAAAGCTGAAGGTAGCAAATCTCATTTCCTTGGCGTTGCAGTGGAATAGATTAAAGCTGAAGGCAATGAATCTTATTTCCCTGACGTCGCAGTAGATTAAAGTTGAAGGAAGCGAATCTTATTTCCTTAGCATTGCAGTGGAGCAGATTAAAGCTGTAAGTAGTGAATCTTATCTCTCTGGCGTTAAAGTTGAAGATATGAATCTCATCCCCCTGAAGTTGCAGTGGGGCAAGTTGAAGCTACAAATCCTATCTCCCTAAAGTTGCAGCAGAGTGGATTAAAACGAAAAATCTTATACCTCTGAGGTTGCAGTAGGTCAAGTCAAATTCACCAAAGCCAAGTCTTATCTCCTTAAAGATGCAGTGGAGTAGACTGAAGATATGAATCTTATCTCCCTGAAGTTGTAGTGGAGTAAGTTGAAGGAAGTGAGCCTTATCTCCCTGAAGCTACTATGGGTTAGAAAGAGGCTACTTGAAGAAGCACCAAAGAAGTCGAGATTCAGAGATTGGGCAAAATTGACCTTTTTTTTAAAGTCTTTGCTTCATTCCCGTTACACGACAATGAGCAAATAGGGGCAGCTGTAATAACCCATTTTGCCCGGCCCATAATTAACCAAATTAAAAAACAAATAAAAGTATTCAAATCTAATAAAATCTGGGCCCAGATTATATTAAGCCCAAGACCAACCCAAAACCCACTCAACCCAAATACTCATTACACCAGTCCAAAAATCAGCCCAAATAATTAAGACCCAAAACAGGCCCAATACCCATTGCAAACCCTAGCTTAAAATAACCTAAACCTAATAGCAAAGAAACCTCAAGTAGAAAAAACAACAGCCGTCGCCCCCCAAACGGCAGCCCCCGCACGTGCCGTTTTCTCCGCGTGTGCCGCCACGTTCACCTACAAAATGGACTAGGAGAGTCCAATATCGACACAAACACAATGTAAAAGTAGAAAAAATAGGGAAATTTTGGGCTATAAAAATGCCCTGAATCTATGTATTTGAACACACACGAATGAATGAAAAGAACATAGAGAAAAATCGATTCAAGTGCAAACCATTTTCAAAGATAGTAGTGCCATTTTATTTTTATTTGTAGTGCCATTTTATTTTTATTTTATTATTTTATTTTTTTAAAATGAAAATGAAAATAAAAAATAAAAGTTGTACCTTTTAAGATGGAGAAGTCAATTCCGATGAAAATCGGTATTTTTTGGGTTCGGGAGTCGAAAAAGCAAAAAAATGAGTTTTTTTATTTTTTTCGACCACCATGGACGGCGGCGCCGTCGCCGGCGCCCAGTGACTGCCATGGTGGTCCGGCGTCGGAGCCATGGCCGGATTCTGGAAAAGTTTCAAAGGGTGAGAGAGTTTGAAAGAAAATTGTTTTGTTTTGTTTTTTCAAATGAAGGAATAGTGGGGATTTTAATTTTTTTTGGTATTTATAGCTTACCCAAAACAGCGCCGTTTTGGGCCGAAGGGTAGGCACAAAAACGCCATCGTTTCACTCCCCTGACCCGCGCGGTGACCCGACCCAGGGGAAGGATCCGCGTGTTTTTGCTTTGATGGTCTATTTGCGCGTTAGACCCTTCCGTATTTTGCAGTTGTTTCGATTCAGTTCTTTTTTTATTTTTTTAATTTGTACTTATAATTCTACTTCGTTTTCAAATTGACCCTAACAAATGGCGCGTTTCAGAGGATGTGGGATATTTCCCCGATGGGTCCTTCTAAATTATTTGCGCCTTTCAATTGGGCCCTCTCCTTTATTTTTACTAACAATTTTTACCCCGATTTTTTATTAAACTTCAATTTAGTCCTTTTACACTTATTTTTTTATTTATAATTTCAGCCCCTATTTCATTTCAAATATTTTTTTTTTATTTCAAGGACAATCTAGCCTTTTTTTTTGTCTCTGTCTTGTTTTTAATTTTTTTTTGTGTTTTATTTATTTATTTTTTATTTACTCCTTTATTTTTATTTTTTTCCTTTCATTGTGATTTTTTTGTTCTATTTTATTTTTATTCTCGAACTTCATTATTACTATTATTATTATTAATATTATTATTGTTATTATTACTACTATTATTATATTTTTATAACAATTTATCTAACCTTTTTACATACATAATTTTATTCTATTTATATCATTGTCATATATTATTATTTTATCTTATAATAATATTATTTTATTTCTTTTTAAAGTCCAGTATAATGCATATATTTTTGACGCTTTTTATTTTGTAGTATATGTTTTTTTTTAAAAAAAATTCATTTTATATATATTTTTATGTTTTAAAGATTTATATGAAAGTATTTTTATATAATATTGTTTTATATATACATGTACAATTTATATTAAAGTACTTTTATTCTTTAGATATATTAATTGATTTGTTTAAACTACTGAAATTGTTTTATACGTAAGTTTTCAAAATATTCGGCGTTCAAGATTCTCGAGGAGATTGTGCCCTAACTTACTGGGCTTCAATTTTTTTCGTTGAATTTAAATAGCTGAGTATCCTTTTTCAATAAAATTGTAAACATTTCAAGATTTAAATTTACTCTCGGGAATTCAAAGGGTTGTGTCCTAACTCACAGGATGCGACATTTTGTTATCTCGAGACGAGATTGTTTTTTAAACAAAAGCAAATTAGTGTGTGGTTGTCAAAATTTCAACGAATCGTACCCTAACTTACGAGGTTTCGATTTCTTCATAGAAACAAGATGACCAAATTTTTTTAGTTTTCAAATTAATAAATTTCAATAAAGATTTTAAAAGGAGAATCGTTTTTTAAATCTTATTCATTTGATCTTAAGACATTGAATAATTAATTCGGTACTAATTCTGGGCGTTACGAGGGTGCTAATCCTTCTTCGTACGTAACTGACTCCTGAACCCGTTGTTCTAAAACTCGTAGACCAAAATCATTTTTTAAATGATCCAATCGCACTTCAATAAAAGATTGGTGGCGACTCTAATTTTCATTTTTAAATCGACAAATAAATTTTTGTTTTCAAAAAATGATTTCGACAGTTACTAAGGAGATCAGTTGAAGACTTTTCAATAAGCAAATTTCAGATGGGATATGTCCTGAGAAGTAATTGTATGACAAGTCAAGGAAGATGAGTTTGGAAAGGTATCCAATGTGCGAAGAAATGGTCCCATATATTGTTGTGGAGGTTAAGCTCAATGTTAGGGAAGGAATGGAAGTTGAGATTATGAAGTGTAAGGAATGGAAGTTGAGATTATGAAGTGTACCTTTCAATCTCAAACCATACCCTGTGAGGCTTAGATTGGTGATCCTCCCGACCTTATCGTAAGTGATTCCAACCCAATTGCAATGGCTACTTCCGAACCACAAAGAAGAGAGTAAAGTTTGTGTGGTGTTGTCGAGGCTAGCTTTCCATTTTAAAAGAATATCAGCTTCCATGGAAAATAGCAGAATAGCAAAATATATGTTTATTTTTTTTTTCAAACTCAGAATATTAATTCTAAGATCATTTGAATTTATCATTGTGAGCAAAGCTTTGATCTTTTAGTTTATTTATTTGTCATCCTACCATCATCAAATCTTGATTGTAGCTAAAATGTCACTATATTTAGTAAATTCATTTGAATTTATAATTGTGAGCAAAGCTTTGATCTTTTTGTTTATTTATTTGTCATCCTATCATCATTAAATATTGATTGTAGTTAAAATGTCACTATATTTAGTAAATTAATTTTTTTTTTGAACTATAAGAGTAGGGCAAGCCCTAACAGCAACGCGATTAATGTGACTCAAACCCAATCATACTTAAGATGGTGAATATCCTAATCATCAAACTAACACACAAAATATTAATTAATTTTAAAAGCTACGTATGCAGCTACTCTATATTTACTTTCCCAAATGATGTTCTATTTAATGTTTAAATTCATTGTTCCATCTCACGTCAGTTAAGAAATATAGAAAGGTCGTTTTTACCAGAATATAAATCTAAACAAATATGTATATTTTATGAAGGATACGTAATCTAACATTTAAAAAAAAATAAAGTCGCAAAAGTTGAAATTTAATAAATATTTATTAAATATAACCTAAAATGATTGCACACGGATATTTATATTAAAATACGACTTAACAGAAAAAGTAAACAATGTGAAGTGATAAGATTGAAATCTTAAAGGTAAGTCCATTTCTAGTAGACTCAATTAATCTCTTATAATCGTCAGCTGCCATCATTGACTATTGAATTTCAAATTTTCTAGCTCTGATTTTGTTGTTTCACTTAAAAAGAGAAAAAATAATTGATGGTTTTTTTTTTTTAAGATTTAATTATAAAATTTGCCCCCAAAATACAATATGGCATGTTTTTGTTGTACATGGTACATGGATAAAATGAGATGAAATTAATAATTTAGGTGACACTTTAAATTAAAAATTTAAATATAATTTAAAGGTTAATTTAGTATTCAAACCTTAGTAATTATTGTTACTTAATCAAGAAAATTAGGATATCCAAGGACTTCAAACACATTGAGGATAGGTTTTATGGAACATTAAGATCACATAATTAATTTTATTTTTGTTCAATAAGATCACATAATTGAATTTAACTGAAGTGTTACGGAATTTGGATTACTAACAGATTAGAGGGCAATTTTCTCTAATGTTTCTTTTCATTTTTCAAGCAGTTAATACAGTGAAAATTTCATTTTGTTCTCTCAAAATATTTATAATCCAAAAAAAAAAAAAGACAGAAGGAACAAATTTCCATTAAAACACTCATCAGCGACCTATATGAAGAACTGTATCTGTACTCGACAAGGAATTCACGGAAAGACCCGTCCCAACTGATGAAGAAAACGAAACTATACAATCTGAGGCTACGTTACTTGCTAAAGATACGTTAATAGCAGTGCTGTGAGGAGATAATGGTAAGGTTTGAAGGATAGAAGATGGATTATTTTGGGCATTGTCTAGTGGTATATCAGGCAAACTGGCAGTGCCTTCCAGATAGCTCACCGCTTCTTTAATGGTGGGTCTCAAATCTGGTTTGGGGTTGGAACAAAGCAGGCCAAGTTTCAGAACCTTCTCAATCTCCTCCACCACGTAATTGCTTTGTAATCTTGGGTCGATAACATCAACAATGGCATCTCTTTTCCAGCACCTATTGACTAAATCAACTAGAAAAATGTCTCGGGGTGGTGCATTTGGTTCAAATGGCTTCCTCCCACAAGCAACTTCAAGAAGAAGAGCCCCGAAAGCAAACACATCGGCAGCTTTAGTAGCCCTTCCCATTCGGATGAGTTCCGGATCGATATATCCTAGTGTTCCTACGAGGCGAGTCGTTTGTGGATCGCCGTCACGGTCGTACAATCTGGCAAGACCGAAATCTCCGAGCCGTCCATTTAGATTGGAATCTAAGAGAACGTTGCTGGCTTTGACGTCTCTATGGAGCACAACTTGTTCCCATTCTTCATGGAGATAAAGAAGAGCCGATGCCACCCCTTTGATGATTTGGAACCTTTGAAACCAAGTAAGGGTGGGTTTATCATCGTCGAAGAGGAACTTGTCAAGGCTGCCATTTTCCATAAGATCATATACCAAAATGAGTTCTTTCTTACGCCTGCAATACCCAAGAAGCCGCACCAAGTTCTTATGCCTTAGCCTTCCCATGCTAACAATCTCTGAAACAAACTCCTTCATCCCCTGATTTGTTTCATGGGATACTTTCTTTACTGCAATTTGTTCATTGGAATAAGGGAGTGTACCTTTATAAACTTTCCCGAAGCCTCCCGATCCAAGAAGTTGCTTCTCTTTGAAACCTTTGGTCGCTTTGTACAGTGTCTTGTAAGAGAACCTTTGAGGTCCATATTCCTTTTCCCAGTCTTCATGTACTTCCTTGTATTTCTTCATCCTGTAAACATATGCTGCTCCAATGATTATTAACAGCAAAGCAACAGCTGCAATGATCGAAATCAATCGAACTGTATTTCTTTGTCCACCATTTTTGGGAAGCTTTGGAAGCTTGGATATGTCAAGGCCTTGTGCTTCTCCGCTTCTATTGAAGCTCCAGCCCAGAATATAATGGCTACTACTAGTGCTTTGAACTGAACCAGTTGCAGCAGAGAAACCAACATACATGACATCCTTTAGAATACCCGAGAGATCGATTGATGTCGACAAGAGAGGCTGGTCTGGTTTTGGGGTTTTATCTGGCGCCAAGGTTATGTTGAGCAGTTCTTCTTCACCATTGTAGTCTATCCAAACCTGTATTGGATGTCCATTTGTGAGGTTCAAAGTCGTACTCTTCCTTTCTTCATTAGAAAAATATCCTACCGGAACGGATTTGTTTGATTTCACGCCATTCAGATCAATTCCTACATGATTGTCATCTTTGTCGCCCATGTCAATACTGCGGATGGTATCAAACTCCACAGCGAAGAAATGGTTGGAGGAATTACCATTGTTTTGCTCATTAACGAGTCCCAGAAATTGGACTGCCTCAGCATGGCTAAAATCCGTGGATTCTGATATGACAAAGGCAAGTCCATGGCCACTAGATTCTTTGGATCTAGGAACGATGGCGATTACGAAATTCGTGGAGAAGGAAAGAGATCCAGCTGAACTTGAAGACGAAGAAACATTGAAGTTTATAGGAGATGGGTAGAAAGCATGGCCTTTCAGCCATTTTAAATTATTGGTGAGCTGCAATAGACCATTGGAGCGGATGTTGGCACTCCCATCAAGTTGTAGTTTCGCATCACGGAAGCCATGGTTATAAATGAATTCTTCAGCTTCTTGAGCCTCTGCCATGGAAATCACAGCCACCAGGCACGAAAACAGCCAAAAATGGACTGATGTAAAAGCAGGAGCCATTGTTAAAGACTGAAAAGCTTCCTGGGTGTTACTGTTTAAGAGAAGAACCTGCATAACATATACTTTTTATTTATTTCCTGGACCAACAACTTGCAGCAATTTTTTAAATGAATCTGTCAAGAATAATCTTACGTATAGATAATAATTCAACGATTTTAATTTTGAAAGATTCAATAGACAAAATTATCGAAATCATGCATGTCACACCAAAGGGAAAATTTAGGTTATATTCACCTAAACATTGGGTCAAACTAGTTTCATTTATGCTTTAATTGCCCGCTACATGCGTTTTTTTCTTTGTGAAAATTTAAAAAATATATATTTGAAGTTTAAACTACCAAACAATTTCTAAAGGGAAAAAAGTCCAACAAATGGCAAACATTATCGTGCAATTTTCGAAATTACAACACATTGCCGTAGTTACAAAAGTAGCACGGACTTGCTCTATGATTTGACTTTTGAAAAAGCTTCGTTTCCACTCATCCGCGAACCGGGGAATTTAGAATTTTTTACTTTAATTTCCACTACTTTTGGGTTAAAAAAAACTTTAAACAACTTAGATTATATTTTATTTTTATTAAAAAATAAATAAATAAATTTTTATATGTTATATTAAAAAATAAATTGATCATTTCTGTTAAAATTTTTATTTATTTTTATTGTTAAAAACTGATGTGATTGATAGAATAACTAAATAATTACATATGATGTGTTGTGTATTTCTCATGTTAACATATACAAATTAGTTTTTAATACTAAATAAATAAAAATTTTAATAGAAAAAATTGTTTACTTTTTTATTTAACATATAAGGACAAATTTGTCCATATTTTTGAGCAAATGGACAAAATACAATCTAACTCTTAATACAATAGCCTCCATAATACTTTTATCGTGTAAGCAATGAACTTTTATTTATAAACATTTAAATAGATAAAAGACATTTAATTGAGACAACTTCATATTATTATTTATATAATGTCAAATTTAACCCTCAATTTAGCTATTATTCTTTTTATTAATTAAATTTGATCCTCAACCTTTCAAAAAAGAGTCAAATTATTTTTTTAGCGAACATACTGACTAAAACATTAATTTTTTAAACAATATTGGTGTGACAACTCACACCGTAGTCCACGTATACTTTCATGTTGACATGACATTATTTGTCTCAACAAATAAATTTAAAAATATAAAAATAAAATATTTAAATTCAAAAAATTATTAAAAAAAGTTCATAAAAGTCTTAAAAAATTACCATGAAGTATATGTGGATTGTTATTTGAGCCATCATGTTTAAAAAAATAACGTTTTAATAAATGTTTTCGTTAAAAGAACAACAATCTAACTCTTTTAGAAATATTAATGGTTAAATTCAACTTTTTTAAAGGTTAATTAAGAGTTAAATTTAGATAAAAAATAATGGTCAAATTGACAAAAACAATAAGCATTTAAGAACTAAATTTAATATTATATAATTTTTTGTAAATAAAGCTTATTAATTTTGAAATTGGAGAGTTTGAAAAAAGCAAATGGATCTAATAACGTTTATTTTTTTATTTACACGTGATAAAAAAACTATATTTTCTAATTAATATTTCGTTTTTTAGAATATTCGTATTATTTTATACATATTTAAATAGAATATAAGCATATTTTTAAAATGTATAAAAACATACCAGATTCCGGCTGCAATTCTTTATGCCATATTGTTATTATTAAAGTTGATTTAGTTATATGTCATGCAATTAACTATATTCTCCCCTCCAATGGATTTTTATGTCACTGTCAAAGCATCTTCCTAATTCAGCCACCACATAGTTTACATTATTATAGATAGATGATGTCATCAATTGGTCCATTTTTTTCCAAAAGTAAATCAGCATTTATTTAAAATAATTATCTTCTAAATCACTAATTAATTTGTTTTTTTCGAAAAAGAAGCTTATGTAGGGCGGCTTGTCTTCACTTCTTTTGCTTCTGAGGTATAAATATGGAGCATTAGACAGTAACTAATCCATTTATATTTTCCTTTTCAAAAATGTCTTCTTCTTTCTCATATATTGTTATCTTCTTCTTTGTCATTAGACAGTAACTTTTATTTTTTATATCAATAAATTTAAATTAATATAATATATTTTATATTTAACTCTGTCTTTTTTTTAGTATAATGTCTAAAATTATTCATAGCCCCTCTCTAATCTATAAATAGGAGGATAATGCGCTTCAGCATACATCTTTCTATATTGATAATAATAGTCATATTAATCGAATTAAGACTCAATTGACAATATTTTTAAAATTATTATATATAATATAAGTTAATAACGTATTTTTGGCATGGATTTATAGAGGAGAAATAATAATTAATTTGATGTGAAAAAAGGAAGTAGAGAAAGTAGAGGTGCTCATGGGCCGGGCCCATAAAAAAATTTTGGCCCGTGTCCTAGGCCCGGGCCCGGCCCGACCCAAAATATGGGCCTAAAATTTTGTCCAGACCCAGCCCGGGAAAAAATTCTAAGCTCGAGCCCAGCCCGGCCCGGCCTATTTTTTAATAAACACCAAATTCTAAGTCCGTGACACTTGCAGGTAGATGTTTTGCAACCTTGATTGGGGCATGCAAGTAGATATTCACAATTTTAGCCACTTCCTTACCATAATATATTTATAAAATTTCTACAAAAAATTTTCAATCCTTATTTAGCAAGTAACTTATTGAGAAATAGTCTGTTGTACAATCTTGGTTGGTACATGCAAATCGAAATATTAACAATTGAATTTTAGTTTTGAAATTTGAAAAATAAAAAGATTATGTTCTTAAAAAAATAATAATATAAAGATTAAATTTTAAATTTGTAAAGAGTTAGGGACCAATAATATATTTGACATTTTTTATGTAATAATTGAAACAACAATCTCAAATTTGTCAAATTTAGCCAACATTATTGTTGAGCAGTTGAGATTCTGTAAAAAGGTAGAAAATGTTGGTCTCCTTTGAGTGAGGAATTCTTTTTTCTTCTTATTATGAACAAAGTTTCAGAAAAGGACGCCTCACCATTATTGAGTAAGGTATATTAAGGTAGTTGACGTTAAATTTAATTTTAGTAAATTTTTAAGATCGAGAGTTTTAGATTTGATGATGTTGATATTTGTTGATACAATTATACAATAAGGAGGGAATATGGATGAGAGAATGATGATTGTTATGGAGGCCAGTTTATCCAGTCGGAAGTTACAAAGAGTGGGGGAATATGAATGAGAGAATGATGGTTGCTATGGAGGCCGGTTTATCCAGTCAGGGTGAAGAGTCGGAGGTTACAAAGAGTGAAGATAAGAGGAATATGAAGGCTAAGGGCTAAAAGTAAGTTAGAAGAATATAGATTTGATTTCTTGGAGAGTAGATCTCTTCTTCCTTGTTCCAAGAGGCATTTATAGGGAAGGATTTGTGTAAGGTCATGTTAATGTGTTGGACTTGCATTAAGCCATCATTACGAATGCGTGGGGTGGATGTCTTTGATGGGATAAGGATATATGTGATAAGACAGATCCTATCATTTATTCTACCTATAGATGGTATGAAATATTTGAACCTACGTAGTATTTGGTGACCAACAATTTCATATTTCCAATGAAGCTTAGGTATTCGGATGGTGGATGGCTTGCACTTGTTTGAATAGTCATCCCGAAAAGGAAAACTCGAAAGTGACCTTCCAGATTATTGGTGATAGTCTTACTATTTGGAATCCTTTCTAGCTTGCTATGTGTCTTTGACTAGTAGCTTTTTCCTCTGGACTCATACATCGGGTTGTTGACTCCAAGTCTTCGTCTAAAATTTAATATTTCTTTCGTAATTGTATAATTTCCATGACAAGTCGAGTCGGCTCCAAGTCTTCGTCGTTTGTGTTTTTCCTTTTTCCTTTTGCTTTATTGCTTTAATATTATCTCATAATAATTAGAATCATCATTTTATACATCAATACTTTGAATGTTTAAACCATACAAATGATTTCTAGAAAATAAAATATTATTAATTTCATGATTAGTTTTTTTAATCTATAATTTTATTTAAATTAAGAAATTGTTTTTGGAAAGTGATTTGGTGAAATTTTTAATCTATAAAATTTTATAAAAAGTGATTTTAATCCATAATTTCCTATTATATACAAAAAGGATTAAGTTAAATTAATTTCTCAATTTTTATAAAATAAAAAATCAAATTCTTACATAATTGAGGGTATGCAAGAGCAGTACTTGAATTCAAATTACGTGCTTACATTTATTTGTTTAATCAAAAACTATTTTTATTTTTTATTTTAATTTTAATTTTAATTTTAAATTTGAATTGGAAATTTTCATTATTAATTAAAAATAGGGTCAATTGTACTCGCTTTAGAATTAGGTTATTACTATTTCAATCATCCAATTATTTTGTTAATTACTCAAACATTAAATTCATTTTTATTTTTTTATATTTTCCTTATTCTTTATCTTTTTCCTTAATTTTTTTATCTCTTCTCTTTCTTTTCACTTTCTCTCTTTTAACCTAAAAATTTTAACCGTTGCTTCCCTTAAAGATGTCGTTGTTGTTTTCGTCGAAATACCGCCAACAAACTCAAAAGTAGAAAAACATTTCAAAATCAATTCACATTACCAATGGGTTAGAAGATCGAAGCACATAATTTTTAAAGCTTTTAAAGTGGCCGCACAACTTCCGTTTGTTTTTTTTTTTTTAGAAATCTAATCGTATAGATCTAAAAAGGAGACTTTAGACTACACTTTGGTGGTTTTGGATCTACAGTCTAATATAAAAAGAGACGTCAAATGACAACAATGAGAAGCTAAATTTGTGAATAAGAATAATAAATACTTAAATCATAATAGAACAATTCTTTCTGTTTTTATATTTTTAAAAATTATATGCATTTTTAAAATTATGTATATATATTTTCTTTATTTTATATATATATATCTTTTTATATTTTTACAAATTTTCAAAGTTTATATTTGAAAAAAAAAAAGAAAATCTATAAGTTGTACAAAAGAAATGTCACTTGGCATTTTTTATTGGCTAACAAAACTATCAATTTTGTTTTAGGTCTGTTCAAAAATTGGACCAAAAAACCATAATTAAACAATTTTTTAGGTATTAGATTGAAAAAAAAAAAAGTATTAAAGTGAGAAAACAAGTTTACTTCAGGAATGAATTAAACTTTTCTTTTAATAATTTTATATGTTTTATAATTAAAAAAATGATAATTTCAAAATAAATTCTCAATTTTTTAAAAAAAATCCAAAAACCAGCACTAAGATTAAGATAAACAATCCATGATAATGAATTTCTTTTGACAATACCATCAATCCCTCGCATTTAATCTCCAATAATTAACTTTCTTTTGTTTTCAATTGAAAATGATAAGCAGGAAATTAGAAAAAGTTTTAGATTCAATAAGTAAACTGAGTCTGTCATAAATGTATCACAAAATTGCTTCATAAAACTCACTAAGCATGGCTTCAGTTAACCAATACATCGACTGATTAACCCCTTGTGCAATAAGGCATTCACAAAAAATTCATCTGAATCAAACCTTTGTCAAAGTAAATTCCCGTAACAGAACAAAAATAAATTCATCATATCTAGCATAAAAGAACAACAATTTCATCATAAATCTTAAAAAACTGAATCTATTCTCAAAGTACTAGAATTACTCATAACTGATCATCAGAGATGGTGTGGGAGACTGTGTAGTTGTCCATCATAGTGGCTTTTCTTGAACCTTCAATTTCATGGAGAAATTAAGGTCAGAGTAGAATCTTAGAGATCTTGTAATGAGTTGGATTCCAACATAAGTGGATGAACATCTGATTCCGATGTAGATGTTATGCTGCAATTCAGAAAATGTTCTGTTGAGAATGAAGTGAATTCCCAACTCTAAGCCGATTTTCTTACAATGACCTCAGCTTGTTTAAGCTGATCAGTGTGGATGTTGTCACCTTGTCGAGTTCTAAGTCTCTCGAGTTCCATGGCCACTTATTTCATTATTGGTCTATATCTCCCATCTAAGTTCAAGCATCTTTTTGCAAGTTGATCAACTATTATTACTTCATCCTTTTGATTGTCCTTCCCAATTTTAGCATCAATATTATCTAGCAGTTGGTTTTCTTCCATCAACAACATAAAATACGAGATTAAGCCTCTCTTTTCTTGTGAGCTGAATGTCGAGATTGCCTTTTTTTTCCGGTTAAGAGCTCGACAATAAGCACTTCGAAACAATAAACATCACTATTTTTAGAAAATTGACTTGACTGGAAATATTCGAGATCTAAGCACCCAAAAGTCCCAAGCACCTGAGTCATCAAGTGAGTTTGATCAATGCTGATTGATCTAGATGTTCCGAAGTCTAATACTTTCGCTTGGAACTTTTCATCTAATAGTATGTTACTAGACTTGATATCTCGGTGATAAATGGGGATGGATGCAGATAAGTGCAAGTAAGATAACCAATAAAAACAGTAGAAGTAGATAACCAAAAAGTGGAAGCATAATTGAAATGATGACTTTGGTCCTTTCTCTATGACCATGGTTGGCTAGAAAAGAAGGAACACAAGCCGTTAGTCCAGTGGCATTACAGCATAGGCCTTTATTGTTTCTCAAGGCATCAAACGAAGCCTCATGAAAAGCCTTAAGATTTGGAATAGAACCTTCAAATTGATTGAAAGATATGTTCACAAATCTCAAACCACGCAAATTATTATAAGTTTCCGGAATGGAACTGTTGAGCATATTGTGAGAAAGGTTCAATACTTCCAAGGACTATAATTTTCCAAATTGTTGTGGGATACCTCCAATAAGTGAGTTCTGACTCAAATCTAGGCTTTGAAGAGCATTAATATAGCTTATTGAAGATGAAATGCTTGAGGTTATTCTTCCTCAAATTCAAGTTGAATAACTTGAGGCAATTTCCAAGATCATCAGGAATAGGCTCACTAAAATTGTTTGATGCCAAGTCAAGTTGTTCTAGTTTATAAAGAATATATATGTCTTAGAATGCCCGAAAAACCTAAAAATCATGTTTTTGCGCAGTTTAGGGTGCAATCCCATGTAAATGACACGGATTGTCACACGGTCATGTGGTAGCCCATTTGGAAATGGTCAACTTGTGTGGCTCCTGTAGATCGCTCCGATTTTTCAATTTTCGCTCATTTTACTCCCAAATGCTCTCCTAAGTATAAAAACATGAATTTAAAAGATTATAAGCATAAAATTCACCATTTACATCAAATAATCACCCAAAAATATATTAAGAACGAGGTTAAAACATATTACTTTTAGCTCTTATCAATGTTATTCTCATCATATTGATCGGTAATTAATTCCAACTCTTTGGAACTGAAGAGTTTATATTTATCCAGACCACATTCATTTAAAGACATCTTTTTTTGAAACAAGAATCCACCATTTCTTTCAAAGAGTTTTTATTTGAGTTTAATATACTTTCTTCCCTGCAGTATGTTATAAAGCCACCATACCCGACAATTAGAAACAAGAGCCCTATACTCAAGCCAATACCCACATGAGATCCAAATAAATATGTAACTTAAATGATTAACTCCTAAAATCGTTGATGTTACCATTTAAACTACTATTTTAAAAGAAAATTTAGTTGGACATGTCTCTTGTTATATGATGTTGTGTATCTTATAAAAAAATATTGTTTTTAAAGATGTTATAATGGTCTATTTGAGAATTTAGATTTGAAAATTTGAACTTAAATTTGGAGTATTATGTAAATGATAAGAATGAAATGCATGTTATGGATAAATTAATTCAGATTTAATCTAATTTATATTAGAAAAGATATAAACAAAGATTTATCAAATCCAAAATTTTTTTAAAGATTTCGATGAATTATATAACCTAGAGTTGTCATATCGATTGCGCAAATAATTATCATCCAGGGAGATATTGAGAACTTCTAAAAGGGTGTTGCTTAAGAATGCTTTGGTGGTGTTAAAGTGGTATTACAACGAATGAAAAGGTGGCTGCTAATGTACCAAAAGGGTATGGGATGCTTACGTTTCCGCAGTTGCTTTCACATCCAGGTTTTGCTCGGGCTGCTACTGAAGTTGTTATACAGCAAGCTCCTTAAACATGCAACCAAACCCCATCATCCCTCTCTCGGCTTATGTAATTCTATAGAATAACTTATAGGAATAGCATGCATGTACCAAGATTCAATGCCATTTTAATAGACAAGTTATGGAATACTATAGCCGATAAATGATTCTTTATCGCTGTGCTGACTCGTTCATTTTCCTTTAAAAATTTTTCATATTTTATTTTTTTGGATTTAAAAACTTTTCTTCCATTATCTAAATGAAGCTTACAGCAATTTAAATTCACCCTTCGATGGATAAACAATGCATACTACAATTCACTCCAGTAACTTGTTTTTCACTGCAGATTTAAGTAGTGTACTTGACTATGAATAGTCAACTCAGCTCCAAGTCTTCGTCGTTTTAGTCTGAAATTTATTATTTCCTTCCTTCTTTTTTTTTTATAATAAATAGGGATAAGGTTTGATGGCTGGTGAGAATATTAAGTCTCGCCATCAATCAATTATTTTTTTTCAATAAATTATATTAAATATTGATAAATTTAATATGTTAAAAAGCCTTTCAAGAAAATGCAAAAAAATTAAGCAAAGTACTGTATTAAATTCATATTCAATTAAATCCTTATCGTTAATTAAAATAATAAGTTAAACCTCTCCATTAACGGAATCCGTAATTAATCATGTTGATCGTTAAAATAAATTGACGGATCAATTAAAGGGTAACACACGACAACATTAAATATTAAAAATCATAAAATATAAAAATTAAATATTTAAAATTATTAAAATGGACACAAATTTAAAAATTATAAAAACTTATAAATATTATAAAAATATAAAAATAACAAATCATAAAAATTTTATAAAATTAATAAAAATATTTACAATTTTATGAAAATCATAAAATATTAAAAATATATAAATTAGTAAAAAATATAAAAACTTATCAATATTATAAAAATATAATAATTAAAATTTTATAAAAACATATAAAATTTATAAAAACTCATTTAAATCTCTAAAACCATAATTACACGTTACATCACAGCAAACCAACTGTTGGACAATAGGATTAATCATAAGATCATTGGAGTTATTTTCATGCTGAATAAAATGTTCTTGATATTCTATAAATAAAATGACAATTGTTGGACCCTCTCCTTTTCATTGATAAATTTATTATTATTTTTAAAATTTTTAAATCGAATATTTTTTCAGTGCAATACAATAGTTTGAACATTAAAAAGTTAAAAATTATTTGTTAAATATTATATGATAAAAAGTATTTTTAGTACAGTTAGATACTATTAAATCAATATTTCATTATCCAACTATTAACATATATTGGTATGCAATATTATGAACAAAAATTTTTAGAACTGAACCAATGGTCGAACCGGTCAAGCTACTAGTTCATCAATTCGACCAGTTTAATTAAAGAAAACATTAAAAAATAAATGATTAAATAAACTAAAAAAATTAGTTCAACCGCCCAATTCCTTGGTCAACCAGTTTAATAGCTTTCTTCGAACCAATATCTTTGTCAATTTTGATCTAACCAATCTGATCAACTAATCTGGTCCAGTTTACTTTTTTAAAGATTTTTTATAATTTTATATGTTTATATTAATTTTAATATTTTTGAATATTTTTATAATTTTTATAAGTTTATAAGAATTTTTTATGTTTTTATAAAATTTTAAATATTTTAAATATGTTTTAGTTATTTTATATTTTTCTGTAATTTATTAGAGTTTATTAAGTTTTTATTTTATAATATTTATAATTTTTTATATTATATAAATCTATATAAATTTATATTTAGTAATTTTTATAATTTGTATAGTCTTTTCTGATTATTTTATTTTTTAATAATTTATATGAAAAAATATTAAATCAAACCAAAAGTTATCACATATCACCATCTAATTGGCATGTCAATTTACTTTAACGATCAACATGGTCAACCATGGGTTCCGTTAACAGTGGTGCTTAATTAATTATTTTTAATTAATGATAAAAACTCAATTGGGTGCGAATTTAATACAAGGATTAATTAATTTGTTTACATTTTGTTAAGGGTTTTTACTTATAAACTTTTATTTGATTATAATTAAAATTAATTAAATTTTTTTATTTTCTCAATTTCTTCCTGTATATCAATATAACAAAAATTTTCTAAACTCGATTTTAAAATTATATTTTTTTCCAAATTTATTAACTTTCAGACATCAAATATTATCCCATAAACAATCACTTTATACCTCGAATGTTTAAATATTACATATAATTGCTGAGCAAATAAAAAAGTAGTAGTTTCATGATTAGTTATTAATCTATAATTTTCAACTTCACTATGAGATGAACTTTTTCCTTATAAATTCCAAATTAAAGTATATGAAAACATACAATGATACTTTCAAGTCTTTATTCCCACTTCCATTTTGCCAACCTCTCAACATACATGGAAAAATAAGAGTTTGAATAGTATTAAGAGAGAAGCCACCTTTGTTGTCTTATATACAAAACAAGCCATAGTTTTGATTGTCTTTTGATGTTGATTGTAATAAAATTAAAAAACATTGAATCTTTTAAGTCATTATGTTGCTCCGAAGCTTCCACATAATGTGGAATAAAATGCTACTGGTTTTATACTTTTCCACGCCATTACGAATCCACCATTCTTCACCGCATGAGGGTTATTAGAGAGTACCCGTACTTATGTCTCCTTTCCCCAGCAAACACGCCTTTCATTCTACTACTATTTTTTATTATTTATATTTTGGTAAAAGTATTATAGACTCTTTATAAGGAGGTAAGTTGTATTTTGACTCCTCCATTCTTATATATTAGATTAAAGAGTAAATTGATCCTTCTGTCTAAAATTCCATTCATTTGTACTATTAAAAGTTGGCGTGGTTGATGAAATAACTAGACAATGGCATGTGATGTGCCATGTGTATATCATGTTGACGACATGGACCAATTTTTAATAGCAAAAATGGATGAAATTTTCAACAAAGATACTAATTTTGCTCTTTGATCTAATTTATAGAGATTAATTTACCCATTATTTAAATAAATGAAGTAAAATATAATCTAACTCCTAGTATAAGAATCCCTATGATACTTCTACCATTATTGTTAATGGACTATATGATAATTATTAAGTTCTATTTGTTTTTATTTGAAAAATAATAATTCTCTTCATCATAAAAGTTTAGTGAGAGATATATCAAGACCACTAAATTAGTAGTATCAGATGCACCTTAGTAATCAACCACAAAAAAGAAACAGCTAAGAAACACTCAAAACTAAAATTACTAATACTACCAATCGTTTAAGATAAAATAAAATGAACTATCGTCACCGCGACCACTAGAATCTATTTATAGACATATTTTCGCCAGTAACACCTAGTAGAACTTATTTGCCAAAAAATTATTACGGAAGCAGGTTACAAAAACCAACGGAAAGAGAAAAATCAAAAGAAGATGTCACAATGAAAATGGATAGAAAGATGTGATTATCAACTTTTATATCTAATGAATAGTAATTTATAAATTTATACACGTGATGTCACGTAATTTATTGCACGCCATTTTTATATGCAATTATATAAGAATGTATATAATTATCATATTATTAATATGTGTATTCTTTTATTAGTGATATATAATTATATAAAAATGTATATTGCAATTGTAATACCCAATTTTTCTGCCCTGGCCCATACAAAATAAAAACACAGCAGGCCCAATTACCCATCTACAGACTAAACCCAAAAATTCAGCCCAATTCCAGCATAGCCCAAAGCAAAATAGAAACCCTAGCAGCAAGTAGCCGCAACAAGCAGCAACCTCCCCAGCCTCCAGTCGCCGCAGGACTCAGAGATTGGCCTCCCCACGCGCGCCGTTCGCTCCACGACACCTGCAAAAACGGATTCAAAGAATCCGAAAGAGAAAAAACAGCAAAGGCAGATATTGATTTTATTATTTTTCTTTTTCTTTTTTCGGGCTATAAAAAGCCTTTAGAAATCTGTAAATGGGGGGAATTTTTGGAAGAATCAAATAAAAAAGGATTCAATATCAACAAATAAATTTTCTTTAGCCGAATACAAAAGGTGTTTTTTTCATTTTCTCAGCATTTTGAGTTTCGTTTTTTTTTCTTTTTTTCTTTTAGCCTTTTTTTATTATTTTATTTTTCATTGAAAATAAAAAGAAAGGAGGAAGAAACTTACCTAGTCGCCGGAGTCGACGAGCCGGCGTCTTCTCCGTCGATGGAGGCGTCGTGCTCGCTGAAACTCACGGTGGCGATCGAAGGACTGGCGGCGGCTTCTGGGGTTGGGGTTTTGAAACCCTAACAAAGAAAAAGCAAAAAGAATCAAGGGTTTTTTTTTTTTGTTTGTTTTAGTTATAAATGTTTTTTTTTTGGTTAAAATTTAGTTTAAATAAGAAGGATAAAACGGCGCCGTTTGATGGCCTTGACCCGCGCGGTGACCCGACTCGGAGGGGAGGATCCGCGCGTCCTAGCCTGAGAGATAAAATTGCGCATTTAGCCCCTCTATTTTGTGACGCGCTTCAATCAAGCCCCTTTTGGTTATTTTTTTAAAATTAGCCGCGAATTTCATTTCTGTTTCAACTTGGTCCCTCGCTACGCAGCGTTTTGGATGGTAGGATTAATTTCTATTTTAGTCCCCCATAGCTGTTCGCGTGTTCAAGTTCGTCCTTTTTTTATTTATTTTCGAATCTACCCCATTTTTTGTTTTTAAGTTCAATTTAGTCCCTTTTTAGTTTTTTTTCTTTTTTTTATACCATTATTTATTATTATATTATTTACTATTACTGTTATTATCATTATTTCTATATTCATACACGCATGGTTTTTACATAAATATATATATATATGCATTTTTTTTCATATAGTACATACGCATATTTTTATATATAATATATATGCATTTTTTTAATATATATATATATATTTTTAAGCTTTTATGAATACGTGCATATCTTTTATTCATACGTTTTTTTTATATATATATTTTTATAATTTTTTAAAACTTTTATATACTTTATATTTTATATATATACTTATACATTTTTTATTTTGTAAATATATACACATATACATTTTTTTTATATATTTTTACTTTATTTTCACAATTCTCATATTCATATATACATGCATTTTTAGAAATTATTATAAGTTTTTATGTATTTCATTCCCTTTTTATGTGTATACTTATATGTATGTTTTATATATGCAATAACATTTTATCATGTCTTTCAGAAAATATATATTTTGGTTGCGTCAAAGCATTAAAATCATCATATTTTATAAATCTCTAAAATATTTGGCATTCATGATTCTCGAGAAAGATCGTGTCCTAACTTACTGGATTGCGATTATTTTTCGATGAATTTAGAAAGCCAAGTATTTGTTTTGCAATAAATTCACAAATTTCAAATAAAGCTTATTCTCGGGAATTCAAAGATGTTGGGTCCTAACTTACTGGTCCTGATATTTTGACTTTTCGAAATAAGGATTTTCAAAAGCAAAAGGCAATATTCGGGTATTTTGAAGATTTAAAAATATCATGCCCTAACTCACTGAGTGTGGTGTTTTATTTCTTTGAAATAAGAATATCCTATTATTTTGATTCATTCATGAAATAAAAAGTTTCCTTTTAAAATCTTTTCAAATTTTCGACACCAAGGCATTAAAGAATCAATTTGGTACCGATTTTGGGCGTTGCGAGGGTGCTAATCCTTCCTCTTGCGTAACTGACTCCCGGACTCATTTTCTCAAATTTCGTAGACCAAAATCATTTTAAGGTGAGCCGATCACAACATAATAAAGGATCGGTGGCGACTCCAGTTTTATTTTTAAAGTCGACAACTAACTTTTTTTGTTTTCAAAAAACGATTTCGACAGCTTGGCGACTCCACTGGGGACCCTAGAGAGTCGAGCCGTGAATTGGTTATGTTTTGTCTTTTCGTCGAAAATCAAAAGTTTTTAAAAATCATGATTTCCCTGTGCATTCATTTTCAGCATGATATGTTTGCATGATTAGACCAAGTTGGTTGATCTGTATTTGCATTTTGCATTGCATGGTCCGTTTTACCCCTTAAGTGGGAGCGAGAAACTAGTCCTTAGTGAGGTTTTCACCTCTGTGCAGGGTAGTGGACCGCTTCCGGGATACATCCGTACCTATGTCTTCGTGAGATTTTCATCTCTGTGCAGCCATAGGGAAATGTATCCCCCTGAACTGAACTTGGTCCACATGAGCCTATAATGGGTGAGGATCGAGGAATCTGCTGGTTCGGGTACCCTTACTCTAGAAACTAAGCCTCATATAGTGAGCTTTAGGAACTTGCCCTAGGTAGAGCTATACCAAACCCTAATGGATTCCTGAATAAATGCTCTTACTATTTCATGTTTGTATTGGATTATATCTTTTGGTGTGATACTGACTTGGGTTTATTTTGTTTTGATTGCATGACCTCATGATTCCATTGCATTTGCATCTTAGAAAAGAGATGTTGATTTGAGTTCGATTACTAGATTAGAAAGCTTGTTATGGAATACGGGTTTCTTGATAAGGTGGAAGATAATACGGTGGTCTGAAGAAAACGTGACACGAAAGGTAATAGCCTAACAAGAGGAGTATACGACTTTGCTGCATGACCTGAGGATCCAAACTGTCAAAGTTTATTCAAAAGTCATCAAAGGTCCCAATCTCATAAAGAAGCTAATGAACGTGAATGAGCAAGGATTTACGACCTAGATCAAACAAAAAGGAGATCAAATTCGTGAGATGTATCTTAATATCTAAAGGGTCAATGTCTTCACTTGGAGTATGAGGGTAAAGCCGTATATATATGTCCGCTTTATGTAAAGAGATTTGTTTTCTAGTAAAGTTTTCTAATAAAAAATTGAACATGAATCAACGTCTCTTTTCGCATTCATTTCATGCATTTGCATTTCATTACATCATATGCATTAAACATGGTTAAAGGGTCCTAATTAACTAAAATTATTGCTCAGTTAACTCGGAAACCAACCAACCGACCAAGCACCGTTATGGCACTCGAGCAAAGATTAAGGACATGGATCAGAGATTGGAAAAACTCGAACAGTGTCAGAAGGAGATACAAGACCGACTTCAGCTACATGTGCAGGAGCGGTTAGATAAGATGCAACAGGATATGTCTGAGAAGATGCGAGAATCTTAAGATGATATGATGGTGAAGCTAACCTAGCTGATAACTAGGGGAAGTGATAAAGGAAAGGGCTCCATGGAAAATGTCGAGGAGGGAAATGATGATGAACCTCTCTATCCTCCAGGTTTCACCCCTCCACATGTGCGAACTCAAGCTGAATACCCATGTAAATCTACTGTTACGATCAAGCCTCAGCAGTCCCAGGCCGGTGCTTTAAATTTTCAAGCTGGATTGGGTTCTAATCCCGGAAACCACCTTGTTAACTTTGTTCCTGACTTCGATGAAGGGGCTGGAAAGGAAAGATTAAAGGAGGAGTTACCAAGGCAGTTAGAGGAAAGGTGCAAATGGCTAGAGGAGAAATTCAAGGCGATGGAAGTCACTGAAAGCTATCGCGGGATTGACGCTAAAGAGCTAAGCTTAGTTCCAGATTTGGTACTCCCTCACAAGTTTAAGATGCCAAAATTCGAGAAGTACAATGGGACAAGTTGCCCAGAAGCTCACATCACCATGTTCTGCAGACGAATGGCGGGATATGTTAATAACGACCAACTCCTGATACATTGTTTCCAAGACAGCCTTGCAGGGGCAGCATCCAAATGGTACAATCAGTTGAGTCGTGCCACGATTGGTTGATGGAGGGACCTGGCACAATCGTTCATGAAACAATATAGTCATGTGACAGACATGGCTCCTGATAGAATCACCCTTCAAAACATGGAGAAGAAGCCGAGTGAAAGCTTCAGGCAGTACGCACAGAGATGGAGGGAGGTTGCGGTCCAGATTCAGCCACCGCTCTTGGAAAAAGAAATGGCCATGTTGTTCATTAACACCTTGAAGGCACCGTTCATTACACATATGCTAGGAAGTGCCCCAAAAAGCTTTCCTGACATAGTCATGAATGGCGAGATGATTGAGAATGCCATCAAGAGTGGGAAGATCGATGCGGGAGAGGGTAACAGAAGATCGGCCTTGAAGAGGAAGGAGAGCGAGGTGAACAACACGAGCATGTACAGCAAGGGTTACTCGAGGTCAGTAACAGTGAGTCAGCCAGGAAAGGTGGCTACTAACCAACAAAGTTCATTGAGACAGGAATCTGGAGTGAAACCAGGTACTGAGAAGCTCCAGTTCACGCCAATTTCGATGTCGTATAAGGAGCTGTACCAAAGCTTATTCGATGCGCACGTTGTTTCCCCTTCCTACTTAAAACCCCCACAACCTCCATATCCCAAGTGGTATGATGCGAACGCACAATGTGACTACCACGCGGGAATTACGGGGCATTCAATCGAGAATTACATTACCTTCAAAAAGCTAGTTGAAAAACTCATCAACATGGGTGTTGTCAAGCTTGATGACTCATCTAGTGCAAGAAATCCGCTACCCAATCATGATTGAGGATGGAGGGACTACAATGTATGAAGAAGTGGTGAGAAATTTGCACATCGATACCATATATGCGGACACAATTAAAAGGGTCTTTGTTAGATATTCGCCTTAGAGGTGTTTTAAATAATGGGACTGGAGAGGAAATCCCTAAAATATTTAGAGTCTATTAGAGTAATGTTCAGAACACACTTGTTGCTTTCAGCCTAGAAGCAATAAGAATTTCTTTGTGAAATAGGCTCACGTCTGAATATTATTATTTTAATGAATACATTATTGCAATCATCTTTGAGCAAATGTTCTTTCAATCTTTACGTTTTCTATTCTTTCAAATTTTTTCTGCCAAATTATTCATTCATTCATTCATATTACTCATACATTCTTTTGTATATTCTTCGGTACCCACCATGGGTCCCCAAATATTAATGACATGAGTGACGCTGCTACAGACTTAGAATCTCCTTTTGAGTGAGACATGTGTTTAGAGGGATCTCATGACTTTGAAGATGACGTAGATTGTAGCTTATCTCCAGACTTGAGGAGGGTGATAGAATAAGAGGATAGACAGATCCTACCTCACAAGAAATCATTAGAAGTTGTGAGCTTGGTGAAGATTAGAATTGACATGACTGAAAAACAAAGCAAGACGTTGCTGAGTTACTTCAAGCATTCAAAGATGCCTTCGCATGGTCATACCAGGATGTACCCGGTTTAAGCGTTGTCATTTGAACAATAGCCCGATATCAGAAATTTACAGTATGTTCAAGGTGAATATCATGAATGGCGCAATGAAAACTCTATCGGGGCAATGCCACTCTTTCCAGTTTATCATGATTTTTTCATTGAAGGTGAAATTCGTTCTCTTCGAGTTTTGGCTGAGCTGAAGTAGGATAAAGATCCAATTCTGATACGTTTAGTCGAACCTAATTGAAGAAAAAGGCTAGAAGCTATTCATTACGGTCAGATATACCAGAAATGAATGATACGAGCTTATAACAAAAGGTTCATTCCAGAGAATTTCGCGAGGGTGACCAAATGTTGAAAATCCTCCCTCTACAAAAATATTTTGGAGGGAAATGGATGCCAAATTGGGAAGAACCTTATGTTGTAGAGAAGGGTATTTTTCCAAAAGGAGCTTTAATTTTGAGCGAGATGGATGATAAACCTGCAAAGTCTTGTAAACTCAAATTCAGTCAGGAAATACTCCGCTTAAAGAAGGGGATGACCAAGGTAAAAGCTCGCAAAGGGTACTTTGAGTCGTAAAAAATGATGAGATGAAAAATGAAAAAGTGAAAATGAAAACTGAAAAATAAAAAAGTAAAATGGAGAGGCTAAGGTGAAAACCCGCAAAGGGCGCCTTAGACCAAAGGGAATTTGAGTTGAAAACCCGAAAAGGGCGGCTCAAATGATTGATCAAAATGGCATTTGAAATTATCAGAGCAGCTCAAATACTGATCAGAATGGGGCATACAGTGGTCTTGCTATACCTGAATCAGCAGGAAAGGGTAGGCGACATCTTGGGGCATCGACAAAGTACTGTAGATCTCCTAAACACATGTTAAACTCAGAATGGTCTTCAGAAAGTCTGTACAGCAAAGTTCAAGCTGCGATATCTGGGGCACCTAATCCTTATACTATTATTCTTGGAACACTTCATTCATTTCCAAGATACGCATTCTTAAATCAATTTCTTTGTTATCCATCTTTATTATCCTTGACAATTTATTCATTTCGAGCTATGCTCAGAACCAACTCTATTCTTATCCATAATCTTTTTGCAAGCATGTTGCAATAAAATAATAATTAATGGACTAATAAAACTTTCACAATGGAAGTATTGCATATTACTCTAGAAGCTTCTAAATAATATAGGAACCTCAAATAGGACTATTATTTAGAACGTACTAGGTTCAAGGGTGGGAAATCCAATAAAGAGGAGTCTAAACTAAGACTATCCCTTTGAATTTTCTTGTCTAAAGTATTGATTGAACAAAATGGAAAGATGTCGTGTTGGTGACAAAGCTTCAATGAACGAGCAAGCAATGATCGTCAAATAATAAGTTGTTCTTGGAGAAGAAAATTCTTCGTTTGTGCATGAGCATTTGGTATGACTCCCTAGGAATGGTGAAAATGTCAAAAGAGCTTCACATTCTGCATCCTTGAATTGTGATATTGGAGGATTGAGAAAAGGCCAAAACTTTTTGCTCTTGGGTTACAACGGGAGGAAGATAGAACAAATTTTTGCATCCCAGTGGATCAAACTTGGAGGTTTACAGTGGGGGCAATCTGGTTAAGTGTTTCTTTGGAGACGCTAGCCGAGCAAAAAGGTGCTATAGCACATTTGCGATAAAACTTTAATAAACTTTGAGTAGTGATAACCCAAGTGATATGGAGGGATCATTCTAAAAAAAATGACATTCTGCATTCTTCCAAATGTCATTCATACATGTCTAGTTAGGGGCATTTGATTCATTCTGTTCATGACATCCTATTAGGCATAATTAGGTTCATAAGATGAATTATACAGGTTATGTTCCACAGAGAACATATTGGTGAAATCATAAAGCCTTATCTCCCTGAGCAACAGTAGGGTAGGTTGAAAGAAAGTAGATCTTGTCTTCCCATTTTGGTGGTGAAGTAGATCTAAGAAAACAGATCTTGTCTTCATGTACTGGCGTAAAGTAGATTAAAGATAACAGATCTTGTCTTCCCATACTAGTGGCGAAACAGATCAAACAGATCTTGTCTTCATGTATTAGCGTGAAGTAGATCGAAGATAGCAGATCTTGTCTTCATGTATTGGTGTGAAGTAGATCAAAGATAGCAGATCTTGCCTTCCTGCATAGACAGCGAAGCAGATCGAAGATGGTAGATTTTACCTGCTCGTGGTTACAGTGGAGTACATTGAAGCCAGTAATTCTACTTCCCTAGGCAGCAGTGGAATAGATTGAAGATTTCAGATCTTGTCTCCGTAAGCAGTAGTGGGGCAGATCAAAGATGGTGAATTTTACCTCCCTGTGGTTACAGTGGAGTACATTGAAGCCAGTAATTCTATCTCCCTGGGCAGCAGTGGAATAGATTGAAGATTTCAGACCTTGTCTCCCTAAGCAGTAGTGGAGCAAATCAAAGATGGCAGATTTTACCTCCCTGTGGTTACAGTGGAGTACATTGAAGCCAGTAATTCTATCTCCCTGGGCAGCAGTGGAATAGATTGAAGATTTCAGATCTTGTCTCCCTAAGCAGTAGTGGGGCAAATCAAAGATGGTGAATTTTGCCTCCCTGTGGTTACAGTGGAGTACATTGAAGCTAGTAATTCTATCTCCCTGGGCAGCAGTGGAATAGACTGAAGATTTCAGACCTTGTCTCCCTAAGCAGTAGTGGAGCAAATCAAAGATGGCTGATTTTACCTCCCTGTGGTTACAGTGGAGTACATTGAAGCCAGTAATTCTACTTCCCTAGGCAGCAGTGGAATAGATTGAATATTTCAGATCTTGTCTCCCTAAGCAATAGTGGAGCAAATCAAAGATGGCGGATTTTACCTCCCTGTGGTTACAGTGGAGTACATTGAAGCCAGTAATTCTACTTCCTTGGGAAGCAGTGGAATAGATTGAAGATTTCACATCTTGTCTCCCTAAGCAATAGTGGGGCAGATCAAAGATGGTGAATTTTACCTCCTTGTGGTTACAGTGGAGTACATTGAAGCCAGTAATTCTATCTCCCTAGGCAGCAGTGGAATAGATTGAAGATTTCATATCTTGTCTCCCTAAGCAGTAGTGGAGCAGATCAAAGATGGTGAATTTTACCTCTTACAGTGGAGTACATTGAAGCCTGTAATTCTACTTCCCTGGGCAGCAATGGAATAGATTGAAGATTTTAGATCTTGTCTCCCTAAGCAGTAGTGGAGCAGATCAAGGATGGTAGATTTTACCTCCCTGAGGTTATAGTGGAGTACATTGAAGCTAATAATTCTATCTCCTGGGCAGCAGTGGAATAGATTGAAGATTACAGATCTTATCTCCCTAGGCAGTAGTAGAGTAGATTGAAGATGGCAGATTTTACCTCCCTGAGGTTACAGTGGAGTATATTGAAGCCAGTAATTCTATCTCCCTGGTCGGCAGTGGAATCGATCGAAGAAAGCAGATCTTGTCTTCATGTATTGGCATGAAGTAGATCAAAGAGAGCAGATCTTGTCTTCCCATACTGGTGGCGAAGTAGATCGAAGATACAAGTTTTATCTCCCTGAAGTTGCAATGGAGCAGACAGAAATAACTGGTCCTATCTCCTTGGAGTTGCAGTGGAGCGGATTAGGACCACAGATCTTATCTCTCTGAAGTTGCAGAAGGCAGATCGCATCCAGTCTTATCTCCCTAAAGTAGCAGTGGAATAGACAGAAGTAACCAATCCAATCTCCTTGAAGTTGCAATGGAGTGGATTAAAATCATAGATCTTATATCTCTAAAATTGCAGTAGAGCAGATCGCATCCGATTTATCTTTAAGTCGTAGCAGAACAAGTTGAAGCTATAAGTCTTGTCTCCCTGAAGTTGCAGTGGAGCAAATTAAAGATAACAAATTTTGCTTTTGAGAAGCTACAACGTGTGAATCCTATCTCATCGACATTCCAGTGGGGTAGATTGGAGCACCAGTTCCTATACCTCTGAAGATGCAGTAGGAAGGAATGATGCTACCTAAAGAAAAGAAGCACTGAAGAAGTCAAGGCTTAGTAAAACCAGGCACAACGAGCAAAGAGGGGCAGCTGTAATACCCAATTTTTCTACCCTGGCCTATACAAAATAAAAACACAGCAGGCCTAATTACCCATCTACAGACTAAACCCAAAAATTCAGCCCAATTCCAGCATAGCCCAAAGCAAAATAGAAACCCTAGCAGCAAGTAGCCGCAACAAGCAGCAACCTCCCCAGCCTCCAGCCACTGCAGGACTCGAAGATCGGCCTCCCTACGCGCGCCGTTCGCTCCACGACACCTGCAAAAATGGATTCAAAGAATCCGAAAGAGAAAAAACAGCAAACACAGATATTGATTTTATTATTTTTTTTTCTTTTTTCGGGCTATAAAAAGCCTTTAGAAATCTGTAAATGGGTGGGATTTTTGGAAGAATCAAATAAAAAATGATTCAATATCAACAAACAAATTTTCTTTAGCCGAATACAAAAGGTTTTTTTTTTCATTTTCTTAGCATTTTGAGTTTCGTTTTTTTTCTTTTTTTCTTTTAGCCTTTTTTTATTATTTTATTTTTCATTGAAAATAAAAAGAAAGGAGGAAGAAACTTACCTGGTCACCGGAGTCGACGGGCCGGCGTCTTCTCCGTCGACGGAGGCGTCGTGCTCGCTGAAACTCGCGGCGGCGATCAAAGGACTGGCGGCGGCTTCTGGGGTTGGGGTTTTGAAACCCTAACAAAGAAAAAGAAAAAAGAATCAAGGGTTTTTTTGTTTGTTTTAGTTATAAATGTTTTTTTTTGTTAAAATTTAGTTTAAATAAGAAGGATAAAACGGCGCCGTTTGATGGCCTTGACCCGCGCGGTGACCCGACCCGGAGGGGAGGATCCGCGCGTCCTGGCCTGAGAGGTAAAATTGCGCATTTAGCCCCTCTATTTTGCGACGCGCTTCAATCAAGCCCCTTTTGGTTATTTTTTAAAATTTGCCGCGAATTTCATTTCTGTTTCAACTTGGTCCCTCGCTACGCAGCGTTTTCGATGGTAGGATTAATTTCCATTTTAGTCCCCCATAGCTGTTCGCGTGTTCAAGTTCGTCCTTTTTTTTATTTATTTTTGAATCTACCCCATTTTTTGTTTTTAAGTTCAATTTAGTCCCTTTTTAGTTATTTTTTTCTTTTTTTATACCATTATTTATTATTATATTATTTACTATTACTGTTATTATCATTATTTCTATATTCATACACGCATGGTTTTTACATAATATATATATATATATATGCATTTTTTTTTTCATATAGTACATACGCATATTTTTATATATAATATATATGCATTTTTTAATATATATATTTTTAAGCTTTTATGAATACATGCATATCTTTTATTCATACGTTTTTTTTATATATATAATTTTATATTTTTTAAAACTTTTATATACTTTATATTTTATATATATACTTATACATTTTTTATTTTGTAAATATATACACATATACATTTTTTTTATATATTTTTACTTTATTTTCACAATTCTCATATTCATATATACATGCATTTTTAGAAATTATTATAAGTTTTTATGTATTTCATTCCCTTTTTATGTGTATACTTATATGTATGTTTTATATATGCATTAACATTTTATCATGTCTTTCAGAAAATATATATTTTGGTTGCGTCAAAGCATTAAAATCATCATATTTTATAAATCTCTAAAATATTTGGCATTCATGATTCTCGAGAAAGATCGTGTCCTAATTTACTGGATTGCGATTATTTTTCGATGAATTTAGAAAGCCAAGTATTTGTTTTGCAATAAATTCACAAATTTCAAATAAAGCTTATTCTCGGGAATTCAAAGATGTTGGGTCCTAACTTACTGGTCCTGATATTTTGACTTTTCGAAATAAGGATTTTCAAAAGCAAAAGGCAATATTCGGGTATTTTGAATATTTAAAAATATTGTGCCCTAACTCACTGGGTGTGGTGTTTTATTTCTTTGAAATAAGAATATCCTATTATTTTGATTCATTCATGAAATAAAAAGTTTCCTTTTAAAATCTTTTCAAATTTTCGACACCAAGGCATTAAAGAATCAATTTGGTACCGATTTTGGGCGTTGCGAGGGTGCTAATCCTTCCTCGTGCATAACTGACTCCCGGACTCATTTTCTCAAATTTCGTAGACCAAAATCATTTTAAGGTGAGCCGATCACACCATAATAAAGGATCGGTGGCGACTCCAGTTTTATTTTTAAAGTCGACAACTAAACTTTTTTGTTTTCAAAAAACGATTTCTATAGCAATTATTCATTTGATCATCAGAGGTGGTGTGTGGTGTGTGAGACAGTGCAGTTCTCAGTAACAATGGTTTTTCTTAAACCTTCAATTTTATGAACAAATTAAGGTTAGAGCCATAGGACAGAAAACAGAATAGAAACTTAGAGATCTTGTACTAAACTGGATTCCAACATAAGTGGATGAACATCTGATTCTGATATAGATGTCATGCTGCAATTCGGATAATGTTCTGTTGAAAATGAAGTGAAATCCCAACTCTCAACCTATTTTCTTACAACGACCTCAACTTGTTTAAGCTGATCAATGGGGATGCAGTCACCTTGTCGAGTTCTAAGTCTCTCGAGTTCCATGGCCACTTCTTTCATTGTTGGTCTATATCTCCCATCTAAGTTCAAGCATCTTTTCGCAAGTTGAGCAACTGCTACTACTTCATCCTTTTGACCATCCTTCCAAATTTCAGCATCAACAATATCTAGCAGATGGTTTTCTTCCATCGACAACATAAAATACGAGACTAAGCCTCTCTTTTCTTGCAATCCAAACGTTGAGATTGCCATTTTTCCCGTTAAGAGCTCAACAATAACCACTCCAAAACTATAAACATCACTCTTTTCAGTAAATTGACTTGACTGGAAATATTCGGGATCTAAGTACCCAAAAGTCCCAAGCACTTGAGTCGTCAAGTGAGTTTGATCAATACTGATTGATCTAGATGTTCCGAAGTCTGATACTTTCGCTTGAAACTTTTCATCTAGTAGTATGTTACTAGACTTGATATCTCGGTGATAAATGGGGATGGATGTAGATGAGTGCAAGTAAGAAATCGCACTCGCAACTTCCGCTACAATGCGTAATCGTATATCCCACGACCTCGGGTACTCTTCATTTTGATCATGGATGAGATGGGAAAGGGTTCCATTGGGGATGAATTCATAGACAAGGAGGGGCACTTCGGTCTCCAAGCAACAACCTAATAGCTTGATAATATTTCTGTGATCAATTTGAGAAAGAATAAAGATCTCATTGATAAATTGTTCAAGATACCCTTCGTCTATAGTCTTGGACTTCTTTACTGCAACAGTTCTCCCATCAGACAACATTCCTTTGTAAACCATGCCTTGGCCACCACAACCCAAGATTCTATTCTCATTAAATTGATCAGTAGCTATTTCCAATTCTTTGGAACTGAAGAGTTTAGCTTTATCCAGACCACCTTGATTTGAAGACATCTTTTTTTGAAACAATAACCCACCATTTCTTTCAAAGAGCTTTTGTTTGAGTTTAATATACTTTCTTCTCTGCAGGACCATAACCCAGCAATTAGAAACAGCAACCCTATACTTAAGCCTATACCTACATGAAATCCAAATAAATTGTAACTTAAATGTTAGCTCTTAAAATTGTTAATCTTACCATTTAAGCTACGATTTTGAAATAAAATTTAGCTGGACATATCTCTTGCTATCTGATAAAATTTAGATTTAAATTTTAATTATTATGTAAATGGTAAGAATGAAACGCTTATTATATAGAATAATTAGTTGAGATGTAATCTAATTTATATTAGAAAAATAAAAGAATATATAATTTATTGTATTGATAAAATAAATTGAGTTTTGGATAAATATTTAAATTTCTATTTTTTAAAGTTATAACAGATCTAATACAATCAATCATTTTAAGCATGAAACTAAATAATTAATATAAATCTGAGTAATTATTTTGTTAATTGAGTCCTTTGTAACAACTTTTGAGGTCAAAGTCTATCAAGCCTCCCTACACTACCTTATAAAATTTATTTTAGTCCCTCTACTAAAAGTTACACCATACCAATCTTTATATATTAAAATTTACTCAAATAACGACTCCATTATAATTGCTCATTAAATTACCGATAAATTGGACAAAACTTAACCATCTCAAAAAAAAAAAAAAAAAAAAAAATTCATGTAGTAAAATAACTCACGCTAAATACAGTACAATAAATTTGACTCTGGATTGAAAAGAAAAAGCCTCTTGTCTAAAATATAAAGAAAGTAATTGGCATGTACAAACCTAGTGTAACAACAAGAATGAGAAAACTCTCACGGTCCTGCGGCTTGAATATAGGACGGCAACCTGTTCCATTTTTCCGGCCATCACCCTCGAACCCTTCAGGGCATGAACAATTGCAGCTTCTAGGTGTATTATGACATGTGCCAAATTCATAGCAAGGCTTCTGTCTCTCACATTCATCAATATCTACAATTTTCAAACATTTTAAACTAAAATAATATTTGTATATAATTTGGCACAAAGTTGAAGTACGGATAGATAATTTTATCGAAATGAATCTACAATGGAGAAGAAGTTGAAACCTTTACCTCGGCAGCCGTATGAGAGGTAAGGATTACCCTGAAAACCAGGATTACACTTGCACAAATATCCAGGCCCATTTTCTGGATCTGTACAATCACTATTTTGCTTGCAAGCATAATTTTTTGGATCCATTTTAGCTTGTACACAGGTTTGATTCCCGATTGTCCAATCAAGAATAACCGGGTAATTATTTTTGTCGAAATTGGTGTCCCAAAGATCTGATGCGTGGAACTTATAGGCTCCATCTTCAACAAGAAATCCATAGCTGCAAGGATTGAAGCTCAACACGTGGGAGTGATTCCGAGGGCTACTGAAATTGAAGTAAATATGCCGGAGCAAGATCCATTTATCACATCGCCCGGGTCACCACAAAATGTTAGACATCCGGTTGAAAAGTTTTTTTCCGATATTCTGTTTGAAGAGTCAGTTTCGAAGAAAGCCTCGATGTAGGCGATAGTGTCACAACCGATGGCCGTGAACTTGTTTCTGGTATGAGATATGGTAAATTCCGAAAACGAGAACAGAAAATCGGGATATAAACTACGCCCTGATGAATTATAACAGTCATGACCCATTAAGTAATTATAACTAAAGCGCAAAGAGCCATCCAGAGAGATGTCAAGAACTTCTATATCACCGTCGCCTAAGAATGCTTTTGGGGGATTTAAAGTGGTATTACAACGAATGAAAAAGTGGCTGCTAATGTTGCAACTATTGGCTGTACCAAATGGGTATGGGATGCTTATGTTTCCGCAGTTGCTTTCACATCCAGCTTTTGCTTGGGCTACTACTGAAGTTGCCATAATTGTTACCAAAACTGCAAACACAGCAAGCTCCCTAAACATACAACCAAACCCAATCACCGCTCCTGTTTTTTCCCCCCACTCTTTCGGCATATGTAAATCTAGAATAAATTATAGGAACAGCATGCATGTACCAAGATTCAATGCCATTTTATTATACAAGTTGTAGAATACTATAGCCGGCACATGATTCTTTATCGCAGTGTTGACTCGTTCTTTTCCCTTTAAAACTTTTCATATTTTATTTTTTTCGATTTAAAAACTCTTCTTCGATATTCATTAAAAAAAAGGCTTAAATGAAGATTACAGCAATTTAAATTCACCCTTCGATGGATAAAAAATGCATAAATAATTGCTTTTATTTCATTTAAAAAGCTACAATTCACTCCAGTAACTTGTTTTAGACTGCAGATTTAAGTGGTGTACTTGAATATGAATAGTCAACTCAGCTCCAAGTCCTCGTCGTTTTAGTCTGAAATTTATTATTTCCTTCCTTCATTTTTTATTATAAATAGGGATAATGTTTCATGGGTGGCAAGAGTATATTCAGTCTCGCCATCAATCAATAATTATTATTATTATTTTAATAAATTATATTAAATATTGATAAATTTATTTCAATTTTATATGTTAAAAAACCTTGTAAAACATGCCGAAAAAAAATATTGTATTAAATTCACATTCAATTGAATCTTTATCGTTAATTAAAATAAAAAGTTAAACCTCTCCATTAGCAAAATTTATAGTTGACCACGTTGATCGTTAAAATAAATTGACGAATCAATCAAAGGGTAACACACGACAACTTTTAGTCTAATCTAATAATTTTTATAAACAATGATTAAAAATCATAAAATATAAAAAAATTAAATATTTAAAATTATTAAAATTGACACAAATTTAAAAATTATAAAATCTTATAAATAGTATAAAAAATTCTAATAAATTATAAAAAAATTATAAAAAGTGATTTTAAACCTCTAAAACCATAATATACACATTACATCACACTAACAGTTGGATAATAGGAAGGGTTATTAGATTGCTGGGGTCATTTTCATATTAAATAAAATGTTCTCAATATTTCACAAATAAAATGATAATTGTTAGACCCTCTCCTTTTTATTGATAAATTAATGTTTTTATTTTTAAAATTTATCTCCAATAATTTTTAAATACAATATAATAGTTTGAACATTGAAAAGTTGAAATTTATTTGCTAAGGATTGTATGATCAAAAGTATTTTTGGTATAGTTAGATACTATCAAACCAAAATTTCATTATTCAACTATTATTATATGTCGGTATGAAATATGATAACCAAAGTTTTCAAAACCGAACCAGTGGTCGAATCAATCAAGCCACCAGTTCATCGGTTTGACTAATTTAATTAAAGAAAATATTAAAATATCAAATAATTAAAAAAACTAAAAAAAATTAGTTCAACTGCCCAATCCCTTGGTCAACCGGTCTAATAGCTTTGTCCGAAGTGATATCCTTGCCGGTTTTAGTCTAACCAATCTAATTGTCTGATCTGGTTCAATTAATTTTTTTAATGATTTTTTTATAATCTTATATCAATTTTAATATTTTTGAATAATTTTTATAAGTTTGTACGTTTCTATAAAATTCTAAATATTTCAAAATATGTTTTAGTTATTTTATATTTGTTATAATTTATTAGAATTCATACAAATATTATTTTATAATATTTATAAGTTTTACAATTTTTTATCTTATATAAGTTTATGTAAATTTTAATATATATTTTTTTTTATAATTTGTATAGCATTTTCTGATTATTTTGTAATTTTTAATAATTTTTATGAGTTTTTATTATTTATATTTTTAAATATTTTGTGTGAAAAAATATTAAATTAAATCAGAAGTTGTCATGTTGCACTATCTGATTGGCATGCCAATTTATTTTAACAATCAATATGATCAACTAAGGGTTCCGTTAACGATGGGACTTAATTAATTATTTTAATTAACGGCATAGATTCAATTGGATGCAATTTTAATACAAGAATTAATTATTTTTCTACACTTCCTTAAAGGTTTTTTGACACAAACTTTTATTTGAGTATAATTAAAATTAATTTTTTTAGTTTTAAGTTGTTTAGATTTTTCTTAAGAGAAGTATTGAATATGAAAACATACATTATTCTCACTTCCATTTTGGCAACCTCTCAAATGAGTTTGAATGGTATTAAGAAAGAAGCCATGATTTTCGATGTTGAATATTTGAAGTGATTATGAACTAAGTTACTCTGAACCTTCCAGGTTATGTGGAATAAAATGCAACTCGCTTTATACTTTTCCTGGATATTCTTTTGAAACACCGAATGTTTTCTAGTTTATTTATTGGAGAAACAAAACAGACTTTTTTTATACATAAGCTTTCAGAGTGAATTAAAAAAATATGCTCATTTTTTTTTTAATTTAAGTATTTAGGCTGTATATATATATATATATATATATATATATATATATATATATTGATATTTACATATTTTGAAGAGAGAAATGAAAACGCGTCCTATAAGATGTATTTTTAAGAGATAAAACGAAAACGCACCTTGTAGGGCACATTTTTAGGGCAACTGTAACTTTTCCAACTATCACAATTCCAACGACTATACCCCAGCAGCCATATTTTTTCTTCTATAAACCCCTCCAAACTTCATTCTTTTCAATTCAAATTCCATTCTTAATTCTCAATTCTCTCGATAATTTCATTTTTAATATTTCTCTGAATCCTATTCTCTTCAATTTTATTTTATTCCTTATCATTTGTAAAATGACAAATTAGCTTATTCGTTTGGATCACAAGCACATCTCCAGCGTTCAATTACAAATCATAAGAAAATATTATGAAATTATTTAATTTTAATTAATTAATTACTATGTTGTTAAAATTATTAATTTTTTATGTTTATATACTCAAGTCGAAGATCAAATTTTGGAGCCGTATATACACAATTTAAGTAGGAGTGCATTGTTTTCCATTCATGGACACTTGTGAGATGTAGGATTCTTATATGTGGCTCACATGCTTGGGGGCACTAAATTGGATCCCCCACTTATTAGTGCTTTGGTGGAAAGACGGAGACCCGAGGCACACGCATTTTATCTTCCCTGTAGTGAGCATACAATTACACTCAAGGACATTAGTTAACAGCTCGGTCTACTAGTTGGTGGAGAAGTCGTTACGGGGCCAGTGGCTAGAGGTGAGTGTCAATTGGAGTGCAACATGCAAGCAACTACTAGGGAAAATGTCAAACAAGTTTAAGGGTACCAAATCGAGATGGGATGGTTGGAGGGCAACTTCAAACAAATTGAGGGCTTCACGAGCGAAGTTGAAAAAGAACAATTCGCGCATGCATTCATATTGAGGTTGGTCGAAGGTTTGCTTATACCAAATAAATTTCAAAATATGATACATTTAAGGTATCTACTACTACTAGCTGACTTGAAAGAAGCAAGACGACTTAGGCTTCCTTTGGTTTGGCTTTTACAACCAATGAGGTGCAGTTAGGGGGGAAAAATGGTACCAATCTCACTGCTATGCTGTTTGGTTCAGCAAGTCAGTGCAGTGAGTTTGCATCTCCACCACACTGGTCAGCTGAAAATCAACTGGAGATTTCAGCAACAATGGAGGTGCAGTGAGCTGTTGGTACTTTAACTCTCCAAAAATACCTTTACTTTTATTTATTATTTTACCAGAAAGTTAAACTAATTTCTGTTAGGCAAAACACGTTTGAGATCAAGCAGCCATTGAAAGGGAAAAAAGTAAAGCAACAAAACAGATAAAAAGAAGAAAAGAATATCAAGGTGACAAGAGATGGAAATGATGATGGTTAACACAGCACAATGCTTAGGAAGCCACCGTCGCCGGTTGTACTCCAGGTTCGGTTGCGATCGGATTTGATGGGAATCAAGGACTGGTTCAAGTTCAACCCCAGCAACAAAATGAACAACGACCCATTGCTGCTACTACTGTGAAAAGAAGTTCAAGCAATTCTGGGTCCTCAACTTTCCTTGCAGTACTACTACAGAAAAGAACCAATGCCATGTTAGTAAAGTTGCATTGAAAATAGATATCATAACAATACAACTGATACTAACATTCACTTTTCATTTGAGTGTGTTTTATTAACTGCATTGAATTTCTGAAGTTGAATATCCCAAAAGGGTCTGGAAACCCTAGCCTTAGGTGCGCTGCACCTAGGGTCTTCTGACCAGCAGGCACCGCCCTAGCCCTGCCACCGCCACAGTCACGTCACCACCACCACTCGCCCACTTGCGCCGTCACCTGGAAACACACAACAGAAGCAGACCAAAGCAAGGAAGAGAGATTTTTTCTTTCTCCTGGCTATAAAAGCCGATTATTGTAAAGAAAATGGGGGGGACCGATCTTTGTGTTTAGTAAAAAAGGGGGTTTTTCATTCTCTTTTCATTTTCTTTTTGTAACGTTTTTCACAGAAATAAGAAACAAAAAAAAAATCAAAGGTGATTTCCGGCCCTTTTCGTTTTCGTTTTTACATATTTTACCCCTTTTTTTATTTTACTTTTTTTTTTTTTTTTGTTCATCTATTTATATACATATAATATAATAATAATAAAAAAGAGAGGGAAACTCACCGAGGAGAGGCGATTCGACGAAAAAGGGGAAACTATTGGTCTCTCCGCCGCCGTGCACGGTGGCGCCGATGCCAGCGACTGGCGGCCGGTGCGACGACCGATGGCCGGACCTCTGACCGGCGTCTGGAAAAGGGAGAGAGACTTGAGAGAAATTTTTTGGTTTTTTTTGGAGAAGAAGGGAGGAATGAAAATTTTGAAAAAAAAATTAGTTTAAATAGGCTTCCAAAACAGCGTCGTTTTGGGCAGCCTTATCAGGCACCAAAACGGCGCCGTTTTGACCTGACCCGTTGGCCTACCCGACCCGCTCCAGGGGGATCCGCGTGTTGTTGACGGAAGGGCTAATTACACGTTTAGCCCTTCCGATTTTTAATGTTTTTAAAATTAGGTTCTTTTAATCTTTTGAATTTTACTCGGAAATATTTTGCGTTTTCAATTTAATCCTTACCCGAACTACGTCATTTTAATGGAAGGGCAATTTGCTTTACTGGTCCCTCCATGTTTTATGAATGTTCAGAGTAGTCCCCCCGCTTTTGTTTATTTGCGTTTTGAGCCCTGAATCTTGTTTTAATGTTTAATTTAGTCCTTTTGTTATTTTGTTTGTTTTCTTAATAAATTTCATATTATTATTATTATTACTATTATTATTATTAGTTTTATTTTTCTTTTATTTATTCGTTATTATTGTGATAATATTAATTAGTTTTATACTATTTTTAGTTTTAATTTTCTTTCATATATATATATACACATATAGGTATTATGCCCGTACATATATATATTTTTATTATATAGTATTTTCACATACTTGCATATATGTTTATATATATATATATTTCACTTTCATAAATATATATATGTACTTACATATTCTTCATATTTTAAATATGTACCTTATATATGTTCTTTATATTTTATGAATCATATATATAACTATATATATATTTTTATTATTTTATGATAGTTACATACGTATATAGGTATATGCTTACTCATATATATATTATATAATAATTTTAAAATATGTACATACATATATTTTTCATATTTCCATAATTTTATGTATATACATACATATATTTTTCCCTTATATGTACATACATATTTTTCATATTTTATAATTTTCATATATTTTCCTTTTATGTTCATTTATGTATTTATTTATATGCCCATTTTTATACTTTAGTTTATTTATTTATTTATTTGCTATGGTATATGCATGATTGATTTATTTTATTATTCATTTTTGTTCAATTTTTTATTCACATTATCATGTTTATTATTCCATTATGCATATAAATATCATATTTCAAAAAATTAAAATATTTCTAATTAAGGCAATATTTAGTATTTGGAAATTCGAGAAAACATGCCCTAAGGTGCTAGGTGTCGTTTTTTCTCGTTCAACCAAATGGCTTAATATCCTTTTAAAAATTTTAAAATAAGGCAATGTTTTGCGTTTGGAAATTCGAGAAAACATGCCCTAAGGTGCTGGGTGTCGATTTTTCTCGTTCAACCAAATGGCTTAATATCCTTTTAAAATTTTAAAATAAGGCAATGTTTTGCGTTTGGAAATTCGAGAAAACATGCCCTAAGGTGCTGGGTGTCGATTTTTCTCGTTCAACCAAATAGCTTAATATCCTTTTAAAATTTTAAAATAAGGCAATGTTTTGCGTTTCGAAATTTGAAAAAACATGCCCTAAGGTGCTGGGTGTCGATTTTTCTCGTTCAACCAAATGGCTTAATATCCTTTTAAAAATTTCAAAATAAGGCAATGTTTTGCGTTTGGAAATTCGAAGAACGTGCCCTAATGTGCTGGGTTTCGATTTCTCGATTGACCGAATAGCCAAATATCCTCTTGAATTTCAATCCATCTTCCAAGTTTTTTTTTAGGATCGTATTTTAAGTCTTTCTAAAGTTTTCAATTTTTCGACACTAAGACATTAAGTAATCAACTAGGTACGAATTTTGGGCATATCGAGGGTGCTAATCCTTCCTCGTGCGTAACCGACTCCCGAACCTGTTTTTTTGAATTTCGTGGACCAAACTTGTTGTTTTAATAAAAATCAAATCGTTTATTAAAAATAACCACTTTTCAAGGTGACCCAATCACACCTTATCAAAAAGGATTGGTGGCGACTCCCGTTTTCGTTTTCGTTTTCAAAACTCAAGTCGACCCAGTTTTCAATCAAAAAAATGGTGTCAACAGCTTGGCGACTCTGCTGGGGAATTTTTCAAAATAAGTGAGTCGAGCCACGAGTTGATTACCTTTTGTCTTTTTATCGAAAATTGAAAACTTGATTTAAATATACGATCCTTTCATTGCATTTCATTCATCTTTATTACGATTTTCATTGTTGTGGTTTATAATTGATGTGTTAGTATAAGTTTTTGTATCTTTCTACACATTGCATTGCATGACCTTTGGTCACTCCCTTTTAAGTGGGAGTGAGAAGCTACTCCTTCGTGAGGTTTTCACCTCTGTGCAGGATAGTGGATCACTTTCGGGATACATCCGTACCTATGTCTTCGTGAGATTTTCATCTCCGTGCAGCCATAGGGAAATGTATTCCCCTGAACCAAACTCGGTCTATATGAGCCTATAATGGGTGAAGATCGAGGAATCCGCTGGTCTGGGTACCCTTACTTTAGAACCAAACCACATGTAGTGAACCTCAAGAGCCCACCCTAGGTAGAACCACTTCGAACCCCTAGTATTCACCTGAATAGGTGTTCTATTTATTCTTGCCTGCTTTTGCTTTGTACTAACCTATTTTCTTTTTTTTTATGATTGCATTGCATTTTCATCATAAAAAGAGGTGTTGATTCACGTTCAGTTGCTAAATAGAGAGCTTGTCATAAGGAAATGGGGTTTTGATAAAGTGGAAAATAATACGGTTGCCCGAATATGTTCCAAGAAAACACAACAAGAGAAAGATGATAGTTTAATAGAGGACAACACAACTATTGCTCCGTTGCTCGAGGATTCAAGGTGACAAAGATTATTCGAGAGTCGCTGAACTTTCTTAAAGAGAAGCCAATGAGCATTACGAGGATGAGCGAGCAACGAGTCGCGGCCCGGATCAAGCAAAAAAGAGATAGAAAAGACGTTCCTTTTGAAGAGTTCGTGAGATTCATCTTAACGTGCGAATGAAGAAAAGGATCATTGTCTTGGAATATAAGGGCAAGGCCGTATATATATCCGCCTTATGTAAAGAGATTTGTTTTCTAGTAAAGTTGTTCTAATAGAATTGAACCAAGAATCAACGTCTCTTTTTGCATTCATGTATTTGCATTACATTGCATCATATGCATTAGATTTTCACAAAGTGACCCTAATTAGGTAAAATTATTTCAGTTAACCTGGAAAATCGACACCTCTACGGAACTCGAGCGAAATCAAAGAACATGGATCAACGATTAGAAAAACTTGAAAAGTCCAGAAAGAGATGCAAGATAAGATGCAAGAGCGACTGGAAAAAATTTAGTGAGATATGACAGAAAAGATGCGGGAGTCCCAGGACGACATGATGGCAAAGTTAACACAGCTATTCAGAGGAGGAAATGATAAGGGAAAAGACCCTGTAGTTAATGATGAAGAGGGAAACAATGATGAACCCCTTTACCCTCCAGGTTTTACTCCTACGCACGTGCATACTCGAGCTGAGTTGTACCCACAAAAATCCTCTGTTACAATCAGACCCCAACAGTTTCAGACTGGTCCTTCAATGCCAATCGGAGTAGGTAATAATCCTGGAGAGAATCTTACCAATCTCATGGTTCTTGATCTCGATGACGTGGCAGAAGTGGAGAAAGTGAAAGTGGATTTGCCAAAACAATTAGAAAACTGGTGTAAATGGTTAGAAGAGAAGTTAAAAGCCATGGAAAATGCTGATTACCACCGAGGAATGGACGCCAAAGATCTGAGCTTGGTAATTGATTTGGTCCTCCCTCCTAAGTTTAAAATACCGGAGTTTGAGAAGTGTGACGGGACAAGTTGTCCCGAAGTTCATATTACTATGTTTTGCTGAAGGATGGCCGGGTACATCAACAATGATCAACTGTTGATTCACTACTTTCAGGACAGTTTGATCGGGTCAGTGGCTAGATGGTACAATCAATTGAGTCGAACTAAAATCCACTCCTAGAAAGATTTGGCGCAGGCCTTTATAAAGCAGTACAGACATGTGATGGATATAGCACCCGATCGAATTGTATTGCAAAACATGGAAAAGAAGACTAATGAGAGCTTTCGACAGTATGCTCGGAGATGGAGGGAGGTGGCAGTGCAAGTTCAACCACCACTTTTAGAGAAGGAAATAACTATGCTTTTTATCAATACCTTGAAAGCTCCATTTCTCAATCACATGTTGGGCAGTGCCACTAAAAGCTTTTCAGAGATAGTGATGTCTGGTGAAATGATAGAGAACGCCATAAGATGCGGCAAGATAGAAGCGGGAGAAAACGCCCAAAGGTCGGCTCCAAGGAAGAAAGAGCACTAGATAAACAATGCAATCGTGTTTAACAAGGGCTATTCTAAACCAACCATGGTGGGGCAAGCAAGAGCAGTAACCACTAACCATCAAGGTTCTTTAAGGTAAGAATCCAATCCAAGGTCAAATGAAGAAAGACCCCAATTTACACCAATCCCAATGACATATAGAGAGTTGTACCAGAACTTATATGACGCACATATGGTATCTCCCTCTTATCTAAAACCCATGCAACCTCCATATCCTAAATGGTATGACACGAATGCCCAATGCGAGTATCATGCGGGAATTACGGGGCACTCGATTAAAAATTGTACTACGTTCAAGAAGTTAGTTGAGAGATTTATTAAGATGGGGATCGTAAAATTTGGCGACCCGTCAGGAACAAACGTAGCAGGGGATCCGCTACCTAATCATGATTGATAATGGAGTGACTACAATGCATGAAGAAGTTGGGGAATGTTCACATCTGTTATTTGAAGAAGGGACCTTGATAGATATCTGCTGGGAGTTTTCTAAGCAATAGGACTGTAAAAGAAGTCTTTGTAGTATTTAGAGTCTGTTTAGAGTAATATTCAAAACAACCTTGTTGCTTTTAGCCTAGAGGCAATAAGAACTCTTTTGTGAAATAGGCTCATGTCTGAACGTCGCTATTTTAATGGAATTGCATCTTTGTGATCTTTTTGAACCAATATTCTTTCATTTCTTATGAACAACTATGATTATTCTTTTATTCTTTTTTCCAAATCATTATTGCATTCATAATCATATTGTACATACCTTCATATATTCTTTGTATATTCTTTTGTACCTACAATAGGTCCCTGGATATTAACGACATGAATGACACTGCTACAGACTCAGAATCTCATTCTGAGCGAGACATGTGTTTAGAGGAATCTCACGACTTTGAAGATGACATAGATTGTAGCCTATCTCCAGACTTATTGAGGATGGTAGAACAAGATGAAAAACAGATCCTACCCTATAAAGAATCATTGGAATCCACAACTTCTCCCTATGTGGGGCATGAAGGTTGTTGAGTCGATCTCGCCAAAAGAGTCTGGCAGTCATCAGTTTATCTTCGCGGGAAGAAGCTGCTTCATATGCCAGTGTCACAAAGTCTACAGCAAATTTTTGGAAAAATCATGTCAGCATGAAAAGCCGAAAAGGATCATATCTGACAATACACTAAATTTGAACAAGAGCACTATATCAGAAGTTTGCAGTCTATTCAGGATTAACACCATATCGCTAAAAAAAAAACTCTGTCGGGGCAACGCCCTCTTTTTGGCTTATCGCGATTTCACCTATTGAGGTCGAGATTTTTCTTCTCTTTGAGTTTTTGGATCCAATCCTAATTGAGGAGGAATGGTCAAAGTTATCCATCACGGTCAAATGCGCCAAAAGCAAATGATGCGAGCTCACAAAAAAGGTTCGCCCTAGAGAATTCCATGAAAGGGGACCTGGTATTGAGGAAGATCATTCCCATGCAAAAAGAACTTCATGCTAAGGACCTCGTGTGGATGGCCTTATCTGGAAAAACATCAATCTTGATCAGAAAGGATAACAAGGACATGTCTATTCTTATGAGTTTAGCTGCAATCAAAGAATATTTCAAAAAAAAAAACAACAACAACAAAAAAAAGAAAAGAAAAAGAAAAGAAAAAGAAAAAAAGAAGAAAAAAGAAAAAGAAAAAGGAGAGGCCAAGGCGAAAACCCGCAAAGGGCGCCTTGAGACCAAAGGGGCTTGAGTTGAAAACCCGAAAAGGGCAACTAAAATTTTGGATCAAATTATGGCATGAGGTGATCAGAGCAGCTCAAATTTTGATCAGATCGGGGCATGTGATGATCTTGCTATACCTGAATCAATAGGAAAGGGTAGGCAACATCTTGGGGCATCGACAAAGTCTTGTAGATCTCCTAAACACATGTCAAACTCAGAATGGTCTTTCAAAGAGTTTGTACAGAGAAGTTCAAGCTGCGATATCTGGGGCACCTAACCTTCATACTATTTGTATTGAATTTTTTTCGATTTTTTGGAAAACTTCATTCTTTTTCAAGATACGTGTTCCCAATTAATTCCCTTTTTATGCTTACTATCCTTGATAATTTATCCACTTCAGGCTATGCTCTCAAATTAATTCTATCTTATCCATCGTTATGTTCTTTTTGCAAGCATGTTGCATTGGAATAATGATTAATGGACTAATAAAACTTTCACAAGAGAAGTTTTGTATATTACTCTAAAAGTTTCTAAATAATACAAGAACCTGAAACAGGACTATTGTTTAGAACACACCAAGTTTAAAGGTTGAAATATCTAAGAAGGAAGAGTCTAAATTAAGACCATCCTTTTGGATTTTGTCTTCAAAACATTGATTGAACAAAATGACAAGATGTCGTGTTGGTGACAAAGCTTCAATGAACAAACAAGCAATGATCACCAAGTGATAAGAAAAGGTTCTCTCGGAGAAGAAAATTTTGCAATTGTGCATGAGCATTTGGTATGACACCTTCGGAATGAGGTAAAGGACCAAAGAGCTTCACATTCTGTATCCTTGAATTGCGATAGGAGAAGATTGAGAAAAGCCATATCTTTCTACCCTTAGGTTACAGTGGGAGATTGATGGTACAAATTTTATGTCCCAGTGGATTGAGCTTTGACGTTCACAGTGGGGGGGCAATCAGATTAAGTGTTTCTTTGGATATGCCAGCCGAGCAAGAAGGCGTTGTAGCACGTCAGTGATAAAGCCTTAATAAGCTTTTGCGTGATGATAACCTAAGCATTAAGGAATCATTTTCATGACATTTTGCATTCATTCAAATGTCATTCATACACATCTAGTTAGGAGCATTTGATTCATTCTGATTATGTCATCCTAATCACTAGGCATAATTAGGTTCATAAAAAAGAACATACAGGTCATATTCCCCAAAGACAAGATCAATGAAGACAACAAATCTTGCCTTCCTGCATTGACAGCGAAGCATATCGAAGACACAAACCTTGCCTCTCTCGGTTGTAGTAGAGCTAGTTAAAGACAACAGATCTTGCCTTCCTGCATTGACAGCGAAGCAGATCGAAGACACAAACCTTGCCTCTCTCAGTTGTAGTTAAGCTGGTTGAAGATAGCAGATCTTGTCTTCCTGTATTTGGCAGTGGAGGAGATCGAAGATAACAGATCTTGTCTTCCTGTATTTGGCAGCGGAGTGGATCGAAGATAGCAGATCTTGTCTTCCTGTATTTGGCAGTGGAGGAGATCGAAGATAGCAGATCTTGTCTACTTGTATTTGGCAGTGGAAGAGATCGAAGATAGCAGATCTTGTCTTCCTGTATTTAGCAGCGGAGGAGATCAAAGATAGCAAATCTTGTCTTCCTGTATTTGGCAGCAGAGGAGATCGAAGATAGCAGATCTTATCTTCCTGTATTTGGCAGCGAAGGAGATCAAAGATAGCAGATCTTGTCTTCCTGTATTTGGCAGTGGAGGAGATCGAAGATAGCAGATCTTGCCTTCCTATATTTGGCAGCGGAGGAGATCGAAGATAACAGATCCTGTCTTCCTATATTTGGCAGCGGAGGAGATCGAAGATAGCAGATCTTGTCTTCCTGTATTTGGCAGCGGAGGAGATCGAAGATAACAGATCTTGTCTTCCTGTATTTGGCAGCGGAGGAGATCGAAGATAACAGATCTTGTCTTCCTGTATTTGGAAGCGGAGGAGATCGAAGATAGCAGATCTTGTCTTCCTGTATTTGGCAGCGGAGGGGATCGAAGATAGCAGATCTTGTCTTCCTATATTTGGCAGCGGAGGGGATCGAAGATAGCAGACTTCCTGTATTTGGCAGCGGAGGAGATCGAAGATAGCAGATCTTGTCTTCCTATATTTGGCAGCAGAGGAGATCGAAGATAACAGATCTTGTCTTCCTGTATTTGGCAGTGGAGTAGATCGAAGATAGCAGATCTTGTCTTCCTGTATCTGGCAATGAAGCAGATTGAAGCCACAAGCCTTATCTCCCGAAGCAGCAGTGGAATGGGTCGAAGATTGTAGATCTGGTCTTTCTGTACTGGTAGTGAAGCAGATCGAAAACAAATCTCATCCTTCTGAAGTTGTAGTGGGGCAGGTTAAAATTACGAGCCTTATCTCCCTGAAGTTGTAGTGGAGCAAATTGAAGTTACAAGTCCAATATTCCTGAAGTTGCAGTGAAGTGAATTAAAAGGATGGATCTTATCTCTCCAAAGTTGCAGTAGAGCAGATCGCATCAGACTTCATTAAAGCTACAACTCTTGTCTTTTTGAAGTTGCAGCGGAATGGATCAAAGCAACAAAGCATAGTGGACTGGAGTGAAGCTACTTGAAGAGAAGCGTCAAGAGAAGTCAAGACTCGGCGAGACCGGGCAAATTGGTCTTTCTTAGTCTTTGCTCTGTTCTCGTTACACGACAACGAGCAAAGAGGGCAGCTGTACAAGCCCATTTGCCCGGGCCTAACAAATAAAACAAAAGAACCCAAAATAATACAAACCCGAAGCCCCTAACCCAGCAAACCTCAGCCCAATAACCTACCCAAACCCGAAGCCCAACTAGCCTAACCCACTAACCCTCAACCCAAAACAATTACAACACCCAAAGCCCAATTTCCCATGGCCCAAAAGACCCAAAGCAAAAAAAGGTCTGAAAACCCTAGCCCTAGGTGCGCTGCACCTAGGGTCTTCTAACCAGCAAGCGCCACCCTAGCCCTGCCACCGCCACGGTCACGTCACCACCACCACTCGCCCACTTGCGCCGTCACCTGCAAACACACAACAGAAGCAGACCAAAGCAAGGAAGAGAGATTTTTTTCTTTCTCTTACCTGCAAACACACAACAGAAGCAGACCAAAGCAAGGAAGAGAGATTTTTTTCTTTCTCTTAGCTATAAAAGCCGATTATTGTAAAGAAAATGGGGGGGACCGATCTTTGTGTTTAGTAAAAAGGGGGTTTTTCATTCTCTTTTCATTTTCTTTTTGTAACGTTTTTCACAGAAATAAGAAACAAAAAAATCAAAGGTGATTTCCGGCCCTTTTTGTTTTCGATTTTACATATTTTACCCTTTTTTTATTTTACTTTTACTTTTTTTTTTGTTCATCTATTTATATACATATAATATAAATAATAATAAAAAAGAGAGGGAAACTCACCGAGGAGAGGCGATTCGGCGAAAAAGGGGAAACTTTTGGTCTCCCCGCCGCCGTGCACGGCGGTACCGGTGCGACGGCCGATGGATAGACCTCTGGCCGGCGTCTGGAAAAGGGAGAGAGACTTGAGAGAAATTTTTTGGTTTTTTTCTGGAGAAGAAGGGAAGAATGAAAATTTTGAAAAAAAATTAGTTTAAATAGGCTTCCAAAACAACGTCGTTTTGGGCAGCCTTATCAGGCACCAAAACGGCGCCGTTTTGACCTGACCCATTGGCCGACCCGACCCGCTCCAGGGGGATCCGCGTGTTTTTGATGGAACGGCTAATTGCACGTTTAGCCCTTCCGATTTTTAATGTTTTTAAAATTAGGTTCTTTTAATCTTTTGAATTTTACTCGGAAATATTTTGCGTTTTCAATTTAATCCTTACCCGAACTACGTCATTTTAATGGAAGGGCAATTTGCTTTACTGGTCCCTCCATGTTTTATGAATGTTCAGAGTAGTCCCCCGCTTTTGTTTATTTGCGTTTTGAGCCCCAAATCTTGTTTTAATGTTTAATTTAGTCCTTTTGTTATTTTGTTTGTTTTCTTAATAAATTTCATATTATTATTATTATTATTACTATTATTATTATTAGTTTTATTTTTCTTTTATTTATTTGTTATTATTGTGATAATATTAATTAGTTTTATACTATTTTTAGTTTTAATTTTATTTCATATATATATATATACATATAGGTATTATGCCCGTACATATATATATTTTTATTATATAGTATTTTCACATACTTGCATATATGTTTATATATATATATTTCACTTTCATAAATATATATATGTACTTACATATTCTTCATATTTTAAATATGTATCTTATCTATGTTCTTTATATTTTATGAATCATATATATAACTATATATATATTTTTATTATTTTATGATAGTTACATACGTATATAGGTATATGCTTACTCATATATATATATATATATATATATATATATATATATATTATATAATAATTTTAAAATATGTACATACATATATTTTTCATATTTTCATAATTTTATGTATATACATACATATATTTTTCCCTTATATGTACATACATATTTTTCATATTTTATAATTTTCATATATTTTCCTTTTATGTTCATTTATGTATTTATTTATATGCCCATTTTTATGCTTTAGTTTATTTATTTATTTATTTGCTATGGTATATGCATGATTGATTTATTTTATTATTCATTTTTGTTCAATTTTTTATTCACATTATCATGTTTATTATTCCATTATGCATATAAATATCATATTTCAAAAAACGAAAATATTTCTAATTAAGGCAATATTTAGTATTTGGAAATTCGAGAAAACATGCCCTAAGGTGCTGGGTGTCGTTTTTTCTCGTTCAACCAAATGGCTTAATATCCTTTTAAAAATTTTAAAATAAGGCAATGTTTTGCGTTTGGAAATTCGAGAAAACATGCCCTAAGGTGCTGGGTGTCGATTTTTCTCGTTCAACCAAATTGCTTAATATCCTTTTAAAATTTTAAAATAAGACAATGTTTTGCGTTTGGAAATTCGAGAAAATATGCCCTAAGGTGCTGGGTGTCGATTTTTCTTGTTCAACCAAATGGCTTAATATCCTTTTAAAATTTTAAAATAAGGCAATGTTTTGCGTTTGGAAATTTGAGAAAACATGCCCTAAGGTGCTGGGTGTCGATTTTTCTCGTTCAACCAAATGGCTTAATATCCTTTTAAAAATTTCAAAATAAGGCAATGTTTTGCGTTTGGAAATTCGAAGAACGTGCCCTAATGTGCTGGGTTTCGATTTCTCGATTGACCGAATAGCCAAATATCCTCTTGAATTTCAATCCATCATCCGAGTTTTTTTTTAGGATCGTATTTTAAGTCTTTCTAAAATTTTCAATTTTTCGACACTAAGACATTAAGTAATCAACTAGGTACCAATTTTGGGCGTATCGAGGGTGCTAATCCTTTCTCGTGCGTAACTGACTCCCGAACCCGTTTTTCTAAATTTCGTGGACCAAACTTGTTGTTTTAATAAAAATCAAACCGTTTATTAAAAACAACCACTTTTCAAGGTGACCCAATCACACCTTATCAAAAAGGATTGGTGGCGACTCCCGTTTTCGTTTTCGTTTTCAAAACTCAAGTCGACCAAGTTTTCAATCAAAAAAATGGTGTCAACAATAGTCATTAACTGCAGATAGCTAAACCTTACAGAAAATGTAAAATGCTATAAACGATCAACAAGTCTGTATTCTGTTTCCAAGAAAGTGCAAGATAAAGACAAGTTAAAAGGCATATGACTTACGCCTTAGTGATGGCAAACTTGTTATGCTTCCCAGATGAATCCAGATAGACATTTGCTTTAGAAACATTCAACCCCAGATTTTTCAGTGCATTCATCTGCAACTCATTCACTAATAGTTAGATTATACAGGATAGATTCTTATCATACAAAAGTGAAGATCCAATATCTCATTAGGAAAAGCAAATTAAGTAAATGGGTTTATACAGTATCCAAAAGAGCTCCAAGCCGATCGCCAAAGGTTATTTCCACTACGGTGGCATCTGGATCAGAGTCTTGGTCAATTATAACTTTGGGGGTTGGAACTGTATCAGTGTCCCGGAAACTTTCATCACTCTTCAAGCATACAACCATAAGAATAGGAACTTTAGCCAGTTAATACATAGTTAAAAATCAGCCAAATATATATACATATATATGTCATCGTTCTTCCATAACTCCACAGCTGTGGCTGATGATGTTGCTCGTGGAATGATCCCCATCATTGAAAATGATAATCTAACACTGTAATGATTAAAAGTGAAGATGCAAATTAGCAAGAGATTAGGTATCAAGATACAATAAAACTATCGAACAATGTTTAACAAGCAAGAATCCAATTTAAAAGTAACCGTAGTAAATTGATGAAACATTTGGATGGGATAATTTGTACTGTAAAATTGCAGCCAAAGCTAGACAAGCTGCAGTGTATGTGTGTGTTTCTTCATTGGCATAAATGAAAGAGTCCCACGGGCCTTAAATTGCGATGTATGATTCAGTTCCTAACATAATGATTCCTTTCTTCTAATTGGAGACACCCATAAGCTAATTTATGCAATTCAGTCGGATTTACAAATGCATTGATCTCCTTAATAATTATTTTAAAAATTTTATTAAATGAATTTATAAATTCACATATTTTAATAATTTTAAAAAAATAAAATAATTTAAAAAACTTCTATTATATATCAATTTTAATCTGATGTCCTTAATAGTCATTTTTTATTCTCACCTCACCGCTACAGCTGCGTTTGAATCCAAACACACACTCCACCATTGTTTCTAATCTCACCGCTACAGTATCCAATCTCACCGCTACAGTAATTAATCTCACCGCCACCCCTATTTTTAATCTCACCGGAGGTAAACACACCGCCCATCCAAACTAGCCCTTAGTTAAGGATCAGTGATGGTGGCAATATTGTACTGAAAAATGTGTTGAGCGATAAACCAAAATAAGTTAAAATTGATGATTGCATGCTCCTCTTCAATTATGGGCATGGTATCGACAACTTGATAAGTGCTAAAAGTAACATGTTTTGATTCACGATTGTCCAATCAAGAATAACTAGGTAAATATTTTTGCCAAAATTTGCGTCCCAAAGTTCTGATGCGTGGAACTTATAGGCTCCATCTTCAACAAGAAATCCATAGCTGCAAGGATTGAAGCTCAACACGCGGGAGTGATTCCGAGGGCTACTGAAATTGAAGTAAAACACCTTCAATCCTTGAGGAATAGCCGTCTGGCAGCAGCCAATGCCGGAGCAAGACCCATTTATCACATTGCCAGCGTCACCACAAAAAGTTAAACATCCGGTTGAAAAGTTTTTTTTTTTGAAATTCTGTGTGAAGAGTCAGGTTCGAAGAAAGCCTCGATGTAGGCGATAGTGTCACAACCGATGGCCGTGAACTTGTTTCTGGTATGAGATATGGCTAATTTCGTAAACCCGACTAAAGTATCTGGATATAAACTACTCCCTGATGAATTATAACAGTCATGACCTATGAAGTAATTATAAGTAACGCGCAAATGACCATCCAGAGAGATGTCGAGAACTTCTATATCACCGTCCCATAAGAATGCTTTTGGGGGGTTAAAAGGTGTTACAATTAATAAAGAAGTCGCTGCTGATGTTGCAACCATTGCTTGTACCAAAAGGGTAGGGGATGCTTATATTTCCGCATTTGCTTTGGCATCCAGGTTTTGGTAGAGCTGCTACTGAAGTTGCCATAATTGTTACCACAACTAAAAACACAGCAAGCTCCTTAAACATACAACCAAACCCCATCACCCCTCTTGGCTTCCCCCCCCTCCCCCCCCCCCCCCCCCCACACTCTCCCGGCTTATGTAAATGTAGAATAACTTATAGGAATAGCATGCATTTACGAAGATTCAATGCATTTTTAATAGACAAGTTGTAGAATGCAGGGGATGAGTATTCAATCGAGTCGAATCAAGTTAAAAATATTTCGAGTTAATCGAGTTGACGAATCCTATTTTAGCAACCAAACTTAAAAAAATTTTAATTGAATCGAATCAAATCAAATCGAGTCAAGTTAATGAATTTTATTATTTATACTCAATATTACATTTATATGAATCGATTATTTAACTAGTACATGAAATACAATATTATTTAATTCAATTTAATTCATATTCGAATTAAACTGAAATTTTTATTTTTTATTCGAATTGATAAGTCGTTTGTTTTTTGTTCTTTTAGAAAAGCTACAATTCACTCCAGTAACTTGTTTTACATTGCAGAATTAAGTGGTGGACTTGACTATGACTAGTCAACTCAGCTCCAAGTCTTCGTCGTTTTAGTCTGAATTTTATTATTTCTTTCCCTTTTTCTTTATAATAAATAGGATAATGTTTGATGGGTGGTGAGACTATTAAGTCTCATACGCCATCCATCAATATTATTAGTTCAATAAATTATATTAAATTTTTGATAAATTTATTTAAATTTTATATGTTAAAAAACCTTTTAAAAATATTAAAAATTAAATAAATTACTGTATTAAATTCGCATTCAATTGAACCCTTATCGGTAATTAACATAATAATTAAATCTCTTCATTAGCAGAATTTGTTGTTAACCACGTTAACCATTAAAATAAATTAACGAGTCAATCAAATGGTAACACACGCAACTTTTAGCCTAATCTAAAAATTTTCATAAACAATAATTAAAAATCATAAACGATAAGAAAAATATTAAAATATTAAAATTGATACAAATTTAAAAATTATAAAAGTTATAAATATTATAAAATATAAAAAAATAATAAATCATAAAAAAGTTATAAAATTAATACAAGATATTTAAAATTTGATGAACATTATAAAAGTCATAAAATATGTAAAATGATATAAATTTATAAAAAAATAAAAAACTTATAAATATTATAAAAATAACTAATAAATCTAATAAATTATAATAAAATTAATTTAAAATAATTAAAATTTTATAAAACTTATAAATAATATAAAATTCTAATAAATTATAAAAATTATAAAAAGTCATTTAAACTTCTAAAACTATAATACACACACCAACTGTTGGACAATATAAAATGTTGTTGATATTCCAGACATAAAATGATAATTGTTAGACCCTCTCTTTTTAATGATAATTTTTTTTAAAATTTTATCTCCAATATTTTTTAAGTACAATGTAATAGTTTGAACATTGAAAAGTTGAAAATTATTTATTAGATATTGTATGATAAAAGGTATTTTTGGTACAGTTAAATACTATCAAACCAAAATATAAGTATTAGCGCATGTTGATCTGAAATATAATGACCAAAGTTTTCATAATCGAACCGGTGGTTAAACTGGTCAAACCACCAATTCATTAGTTCAATCAGTTTAATTAAAGAAATATTAAAAATAAATAATTAAATAAACTAAAAAATAGTTTAACTGTCCAATTCCCTGATCAAGTGGTCTAATAGCTTTCTCCGAATCGGTACCTTTGCCAATCTTGGTCTAATCGATCTGATTCAGTTTAATTTTTTAATGATTCTTTTTAATTTTATATGTTTATATCAATTTTAATCTTTTTGAATATGTTTTATGATTTTTTATAAGTTTGTAATAATTTATTTATACATCAATAATTTGAATGTTTAAATATTACATATAATTGCTGGGTAAATAAAAAAGTAGTAATTTCATGAGTAAATTGAATTACTGTATATGAAACGTTCAAGTCTTCCATTTTGGCAAAATATGAGTTTGAATGGTATTAAGAGAGAGTTCTTACATACAAAACAAGCCATGCTTTTGATTGTTTTATGAATTAAGTTAGTCACATCATGTGGAATAAAATGCAACACGTTTTATACTTTTCCTAAAACACTATCAATATTCTTTTCAACCACATTTTTCTAATACATTAATTTATTTTTATATTGAATAAATATATAATTATTTATGTATGCAATATATAAACATAAAATGATATTATATCAATAATTTATATGAATTAAATCAAATCAAATTTTCATGTATAAAATTATATAAAATCATCATAGTTCACGTATAGAATAATAATTTATACATTTAAAATGAATTATGTGATGTCACGTAATTTACTTAAGTGGTGTCCTTGACTAGTTACTGTTTTTCTTTTGCTTTTTCCTCTGGACTCATACATCGGGTTGTTAACTCTAAGTCTTCGTCTAAAATTTAATATTTCTTTCGTAATTGTATAATTTCCATGACAAGTCGACTCAGCTCCAAGTCTTCGTCGTTTGTGTTTTTCCTTTTTCCTTTTGCTTTATTGCTTGATTATCTCATCATAATTAGAATCATCATTTTATACATCAATAATTGGAATGTTTAAACCCTACAAATGATTTCTAAGAAAATAAAATATTATTAATTTCATGATTAGTTTTTTTAATCTATAATTTTGTTTAAATTAAGAAATTGTTTTTGGAAAGTGATTTGGTGAAATTTTTAATCTATAAAATTTTATAAAAAGTGATTTTAATCTATAATTTCCTATTATATACAAAAAGGATTAAGTTAAATTAATTTCTCAATTTTTATAAAATAAAAAAATCAAATTCTTACATAATTGAGGGTATGCAAGAGCAGTACTTGAATTCAAATTACGTGCTTACATAGGGTACGCCATCCAGTCCTAAGTAAGATGTCCACCTGAACAGATTAAGGTAAAACATAGGGTGAGCTACCGGGCATCATGTATAACCTAAATCATGTATAAATAAACAGATCTTATTATATAAATTAAAGTAACATAAAGAACTTAATAACAATTTTATAACCAATATGGATCAAATCTAGAGTATCACGAAGATTCCACAACAATAGTACAACAGAACCGAATAAAACCGAATGAAGCAGAACATAGCAAATCAAGTAGGGTAGAACTGAAAGGAGTAGAACAATATAGAACAGATAGAAGTTGTACGTTATGCAGACGCTGTAATTTTCAAATAGATCAGAATACAGATTTATCAGAAAACATCCTACCCAAACTCCACTACACAGCAAAATGGAGTTCTCCCCCAAACTTATCCATCCAAAACACACCAACAAAGTCATCCCAGGCTGCCCGACATTGATGACTTGTCAATATGCAGTTAAACTACCAATCAAATATATATGGTCAAGCCATTAAATACACAGATCATTAACTACTAGTACAAAATCTTTCTCCTTTAACATCAACCCAAGTCCCATGCACTGTGTCATGGCATGCATATACAGAATTAGAGTAATGAGCATGTAAGACATGCTATCTTTCAATAACAGAACCAGTAAACATGAGAATCCATATTTTGTAAAATAGACTTATCAAAACATAACAGATCATATCAGATTTGCCATGAAGTCACGTGTACGGTTGTAACCACTACAGCAAAATAGGTTTTTAGCGGCATTTTTAGCAGCATTTCGATAATAAACACCACTACAGATCGAGCATTAGTGGCTCTTTATGAAAAACACCGCTATATCTTGAGCATTAGCGGCACTTTTTGAAAAACGTCGCTATAGGTCGAACAATAGCGGCGCTTTTTTAAAAACACCACAAAATATTAAGCACAACGTTGTCGTTTTATGTTGAGCTTTACTAGCATTAGCGGCGCGTTTTGAAAACGCCGTTATAGATGAGAATTAGCGGCGCTTCTTGAGAATCACTGCTATAGGTAGACCATTAGCGACGCTTTTTAAAAAACGTCGCTATAAATGAGTATTAGCGGCGCTTCTTTAAAAACGCCGTTATATGTCGACCATTAGTGGCGCTTGTTGAGAAACACCGTAAAAAGTTTAAGTACAACGACGTTGTTTTATATTTAGCTTTTAGTGGCATTAGAGGTGCTTTCCCAAAAACGCCGCTATAGATTGACCATTAGCAGCACTTCTTGAAAAACACCACAAGAAAATGAAGCACAACGCTGTCGTTTTATGTTGAGCTTTAGTGGCATTAGTAGCGCTTTGTCGGAAACACGCAAAGAAAAATCATTTTATTTTAGGGTTTAGTGTTTAAGATTTATTGTCTATAGTTTAAGGTTTTAGTGTTTATGATATAATATTTATTATATTGGGATTAGAGTTTTGAGTTTAGGGTTTATGGTTTAGAGTTTAGGGTTTAGGGTTTATTATTTTATATTTAAAGTCTTAGTACTGTTCATGGTTTTACGGGTTAGGCTATTATGGTTTAAGGGTTTGGGTTTTTGATAAAATGATAAAAAATCAATTTATTTTAGGGTTTAGGTAAGCAATAAGGTTCTTTTTTAATTACTTTTGTCCCTTGTAATATGCATATTTAGGGTAGGCTTATGGTTTGGGGTTTGGGGTTTGAGGTTTAAAGTTTAAAGTGCAGGGTTTATGATTTAGGGTGTAGGTTATAGTTTAGTGTTTATGGTTTAGGGGCTTATTGTTTAGGGTTTAGCTAAAATCATAAAAAATATATTTTAAAAATGAAAAAAATTAAAATACTATTATTTAAAATAATTTTAAAGTGTTTTGGGTATCTGGCTAATTAAGTTTTTAGCGGCGTTTGGAAGAAAAACGCCGCAAGAAGATGAACAATAGTGGCGTTTTTGGTCAAAACGCCGCAAGTATGTGTTTAACGATATCAAAACATTGTCATTTTGTCTGCGTTTTTAGTGGCATTTTTATGAAAAATACCGTGAATATGTTTTAAAGTGTTTGCAAAGTGTTGTCGTTTTTTGCTGCGATTTTAGCTGCGTTAGTGGCGCTTTTGATAATCGCCGCAAATTTTAATTAATCTAACTTAAATGACGTCGTTCGCGAATATGTATTAAAAGATATCAAAAGGTTGCCGTTTTGTCTGCGTTTTTAGTGACGTTTTCATGATAAATGCCGCTAATATGTTTAAATTTTTTGCTAAATGTTGTCGTTTTTATCTGCGATTTTAGCTGCGTTGGTGGCACTTTTTGATAAGCTCCGCAAATTTTAATTAATCTAACTTAAAAGACATCGTTTTTTTAGCCCCGAATTTCCTTAGTTTTCCCCCACTCAGCTTTCCCCGATTTCATTTCCCCAATTTCCCAATTCCTTCTCCCCCAATTTCCTTCCCGAGTTCATTTCCCCAATTTCCCAACTGACCTGTCCAACGCTGCTACCGTCGCAGTCGCCTCCACTCCCGCAGCCGCTCTGTCACCCGCTTCCTCTGTCGCCCGATTCCTCTATTCACAAACTCCATTGTCAGGATTTAAAGGTCAGTTTCTCTGTTTCTCGAAATGGGTTTATTTTGAAGTTTTAGTCTTATTATTATGTTGTTGTTATTTTGGGGAGTATGTCAATGTTTCTGGAATGAAGCATCTGTGGCTAGTTCATTTTGGCCGAACTGAAATTGTTAACTTCTTTTGGGAATCCAATAATTAGGGTTCTCTTCTCTCTGTTGAAATGAAACATTTTATAAATTAAAAAGTTAAAAGCAATTTGGTTATCACAAAGGAAAAATAAGTTTTACAAATTCATGGATGCATGGAATACCACAATTTTTAAATAACTTAAAACCTATTTTTTTTAAGAATAATTATATATAATCCTTTGCTTACATAAATTAATCCTTTGGGATATGGTTTTAAATCCTAGATAAAAAAGATTGAATTTGTAGGTGAAAATGTTAAACGAAATAGGTGTGGACTATTAATGCTAGCAGGGCAGTATAATGGGAAATAGTAGGCTTCCTATAGGAATATGGTTTTGAAAATGTTAACAATGATTGCAGGATTATTTAACATTAATTATAGCTACATATGTTTTTAAGAAATGGGTTGGTTTTGAAAATCTTCTTTGGTTTTGTTGCATTGTTCTCTTTCGGTTGCTGAAAGGTTGTCTTGCAGCTTCAATCACTCACTCCCCAACAAAAATAACTTTTCAGCTACTTAATGATACATCAGATTTCTCTCTCTCAACCCACAAGTAAGACCTTCATTTTCCTGGCAACTCATCTAACCTCAGCCATGTTAAATTAGAACATAGTCTTTTGGGGTGCACTGCCTTAGGTCAAGGTGTTGCAAGTTATTTGTTTTTGTCCTACATTTTAAACTATTAACAATTGCCTGTAATGTTTGAGGTCTGATTGCTTAAAATGTACAACAGCTCTACCTGATATAGCTGATACCCAGCAATAGGTAAATCAGGACATATAAGCAGTAAGCAATAAGAATATAATATGTCTTAAACATTGAACTCATCGGTATTGAAAATTTAAATTGCTTTGAAATTCTGTTTCTTCGTCATCAACTATGTTTGTTCAGAATTTTTTGCAAGATGTTCTTACATCAAATTCTCTAGTTTTTGCAAGATGTTCTTACATCAAATTCTATAGTTTGCAAGATGTTCTTAGAACAAAATCTAGCTAGTCGTGTTGGGTGTTGCACAAAAGACATTTGACATATGTTAAATCTTTGTATTATGTGGAAGTTGTGGATTTAATCTATTTAATTGAATTTTTAATTAATTGAATAAATTATGTTTTATTATTTTATTCGGTTTAATGTGAATAAATTATTAATTTTCAATTTAATTGAATAAATTATGTTTGATTAGTTTATTCAGTTTAATGTGAATAAATTATCAATTTTTGATTTAATTGAATAAATTATGTTTGATTAATTTATCAATTTTTTATTTAATTCGGCGTAATTATGGATTTTATATTTGATTAATTGAATCGAATTTAGTTTGATGTTAATGATTAAGAATCTTTTACATTCAAAAAAATGATCGATTTATCATATATAGGCTATTTAATCTATAAATATATTTTGCCAAATATATTTATTTTCTAATGCCAACTCAAAGTCTTAATTTTTTTTAAATTTACTTATTTTAAAAATATAGACAAATTAATTGCATTTTAATTTCTTCCCCGAGTAATACAAGGAAAGCAAAATCAAAATTAATCAATAATAAAAAATAAGATAAATTATATCCGTTACAAAATTATTAGTAAAAGCTACAAAATGATCTTTGAATTATTCGAAAATTAAAACTTATATTTTAATTTAATATATAATTTACATAACTTACATAACTTAATAACTTACATAATACATAAAGTAATATATAATTTACATAACTCACATAACTTAATAACTTACATAATACATAAATTTATATATAATTTATATAACTCACATAACTTATAAAACTTAATAACTTACATAATACATAAATATATATCATATTATAACTCACATAACTTACATAACTTTATATCTTATCAAAACTTACATAACTTACATAATTTTTAAGTGTTTGCATAACTTACATAACTTAATATCTTACATAATACATAAATATATATCATATCATAACTCACATAACTTACATAATTTACATAACTCACATAACTTACATAACTTAATAACTTATATATATCATATCATAACTTACATAACACACAAATTTCAGACATAACTTACATTTACATAACTTAATTATACTTGTAAATAAACAACTTACCTGTGAAATTTATTGTCAATTTTAGACTTCAAGAACTACGAAATGGACCGGTCTTGGATGAATTTGTCAAGGGTAAGCAACGAGTATCGAAATAGAGTACAAACTTTTCTAAATTTTGCAATTCAAAATGCAAGCCAAGAGAATATGATTCTTTGCTCGTGTAAGAAGTGTGGCAACATCAATTGGCATTTTCGTGAAGTTGTCTACGAGCATCTAATTGTTGATGGGTTTATTCGGGAGTATAAAAAATGGATTTTCCATGGAGAATGCAGACCTGGTACTTCCTCTTCAACGATTAATCTAGCTTATCCTCGTAGTCCTTACCATCGGTCTGTTAGAGAAGATGACATGGAAGGTATGCTACGGGATGCATTTAACATGCGCATCATGGTTTGTAATCGTTTCCACCTGACTTTGTTGCATTAGATGATTGTAATCTTGTTGGAAATACTTTTACCGAAACGAGAAGAAGTGTACTTGATAAAGAGCCGAATGGAAAAGCGGTGAAGTTCTACACGCTAATTAATGAAATGAATGAAGAACTTTACGAAGGATCAAAATTTTCAAAAATATTCTTCTGTATTCATTTTTTCAGTTAAAGTGTTTGGGAGGGTGGACCGGAAACTCATTGACAATGCTGTTAGAGTTTTTGAGAGATATGTTTCCATTTGCAAAAATCCCTCATTCATGCAAAGATATGAAGAAACTAATAAAACATTTAGGCCTTAGGTACAACAAAATTCATAGTTACCCAAATGACTGCATGTTGTATTGGGGCGACAGGAAAAACCAACAGTGCTGTCATGTATACAGTCAATCCCATTGGATGAATAGAAATACAGAATATGGGAATGAAGATGAAAATGATGCACAGTAAAGGAAGAAGCCAATTAAGATTTTATGATATTTTTCGCTAATACTAAGGCTTCAAAGGCTTTTCATGTTGTTAAAGATAGCCGAGTCTATGACGTGGCACCATGATGGACAAACTGATAATGGATTGTTAAGGAATCCTGCGGATTCTTTAGCTTGAAAATCATTTGACAGTAAATTTCCAAGCTTTGCAAGCGATCCTCAGAGTGTGAGGCTTGGGCTAGCATCTGATGGATTTAATCCTTATGAAATCATGAGCACTTCGTACAATACTTGGCCCATAATGCTTGTTCCTTACAATTTGCCTCCATAGATTTGCATGAAGCAATCTTCCTTTATCTTATCCATGATTATATGCGAAGAGAAAGGTCTCGAAAATGATATTAACATTTATTTGCAGCCACTTATTAAAGAGTTAAAACAATTATGGGCTGGTGTTGAGACATAAGATGTATTGAGAAAGGAGAACTTTAATTTACGTGCAGCTTTGATGTGGACTATTAATGACTTTTCGGCTTATGCCAATTTATCTGGTTGGAGTACCAAGTGACGTTATGCTTGTCCTTGTTGTGCTGCGCAAGCATGTTTGAAATGGTTATATAATGGGAAGAAGTTCTCTTACATGGGACATCATTGGTGGTTACCGAGAAATCATAGATTTAGATTTTAGAGTACTCTATTTAATGGTACTGAAGAGTTCAGAAAGCTCCTTCGCAGACCGGTGGATCTAAAATCTTGTTTACGTTGAAAGATATGAATTTTAGTTAGGGGAAGATGAATCAACCGCCTAACACGCAAACAAAGAGAATATTGAAGGATGAATCTAATGAAGAGGATGATCCTAATGAGGCAGACTTCTGGAAAAAAAAAGAAGTATTTTTTTAGTTGCCTTATTGGGGGCATCACATTTTATGACACAATCTAGATGTCATGCATATTGAGAAAAATGTTTGCGAGAACATTATTAGGAAAATTTTGAATGTCGATGGAAAATTGAAAGACAATCTTCAAAGTCGACTTGATTTAGTTCACATGGGAATTCAGCGTCATCTTCATCCCCAAGCACTTCCGAATGAGAAATATCAGTTGCCGCCTTCTATTTTTTCAATGTCGAAGAGAGAGAAAGAAGTGTTATGCATGGTGTTGAATGATATAAAGGTCCTAGATGCATATGCATCAAATATATCTCGATGTGTGAGTCTTAAATATCGAAGACCATATTCTTTAAAATCACATGACTATCACATCTTGATGCAAGATTTACTGCCAGTTGCTTTACGGTGTTGTATGTCAAAGAAGGTGACTTCTTGTATAATTGAACTGTCCAATCTAATGAAAGCCATTTGTGGCAAAGTTTTGAATGTTTAAGAACTTGAGAAAGTACAAGATCGAGTCGCTTTGACTTTATGCAATTTGGAGAAGATCTTCCCACCTTCCTTCTTCACTATTATGGTGCACTCAGTAATCCATCTCCCTCATGAAGCAATACTTGGTGGACCCGTTTTCTATTGATGGATGCATCCTAGAGAAAAGTGTTAATTTATTTGTAAATTATTCATTCATTCACCTCTATGCCTTTAGTTACAACTTTTGATAATGTTGTATATCATGTATAGGTTCCAATCCAAATTGAAGTCATATTGTCGTAATAAGTGTTATCCAGAAGGATCAATTGCTGAAGGCTACTTGGTAGAGGAGTGTATGACTTTCTGTTCTAGATATTTAGAAGATGACGAAACAACACTGAATAGACCAAGTAGAAATGTTGGGCTTATTGATCATAACTTGGCCGAAACTTATTTATTTCAAAGTTATGGAGAACCAATCGACAAAGTTGAAATTGCAAAATTAGATGATAGATCGTGGGTACAAGCACATCGATAAGTTCTTTTACACCATGATTCAATGGAACCATTACGCAAGTAAGTTCTAGAATTTGATAAATATTCATCAATTATAATTTGTTTATCTTCTAACAAAGTAAATCTCTTTCTAACATAGTGAGCACAAACAAATCTTGAGATCTCGTTCACGCTCCCGAAGATTACAACATCGAGAGATTAATAAGTTGTTTACAGAATCCTTTCATGAATGGTTAAGCCAAATGGTATGCAGTTGAAGCTTTCATTAACAAATATAATGTTTTCTTATAACATTTATAATTACTCAATTTACTTTCAATTCAATAGGTTTGGAGTAGGAAAGACATCAATGACAAAGTTAAATGGCTTACCCAAGGTCCGAATAGAGTAGTAAAAAGATATAGTGTCTTCCTCATCAATGGATTCAGATTTCATACAAAATATTGGGAGAGATTGAGGAGAACTCAAAATTGTGGAATAGTTTTTAATTCTTCAATTACAAGTTATGCTAGTGCTAGGGATAGTAATCTTATTGAGGGAAATGCGGAGTAATACGAACTTTTTACTGACATTATTGAGTTGGATTACTATGGAAAATGGAAAGTTGTCTTATTTCGATGTGATTGGGCTGATGTTAATATAGCTCATGGAATTAAACAAGATCAATTTGGTTTTACAATGGTGAACTTCTCTCAATTGATTCACACTGGACAACAATTGATAGATGAGCCGTATGTATTTTCTTCTCAAGTGAAACAAGTTTTTTACTCAAAAGATCCAACTAATGAGGGTTGGTACGTTGTACTCCGTAACATCCCTAGAGACTTGTTTGACATAGGCAATGGAAGTAGAGATGACATAGACAACAGGTCAGAAACTTTGCCTTTTCCAGAACAAAACTTAAACGAAAATATCCCTAGTACTAGTACACAATTTCAATGGGTTCGCTAGGATATTGATGAAGATATTTATGAATTATGATGTAGTAAGATTTTACGAATTTTTAGTTATATGTAATATCATAATTTAAATCTTGGTCTTATTAAATATTTCAACTATTTTATATGTACTGTTATTGTTGTAATTAGTTACTAAATTTTCAACTATTTTATGTGTATTTCAGATAAAATGCCTAGAAGAAGATTGCGAGATCTAAATATTGTTCAAAGTACTCCAAAATCGGAAGAAACAAATCGTGAACAATAGACTGCTATTTGATCTTCGAATGTTCCGAATACACCTGACGAACCTGTAGAAATTTAAAGTAATGTTAAATTTAATTTACATGCACGTTGGCTTTTATTATTGATTTCTTTTTTAAATTCTTATATTATAATATACCATTTCCCAGTTGAAAGTGGTGGGACGCGCAGAGGTCGAGGACGTACGCTACTTAAAGATTTATACGAGTTAAATCTTGTCGAGCGTGTCAAAGTATGTAGAAACAGTTTTGGTCAGCCTGCTGGATCAGAAGCTCAACTTTTAGCAAGATATTTGGGCATTATAGCACGAAATGCCAATATGTTGCCTATCAACTACGAGTCATGGCATCAAATGCCGGATAGTAACAAAATTCAAGCTCTCGATCATATTAAGGTAACAAAATGTGAATGTAATTTATAATACTTTGGTTTAAGTTTCATTTATATTTACTTTCTAAACTTGTGCTTTTTGTAGGAGAGGTTTGCTTTAAAGGTCTCGAATAATTATGTCAAGAAGGCATTGGGAAAAAGATGGAGAGACCATAAAAGTACTTTAAAGAAAGAATATTTTAAGTCAAAAACAATTCTCAAAGAGAAATTGCGAAATTGCTCGCCGAGAATGCTGAGGTACCAATGGAAAGATGCGGTTAGATTTTTGAATTCAAAGAAATGAGAGGTATTACGTACTTTCAAACTCTTATAATTATTTCGGTTTATAGTATTTACTATATATGTAATAATAATTTCATAATGTAGGATCGTTAACGAGTTGGAACAAGTAGCAGGCAAAAACAGAAATTCACTCACACAACTGGGTCGAAAAGTTTTGCTTGTGTAGCTTAGGCCGAGGTATTTTGAATTTATTAATAGTGTCAAATATTTGTTACTTTCTATTAAATAATATTTTTACTACTATATTATAGGAACTGTCGTCCGGTCAAAAATTTGGACGCCTTCAGCTTTTTGACATTACACATAGGAAGAAAGATGGATCTCCTATGACTTCTGAAGCTGCAGAAATTGTGATATGTTTACTTAATAAAATTTGAATTATTTTAAATATTTATAGTGTTTGACTATAATGGTTTAATTATTTGTTGGTAATGCAAACAATGTGAAGTTATGTTGCATTTGTTTTTATAATATATATTGCAATTCTAACTCTTTGATTGATTTATTAGGAGAAAATAAAGGATAGAAAGGCTGAGTACAAAGTGATTGCTTCGAGTGATAATTTTGTTCATCTTCACGACATTGATAACCGGTTATTACTGAAGTTTTGGGTCCTGAAAGGTATGGTCAGGTTCGATTTCAAGGGTCTTTTGTTAACCCAACCCAATATTTTGGATCCAGCTCGCAACAATACATGCCTTCGGGGAGTTAGGCTCAAGCTGAAGTTCAGAGGTTAAGAGACTAGATGGCTCAGATGCAAGCAAGCACAGTTGAGCAAATTGCTCAACTTAAAGTGGAGGCAGCATCGAGAGAAGCTGAGGTTCAAAGAAAATATGAACTCCAGCTACAACTTAAAGCAGAGGCAGCAACGAGGGAAGCAGAGGTAGTAGCGAGGGAAGCAGAGCAGAGCAAAAAATACGACGTACTCCAACTACAGCTTCAGAATATGATGAACATGTTTCAGCATTCGCAAAATTTGCCATCTTAGACATTTGTTTTCATATTGTAAGAATATTTTTAACATTGTATCTTTTAACATTATTATAAGAATATTTTGAACTATACTTTAGTTATCACTTTATATCATATATCTTTCATTGAATTTGAAGTATCATTTAGATTTGCTGTTTTTGGTTGGATTCCCTACTACAAGAAGGGTTGTATATGGATGAAAATAGAATGTTATAAATCTGCCAAAGTTAGCAGCGTTTGTGAAAAAGCACCATTAAAGATGATGTTCTTTAGCAGCGTTTGTAAAAAAAACGCCGCTAAAGGTCATGTTCTTTAGCGGCACTTTTATAGAAACGCCGCTAAAGATGATGTTCTTTAGCGGCACCTTAATAAAAAATGCCACTAAAGAACATGACCTTTAGTGGCGTTTGTTATAAAAGCGTCGCTAAAGAACATGACCTTTAGCGGCGTTTGTTATGAAAGCACTGCTAAAGGACATGACGTTTAGCGGTGTTTGTTACAAAAGGGCCGCTAAAGAATATAACCTTTAGCAGCATTTGTTATGAAAGCGCCGCTAAAGAACATGACATTTAGCGGCATTGATTGTAGCGGCTTTTTGCCGCTAAATGCCTATTTTGCTGCAGTGAACTCAGAATCAGTAACAATCGATCTAACACATTCAGATATCGCATATTCTCCATCAACAGAATAATGTGGAGGTGTACCAACAAACTTAACAGAATATAGATCGTACTTGAATAATTCAAACACATCATACAATAGTACATTACATTGTAACAGATCCTACTCACTTTGGTTCAAACATAATAGACATACGTGCAAATCGCTAGTTGTTCATCATCAAATATCAAGTTATATATCCTAATTTAGATCATACGGACCTTATAGTAGTCATGTGTTCATCTCGAACGACGCTTGTGGCCCGAGAGAAATAGTCCAAATATTAGTCCATACGACCTCAATAGTTGGTCTGTACGCCTCCAATCGATCTTGCACACACCCGTGTGCTTGCCTGTGTGTTCCACACGACCTGACACACGCCCATGTTACCTACCCATTTGGTCCCAATCCGCATTCATTGAGTTACACAGCCTGAACACACGCTCGTGTCTGTGGCCCGTGTGAACCGTGCATAACATATAACCATACATGGCCTAGGCACGCACCCGTGTACCTTTAATTTTCATGAATAGTAAGTTACACGGCTTGGAAAATGATTGTATGGCTCACACGGCCTACCACACAGCCATGTGGCATCGACAGTTCTATTTTTCGATGACTAAAACTAGAAAAATAAGGGGTTTCTGGTACCTACCTGATACGGATTCTATACAGAAGGAACAAGGATGAGTTCCCATTCCTAAAACGACATTAGAACAATAAATTAGACAAATTACTCAAAACAATCATTAAGATTAGCATCCAAACCCGAAATGATGTCGAAGAACTTTGACACAAAATCTCAAAACAAAAACTAGCGCTTCCCTTTGCACGAAATCAACAGTACAAAGTCAGAACGTTGGAAAAATGTTACTTTTGAGAGCTTCGTTCAGCAAAGACTTACACAATCAGAATCCATCCCAAATGAAAGGAACATAACTTTGACCATCATCAAACTCAAGCAAATAAAACTTGACAAAGAACACTTACATTTCGATTGAAGATTAATCGGACAAAGGAACTTGATCTAACCAATACAGAAGAATTCAACGACAAAATAATGGAGCATGAGAAAGGAAAGAGTATATTTGAATGGAAGAGAAGAAAAAAAAAACAAAATGAAGGAGAAAAGGACATTCTATACATATCAGAACCGGAAGTTAGTTAACTTGTTTTCTTTAAAAATCAAACAAAACAAACTAATACAAAATGGCACAAAATATTTTCTCTTTGCTTACACAGAGACTCAAACACAAGACTAAAATATATACAGAAGCTTAGCCATTGAACCAAAAAGCTCATTCTTAATATTAATTGTACACAATTAACTTATAAACTACATATTCCAAGGCAAGCGTTTAAGCAAAATAGTAAAATTTCAAAAAATAGGATTTGAACCCAAAACCTTACATACATATCAAGAACACTTAACCACCAAACCAAATTAATTTACTTGTAAAAAATTTTGAAAGCCCAAATTCAAATAGAGGGATGACCTTTTTTGTCTCAAATCCAATTTCTTCTAACCCAATTTTTAAGATGTTACATTCCACGTCATATGGGAAAATATGCAACATGTTTTACACTTTTCCACATGATTATGAATCCATCTTTCTTCATGAAAATAGGGATATTAGATAATAAAGGGTAGTGTAGCCGCTCCACTCCCTTCTTTAACACTTTAACAAAACCTTATGTTTCATTTCCCCAACAAAGACACCTTTCATTGTATTCCTTTTTTAAAGGAATAATATACTACCAAGTTTCTTTTTGAAGAGCATACTACCAATTTTTTATTAGTTATGTTTTTGTAAAAATACTATGGAGGCCTCTTATTAGGAGGTAGATTGTATTTTAGCTCTTTTACTTAAAAATAATCAAATTAATTCTTGTATATTAGATTAAAGACCAAATTGGTCATTTCTATTCAAAATTTAATCCACTTGTACTGTTAAAATTTGATGTGATTGTCGAAATAACTAGCCAATGACATGTGATGTACCATGTGTACATCATGTTGACATATCGAGACTAATTTTTAATAACAAAAATGGGTGAAAGTTTCAACAAAAAAAGACTAATTTGCTCTTAGATCTATTTTATAGGGATTAATTTGCCCATTGTTCAACTAAATGAGGTAAAATGTAATCTATCTCTTAACATAAAGACCTCTAAGATACTTTTACATGATGTTTTCTACATTTTCTAATAGACTATATAAATAGTTATTAATTTCTATTTATTTGTTTTTTGAAAGAATCAGTAATTCTCTTGATCATAAAAATCTAGTGGATGAGAGATATATACAGACCACTAAATTAGTAGTACCAAAAAATTACCATAGATGCACCATAGTAATCAACCACTAAGAATAGCATCCTACTTCGTCACCGTCAAATTATGTTAAGAATGAACTCCGATTAACAACGACAATGCTTGAGATCCCAGAAGACTCTTTGGTATTACTAATTGCACAAAACTAATATCCAAGATTAAATTAATCAATGTTAGGTTGGCTAACCTCCTCCGAAACTTCTTGGAAACAAAACTACCAAAAAGCTAAAATAAACAACTAAAAAAAAATCCTCAAAACTGAAATTACTAACATTATCATCCCTTTTAAATAAAATGGAATGGATTGTTGTCATCACCACCATTATCAGAGAACTCCATACTTTGAGTTTATTTATAGACATATTTTTTTCAGTAACACTTAGTAGAACTTATTTGCCAAAAAAATCATCATGAAAGTAGTTAAAAAGCCAAGAGGAAGGGAAAAAACCAAAAGAAGATGTCACGATGAAAATGGGCAAAAAGATGTGATTATTAACTTTTATATCTAATGAATAGTAATTTATAAATTCGTACGTTTAAAATGAATCATGTGCTGTCACGTGATTCATTGCACACTACTTTTTATATGCAATTATATAGGAATGTATATAATTATCATATTATAATGTACCTTCTTTTATTAATGATATACAATTATAAAAGAATGTATATTATAATTATTCATAACTAATCATCATAGGTGGTGTGGGAGATGATGAAATTGTCAGTGATAGTGGCTTTTCTTGAACCTTCAATTTCATTGACAAATTAATATCAAAGTTATCACCAAGATAGAATCAAAATAGAAACTTAGAGATCTTGTACTAAATTGGATTCCAACATAAGTGGATGAACATCTGATTTTGAATAGAAACTTAGGAAAATGTTCTGTTGAGAAATGAAGTGAAATCCCAACTCTCAACCAATTTTCTTACAATGACCTTAACTTGTTTATGTTGATCAATGGGGATGTAGTCACCTTCTCGAGTTCTAAGTTTTTTTAGTTCCATGGCCACTTCTTTCATTGTTGGTTTATATCTCCTATCTAAGTTCAAGCATCTTTTTGCAGGTTGAGCAACTACTACTACTTCATCATTTTGACCGTCCTTCCCAATTTCAACATCAACAATATCTAGCAGATGATTTTCTTCCATCGAAAACATAAAATATGAACTAAGCCTTTATTTTCTTGCGATCTGAATGTCGAGATTGCCTTTTTTCTAATTAAGAGCTCGACAATAATCACTCTGAAACTATAAACATCACTGTTTTCAGTAAATTAACTTGACTGGAAGTATTCAGGATCTAAGCACCAAAGAGTCCCAAGCACTTAAGTGGTCAAATGAGTTTGATCTATGCCAACTTATCTAAGTACCCAGAAAGAATAATGATGTCATTGATAAATTGTTCAAGGCGCCCTTCGTTTACAGTCTTGGACTTCTTTACTGCAACAATTTTCCCATCAGGCAACATTCCTTCGTAAACCATGCATTGGCCACCACAACCTAAGATTCTATTCTCATTAAATTGATCAGTAGCTATTTTCGACTCTTTGGAACTGAAGACTTTAGCTTTATCTAGACCACCTTCATTTGAAGACATCTTTTTCTAAAACAATAACCCACCATTTTTAATTTAATATTATTAAATCTTCTAATTTAACTCGAATAATTTTACTCAATTCGATTGAATGCTCACCCTTAATTCAATCACCCTTAATTCAATTTATCCAAAAATTCAAATAAGAAAAGGTAACACTACATTGCTTTGATAAATGTTTACCCAATAGTCTTACTTTCCTTCTCGAATCACCCTATTTTCCCTTTTTCCTTTACTCAAATTAATCTAAAAGCTAGTGCTTCGTCTACTAGTTAAATAATCGATTCATGTAAATGCAACATTAAGCATAAATAATAAGATTTGTTAACTCGACTCGACTCGACTCAAATTTTTAACTCAATTCAACTCGATTAAAAAAATCAAATTAAATTCAGTTGCAAAAATGAGATTCGTTGACTCGACTAACTCAAAATTTTTGTACTCAATTTGACTCGATTCGATCGAATACTTACCTTAAACATAGCGGTTTAAAAAAATAACGTATATACTAATCACAACTTTTTTTAAGGACACCATAACTTATACTCTTTAAAACCAGCCTTATAACCTAGAAAAACACATTTAATGGATCTAGGTTCCATTTTCCCATTATCAACATGAGCATAAGCAGGACAACAAAAAATCTTCAAATCAGAATAATCAGCAAGATTACCAGACCATACCTCTTGTAGAGTATTTTTCTCAATGATAATGGACGGAGATTGATTAACAAAAAAAAATACAATAGAAGCCGCTTTAACCTAAAATCACTTCGGTAAGTTGGCATTCGGCAACATACATCGATCCTTCTCCTTGATCACTCTGTTCATTCATTTTACAAAGCCGTTTTGTTGTGAAGTATGATAGACTGTCAAGTCTCTCACAATCCCTTCTGACTTGCACAGTTCATTAAACTCAACAGAATAGAACTCCAAGTCATTATCTATGTGGAGGTGTCTTATTTGTTTTCCTCTCTATTTCTCAATCATCATTTTTCAAGACTTAAACACGAAAAACACATTGCTTTTCTACTTCAGGCAGAATGTCCAAAATTTTCTGGAAAAATCATCAATGATGGTAAGCATATAATTAGCATCACCCCTCGACGGTACTCTAGATGGTCCCCAAAAATCGGAATGAATATAATCCAACGTTTCCTTCATGTTATGGATTCCTCTGGTGAATCGAACTCTCTCTTGCTTCTAAAAAACGCAATGCTCACAGAACTTCAATTTGCTCATGCCTTTTCAATCAAGAAGTCTTTTTTTTGCTCAATTTTGTCATGTCATTCTCACTCATATGCCCTAGACGTGTATGCCAAAGTCTAGTAACATCATCATCTGACAAGGAAGAGGAAGCGACAAGTACATCACCAGTAATAGTAGAACCTTGCAACACATATAACTTGGCAAAATTTCTCTACCCTTTCATCACAACGAGGGAACCCTTACTAATATTTAGAACCCACTTTCAGCTGTGTACTTATGCCTTTTTGAATCAATAGTACTTGGCAAAATCAAATTCCTCTATCGAGCATCTTAATTTTTATTGTGCCAACACTTGCGATTTTACATGAAGCATTATTTCCTATAAGAACAAAACCTTCAGAAATTGTTTTATATGTTGTAAACCAATCCGGATTGGGACTCATATAAAAGGTGCAACCAAAATTGAAGATCCACTCCTGGCTCACTTTAAAATTATTAGCAGAGGCAACTAGGAGTTTACCATCGCTGTAGTCTTCTAAAAATTAGCTTCACCAAATTATTCTAGTTGTTTTCCCTTCTAATTCGCAGTCTCCCTTTTGATCTTGTTTTTCAACTTATGGCACTCAGATTTAATGTTCCCTTTTTTCTTACAGAAGTTACAGTTTTTACCTCTGTTTGAAGATTTCAATCTACCCTTAGATTTACTACGAGGATTTTGTTCCTATGTCCTCCCACAATTATCATCAGAATTTCATTCTTGTCTCCTATGAACAATAAAACCCTCTCCCTAAGAATCGGATCCAACCACAAGATGTTTCATCTTGTCATTCAAAGTCAACAAAGCATAGACTTCATCAATTGTAAGAAATTCCTAGCTATACAAAATCATGTCTCTAAAGGTTTAATACGACGTGGGAAATGAACAAAGTAGAATCAATCCTAGATCTTCTTTTTTATACTGAACCTCCATGACCTCTAGATATGAGAGAATTTCTTTAAATACTATTAAGTGTTCATGTACAAACACACCTTCCTCCAAATGATCAGTAGCATAAAGACGTTGCTTCATATGCAACTTGCTAGTTAGGGTTTTCAACATGCATAACTGTTAGAGTATGCCCAAAGATCAATCATGAGATGGTTGTAATAACATATTTGATTTATCATGTTTATTAATATAAGGCGTTACCATTATTATTTCAATTTCTTTTCTGTGAGTATAAATAAACTATTTTATAATAATGTCCTGAGAATAATATGATTATTCTTAAAAGGTCCTTAGTCAAGTATTGTTGTTGGCTAGGACAACAATAATACATTAAGACTAACATGTAGTTGATTGATGATAAAGAGTTGTCAATGATATGGAGTGTCAAAATCAATGCATGAATATGTATGTTAGAGAACAACATATTGGACTGACCCGTTATGAGTATGTTTCTTAGATTATTATGTAACTATCATAACATTACTTATAGTGATTAATATGTATATGATCCTCAGACTTGAGATCATCATTATCCCAACATAGTGAGTTGTATATTTTGATACAGTCAAACGTACACCGTAATTGGTTATTCTATAAAGGCTGATGTTGGATATACCACGATCTATATAGAGGGATATGGTTGATCAATATAGGATAAGTCCATCCTACATAATGGGAGTAATATCTTAGGCCACTTGATTGAGTGAGACTAGAAATGCATGGCCATACTCAAATAAGCTGATATGAGATGTTGTCTACTCAAGATGTCAAGGAACATGGGATGGACTATGCAAGTGTGACTATTCCATGACTTGTGTCCAGCCTAGAGATAAAGGACTTAAGGATTAATGCATGAAAGGTTAATTGCAAAAGGTTATGTCGAATCATGATTTCTTGTAACTTAGGTAGCAATGATGCATTCCTAGATGCCACTTATTGTTTGTAACATTAGAATAGTTCTAGTATTACTGCTAACGTTACAAGAACCTACAGGGTCACACCCTATGGTTGAAATGAACGGAATAAAACATAGTTGGTATTATGTTTGGTTATCACATGAATTAAATTAATTGTAGAATTAATTTAATTAGGTAATCAAATATCGAACATATCATATGTACAAGGTTGTTGTACACATAATGAGAACATAGTTCTATTAATATATGAATTTGGTTCATATATAAATTCAAGTAAATATAGTTTACCGAAATCATTATTATAATTAATGTAATTATATTTGTTGGTTTAAAACATTGTTATATTTATTTAATTTCAATTATGATTATTATGTTCAAATAAATATTTAATGAATTATGATTCATTATATATATACTAATTATAAGAGGGTTAAGTGTGCATGTTTTTTTTAAAAAAAAACCCTAAAAATTAAAAATCTCGTTTTTCCTTTGCATAAAAAGTCTAGCAGTCGTCAAGCAAAGGTTTCTCTAAAAAAATAGTTTTGGGGATTTCTTCCGTTCATTGTCAACTAGGTAGATTACATAGAGGCCGGAGTCACGAAAGGTTGCGGTTTGGTTCAATAGTATATCAATATACTCATTGCCGAAGCGTCGTTGTCTACTCAGTTTAAAGATTCGGTAATTTCGAAGCCTTTATTTCACCCCGATTCATTCCTCGCACATGGATCCATGGTTTGGATCGCCGGACGTATTAATTTTTGCTGCGCCGTGGGGATGCGACGTTCCAAAAATAACTGCTTCAGCCTCTTCCATAATGCGGTAACGATCTTCTCCTTCATAATGTCTTGTAGAATTTCATTCGATAGATACAGATGTAATTGTATTAAAGCCTTTTGATCTTTACGCCTCTTCTCTTCCTCTGTTAAAATCAAATGCATCTTATCTATCCCTAACAAGGCATCTTCCATATCCATTTATGCCAAAACTACTTGCATATTTATTTGCCACAACATGAATCTAGTGTTGCAATCTAACAGGGGAATATCATACTTCAATGTTGCAATTACCATGATCTAGACAAGCAACCTAAAATGCTCTGATACCAATTTGTTAAAAATTGAACGTCGATAATAGTAATATAGAAAGATCGCAAAGAAATAGAATGAAAAGTAGAGCATACATATTTTACTTGGAAACTCTTTCGGGAAAAACTATAGGCAGAAGAGAAGAAAATTCACTAATGTCAAATTTAAATGATGATACAAGAGAAGTTTCAACCACATCTATTTATAGGTTGGAAAAGCCTAATTCTAATTAATGTAAAATATATTATACTAATAAATGTTAAATATATTAGACTACTAAATCTTCTAGAAAGAAAATATATTTTATTTAACTTGACTTGTAAACAATCCCTTGAAATTTAGGTCATTCAACTCTAATAGTATTAAATTATTATACGTGCATGATATATACAATTTCCTAGATTAAACATAGATGCAAAATTTTTTATGGAATCCACTAATTTGTTATTTATGAAATATATTCATAATAAATGTTTTAAATATTTTAAAAAGTTAGTTTTAAATATTTTAAAAAAGTTTATTTATTTTGTTTTACATTTTTAGAAATTCAATCCTATCAATAAGACTTATAATAAAATCCAATTAGCTTAAAAATCCTTAACATAAAAATAGAAAATTAAATTTTAAATATACAGAAAGTACAAATATTTGGAGCATATTTTAACTTTGCTTGAAATATATATACTATTATCAAAGCTCAAGCTTTTATATTATTTTTAAATTTCAAATAGTTTTTTATTAGATTAAAAGTCTATTATATTAACAGAATTTTTAAATTCGTAAATTTAAAGTTTTTTTTTTTTACAAAATTGCTTTAATATGTTTTTAAGTTTTCTAAGTCATTTTAATACATTTTTATTTGTTCCATTTTTCTTAATTTGTTAAGTTAATAATTTTTTAAAGGAAAATTAATATTCATTAAAATGATAATGTTTACATATTAGGTTAAAATATGCTTTAAGTTATCGTACTTTTTATAAATTTAGAATTTAATCCTTACACTTTTTAGATTTCAAAGTTCAAGTTCAATTGTTAATGTCACCTTAAATTTATTTTGTCAATTTTACTAGTGTGACCTTTTAAATTAAAAGAAAAACTCTCTTGGTTGTCATATAACAAAAATGTAATGCTTTAATGAACTTGAATTTAACAAAAAAAAACTTTAACGATGTTAACAGTTGAACTTGTATTTCTAAATAAAAAATGTAGAGGGATTGAATTTCTTAAAATAAAAATAGGAAGACTAAATTTAAAATATAAGAGTTTAGGGAATTAGATTTTAACCTACTCATTAAATTCAATTTTAAATATTTTAGGGGTTTTATAACAAATTTTGATTTATTTTTATTTTGAACTTATCATATATATTAAAAAAATATTTATTATATTAAAAAATATTTGTTTTGCAAAGATTAATTATTTTTAGGAAAATGAGAAAATTTTGAATGGTTAATTTTATCACATTTTATTTCCTAACCTTATCACTTATATGAAATTCTCTTTTCAACTAATAATAAAATTTAAAAAATACATTAATTAACTTAAGCTCTTCATCTCAGTTGAGAGCTTGAGACCTTATAATATATAATACTAATTTGTATACCTGTGTGATGCACATACTAATAGTATTTGTCAATATAATTATTTTTAAAAAGAAAAAAAAGTAATATAAATTCATTCTTTAACATAAAAAAATGATAATACGTATTAGTAGTATATAAAATATATGTTTTATTATGTAGTTTGGAAATATTATATTAAAATGATTTTAATTAATAGAGATATTAATTGTTAAAAAATTGAAAAAAATTGATTTTGAAATGTTATATTAAAAAAAGATTATAATAAATAGATAAGTAAATGTTTTATTATAAAAGCAACCAGAACACAACTCAGTTAGATTAATTTTTATTTTTTATTTTTTTTGAAGTTTTAGATTTTTTTTAAATTAAATGTATTTTTAGTTTTTAGTTTTTGGCTGAAGGTCAAGTGGCGTTGGATTTAGATGAAAGAACGAACTCGAGAAGATATAGGTATTTTACCTATTATTACATTATTTGGGTCTGATTAGCTATATATACATATTAATTATTTGACTATTAATTGGTGGGAATCGGTCATTGATCAATATTGACAAGTGATGATCGGATGTGGATTGATATTGACTAACAATGATCTAAAATTGGTCGATGTTGATTAACCATTTACTAATTACATTGAATTCCAGCAACCAGAACACAACTCAGTTGATTAATTTTTTATTTTTTATTTTTTGAAGTTTTAGATTTTTTTTAAAATTAAATGTATTTTTATTTTTTAGTTTTTGGTTGAAGGTCAAGTGGCGTTGGATTTAGATGAAAGAACGAACTCGAGAAGATATAGGTATTTTAGCTATTATTACATTATTTGGGTCTAATTAGCTATATTCAAAAGTCATAAAATTTTGAAACTTTAATATGTTTTTTTTTCTTTTGAAAATCTTATCATAAATTTTTTTTTAAATGTTATATATACATATATTTCAATTTTTATAAACCACAATGTCGTTAGCTTATGGGATGAAGAATAGACCTAGTTGAACAATTTTTGATAAAAATAAGTTTAAGAATAAAATAGATAAAGTTGTTAAATTTATGTACTAAATTAAATTATGTAAAAAAAATAAAAATAATGTTGAGGGAATATCAGATTCTTCAGAGAAATCTTTGAAGTATCGTTTGCTTAAGAGCCAATGTTTTAGGTACTAAATTATATATATTTACGGTAGTAAAAATGTAATTTCATTATTTTAATAGCTTTTATCTTTAAAATTTTTATCATTTTTTGGGGTGCCAAAGTGTAATTTTATCATTATTAATTTAAAATTGAAAAGAATAGTACTTTATTTTTTTAAAAAATAAGTTGCATATTTAAAATATAATTCTGGATTCATTGTGCACTTGAAATAAATAAAAAAATTCCTAAAATTCAAGAGAAATTCTAAAATAAAAAATAAAATTTTATAAAAAAAAGAGTTTATTTTTAAATATATAATTTATTTTTCAAATTATAAAAAATATAAATTACTAAAAATCTTAAAATGAATTTAGACAAATGGTTGTTCAAGTTTAAATGATTCTGGACAACCATATGTCCAGGTTCATTATGCATGTAAAATAAAAAAAAACATAAATTTCTTATTTTTTAAAAAATTTTGAAATAAATATTTTTTGTCAATTTTAGGACACGTGTCAAAATTCTATTGGTTGTCAACCAAAAATCAAATAGTGTTTTAGACATCAAAATATCAACTTGACTTATGATTTCCAAGTTTAGATATTAGGTATGTCCAAAAAAAAGTTTAAATAGTAAATAAATACAAATGATCAAGTTCATATAATTCTAACTATATTTATCCAAAAAAGTTAACAAAAGCTTTAAGTTTCTTTTTAAATAAACAAAAGCATTATTATTACTTATTTTGAAAGGCCAAAGCAATTTTATTTTATTTTTTATTACCATTTTTGAAATTGAACTCATAAATTCAAGCATCAACAAAACAAAAAACCATCAATGAGAAAGGACTTAACTAACCCCTAGCCAGTAGGCTAAACCCCATACACCCATTACCTAAAGCCCTTCATCAGAGGTTACACCATAAGCATCAGCGGAAAAGAAAAGAACATAAACAAGATGGAGCAGTAACATATGTTAACAAGCTAAGAAAAAAAGATATGGGCTACTCGTGCCAATTGGTGCTCCTTGAATCCAAGAGAACGAAAGGTGCTGAAAATCAGTTTGCAATTGCCGACAATCAGCAATCACTAAACCGAATAAAGCCAGGATAAAGCCTCCCGAACAAACTATAGCCTCAGCCATGCCAGCCCCATAAGCACTGGTCAAATGGAATAAAGGAAATTTTATTGAATAAAGGAGTAAAACATTAAATATTATACCGTAAATTGAAATGGAATACAAACAGTAACTTAACAAACATGATAAAATATGATACAGAATTTAACAGAACAGTAAATATTATACCTAAAACGGGAATTGAGTACAAGCAGTAACTTAACAAACATGAAAAGTACTCAACAACTTCAATGCTTTCTTCTATTCCAAGTAGTGACACTAGGAAAATACTTGCAATCCTGCTACAGACCCGAGTCAGACCTAATTTATTCATAAATAGGAAATCTTGATTGTCTGATTAAGCATCTCATTCACAACAAAGGCTTTATATTATTGGAAGGCCAAAGATTTTCAAATCGAAGCTGAGAAATAAAAGATAACTGAAAGAAGAAGAAAAAAAGAGTAGATATAAAGCATATATACATACCTTACTTGGGAATATGACCCAAATTGTAGCACCTTACTCAGCCGTTGCAAATTACATGACCCAACAATTCTCCCAATTTTACGGTCGAGAAAGGACTTGACAATGGAAGGGATTGACGAGAAAGCGCTTGAGCAACTTGTTGCATGGTTGGCCGATGTTGGGGATTGCCATTCAAGCATGCAAATGCTATCTTTATAGTAGAGACTACGCCCTCTGCAGCTTCAATTTCTGGTGGTGAGAGACGTTGATCTATCACATCCTTAAGTAAAACATGTTGGTCATTTGACATAAATGGCAATGTCGATGCCGATGCAGATGATGACAAATATGAAAGAAGATCGCCGGGATGCCTCCCCATGAGAACTTCTATCGTTAGCACCCCAAAACTGTAGACATCACTTTTCTTATCTACTCGCATTGTATACGCCAACTCTACATTAAAAGAAATACTAATCAGATATATTTATAACATGATGAAAGGCTTTTCTAGCCAAAAAAAAAAAAAAAAGATATTAATTTATACCTGGAGCTATATACCCGTAGGTGCTCGCAAGTGAAGTCCAATTGGAGGAGTCAGGCTTTAAAATCCTAGCAGTGCCGAAATCAGAGACACGAGCTTCATAGTCCAAATCCAAGAGAACATTGTTGCTGGAAATGTCTCGATGAACTATAGTTTGTGAATGGTCATGGTGCATATAAGTCAAAGCATTAGCCAATCCTTTAACAACATTTAGCCTCTTCTTCCAATCCAATTCCTTTGCTTGTTCATTGTTGCTTAAGACCATTCTCAAGCTTCCCCTTTCCATGAAGTCATAAACCAGAAAAGAATGCTGTGGGTGTGAACAAAAACCATACATCTGTACAATGTTATGATGCCTTAGTTCTAATAAAGCAATAATCTCGCTTTCAAAGTCTTTCAAGTTGTTAATGAGTATGCTGTCTTCAGACTGGTGAAGTTTCTTCACAGCAACCACTTGACCAGTTGGCAATGCAGCTTTATAAACACTTCCGTATCCTCCTGAACCAATGCAATAGTCAGAGCTGAAATCTTCAGTAGCTTCAATGATGCTGTCATGGAGTATTCTTTCATTAAATCCCAATATACTGAAAATATCACCATCTTGTTCCTCCATTGGCTCGGATTTTTTTTGTTGGTGTTTTCTTGCAAAAAGTAAGGAAACTTGCAACCAATATAAACAACAAAATCAATAGACCACCAAACAGTGGAAGCACAAATAAAATGATAAGTTTGGTGCTTTTTGTATCACCATGGTTGTCTCGAGAAGGAAGAACGCAAGGCATTAGTCCAGTGGCGTTACCACATAGGCCTTTATTGTTCCTTAAGGCATTGAATGATGCCTCGTGAAATGCCTTAAGGTCTGGAATAGGGCCTTCTAATTGATTGTAAGATATATTCACAAATCTTAACCCATGTAAATCATTGAAAGCTTTTGGGATGGAATCATTGAGCATATTACGAGAAAGGTTCAATATTTCCAAGTACTGTAACTTTCCGAACTGTTGTGGGATATTTCCAAAAAATGAATTCTGACTCAAATCTAGACTTTGAAGAGCATTGATGTATCCTATTGAAGATGGAATGCTCTCTCCGATATTGTTCTTGCTCAAATTCAAATTGATTAACTTCGAGCAATTTCCAAGATCATCAGGAATAGGTCCTCTTAAATTGTTTGAAGCCAAGTTAAGTCGTTCTAGATTTGATAGAAGTCCAATCTCTGATGGAATTTTGCCTGAAAATTGATTACCACTTAGCAAAAGACGGGTCATTATTTTCAATGCTCCCAGTTCCATGGGAATCTCATCGACTAGATGATTCGAAGAAAGATCAAGTTCTTGTAACTGGGTTGCATGTCCCAATTCAAATGGAATCTTTCTAGAAATGTTATTGTTGGAGACACGTAGGCTTGTTAGATTATGACATTGCCCCCAATTTGGAGAAAGTTCGCCATAAAAATTGTTGTCGCTTAATGAAGCATAATTCAAATGTGGATGTATACCAAAAGCTTCTGATATATTTCCTGTCAAATGGTTTCCATCCAGCCTAACTCTGATTAAGCTTTTGCAGCTTCTCAAACTTGATGGGATCGGACCTGACAAATTGTTTCTGATCACTGCAAGTCGAGTGAGTACTCCACCGAGGCATAAATTTTCTGGTAATGGACCAGTGAGATGGTTGTTTGATAATTGGAGATTAGTAAGATTACTGTATATTGGAGGAATGGGGCCGGACAAACTATTTTCACCAAGGAAAACTCCTGATAAGCTGCTCAAGTTTCCTATGGAAGTAGGGATTTGTCCAGAGAATGTGTTATTAGACAGACCCAATTGACTGAGAGATTTAAGCATCCCTACCTCTTTAGGTATCAATCCAAAAAACATATTGTCAAAAAGGCTAAGAGTAGTTAAGTTGGTCAAGTTTCCTTTGGAAGTAGGGATTTGTCCAGAGAATGTGTTACTGGACAGATCCAATTTACTGAGAGATTTAAATATCCTTACCTCTTTAGGGATGATGCCACTGAGATTATTATCGTACAAAAAAAAGATGAGCCAAGTTGCTTAAGTTTCCTATCGAAGTAGGGATTTGTCCGGAGAATGTGTTATTGGACAGATCCAATTCACTGAGAGATTTAAGCATCCCTATCTCTTTAGGTATCAATCCAGAAAACATATTTTGAGAAAGGGTAAGAGTAGTTAAGCTGGTCATGCTCCCTATCTCTCGAGGTATTGAACCAGAAATGGCATTTTCCTCCAGCCTAACACTGAATAGGTCAGTCAAGTTTCCTATGGAAGCAGGGATGGCCCCAGTGAGATGATTTATTAAAAATTGCAGTGTGGAAAACGATTTAAGCAATCCTATCTCATTGGAGATAGAACCAGAGAGGTAATTATCATACAAATAAAGATAAACCAAGTTACTTAAATTTCCTATGACCAGTTAAGCTATTTCCTGAAAAGTCCAACAAAAGAAGTGACCTCAACAATCCAACTTCTTTAGGTATAGAACCACTGAGTCAGTTGCGATTCCTCAACAATCCAATAATTTATGCAATCTTCCTATAGAGGCAGGGATTGGACCACTTAGATGGTTAAGATAGAAAAAGATATTAGAAACTGTACTCAGATTTCCAATTTCTTGTGGAATGGGACCACTAATCTTATTGCTTACTAAGGAGATCAGTTGAAGATTTTTCAATAAGCAAATTTCAGATTGGCATATGTCCTGAGAAGTAATTGTATGACAAGTCAAGGAAGATGAGTTTGGAAAGGTTTCCAATGTGCGAAGGAATGGGCTCATACAATGAGTTGTTTCGAAGGTGAAGCCTAATCAATTTAGGCAAGGAAAGGAAGTTGAGATGGTAAAGTGTACCTCTCAATCTCAAATCATACTCTGCAAGGCTTAGATTGGTGACGCTTCCGGCATTGTTGCAAGTGATTCCAACCCAATTGCAATGGCTACTTCCGACCCACAAAGAAGAGAGCAAAGTTTGTGTGGTGTTGTCGAGGATAGCTTTCCATTTTAAAAGAGTATCAGCTTCCATGGAAAATAGCAAAATAGCAATATATATATATATATATTTTCAAGCACAAAATATTAATTCTAAGATCATTTGAATTTATCATTGTGGGCAAAGCTTTGATCTTTTAGTTTATTTATTTGTCATCCTACCATCATCAAATCTTGATTGTAGCTAAAATGTCACTACATTTAGTAAATTCATTTTAATTTATAATTGTGAGCAAAGCTTTGATCTTTAAGTTTATTTATTTGTCATCCTACCATCATTAAATATTGATTGTAGTTAAAATGTCACTATATTTAGTAAATTAAAATTTTTGTTTTGAACTATAAGAGTAGGGCAAGCGTGAATATCCTAGCCATCAAACTAACACACAAAATATTAATTAATTTTAAAAGCTACGCTCTATATTTACTTCCCAAATGATGTTCTATTTAATGTTTAAACTCATTGTTCCATCTCACCTCAGTTAAAAAATATAGAAAGGTGGTTGTTACCAGAATATAAATCTAAACAAATATGTATATTTGTATGAAGGATACATAATCTAACATTTAAAAAAATAAAGTTACAAAAGTTGAAAATTAATAAATATTTATTAAATATAACCTAAAATGATTTATATTAAAATACGACTTAACAGATTAATTAATATCTTATAATCGTTAGCTGCCATCATTGACTATTGAATTTCAAATTTTCTAGCTCTGATTTTGTTGTTTCACTTAAAAAGAGAAAAAATAATTGATGGTTTTTTTTAAAGATTTAATTATAAAATTTGCCCCCAAAATACAATATGGCATGTTTTTGTTGTACATAGTACATGGATAAAATGAGATGAGGTGATACTTTAAATTAAAAAATTTAAATATAATTTAAAGGTTAATTTTGTATTCAAACCTTTGTAATTATTGTTACGAAAATTAGGAAATCCAAGGACTTCAAACACATTGAGGATAGGTTTTATGGAACATTAAGATAACATAATTAATTTTATTTTTGTTCAATAAGATCACATAATTGAAGTGTTACGGAATTTGGATTACTAACAGATTAGAGGGCAATTTTCTCTAATGTTTCTTTTCATTTTTCAAGCAGTTACTAAAATTTTCAGTTAATACATTGAAATTTTCATTTTGTTCTCTCAAAATATTTATAATCCAAAAAAAAAAAGACAGAAGGAACAAATTTCCATTAAAACACTCATCAGCGACCTATATAAAGAATTGTATCTGTACTCGAGAAGGAATTCACGGAAAGACCCGTCCCAACTGATGAAGAAAACGAAACTATACAATCTGAGGCCACGTTACTTGCTAAAGATACGTTAATAGCAGTGCTGTGAGGAGATAATGGTAAGGTTTCAAGGATAGAAGATGGATTATTTTGGGCATTGTCTAGTGGTATATCAGGCAAACTGGCGGTGCCTTCCAGATAGCTCACCGCTTCTTTAATGGTGGGTCTCAAATCTGGTTTGGCGTTGGAACAAAGCAGGCCAAGTTTCAGAACCTTCTCAATCTCCTCCACCATGTAATTGCCTTGTAATCTTGGGTCGATAACATCAACAATGGCATCTCTTTTCCAGCACCTATTGACTAAATCAACTAGAAAAATGTCTCGGGGTGGTGCATTTGGTTCAAATGGCTTCCTCCCACAAGCAACTTCAAGAAGAAAAGCCCCGAAAGCAAATACATCGGCAGCTTTAGTAGCCCTTCGCATTCGGATGAGTTCCGGATCGATATATCCTCGTGTTCCTACTAGGCGAGTCGTTTGTGGAGCGCCGTCACGGTCGTACAATCTGGCAAGACCGAAATCTCCGAGCCATCCATTTAGATTGGAATCTAAGAGAACGTTGCTGGCTTTGACGTCTCTATGGAGCACAACTTGTTCCCATTCTTCATGGAGATAAAGAAGAGCCGATGCCACCCCTTTGATGATTTGGAACCTTTGAAACCAAGTAAGGGTGGGTTTATCATTGTCGAAGAGGAACTTGTCAAGGCTGCCGTTTTCCATAAGATCATATACCAAAATGAGTTCTTTCTTACGCCTGCAATACCCAAGATGTTAATGGGTAATGTAGAAATTATTTACTGATTGAATAATTTAGTCGTTGAGTCAGTCAAAGTTTGTTTCAAGTCTGTTTTTAATTCCAGTAGTGTTCCTTTTATTTAGGAGATGTATCAAGATTCTATTAGAGTCCTAAAATATCTCTAAGTTGTTAGCTATTTCAGTATTTAAACTCTTCATGGAATAAAGTGTGGAATATCACGGTTATCAATTTCTCTAAATTCCCATTGCTTCTGCTGCAGTCCTTTGTTCTGTTTTTTTTCAGCAGCAGTTTTTTGTCAACATCTGGTATCAGAGCCAGGTTAGCCTGCTTCTCTTTAAGCTTGCAAAACCTCTCAATATGCCCGAACCTTTTGCAATAATAGCATTGTTTTGGACTACTATTTTCTCCTTTATCATCATCTCTATACTGTTGGTTCTGTCCATTGAGTCGTCCACCAGCCCTACCTCTTCTTCTCCCACGAGATGAATTTCCTCTACGCCAGTCATTGAAGTTTGTTTCGCTTGTGCCCTTTCCACCACGAGAGTATTGCGACCTACTATAAAAGGCATTCTCAACAGACGTATTATTATACCTTTTCATCCTATCATCATGAGAATAAAGAGAGCCTTGCAACTCATCAATTGTTAACACACTCAAATCTTTTGATTCTTCTATAGCTGCAACTACATGATCATATTTCCTCGGTAAACTCCTAAGAATCTTCTCAACTACCCTTTGCTCACTTAAATCCTCACCATATTTTCGAATTTGATTCACAACATCAATTACTTTTGACACATAATCATCCAGAACATCATCATCTTCCATAATAAAATTATCAAACTTCCTACGCAGAGTTTGAAGTTTCACAGTCATCACCTTTGCCGTACCTTGATATGCCGTTCGCAGCGTGTTCCATGCTTCTTTCAAACGCGTCACCGCTTCAATGCAAGGAAAAATTGACTCATCTACAGCTTGCTGGATAAAAAACAAAGCTTTAGCATCCCTCTTTCTTATATCTTTGAGAGTCTCAGCTGCTGCCTCCTCTTCATCGTATCCATTTTCCACCAAGTCCCATAGATCTTGCCAATGATCTCCATTTTCTAGGTGGTGATTCTGATGAAGAAGAGCTTGATGATGTGGTATTTGGAATTACTGAAGGACTGCTTGGTGCTGATGAGCAAGAACTTCCATCTTCATTTTCTTGACTCGGATGAGTGTCGAGACATTCACCATCTTCAAGTAATGCTTCTGAACCTGCTTGTAATTCCTTCCAATTCCAAGAGCTTTTCTCATCAAAAACAACATCACAACTAATTAGTAGCTTCTTAGATAAAGGATTATACAATTGATATCCTTTAGTTTCGGAGATATACCCAACAAAGATACATTTAGTGCTATTATCATCTAACTTTCCTCTCTTTTGAGATGGAATATGCCCAAATGCAATGCAACCAAAAATTCTCATATGAGTTACCTCAGGTTTCCACCCATGCCAAGCTTCAAATGGTGTTTTTTGTTCTAGAGCTGCTGTTGGAGATCGGTTGAGGATGTACACTGCTGTATGAATTGCTTCTGCCCAGAAACTTTTTGGAAGATTTTTAGCTTTAAGTAAGCATTTTCCCATCTCAACAAGACTTCGATTCTTCCTCTCTGCGACTCCATTTTGTTGAGGAGTGTAGCTTGCTGTTAGCTGGCGTTGAATGCCAGATTCTTCACAGAATTTGTTGAATTCAGTAGAGAGAAATTCTCCACCATGATCTGTCCGCAAGGTCTTTATAGGCTGGCCACTTTGTTTCTCAATACTTACTTTTGACACATAATCATCCAGAACATCATCATCTTCCACAATAAAATTATCAAACTTCCTACGCAGAGTTTGAAGTTTCACAGTCATCACCTTTGCCGTACCTTGATATGCCGTTCGCAGCGTGTCCCATGCTTCTTTCGAACGCGTCACCGCTTCAATGCGAGGAAAAATTGACTCATCTACAGCTTGCTGGATAAAAAACAAAGCTTTAGCATCCCTCTTTCTTATATCTTTGAGAGTCTCAGCTGCTGCCTCCTCTTCATCGTATCCATTTTCCACCAAGTCCCATAGATCTTGGGACAAAAACAAAGTCTTCATCTTAGTGCTCCAAACTCCATAGTTGCTGCCTTAAAAAATTGGAACCAACGGCTGTGAGAGGTTCACTCCATTCTGATTGCTTGCCATCATAAGCTTGAACACAGGCCACGAGTAGCTCTGATACCAGATGTTGACAAAAAACTGCTGCTAAAAAAAAACAGAACAAAGGACTGCAGCAGAAGCAATGGGAATTTAGAGAAATTGATAACCGTGATATTCCACACTCTATTCCATGAAGAGTTTAAATACTGAAATAGCTAACAACTTAGAGATATTTTAGGACTCTAATAGAATCTTGATACATCTCCTAAATAAAAGGAACACTACTGGAATTAAAAACAGACTTGAAACAAACTTTGACTGACTCAACGACTAAATTATTCAATCAGTAAATAATTTCTACATTACCCATTCCGAATAACGCTTGGTGATGGAACTGTTCATGTAGCAAAGGGAAAAGGTACGGTACAGATGAATTCCCTAGGTCTTAATTGCGTTCATAATGTTTTGTATGTTCCAGACTTAGATTCTAATTTGCTAAGTGTTGGGCAATTTATGGTGGATGGGTATTCACTTGTCTTTGAGGATTTCAATTGCTGCATTTTTAAGGATAAATCGAAAAAGCACCTGTTAACGAGTGTTCCAATGGCAAAAAATAAGATTTTTCCTTATAATCTCACAATTGATGAAAAGCTTGTATTGAAGGCAGAATCATTTGATGAAAATTGGTTGTGGCATCACAGATATGGGCACTTAAATTTTGGTAGTTTAAAACTCATGTCTGAAAAGAATTTAGTTGATATCCTACCTCTAATAAAAAATGTTGGTGATGTGTGTGAGAGCTGTATATTTGGGAAACAACATCGTGATTCATTTCCAAAGGGCAAGGCAAGGAGAGCTTCCCAACTTGCTGAACTTATTCATGCTGATCTTTGCGGGCCGATGAGAACACTTTCTCTCAATAACAATAGGTACTTTTTAGTCTTTGTTGATGACTATAGTAGAATGACATGGGTGTACTTTGTCAAAGAAAAATCAGAGGCTCTTTCAGTTTTCAAGAAGTTTAAAGTAAGTATTGAGAAACAAAGTGGCCAACCTATAAAGACCTTGCGGACAGATCGTGGTGGAGAATTTCTCTCTACTGAATTCAACAAATTCTGTGAAGAATCTAGCATTCAACGCCAGCTAACAGCAAGCTACACTCCTCAACAAAATGGAGTCGCAGAGAGGAAGAATCGAAGTCTTGTTGAGATGGGAAAATGCTTACTTAAAGCTAAAAATCTTCCAAAAAGTTTCTGGGCAGAAGCAATTCACACAGCAGTGTACATCCTCAACCGATCTCCAACAGTAGCTCTAGAACAAAAAACACCATTTGAAGCTTGGCATGGGTGGAAACCTGAGGTAACTCATACGAGAATTTTTGGTTGCATTGCATTTGGGCATATTCCATCTCAAAAGAGAGGAAAGTTAGATGATAATAGCACTAAATGTATCTTTGTTGGGTATAGCTCCGAAACTAAAGGATATCGATTGTATAATCCTTTATCTAAGAAGCTACTAATTAGTCGTGATGTTGTTTTTGATGAGAAAAGCTCTTGGAATTGGAAGGAATTACAAGCAGGTTCAGAAGCATTACTTGAAGATGGTGAATGTCTCGACACTCATCCGAGTCAAGAAAATGGAGATGGAAGTTCTTGCTCATCAGCACCAAGCAGTCCTTCAGTAATTCCAAATACCACATCATCAAGCTCTTCTTCATCAGAATCACCACCTAGAAAATGGAGATCATTGGCAGAAATTTATGCAAGCACTGAACAATGCCAATTCGCCCAAATTGAAGATCCAATTGTCTTTGAACAAGCAATCAAATTCAAGGAATGGCGAGATGCAATGGATGATGAAATGAAAGCCTTGGAAAGGAACAAGACGTGGGAATTAGTAGATCTTCCAAATGGAAAAGAAGTTGTTGGGTTAAAATGGATTTTCAAAACTAAATTCCTGGCTGATGGTTGCATTCAAAAGCATAAAGCAAGACTGGTAGCACGAGGGTACATGCAGCGTGAAGGGTTAGATTTCCAAGAAACTTTCTCTCCGGTAGCAAGATTTGACACCATACGTGTTATTCTGTCAATTGCAGCTCAATTAAGTTGGGAAATTTATCAGTTCGATGTCAAGTCGGCCTTTTTAAATGGGATCTTAGAAGAAGAAGTATATGTGCAGCAACCAAAAGGTTACGAGGTTACAAATCAAGAAGAGAAAGTGTATAGGTTGAAAAAGGCTCTATATGGCTTAAAGCAAGCGCCGCGAGCCTGGTATGGAAGAATTGATGGACATTTCAGCAATAATGGTTTTCAAAGAAGTCCCAGTGAGCCAAATATATATGTGAAAAGTAGAGGTACTTCTGAGATTCTCATTATTTGCCTTTATGTTGATGATTTGATTTATACTAGCAATAGTAGTGCTTTGTTGAATGAGTTTAAAAAGCTGATGACAGACGAATTTGAAATGACTGATTTGGGGTTGATGAGTTTCTTTCTGGGGCTTGAAATTAAACAATGCGCAGAGGGTATTTTTATGTCTCAAGAAAAATATGTGAATGATCTTCTTGAAAAGTTCAACTTGAAGGACTGCAATCTCGTGAGTACTCCAATGTGCACCAATCAAAAATTTTGTTTAGATGATGGGGGAGAGAAAATTGATTGTCAATTGTTTCGAAGTTTGATTGGGAGTCTGTTGTATCTAACAAATAGTAGACCTGATATTTTGCAAGCAACAAGTCTCTTGTCTAGATATATGCAGAGTCCAAGCAAGCATCACTTTGGAGCTGCCAAGCGAATCTTGCGCTATTTGAAGGGGACAAGCTCATTTGGAATATGGTATAAATTCTCTAACAATCAAAGACTGTATGGTTTTTCAGATAGTGATTTGGGTGGTTGCGTTGAAGACCGCAAGAGTACAACTGGTTACGTTTTTACTATGGGTAGCGGACCTGTTTCATGGAGCTCAAAGAAGCAACCATCAACTGCTTTATCATCGTCGGAGGCTGAATATATGGCTGTTACTGCTGCTGCGTGTCAAGCTGTCTGGATACGAAGAATTCTTGGTGATTTAAAGCAAACACAAGTGGAGGCAACTACCATCTATTGTGATAATCAGTCAACAATTGCAATGACAAAAAACCCTGTTTATCACAGTAGAACAAGACACATTGAAACACGTCATCATTTCATAAGAGAGCTGGTTGCAAAGGGAGATATCAAGTTGGAGCACTGTTGCACTGAAGAACAAGTTGCTGATTTGCTCACAAAGCCACTACCACCGAAGAAGTTCATTTATTTGAGAGAATTGTTGGGTGTTGGAGAATTTCTACCTTAAGGGGGAGTGTTAATGGGTAATGTAGAAATTATTTACTGATTGAATAATTTAGTCGTTGAGTCAGTCAAAGTTTGTTTCAAGTCTGTTTTTAATTCCAGTAGTGTTCCTTTTATTTAGGAGATGTATCAAGATTCTATTAGAGTCCTAAAATATCTCTAAGTTGTTAGCTATTTCAGTATTTAAACTCTTCATGGAATAAAGTGTGGAATATCACGGTTATCAGTTTCTCTAAATTCCCATTGCTTCTGCTGCAGTTCTTTGTTCTGTTTTTTTTCAGCAGCAGTTTTTTGTCAACACAAGAAGCCGCACCAAGTTCTTATGCCTTAGCCTTCCCATGCAAACAATCTCTGAAATAAGCTCCTTCATCCCCTGATTTGTTTCATGGGATACTTTCTTTACTGCAATTTGTTCATTGGAATAAGGGAGTGTACCTTTATAAACTTTCCCGAAACCTCCCGATCCAAGAAGTTGCTTGTCTTTGAAACCTTTGGTCGCATTGTACAGTGTCTTGTAAGAGAACCTTTGAGGTCCATATTCCTTTTCCCAGTCTTCATGTACTTCCTTGTATTTCGTCATCCTGTAAACATATGCTGCTCCAATGATTATTAACAGCAAAGCAACAGCTGCAGCAATGATCGAAATCAATCGAACTGTATTTCTTTGTCCACCATTTTTGGGAAGCTTTGGAAGCTTGGATATGTCAAGGCCTTGTGCTTCTCCGCTTCTATTGAAGCTCCAGCCCAGAATATAATGGCTACTACTAGCGCTTTGAATTGAACCAGTTGCAGCAGAGAAACCAACATACATGACATCCTTTAGAATACCCGAGAGATCGATTGATGTCGACAAGAAAGGCTGGTCTGGTTTTGGGGTTTTATCTGGCGCCAAGGTTATGTTGAGCAGTTCTTCTTCACCATTGTAGTCTATCCAAACCTGTATTGGATGTCCATTGTTGAGGTCCAAAGTCCTATTCTTCCTTTCTTCATTAGAAAAATATCCTGCCCGAACGGATTTGTTTGATTTCAGGCCATTCAGATCAATTCCTACATGATTGTCATCTATGTCGCCCATGTCAAGACTGAGGATGGTATCAAACTCCACAGCGAAGAAATGGTTGAAGGAATTGCCATTGTTTGACTCATTAACGAGTCCCAGAAATTCGACTGCCTCAGCATGGATAAAATCCGTGGATTCTGATATGACAAAGGCAAGTCCATGGCCACTAGATTCTTTGGATCCAGGAAAGATGGCGATTACGAAATTCGTGGAGAAGGAAAGAGATCCAGCTGAACTTGAAGACGAAGAAACATTGAAGTTTATAGGAGATGGGTAGAAAGCATGGCCTTTCAGCCGTTTTATATTATTGGTGAGCTGCAATAGACCATTGGAGCTGATGTTGGCACTCCCATCAAGTTGTAGTTTCGCATCACGGAAGCCATGGTTATAAATGAATTCTTCAGCTTCTTGAGCCTCTGCCATGGAAATCACAGCCACCAGGCACGAAAACAGCCAAAAATGGACTGATGTAAAAGCAGGAGCCATTGTTAAAAGACTGAAAAGCTTCCTGGGTGTTACTGTTTAAGAGAAGAACCTGCATAACATAAACTTTTTATTAATTTCCTGGACCAACAACTTGCAGCAATTTATTAAATGAATCTGTCAAGAATAATCTTATGTATAATAATTCAACGATTTTAATTTTGAAAGATTCAATAGACAAAATTATGGAAATCATGCATGTCACACCAAAGGGAAAATTTAGGTTATCGTGCAATTATCGAAATCATGCATGTTTCTTTCTAAAAATTTAAAAAATATATATTTGAAGTCTAAACTACCAAACAATTTCTAAAGGGAAAAAAGTCCAACAAATGGCAAACATTATCGTGCAATTTTCGAAATTACAACACATTGCCGTAGTTACAAAAGTAGCACGGACTTGGTCTATCATTTGACTTTTGAAAAAGCCTCGTTTCCACTCATCCGCGAACCGGGGAATTTAGATTTTTTTACTTTAATTTCCACTACTTTTGGGTTAAAAAAACTTTAAACAACTTAGATTATATTTTATTTTTATTAAAAAAATAAATAAATTTTTATATGTTATATTAAAAAATAAATTGATCATTTCTGTTAAAATTTTTATTTATTTTTATTGTTAAAACTGATGTTATTGATAGAATAACCAAATAATTACATATGATGTGTCGTGTATTTCTCATGTTAACATATACAAATTAGTTTTTAATAGTAAAATAAATAAAAATTTTAATAGAAAAAACCTGTTTACTTTTTTATTTAACATATAAGGACAAATTTGTCCATTTTTTGAGCAAAGGGACAAAATATAATCTAACTCTTAATACAATAGCCTCCATAATACTTTTATCGTGCAAGCAATGAACTTTTATTTATAAACCTTTAAATAGATAAAAGACATTTAATTGAGACAACTTCATATAATTATTTATATAATGTCAAATTTAACCCTCAATTTAGCTATTATTCTTTTTATTAATTAAATTTGATCCTCAACCTTTCAAAAAAGAGTCAAATTATTTTTTTAGCGAAGATACTGACTAAAACATTAATTTTTTAAACAATATTGGTGTGACAACTCACACCATAGTCCACGTATACTTTCATGTTGACATGACATTATTTGTCTCAACAAATAAATTTAAAAATATAAAAATAAAAATATTTAAATTCAAAAAATTATTAAAAAAAGTTCATAAAAGTCTTAAAAAATTAGCATGAAGTATATGTGGATTGTTATTTGAGTCATCATGTTTAAAAAAATAACGTTTTAATAAATGTTTTCGTTAAAAGAACAACAATTTAACTCTTTTAGAAATATTAATGGTTAAATTCAACTTTTTTAAAGGTTAATTAAGAGTTAAATTTAGATAAAAATAATGGTCAAATTGACAAAAACAATAAGCATTAAGAACTAAATTTAATATTATATAATTTTTTGTAAATAAAGCTTATTAATTTTGAAATTGGAGAGTTTGAAAAAAGCAAATGGATCTAATAACGTTTATTTTTTTATTTACACGTGATAAAAAAACTATATTTTCTAATTAATATTTCGTTTTTTAGAATATTCGTATTATTTTATACATATTTAAATAGAATATAAGCATATTTTTAAAATGTATAAAAACATACCAGATTCCGGCTGCAATTCTTTATGCCATATTGTTATTATTAAAGTTGATTTAGTTATATGTCATGCAATTAACTATATTCTCCCCTCCAATGGATTTTTATGTCACTGTCAAAGCATCTTCCTAATTCAGCCACCACATAGTTTACATTATTATAGATAGATGATGTCTTGGTCCATTTTTTTCGGGATTTTTACAAAAATATTACAAAAAAATAAAAATAATCAAAATATTATATTTTTTTAATTACGAAAATAATACAAAAAAACAAAAATCGGAAAAAAAAAGTTGCAGCATGATTTGACAAGACCCTAGAGGAAGGTATCCCATGGGCGGCACCAAAGGTGCCTTTCCCATAGGCGGCACCGATGGTGCCATTCCCATGGGCGGCACTGCCCATATAATGGGTCATCCGGCCGGTTGGTGGGGGGAAGAGAAGCAGAGTGAAAGAAGAAGAAAGAAAGAAAGAAAAAAGAAAGAAAGAAAAGGAGAGGAAGAAAAAAAAAAAAAAAAGAAGGAAAGAAAAGGAAAGGAGAAGAAGCAAAAAGAAAGAAAAAGAAGGAAAGAAAAGGAAAGGAGAAGAGAAAAAAAAAAGAAAGAATGAAGAGGGAAGGAAGGAAAAAGAAAGAAAAAAAAAGTAATTTTTTATTATTAATTTAAATTTTTTGTAATATTTGTGTGTAAAAAAATTATGTTATGTACATTATACGTGTTTTATTATTTTATTTAGCATATAAATTTTATGAAATTTATTTAGCATGAAAAAATTCATGTTATGTACCTTGTATGTTGATTAGGAATTTTTTTTATGAAATTTATTTAGAATGTTGTAATTAGTTTTTTAGAAAAATGGCATTAAAAATAAAATGATAAAAAAATATGTTTAAGAAAACATAAAATACGAAAAGAAAAAAAACGGAAATTATATATTCACCGAAAGTAATAAAATCCGAAAAAATAGTATATTTAATAAATTTCAAACATAATGCACTGAAATAAAGTAAAATTATAAAATTAGAAATTATGATATTTTTTAAAATAATAAAATGCGGAGAAAAACATACGAACAAATGGCCGAAGTAAGAGTGTTTTACTTTTACTAACTTTTTTAAAAATTCAAAAATAATTAATACAAATATTTCAAACAAAATTTACTGAAATAATATAAAATAATAAAATACGAAAATAATATATTTTTATTGAAAGTAATAAAATTCGGGAGAATAATACGAGCAAAGAGCAGGAATAAGGGATTTTTTTACACTAAATTAATTTAAAAAAGACACTAAATTAATAAATTTCAAACATAATACATTGAAATAAAGTAAAATTATAAAATTAGAAATTATGATATTTTTTAAAATAATAAAATGCGGAGAAAAAAATACGAATAAATAGCCGAAGTAAGAGTGTTTTACTTTTACTAACTTTTTAAAAATTAAAAAATAATTAATACAAATATTTCAAACAAAATGTACTGAATAATATAAAATAATAAAATACGAAAATAATATTTTTATTAAGAGTAATAAAATTCGGGAAAATAATACGAGTAGAGGGCAGGAATAAGGGTTTTTTTTACACTAAATTAATTTAAAAAACACACTAAATTAATAAATTTCAAACATAATGCACTGAAATAATGTAAAATTATAAAATTAGAAATTATGATATTTTCTAAAATAATAAAATGCGGAGAAAAAAATACGAACAAAAGGCCGAAGTAAGAGTGTTTTACTAAATTTTTTAAAAATTCAGAAATAAATAATACAAATATTTCAAACAAAATATACTGAAATAATATAAAATAATAAAATACGAAAATAATATTTTTTATTGAAAGTAATAAAATTAGGGAAAGTAATACGAGCAAAGGGCAGGAATAAAGGTTTTTTTTTACACTAAATTAATTTAAAAAACATACTAAATTAATAAATTTCAAACATAATGCATTGAAATAATGTAAAATTATAAAATTAGAAATTATGATATTTTTTAAAGTAATAAAATACGGAGAAAAAAATACGAACAAATGGATGAAGTAAGAGTTTTTTACTAACTTTTTTTTCAACATGCAGGCATCACAATGGCTTCATTGATTCGACCCGATAGACACATATCTGATGCAGCTAATCAGGCGGTATGATTTATTATTTGTTAATCACGGGTTTTATTTATTTAAAAAGGATATACGTAATATATAGAAATAAATCATGTTATCGTAATATTTTTCCGTAATTTAACACTCTCAGGACTCGTACCGAGTAATAAGGGGCCGTGTGAATGGTTTAAAGAAAGCTCCGGATACACGATTGATGCTGTACTTGGAGCAAGCTGGATTTGGGTCAGTAGCATTAATCTGGACCTCCGATTTGCGCTATGATTTATTATCTGTGCTAGTGGAGCGGTGGCGCCCGGAGACCCACACTTTTCATTTGCTGTGTGGGGACTGCATGGTGACTTTGGAGGATGTTGCAATGCAGCTTGGGCTCCCAATTGACGGGAGTCCCATAACGGGAGTATCTTCATTTACCGATCCGGCTGCACTTTGTTATCAGCTCCTAAGAGACTCGCTAGAGGACGATGAGTCAAAATTTACGGGCTTAAAATTTACATGGCTGAAAGCCAAATTTGGACAATTATCAGCGACTGCCACTGAAGGTGAGTTGATGTGCGCTGGTTGAGCGTACATCATGCATATCCTAGGGGTAGTACTCATGCCCGATGCAAACAACAATAAGGTGCATTTGATATACTTGCCCCTATTAGCTGATTTGTCTAGTGTTAGCTCGTATAGCTGGGGCTACGCCGTTCTATCAGTGTTGTATAGGGAGCTTTGTCAGGAGACAAACCCGAATGCCGTAGACATGGGCAGATGCCTCACATTGCTGTAGTCCTAGGCGCTCTATCGGATGCCATTTTCGGCATCGGTTAGTCACCAACCTTATGTTTATCCACTGGTGAATAGGTGATGAAATATAACTTGTCATTATTTGTAGTCATAAAATATTGACTAATGTTACCAACCCTAAACCCTATATTTGTTTTTTGTAGGTGGAGTGTTCATTTGGGTATCGGGAGGTCGCACACTGTCTCGATATACCGACTCATGATCGAACAGTATGCCCGGTAAGGGGTAAGATGCTATTCTAATATTCATGACATCTTACTTTCTATATCTTACTCACATGTTATAGCTAATTATAACCATGTTATTAATCATGCAGTTTATATGGATGCCATACCATACGCCGGAAATTACAGATGTGGTACCCTCGTCTGCATATGTTTATTCCCACATATGGTGCACTAACGCACCAATTATAAATTTCAACATGGTCAAGTGGTATCACGGAGATCGGGTGCTACGACAGTTTGGCTGCATCCAACATATCCCAGAACCGCCATGCGAGGTGGGGGAAGTTCACGGCATGAATAAGAGAGGAAAACTGATGTTGGATTGGGGCATTAAACACCGAAAATATGTGGCATTGTGGAACAATCGATTGCGTCGAAGACCTCAGATGGTTATGGCTTCCGAATTGCAACCATCATTAGAGTACATACAATGGTACTATAGTTGCGGGAAGCCATATATACTTGGAGGCCAGTCGGCTGTAGTCCCCCTGCACATGCAGTAACCTGGGGGATCGTACCCAGCAGCCCTGATAGATTCGGATCCTATGGCATATTATTCTCCGGAACCAGAGCCCGAGCAGGAGCCCCAGCCAGATCTCGAACAATCACAGTCACATGTGGATTCACCTAGCTATCATCCAGATTTGGCGGGTGGTGACTATTTTCTGAGCTTCTAAGGGGGCGACTACGCATACGAATTTGAACTCTTTGGATCCTACCCGCCACAATACAGCATGCCCGGCCCGTCTGACCCGTATCGGCAGCATCATCTGACTCATTCCAGTTCAAGTTCGTCGATGCCGAATGAGCCACAGGATTTTTCCTCTACATTTGCCACACCCCCACCTGCGCCGAATGATGATGTTGGTCGTCGCGAACACCCACAACGTGACCGTCGACCTCCGAATAGGTACACCCCTAGGACCACACCATCGAACCATCAATTTTAGGGGTTTAATGCACTTTTTGTACATTACAAAGTTTGTATTTTTTGTATAAATTTAATTATTCTAGTTTTAGGTATGCTTACTACGGAACTTCTTTGTATAAAAACCATTATTCTAATTTTGCATTATATTAAGGCTGAATTTAACGTTAAATGCCTCCATTTTCGATATAATTTTAATAATTCCAATTTCCATATACTATTTTATAACTTAATTTGGATACAATTTAAGCATAAGCATAAGTTGAATAATTTTAATTATTTCTAATGAATTATACTTTTTATATCATTACACATAAATTTTACAGCATTAGGTTAATTCCGACCCGATCCGGACGACTGTCCGACATGAAAGTTTCGCTGAGGGCATTTATTCTAACTATGACCACTTAACCTGCATAATCCACAACGCTTACTGTCAAATTTCTCCCTAATGTCCATTTCATTACGGATTTTGCTTGATTGCGGACGACCTCCTGGATTCCTCCGTAGCCCTATGTTTGGGAGAAGCTCGAAAATCATCAGAGGCACCTCCCACGTAGATAGGTCAGATAGAACGAGGAACTCATTTTCCCAGACACGCAATGTGTGCTCAAGCGTGTACACATCATAGACATATTGTTTGACATTAACGTTCACTTTAGCACACGCTGCCACGACATGCGCACATGGATAATGAAGCGTTTCGAACCTCTGCACTCGCACCGTCTGTTCCAAAGATCAACTCCATAGGACCTAGTTGGTATACCAGGTCGACGACTGATCGTCTCAGTAACTCGAAATGTTTCTAATCGTCATGAATATATTTCTACATTCATTGACCTCGCCAACTGACGGTTTGCAACCATTGCATCCCTGACATGTTCGACAAACACGTGTCCCGCCTCTATCTGCTCGACTTGTTGCTGACCCATTCTTGGCATCAAGGTAGCTAGCCTGTAGAATGTAGCAGAAAAGACAGATGCAATCGGAAGATGATGTGTTTTTAACAAGACAGCGTTGATCACCTCGACTAAGTTTGTGGTCATTTGGCCATAACGAAAGCCCTCGTCAAAACTTTGAGCCCATTGCCACGGCTCTATTGTGCCCAACCATTGTCGGAAAGATGTGTTTGTTTGCCCCTCCATGTCACTCTCAAGTCAGATCATTCTTTGGCAGAAAATATGTGGCTCTAACTCGTACGCTGCATACGTATTAAGAAAAAATAAGTTCTACTAACTCGATAACATAAAACATTACAACTTATATTGAAAATATAAGGTTATCATTTACCCATTGCCACGACTTGTCTCTTCCAGTCTGCATTCTTATAATCTTTGTGGAAGCTAGCCGCAATGTACCGGATGCAGTAAACAGACCTCCATGGCACACTGGAACGCCTAATTGCTGCAATTAGACATTTCCCTCTATCGGAGATGAAGCAAATGTTATCGTTGCTAATAACATACCTCCGCAGGTTAGTGAGGAAGAATTCCTAAGACTCCAAGTTCTCTTTATCTACGATGGCAAATGCTATTGGGAACACGTTTCTATTACCGTCTTGAGCAACCATAATAAGTAGGATCTGTGTATATTTTCCATATAGCCATGTCTCATCCACCTGCACAAATGGCTTGCAGTGGGGAAATGCCCGCACACATGAATCAAACGTCTAGAACATCCGATGGAAAATCCTTTTTGTCGGCTGTAACTGGTCGTCCTGGCCGTAATAAGGCCTTGTTTGTAACTCAATCACAGTCCCCGGTACGTACTCCCGCATAACAGCTATCCATCCTTGTAGCTCATTATACGATGAATCGTAATCCCCATATAGTTGCTCCATTGCCATCTGTTTAGCTATCCATGCCTTTCAATATGATACTCGATACTGGAATCGTGCTTGCATCTTGGCAATCAGTACCGAAACTTTAATGGTCGGTGTCGAAACCATTTTTTTGTTTGAAAAAATGGGGATCGACTTTGAAAATAAAATAGGAGTCGCCACCGATCTTTTATTGAGGTGTGATCGGATCACCTTGAAAATAATTTTAGGTCTGCGAATTTTGAAAAAACAGGTTCGGGAGTCGGTTACGCACGAGGAAGGGTAAGCACCCTCATGACGCCAAAAATTGGTACCGAATTGATTGTTTAATGTCTTAATGTCGAAATTTTGAAAAGATTTTAAAATACGATCATTGGAAAAGAAAATTTGAATAAAATAAATTGGATGATGAGACTCATTTATTTCAAAGAAATAAATTGACACACTCAATAAGTTAGAGTGCAACATTTTAAATCCTTGAAATTAAGTTTATCTTTTGACTTTTAAAATCTATGCATTTGAGAAGGATATTCGATTTGGGTCAAATGAAAAAAAATCAAAACCTAGTAAGTTAGGGTTCGATTTCACAAAATTCCTAAATATCGAATATTGCCTTTATTTTTATTTGTTAGAAAAATCCTCGTCTCGAGAAAACAACATGTCATATCTAATACGTTAGGACACAACGTATCGAATTCCCGAGAATGAGTTTTTATTTGCATTTTGATTAAAGAATAATCTCGATCATTTAGATTCGACGAAGAAAATTGGAACCCAATACGTTAGGGCTCAATTCTTTCGAAGATTCCAAATACCGAACTTTGCTTTATCTTGAAGATTTTTGAATAAATTGGTTTTGATACTTAGATGATATTAAACATAACTTTCTAGGCGAATAAAGCGCGATGGGATGTACAATGCGAAGTGATAATTCGTAGGCCCAAAGTATACACTAATGAACACAAATAACCCTTAAATATAGATGAGCAACACAATACATACATACACAAGCGATAGTCCCATATAATATCCATACCAATATCAAATACACAAAGGTTTGAAATATAGAAATATCCATAAAAATAAATAATATATGAATGGATTTTAAGATCAATATGATAAAAATATATAAAATAATGTATATAAGTTAATTTAAACAAATAATAGAACGAAAAACTTCATATAATAGTATATAGCAATAGGTATTTATAAATATATATATAGTTTAAAATTAAATAATATATATTACGTATGTACATATATATATAATAAAACGGTTTAAAAGATAATAATAAAGAATAAAGTAATATATATATATATAAATAGGTAAATAGGAAAAATAATCAAATATAATAATGTCAATAACAATAATAAATAGTAATAAATTAATAAATTAATCAATAAATTAATGAAAAAACAAATGTAAAAAAAAAGAATTAAATCGCAATTAAACCTAAATTGACAAGAAAATAATAGAATTAAAACAAAGTGGAGGACTATATCCCCTCCCAAAACGCAGCGTTTTATGGGAGACTGAATTGAAACAAATTCAAAATTCATGCGGGAAATTTACAAAGAAACAAAAATGAAATTAAAAAGATAGAGTAAAACTGAGGAATCGAAGGCGCAAATAGACCACCAGACCCAAAACGCGCGGATCCTTCCCTCGGGTCGGGTCACCGTGCGGGTCGCAAGCCTTTAAACGGCGCCGTTTCAATAGTTAATATAAATCTAAAAATAAACCCTAAAAAACCTATTTCACACTAAAACAAAAACCTAAACTAAAAAGGCTCTGCGCCGTTCGACGAATCGACCTCGAAGACCTCCGATCTTCGCCCCAACTCCGATGGCTGCGAAGTGAGCTAAAATTCGGCCTTCAGGTATGCCCTTTTTCCTCTCTTGTTTACTGTTTTCTTCTTTAACAAACGATTAATGGGTGTAAAACAAAAAGAAAGAAAAAACAATCTGCGAAAGAGAGAAAAGAGAACCCAGAAATCACCTTTTGGAATTTTTTGTATTTCAATCTGTTTTTTTTTTTGTGTGTGTCCTCTATAGATTCTGAAAAAATGGCTTTATAGTCGAAAGTAAAATGAAAATTACAAAAGATGTATTTTCTTTTTTCTTCATTTCTTTTTTCTTTTTATTTTTTGCTGCCGATTTCTACTTTGTTGCGTTTGTTTGTCCTTCTTGCAGGTACGACATACGGAGGGTGGATGTGGCACGTACGGAGGCACAGGCGAGGGCAAGGGCAAGGGCTCAGAGCGTACGAAGGCTGGTCACGCGCGGAAGTTGTTTCGGCTGCGGCGCAAGGGCAGAAAGCTGCTGAAGGCTAGGGTTTCACTTGGAATCGGGCCATGTAAACTGGGTTAGAGTATTTTGGGCTCGGGTTTGATGTAATTCAGGCTGGACTATGTAAATGGCCTTTTAATTTTATTTGGTTTTTTTAATTTTTGTTTATTATTTAATTTGGGCCAGGCAAATTTGGGTTATTACAGTCGGCATGTCCTTTACCATTGGCATGATACACGTACAGATAGTTTTTGAATCAAGTTTTCCATGATCTTCTGTCATACGTGTTGATGTGCATGTATGAGGACCAACAAATTTTCGTATCTCCCACATCTGAGAGCTTTTGATGAATGCAGCTCGTACCCGCCAATTGCAGCCTTCCGCTGCCTTCCAACACTCCCCAATATATATTGTCGGAATAGACACTGCAACTTTATAATCCACTGATATGTTCATGCTATACCGTTTAATAGCAAATACTCACTCTTCTTTACAGCTGAATCTCTGGCCTATGAATAACTCCTCATGATCAGAATTTATGGCTAGCCCGTGAGGATGAACTATTTTAGAGTACTCCGGGAACTCAACTACATACGCTGCGTCGGGGTCTATGAACGACATGTGTGGCCCATGATTATTGTGTATCAAAATACGTCGCATCTGGTCCCCGACCGAAGAAGTGTCAATGTTTCCATCGTTGTTGACATCTTCAGCGTTAATATCATCAGGTACATCGTCCACATCGGGATCACCGTCACTATCGACCTCTTCATCCCAATGATCGCTACCACCTTCTTCTTCACCACCAACCACATCAATATCGGGTGTAATATTTAGATCGATACTGATCCCACCCATAGTCGATTCACTATCAACGTATGATATTGGAGCCACCATCCACGGTTCTTGAGCTCCGTCTTCTTCATCAGATGCATTGGCATCTTCATTTTGCTCCATACCGGCTAACTCAGCAAATAAGTGAATCGGTGCATTCTTGTCACTCCCATTCCCACAGTAAAGAGCGATCATTGTCTCCACGTTTTCGTCATCTACAAGTTCCATTTCGGTGAATTTGACCGGATTTGTCGAAACTGGAAACTTGTAGAAAATTTTTGATATACTTCTCCCACAACGTCTAAGAATTTTTGCATTAATCCTTGCCTTCATTTCATCCAATGAGACATTTCTATTAAATCTCATTGCTATTTGTTGCCGACATTCAAATACACATCCAACACTTGTTGTCAAGATGACTCCATCGAAATAAACGCATACAAAAAAACTTATTATCCATCTTCAATATTCAATCTGTCAAAAAATAAACAAAATCTCAAAAAAAATCTCCAACGGTAAATAAATTACTTAAATAAAAAAATTATTTCAATATGCAATTTTTCATCCTTAAGCTCATACTTTTTCAGTTATCATTTTGTATATGAACAACGTTTAACCACTAACCCTAATAACTAACACAATAACAATAATAATAGTTTTATACCCACAATAATACTAACTAACAATAATAATTAGGGTTTTACTAAAAATAATAACTAACCATAATAATAATACTAGTTTTTTTTACTAACAATAATACTAAGTAACATCTAAACCCTAAAAACTAATAATAATAATACTAACTAAAACTATCAATTTGAGTTTTTATTAATCTTAATAATTAAACTAACAACAAAAAATAATAAAAATTGTACAAAAAATATAACAACAAGATAATCAATTATTTTAAAAAAAAAACATTTTTTTTTCTCTTCCCCTTCTCTCTTTTTCTCTCTTTTTCCGGCACCACCTCCTCTTTCTCTCCTTCTTCTTCTTATTTTTTTCTGAAGCAGCTGGACGCTCTGGGTATATGACACAAGTGGTGCCACCCATGGGAAAGGCACCTTCGATGCCGCCCATGGGAAAGGCACCTTTGGTGCCGCCCATGAGATACCCTCCTCTAGGGTATTGTCACATCATCCTGCAGCTTTTTTTTTTTATTTTTGTTTTTTTGTATTATTTTCGTAATTAAAAAAATATAATATTTTGGTTATTTTTTATTTTTTTGTAATATTTTTGTAAAAATCCCATTTTTTTTCCAAAGTAAATCAGCATTTATTCAAAATAATTATCTTCTAAGTCACTAATTAATTTATTTTTTTTCGAAAAAGAAGCATATGTTGAAGAGCCAAGGGCGGCTTGTCTTCACTTCTTTGGTTTCTGAGGTATAAATATGGAGCATTAGACAGTAACTAATCCATTTACATTTTCCTTTTTAAAAATGACTTCTTCTTTGTCATATATTATTATCTAAGATATCCCAATATTTTGGACATAAAAATGAGAAACTTTTATTTTTTATATCAATAAATTTAAATTAATATAATATATTTTATATTTAACTCTGTCTTTTTTTTAGCATAATGTCTAAAATTATCTATAATCCCTCTCCAATCCATAAATAGGAGGATAATGCGCTTCAGCATACATCTTTCTATATTGATAATAATAGCCATATTAATTGAATTAAGACTCAATTGACAATATTTTTTAAAATTATTATATATAATATAAGTTAATAACGTATTTTTGGCATGGATTTATAGAGGAGAAATAATAATTAATTTGATGTGTAAAAAGGAAGTAGTGAAGACACAAGTGTAGATGTTTGATAGAGAAGGTGGTTCAGTCATTAAATAATTATTTTTGTATTTAGGAAATAAAAACATTGACCTATGTAGAGCAAGGGCGTTCAATAATTTGAACACAATAGCCATCAGGATATTGACAAATTCAGGCATTCTTTACAGATTCTCAACCACCTTAATTATATTAATATAGGAAATCCTCGAATCCTTATCTCATTAACTTGCAACCTTCGAGAATTTGAATTTGTCAGAACATGCATGCCATCATTGCCTTGTTTACACAGCTCAACAAATACTTGCAGGTAGATGTTTTGCAACCTTGATTGGGGCATGCAAGTAGATATTCACAATTTTAGCCACTTCCTTACCATAATATATTTATAAAATTTCTACAAATAATTTTCAATCCTTATTTAGCTAGTAACTTATTGAGAAATAGTCTGTTGTACAATCTTGGTTGGTACATGCAAATCGGAATATTAACAATTGAATTTTAGTTTTGAAATTTGAAAAATAAAAAAAAATTATGTTCTTAAAAAAATAAAAATATAAAGATTAAATTTTAAATTTGTAAAGAGTTAGGGACCAATAATATATTTGACATTTTTTATGTAATAATTGAAACAACAATCTCAAATTTGTCAAATTTAGCCAACATTATTGTTGAGCAGTTGAGATTCTATAAAAAGGTAGAAAATGTTGGTCTCCTTTGAGTGAGGAATTCTTTTTTCTTCTTATTATGAACAAAGTTTCAGAAAAGGAGGCCTCACCATTATTGAGTAAGGTATATTAAGGTAGTTGACGTTAAATTCAATTTTAGTAAATTTTCTTAAGATCGAGAGTTTTAGATTTGATGATGTTGATATTTGTTGATACAATTATACAATAAGGAGGGAATATGGGTGAGAGAGTGATGATTGTTATGGAGGCCGGTTTATCCAGTCGGAAGTTACAAAGAGTGGGGGAATATGAATGAGAGAATGATGGTTGCTATGGAGGCCGGTTTATCCAGTCAGGGTGAAGAGTCGGAGGTTACAAAGAGTGAAGATAAGAGGAATATGAAGGCTAAGGGCTAAAAGTAAGTTAGAAGAATATAGATTTGATTTCTTGGAGAGTAGATCTCTTCTTCCTTGTTCCAAGAGGCATTTATAGGGAAGGATTTGTGTAAGGTCATGTTAATGTGTCGGACTTGCATTAAGCCATCATTACGAATGCGTGGGGTGGATGTCTTCGATGGGATAAGGATAAATGTGATAAGACAGATCCTATCATTTATTCTACCTATAGATGGTATGAAATATTTGAACCTACGTAGTATTTGGTGACTAACAATTTCATATTTCCAATGAAGCTTAGGTATTCGGATAGTGGATGGCTTGCACTTGTTTGAATGGTCATCCCGAAAAGGAAAACTCGAAAGTGACCTTCCAGATTATTGGTGATAGTCTTACTATTTGGAATCCTTTCTAGCTTGCTATGTGTCTTTGACTAGTAGCTTTTTCCTCTGGACTCATACATCGGGTTGTTGACTCCAAGTCTTCGTCTAAAATTTAATATTTCCATCGTAATTGTATAATTTCCATGACAAGTCGACTCGGCTCCAAGTCTTCGTCGTTTGTGTTTTTCCTTTTTCCTTTTGCTTTATTGCTTTATTATCTCATAATAATTAGAATCATCATTTTATACATCAATACTTTGAATGTTTAAACCCTACAAATGATTTCTAAGAAAATAAAATATTATTAATTTCATGATTAGTTTTTTAAATCTATAATCTTATTTAAATTAAGAAATTGTTTTTGGAAAGTGATTTGGTGAAATTTTTAATCTATAAAATTTTATAAAAAGTGATTTTAATCTATAATTTCCTATTATATACAAAAGGATTAAGTTATTAAATTAATTTCTCAATTTTTATAAAATAAAAAATCAAATTCTTACATAATTGAGGGTATGCAAGAGCAGTACTTGAATTCAAATTACGTGCTTACATTTATTTGTTTAATCAAAAACTATTTTTATTTTTTATTTTAATTTTAATTTTAATTTTAAATTTGAATTGGAAATTTTCATTATTAATTAAAAATAGGGTCAATTGTACTCGCTTTAGAATTAGGTTATTACTATTTCAATCATCCAATTATTTTGTTAATTACTCAAACATTAAATTCATTTTTATTTTTTTATATTTTCCTTATTCTTTATCTTTTTCCTTAATTTTTTTATCTCTTCTCTTTCTTTTCACTTTCTCTCTTATAACCTAAAAATTTTAACCGTTGCTTCCCTTAAAGATGTCGTTGTTGTTTTCGTCGAAATACCGCCAACAAACTCAAAAGTAGAAAAACATTTCAAAATCAATTCACATTACCAATGGGGTTAGAAGATCGAAGCACATAATTTTTAAAGCTTTTAAAGTGGCCTCACAACTTCCGTTTGTTTTTTTTTTTTTTAGAAATCTAATCGTATAGGTCTAAAAAGGAGACTTTAGACTACACTTTGGTGGTTTTGGATCTACAGTCTAATATAAAAAGAGACGTCAAATGACAACAATGAGAAGCTAAATTTGTGAATAAGAATAATAAATACTTAAATCATAATAGAACAATTCTTTCTGTTTTTATATTTTTAAAAATTATATGCATTTTTAAAATTATGTATATATATTTTTCTTTATTTTATATATATATATTTATATTTTTACAAATTTTCAAAGTTTATATTTGAAAAAAAAAAGAAAATCTATAAGTTGTACAAAAGAAATGTCACTTGGCATTTTTTATTGGCTAACAAAACTATCAATTTTTTTAGGTCTGTTCAAAAATTGGACCAAAAAACCATAATTAAACAATTTTTTAGGTATTAAATTGAAAAATAAAGTATTAAAGTGAGAAAACAAGTTTACTTCAGGAATGAATTAAACTTTTCTTTTAATAATTTTATATGTTTTATAATTAAAAAAATGATAATTTCAAAATAAATTCTCAGTTTTTAAAAAAATTCCAAAAACCAGCACTAAGATTAAGATAATCCATGATAATGAATTTCTTTTGACAATACCATCAATCCCTCGCATTTAATCTCCAATAATTAACTTTCTTTTGTTTTCAAATGAAAATGATAAGCCGGAAATTAGAAAAAGTTTTAGATTCAATAAGTAAACTGAGTCTGTCATAAATGTATCACAAAATTGCTTCATAAAACTCACTAAGCATGGCTTCAGTTAACCAAAACATCGACTGATTAACCCCTTGTGCAATAAGGCATTCACAGAAAAATTCATCTGAATCAAACCTTTGTCAAAGTAAATTCCCGTAACAGAACAAAAATAGATTCATCATATCTAGCATAAAAGAACAACAATTTCGTCATAAATCTTAAAAACCTGAATCTATTCTCAAAGTACTAGAATTATTCATAACTGATCATCAGAGATGGTGTGGGAGACTTTGCAGTTGTCCATCATAGTGGCTTTTCTTGAACCTTCAATTTCATGGAGAAATTAAGGTCAGAGTAGAATCTTAGATATCTTGTAATGAGTTGGATTCCAACATAAGTGGATGAACATCTGATTCCGATGTAGATGTTATGCTGCAATTCAGAAAATGTTCTGTTGAGAATGAAGTGAAATCCCAACTCTAAGCCGATTTTCTTACAATGACCTCAGCTTGTTTAAGCTGATCAGTGTGGATGTTGTCACCTTGTCGAGTTCTAAGTCTCTTGAGTTCCATGGCCACTTATTTCATTGTTGGTCTATATCTCCCATCTAAGTTCAAGCATCTTTTTGCAAGTTGATCAACTGCTATTACTTCATCCTTTTGATTGTCCTTCCCAATTTTAGCATCAATATTATCTAGCAGTTGGTTTTCTTCCATCAACAACATAAAATACGAGGCTAAGCCTCTCTTTTCTTGTGATCTGAATGTCGAGATTGCCTTTTTTCCGGTTAAGAGCTCGACAATAAGCACTTCGAAACAATAAACATCACTATTTTTAGAAAATTGACTTGACTGGAAATATTCGAGATCTAAGTACCCAAAAGTCCCAAGCACCTGAGTCATCAAGTGAGTTTGATCAATGCTGATTGATCTAGATGTTCCGAAGTCTAATACTTTCGCTCGGAACTTTTCATCTAGTAGTATGTTACTAGACTTGATATCTTGGTGATAAATGGGGATGGATGCAGATGAGTGCAAGTAAGAGATCGCACTAGCAACTTCTGCGACAATGCGTAATCGAATATCCCACAACCTTGGCTACTCTTCATTTTGATCATGGATGAGACGAGAAAGGGTTCCATTGGGGATGAATTCATAGACAAGGAGGGGGCACTTCGGTCTCCAAGCAACAGCCTAATAGCTTGACAATGTTTCTGTGATCAATTTGAGAAAGAATAAAGGTCTCATTGATAAATTGTTCAAGATACCCTTCGTCTACGGTCTTGGACTTCTTTACTGCAACAATTCTCCCATCAGACAACATTCCTTTAAAAACCATGCCTTGGCCACCACAACCCAATATTCTGTTCTCATCATATTGATCAGTAGCTATTTCTAACTCTTTAGAATTGAAGAGTTTAGTTATATCCAGACTACCTCCATTTGAAGACATCTTTTTCTGGAACAATAATCCACCATTTCTTTCGAAGAGTTTTTGTTTGAGTTTAATGTACTTTCTTTTCTGCAGTATCTTATAAAGCCACCATACTCCGAGAATTAGAAACAAGAGCACCATACTTAAGCCAATACCTGTATGAGATCCAAATAAATATGTAAATGCCACTTATTTGAGTAACTCCTAGCATCGTTAGTGTTACCATTTAAGCTACCGTTTGAATAAAATTTAGATGGGCATATCTTTTGCCACATGAATCACGATGTTGTATATACTGCTCAATATTTGAAAAATGGATGCATAAAGTTCTTAATTATCTACAAGTCACTATTTGATTCTTAGCAAATGATGGGAATGTTGTTCAACCCTAAATGGAAATCACAAGCAGTCGGGCAAGTAAAGTTGATATCATCAGACAATGTAATCGTAATAATGAGAAAAAAAAAACTAAAATAAACATACAATACAACAGGGATATATAAATATCTCATTTATATAATACGAAACATATATTAATATTAAAATGTATATAAACATAATAGTAACACACAAATTGGAAGGAAAAAAAAAATTAAACTACTGTTAATATTTTCAATATTTATTTATATAAATTATATTTTTGGACATATGTAAAACTTAAAATAGCTTTCAAGAATATCAAGATATTATTGTTTATGATAAAATCATAAAATTAATTAAAATTATTTTTTTACTGTGGCTTTTTCTTTAAAAAAAGATCATCTAATAGTACAACTTTTGAATTCATGTAATATAAAAATGAATATGCATCATACTATATATTTTTTTACTTCAATTAATGCAATTTATGATTTATAAAAAAATAAATTATTCAAGGTAAATTATATTGTTTAGTCACTTTAAATAGAGGTCATTCCTATTTTAGTCACTTCAATTTTATTCTTAATTTAGTAACCCAAGATAAAAATTGATCAAATTGGTCACTCCACCATTAGATGATAAAGGAAGACATATATCACCCTCCAACTTGAGGGGGAGTGTTGAAGTTGGTAATAAGTTGTTATAGCATCTTCTAGTATTTAGGGATTAGTTCTTTGTAATTAACAATTAAAATACGTACTAAGTATGCTAGTTAGTTACTACGTACCCATTACATAACAATCAAGCTGTAGCAACAAGAATGACAAACTTGAAGCATTTTATTTTCTCTCATCTTTTCAATCAATATCTTAACCAAGTTAGGCTTTAAAATTCTAGCAGAGCCAAAATCAGAGACACGAGCTTCATAGTCCAAATCCAAGAGAACATTGTTGCTAGAAATGTCCCGATGAACTATATGTTGTGAATGGCCATGATGCATATAATACAAAGTATTAGCTAATCCTTTAACAACATTTAGCCTCTTCTTCCAATCCAATTCCTTAGCCTGTTCATTGTTGCTTAGCACCATTCTCAAACTTCCCCTTTCCACAAGCTCATAAACCAAAAAGAATGCTTTGGATTTGAACAAAAATCGGTGCTCCCCACGGAGACACACTAGGGCAGATGAACCCACGATCTAAAAGCTCTTAAACATGAGCCTTAAGCTCCACAAGCTCCTAGAGGTCTCAGTACATTTTATATCCGGCAGGATGCATAGCATAAGGGCTATTATGCGCCTCCTCAATATGGTCTGTCTCAAATCAATATCATTCGGAACACATATTGTTCTATAGAAATAGAGTACCCTATCACTGTTTAGTCCAAAATCCGTAGTACTACCACCCTCAATCTGCCTGAATCGAAGACCCAACGACTTATCCTCTAACTGCTCACCTTTAATCTGCTCAATCCATGACGGCTTCACTTGAAGCTCGGCTAATAAACTACCATTCATCAAATAAACTTAGGTGAGCAAATGTCGCCCTCAAATCAGTCATAGCCCTACAGCTCAGTGCATCAACCACCATATTGGCCTTACCAAGGTGGTACTCAATGGTGAAGTCATAGTCTTTAAGCAGCTCAATCCTTCTGTGCTGCCTATGATTAAGCTCTTTCTGAGTGAGGAGATACTTGAGGCTCTTATGATCAGTGTAGATGATACACTTCTCGCCATACAAATAATGCCTCTAGATTTACAGTGTGAATACCACAGCGGCCAACTCCAAGTCATGCGTCAGATAATTTGCCTCATGGGTCTTAAGCTGACGAGATGCATAGGCTATCACATTACTATCCTACATCAACATACATCCAAAACTGACATGTGATGTATCACTATAAATAGTAAACTCCTTTCCAGGCTCCGACTGTATCAGAACAAAGGCATTAGTCAGTACAATCTTGAGCTTCTCAAAGCTCTCTTGCTGTGCATTAGTCCAGTTAAACAGCACACCCTTATATAGCAGCTTAGTCAAGGGTGCGGCAATCAATGAAAAACCCTTTACAAATCGTCGATAATATCCCGCTAGTCCTAGAAAATTGCAAATCTTAGACACGTTCCTAGGCTGCTTTCACTCCAATTCAACCTCATTCTTTTGAGGATCAACATGAATCCCCTTGGTCGAAACTACGTAACCAAGAAATGTCTCCTCACATAGCCAGAACCCGTACTTACTAAACTTACCATAGAGTTGTTTTTCCCTCCAAGTCTAAAGAATAACTCGAAGGTGCTCATCATGCTCATCCTCAGTCCTCGAGTAAACCAGCATGTCGTCAATGAATACCACCACAAATCAATCCAGATAAGGCTGGAACACTCTATTCATTAAATCTATGAAAGCTGCCGGTGCATTAGTCAGTCTGAATAGCATCGCTAGGAACTCGTAGTGACCATAACGAGTACTAAACGCCGTCTTATGAACATCAGCCTCCTTAACCCTTAATTGATGATATCCAGATCGAAGGTCAACCATAGAGAAAATTGAAGCTCCTTGAAACTGGTTAAACAGATCATCTATCCTCGGTAGGGGGTACTTATTCTTCATGGTCAATTTATTCAGCTGCCTGTAGTCGATGCACATACGCATGGATCCATCTTTTTTTTCTTTACAAACAGAACCGGTGCTCCCCACGGAGACATACTAGGGTAGATGAACCCACGATCTAAAAGCTCTTGAATCTGAGTCTTAAGCTCCACAAGCTCCTTCGGTGCCATTCTATAGGGAGCGATAGACACCGGAGCTGTACCAAAAAGGAGCTCTATCCCAAACTCCACTTCAAGATTCGGAGGTAAACCTGATAGCTTATTAGGAAAGACATTCGAAACATCTTTTACCGTTCTAATATCCTTAACTATAGAGTCCCTAGAATCCGAAACACTTACATAGGCCAAGAATGTCTCACATGCCTTACGAACCAACTTCTCTGCCACTAGTGCAGATATCACATTAGATAAGTAGTTCTGACATTCTCTGATCATGACTACCTCCATATCCTCCTCGGTGATTTTTGCCTTCTCGACCAGGGCAGAAATATCTCACTCCCCCTACGGGGCTATCAGAACTCTCAAATTATCTCTGAGACCATCCTCAAAGCAGACACATCACTCATACTCAGATGCCACCATACCTCGCGCATAGCGGCTCAGTCTCAAAAACTCGGCCTCATACTCAGCCACATTAGGGTGACCCCAGTAACACCCCTGAAGAGCTCAGCTCTATTGGACCGGAGTTGTTTTGTAATCGACCTTCGACCCCCGAATCCATTATAATCGGTCTCCAAGCAACAGCCTAATAGCTTGACAATGTTTCTGTGATCAATTTGAAAAAGAATAAAGATCTATTGAAAATTGGCCAACTAAGTTGCTGTTACACTTTTGGTTGAAGTGTATGCAGCTTGTAAACATACTGCAGCACGAATGCTTGTTGTAACAACAAGGTTTTCTCTTTATTTTCATTATAATCAAACTAGTTGAAAATGAGCAAGTTGGTGACAACTTGATGCACTAGGTGTTGAATGACTAGTTTAGGTGGCTTGTTTATGTGTACAAGCAACTTTTATCAAGTTACTAGGCTACTTAGTGGTAGTAGGTAGTATTTGGTGATGTATTTAACTATAAATGTATTGTTTCTCTAGTTGAATGAATGAACTGAATGAGCTATCAGCCATAAGCTCCATTGCTGCACATTTGTGAGCAAGTAAAAATACTTCTTGCATCTTGTTTTATCTTTGTTCTTAGTTCCTAGTTCCAACAATTGGTATCATGAGCCTAAGTCTTAGAGGGCAATTGATTTTGCTTCCGCTGCTTGTTAAAAAGAAAGAAACTGTCAAAGCACAAGCATGTCACTAATAACTGCTTGTAGAAAAGACAGCATTAGCTCAACCTTATGAGACTCTCAAATAATCTTGGAATAAGCTAAAAGAGGAGTTTCAAGGAAAGTATGTGAGCTTTCCAATGTACAAGCTGCAAGCTCAGCAAAAATATGCAAGCCGCAAGCTCAAGCTGCGAGCTTAGCTAGAAGTGTGAGCTATGAGCTCAGCAAGTGATGCGAGCTCATCTAAAGGTGAGAGCACTGTATAGTTGTGAGCCTGTTGAAGACACCAGCTAAAGACAGTATGCAAAGATGTGAATCTGCCAAAGGTGTGAGCTCAGCAACATGTGGAAGCTTAATGCGAGTTATAAAGTTGCAAGCTTATTGAAGACAGTAAGTAAAGTGTGAACCTGTCGAGTGGGTGCAAGCCAAAATGGCAGACTGAAGGCAAGAAAACTATACTCACGAACTGTTTGTGAAAGAAGGAATAGGACTATAATTAACAATGAAACAAGGCAAGTTGTGAACCAAGGTTGTGAAGGAGGAGAAGACTCCATTTGATGAACAAATCTGAAGCCAAGGTTGAAAATGAATTGCTTGAGTAGAGTCAGCTTGAAACAAAGCATCTAAAGACTGCCAAGTTCTAAAAATTGTTGAATAATAGGTATTTGCAACATGGAGTCCAAGGATGAGTGTTGAAAATTAGCCAACCATGCTGCTGTTACATTTTTGGTTGAAGTGTATGCAGCTTGTAAACATACTGCAACATGAATGCTTGCTGTAACAGCAAGGTTTTCTCTTTAGTTTCATTATAATCAAACTAGTTGAAAATGAACAAGTTGATGACAACTTGATGCACTAGGTGTTGAATGACTAGTTTAGGTGGCTTGTTTATGTGTACAAGCAATGTTTATCAAGTTACTAGGCTACTTAGCGGTAGTAGGTAATATTTGGTGATGTATTTGACTATAAATGTATTGTTTCTCTAGTTGAATGAATGAGCTATCAGCCATAAGCTCCACTGTTGCACATTTGTGAGCAAGTAAAAATACTTCTTGCATCTTGCTTTATTTTTGTTCTTAGTTCCGAGTTCCAACAAGATCTCATTGATAAATTGTTCAAGATACCCTTCGTTTACGGTCTTGGACTTCTTTACTGCAACAATTCTCCCATCAAACAACATTCCTTTATAAACCATGCCTTGGCCACCACAACCCAATATTCTGTTCTCATCATATTGATCAGTAGCTATTTCCAGCTCTTTAAAATTGAAGAGTTTAGTTTTATCCAGAGCATGCCTTCATTTGAAGACATCTTTTTCTGAAACAATAATCCACCATTTCTTTCAAAGAGTTTTTGTTTGAGTTTAATGTACTTTCTTTTTTGCAGTATCTTATAAAGCCACCATACTCCGAGAATTAGAAACAAGAGCCCCTTACTTAAGCCAATACCTGCATGAGATCCAAATAAATATGTAAATTAATGCCACTTATTTGAGTAACTCCTAGCATCGTTAATGTTACCATTTAAGCTACGGTTTGAATAAAATTTAGATGGGCATATCTTTTTCCACTTGAATCACGATGTTGTATATATTGCTCAATTTTTTAAAAATGGATGCATAAAGTTCTTAATTATCTACAAGTCACTATTTGATTCTTAGAAAATGATGGGCATGTTGTTCAACCCGAAATGGAAATCACAAACAATCGGGCAAGTAAAGTTGATATCATCAGACGATGTAATCGTAATAATAAGAAAAGAAACTAAACTAAACATACAATACACAGGGATATATAAATATCTCATTTATATAATACGAAACACATATTAATATTTAAATGTATATAAACATGATAGTAACACACAAATTGGAAGGAAAAATAAAATTAAACTACTGTTAATATTTTCAATATTTATTTATATAAATTATATTTTTGGACATATATAAAACTTAAAATAGCTTTCAAGAATATCAAGATATTATTGTTTATTATAAAATCATAAAAATAAAATTAATTTTTTACTATGGCTTTTTCTTCGAAAAAAAATCATCTAATAGTACAACTTTTGGATTCATGTAATATAAAAACGAATATGCATCATACTATATATATTTTTTACTTCAATTATTGCAATTTATGATTTATATAAAAATAAATTATTCAAAGTAAATTATACCGTTTAGTCACTCTAAATAAAGGTCATTCCTATTTTTGTTACTTCAATTTTATTCTTAATTTGGTAACTCAAGATAAAAATTGATCAAATTGGTCACTCCACCATTAGATGGTAAAGGAAGACTAATGCGGTATTTGTATGAAAAAGTTTTTGGGTTGCCAAATTAACAAAAAACTTGAGCTAACCAAAATAGAAACAATTCATATTTAGAGTGTAATAGGATAGTTTACCCATATAAAAAGATATAGGTTGAAAGTTAACAAAATAAAAATAATTTGGATAAAGATTACAAGTTTTTTTACATAATGAAAATTTTAGCTTATATTATTTAACTATTTTGTCACTTCGACCCTAATTTTTCGTTTCCCTTTAATCTTTTAAATTTGGTCAAATTGTTGTTTCCTGGACAAAATAATTGACTGTTAAAAATTTAACCATATTGACTATATAGTTCTTACTGTAGTTCATGTGTGTTTCATAATTGCTGCCATTACTGCAAACACAGTAAGCTCCTACTGAAGTTAAAACTTTCCGCATTTGCTTTGGAATCCTAGTTTTGGTTGAGCTGCTACTGAAGTTGCCATAATTCTTAAAGTAATTGGGGATCAAAGAAAGTAAGCTAGTTATGCTATATTGTGACAGTCAAGCTGCAATTCAAATTGCAGCAAACCCTGTTTATCATGAAAGAACCAAGCACATTGAAATCCATTGTCACTTTGTGAGAGAAAGTATCTAGAAAGGTTTAGTGAAAACTAAACACATTTCAACAAAGGAACAACTTGCAGACATTCTCACCAAAGGACTAGTAGTACAACAACATCGACACTTAATATCTGTTGGTGTTATGAACAAAGAACAGACAAGTTGGCTAAGACTTGAGCAACAAGGCTCGATTCTTGCTGAAGAAATAACAGATTTTCAAGACAGAAAATCGAAAAGAAAAGCAAAGAACAATAGAGAGTATTGGAACAAAACTGATTGAATTCATTCAAATTAAACAATGGCATAATGCCAATACATAAATCAAGCACTAAGCTTGTCAAAAACAGTAAGTGGTCACCTAATCAATACCTACTACCACTAATACATTGAAACTTGAAAAGCAAAACTTGTAAGCATAGACAAAGCTGAGTTTACAGCTCATTCACTATCTAATTACATCAATCATAAACCTAACTTAGTTCAAAATGAACTAGAATACATTTCCTTAAACTAAAGTTACACAATGAACAAAAAACAGCAGCAGCACTTGCTCCAACAGCTTCTACATGGCTCGGCCTGCATGTCTTGCTTCTTTTCTGCTCTTGGTGCTACATGCTGACCATATTTCAACACTCCTCCTTGGTTAGCATGTTGCAAACTCCCAAACTCCTTCTTAAATGCTCGAACTTTGTCACATTAAGAGGCTTTTTTAAAATGTCAGCAAGTTGATCCTCTGAATTGCAATGAACCAGTTTCACTTCCTGTGCTTGCTCCATTTCTCTAACAACATGGAGTTTAATGCTGAAATGCTTTGTTCTTCCATGGAATACTATATTCTTTGCAATTGCAACAGCAGACTGGTTGTCACAAAAAATCTCTGTTGCTTCCCTTTGATGCACACTTAAATCAACCATTATTTTCCTTAGCCAAATGGCTTGGTTTACAACACTTGCTGCTGCAACATATTCTGCTTCAGTAGTAGATTGAGAACTATTGTTTGCTTCTTCGAGCTCTAACAAAACATAGCTGAACCAAGATTGAAAGCATATCTTGAGGTGCTTTTCATGTCATCCATCGAACCAGCCCAGTCACTGTCAATATAGCCAATCAACTTCAGGTTTTTAGCTTTGCTATACATCAAGCCATGGCTCAATGTACCCTTGACATACCTAAGCACCTTTTTTGCAACTTGAAAGTGCTTCTCATTGCTGCAATGCAAGAACCTTAAGAGCAAACTTACAGCAAACATAATGTCTAGCCTAGTGGCTATCAGGTACAACAAACAACCAATTAAGCTCCTGTAGGTTGTTTCACAAACCTTCTCAAAATCACCATGGCTCGATAGCTTTTCTCCAACAACAACTGAAATATTAGTTGCTTTACTGTGTTGCATTGAGAACTTGGTCAGAATCTTGGAGGCAAAAGCTCTCTGACTTAGGAATATCCCATTGTGCATCTGTGTCACTTCCATACCAAGAAAATAGGTCATTCTTCCTAGATCAGACATCTCAAACATTTGCTGCATTTTGGTTTCGAAATCGATCAACATTGTTTGGCCTCCTCCTGTCACTAACAGTTCATCAACATACAGGGATACAATGAGTTGAGTCTGTGCGCCTTCCTTCTTAACATGAAAAGTTGGCTCACTCTTGCTTCTTTCAAATTTCAAACTGACCAGGTAGCTATCGATCTTGTTATACCAGGCCCTTGGAGCCTGTTTCAAGCCATACAAGACTTTCTTCAGCTTGTAAACCAAGTGTTCTTTACTAGCTATTTCAAAGCCTTGAGGTTGTTCAACATAGATCTCCTCTTCAAGAAATCCATTGAGAAAGGTAGACTTCACATCGAGCTGCTGGATTTTCCACTGCATTTGTACTGCTAAGGCAATCAGTAACATGATGGTGTCGAGCCTAGCCACTGGTGCAAAGGTCTCCAGGTAATTTAGACCATACTTCTGTATAAACCCCTTAACAACCAGCCTTGCTTTTAACTTTTTCAAGCTCTTATTAGCATTGTGCTTGGCTCGATAGACCTATTTTACCCCAATAACCTTCCTGTTTACTGGTTTTTCAATCAGCTCCCAAGTTCGATTCTTCTCAATCATGCTGATTTCATCAGCCATTGCTTGTTTCCAGCCTAGGTGTACTTCAGCCTCTTCAAAGCAGCTTGGTTCTACTATAGCTACATGAGCTCTTTCATAAATCTCAGCCAATGGTCTAGTGCCCCTAACTAGTTCATCATCAATGTCTATTTTAGGACCTTTTTGATCTGGCTTGGTTTGATCTACCAACAGGTCTTCAAGAACTGTCTCTGGTTCATTCTTCTCCTAGTTCCAACATACTTTCTCATCGAACACCACATCTCTGCTTACTGACACTTTATTTGTTGAAGGATCTAAGATCCTACAGCCCTTTTTGACTGAGCTGTAGCCCACCAGAATACCAAGTTGAGCTCTCTTACCCAATTTGTTCCTCTTTACTACTGGGACATGAGTATAACATATGTTACAAAAGACCCTCAGGTGAGCCAGTGAAGGCTTGAAGCTGAACCAGGCTTTGAATGGAGTCTTGTGAGCCAATGCCTTAGTTGAAAGCCTATTCTGGATGTACATAGCAGTGTTGACTGCCTCAGCCCACATGTTTTTGGGCAAATTCTTCTCAAACAGTAGGCACGTGGCCATATCCATCAAGCTCCTGTTCTTCCTCTCACTTACACCATTCTGTTGAGGAGTGTAGGTGTTGGTGAGCTGGTGTTTGATGCCTGCTTCATCACAAAATGCTTGGAGCTGAGTTGAGGTGTACTCAGTCCCATTATCAAATCTTAGGGTCTTTAACTTACAGCCAGTTTCAGCCTCTACAGCAATCTTGAATTTGGAAAACATTGAGGCCACTTCTGATTTCTGTTTTAAGAAGTAAATCCAGCAAAACCTTGAGAAATTATCAATAAATAGAATGAAGTACCTACTTCCATTTAGTGACTCGGTCTTCATATGGCCACACACATCAGTGTGCAGCCTTTCTGAGGCTCTCCAAGCCTGATTTGAAGGAAATGAGAGCCTAGCTTACTTTCCTAGCTGGCATACCTCACAAACATCCTATTTTTCAATTGAACCAATGAATTTTTCAGCCAAATCTTCTCTAGATAGATGGTCCATTAATCTATAGTTTGCATGACCAAGCCTTTAATGCCAAAGCTTGGATTCATCTGTTGTGGTTGTATAGCCAGTGTCTAATCCATTTGTCTAGTCAACAACAAAGCTCTTCTTATCCATATTGACTGCCATGAGCTTGGATCTAATTGGATCACTGATTTGGCACTTATTGCCCTTGAACACTATAGAATACCTTTTCTCTAGTAGCTGAGCTATGCTGAGCAGGTTTCTGTCAATTTCAGGTACCAACAACACATTCGAGATGAGCTTGTTACCTGTAGAAGTGCATATCAATACATCTCTTTTACCTTCTTCCTTTATAAAATGGCCATTACTAATCTTAACCTTGGTTTTGCAGCTTCTGTCAATAGTTTTAAATATGGAAGCACATAGTGACATATGGTTGGTGCAGCCACTATCTATGAGCCACCCTCTTGTTGTATTTCTTTTAGAAGATGAGCATAAGACTGTAAAAACTTGTTCTTCATGGTCACTACCCTATTCTGCTATTCGAGCATCAGCCTTTAGCTATTATGGTTGGTGCTGCATTGGTTTGCCTTTGCTTTTGTAAACCTTTTCAACATGGTCCATCATTTTGCAGCATTAGCACTACACATCTTGTCTACACTAGCAGTTGGCTTCTGGATGACCAAGTCTTTTGCAATGCCTACAAGGTTGGTCCCTTTTTCTTGCAGGATCTAACTTTGGCTTGTCTCTCTAAGTCTTTTTACCTTTGTAGGCAGAGGTGCTCGAAGAAGGTTTGGTCTTTGCTTGAAAGACACCTTCTTGGTGCTCATCCAGTCTGCTAGCACTTCTTTGCTCCTAAGCATAGAGATCATTGATCAACTCTGTCAATGTGATTATTGTCAGGTCCCTTGAGTCTTCGAGGGATGAATTTTTTCCTCATACCTCTCAAGCAAGGTTGAAATCACTTTCTCCACTATCCTTACTCCACTGAACTGCTCACCAAGGAGCCTTATGCTGTTTACCATAGCCATAATTCTATCTGAGTACTGTTTGACAATTTTTTCTTCCTTCATTTTCAAATTCTCGAAGTCCCTTCTGAGGTTCAACAACTGTTGCTACCTTGTTCTCTCTGTTCCTTGAAGCTCCTTTTTTAATTTGTCCCATGCCTGTTTTGGTGTCTCACAGGCCATGATCCTTGTAAAAATCACATCTGGCCCTGAGTTTTAGATGCAAAACATAGCCTTGTGCCTTTTAGTCCTTTCATCAGTATGCTGCCTAATCTGAGCCACTGTTGGATTGGCTCTTAGTGGCTCTGGTTCAACATCTGAGTTGACCACCTCCCACAGATCAAATGCCTGTAGGTAGGTATTCATTTTGACCACCCATATGTGAAAGCGTTCTCTATTGAAGAATGGTGTTGCAGCTGGTGAGAAGCTTGATGAGGCCATTGTTTTAAGTAACAGCTCCCTTAAGATTAAGGCTCTAGATACCAGTTGTTGGTGTTATGAACAAAGAACAGACAAGTTGGCTGAGACTTGAGCAGCAAGGCTCGATTCTTGCTGAAGAAACAATAGATTTTCAAGATAGAAAATCGAAAAGAAAAGCAAAGAACAATAGAGAGTATTGGAACAAAAACTGATTTAATTCTTTCAAATTGAACAATGGCATAATGCCAATACATAAATCAAGCACTAAGATTGTCAAAAACAGCAAGTGGTCACCTAATCAATACCTACTACCACTAATACATTGAAACTTGAAAAGCAAAACTTGTAAGCATAGACAAAGCTGAGTTTACAGCTCATTCACCATCTAATTACATCAATCATAAACCTAACTTAGTTCAAAATGAACTAGAATACATTTCTTTAAACTAAAGTTACACAATGAACAAAAAATAGCAGCTGCACTTGCTCCAACAGCTTCTGCATGGCTCGACCTGCATGTCTTGTTTCTTTTCTGCTCTTGGTGCTACATGCTGACCATACTTCTACAATATCCAAGTTGGGAGTGATAGACATATATCACCCTCCAACTTGAGACAGAGTGTTGAAGTTGGTAATAAGTTGCTATAGCAGCTCCTAGTATTTAGGAATTAGTTCTTTGTAATTAACAATTAAAATACGTACTAAGTATGCTAGTTAGTTACTACCTACCCATTATATAACAATCAAGCTATAGCAACAAGAATGTCAGACTTGAAGCATTTTATTTTCTCTCATCTTTTCAATCAATATCTTAACAGAGTCAGGCTTTAGAATCCTAGCAGAGCCAAAATCAAAGGCATGAGCTTCATAGTCCAAATCCAAGAGAACATTGTTGCTAGAAATGTTTCAATGAACTATAGGCTGTGAATGGCCATGATGCATATAATACAAAACATTAGCCAATCTTTTAACAACATTTAGCCTCTTCTTTTAGTCCAATTCCTTAGCCTGTTCATTGTTGCTTAGCACCATTCTCAAACTTCCCTTTCCACGAGCTCATAAACCAAAAAAGAATGCTTTGGATATGAAAAAAAATTGTACATTTGCACAATCTTTTGGTGCCTTATTTCTAATAAAGTGATAATCTCGCTTTCAAAGGCTTTCAAGTTGTTGATGAGAATGTTCTCTTTAGACCGGTGAAGTTTCTTCACAGCAACCACCTGACCAGTTATTAATGCAGCTTTATAGACACTTCCATGTCTTCCTGAACCAATACAGTAATCGGAGCTAAAATATTTAGTGGCTTCAATAATGTTGTCATGGAGTACTCTTCCATTAAATCCCAAAATAGTAAAAATATATCCTTATTGTTCCTCCCTTGGCTTTGATTCTTTAGTTTGAGTCCTTTTGCAGAAAGTAAAGAAACTTCCAACCAATAAAAATAGCAGAAGTAGATCGCCAAAAAGTGGAAGCGTAATTGAAATGATGACTTTGGTCCTTTCTCTGTGACCATGGTTGGCCAGAAAAGAAGTAACACAAGCCATTAGTCCAGTGGCATTACCGCATAGGCCTTTATTATTTCTCAAGGCATCAAACGAAGCCTCATGAAAAGCCTTAAGATTTGGAATAGGACCTTCAAATTGATTGAAAAAATATGTTCACAAGTCTCAAACCACGCAAATTATTATAAGTTTTTGGAATGGAACAGTTGAGCATATTGTGAGAAAGGTTCAATACTTCCAAGGACTATAATTTTCCAAATTGTTGTGGGATACCTCCAATAAGTGAGTTCTGACTTAAATCTAGCCTTTGAAGAGCATTAATGTAGCTTATTAATGATGGAATGCTTCAGGTTGTTCTTGCTCAAATTCAAGTTGAATAACTTGAGGAAATTTCCAAGATCATCAGGAATAGGCTCACTAAAATTGTTTGATGCCAAGTCAAGTTGTTCTAGTTTTTAAAGAATATATATGTCTTAGAATACCAGAAAAACCTAAAAATCATGTTTTCGCACAGTTTAGGGTGCAATCCCATGTAAATGACACGGATTGTCACATGGTCGTGTGGTAGCCCGTGTGGAAATGGTCAACTCGTGTGGCTCCTGTAGATTACTCCGATTTTTCGATTTTCACTCATTTTACTCCCAAATGCTCTCCTAAGTATAAAAACATGAATTTAAAAGATTATAAGCATAAAATTGACCATTTACATCAAATAATCACCCAAAAATATATTAAGAATGAGGTTAAAACATATTACTTTTAGCTCTTATCAATGTTATTCTCATTATATTAATCGGTAATTATTTCCAACTCTTTGGAACTGAAGAGTTTATCTTTATCCAGACCACATTCATTTAAAGACATATTTTTTTGAAACAATAATCCACCATTTCTTTCAAAGAGTTTTTATTTGAGTTTAATATACTTTCTTCTCTGCAGTATGTTATAAAGCCACCATACCCGACAATTAGAAACAAGAGCCCTATACTCAAGCCAATACCCGCATGAGATCCAAATAAATATGTAACTTAAATGATTAACTCCTAAAATCGTTTGTTACTATTTAAACTACTATTTTAAATAAAATTTAGTTGGACATGTCTCTTGTTATATGATGTTGTGTATCTTATAAAAAAATATTGTTTTTAAAGATGTTATAATGGTCTGTTTGAGAATTTAGATTAAAATTTTGAACTTAAATTTGAAGTATTATGTAAATGATAAGAATGAAATGCATATTATGGATAAATTAATTCAGATTTAATCTAATTTATATTAGAAAAGATACAAACAAAGATTTATCAAATCCAAAATTTTTTAAAGATTTCGATGAATTATATAACCTAGAGTTGTCATATCGATTGCGCAAATAATTATCATCCAGGAAGATATTGAGAACTTCTAAAAGGGTGTTGCTTAAGAATGCTTTGGTGGTGTTAAAGTGGTATAACAACGAATGAAAAAGTGGCTGCTAATGTACTAAAAGGGTATGGGATGCTTATGTTTCCGCAGTTGCTTTCACATCCCGGTTTTGCTCGGGCTGCTACCGAAGTTGTTATACAGCAAGCTCCTTAAACATGCAACCAAACCCTATCACCCCTCTCTCGGCTTATGTAAATCTATAGAATAACTTATAGGAATAGCATGCATGTGCCAAGATTCAATGCCATTTTAATAGACAAGTTGTGGAATACTATAGCCGATACATGATTCTTTATGACTGTGTTGACTCGTTCATTTTCCTTTAAAAACTTTTCATATTTTATTTTTTTCGATTTAAAAACTTTTCTTCCATTATCTGAATGAAGCTTACAGCAATTTAAATTCACCCTTCGATGGATAAACAATGCATACTACAATTCACTCCAGTAACTTGTTTTACACTACAGATTTAAGTGGTGTACTTGACTATGAATAGTCAACTCAGCTCCAAGTCTTCGTCGTTTTAGTCTGAAATTTATTATTTCCTTCCTTCTCTTTTTATAATAAATAGAGATACACTACAGCAGAATAGGTTTTTAGCGGCGTTTTTTTAGGTCTTTAGCGGCGCTTTTTAACGCCACTAACTCCATTTCCGGTGCTTGTAGAAGCGCCACAAAAAATGCTGCTGACGACAACGTCGCTAACTTTTGCGGCGCTTACATAAAAAAACGCCGCTAAAGATCATGTTCTTTAGCGGCGCTTAGAAAAAAACGCTGCTAAAGATCATGTTCTTTAGCGGCGCTTAGAAAAAAACGCCACTAAAGAACATGTTCTTTAGCGGCGCTTAGAAAAAAACGCCACTAAAGAACATGTTCTTTAGCGGCGCTTGGAAAAACAACGCCGCTAAAGATCATGTTCTTTAGCGGCGCTTAGAAAAAAACGCCGCTAAAGATCATGTTCTTTAGCGGCGCTTAGAAAAAAACGCCGCTAAAGATCATGTTCTTTAGCGGCGCTTTAGAGGAAAACGCCTCTAAAAGTAATGTTCTATAGCGGCGCTTGTTCAAAAACACCGCTAAAAGTAGTGTTCTTTAGCGGCGCTTATTTCACAAACGCCACTGTTTTGATATGACTTTTAGCGGCGCTTTTTTAAAAAATGCCACTAATTTTAGGATTTTTTTAAAATAAAATTTTTTGTTTTTTTCAGCCCTCCTGCAACAACAAATCAAAAGCAACCAAATCTAAACTAACCAAAAACAATAAATTTATATAATATTTCAAATTAAATGACTAAAATAATATTAATTGATAAATAAAAGTGAATTCATACTTTTCTTTACAAAAGCGTTAAAAGTATTTATGCAACATACACTATGACGGCGGAAGTTGCGACTGCTGAAACATCTTCATCATAATCTGAAGCTGCTGTTGAAGTTCGTCGTACTTTTTGCTCTGCTCTGCTTCTCTCGATGCCGCATCTTTTTGAAGTCGTAGCTGTAGTTCTTCATATTTCTTTTGAACCTCTGCTTCTATTGCTGTTTCTCTCGCTGCTTCTCTCGCTGCGGCCTCTGCTTCTCTCGCTGTAGCCCCTGCTTCCCTTGCTGCCGCCTCTGCTTTAAGTTGCTGCTGAAGTTCTTCATATTTCCTTTGAACCTCAAATGTGGTCGCTTGCATCTGAGCCATCTGGTCTTTTAACCTCTGAACTTCAGCTTGAGATTGACTCCCCGAAGCCATGTATTGGTGCGAGCTGGATCTAAAATATTGGGTTGGGCTGATAAAAGATCCTTGAAATCGAACCCGACCATACTTTTCAGGACCCAAAACTTCAGTAATAATCCGGTTATCAATGTCTTCAAGATGAACTGAACTATCACTAGAAGCAATCGCTTCGTACTCCGTCTTTTTTTCCTTTAGTTTTTCCTAATAAATAAATCACATAGTTAGGAACGCAATATATAGTAAAAAAAACAAATGCAATATAACAATAGTCGCATTACATGCAATGAATTAAACCATTAGAAAATAAACACTATAAATAACTAAAACAAGTGAAATCGTATTAAGTAAACGTACCATAATTTCACCAGCTTCAGTAGTCATAGCAGATCCATCTTTCTTCTTATGTGTAATTTCAAAAAGTTGTAGGCGTCCAACTTTTTGACCGGACGACCGTTCCTACAATATAGTAGTAAAAATATTATTTAATAGAAAGTTATACATATTTGAGAATATTAAAAAATTAAAAATACCTCCGCCTCAGCTACACATGTAAAACTTCTCGACCCGACTGTGTGAGTGAATTTTTGTTGCTGCCGGCTGCTTTTTCCAACTCGTTCACGATCCTATGTTCTAAAATTTTTAGTACGTAAATAGTAAATACTATAAACCAAAATAATTACAATAGTTTGGAAGTACGTCGTACCTCGCCTTTCTGAGAATGCCAAAATCTAACCGCATCTTCCCATTGGTACCTCAACATACCGGCGGGACATTTGCAATTTCTCATCGAGGGTGGTTTTTGTCTTATAATAATTTTTCTTCAAAGTACTTTTATTGTCTCTCCATCTTTTTCCCAATGCCTTCTTTACATAAGCATCGGAGACCTCTAAAGCAAACCTCGCCTACAAAAAACACAAGTTAATAAAGTAAATATAAATGAAACTATTTCCCAAGCATTACAGATGACATTAACATTTTGTTACCTTAATATTATCGAGGGCTTGGTTTTTGTTGCTATCGGGCATTTGACACCATGACTCGTAGTTGATAGGCAACATATTCGGATTTCGTGCTAAAATGCCCATGTATCCTGCTAAAAGTCGAGCTTCTGATCCAATAGGCTGACCAAAACTGTTTTTGCATACCTTGACATGCTCGATTGGATCTAACTCGTATAACTCTCTAAGTATCGTATGACCTCGACCTCTACGCGTCCCACCATTTTCAGCTACAAATGGTATATTATAATATAAGAATTTGAAAAATAAATCAATTATAAGTCAACACGCATGGAATTAATGTAAGTTACTTTGAACTTCCGTAGGATCCTCGTGTGTAATCGGAACATTCGAAGATCCAATTGCTGTCTGTTGTTCAGTACTATTTGTTTCTGTCGAGTTTGGGTCATATTGAACAATGCTTTCCCTTATAATTTTTCTTCTAGGCATTTTATCTGCAATACACATAAAATGTAATTAAACTTAAAATAACTAATTACAACAATAACAGCACATATAAAATAGTTGAGTTATATAATAAGACCAAGATTTAATACTAATGTAAGTTACATATAATTAAATAATTGTAAAATCTTACTACATCATTATTCTTAAATATCTTCATCCGTATCCTGACGAACCCATTGAAATTGTGTACTAGTACTAGGGATATTATCGTTTAAGTTTTGTTCTGGAAATGGCAAAGTTTCTGATCTGTCGTCGATGTTATCTCTACTTCCACTGCCCATGTCAAACAAGTCTCTAGGGACGTTACGGAGTACAACGTACCAACCCTCATCAGTTGGATCTTTTGAGTAAAAAACTTGTTTGACTTGACTTGAGAATACATACGGCTCATCTATCAGTTGTTGTCCTGTGTGAATCAATCGGTCAAAGTTCACCATTGTAAAACCAAATTGATCTTGCTTGATTCCACGAGCTGTATTAACATTGGCCCAATCAGCTCGAAATAAGACAACTTTCCATTTGCCGTAGTAATCCCACTCAATTATGTCAGTAAGCTGTCCGAAATATTCCACATTTCCCTCGACAGGATTATTGTCCCTAGCACTAGCATAACTTGTAATTGCAGAATTAACAACTATTCCACAATTTTGCGTTCTCCTCAACCTCTAACGATATTTTGTATGAAATCTGAATCCGTTGATGAGGAATGCACTATATCTTTTAACCACTCGATTTGTACCTTGGGAGAGCGATTTAACTTCGTCGTTTACGCTCTTCCCATTCCAAACCTATTGAATGGAAAGTAAACTAAGTAATTAAAAATGTTATGAGAAAGCATTATAATTTGTAAGCGAAAGCTCCAACCACATACCGTTTGGCTTAACCATTCATAAAAAGATTCTGTAAACAACTTATTGATATCTCGATGTTGTGTTCTTCGGGAGCGCGAACGAGATCTCAATAATTGTTTGTACTCACTATGTTAAAAAAATGTGATCTTTGTTAGAAGATAAACAATTTTTAGTTTGAAAAATATTTATAAAATTTGTAGAACTTACTTCCGTAAAGGTTCCAATGATTCGTGGTGAAATAGAACATATCGATGTGCTTGTACCCACGATAAATTATCTAATTCCGCAATTTCAACTTTGCCGATTGGTTGTCCAAAACTTTGGAACAAATAAGTATCGGCTAAGTCATAGTCCGTGAGTCCAACATTCCTATTTGGTTTGTTCAACCTTGTTTCGACATCTTCCAAATATCTCGAGCAGAAGGTCATTCATTCCTCTGCTAAGTAGCCTTCAGCAATCGATCCTTCTGGATATCGCTTGTTGCGGCAGTAAGACTTTAATTTGGATAGGAACCTAAACACAATATACAACATTATCAAAAGTTGTAACTAAAGGCATAGAGGTGAATGAAGGAAAATTTTAAAAATAATTCTTTAAGACCTTTCTATGGGATACATCCATCGATAGAAAACGGGTCCACCAAGAATTGCTTCGTACGGGAGATGAATTATCAAGTGAACCATAATGGTGAAGAAGGAAGGTGGGAAGATTTTCTCCATGTTGCATAAAGTCAAAGCGGCTCGATCCTGTACCTTCTGAAGTTCTTGAACATCCAAAACTTTGCCACAAATGGCTTTCATTATGTTGGATAGTTCAATGATACAAGACGTCACCTTCTTGGACATACAACATCGTAGAGCAACTGGCAGTAAATCTTGCATCAAGATGTGATAGTCATGTGATTTTAGCGAATATAATCTTCGATCTTTAACACTAACACATCGAGAAATATTTGATGCATACGCATCCGGAACCTTTATATCCTTCAACACCATGCAAAATAGTTCTTTCTCCATCTTGGACATTGAGAAAATAGAAGGCGGCAACCGATATTTCCCATTCGGAAGTGGATTGGGATGAAGATCAGGCAAAATTCCCATTTGGACTAAATCAAGTCGACTCTGAAGATTGTCTTTTGATTTTCCGTCGACGTTCGAAATTGTACCCACAATGTTCTCGCAGACATTTTTCTCAATGTGCATAACATCAAGATTGTGTCGTAAAAGGTGATACTCCCAATAAGGCAACTCAAAAAAATACTTCTTTTTTTCCACAAGTCCGCCTCATTAGGATCGTCCTCTTCGTCGGAGCTTTCATCAGCTTCATCATTTGATCTTCTGTTTCTTTGTGCGTTTAGCGGTTGGTTCATCTTCCCATAAATGAAATTCATATCTTCCAACATGAACAAGATTTCAGAGCCACTAGTCTGGGAAGGAGCTTCTCTGAACTCTTCAGTGCCGTCAAATACAAAACTCTGAAATCTAAATCTATGATTTTCTGGTAACCACCGACGATGCCCTATGTAAGAAAACTTCTTCCCATTGTACAACCATTGCGAACATGTTTGTGTAGCACAACAAGGACACGCATAACGACCCTTGGTACTCCAACTGGATAAATTGGCATAAGCGGAAAAGTCATTAATGGTCCACATCAAAGCCGCACATAAATTAAAGTTCTCTTTTCTCACCACATCGTATGTCTCGACACCAGCCCATAATTGTTTTAACTCTTCAATAAGTGGCTGTAAATAAATGTCGATATCATTCCCGGGCCCTTTCTCACCAGGGATAATCATAGATAAGATAAGGGAAGATTGCTTCATACAAATCCACGGAGGCAGATTATAAGGAACAAGCACTACTTGCCAAGTACTGTACGCAGTGCTCATGATCTTGAAAGGATTAAATCCATCAGATGCTAGCCCAAGCCTCACACTCCTAGGATTTCCAAGCTAAAGAATCTGCCGGATGCCTTAGTAATCCATCATCGGTTCGTCCATCATGGTGCCACGTCATTGACTCCGCTGTCTTCGACGACATAAAAAGCCTTTGAAGCCTTGGTATGAGTGGAAAATACCGTAAAATCTTGACTGGCTTCTTTATCCTCTGTGCATCATTTTCATCGTCGTTCCCTTCTGTGTTTCTACTAATCCAATGGGAGTGGCCGTATACATGACAGCATTGTTGGTTTTTTCGATCGCCCCAATACAACATGCAATCATTTGGGCAACTATGGATTTTGTTGTACCCAAGGCCTAAATCTTTTATCATTTTCTTCATATCTTTGCATGACTGAGGGTTTTTTGCAAACGGAAACATTTCTCTCAAAAACTCTAACAGCATTGTCAACGAGTTTTCGGTCCACCCTCCCAAACATTTTAACTGGAAGAGACGAACACAGAATGACATTTTTGAAAACTTTGATCCTTCATACAGTTCTTCGTTCATGTCATTAAGTAGCGCGTAGAACTTTACCGCTTCTCCATTCGGCTCTTCATGAGGTCTACTGCCCGATTCGGTAAATGTAGTTCCACCAATATTACAGTCATCAGATGCCACAAAATTCGCCGTGAATGACTGCACACCATGATTGTGCATATTAAATGCATCCCGCAACATACCTTCCATGTCATCCCCTCTTTCAGACTGATGGTAATTGGCAGTACCAGGATAAGATACATCCATCCTTGAAGAGGAAGTACTAGGTGGGCATTCTCCATGAAAAAGCCATTGCTTATAACCCCGAACAAACCATCAACAATTAGATGCTCGTATACAACCTCACGATAATGCCAGTTTATGTTGACACACTTCTTACACGGGCAAAGAATTATGTTCTCTTGGCTTGCATATTGAAATGTAAAATTTAGAAAACCCTGCACTCTATTTCGATAACCGTCGCTAACTCTTGACAAATTCATCCAAGAAAGGTCCATTTCTTAATTCTTGAAGTCTGACATTGACAATAAATTGCACGGGTTTAGGATTTAGGAATAAGTTATGTATTATGTAAGTTATGTAAGTTATGTAAGTTGTGTAAGTTGTGTAAGTTGTGTATTATGAAACTTATGTACGTTATGTCTTATGTAAGTTATGTATTATTATGTAGAGTATGTATTATTATGTAAGTTATTATGTAAGTAGGGATGTAGGATATTATGTAAGTTATGTAAGTTTTTGTTTTTGTGTATTATGTAAATTTTTAAAAATTTATGTACGGTATGTATTATTATGTAAGTAGGGATGTAGGATATTATGTAAGTTATGTAAGTTTTTGTTTTTGTGTATTATGTAACTTATTTAATTTATGGATGTTATGTATTATTATGTATTATTATGTAAGTTATTATGTAGGTTATTATGTAAGTCATTATGTTGGTTATGTAAGTTGTGATATGATTACTAATTATGTATGTAAGTTATGATATGATTGCTAAATTTAAGTTATATAAGTTATGTATTATATGTAAGCTTATGTATGTTATGTATTATAAATTTAAGTTGTGTAAGTTATGAATTATGTAAGATATGTAAATTACGTAAGATATGAAATTTGAACTTTAAAAAAAATTTAATATTTAAAAATATTCGTGATTAAAAAATAAAATATTTAAAAAAATCGTGATTAAAATAAAATAAAAAATTTAAAATATAACTTTAAATACAATTTATTTAATTAGGTAAATTAAATATAAAACAGAATAAAACAGAATATATTTTTCGTGATTAAAATAGCATAAAATTAAAATACAAAGATAATGAAAAAGGAAAACATATAAATATTTGTATAGTTTGGACCAATTTATTTATCTATGTTAATATTATTTATTAGTTTGAAATGGGATTTTGGAAATGAATTACTTGAGAAATGGAAGAAGATTTAATTATTTATTAAGGAAAACATATAAATATTTGTATAGTTTGGACCAATTTATTTATCTATGTTAATATTATTTACGAGCTGTATTATATTTGGGTCCTTACAATCCTATGCAGTAACTTATGTTGTAATTAACGGCAATGGTGATGGCAGGACACATGAGAACATTTTTAGATTCCTTTAGGCAAAGTATCATCAATTAGTCCCTAAACATTAATATACCGTCTTTGATTTGTGAAGGACCAAAATAATTTAATACGAAAACATGGCAAACTGGATGGCAGATTACAGCAGAAAATTATAAGGCAGAAAACTAGATGTCAATTTTAAGTGAGTAAAATCATAAAAAATTTGAAAGGAAAACCAGCAAAAAAATGTATACAAAATCGGAGCCCCAAAAGACCAAATTTTCGATACCAACCTGCAAATACATAATCAGCCCATTCACATTTTTATACCACATTTCTGGCCAAATATGTTCTTAACAAATTGAATTGTAAGCAGTACTACTTTATTCATAACTGTACAAATACCATACATCATTACCATTCAATACAAAGGCTCATTTCATAGTAATCCATTCACAACATTTACCATATGCAAATACTCAAACAAATCTTAACATGACAACATTTTCAAGCAATTCAAATCTCATGACATACTCAATTTCATGATCTGTTAATTTCGGCAATAGTAAATTACCAATTTTAGCTTCAATTTCTGTATCTTATCACACATTATACTAAATATTTATTTAACCTAAGTACATGTAATAATTTAATAAAAATAAAATAGATTAAATCCAGGCTCTGTTGCATACTTTAAGTACATGTTTTTGCATACTTTAATGTATAAAATACATTATACTAAATATTTATTTAACCTAAGTACATGTTTTTGCATACTTTAAGATTTCTACAAAACAGTAACAGACCAGTATGCCTAAAAAATGCAGGAAAATAGTAACCCATCGACAGACAACAACAATGGTGTGTGAAACGTTGCCTAAAACCAGTTTCGAGAAAAACAATTTCAAACATAAAGAAAATCAGTGTACCTGCAGGCCGATGAGGAAAACCACTGTCAATGGCGAAATGAAATAAACCTAAAAACTATCACTGAAACAACACCGCCTCAGTTGCATACCCAATAATGAAACCATTCCCAAATCATAGTAAAAACAAACAACTACAGTACCTGTAGGACGATGAATAGAAACGGACGAAAACCCTATACAGATCAGAGAAGAGAAATTTTTTAAAGTAAGGAACGTCAAAATAAATTGGACGAATAAAAAACAGAATAAATTTAATAAACAAGTCAAAACCCAAAGATTACATACGCAGAATCGGAACAAAATCGAACCTTTGAAGGCCTATTGTGCGACGTTCGTCTTCTCTGGAAGGAGGAAGGAGGCGATTTAGGAGGCGATTTAGGGATTTTGGATTTCAAGAAATTAGGCAAGAAAGGAGGCGATTTACGGATTTGGGAATTCAAGAAATTGGGTAAGAAGGACGCAACAATTTCACAGAGAAAAGGCGATTTAGGGATTTGGGGGAGACGGATTTGGGGCTGGGGGAAGCTATTGCTTCGAGGGTATACCCCAAATTTGTTTTCAGTAAGCGAAACAGTAAAGTTTTGCGTTGCATTTTTCGGCGTTTTTATAATAAACGCCACTATTGGATTTTATGAAGCTCACAAACGGCGCCGCATTGGCGAAGTGTATATATAATTGCGGCGCTTTATAACAAAACGCCAATATTAAATTATTTTCCACAACAGAAACGGCGCCGAATCCGGAAATTTAATTAATTATTGCGGCGTTTCCCTTCAAAAACGCCACTAAAAAAATTTTTGCCAACACTGAAACAGCGCCGCATTTCGAAAACTTATTCGATCATTGCTATGAAAACGGCATCGTTTTATAATATAACGTTTGTGGCGCTTACGCATAAACGCCACTAATTTCACAACTTTTGCGGCGTTTCACAAAAAAACGCCACTAATTTGCAACTAGTCAACGGAACGGTGTCGTACTACTTCATTTTTTTATATATTTTGCGGCGTTTTATTAACAAACGCCGCTAATATTTAGCTTTTTATAAATTATTTACATTGTTGTAGACATTATTTTTAATTCATACATTAAAATTAGGCCATTATTAATATTATTAATAATATTATTTAAAAATTTTATACAGATTTATTAATTTCAATTGTTAAAATTTTATAAATTTTAAAAATAATTCTGTATAATTTAAATATTATCAATATTTAAAATTATAAATTATTAATTATTTATATTATTCAATTAATGTATATAATTTTAAAATTATATATACTCTATTTTTAAGTGAATATATAAATGATTAATATATATATATATATGTAAATAACACAATATTAAAATAATTTGTTTCATCATATATAACATATAAATATGTCGACATTCGTCATTAATTAGTAAACTAGCGTCATTTGTGTCACTTAGAACTATAGTATCATAATAATAATTAAAAAACAATACGTATTTGTCATTTTTCTCAAATTGGTACTAAAAAAGTCATAAAACCCTAAATCGCCCAAACCCAAAAACCATGCATTGTAAACGTTAAATTATAAACTGCAAACCGTTAACCACAAGCATAAACCCCTAAAGCAGTAATTAATTAACCTCTTAATAACATGACTAAATTAAGTAGTCTAAACCCCAAACCCTAAACCTTAAACCCCAAACTCCTAAACCCTAAACCCAAAACATCATAACCCACATCATAAACCCTAAACTCAATACTCTAATATTCACAAAATATTAAACATTATGTAATGATTAACCCTAAAACCCTAAACTATATACGATATACTTTTTAACTTATAATAATCACTAAACCTTAATCCCTAAACTCTCAAACCCTAAACCAAAAACAATATACCTACATAGTAAATCCTAAACCCTAAACTATAATCCAACATAATAAACATTGTATAATGATCCCTAATACCCTAAACGTAACCCAAATACGATAAATTAAATATATATATAAAATAACCTACATTATATTAATGCATGGTTAAGAACAAAACTGTGCGTTTTGGTAAAGATCTTTTGCGACGCTAACAAATAAGCGCCGCTAATAATATGATTTAGCGGCGATTTCTCGTAAACGCCACTAATTCCAGTATACGTCAAGATCTAAACGCAGCGTTTAGGTTAATATATCTTGTGGCGCTTCTAAGAAAGCACCGCTAATAATATGATTTAGCGGCGATTTCTCGTTAACGCCACTAACTCCAGTATACATTAAGATTTAAACGCAGCGTTTCCGTTAATATATATTGCGGCGCTTCTAAGGAAGCGCCGCTAATAGTATACTTTTGCGGCGTTTCCAGAAAGCGCCACTAATTCTAATATACCTCAATACCAAACTCTGCATTTTGGTGTGCATATATTGCGGCGCTTAACTAAAAGCGCCGCTAATACTGATATTTAGCGGCGTTGTATTATAAGCGCCAGTAATCATATTATACATCAAGACCAAAACGCTAAGTTTTGATTAAGGTATATAGCGGCGCGCATTAGCGGCGTTTTTCTGTAAGCGCCACTAATCCTAATATACATCTAGACCAAACTCTGCGTTTTGGTTGTCATATTTTGCGGCGCTTTTAGTAAACGCCGCTAATACTTGTTTTACTGGCGTTTTTTTTAAGCGCCACTAATTCTAATATACATCGATACCAAAACGATGCGTTTTCGTTAAGATTTCTGCGGCGCTTCCCACAATGCGCCGCTATTACTTGCTTTAGCGGCGTTTTAGCATAATCGCCACTAATTATTGTATACATCAATAAAAAAACGATGCGTTTTGGTCTTGAGATTTTGCGGCGCATAACGAAAAACGCCGCTAATTATGTTCTTTTACGGCGTTTTGCTTGAAGCGCCGCTACTGCTAGATATTTTACGGCGTTTTATTTTTTGCGCCGCTAATACTCGATTTTTAGCGGCGTTTTCAGTCCAAACGCCACAAAATATGCCGCTAAAAGTCTATTTTGGTGTAGTGATAAGGTTTGATGGGTGGTGAGAATATTAAGTCTCGCCATCAATCAATTTTTTTCCAATAAATTGTATTAAATATTGATAAATTTAATATGTTAAAAAGCCTTTTAGAAAATGCAAAAAAATTAAGCAAAGTATTGTATTAAATTCGTATTCAATTAAATCCTTATCGTTAATTAAAATAAAAAGTTAAACCTCTCCATTAACGGAATCTGTAATTAATCATGTTGATCATTAAAATAAATTGACGGATCAATCAAAGGATAACACACGACAACATTAAAGATTAAAAATTATAAAATATAAAAAAATTAAATATTTAAAATTATTAAAATCGACACAAATTTAAAAATTATAAAAACTTATAAATATTATACAATTAATAAAAAATATTTACAATTTTATGAAAATCATAAAATATTAAAAATATATAAATTAGTAAAAAATATAAAAACTTATAAATATTATAAAAATATAATAATTAAAATTTTATAAAAACATATAAAAATTCATAAAAATTATAAATAATATAAAAATTCTAATAAATTATAAAAATAAAAATTATAAAAACTCATTTAAATCTCTAAAACCATAATTACACATTACATCACAGCAAATGGACAATAGGAATAATCATAAGATCATTGGAGTTATTTTCATGTTGAATAAAATGTTCTTGATATTCTATAAATAAAATGATAATTGTTAGACCCTCTCTTTTTCATTGATAAATTTACTATTATTTTTAAAATTTTTATCTCCAATATTTTTTCAGTGCAATACAATAGTTTGAACATTAAAAAGTTAAAAATTATTTGTTAAATATTATATGATAAAAATTTTTTTTAGTACAGTTAGATACTATCAAATCAATATTTCATTATCCAACTATTAACATATGTTGGTATGCAATATTATGAACAAAAGTTTTTAGAATTGAACCAATGGTCGAACCGGCCAAGCTACTAGTTCATCAGTTCAACCAGTTTAATTAAAGAAAACATTAAAAAACAAATAATTAAATAAACTAAAAAAAATTAGTTCAACCACCCAATTCCTTGGTCAACCAGTTTAATAGCTTTCTTCGAACCAATATCTTTGCCAATTTTGATCTAACCAATCTGATCAACTAATCTGGTCCAGTTTAATTTTTTAATTTTTTTATAATTTTATATGTTTATATTAATTTTAATATTTTTGAATATTTTTATGATTTTTTATAAGTTTATAAGAATTTTTTATGTTTTTATAAAATTTTAAATATTTTAAATATGTTTTAGTTATTTTATATTTTTCTGTAATTTATTAGAGTTTATTAAGTTTTTATTTTATAATATTTATAATTTTTTATCTTATATAAATTTATATAAATTTATATTTAGTAATTTTTATAATTTGTATAGTCTTTTCTGATTATTTTATTTTTTTAAATATTTTGTATGAGAAAATATTAAATTAAACAAAAGTTATCACGTATCACCATCTAAGTGGCATGTCAATTTATTTTAACGATCAACATGGTCAATCATGGGTTTCGTTAACGATGGTGCTTAATTAATTATTTTTAATTAATGGTAAAAACTCAATTGGGTGCGAATTTAATACAAGGATTAATTAATTTGTTTATTTTTTACTTATAAACTTTTTTATTTGATTATAATTAAAATTAATTAATTTTTTTATTTTCTCAATTTCTTCCTGTATATCAATATAACAAAAATTTTCTAATCTCGATTTTAAAACTATTTTTTTCCAAATTTATTAACTTTCAGTCATCAAATATTATCCCATAAACAATCACTTTATTCCTCGAATGTTTAAATATTACATATAATAGCTGAGCAAATAAAAGGTAGTAGTTTCATGATTAGTTATTAATCTATAATTAAAGTATATGAAAACATACATTGATACTTTCAAGTCTTTATTCCCACTTCCGTTTTGGCAACCTCTCTACATGCATGGAAAAATAAGATTTTGGTATTAAGAGAGAAACCATCTTTGTTGTCTTATATACAAAACAAGCCATGGTTTTGATTGTCTTTTGATATTGATTGTAATAAAATTAAAAAACATTGAATCTTTTAAGTCATTATGTTACTCTGAAGCTTCCACATAATGTGGAATACAACTTTTCCACGCCATTACGAATCCACCATTCTTCACGGCATGAGGGTTATTAGAGAGTACCCGTCCTTATGTCTCCTTTCCCCAACAAACACGCCTTTCATTCTGCTACTATATTTTATTATTTATATTTTGGTAAAAGTATTATAGAGACTCTTTATAAGGAGGCAAGTTGTATTTCGACTCCTCTATTCTTATATATTAGATTAAAGAGTAAATTGATCCTTCTGTTTAAAATTCCATTCATTTGTACTGTTAAAAGTTGGTGTGGTTGATGAAATAACTAGACAATGGCATGTAACGTGCCATGTGTATATCATGTTGACGTACATGGACCAATTTTTAATATTTGTTCCAAAGTTTTGGAGAACCAATCGGCAAAGTTGAAACTGTAGAATTAGATCATTTATCATGGGTACAAGCAAATCGATATGTTCTGTTTCACCACGAATCAATGGAACCTTTACGGAAGTAAGTTCTACAAATTTGATAAATATTTATCAAACTAAAAATTGTTTATCTTCTAACAAAGTGAACATTTTTTTAACATAGTGAGTACAAACAAATATTGAGATCTCGTTCGCGCTCCCGAAGAACACAACATCGAGATATCAATAAGTTGTTTACAGAATCTTTTTATGAATGGTTAAGCCAAACGGTATGCAGTTGGAGCTTCCGCTTACAAATAATAATGTTTTCTCATAACATTTTTAATTACTCAGTTTACTTTCCATTCAATAGGTTTGGAGTGGGAAGAACGTAAACGACGAAATTAAATGGCTCTCCCAAGGTCCAAATTGAGTGGTTAAAAGATATAGTGCGCTTCTCATCAACGGATTCAGATTTCATACAAAATATCGCGAGAGGTTGAGGAGAATGCAAAATTGTGGAATAGTTGTTAATTCCTCAATTACAAGTTATGCTAGTGCTAGGGACATAATCCTGTCGAGGGAAATGTGGAATATTTCAGACTTCTTACTGACATAATTGAGTTGGATTACTACGGCAAATGGAAAGTTGTCTTATTTCGAGGTGATTGGGCCGATGTTAATACTGCTCGTGGAATTAAGCAAGATCAATTTGGTTTTACAATGGTGAACTTCGCCCGATTGATTCACACAGGACAACAACTGATAGATGAGTCGTATGTATTCTCATCTCAAGTCAAACAAGTTTTTTACTCAAAAGATCCAACTGATGAGGGTTGGTACATTGTACTCCGTAACATCCCTAGAGACTTGTTTGACATGGGCAGTGGAAGTAGAGATAACATCGACGACAGATCAGAAACTTTGCCCCTTAAACAATAATATCCCTAGTACTAGTGCACAATTTCAATGGGTTCGTCAGGATACGGATGAAGATATTTACGAATAATGATGTAGTAAGATTTTACAATTATTGAATTATATGTAATATCATAATTTAATTCTTGGTCTTATTATATATTTCAACTATTTTATATGTGCTGTTATTGTTGTAATTAGTTATTAAGTTTTCAACTATTTTATGTGTATTGCAGATAAAATGCCTAGAAGAAAAATTCTAAGGGGAAGCATTGTTCAAAATGATCCAAACTCGACAGAAACAAATAATACTAAACAACAGACAATAATTGGATCTTCGAATGTTCCGATTACAGCTGAGGATCCTACAGAAGTTCAAAGTAATTTTCATTTAATTTACATGCGTGTTGACTTATAATTGATTTATTTTTCAAATTCTTATATTATAATATACCATTTGTAGCTGAAAATGGTGGGACGCGCAGAGGTCGAGGATGTACGCTACTTAGAGAGTTATATGAGTTAGATCCAGTCGAGCGTGTCAAAGTTGGACGAAACAGTTTTGGTTAGCCTGTTGGATCAGAAGCTCGACTTTTAGCAGGATACATGGGCATTTTAGCACAAAATGCGAATATGTTGCCTATCAACTACGAGTCATGGCATCAAATTCCCGATAGCAACAAAAACCAAGCCCTCGAAAATATTAAGGTAACTTAAGGTTAATGTCATCTGCTATGCTTGGGAAATAGTTTCATTTATATTTACTTTATTAACTTGTGTTTTTTGTAGGCGAGGTTTGCTTTAGAGGTCTCGGATGCTTATGTAAAGAAGGCATTGGGAAAAAGATGGAAAGACCATAAAAGTACTTTGAAAAAATATTATTATAAGACAAAAACAACCCTTGATGAGAAATTGCAAAATGTCCCACCGGGTATGCTGAGGTACCAATGGGAAGATGCGGTTAGATTTTGGCATTCGAAGAAAGGCGAGGTATGATGTAATTTCAAACTATTGTAATTATTTTGGTTTATAGTATTTACTATTTACGTACTAAAAATTTCATAACGTAGGATCGTGAACGAGTTGGAAAAAGCAGCAGGCAGAAACAAAAATTCACTCACGTAGCCGGGTCAAGATGTTTTGCATGTGTAGATGAGGCGGAGGTATTTTTAATTTTTTAATATTGTCAAATATTTTTACTACTATATTGTAGGAACTGTCGTCTGGTCAAAAAGTTGGACGCCTTCAACTTTTTGAAATTACACATAGAAAGAAAGATGGATCTGCTATGAATCCTAAAGCTGGTGAAATTATGGTACGTTTACTTAATACGATTTGACTTGTTTTAGCTATTTATAGTGTTTATTTTCTAATGGTTTAATTCATTGCTTGTAATGCGACTATGGTTATGTTGCATTTGTTTTTTAATATATATTGCGTTCCTAACTATGTGATTTATTTATTACAAAAAACTAAAGGATAAAAAGGCGGAGTACGAAGCGATTGCTTCTAGTGATAGTTCTGTTCATCTTGAAGACATTGATAACCGGATTATTGCTGAAGTTTTGGGTCCTGAAAGGTATGGTCGGGTTCGATTTCAAGGATCTTTTGTTAGCGCAACCCAATATTTTGGATTCAGCTCGCAGCAATACATGGCTTCGGGGAGTCAGGCTCAAGCTGAAGTTCAGAGGTTAAAAGACCAGATAGCTCAGATGCAAGCGACCACAGTTGAGGTTCAAAGGAAATATGAAGAACTCTAGGTACAACTTAAAGCAGAGGCGGCAGCAAGGGAAGCAGCGGCTACAGCAAGGGAAGCAGAGGCTGCAGCGAGAGAAGCAAAGCAGAGCAGAAAGTACGACGAACTCCAGCAGCAGCTTTAGACTATGATGAAGATGTTTCAGTCGCAACTTCCGCCGTCATAGTGTATTGCATAAATATTTTTATCATTTTAACTTTTTAACATTTTTGCAAAAATAATATGAATTCACTTTTATTTATTGATATTAATATTATTTTATTCGTTTAATTTGAAATATTATATAAATTTATTGCTTTTGGCTGGTTTAGATCTGGTTGCTTTTGATTTGTTGCTACAGGAGGGCTAAAAAATAAAAAAAGTTTATATAAAAAAATATTCCAAAAATTGTGGCGTTTTTTATAAAAGCGCCGCTAAAGAACATTTCTTTTAGCGGCGTTTGTGAATAAAGCGCCGCTAAAGAACATGATCTTTAGTGGCATTTTTTTTAAAGCGCCGCTAAAGGACATGATCTTTAGCGGTGTTTTTTATAAAGCGCCGTTAAAGAACATGATCTTCAGTGGCGTCTTTTTACAAGCGCCGCTAAAGATCATGTTCTTTAGCGGCGCTTCAAAAAAAATGCCGCTAAAGATTATGTTATTTAGCGGCGCTTCAGAAAAAATGCCGCTAAAGAACATGACCTTTAGCGGCATTTTTTCCAAGCGCCGCTAAAGAACATGATCTTTAGCGGCGTTTATTTTTGTAAACGCTGCAAACGTTAGCGACGTTTTCGTTAGCGGCCTTTTTTGCGGCGCTTGTGGAAGCGTCGCAAACATCTTTAGTGGCGGTAAAAAACGCCACTAAAGGCCTAGAAAAACACCGCTAAAAACCTGTTTTGGTGTAGTGATATTTAGTAATTTTTATAATTTGTATAGTGTTTTCTAATTTTTTTAAATATTTTGTATGAGAAAATATTAAATTAAACAAAAAGTTATCACGTATCACCATCTAAGTGGCATGTCAATTTATTTTAACGATCAACATGGTCAATCATGGGTTTCGTTAACGATGGTGCTTAATTAATTATTTTTAATTAATGGTAAAAACTCAATTGGGTGCGAATTTAATACAAGGATTAATTAATTTGTTTATTTTTTACTTATAAACTTTTTTATTTGATTATAATTAAAATTAATTATTTTTTTTATTTTCTCAATTTCTTCCTGTATATCAATAAAACAAAAATTTTCTAATCTCGATTTTAAAACTATTTTTTTCTAAATTTATTAACTTTCAGTCATCAAATATTATCCCATAAACAATCACTTTATTCCTCGAATGTTTAAATATTACATATAATTGCTGAGCAAATAAAAAGGTAGTAGTTTCATGATTAGTTATTAATCTATAATTAAAGTATATGAAAACATACATTGATACTTTCAAGTCTTTATTCCCACTTCCGTTTTGGCAACCTCTCTACATGCATGGAAAAATAAGATTTTGGTATTAAGAGAGAAACCATCTTTGTTGTCTTATATACAAAACAAGCCATGGTTTTGATTGTCTTTTGATATTGATTGTAATAAAATTAAAAAACATTGAATCTTTTAAGTCATTATGTTACTCTGAAGCTTCCACATAATGTGGAATACAACTTTTCCACGCCATTACGAATCCACCATTCTTCACGGCATGAGGGTTATTAGAGAGTACCCGTCCTTATGTCTCCTTTCCCCAACAAACACGCCTTTCATTCTGCTACTATATTTTATTATTTATATTTTGGTAAAAGTATTATAGAGACTCTTTATAAGGAGGCAAGTTGTATTTCGACTCCTCTATTCTTATATATTAGATTAAAGAGTAAATTGATCCTTCTGTTTAAAATTCCATTCATTTGTACTGTTAAAAGTTGGTGTGGTTGATGAAATAACTAGACAATGGCATGTAACGTGCCATGTGTATATCATGTTGACGTACATGGACCAATTTTTAATAGCAAAAATGGATGAAATTTTCAACAAAGATACTAATTTTGCTCTTTGATCTAATTTATAGAGATTAATTTGTCCATTATTTAAATAAAAGAAGCAAAATATAATCTAACTTCTAGTATAGGAATCTCTATGATACTTTTACCATCATTTTTTAATGGACTATATGATAATTATTAAGTTCTATTTGTTTTTATTTGAAGAAATAATAATTCTCTTCATCATAAAAGTTTAGTGGAGGAGAGATATATATACCTAGACCACTAAATTAGTAGTATCAAATAATCACCAAAGATGCACCTTAGTAATCAACCACAAAAAAGAAACAGCTAAGAAACACTCAAAACTAAAATTACTAATACTACCAATCGTTTAAGATAAAACAAAGTGAACTACCGTCTCCGCCACCACTATTGGAGAACTCCAAATAGAATTTATTTATAGACATATTTTAGCCAGTAACACCTAGTAGAACTTATTTGCCAAAAAACCATTATGGAAGCAGGTTACAAAAACCAAAGGAAAGAGAAAAATCAAAAGAAGATGTCACAATGAAAATGGGTAGAAAGATGTGATTATCAACTTTTATATCTAATGAATAGTAATTTATAAATTTATACATGTGATGTCAAGTAATTTATTGCACGCCATTTTTATATGCAATTATATAAGAATGTATATAATTATCATATTATAATGTGTATTTGATATATAATTATATAAAAATGTATATTGCAATTATTCATTTGATCATCAGAGGTGGTGTGTCGTGTGTGAGACAGTGCAGTTGTCACTAACAACGGTTTTTCTTGAACCTTCAATTTTATGAACAAATTAAGGTCAGAGCCATAGGACAGAAAACAGAATAGAAACTTATAGGTCTTGTACTAAACTGGATTCCAACATAAGTGGATGAACATCTGATTCTGATGTAGATGTCATGCTGCAATTTGGATAATGCTCCGTTGAGAATGAAGTGAAATCCCAACTCTCAGTCGATTTTCTTACAACGACCTCAGCTTGTTTAAGCTGATCAATGGGGATGCAGTCACCTTGTCGAGATCTAAGTCTCTCGAGTTCCATGGCCGCTTCTTTCATTGTTGGTCTATATCTCCCATCTAAATTCAAGCATCTTTTCGCAATTTCAGCAACCGCTACTACTTCATCCTTTTGATCGTCCTTCCCAATTTCAGATCAACAATATCCAGTAGATGGTTTTCTTCCATCGAAGACATAAAATACGAGACTAAGCCTCTCTTTTCTTGCGATCCAAATGTCGAGACTGCCTTTTTACCAGTTAAGAGCTCAACAATAACCACCCCGAAACTATAAACTTCACTCTTTTCAGTAAATTGATTTGACTGGAAATATTCAGGATCTAAGTACCCAAAAGTCCCAAGCACTTGAGTCGTCAAGTGAGTTTGATCAATGCTGATTGATCTAGATGTTCCGAAGTCTGATACCTTTGCTCGGAACTTTTCATCTAGTAGTATGTTACTAGACTTGATATCTCGGTGATAAATGGGGATGGATGTAGATGAGTGCAAGTAAGAAATTGCACTTGCAACTTCCGCTGCAATGCGTAATCGTGTATCCCACGACCTCGGGTACTCTTCATTTTGGTCATGAGTGAGATGGAAAAGGGTTCCATTAGGGATGAACTCATAAACAAGGAGGGGCACTTCGGTCTCCAAGCAACAGCCTAATAGCTTGACAATATTTCTGTGATCAATTTGAGAAAGAATAAAGATCTCATTGATAAATTGTTCAAGATACCCTTCGTTTACAGTCTTGGACTTCTTTATTGCAACAATTCTCCCATCAGACAACATTCCTTTATAAACCACGCCTTGACCACCACAACCCAATATTCTGTTCTCATTATATTGATCAGTAGCTATTTCCAACTGTTTGGAACTGAAGAGTTTAGCTTTATCCAGACCACCTTCATTTGAAGACATCTTTTTCTGAAGCAACAGTCCACCATTTCTTTCAAAAAGTTTTTGTTTAAGTTTTATGTACTTTCTTTTCTGCAGTATCTTACAAAACCACCAAACCCCAGCAATTAGAAACAAGAGCCCTATACTTAAACCTGCATGAGATCAAAATAAATATGTCGATACCACTTATTTGATTAACTCCTAACATAGCCAATGTTACCATTTATGCTACCGTTTGAATAAAATTTAGATGGCCATATCTGAAACAATAATCCACCATTTCTTTCGAAGAGTTTTTGTTTGAGTTTACTGTACTTTCTTCTCTACAGTATCTTATAAAGCCACCATACCCCGACAATTAGAAATAAGATCCCTAAACTTAACCCAACATCTGCACGAGATCCAAATAAATATGTTACTTAAATCATCAGCTCCTAAAATCGTTAATGTTACCATTTAAGCTACGATTTGAAATAAAAATTTGTTGGACATGTCTCTTGTTATATGATGTGTATCCTATAAAAAAATTGTTTTTTTTTAAGATGTTAAATGCTCCATTTAGAAACTTGTGTTTGAAATTTTGGTTTTGAATTTCAATTATCTTGTAAATGATAAGAAAAACTGCGTACAAATTGAGATTCAATCTAATTTATATTAGAAATTATATAAATATGGAATTGTCAAATTCAAAAATATTTAAAAGATTTCAAATTCATTATTAAATAAACTTCTAATAAATCCATGAATTTGAGAATATTACATTTCTAAATAGTTTACCACTTAATTTACACTATTTTTAAAATTTAAATCTAAATCTTAAAATCCTAGTATATACTACGAGTCTTTACACTACTATGTAAAGTTTATTTTAGTCCCTCTACTAAAAATTACTCTATATCCGTCCCTATACATTAAAGCTTTATTCAATTTATAATATTGTTACAATTTACTGATCAAAATTATATTATACTCAGTTGATTTACTCACGCCTTCATTTGACTCATAAAAAATTCAATCATCTCAAAAAAAAAATCATTCATCTCAAAAAAAAATTCATGTATTTTTTAATTATGTTGTGGCTGAAAAAAAAACTCGCACCGAATGGTATAATAAATATTAAACGTGGATTGAAAAAAAAAAAAAAACCTTCCTGTCTAAAATATAAAGAAAGTAATTAGCATTTAATTGAAATGTGCGAACCTAGTGCAACAGCAAGAATGCGAAACCTCTCACTGTTCTGCGGCTTGAATATACGATGGCAACTTGTTCCATTTTTCCGGCCATCACCCTTGAACTCATGAGGGCATGAACACTTGTAGCTTCTAGGTGTGTTATGACATGTTCCAAATTTATTGCACGGCTTCAGTGTCTCACATTCATCAATATCTACAGTTTTTAAACATTTTAAACAAAAAAAAGTACTGTTAGCTGATTTCTTCAAAATGAATCTGTATCGGAGAACTTGAAATCTTTACCTTGGCAGCCGTTGGAAAGATAAGGGTTACCCTGAAAACCATCATTACACTTGCACAAATATCCAGGGCCACTTTCTGGATCTATACAAGTACTATTTTGCTTGCAAGCATAACTTTTTGGGTCCATTTTAGCTTCTTCACATGTTTGATTCCCGATTGTCCAATCAAGAATAAGTGGGTATTTCCTTTTGCTGAAATCTTTGTTGGAAAGATCTGATGTAGAGAAGGTGTAGACTCCATCTTCCACAAGAAATCCATAACTGCAAGGATTGAACCTCAACACTATGGAATGACTCTGAAGAGTAGTAAAATTGAAGAAATAAGCCTGCATTCCTCTAGGGATAGCCGTCTGGCAGCAGCCAATGCCGGAGCAAGACCTATTTAACACATCGCCCACGTCACCACAAAATGTTAAACATCCGGTTGAAAAGTTTTTTGCTTTAAAATCTCCGTTTGAAGAGTCAGGTCCGGAGAAACCATTGATGTAGGCGATAGTGTCACAACCAATGGCAGTGAACTTGTTTCTGGAGTAAGATATGGAGAATTTTTCATGAAAGAACACGGACGTGTCATTTGAAGTGGGCCCTGATGAATTATAACAGTCATAACCTATGGAGCTGTCATATCGAATGCGCAAAGAACCATCATCCAGGGAGATGTTGAGAACTTGTAATTCTAAACCAGGGTAGTCGACGCTTAAGATTAATGCTTTTGGGGTGTTAAAAGAGGTGTTACAATTAATGAAGAAGTCCCTGCTGATGTAGCAACCATTGCGTGTACCAAAAGGGTATGGGATGCCTATGTTTCCGCAGTGGCTTGGGCATCCAAGTTTTGGTTGAGCTGCTACTGAAGTTGCCATAATTGTTACCATAACTGCAAGCACAGTAAGCTTCTTAAACATACCACCAAACCCCATCATCCTCTCTTGTTTGTTTTTCCCACTATCTGGGCTATGTAGATATAGAATATCTTACAGGTAGGAATAGGATAGGATGAATGTTTGAAGATTCAACCCCATTTTAATAGACAAGTTGTAGCGGCCACATGATTCATTAATATTACCCCTCCATTGCCTTTTAAAACTTTCCACTTTCTTTTTCGATTTAAAACTTTTCTTCATCACTCATAAAATGAAAAAAAAGCTTAAATTTACGTTCCGCTGGATAAATAATGCTTAAATAATTATTTTTCAATATTCACCCAATTATTACTACATTATTTTTATCACTCAAAAATATTATATAATTATTTAATTGAATAATAATGGCAGCTTTTAAAATGATATAATAGCATCTTTAACCCTTAACATTTATACATTGTATTAATTTAGTCTTCATTCTAAAAATTTAACCCTCAACATTTAAATAATGTGTAATCTTTTCTTTGTGACCCTTTCACCTAAAATACTAAAAAAATAAATTATCAACTAAATTTAATTTAAAGTATACAAAAATAAAAATAAAAACACCCAAAAATTCAAGATAATATTTTTCATATTTTTTTCATTCTTTTAAAATTAACTCTTAATGTCACAAAAAAAATGAAGCAAATTTGATAAAAGAACCCAACACGATGTTTAGATATTGATGATTATATTCTTTTTAGAATCAATATTAAATTGAAATAATTTATAAAAATTATGGTTAAAATTATTATTATGCCAATTTTTAAAACTATACCATAACCAATTGATGATAAAAAATAATTAAATAGTTAAATAATTAATACTTTTAATAAACATTTTCCTTTTCAAAAAGCTACCATTCAGCCCTGTAACACAGCAAATTTAAGTGGTACGTACTTGAATATGACAAGTCGACTCAGCTCCAAGTCTTCGTCGATCGTTTGTGTTTTATTCTTTTGCTTTATTGCTTTATTATCTCATAATAATTAGAATCATCATTTTATACATCAATAATTTGAATGTTTAAAAAGTACAAATGATTGCTAAGCGAATAAAAAATTATTAGTTTCATGATTAGTTTTTTAATCTATAATTTTATTTCAATTAAGACATTGTTTTTGGAAAGTTATTATGAAAAAAATGGTGAATTTTAATAGAATGATCAAATTCTTACATAATTTCTCAAGTTTTATAAAGTAAAAAAAATAAAAAAATAAAATTTTAATTTCCATCTTTACAGATAACCATAATATTAATATGCAGACTCAATATTTGAAAGGTATTAGTTCGGATTAATATTTTCATTAGAAAAATTTTAGATTTACTAATTTATGTGGAACTGTGTCATTAGAAAAGAAAAACCAAATCGTCATAAATCCTAAAAACTGAATCTATTCTCAAGTACTACAATTATTCTAACTGATCATCAGAGGTGGTGTGGGATACAATGAGTTGTCTGTAATGGTGTTTATTCTTCAACCTTCAATTTGATGGAGAAATTAAGGTCAGAGGAAGAGAGTAAAAACTTAGAGATGCTGTAATGAGTTGGATTCCAACATAAGTGGATGAAGATGCAGTCACTTTGTTGAGTTTTAAGTCTCTCGAGTTCCATGGTCACTTCTTTCATTGTTAGTTGGTCTATATCTCCCATCTAACTTGAATCATCTTTTTTGCAAGTTTAGCAACTGTGGAATACTGTAGCGGGCACATGATTCATTTTTACCGCTCCATTGCCTTTAAAAACTTATCACATTCTTTTTCGATTTACAATTTTTCTTCATTATTCATAAAAGAAAAAGGCTTAAGTGAATCTTCCTGCAAATTAAACTTATGTTCCCATGTATAAGCAATGCGTAAATAATTTCTTCAGTATTACTTTTATCATTCACTTACGAAAAATTATAAAATAATCATCTAATTATTTAAGTTTCTTTTTTTCAATTACTAGTTGGATAACAATGTCATCCTTTAAAATGGCATAACAGTAATTTTAACATTTAAAATTTATTATTGTGTCAATTTAGTCTTGATTTTAAAAAAATTAACTCTCAACATTTACATATTTTGTAATTTGAATATTTTTTACAATTTTACTTTTCTTTTTATCATTTCACCTAAAAGATAAAAAAAAATAGCTTATCAACTAAATTTAATTTAAAATATACAAAAAAATAGAAAAGAAAAAATAAAAATAAAAATCAAGATAATAATTTTTATATTCTTTTCATTTTTTAAAAAATTAACCTTTAATGTCACAAAGAAAAGAAGAAAAATCAAATGAAATGATGTATAAATGTTGATGGTTATATTTTTATAGAATATAAAATTAAATTGATATAATTTATAAATATTAAATGTTAAATTACTATTATGTAAATTTTAAAAACTGCCAGTTGGTAACAAAAAAAGATAATTAAATAATTGAATGAAATTTTGTAATTTTTATAATTACATGAGAAAATAAACTTAATAATAGTTAAATAATTAGTATTATTCATAAAGTTTTTGCTTTTTAGAAAGCTACAAATTCACCCCGGGAACACAGCAAATTTAAGTGGTGTCCTTGACTAGTTACTGTATTTCCTTTTCTTTTGCATTATTGCGAATCCTCTGGACTTATACATCGACTTGTTGACTCCAAGTCTTGGTCGTTTAGTCTGAAACTAATTTTTCAGTTTTTATAAAATGGAAGATCAAATTCTCACCTAATTTCCCAAGTGTTTTAAAGTAGAAGAATGATACTTAAAATTAATATTTTAATTTCTATCTTTACAGATAATCTACAATATTAAGACATGTCGATATTTGAAAGGTTTTAACTCAGATTAATATTTTCATTATAAGTATTTTAGACTTATTATTATTAATTTTGTTATATGAAACTGTATTGTTTTATTTGAACAGTGGCATAAGACTTAATTAAGTTTTGGGTTTATTTAGCATGCATAACATTTAATATGATTTTAAGGTATTGAAACTTGGATTTTGAATTAATTATGCATAAATTATGGTTTTTATTAGAACTACGTTAAATATCATTTTTTGTCTACATTGTTATGTAAATGAGATTTGAGAAACATATAAAACTGGTAATCAACTTTTGCAAAATAATCAATAAAATCAATCAATTTTTGAAAGAAATTGCACCTTTTAGAAACTTACTAAATTTCTCTACTAAAGTAAGCAAATGTTTTAAAAAGATTGTTTTATAAACTCTGATGGTTCTTCTAGGTCATTTTGGTGGCCAATGTAATTTTTTAAATTCAGTCATAATGTTTAGGTTGGGTTTGGGAGGTTATAATATTTATATAAATTGACTTGTTCAAAGTCTGTACCTTGAACATGTTTTTTAATTCAAATTAGTCCTGATCACCAAAGTTAATATTTAAAAAATAAAAATAGAGTAACAGCTAAATTTGCATTAGTTAATACAATTACTTTTTTAGCAAGGTAAGTTTATTTAAAAACCATTTTATTGTTTGGGATACAGAACTGTTTCAAATTTGTATATACTTTTTTTTTAAAATTCGTAAAAATAGAAAGAATTTTTTAAAAAATTTATAATATATAGTCTAAACGTATAATAAATAAATATATAAAAATGAAAATAATCTATAAATATATATACTCTAAAAAAATTATACTTTAAAAAATAAAAATATAATGTCGAGTGCTACGCTTCCTACCGTGGAATTCACGACGGGTATCAATAGCTCGGGTTCTAACAGTGGTGTTGATAGGGCTATGAAAAAAGTATGCACTAGGCTAGAGCTACAGTTAGACAAAGATGATCTGACAATGGACAGAAATAGACAAAAAGTTCAAGGATCGAATGCTTCTAAAGCGTCGTAGAAATCAACACTTTTAGGGGCTTCATCAGAGAATAAGCTAAATGTTTTCATGGAGGAAATTTTTGCCCTAACAGAAGGTGATGTGTTAGCTGAAGTGGTCAAGGGTGTCCCATTGATTACGTTCTCTAACAGAGTGCAAGGAATGGCCAGAACAATTATTGTGAAAATGATGGGGGAAGATTGAATCTACTATATTGTTGAACAAGATAACCTTACTGTGCAATCCAAAAAGGCTGATCCAACTAATGGATCTTGAGAACAATTTCTTTCTAATTAGATTTCAAGATGAGAATGACTACAATAAGGCTCTAGTTGGGGGGCAAGGGTAATATTTGGACGCTACCTAATTCTCTGGCCATGGCCACCAAATTTCTCAGCAACTCAGAGTGAGATTAAATCACAGGTCATTTGGATATGGCTTCTGGGATTACCAATGGGGTATTATTCAGATTGCCTTCTTAGGGCGATTGGCCAAACAATTGGATTGGTTGTGAAGTTGGATGTTCACACGGATTGTGCTCGTAAGGGACGTTTTGCACGCCTAGCAATGTGTGTTAATTTGAGGAAGCCATTAATGTCTAAGGTGAGGATTAATGGCCGCCTTCAATGAGTTGAGTTTGAAGCTTTGCCAAACATTTGCTTCAAATGTAGATACTGTGGGCATGGAACGGACTTGTGTTTGAGGGCTAAGATGGCATCACTAGAAGGCGAATCAAAGTGTGTTCATCCAATTATGGAGAAGTCAGGTCTTGAGCGATGGGTGGAGGAGGAGTCTTTTGGCCCTTGGATTTTGGCGGAGCGACAAAAAAAGAAAGGTTGATTCATAGGAGAGGTGAGGTTCGGTGGTTCAGGCAGTGCTAGTGGGGTTCGCATTTTGCGGCGTTTGGAGATCTTGGGGGAGAAAATCATGCTATTGTCAATGGAGAGATTAATGGTTAGAAAGAGGGAAGAAATTTGGAACAAATTCAGGGAGTGGGAGATAATTGGGTTTAGGGTTTCATGTGACCAAAAATTGACCCATGAAAATTAAGGCAAAATAGTGTGCTAAGGGCAAAGGTCTGATGGTGAGAACTGGACCAAGATCTGGTCCTTCAGCCTTAAGGCCCAATAATGGCAGATTTGGTGTGAAAGCCAATAAAAGGTAAGAGGTGTTTGACGATGGATCAAAGTTGGGACCAATGGGTGCTGTTCATCACAGGAAAAAGATTGCAATCCAAAAAGTGAATGCGCCGCTTAAAATGAATAAAGAGAATAAAATAGAAATACGTATAATGGACAGAAAAAAGTTGTGTTTGAATATTGTACAACCCAATTTTAGCCCGGGCCAAGACCAAATGAACCCACAACCCAAACTTTAAAACCCTAAACTACTCAATGGGGCCTAAAAGACTAAATAGCATCAGGGAACCCTAGGGTTCCCTCCTTTCCTTTGCGCCGCTACCTCCATGTGCAGTGTCGACGTGCACATCGCTCGAGGGCTGCCTCTCTTGCACCAAAATGGTAAAGGTCAGTCTTTCTCCTCCGTCAGCGTCTGCGAACATGAGAAAAGAGACAGAAATAGCGCAAGAAAAGGAAAAGAGACAGAATAGAAATAGTAACAAAAATGAAGCGAAATAGTAGCCAAAAACAGTCAACATAGAAGTGTAAAATCGGCTATAAAAAGTCACAAATAATGTAATTTCGGGGGGATTATTGAAAAAGAAAAGTTCAAACAGATTCAAAGAAAAGAAGGTTTTTTTTTTTACTATTTCGAAATAAATAGAGGAATATTGTTAGGTAAATAAAAAGGGGATTTTGTTACCTTGGAGGCCTTAATTGGAGACTCCTCCGATCTTGAGGGTGGTTGAGTTAGTGGGCTCGTCGAAAAACCCCACCGGCGACGAGGGAAAACCAAAAGTTTTTTAGCTTCCTTTTCTTTTTCCAGTCTTTTTTTTATTTTGAGGGCCCTTTGGACAGTTTTAACCCCAAATCGGGGCTCTACTTGAAAAAAGGAGTGAAAAGGTGGTCTCTTAGAACTTTTCGGCCACCATACGCGGTGGTGCCGGCACCGGTGACCGGCGGTTGGTGCGGTGGCGACTGGCCGGGGTTATGGCCGGACGCGGGGAGGCTTCAGAGAGTTTTGAAAGGTTTTTTGAAGTTTTTTTTAGAAGAAATGGGTTAAATGAAATTTTTTGTAAAAATTTTGGTTTTTATAACTTATCAAAACAGCTTCGTTTTGATTTAATGACTCCAGACGTTAAACGGCGTCGTTTTGATGCGAAAAGGGCTGAACCGACCCGACCCGCCAGAGGATCCACGCGTTTTTGACTTTTGGGCTATTTGCGTGCTCGATCCTTCTGCTTTTGCAACGTGTTGCAATTTAGTCCTTTTCTTTATTTTCTTTTATTTTAATTTAGCCGAATAGCTTTAATTTTGTTTTATTTTAGTCCCACGCAAAGTGATGCGTTTTGGAGGGCGAGATATTTACTATTTTGGTCCCTCCATTTCATTCGCGCACTCAATATAGTCCTTTCTTTTAATTATTTTCGAATCTTCCCCATATTTTTCGTTTTTAATTCAATTTGGCCCTTTTTTTGTTATTTTGGTTATTTTCTTATTAAAGTTAATAAATTTGCTATTATTATCATTATTATTAATTATTATTATTATTACTATTTACTCATTTATACCTTTTTTTAATTTCAAATTTCATTATATATATACATACTTATATATATTTTTTTATATTTTATAATTTTTATATACATATATATACATATATATCTTTTTATATTTTTATAATTTTATTCATTTTCTCTATTTATTTATTTATGTTTTCATTATTATTTTAAAAGAATGTTTTAATTTTATTTGCTTATATACTTGTTATTTTGTATGTTATTGAATTGTCCTTTTTATTTATCTTATTTTTGTTGCTCTCGCTCGTATTATTTTTATACCATCGTATCCAATATTGTTTTGTACGCATATTGACACTGTGTTTCATTTATACTATTTTGTAATTTTATTCAATGCATAAATTATGATTTTTTTGAATAAGCAAAATCTCGTGTTTAGATTCGAGAAGGTCGTACCCTAACTTACGGGGTTTCGATTTTCACAATAAATCTAAATACACGAATCTTTTCAAACTCAAGTTTTAAATGATCTCGAGAATTGAGAAAGATCGTGTCCTAACTTACTGGGCGTGATCCTTTTTTTAAATCCGAGATAGCTAACTACCTTTTAAATAAGTAAATTTTTAGCATTCATTCGCGCATTGGGAATTCAAGACATTGTGTCCTAACTTACTAGATATAATTCTCTTTCTCGAATAACATGAAATATGCCATTTTCCCCAAAATTTTCAATATTTCAATAAAGGATCGTATTTTAAATCTCTTCAAAGTTTTCAATTTATGACACTAAGACATTAATTAATCAACTAGGTACCAATTTTGGGCGTTACGAAGTGCTAATCCTTCCTCGTACGTAACCAACTTTCGAACCCATTTTTTTGAATTTCATAGATCAAAATAGTTGTTTTAATAAAATCAAATCGTTTATTAAAAACAACCACTTTTCGAGGTGACCCGATCACACCTATTCAAAAAGGATTGGAGGCGACTCCCATTTTTGTTTTTGTTTTCAAAATCCAAGTCGACCCCCGTTTTACAAAAAAATGGTGTCAACAGCTTGGCGACTCCACTGGGGAACCAAAATAAGAGAGTCAAGCCACGAGTCGATTATTTTTTGTCTTTTTGTCAAAAATTGAAAACTTGATTTAAATATGCGATCCTTTCGTTGCATTTCATCCGTCTTTATTATGATATTCATCATTATGGTTTATAATTGCTGTGTTAGTTTAAGTTTTGGTATCTTTCTGCACATTGCATTGCATGACCGCTGGTCACACCCTTTTAAGTGGGAGTGAGAAACTACGCCTTCGTGAGGTTTTTACCTCCGCATGGGATAGTGAATCGCTTTCAGAATACATCCGTACCTATGTCTTCGTGAGATTTTTATCTCCGCATGGCCATAGGGAAATGTATTCCCCTGAATTAAACTCGGTCCATATGAGCCTATAATGGGTATCTGCCAGCTCAGGTACCTTTACTCTAGAGCCAAACCGCATATAGTGAGCCTTAAGAGCCTACCCTAGGTAGAACCACGCCAAACCCTAGTGGTCACCCAGATAGGTGTTCTATTCTGTTATTTATTTCTTCTGTACTGACGTATTTTTGTTTTGTTTTGTTTATGATTGTTTTGCATTTTCATCATAGAAAAGAGGTGTTGATTCAAATTTGATTGCTAAATAGAAAAGCTTGTCATGGAAAACGAATTTCTTGATAAAATGGAATATAATGCGACTGCCCAAGTATGGTTTGATTAAACACAATGAGAGGAGGCTAAAAGTTCGTGGAGGAATATGCGACTATGCTTTGCTGCCTGAGGATTCAAACCGACAAAGATTATTCGAGACCTGTCATGTCTCAAAGAAACTAAAGAGCATTGCGGGATGATCAATGGGTCGTGGCTCAAATCAAACAAAAAAGAAGATAATAGAGACAAATTTTAGAAAATTCACAAGGAAAAGATTGATGTCTTCGCTGGAGTATGAGGGCAAGGCCGTATAAATATCTGTTTTATGTAAAGAGATTTGTTTTCTAGAAAAGTTGTTCTAATATAATTGAATCAAGATCAACGCCTCTTTTTGCATTCATGCATCAACATTACATTTCATTGCATACAATAAATTTCCTAAAATCCAAAAGTATGTCGACTTTAAAACTTTAGTACGGAGCTAGATGGATGATAAAGAATTGGAATTCTTTGAATATATCGATGGTTTGGAAGGTAAAGATGTGTGTTCCTTTGAAGAAGGAACTAAAAAACGAAAAAAAACTATCATGAATTTGTTTCTACATCCCTAGAGGCGTTCTAAACAACGGGACTGTGGAGGAGATTCTTGTAATTTTTAGGACCATTTTAGAGTAATATTTGGAACACTCTTATTACTCTAAGTCTGGGAGCAATAGAAAATCCTTTTGTGAAAAAGGTAGATGTCCACTATTTTTTATTTCAATGAAATACATCTTTGTGTCTTGCTTTGGCAAACATTCTTTTGTTCCTTCCATTTCATTCATACTCATACCATACAGATAATTACCCTTTGATTCATTGGTTATCTGAGTCTTCTTTCGTTCCTATAACAGGTCTCTAGATATCAATGACATGAGCGACACTGCTATTGACTCAGAACTTTCTTTGGAGCAAGATATGTGTCTAGAAGAACCTCAAGACTTTAAGGATAATCGAGACTGTAGTTTATCTCCTGATTTGTTAAGGATGGTAGAGTAAGTTGAAAAATAGATCCTACCTAACAAAAAACTCTGTTGGAAATTGTGAGCTTAGGAGAAGAGAAAAAGGTGAAGATCGGAGCCTGTATCACCATAGAGATAAAGCGAGATGTCATTAAGTTACTCCAAGAATTCAAAGATGTTTTCGCAGGATCAAGATATGCCTGAGCTACTAAGACGTGTGGACGTTGTTGAGGCTAAGAAAATCTTGGAAGAGGTCCATAAGGGTGTCTGAGGAACACATGCTAATGATTTTGCAATGGCCAAGTAAATCATGAGATATGGGTACTACTGGTCCACCATGGAAGGGGATTGCATCAGTTATACCAAGAAATGTCATAAGTGCCAAATTTATGGAGACATGATTCATGTGCCTCCTTCATCTCTTCATGTTATGACTTTTCCATAGACTTTCTGTATGAGGGGCATGGATGTCATTGGGTTGACCTCGCCAAAAGCTTCTGGCGGTCATCGATTCATCTTTGTGGTCATCAAGTACTTCACTAAGTGGGTGGAAGCCGCTTCATATGCCAATGTCACAAAGCTGATAGTCTGTAAATTCTTGGAAAAAAAATCATACGTTGGTATGGAATGCCAAAAAGGATCATATCTGACAATTCACTAAATTTGAGCAAATCACAATATCAGAAGTTTGCAGTCTATTCAAGATTAACACAATGTTGCCCCAAAATGAACAGTATAGTGGAGGCAAAAAAAATAAAAAGAAAAATAAAAAATAAAAAATAAACTCTACTGGGGCAACTATTTCTCATTAGTATATGGAATAAAGGCAGTTTTACCCATCAAAGTTGATATTCCTTCCCTTCGAGTCTTGTCAGAGCTGAAGTTGGATGAAGCAGAATGGATCTAAGCCCGATATGATCAGTTAAATTTGATTGAAGAGAAAAGGTTGAAAGCTATCTGTCATGGTGAAATGTACCAAAAACGAATGATGCAAGGTTCGCCCCAAAGAATTCCATGAGAGGGACCTGATATCGAAGAAGATCCTTCCCATACAAAAGGACTTCAGAAGAAAGTGGATGCCAAACTGGAAAGGACCTTAGATGGAAGGCCTTATCTGAAAAAGCGTCGATATTGACCAAGATTGATGGCAAGAACCTGCCAAATCTTGAGAATTCTGATTCAAGTAATAAATACTTCACTTGAAAAAAAGAAACGAAAAGAAAAAAGAAAAGAAAAGAAGAACAAAAAAGAAAAAGGAGAGGCCAAGGTGAAAACCCACAAAGGGTGCCTTGAGACCAAAGGGGTTTTGAATTGAAAACCCAGGAATGGGCAGTTCAAATTTTGATCGAAGGTGGGGCATGCGGTAGTCTTGTCCTCTCCGAATTAATAAGAAGGAGAGGTGTTACATCTTGGGGCATCAACAAAGTCTTCTAAGACTTCTAAACACATATCAAGTTCAAAAGGGTCCTCAAGAAATTTGGGGCAGAAAAGCTCATGCTACGATATTTGGGGCACCTATTTCCATTTTATTCATTTTTGACAAAATACACCATCTTGATTAATTTATTCTCATTTTGTATTCTAGCAAAATTTGCTATACTGATTAATTCATTCATTTCGAGCTTTGCTCTCAACAAAATTTCATCTTGTCCATTTTGATAATCTTTTTCAAGCATTTTTCATTGAAATAACGATTAATGGACTGACAATATTCAAGCAGAAGGAGTTCTACATATTACTCTAAAAGCTTCTAAATAGTACGAGGACCTAAAACAGGGCTATTGTTTAGAACTAACCAACTTAAGGGTTAGAAGCATTGGAGAAAGAATACTCTAAATTCCAACTATTTCTTTGAAAAAAACCGGCTGAACAAGAAGGCATCAGTGATAGAACCTTGATGAACAGCGAGTAATGACAACCTAAGCATTAAAAGGGATCATTCTCATGACATTCTACAAGTGTCATACATAGACATCTAGTTAGGAGCATTTGATTCATTGTAATCATAACATCCTAAATACTAGGCATAAATAGGTCCATGAAATGGATTTTACAGGTCATGTTCCCCAGAGAACAGATCAATGAAGTTACCCATAACCTTGAAGTTGCAGTGGGATGGATTGAAGCCATCATATCAAGTCTTATCTCCCTGAAATTGCAGTGGAGTAGACTAAATATAGCAGATCTTGCCTTCTTGTACTGATAGCGAAGCAGATCAAAGACTCAACCTTGCCCTCTTGTACTGACAGCGGAGCAGATTGAAGATAGCAGATCTTTCCTTCCTATACTGATAGCGAAGAAGATCGAAGACGCCAGTCTTGCCTTCCTGTACTGACAGTGGAGCAGACTGAAGATAGCAAATCTTGCCTTCCTGTACTGACAGCGGAGCAGACTGAAGATAATAGATCTCGCCTTCCCATACTGACAGTGAAGTAGATCGAAAACACCAGTCCTATCTCCCTGAGCAGCAGTGGAGTAGGTTGAAGATTGTAGATCTTATCTCCCTAAGCAGTAGTGAAGCAGATTGAAAACGGTGAATCTTATCTTCTCGAGATAGTAGGAAGCAGATTTAAGTCACCAGTCCTATTTCCCTTAGCGGCAGTGGAGTAGGTTGAAGATTGTAGATCTTATCTCCCTAAGCAGTAGTGGAGCAGATCAAAGACGGCGAATCTTATCTTCCCGAGATAGTAGGAAGTAGATTTAAGCCACCAGTCCTATCTCCCTAAACAGCAGTGGAGTAGGTTGAAGATTGTAGATCTTATCTCCCTAAGCAGTAGTGAAGCATATCGAAGACGGCGAACCTTATCTTCCCGATATAGTAGGAAGAAGATTTAAGCCACCAGTCCTATCTCCCTGAGCAGCAGTGGAGTAGGTTGGAGATTGTAGATCTTATATCCTTAAGTAGTAGTGGAGTAGATCGAAGACGGTGAATCTTATCTTCCCGAGATAGTAGGAAGCAGATTTAAGCCACCAGTTCTATCTCCCTGAGCAGCAATGGAGTAGGTTGAAGATTGTAGATCTTGTCTCCCTAAGCAGTAGTGGATCATATCGAAGACGGCGAATCTTATCTTCCTGAGATAGTAGGAAGCAGATTAAAGCCACCAGTCCTATCTCCTTGAGCAGCAGTGGAGTAGGTTGAAGATTGTAGATCTTATCTCCCTAAGCAGTAGTGGAGCATATCGAAGACGGTGAATCTTATCTTTCCGAGATAGTAGGAAGCAGATTTAAGCCACCAATCCTATATCCCTGAGCAGCAGTAGAGCAGATTGAAGACAGGCTACAAATCTTATCTCCTTGAAATTGTAGAGGAGCAGATTAAAGTCACTAACCTTATCTCTCTGAATTTTTATCTCCCTGAAGTTGCAGTGGAGCAAACTAAAGCTACTAATCCTATCTCCCTGAAGTTACAGTGGAGTAGATTAAAAACGATGAATCATATACCTCTGAAGTTGCAGTAGGTCGGATTAAATCTACCAGAACAAGTCTTATCTCCCTAAAGTTGTAGTGGAATAGACTGTAGATAGCGGATCTTATCATATAAACCTTATCTCGATGAAGTTGCAGCAGAGCAGGTTGAAGCAACAAGTCTTATCTTCCTAACGTTGCAGTGGAGCAAACTAAAATCACGATTCTCATCCCCCTGAAGTCGCAGCAAAGTGGATTGAAGCTACAAGTCATATCTCTCTAATGTTGCAGTGGAGTGGATCGAAGCAACAAGACACAGTGGACTGGAATGAAGCTACTAGAAAAAGAGAAGCATCGAAGAAGTCAAGATTTGGCAAGACCGGGCAAAATTGGTCTTTCTTAGTCTTTATTTTGTTCTCGTTACACGACAACGAGCAAAGAGGGGCAGCTGTACAGCCCAATTTTAGCCTGGGCCAACACCAAATGAACCCACAGCCCAAATTTTAAAACCCTAAACTGCTTAATGGGGCCCAAAAGACTAAACAGCATCAGGGAACCCTAGGGTTCCCTCCTTTCCTTTGCGTCGCTGCCTTCATGTGCAGTGTCGGCGTGCACATCACTCGAGGGCTGCCTCTCTTGCACCAAAATGGTTAAGGTTAGCCTTTCTCCTCCGTCAACACCTGCGAACATGAGAAAAGAGGCATAACCAGTGCAAGAAAAGGAAAAGAGACAGAATAGAAATAGTAACGAAAATGAAGCGAAACAGTAGCCAAAAATAGTTAACATAGAAGTGTAAAATTAGCTATAAAAAGCCACAAATAATGTAATTTCGGGGAGGGATTATTGAAAAAAGAAAAGCTCAAACAGATTCAAAGAAAAGAAGGTTTTTTTTTTATTATTTCGAAATAAATAGAGGAATATTGTTAGATAAATAAAAAGGGGATTTTGTTACCTTGGAGGCCTTAATCGGAGACTCCTCCAGTATTGAGGGTGGTTAAGTCAGTGGGCTCACCGAAAAACCCCACCGGGGGCGAGAGGAAACCGAAAGGTTTTTAGATTCCTTTTCTTTTTCTAGTCGTTTTTTATTTTGCGGGCCCTTTGAATAGTTTTAACCCCAAATCGGGGCTCTACTCGAAAAAAGGAGTGAACAGGTGGTCTCTTCGAACTTTTTGACCACCGTGCGCAGCAGCATCGGCACTAGCGATCGGCAGTCGGTGAGGTGGCGACTGGCTGGGGTTATGGCCGGACGCGAGGAGGCTTGAGAGAGTTTTGAAAGGTTTTTTGAAGTTTTTTTTTTTAGAAGAAATGGGTTAAATGAAATTTTTTGTAAAAATTTTGGTTTTTATAACTTATCAAAACGGCATCGCTTTGATTTAATGACTCCAAACGCTAAACGGCATCGTTTTGATGCGAAATGGGCTGAACCGACCTGACCTGCCAGAGGATCCGTGCGTTTTTGACTTTTGGGCTATTTGCGTGCGCGATCCTTCCGCTTTTGCAACGTGTTGCGATTTAGCCTTTTTTTCTTTATTTTCTTTTATTTTAATTTAGCCGCATAGTTTTAATTCTGTTTCATTTTAGTCCCACGAAAAGTGATGCGTTTTGGAGGGCGGGATATTTACTATTTTGGTCCTTCCATTTCATTCGCGCACTCAATATAGTCCTTTCTTTTAATTATTTTCGAATCCGCCCCATATTTTCGTTTTTAATTCAATTTGGCCCTTTTTTTGTTATTTTGGTTATTTTCTTATTAAAGTTAATAAATTTGCTATTATTATCATTATTATTAATTATTATTATTACTATTTACTCATTCATACCTTTTTTTTTAATTTTAAATTTCGTTATATATATAAATACTTATATATATTTTTTATATTTTATAATTTTTATATACATATATATACATATATATCTTTTTATATTTTTATAATTTTATTCATTTTCTCTATTTATTTATTTATTTACGTTTTCATTATTATTTTAAAAGAATGTTTTAATTTTATTTGCTTATATACTTGTTATTTTGTATGTTATTGAATTGTCCTTTTTATTTATCTTATTTTTGTTGCTCTCGCTCGTATTATTTTTATACCATCGTATTCAATATTGTTTTGTACGCATATTGACACCGTGTTTCATTTCTACTATTTCGTAATTTTATTCAATGCATAAATTATGATTTTTTTTGAATAAGCAAAATCTCGTGTTTAGATTCGAGAAGGTCGAACCCTAACTTACGGGGTTTCGATTTTCATAATAAATCTAAATACACGAATCTTTTCAAACTCAAGTTTTAAACGATCTTGGGAATTAAGAAAAGATCGTGTCCTAACTTACTGGGCGTGATCCTTTTTTTAAATCCGAGATAGCTAAATACTTTTTAAATAAGTAAATTTTTGGCATTCATTCGCGCATCGGGAATTCAAGACATTGTGTCCTAGCTTACTGGATATAATTCTCTTTCTCGAATAACGTGAAATATGCCATTTTCCCCAAAATTTTCAACATTTCAATAAAGGATTGTATTTTAAATATCTTCAAAGTTTTCAATTTACGACACTAAGACATTAATTAATCAACTAGGTACCAATTTTGGGCGTTACGAGGGTGCTAATCCTAACCGACTCCCGAACCCTTTTTTTGAATTTCGTAGATCAAAATCGTTGTTTTAATAAAATCAAATCGTTTATTAAAAACAATTAAAAACAACTACTTTTCGAGTTGACCCGATCACACCTCATTAAAAAGGATTGATGGCGACTCCCATTTTTGGTTTTTTTTTCAAAATCCAAGTCGACCCCCGTTTTATCAAAAAAAATAGTGTCAACAAATACAAATAAGGAGAACGAGATTTTTAGATTCGGTGAAAAAAGTGTCGCCCCTCAAATGTTGCATTCGAGAGTTAAATATGTAGAAGCTGGGTAGTGAGGAATGATAAGGTGCCAAGTAATCAATTGCATGATTCGGCTGAGTTGAAATTGGCAATGGAAGAGTTGGATTGTGACCTTGAAAGGAACCCAGATAGAACTCTAATAGAGGATGATTCTCAATCTATTAAGAAAGTTATGGTAATTGAGGGTACCTGCAGTAATGAAGCAAATTGTTAGTTCTGTTGTTCAAGGCTTGTAATTTGTTTCTCTTATTATCATTGTGGTTTATGAACACAAAAATACTATGTTGGGGTTGCCTAGAAGTTGGGCACCTTCAGTTCTATAATTTTGTGAAGGAATATAGAAAGGATTTTTCTCCTAATTTGTTTGGTTTGCTTGAAACTCGGGTAACTGGTGTTACGGCTGATGGTGTAACAGGCCAATTTTATCCAGCCCAAACCCAAACCAAATAGATAAAACAACAAAACAAAAAAAATAAAGTCCATTTACAGAAGCCCAATACAAAAAAAAACCTAAAAGCCCAAAGCTCACTATCTAAACCTAAAACAAAAAATTCTAATTCCCCTAAGCCTCCAGCTGTTGCCGCTCCTCTGCCTTTGCCACATCAGCTGGCGCCCCGCTCGAGGTCTGTCCTTCTTTCACCGAAATGGCAAGGCATGGTTCCCATCGTCGTTGACCTTGCCGTAGAAACCTGCAAAAAAGAAAAAAAAGGAAAAAATAAAAGCAAAATCAAAACAATATAGCCAGAGAAAGAATAATTAAAAATAATATATTGTATATTCAATACGACTATAAAGCCGCAACCACTATATGTATTTTTTTAGACACAAAGAAATTCAACAAAAAAATCCAAAAAATAAAAAAAAGGTGTTCTTTTTATTTTCAATCTAATATTCATTTTTATTTTTTTCTTTTTATAAAAAAATAAAAAGTAAAAAATAATATTTTTAAAAAAACTTACTACGTTGTTTCTACTCCCATAATCTCTGTCGATAGAGGCTCTTTGCCGATTAGAGGCATCTCCAAACCCATTGGGGTTCATCGATGGCTTCGTCGGAGAAAAGAAACTGAAAGGTTCTTAGGTTTTCTAGGAATTTGGGTAAAGTTTTATGGGTACTTGAATTCCGGTAATGGAAGTCAAAAGGATCAAAATGGGGCATTTTGGGTATTTTCAGCCATCGGAGGCGGCGGTCACCGACACCGATGACCGGTGGTCATGGTGGCCCTTATAATTGGAGGGAAGGCCTCTCGAGAGAAAAAAATAAGAGTGAATGGAGTTTTTTTTTTAGAGGCTGTTAAAATGATTATTATTTTTTTAGTTTTTAAACTTAAATAAGCTCTCGAAAACGACGTCGTTTTGGTCTTGGCTTCAAACGCCCAAAACGGTGTCGTTTTGGAGCTTGACCCAATGACCCGATTCGGATCCTTTGGGATCCATGTGTTTTCGTAGAAGGGGTCTAATTGCTACTTAAGTCCCTCCGCTTTTAAGCATCATTTAATATGGTCCTAATTTTTATTTTTTCCTTTTTTAATTACGCCATTTAGTTTCAATTTGTTTCCACTTTAGTCCTCCGACTGTTGACCCCTTTTGGGAATGACACGTGTGCTGAGCTGGGGGAAAATATCCTCCTGGGTCCCTGAACATTTTCATTTTGTTTTAATTTAATCATTTAATCTTTTTTTTTTTGTTTTTTGTTTTCTTGAAATTCAGACTTCAATTTTTTTGGGGGGTTTTCAATTTAGTCTTTACTTCTAGATTCGGTCCCTTTATTTTCTATTATATAAATTCCAGCATGCTTAAATTTTATTTATTATTTTCTATCCCTTAAATTACGGATTTTATAATTTTACCCTCAAATTTCCCAAATTATTTTCTTTTAGTCTTTTATTTACTTCTTTTTTTTTTAATTTGCCCTTTAAATTTTGTTTAAATTTCAATTTAGTCATCTATTTATTTCATTCAACATGTTTATTTCTTTTTAGTTCCTTGCACTTTTAATCTTTGTTATTTATATTTTTGCCCTTTAAATTGTATAATTTATTATTTAGTCCTTATTTATTATCATTAGTTATTATTAGTGCCAATTAACTTTTTCAACATTATTATTAGTCATAGTATATTGCGTTATTTACGTCCTTATGACATCATATAAAACATTTAAACATGTTCGTGTATCTTATGTAATGTTTTATGTTCGAATAAGTCCATAGCATGTCATATTAGAAGTTTCATTTTTCACACATTGTGTATTTAGCAATTTGAACCAAGGCGATATTCTTTATTTCGAGGATTTGAGAAATTGTACCCCTAACTTATGGAGTACGATTTTCTCCTTAAAATAAAAAAGCAATTTATCTAAAATTAAAATAATACAGTGTTGCAATACTGTAACGTGAACATATTTATTTATATAGGGCATACATATAAATAATTAGTATTTTTCATAAAGATTTTGCTTTTTAGAAAGCTACAAATTCACCCCGGGAACACAGCAAATTTAAGTGGTGTATTTGACTTGTTACTGTATTTCTTTTGCTTTTTCCTCTGGACTTATACATCGGGTTGTTGACTCCAAGTCTTCGACTAAAATTTAATATTTCTTTCGTAATTGTATAATTTCCATGACAAATCGACTCAGCTCCAAGTCTTCGTCGTTTGTGTTTTTCCTCTTTCCTTTTGCTTTATTGCTTTATTATCTCATCATAATTAGAATCATCATTTTATACATCAATAATTTGAATGTTTAAATACTACAAATGATTGCTGAGCAAATAAAATATTATTATTTTCATGATTAGTTTTTAACCTATAATTTTAGTTAAATTAAAATATTATTTTTAAAAAGTAATTTTAAAAAATAAAATATTTTTAAAAAGTTTAATATAAGATTGAAGTATTTATTATTATTGTCAAAAAATATTTTTTAAAATAAAATAATTATTTTAACATGATATTGTGAAGTGAAATTATGCATTTAAATGTTTATTTGATTGAGAAGCTTTATTTTAACAGAGAAAGACACATAATTATTATCATAAAAATCTAGTAGAGAAGAGATATATCAAGACTCCTAAATTAATAATACCAAAAAATAACCAAAGATACACTATAATAATCATCCACTAAAAGAAACAACTAAGAAACATTCCAATGGAATTATTGTTACCGCTATCATTATTGGAGAACTCCAAATAGCATTTATTTATAGACATATTTTCGTCAGTAGCACCTAGTAGAACTTATTTGCTAAAAAATCAGTTAAAATATTAATAATTTTCATTTTGATTTGACTTTTTCAAGATGAAAATATTAAAATTTAAGATGAAATTACAAATATGATATAAAACTATTGAAAATAAATAATATCTCTGTTTTATATAATTTTTTCCAAAAAAATATGTCTTTTGTTCTCGCTTCCATTTTGATGGTTGAAATTAAGTAACTTTTGATGTTGATAATAATTAAAAAAAATTATATTTTAAGTTATTATGATTAAGTTACTTTGAAGCTTCCATGTAACACTCCAAATCCAGCCTAGAAGTTTAAGCTAAATTTGGATGAGTTATACCAACGTATTGAAAATTGATTTCTTTTCGGAGTTTTAACAAAATTCATTTTAGTCAATTTGGGTGGTTTTGTAATTTCGTGTTAGAAATTGACATATACTGACGAGATTATCAAAAGAAAAGCAAGGCAAACCCAAAAGATCAAATCCTAGTTATATCCGTGTATAACAATCCGAGCTCCTGTACACCGTCCAGCCCTAAGTTAGATGTCCACCTGAACAGATTAAGGTAAAACATAAGGTGAGCTACCGAGCATCACGTATAACCAAACTCATATATAAATAAACAAATCTTATAATATAAATCAAAGTAATGTAAAGAACTTAATAACAATTTTATAACCAATATGGAACAGATCTAGAGTATCACGAAGATTCCACAACAATAGTACAACAGAACCAAACAAAACCGAATGAAGCAGAACATAACAAATCAAGCAGGATAGAACCGAATGGAGTAGAACAGTATAGAACTGATAGAAGTTGCACGTTATGCAGATGTTGTAATTTTCAAACAAATCAGAATATAGATTTATCAGAAAACATCCTACCCAAACTCCACTACACACCAAAATAGAGTTCTCCCTCGAACTTATCCATCCAAAACACACCAACAAAGTCATTCCAGGTTGCCCGACAATGATGGCTTGTCAATATGCAGTTAAACTGTCAATCAAATATATATAGTCAAGCCACTAAATACGTAGATCATTAACTACCAGTACAAAATCTTTCTCCTTTAACATCAACCCAAGTCCCATGCACTATGTCATGGCATGCATATACAGAATCAAAGTAATGAGCATGTAAGACATGCTATCTTTCAATAACAGAACCAGTAAACATGAGAACCCATATTTTGTAAAACAGACTTATCAAACCATAACAGATCATATCAGATTTGCCATGAAGTCACGTGCATGGTTGTAACTCAGAATCAGTAACAATCAATCTAACACATTCAAATATCGCATATTCTCCATCAACAGAATAATGCAAAGGCGTACCAACAAACTTAACAGAATACAGATCGTACCTGAATAATTCACACACATCAGACAATAGTACATTACGTTCTAATAGATCCTACTCACTTAGGTTCAAACATAATAGACATACGTGCAGATCACTAGTTGTTCATCATTAGATATCAAGTTATATATCCTAACTCAAATCATACGGGCCCTACAGTAGGGATGTGTTCATCTCGAACAACGTTTGTGGCCTAAGAGAAACAGTCCAAATATTAGTCCACACGCCCTAGATAGTTGGTCTGTATGCCTCCACTTGATCTCGCACACACCCGTGTGCTTGTCCGTATGTCCTACACAGCCTGACACACGCTCGTGTTACCTACTCGTGTGGTCCCAATCCGCATTCAGTGAGTTACACGACCTGAACACACGCTCGTGTCTTTAGCCCGTGTGAACCCTGCATAACACATAACCATACATGGCCTGGGCACATACCCGTGTGCCTCCAATTTTCCTGAATAGTGAGTTACACGGCCTGACACACGATCGTGTGGCTCACACAGCCTACCACACGGCCGTGTGGTATCGACAGTTCCATTTTTTTGACGACTAAAACTCGAAGAAGAAAGGGTTTCTGGTACCACCTGATACGGATTCGGTGCAGAAGCAACAAGGATGAATTCCCATTCCTAAAACGACATTACAACAACAAATTAGACGAATCATTCGAAACAATCGTTAAGATTAGCATCCAAACTCTAAATGATGTCGAAGAACTTTGACACGGAATCTCAAAACGAAAACTAACGCTTCTTTTTGCACGAAATCACCAGTGCAAACTTAGAACGTTGGAAGAACATTACTCTTGAGAGCTTCATCTGGCAAAGACTTACACAATTAGAATCCATCCCAAATGAAAGGAACGTAACTTCGACCATCATCAAACTCAAGCAAATAAAACTTGACAAAGAACACTTACAGTTCGATTGAAGATTAATCGCTCAAAGGAACTTGATGTAACCAATACAGAAGAATTCAAGAGCAAGAGAAAGGAAAGAGTATATTTGAATGGAAGAGGAGGAAAAAAAATGAAGGAGAAAAGGACATTCTCTACATAGCAGAACAGGAAGTTAGTTAACTTGTTTTCTTTAAAAATCAAACAAAGCAAACTAATACGAAATAGCGCAAAATATTTTCTCATAGCTTGTGCAGAGACTCGAACACAAGACTAAAAAATATACTAAAGCTTAGCCATTGAACCAACAGGCTCATTCTTAATATTAATTACACACAATTAACTTATAAATTATATATTCCAAGGTAAGGGTTTAAGCAAAATAGTAAAATTTCCAAAAATAGGATTTGAACCCAAAACCTCACATACATATCCAGAACACTTAACCACCGAACCAAATCAATTTACTTGTAAAAAATTTCCAAAGCCTAAATTCAAATCGAGGAATGACCTTTTTTGGTCTCAAATCCAATTTCTTCTAACCCAATTTTTGGGATGTTACATTCCACGTCATGTGAGAAAATATGCAACGCATTTTATACTTTTCCACGTGATTATGAGTCCATTATTCTTCACAAAAATTGGGATATTAGATAGTAAAGGGTAGTGTGGCCCCTCTACTCCCTTCCTCAACACTTTAACAACACCTTATGTCTCATTTCCACAACAAAGACGCCTTTCATTGTATTCCTTTTAGAAAGGAATAATATACTACCAAGTTTCTTTTTGAAGAGTATACTACCAATTTTTTATTAGTTATGTTTTGGTAAAAATACTATGGAGGACTCTTATTAAGAGGTAGATTGTATTTTAGCTCTTTTACTTAAAAAATAATCAAATTAATTCTTGTATATTAGATTAAAGAGCAAATTGGTCATTTCTATTCAAAATTTCATCCACTTGTACTGTTAAAAGTTAATGTGATTGTCGGAATAACTAAACAATGACATGTGACGTACCATGTGTATATCATGTTGACATACCGAGACCAATTTTTAATATAAAAAATGGGTGAAATTTTCAACAAAAAAGGCTAATTTTCTCTTAGATCTATTTTATAGGGATTAATTTGCCCATTGTTCAACTAAAGGAGGTAAAATGTAATCTATCTCTTAACACAAGGACCTCTAAGATACTTTTACATGATGTTTTCTACATTTCATAATAGACTATATGAATAGTTATTAGGTTCTATTTATTTATTTTTTGAAAGAATCGGTAATTCTCTTGATCATAAAAGTCTAGTGGATGATAGATATATACATACCACTAAATTAGTAGTACCAAAAAATTACCATAGAAGAACCATAGTAACCAACCACTAATAATAGCATCCTACTTCGTCACCGTCAAATTATGCTAAGAATGAACTCTGATTCACAACGATAATGCTTGAGACCCTAAAAGACTCTTTAGTATTACTGATTGCACAAAACTAATCTCCAAGATTAAATTAATAAATGTTAGGTTGGCCAACCTTCGAAACTTCTTGGAAACAAAACTACCAAAAAAGCTAAAATAAACAACTAAAAAAATACTCAAAACTAAAATTACTAACACTGTCAGCCTTTCAAATAAAACAGAATGGATTATTGTCATCACCACCATTATCAGAGAACTCCATACTTTGAGTTTATTTATAGACATATTTTTTTCAGTAACACTTAGTAGAACTTATTTGCCAAAATTATCATCATGAAAGCAGTTAAAAAGCCAAGAGGAAGGGAAAAAACCAAAAGAAGATGTCACGATGAAAATGGGCAGAAAGATGTGATTATTAACTTTTATATCTAATGAATAGTAATTTATAAATTCGTACAGTTAGAATGAATCATGTGATGTCACATGATTCATTGCACGCCACTTTTTATATATAATTATACAGGAATGTTTATAATTATCATATTATAATGTACCTTTTTTTATTAATGATATACAATTATAAAAGAATGTATATTATAATTATTCATAACTGATCATCAGAGGTGGTGTGGGAGACAATGCAATTGTCAGTGACAGTGGCTTTTCTTGAACCTTCAATTTCATTGACAAATTAAGGTCAAAGTCATCACCAAGACAGAATCAGAATAGAAACTTAGAGATCTTGTACTAAATCGGATTCCAACATAAGTGGATGAGCCTCTGATTTTGATGTAGATGTTATGTTGCAATTGGGATAATGTTCTGTTGAGAAATGAAGTGAAATCCCAACACTCAACTTATTTTCTTACAATGACCTCAACTTGTTTATGTTGATCAATGGGGATGTAGTCACCTTCTCGAGTTCTAAGTTTCTCGAATTCCATGGCCACTTCTTTCATTGTTGGTCTATATCTCCTATCTAAGTTCAAGCATCTTTTTGCAGGTTGAGCAACTGCTACTACTTCATCAATTTGACCGTCCTTCCCAATTTCAGCATCAACAATATCCAGCAGATGATTTTCTTCCATCGATAACATATATGAGACTAAGCCTCTCTTTTCTTGCGATCCGAATGTCGAGATTGCCTTTTTTCTAATTAAGAGCTCAACAATAATCACTCTGAAACTATAAACATCACTCTTTTCAGTAAATTGACTTGACTGGAAGTATTCAGGATCTAAGTACCCAAAAGTCCCAAGCACTTGAGTGGTCAAATGAGTTTGATCAATGTCAATTGATCTAGATGCTCCGAAGTTTGATACTTTTGCTCAAAACTTTTCATCTAGTAGTATGTTACTAGACTTGATATCTCGATGATAAATGGGGGTGGATGCAAATGAGTGCAAGTAAGAAATTACACTCGCAACCTCCACTGCAATGTGTAATCGAATATCCCACGACCTCGAGTACTCTTCATTTGGGTCATGAATGAGATGGCAAAGGGTTCCATTAGGGATGAACTTATAAATAAGGAGGGGCATTTCGGTCTTCAGGCAACAACCTAGTAGCTTGACAATATTTTTGTGATCAATGTTAGAAAGAATAAAGATGTCATTGATAAATTTTCAAGGTGCCCTTCGTTTACAGTCTTGGACTTCTTTACTGTAACAATTTTCCCATCAGGCAACATTCCTTTGTAAACCATGCCTTGGCCAGCACAACCCAAGATTCTATTCTCATTAAATTGATCAGTAGCTATTTCCAACTCTTTGGAACTGAAGAGTTTAGCTTTATCCAGACCACCTTCATTTGAAGACATCTTTTTCTGAAACAATAACCCACCATTTTTAATTTAATATTATTAAATTTTCTAATTTAACTCAAATAATTTCACTCGATTCGATTGAATGCTCACCCTTAATTCAATTTATCCGAAAATTCAAATAAGAAAAGGTAAAACTACGTTGTTTTGATAAATGTTTACCCAATAGTCTTACTTTCCTTCCCGAATCACCCCACTTTCCCTTTTTCCTTTACTCAAAATTAATCTAAAAGCTACTACTTCGTCTACTAGTTAAATAATCGATCCATGTAAATGCAACATTAAGTAAAAATAATAAGATTTATTAACTCGACTCGACTTAAATTCTTTTAACTCAATTCAACTCGATTAAAAAATTCAAATTCAATTCGGTTGCTAAAATAAGATTCGTTGACTCAAGTAACTCAAAATTTTTTTACTCGATTTGACTCGACTCAATCGAATACTTACCCTAAACATAACGGTTTCATAAAAAATAACATATATACTAATCACAACTATTCTATTTTTAGGACACCATAACTTATACTCTTTAACACCAGCCTTATAACCTAGAAAAACACATTTAATGGATCTAGGTTCCAATTTCCCATTATCAACATGAGCATAATCAGGACAACAAAAAATTTTCAAATCAGAATAATCAGTAGGATTACCAGACCATACCTCTTGTGGAGTCTTTTTCCCAATGGTAAGGGACGGAGATAGATTAATAAAAAAAAATGCAATAGAAGTCGCTTTAACCTAAAATAACTTTGGTAAGTTGGCATTCGGAAACATACATCAAACCTTCTCCATGATCATTCTGTTTATTCATTTTACAAAGCTGTTTTATTTTGAAGTATGACAAACTGTCAAGTCTCTCACAATCCTTTCTGACTTGCACAGTTCATTAAACTCAAGAGAACAGAACTCCAAGTCATTATCTATGCGGAGGTGTTTTATTTGTTTTCCTCTCTGTTTCTCAATCATCATTTTCCAAGACTTAAACGTGAAAAACACATTGCTTTTCTACTTTAAGCAGAATGTCCAAAATTTTTTGGAAAAATCATCAATGATGGTAAGCATATAATTAGTATCACCCATCGACAGCACTCTAGATGGTCCCCAAAAATCAGAATGAATATAATCCAATATTTCCTTCATGTTATGGATTCCTTGGTGAATCGAACTCTCTTTTGCTTCTAAAAAAACGCAGTGCTCACAGAACTTCAATTTGCTCATGCCTTTTCCATCAAGAAGTCTTTTTTTTGCTCAATTTTGTTATGTCATTCTCACTCATATGCCCTAGACACATATGTCAAAGTCTAGTAACATCATCATCTGACAAGGAAGAGGAAGCGACAGCTACATCACCAGTAATAGTAGAACTTTGCAACACATATAAATTGGCAAAATTTCTCTACCCTTTCATTACAACGAGCGAACCCTTACTGATCTTTAGAACCCCACTTTCAGCTGTGTACTTATGCCTTTTTGAATCAATAGTACTCAGCGAAATCAAATTCCTCTTTAATTCTGGTACATGTCATGTTCCACTAAAAGTTCTAACGACTCTATCCAGCATCTTAATTTTTATTGTGCCAACACCTGCGATTTTACATGAAACATTATTTCCCATCAAAACAAAACCTTCAGAAATTATTTTATGTGTTGTAAACCAATCCTGATTGGGACTCATATGGAAGGTGCAACCAGAATCGAAGATCCACTCCTCGCTTACTTTAAAATTATTGGCATAGGCAACTAGGAGTTCACCATCGCCGTAGTCTTCTACAAAATTAGCTTCACCAAATTATTCTGGTTGTTTTCCATTCTAATTCGTACTCTCCCTTTTGATCTTGTTCTGCAACTTATAGCACTCAGATTTAATGTTCCCTTTTTTCTTGCAGAAGTTACAGTTTTTACCTTTGTTTGAATATTTCGATCTACCCTTAAATTTACTACGAGGATTTCATTCCTATGTCCTCCTACGATTATCATCAAAATTTCGTTCTTGTCCCCTATGAATAATAAGACCCTTTCCTTGAGAATAAAATCTAACCACAAGATGTTTCATCTTGTCATACGAAGTCAATGAAGCATAGACTTCATCAACTGTAAAAAATTCCTGGCTATACAAAATTGTGTCTCTAAAGGTTTAATACGACGTGGGCAACGAACAAAGTAGAATCAACCCTAGATCTTTTTTATCATACTGAACCTCCATGACCTCTAGATATGAGATAATTTCTTTAAACACTATTAAGTGTTCATGTACAAACACACCTTCCTCCAAACGATGACCAGCATAAAGACGTTGCTTCATATGCAACTTGCTAGTTAAGGTTTTCGACATGCATAACTGCTTCAGCCTCTTCCATAATGCGATAACGATCTTCTCCTTCATAATGTCCTGTAGAATTTTATTCGATAGATGCAGATATAACTGCGTTAAAGCCTTTTGATCTTTACGCCTCTTCTCTTCCTCTGTTAATGTCGAATGCATCTTATCTATCCCTAATAAGGCATCTTCCATATCCATTTGCACCAAAACTGCTTGCATCTTTATTTGCCACAATGTGAATCTAGTGTTCCAATCTGGCAGCGCAATAACATACTTCAATGTCGCAATTACCATGATTCAGACAAGCAACCTAAAATGCTCTAATACCAATTTGTTAAAAACTGAACGTCAATAATAGTAATGTAGAAAGATCACAAAGAAAAAGAACGAAAAGTAGAACATACATATTTTACGTGAAAACTCTTTCTGGAAAAACTAAGGGCAGAAGAGAAGAAAATTCACTAATGTCAAATTCGAATGATGATACAAGAGGAGTTTCAACCACATATATTTATAGGTTGAAAAAGCCTAATTCTAATTAATGTAAAATATATTATGCTAATAAATGTTAAATATATTAGACTACTAAATCTTCTAGAAAGAAAATATATTTTGTTTAACTTGACTTGTCAGCAATCTCTTGAAATTTAGGTCATACAACTCTAACAGTATTAAATTATTATATGTACATGATATATACAATTTCCTAGATTAAACATAGATGCAAAAGTTTTTATGGAATCCATTAGTTTGTTATTTATGAAATATATTTATAATAAATGTTTTAAATATTTTTTAAAAGTTTATTTATTTTGTTTTACTTTTCAGAAATTCAATCCTATCAATAAGACCTATAATAAAATCCAATTAGCATAAAAATCCTTAACATAAAAATAGAGAATTAAATTTCAAATATACAAAAAGTACAAATATTTGGAGCATATTTTAACTTTGTTTGAAATATATATACTATTATCAAAGCTCAAGCTTTTATATTATTTTTAAATTTCAAATAGTTTTTTATTAGATTAAAAGTCTATTATATTAAGAGAATTTTTAAATTCGTAAATTTAAAGTATTTTATTTTTTCTTACAAAATTGCTTTAATATGTTAAGTTAATAATTTTTTAAAGGAAAAATTAATATTCATTAAAATGATAATGTTTACATATTAGGTTAAAATATGCTTTAAGTTATCGTAATTTTTATAAATTTAGAATTTAATCCTTACACTTTTTAGATTTCAAAGTTCAAGTTCAATTGTTAATGTCACCTTAAATTTATTTTGTCAATTTTACTATGGTGACATTTTAAATTAAAAGAAAAACTCTCTTGATTGTCATATAACAAAAATGTAATGCTTTAATGAACTTGAATTTAACAAAAAAAATTTTAACGATGTTAACAATTGAACTTGTATTTCTAAATAAAAAATGTAAAGGGATTGAATTTCTTAAAATAAAAATAGAAAGACTAAATTTAAAATATAAGAGTATAGGGAATTAGATTTTAACCTACTCATTAAATTCAATTTTAAATATTTTAGGGGTTTTATAACAAATTTTGATTTATTTTTATTTTGAACTTATCATATATGTTAAAAAATATTTATTATATTAAAAATATTTGTTTTGCAAAGATTAATTATTTTTAGGAAAATGAGAAAATTTTGAATGGTTAATTTTATCACATTTTATTTCCTAACCTTATCACTTATATGAAATTCTCTTTTCAACTAATAATAAAATTTAAAAAATAAATTAATTAACTTAAGCTCTTCATCTCAGTTGAGAGCTTGAGACCTTATAATATATAATACTAGTTTGTATACCTGTGTGATGCACATACTAATAGTATTTGTCAATATAATTATTTTTAAAAAGAAAAAAAGTAATATAAATTTATTCTTTAACATAAAAAAATGATAATACATATTAGTAGTATATAAAATATATGTTTTATTATGTAGTTTGGAAATGTTATATTAAAATGATTTTAATTAATAGAGATATTAATTGTTAAAAAATTGAAAAAATTTGATTTTGAAATATTATATTAAAAAAGATTATAATAAATAGATAAGTAAATGTTTTATTATAAAAATTTCTACTAACAAACAAATTAATTTATGAAATACAATTATACTTAACAATAACAAAAAATATTATTATAAAAAATAATAACAATAAGATTAATTTAAAAAAATGTTTAAAGTAAATGATCCATTATAATTTTAAAAGACAAGAAGTAAAATAATAATTTATCCAAAATTAAAATAATACTTAAAATGAGGAGTGTCACGTGTCAGAATATTATAATGTGAGCACATTTATTTATTTAGAGCATACATATATATGATATGTTTTTTTTTTTACTTTATTGTATAATAATATTAAATCAATAATTTATTTAAGTGAGAAAACAACTAAAGAAATGAGTGATATCGTTAAGTTAGATCGGATCATGGATTGGAACTTTGGAAATATTATTAAAAAGATTTAGTACAATATTAAGAATTTTTTTTCTATTAAGGTAAATTACTTAGTTGGTTATTCAATTTTTAAGACACTTTCATTTTGGTCATCCAAAATGAAATCATTGCAATTTTGTCACTCTACTTTTAGGGTGCTTTCATTTTAGTCACTCAACCATTAAATCTCTAACTACAGTTAACTGTGCATATCACTTCTTATTCACACTTTCATGATCACTCAACTTCTAGATCACTTCCATTTTGGTCACCTAAAAAATATCATTTTTAAAGTATTGATTGGGGTAAAAGAATTAATGATTAAAGTGAAAAATTGGAAGAAACGATTTTTTTCAATATTAAATTTTAAATTTCAAAACATAAAAATCAATTAAATAAATTATTTAAAATTTTTATCCCTTGATAATTTTAATGTAACAACCCGATTTTGGGCCTAATCGGAACAGTGGTTTCGGGACAACAAATTCGACAAGGAAAAAAATTTATTTTTATGGCCTAAAATTTCACGAAATCATTTCGTGAAAATTTCGTTCAAAAATTTCGACGTTTGGGCACTCAATTTAGTCAAAAGGACTAAATTGTAAAAAGCGCAAAAGTTGAGTTCTACATGTTAGAGGTGTCTAATTGTTATGAAACTTTAAATTGGAGGTCCTTATATGGTAATTAGACCATTGGTTAAGTTGGTAGACAAAAATGGACATGAGATAAGTGAAATAGGAAATTTTTAAGTTAGGGGTAATTTGGTAATTTAGTAATAAAAAGAATTAAAAGGGAAAAAGATGGCAAAATGTGCTCACCTTCTCCATGAGGAACGAAAACAGCAAGGGGGAAGCCATGGTTAGGGTTTTCAGGCTTCCAATCTCCATAGTAAGTGATTCCAAGTCCTGTTTTTAATGTTCTTTACGTTTTTGAAGTCCCGGTAGCTTAATTTAGCTTATTCTAGCAATAATTTAACCTAGGGTTTATATTTGGAAAAATACCCATAGGTGAAATGTGTTTATTTTGATGTTTTATGGTAGAATATGAAGCTTGAAATTGTGTTAAACAATTTTTGCTAAGTGATTTTCAATGAAAACAAGTGAAACGACATAATCGGTAAAAATATTATTGTTCATAAGTGCATGTTAGAGCAAGAATTTGATGTTGCCATAGAAGGGAAAAATGTTCATTATGTCATAAAACATAAGAATAAGAGATGAAGTTTAATTTCCGAGCTTTGGGGCAAAAGTGTAAATATGCAAAAGTTTAGGGGCAAAATTGTAATTTTTCCAAAGTTTGAGTTAAGGACTGTTTTGATGAATGTGAGTGTTAAATAAGTCAAATGTGTTATTATAGATCAAGAAAGAAGTGGAATCGACCTTGATCGGAGAAAAGAAAAGATTAAAGACTAAATTGCTAAATTTCTATATTATTGCACCAAAGTAAGTTGTATGTAATTAATACATTGTTATAATCATTTTTGTTATATTTCATGACAATATATGCGAAAGGGTTGAATCTGAAATAGTTATATTAAAGTTAGAAATTTGAAATTGATAGTTGATTTGTTTAAAATCAGCTTGGTTTATGGATATACCAACTGCAAGTAATGGTTGAAGTGATTCAAATCGAATTATTAAATTGGTTATGGAGTTGAGTGGAAAGATTGATATTATAATAAGCTATGGAGAAATTGTAAATTATTAGGAAGTAAGAATCTTTGTGGAACTGTCGGAATGGTAAAGATTTGAATAAGATATCGATGAACACGTGTGTAGTACTATGTGAAGGCTACTACGTGTATCGATAAATGATGATCACATGTGTAGTACTAAGTGAAGGCTACTATGTGTACCAAGAAGCTTTGGTCACGTGTGTAGTACTGTGTGAAGGCTACTACGTGTATCGATAAATGATGGTCACATGTGTAGTACTAAGTGAAGGCTACTATGTGTACCAAGAAGCTTTGGTCACGTGTGTAGTACTGTGTGAAGGGTACTACGTGTATCGATAAATGATGGTCACATGTGTAGTACTAAGTGAAGGCTACTATGTGTACCGAAAAGCTTTGGTCACGTATGTAGTACTATGTGAAGGCTACTACGTGAACTGTAAAACTTGATCACGTGTGCAGTACTATGTGAAGGCTACTACGTGAACCGTAAAACTTGATCATGTGTGTAGTACTATGTGAAGGCTACTTCGTGTATCGAATGATAAAAGTAACATGGGTAGTACTGTGTGAAAAACCCCAAATATTTGTTGTTATACCAACATGTTCAATGAGATATGAGTATGTGATTGAAACATGATAAGTTACGAAAGAGTGACTGAAGTGATAAAGTCTTGTATTGTGTTATAAAATAAATGATTATAGTGCTATGTGAATGAGGGATGTTGGAATAGAATAGATTTGGACAGTGGTAGTGATGTTAGTTGAAAACTCACCAAAAATGGTGGAAATCGAATTATAGAGTGAATAAGATATGAAATGAAAGCTTAATGAGTCTATTTTTACATAAAAGAAACATAACAAGAAAAAGACCTATATATTTTGAGATATTTTAAGTTAAGTGAGACAGGGTCAGAATGAGTTTGGAATCCCCTATTCTGACTTTGGAAAATTTTTAAAAATTTTACAAAAATAATTATAAGCTAAAATTTATATGTTTAGAACCCTGAATGAGTCTATTTTCAAGTGAAATAAACGTAAGTATCATCCGAATTCTATATAGTGAGATAATTAATTTTTAGTGAAGAGAGGTTAGAACTGTCAAGTAGTGAAACAGGGGAAACTTTAAAGAATAAACTGTACTTATTGGCTAAGCCAAAAATTCTGAAAATTTTATGGTAAGAAGATAAGTGAATCTAGTTTCAGGGAAAATCAACGGATCTTAATTTGGAGCTTTATAGCTCCAGATAAAAATAATTTAGTGACTCTGACTCGGATAGAAAAATTTGAATATAAATGTGAGTGAATAGTAAAATTATAGAAAACGTTATTTATAAGAGTGTTATGTACATTAAGGATGTGGAATGGAGATGAGGAGGAGGAAAATAAAATATATGAATGTTTTGTGCATAGTTGGTCATGGTTTAAGCTCATGTGAGGAAATAAAGTTTCATAGCTTATATGTGTGGTATATTTGGAATATGATTTGGCATGAAGTAATGTCATGAATGGCTTATGAATTAACTCATGTTGGTAAGTTCGATACATAGTTACAGAATTCATATATATATTTGTGATATTTTGTTATGTGATTCAGGAAAAGAGTAATAAATGGCATAATGCAAATTTGATCATGATGTTAGTTTATGTTAAAGGTATGTTTTATGGTTAAATTTTAATGATTATTTGATAATTTTAGGAATGATATAATATGTTAATTCATATGTTTGCTATTGAATTGTGAAAATTGTAAACGAATGAAAATTGAATTATAAGTTCAAATTGAGTAAAACGCAGGGTTGAGTACTTTCGTTCAGTGATAAAGACAAATTGACGGAAAATACCATGGATGGACCATGACAATAAGTGATATGTAATTCCGTGTAAGACCATAGCTGGGCTATGGCATTGGTATATGTTATGTGATTACGTGTAAGACCATAGTTGGACTATGACATCGAGAAAATAAGTACTCAATTCCGTAAAACGTTCACTAATTTGACAAAGTTGGTAAGTGTTACATGGACTCATATTCAAGTGATAGATTTATTGTAATTGTTAAAGTTAAATTCAATTAAGTGATTTCACCAATTGGATATTGTATATGGCAAGATGTGTTAGTGAATTACATATTTATGAAATGATATTTGAAGTTCAATAAGTGATATATGAAATTAATATGAAAAGATTTATGATTGTTATTAGTATTGTTTCTGACATAACGTGGATTCTTTGATGTTGAAATGATTTAATGGATTTATTGAGCATATGAATGAGTATGAGACTCATACGAATTAGTATAGATATGTACATGTGTCTTATAAGTTTTGAAATGATATAACTTGTGAATTGTGAATTAATCTGTGTGAAAGTATATGGGATAGATTAGTGAATCTTTACAAGATATTGAATATTGAATATATTACAATAGTTTAATAGGAAAAATATGACGATACGAGAATATGAAATGATATGGATTAATTCAGATACTCGCGAGAAGCAAGTAATAATTGATAAATTCATGTGACGAGAAAGTGAAGGATTATAAGTTCATATATGGCTATGAAATGAACAAATGGCGATAGCCATAAGGCTTGGATCGAATGAGTATATATATATTGGGCCTTGTAAGCCCTAATTAGCGATTCGAAGATAATAATTTGAAAGTTTTAATCTGTATGAAATTTTATAACTCAGTTTAATACGTTTATAAATGTATGTGTTTTGGTAATGCCTCGTACCCTATTCTGGCATCGTACCCTATTTTGGCGTCGAATACGGGTTTGGGCTGTTACAGCTAACCAGTTTGTTACTATAATATTGAAATTAATTAAATTAATCTCCTTCTAAATTTTAAAATTTTATGTTGCCATGTTATTCTTAATGAAATCAACTCGATAATTGTCTGTAAAATTTAAATTACTTTTGATTATATAATACTGAATCTTCTATACTAAACCAAAAGCAAAGAAAAATAATTGCAATTAATTACATTAATTACTTCTCCTTCGTTTGGGTAAAGAAACGATGAAAATACTTTGAATTTTGTTTGGTATAGAAGATAAAATTAATTACTTTAATTAATTGTAACGATTTTTCTTTTCTTTTAGCTTAGTATGAAAGACTTGATATTATATAATTAAAAGAAATTTGAGTTTTATGTACAAGTATTAAATATGATTTATTTGATTTGATTTAATTTAGAAACATAAAATAAAATTTAAAAAGAGACTAAAACTAATTAATTTAATTAATTCAATATTATAGTAATAAATTTGTTGACGCTATCGAGGGATAAAAATATTTCAATAACTTATTTAATTGATTTTCATGTTTTGAACTTTAAAATTTCAATATTGAAAAAAAAAAGAATTAGAATTTTCAACAATGGGGTAACCAAGTACAATTTGACAATTTTTGAAGCTTTATTTTAGTTTCTACCACTTTTTCACTTTAATTCTTAATTTTTTTTTACCTCAAACAATACTTAAAAGAAAAATGTTTTTTGGGTGATCAAAATGAAAGCAACCTAAAAGTTAGGTGACCAAAATAAAAGTGTGAACATGATATGGCGTGTATAGTTAACTACAGTTAGATATTTAATAGTTAGGTGACTAAAATGAATGCATCCTAAAATTTTAGTGACGAAATAGTAAGAATTTTATTTTGAGTGACCAAAATAAAAACGCCTTAAAGTTAGGTGATCAACTAAGTAGTTTACCCTTTTATTTAATATTTATATATTTTATAATTAAATTAAAATAATTTTTGTTAAAATAGTTAAATTGAAATATATTTTATAAGGAAAACACGACTGTTGTTTCTTTAATAAACACAATCACCTATTCATTAAGGTGCTTTTAATTTGGTCTTTCGGGACTCTCCAGTAAATCCAAATAGAATGATTATGTGGTGTGTTTTTTTTTATTAGCATAATAATAAATTTGTATTCAACTTTTACATATTTTATTAATTTGATCTAAATTTTAAAAATCAAGTTTTATGGACATTTGTAGAGTTTTTTAGGCCTACCCGTCAAGGATAGGTTTTGAATCTTTTTCCTAACTCACAGGTGAGACCTCACTTAACTCATCTCTATCTATCACTACTCACCTAAAAGGTTATTATGCCTCCCAAATAGTTAAGACCTATATTAAAAGAGGTCATCCTCGCCTATAAATATTTCTTTCTAACTTTAAGGAGGTGTCTTCTTCTCATTCTACCTTCACACTTCAACTAAATGCATCCTAACCTCCTTACAGCTTTGTGCACATCACCATGTGAACCATTACCCTAGCTCCCAACCTCTTTCTCCCCTCAACAATAATTATAAATAATTCAAAAAAATTAAAAATTCAAAAGTTATTAAAAATAATATAATCCCATAAAAATTATAAAAATAGAAAAATTATAAAGATTTCAAAAAATTAAAAAATTTTTAAAAAAATTATATAAGATATTTAAAAGACAACAATTTAAAAAAAGTTAAATTAATTTTTTTTAAGTTTTGATCAAAATAGACCATAGACGTTGGCTGTCGTTGATCAATGTTGATGATGATTAAAATTCTAAATACAAAATATATATATATATATATATATATATATATATATATATATATACACATATATAAATTAAGTAATAAAGTAATAAGATGAGATTATTTCCACGAAAACTAACTTCTGAGCCAAGTATGAACTATTCACTTTTAACTAACCCAAATCAATAAAAATAAATTCTAATTATTATTAAAATTAAATTGAGAAAATAATAGAAGGTGAACTAAGTTAATGACAATGAAAACTTTGAAATTTACTCATTCATAGTAACAAGAATTCCAACTTCACCTAATTTAATTATTCAATTATCACTCATTTAATTTTTCAATATATGTAATTAGTAATTCATGATTCAATGATATTAATTAAGCTCTTTCAGTATCTAGATAAATTATCCTATTTTCTCCACTAGTTATATTCTTATGTTAGACATAATGGGTTAATTCATTAAGCAAAAACCTATTGGGTTGATTAAGGTTTTATGTATATATGTCTCATAGCCACAAATTAACTTAGTCGTCTATGCTACTGGAATTAATTCAATTAATACAACTTTAAGTTTCTCTTCTATGACAAGTTAATACTATCCAATTAATACAACTTGTTAGTCAGGCAAGCAAATAAAACAAACACATGATTGAATAAATAATTAAACACGGATAAAATTAATTAAAGAGAAAAAAAAATTGATTAATTAAGAGTTATGATCTATCATCATTCCAAAAAAAAAATAGAGTTTAATTCATCATGAATTGAAAAAACCACAAAAAGGTTTTCAAAGCAATTTTCCACCAATAAAAAAGTAAAGGAAAGAACATAGAGAGAAAATAGATGAAAAGTTTGCGGGAGACTCTCCAAAATCTCCTTTTCTTCTTGATTCCACGAGCTTAGAGTTTTTCTTGGTATGAAAGAATTTCCTTTGTGCCTTAGATTGAATTATGTTTCTTTCTTTTCTTCTAAAAGATTTTAATCGCAAAAACCTTGAATTTTGGGATTTTCTTTGACACTCCATCGAGCAATTAAGTTCGGTGAAGCAGACTATTTGCTGTCAAATTTTCTTCACCGACATGCTTGCTCCACCACTATTTTGGTCTGATGAAGCGGAAGACTTCTAATTTTTACCATTTTCTTGATCTATGTTATAGCTCATCTATTCTGCGTTTCACGCCTACAGAAGAAAAAGGGAAATTGCAATTAAGTCTAAATTAATTCTAAAAATATGGAAAATAAACAAAGTATGAATGAAACATAATTAATCCAAAAAATTATAAAATCTGCTAAACACTAATCTAAAAGTTAGAATTACTCCTAAAAAGTTGTAAAAGCTAGACTGAAATAATTCTAAACGTGAGAGTTATCAATTATTTGACTATTCATCGGTGGGAATCGGTCATTGATCAACATTGACAAGTGATGATAGAATGTGGATTGATATTGACTAACAATGATTTAAAATTGGTCTATGTTGATTAACCATTTGCTAATTACATTGAATTCCAGCAACCAGAACACAACTCAGTTGATTAAATTTTTATTTTTAATTTTTGAAGTTTTAGATTTTTTAAAAAAAATTAAATGTATTTTTATTTTTTAGTTTTTGGTTGAAGGTCAAGTGGCGTTGGATTTAGATGAAAGAACGAACTCGAGAAGATATAGGTATTTTAGCTATTATTACATTATTTGGGTCTAATTAGCTATATTCAAAAGTCATAAAATTTTGAAACTTTAATATATATATTTTTTCTTTTGAAAATCTTATCATAAATTTTTTAAAATGTTATATATACATATATTTCAATTTTTATAAACCATAATATGAAGAATAGACCTAGTTGAACAATTTTTGATAAATTTTACATGGTATATGATGGCACAATTTTAGAATTCATGTCATTAAATTTTGATAAAATATAAGTAAGAACAAAATAGATAAAGTTGTTAAATTCATGTACTAAATTTAATTAAGCAAAAAACAAAAAAAAAGTAAAAATAATGTTGAGGGAATATCAGATTTCTAAAGAGAAATCTTTGAAGTATCGTTTGCTTAAGAGCCAACGTTTTAGGTACTAAATTATATATTTTTACGGTAGTAAAAATATAATTTTATCATTTTAATAGCTTATATTTTTAAAATTTTTATCATTTTTTGGGGTGTCAAAGTGTAATTTTCTCATTATTAATTTAAAATTGAAAAGAATAGTACTTTATTTTAAAAAAAAAGTTGCATATTTAAAATATAATTCTGGACTCATTGAGCACTTGAAATAAAAAAAATTCCTAAAATTCAAGAGAAATTCTAAAACAAAAAATAAAATTTTATAAAAAAAGAGTTTATTTTTAAATATATATTTTATTTTTTGAATTATAAAAAATATAAATTACAAAAAATCTTAAAATGAATTTAGACAAATGGTTGTCCAAATTTAAATGCTTCTGGACAACCATTTGTCCAGGTTCATTATGCATGTAAAATAAAAATAAAAAACATAAATTTCTTATATTTTTAAAAATTTTGAAATAAATATTTTTTGTTAATTTTAGAACACGTGTCAAAATTCTATTGGTTGTCAACCAAAAATCAAATAGTGTTTTAGACATCAAAATATCAACTTGACTTGACTTATGATTCCGAATTTAGATACTAGGTATGTCCAAAAAAAATTTTAAATAGTAAATAAATACAAATTATCAAGGTCATATAATTCTAAATATATTTATCCAAAAAAGTTAACAAAAGCTTTAAGTTTCTTTTTAAATAAACAAAAGCATTATTATTACTTATTTTGAAAGGCCAAAGCAATTTTATTTTATTTTTTATTACCATTTTTGAAATTGAACTCATGTATTCAAACATCACAAAACAAAAAACCAACAATGAGAAAGGACTTAACTAACCCCTAGCCAATAGGCTAAACCCCATACACCTATTACCTAAAGCCCTTCATCAGAGGTTACACCATAAGCATCAGCAGAAAAGAAAAGAACATAAACAAGATGGAGCACTGACATAAATGTAAACAAGCAAGGAAAAAAGATATGGGCTACTCGTGCCAATTGGTGCTCCTTGAATCCAAGAGAACGAAAGGTGCTAAAAATCAGTTTGCAATTGCCGACAATCAGCAATCACTAAACCGAATAAAGCCAGGATAAAGCCTCCCGAACAAACTATAGCCTCAGCCATGCCAGCCCCATAAGCACTGGTCAAATGGAATAAAGGAAATTTTATTGAATAAAGGAGTAAAACATTAAATATTATACAGGAAATTGAAACGGAATACAAACAGTAACTTAACAAACATGATAAAGTTGATACAGAATTTAACAGAACAGTAAATATTATACCTAAAACGGGAATTGAGTACAAGCATTAACTTAACAAACATGAAAAGTACTCAACAACTTCAATGCTTTCTTCTATTCCAACTAGTGAAACTAGGAAAATACTTGCAATCCCTCAGACCCGAGTCAGAAGAAATCTTGATTGTCTGATTAAGCATCTCATTCACAACAAAGGCTTTATATTATTGGAAGGCCAAAGATTTTCAAATCGAAGCTGAGAAATAAAAGATAACTGAAAGAAGAAGAAACAAAGAGTAGATATAAAGCATATATACATACCTTACTTATGGGAGTATGACCCAAATTGTAGCACCTTACTCAGCAATTGCAAATTACATGACCCAACAATTCTCCCAAGTCCCAATTTTACGGTCGAGAAAGGACTTGACAATGGATGGAATTGACAAGAAAGCGCTTCAGTAACTTGTTGCATGGTTGGCCGATGTTGGGGATTGCCATTCAAGCATGCAAATGCTATCTTTATAGTAGAGACTACGCCCTCTGCAGCTTCAATTTCTGGTGGTGAGAGACGTTGATCTATCACATCCTTAAGTAAAACATGTTGGTCATTTGACATAAATGGCAATTTCGATGCCGATGCAGATGATGACAAATATGAAAGAAGGTCACCGGGATGCCTCCCCATGAGAACTTCTATCGTTGGCACCCAAAACTGTAGACATCACTTTTCTTATCTACTCGCATTGTATACGCCAACTCTACATTAAAAGAAATACTAATCAGAACTATATTTATAACATGATGAAAGGCTTTTCTAGCAAAAAAAAAGAGATATTAATTTATACCTGGAGCTATATACCCGTAGGTGCTCGCAAGTGAAGTCCAATTAAAGGAGTCAGGCTTTAAAATCCTAGAAGTGCCGAAATCAGAGACATGAGCATCATAGTCCAAATCCAAGAGAACATTATTTTTGGAAATGTCTTGATGAACTATAGGTTGTGAATGGTCATGGTGCATATAAGTCAAAGCATTAGCCAATCCTTTAACAACATTTAGCCTCTTCTTCCAATCCAATTCCTTTGCTTGTTCATTGTTGCTTAAGACCATTCTCAAGCTTCCCCTTTCCATGAAGTCATAAACCAGAAAAGAATGCTTTCGGTGTGAACAAAAACCATACATCTGTACAATGTTATTAATGAAGTTGGTTCAGCATGCTGCCAACACTCAACAGAAAGCAGGCAATGAAGACCATGCTATGCAGGAGTTGCTGCAACAAGCTGTTTTTGTTCATTTTGTAATTTTTAGTTAATGAAATGTAATCTAGTTCATTTAGAACTATGTTAGGTAAATGTTTGATGTAATTTGCTGACATATGAGCTGTTAATTCAGCTTTGCTTGTATACACAAGCTAATCACTTCAAGTTTCAATGCTTAGTGGTGTTAGGTAACCATTAGGAGTATGTTTACTGATTTTTACAAGCTTAGTGCTTGGTTTTATGTATTGGCATTATGCCATTATTCATTTTTATGAATGAAATCAGTTTGTTCATCATTTTTTTTACTCCATTTTTTCTTAGCTTTTCGTCTTTTCTTTTAGCTCGAATTCTCTTATTTGCACAGCAAGCATCGAGGCTTGTTGCACAAGTCACTTGCCGAGTCTGTTAGTTTCAGTTATTGCACCAATAATTGGTATCTAGAGCCTGTTTCTTAAGGGACTTGGTATTCAAAGGATGGCTTCATCAAACTTTTCACCAGCTGCATCACAAGTCTTCAATGGAGAAGGCTATCACATATGGGTGGTCAAAATGAAGACCTACCTGTAGGCTTTTGATCTGTGGGAGGTGGTCAACTCAGATGTTGAACCAGAGCCACTTAGAGCCAATCTAACAGTGGCTCAAATCAGGCAGCATGCTGATGAGAGGACCAAAAGGCACAAAGCCATGTCTTGCATCCAGAACTCAGTGTCAGATGTGATTTTCACAAGGATTATGGCCTGTGAATCACCAAAACAGGCCTGGGACAAGTTGCAAGAAGAGTTTCAAGGGACAGAAAGGATAAGGCAGCAACAGTTGCTGAACCTAAGGCGAGAATTTAAGAATTTGAAGATGAAGGAAGAAGAAAATGTCAAGCAATACTCTGACAGGATTATGGCTGTGGTTAACAGCATCAGGCTCCTTGGAGAGCAGTTCAATGAAGCTAGGATAGTGGAGAAGGTTATTGCAACTCTGCCTGAGATGTATGAGGCAAAAATCTCATCTCTCGAGGACTCAAGGGACCTGTCAACCATTTCCCTGACAGAGTTGATCAATACTCTATATGCTCAAGAGTAGAGGAGAGCAAGTACACTGGAGGAGCATCAAGAAGGTGCCTTTCAGGCAAGAACAAACACTGCCTACAAAGGCAAGAAAGCCTGGAGAGACAAGCCAAGGAATGATCCTGCAAGAAGAGAAGGTCAAACTTGCAAGCACTGCAGAAGGGCTGGTCATCCAGAAGAAAAATGCTGGTTCAATCCAGATGCTATATGTCAGCATTGCAAAAAGAAAGGTCATGTTAAAAGAGTCTGCAAGAGCAAGGCCAAATCAAGGCAGAATCAGTTTCAACAGATAAAAGCTGAGGCTCGAGTAGCGAAGGAGGACAGTGACCAAGAGGAGCAGGTCTTTGTTGTGTCATGCTCAACTGCTCAGGAAAGGTTCTCATCTGGTTGGCTCCTAGACAGTGGATGCACCAACCACATGACACCTGATGCTACTATCTTCAAGTCCTTAGACAGAAGCTGTAGAACCAAAGTCAAAATAGGTAATGGCCATTTTATAAAAGCTGAAGGCAAGGGTGATGTGCTGATATGCACTCCCACAGGTGCCAAAGTGATTTCAAATGTGCTCTTGGTCCCTGAAATTGACAGAAACCTGCTTAGCATAGCTCAGTTGCTGAAGAAAGGTTATTCTGTTGTGTTCAAAGACCACCAGTGCCAAATCAGTGATCCAAGTGGATCCAAACTAATGGCAGTCCCTATGGCTGATAAGAGCTTTATAGTTGACTGGACTAGGGAGTCAAACATTGCCTACACAGCCACATCAGATGAATCCCAGCTTTGGCATCAAAGGCTTGGACATGCCAACTTCAGATCGATGGCTCGAATGTTCAGAGAGGACTTGGTTGAAAACTTCATCAACTCAGTGGACCATGATGATATGTGTAAAGTGTGTCAGTTAGGAAAATAGGCCAGACTCCCATTTCCCTCGAATCAAGCCTAGAGAGCCTCTGAAAAACTCCAACTGGTACACACTGATGTGTGTGGCCCTATGAAGACTGAGTCATTAAGTGGAAACAGGTATTTCATACTGTTCATTGATGATTTCTCCAGATATTGTTGGCTTTACTTCTTAAAATAGAAATCAGAGGTGGCCTCTGTGTTTTGGAAGTTCAAGACTGCTGCTGAGATTGAAACAGGTTGCAAGCTGAAGACCATAAGGTCTGATAATGGGACTGAGTACACCTCAGCTCAGTTCCAAGCCTTCTGTGATAAGGTAGGCATCAAACATCAGTTTACCAACACATATACACCTCAGCAAAATAGTGTAAGTGAAAGGAAGAATAGAAGTTTGATGGATATGGCTAGGTGCTTGATGACTCAGAAGAATTTGCCTAAAACACTATGGGCAGAAGCAGTTAACACTGCATCATACATTCAAAACAGGCTTCCAATCAAGTCTTTGGACAAAAAGACTCCATTCGAGGCTTGGTTTGGATTCAAGCCATCATTGGCTCATCTGAGAGTCTTTGGATGCATCTGTTACGTACATGTACCTGCTGTTAAAAGGAACAAGTTTTCTGAAAGGGCTCGACCTAGTGTTCTGGTGGGTTACAGCACTATTAAGAAGGGCTATAGGATCTTGGATCCTTCAACAAACAAAGTGTCAGTTAGTAGGGATGTGGTATTTGATGAAAGGTCATGTTGGAACTAGGAAAGGCATGAACCTGTGGAAGTTTCAGAAGAACTTGCAGCTGACTAAGCTGAGCCAAATCAAAATGTTCCTGAAATGGACATTGATGATGAACCAGTCAGGGGAACAAGACTTTTGACTGGAGTTTATGAGAGGGCTCATGTAGCCATAGCTAAACCAAGCAACTTTAAAGAGGCTGAAGCTCAGCAAGAGTGGAAGCAGGCAATGGCTGAGGAGATCAGCATGATTGAAAAGAACCAAACCTGGGAATTAGTTGAAAGGCCAATCAAAAGGAAGGTGATTGGGGTGAAATGGGTGTACAAAGCCAAGCAGAATGCTGATGGTACCTTGAACAAACTGAAAGCAAGGCTAGTTGTCAAGGGGTTTAGTCAGAGATATGGTCTAGACTACCTGGAGACCTTTGCACCAGTGGCCAGGCTAGACAACATCAGATTGCTGATTGCCTTAGCAGTACGGCTCGAGTGGAAGATCCATCAACTTGATGTGAAATCAGCCTTTCTGAATGGTTTCTTAGATGAAGACATCTATGTTGAACAACCACAAGGGTTTGAGATAGCTGGCAGAGAGCATATGGTCTACAAACTGAAGAAGGCCCTATATGGCTTGAAACAGGCTCCAAGGGCCTGGTACAGTAGAATTGATGGCTACTTGACTGATTTGGGATTCGATCGAAGAAAGAGTGAGCCGACTCTGTACGTTAAGAAGCAAGGGACACAAACACAGCTCATTATGTCCCTGTATGTTGATGACCTACTGGTGACAGGAGGAGATGGAACAGTGCTGGTTTATTTCAAGACCAAGATGCAGGAAGTATTTGAAATGTCTGATCTAAGGGAGATGTCCTATTTCCTTGGAATGGAGGTGACTCAAGCACAGAATGGGATATTTCTAAGTCAGAGAAGCTTTGCCACAAAGATTTTGACCAAGTTCTCCATGCAAAACAGCAAGGCAACTAAAACACCTGTTGCTGTTGGAGAAAAACTATCGAGCCAAGGTGATTTTGTGAAGGTTTGTGAAACAACCTACAGAAGTCTAATTGGTTGTCTGTTATATTTAACTGCCACTAGACCAGACATAATGTATGCTGTAGGATTGCTCTCAAGGTTCTTGCGTTGTTGCAATGAGAAGCATTTACAAGCTACTAAAAGAGTGCTCTGATATGTCAAAGGCACTTTGGACTATGGTTTAAGATACAGCAAGGAAGGAAATCTGAAGCTGGTTGGCTACACTGATAGTGACTGGGCTGGCTCAATAGATGACATGAAAAGCACCTTAGGGTATGCTTTCAACCTTGGTTCAGCCATGTTTTGCTAGAGCTCGAAAAAGCAAAGCCTGGTGGCTCAATCTACCGCAGAAGTAGAGTATGTGGCAGCAGCAAGTGCTGTTAACCAAACCATTTGGCTAAGGAAAATCTTAGCTGATTTGAATGTGCATCAAAAGGAAGCAACAGAGATCTTTTGCGACAACCAATCTGCTGTTGCAATTGCTAAAAATCCAGTGTTCCATGGAAGAACAAAGCATTCAGCAAAAAGTTGCATGTTGTTCGAGAAATGGAGCAAGCTCAGGAAGTGAAGCTGATCCACTGTAATTTAGAGGATCAACTTGCAGACATTTTGACTAAAGCTCTTAATGTCACAAGGTTCGATTGTCTAAGAAGGAAGTTAGGTGTTTGTACCATGCAAACCAAGGAGAAGTAATGAAGTTGGTTCAGCATGCTGCCAACACTCAACAGTAAGCAGGCAATGAAGACCATGCTGTGCAGGAGTTGATGCAACAAGCTGTTTTTGTTCATTTTGTAATTTTTAGTTAATGAAATGTAATCTAGTTCATTTAGAACTATGTTAGGTAAATGTTCGATGTAATTTGCTGACATATGAGCTGTTAATTCAGCTTTGCTTGTATACACGAGCTAATCACTTCAAGTTTCAATGCTTAGTGGTGTTAGGTAACCATTAGGTGTATGTTTACTGATTTTGACAAGCTTAGTGCTTGGTTTTATGTATTGGCATTATGCCATTATTCATTTTTATGAATGAAATCAGTTTGTTCATCATTTTTTTACTCCATTTTTTCTTAGCTTTTCTTCTTTTCTTTTAGCTCGAATTCTCTTATTTGCACAGCAAGCATCGAGGCTTGTTGCACAAGTCACTTGCCAAGTCTATTAGTTTCAGTTATTGCACCAACAGTTATGATGTCTTAGTTCTAATAAAGCAATAATCTCGCTTTCAAAGTCTTTTAAGTTGTTAATGAGTATGATGTCTTCAGACTGGTGAAGTTTCTTCACAGCAACCACTTGACCAGTTGGCAATGCAGCTTTATAAACACTTCCGTATCCTCCTGAACCAATGCAATTGTCAGAGCTGAAATCTTCAGTAGCTTCAATGATGCTGTCATGGAGTATTCTTCCATTAAATCCCAATATAGTGAAAATATCACCATCTTGTTCCTCCATTGGCTCGAATTTTTTTGTTCGTGTTTTCTTGCAAAAAGTAAGGAAACTTGCAACCAAGATAAACAACAAAATCAATAGACCACCAAACAGTGGAAGCACAAATAAAATGGTCAGTTTGGTGCTTTTTGTATGACCATGGTTATCTTGAGAAGGAAGAACGCAAGGCACTAGTCCATTGGCGTTACCACATAGGCCTTTATTGTTCCTTAAGGCATTGAATGATGCCTCGTGAAATGCCTTAAGGTCTGGAATAGGGCCTTCTAATTGATTGTAAGATATATTCACAAATCTTAACCCATGTAAATCATTGAAAGCTTTTGGGATGGAACCATTGAGCATATTGCGAGAAAGGTTCAATATTTCCAAGGACTGTAACTTTCCGAACTGTTCTGGGATATTTCCAAAAAATGAATTCTGACTCAAATCTAGACTTTGAAGAGCATTGATGTATCCTATTGAAGATGGAATGCTCTCTCCGAGATTGTTCTTGCTCAAATTCAAATTGATTAACTTCGAGCAATTTCCAAGATCATCAAGAATAGTCCCTCTTAAATTGTTTGAAGCCAAGTTAAGTCGTTCTAGATTTGATAGAAGTCCAATCTCTGATGGAATTTTGCCTGAAAATTTATTACCACTTAGCAAAAGACGGGTCATCATTTTCAATGCTCCCAGTTCCATAGGAATCTCATCGACTAGATGATTCGAAGAAAGATCAAGTTCTTGTAACTGGGTTGCATGTCCCAATTCGAATGGAATCTTTCCAGAAATGTTATTATTGGAGACATGTAGGCTTGTTAGATTATGACATTGCCCCGAATTTGGAGAAAGTTCACCATAAAAATTGTTGTCGCTTAATGAAGCATAATTCAAATGTGGATATATACCAAAAGCTTCTGATATATTTCCTGTCAAATGGTTTCCATCCAGCCTAACTCTGATTAAGCTTTTGCAGCTTCTCAAACTTGATGGGATCGGACCTGACAAATTGTTACGGATCACTGCAAGTCAAGTGAGTACTCTACCGAGGCATAAATTTTCTAGTAATGGACCAGTGAGATGGCTGTTTGATAATTGGAGATTAGTAAGATTACTGTATATTGGAGGAATGGGGCCTGACAAACTATTTTCACCAAGGAAAACTCCTGATAAGCTGCTCAAGTTTCCTATAGAAGTAGGGATTTGTCCAGAGGATGTGTTATTAGACAGACCCAATTGACTGAGAGATTTAAGCATCCCTACCTCTTTAGGTATCAATCCAAAAAACATATTGTCAAAAAGGCTAGCTAAGAGTAGTTAAGTTGGTCAAGTTTCCTTTGGAAGTAGGGATTTGTCTAGAGAATGTGTTACTGGACAGATCCAATTTACTGCGAGATTTAAGCATCCCTACCTCTTTAGGGATGACGCCACTGAGATTATTACCGTACAAAAAAAGATGAACCAAGTTGCTTAAGTTTCCTATCGAAGTGGGGATTTGTCCAGAGAATGTATTATTGGACAGATCCAATTCACTGAGAGATTTAAGCATCCCTACCTCTTTAGGTATCAATCCAGAAAACATATTTTGAGAAAGGGTAAGAGTAGTTAAGCTGGTCATGCTCCCTATCTCTCGAGTTATTGAACCAGAAATGGCATTTTCCTCCAGCCTAACACTGAATAGGTCAGTCAAGTTTCCTATGGAAGCAGGGATGGCCCCAGTGAGATGATTTATTAAAAATTGCAGTGTGGAAAGCGATTTAAGCAATCCTATCTCATTAGGGATAGAACCAGAGAGGTAATTATCATACAAATAAAGATAAACCAAGTTACTTAAATTTCCTATAGATGTCGGTACAAGACCAGTTAAGCTATTTCCTGAAAAGTCCAACTAAAGAAGTGACCTCAACAATCCAACTTCTTTAGGTATAGAACCATTGAGTCGGTTGCGATTAAGGTCAAGCCTGTACAATTTATGCAATCTTCCTATAGAGGCAGGGATTGGACCACTTAGATGGTTAAGATAGAAAAAGATATTAGAAACTGTACTCAGATTTCCAGTTTCTTATGGAATGGGACCACTATTCTTATTGCTTACTAAGGAGATCTGTTGAAGACTTTTCAATAAGCAAATTTCAGATGGGATATGTCCTGACAAGTAATTGTATGACAAGTCAAGGAAGATGAGTTTGGAAAGGTATCCAATGTGTGAAGGAATGGAAGTTGAGATTATGAAGTGTACCTTTCAATCTCAAACCATACCCTGTGAGGCTTAGATTGGTGATGCTTCCGACCTTATCGCAAGTGATTTCAACCCAATTGCAATGGCTACTTCCGACTCACAAAGAAGGGAGCAAAGTTTGTCTGGTGTTGTCGAGGCTAGCTTTCCATTTTAAAAGAGTATCAGCTTCCATGGAAAATAGCAAAATAGCAAAATATATATTTATTATTTTTTTTCAAACACAAAATATTAATTCTAAGATCATTTGAATTTATCATTGTGAGCAAAGCTTTGATCATTTAGTTTATTTATTTGTCATCCTACCATCACCAAATCTTGATTGTAGCTAAAATGTCACTATATTTAGTAAATTCATTTGAATTTATAATTGTGAGCAAAGCTTTGATCTTTTAGTTTATTTATTTGTCATCCTACCATCATTAAATATTGATTGTAGTTAAAATGTCACTATATTTAGTATTTTTTTTTTGAACTATAAAAGTAGGGTAAGTCCTAACAGCAACGCGATTAACGCGACTCAAACCCAATCACACTTAGGATGGTGAATATCCTAACCATCAAACTAACACACAAAATATTAATTAATTTTAAAAGCTACTCTATATTTACTTTCCCAAATGATGTTCTATTTAATGTTTAAACTCATTGTTCCATCTCACGTCAGTTAAGAAATATAGAAAGGTAGTTGTTACCAGAATATAAATCTAAACAAATATGTATATTTTTATGAAGGATAGGTAATCTAACATTTAAAGAAAAATAAAGTTGAAATTTAATAAATATTTATTAAATATAACCTAAAATGATTGCACACAGATATTTATATTAAAATACGACTTCACAGAAAAAGTAAACTATGTGAAGTGATAAGATTGAAATCTTAAAGGTAAGTCCATTTCTAATAGACTTAATTAATCTCTTATAATCGTCAGCTGCCATCATAGACTATTGAATTTCAAATTTTCTAGCTCTGATTTTGTTGTTTCACTTAAAAAGAGAAAAAATAATTGATGGTTTTTTTTAAAGATTTAATTATAAAATTTGCCCCCAAAATACAATACGGCATGTTTTTGTTGTACATAGTACATGGATAAAATGAGATGAAATTGATAATTTAGGTGACAGTTTAAATTAAAAAATTTAAATATAATTTAAAGGTTAATATTGTATTCAAACCTTTGTAATTATTGTTACTTAATCAAGAAAATTAGGAAATCCAAGGACTTCAAACACATTGAGGATAGGTTTTATGGAACATTAAGATCACATAATTAATTTTATTTTTGTTCAATAAGATCACATAGTTGAATTTAACTGAAGTGTTACGGATTTTGGATTACTAACAGATTAGAGGGCAATTTTCTCTAATGTTTCTTTTCATTTTTCAAGCAGTTACTAAAATTTTCAGTTAATACAGTGAAAATTTCATTTTGTTCTCTCAAAATATTTATAATCCAAAAAAAAAAAAAAAGACAGAAGGAACAAATTTCTATTAAAACACTCATCAGCGACCTATATGAAGAATTGTATCTGTACTCGACAAGGAATTCACGGAAAGATCCGTCCCAACTGATGAAGAAAACGAACCTATACAATCTGAGGCTACGTTACTTGCTAAAGATACGTTAATAGCAGTGCTGTGAGGAGATAATGGAAAGGTTTGAAGGATAGAAGATGGATTATTTAGGGCATTGTCTAGTGGTATATCAGGCAAACTGGCAGTGCCTTCCAGATAGCTCACCGCTTCTTTAATGGTGGGTCTCAAATCTGGTTTGGGGTTGGAGCAAAGCAGGCCAAGTTTCAGAACCTTCTCAATCTCCTCCACCACGTAATTGCCTTGTAATCTTGGGTCGATAACATCAACAATGGCATCTCTTTTCCAGCACCTATTGACTAAACCAACTAGAAAAATGTCTCGGGGTGGTGCATTTGGTTCAAATGGCTTCCTCCCACAAGCAACTTCAAGAAGAAAAGCCCCGAAAGCAAACACATCGGCAGCTTTAGTAGCCCTTCCCGTTCGGGTGAGTTCCGGATCGATATATCCTAGTGTTCCTACGAGGCGAGTCGTTTGTGGATCGCCGTCACGGTCATACAATCTGGCAAGACCGAAATCTCCGAGTCGTCCATTTAGATTGGAATCTAAGAGAACGTTGCTGGCTTTGACGTCTCTATGGAGCACAACTTGTTCCCATTCTTCATGGAGATAAAGAAGAGCCGATGCCACCCCTTTGATGATTTGGAACCTTTGAAACCAAGTAAGGGTTGGTTTATCATCGTCGAAGAGGAACTTGTCAAGGCTGCCATTTTCCATAAGATCATATACCAAAATGAGTTCTTTCTTACGCCTGCAATACCCAAGAAGCCGCACCAAGTTCTTATGCCTTAGCCTTCCCATGCTAACAATCTCTGAAACAAACTCCTTCATCCCTTGATTTGTTTCATGGGATACTTTCTTTACTGCAATTTGTTCATTGGAATAAGGGATTGTACCTTTATAAACTTTCCCGAAACCTCCCGATCCAAGAAGTTGCTTGTCTTTGAAACCTTTGGTCGCTTTGTACAGTGTCTTGTAAGAGAACCTTTGAGGTCCATATTCCTTTTCCCAGTCTTCATGTACTTCCTTGTATTTCTTCATCCTGTAAACATATGCTGCTCCAATAATTATTAACAGCAAAGCAACAGCTGCAATGATCGAAATCAATCGAACTGTATTTCTTTGTCCACCATATTTGGGAAGCTTTGGAAGCTTGGATATGTCAAGGCCTTGTGCTTCTCCGCTTCTATTGAAGCTCCAGCCCAGAATATAATGGCTACTACTAGTGCTTTGAATTGAACCAGTTGCAGCAGAGAAACCAACATACATGACATCCTTTAGAATACCCGAGAGATCGATTGATGTCGACAAGAGAGGCTGGTCTGGTTTGGGGTTTTATCTGGCGCCAAGGTTATGTTGAGCAGTTCTTCTTCACCATTGTAGTCTATCCAAACCTGTATTGGATGTCCATTTTTGAGGTTCAAAATCGTATTCTTCCTTTCTTCATTAGAAAAATATCCTGCCCGAACGGATGTGTTTGATTTCACGCCATTCAGATCAATTCCTACATGATTGTCATCTTTGTCGCCCATGTCAATACTGCGGATGGTATCAAACTCCACAGCGAAGAAATGGTTGGAGGAATTGCCATTGTTTTGCTCATTAACGAGTCCCAGATATTGGACTGCCTCAGCATGGCTAAAATCCGTGGATTCTGATATGACAAAGGCAAGTCCATGGCCACTAGATTCTTTGGATCCAGGAACGATGGCGATTACGAAATTCGTGGAGAAGGAAAGAGATCCAGCTGAACTTGAAGACGAAGAAACATTGAAGTTTATAGGAGATGGGTAGAAAGCATGGCCTTTCAGCCATTTTAAATTATTGGTGAGCTGCAATAGACCATTGGAGCGGATGTTGGCACTCCCATCAAGTTGTAGTTTCGCATCACGGAAGCCATGGTTATAAATGAATTCTTCAGCTTCTTTAGCCTCTGCCATGGAAATCACAGCCACTAGGCACGAAAACAGCCAAAAATGGACTGATGTAAAAGCAGGAGCCATTGTTAAATGACTGAAAAGCTTCCTGGGTGTTACTGTTTAAGAGAAGAACCTGCATAACATACACTTTTTATTTATTTCCTGGACCAACAACTTGCAGCAATTTTTTAAATGAATCTGTCAAGAATAATCTTATGTATAATAATTCAACGATTTTAACTTCGCAAGATTCAATAGACAAAATTATCGAAATCATGCATGTCACATGCGTTTTTTTCTTTCTGAAAATTTAAAAATATATATATTTGAAGGTTAAACTACCAAACAATTTCTAAAGAGAAAAAAGTCCAACAAATGGCAAACATTAGCGTGCAATTTTCGAAATTACAACACATTGCCGTAGTTACAAAAGTAGCACGGACTTGGTCTATCATTTGACTTCTGAAAAAGCTTCGTTTCCACTCATCCGCGAAACGGGGAATTTAGATTTTTTTTTTACTTTAATTTCCACTACTTTTGGGTTTTAAAAAATTTAAACAACTTAGATTATATTTTATTTTTATTAAAAAATAAATAAATAAATTTTTATATATTATATTAAAAAAATTGATCATTTCTGTTAAAATTTTTATTTACTTTTATTGTTAAAAACTGATGTAATAGATAGAATAACTAAATAATTACATATGATGTGTCGTGTATTTCTCATGTTAACATATACAAATTACTTTTTAATAGTAAAATAAATAAAAATTTTAATAGAAAAAACCTGTTTACTTTTTTATTTAACATCTTAGGACAAATTTGTCTATTTTTTGAGCAAAGGGACAAAATACAATCTAACTCTTAATACAATAGCCTCCATAATATTTTTATTGTGCAAGCAATGAACTTTTATTTATAAACCTTTAAATAGATAAAAGACATTTAATTGAGACAACTTCATATTATTATTTATATAATGTCAAATTTAACCCTCAATATTTATATTTTTTGTCAATTTAGTTATTATTCTTTTTATTTATTAAATTTGATCCTCAACCTTTCAAAAAAGAGTCAAATTATTTTTTTAGCGAAGATATGGACTAAAACATTAATTTTTTAAACAATATTGGTGTGACAACCCACACCGAAGTCCACGTATACTTTCATGTTGACATGACATTATTTGTCTCAGCAAATAAATTTAAAAATATAAAAATAAAAATATTTAAATTCAAAAAATTATTAAAAAAGTTCATAAAAGGTTAAAAAAATAAAGTTTTAATAAATGTTTTCGTTAAAAGAACAACAATTTAACTCTTTTAGAAATATTAATGGTTAAATTCAATTTTTTTAAAGGTTAAGAGTTAAATTTAGATAAAAAATAATGGTCAAATTGACAAAAACAATAAGCATTAAGAACTAAATTTAATATTATATATTTTTTTGTAAATAAAGCTTATTAATTTTGAAACTGGAGAGTTTGAAAAAAGCAAATCGATCTAATAACGTTTATTTTTTTTATTTTTTATTTACACGTGATAAAAAAAACTATATTTACTAATTAATTTTTCGTTTTTTAAAATATTCGTATTATTTTATACATATTTAAATAGAATATAAGTGTTGACACTATTTTTTTGTGAAAACGAGGTCGACTTGGGTTTTGAAAAATGAAAACAAAAATGGGAGTCGCCACCAATCCTTTTTGATGAGGTGTGATCGAATCACCTCGTAAAGTGGTTGTTTTTAATAAGTAATTTAATTTTATTAGAACAACGGTTTTGGCCTACGAAATTTAGAAAAACGGGTTCGGGAGTCGGTTACGTACGAGGAAGGATTAGCACCCTCGTAACGCCCAAAAATTGATACCTAGTTAATTAGTTAATGTCTTAATATTGAAAATTGAAAACTTTGAAGAATTTTTTTAAAAAAAAATACGATCCTTAATTTTTTTTAAAAAAGAGAACTTATATAAATCAAGTTACGCGTTAAGACTCTCTAATTTCAGAAAGAGAAAATGTCACACCCAATGCGTTAGGGCACGATATTTTACCTCTTCAAAGATGAGCTTGTCTAAAAACTTGCATAATAAAGTTTAAAAAGGTGTTCGATTGTTTAAGCCATATGAAAAATTGCAACCCAATAAGTTAGAGTACAATTTTTCAAAATATTAAACATTGAATATTGCATTTTTTAGAAAAATCCTCGTCTCAAGAAGACAACGTGTCATATCCAATGCGTTAGGCCACAACGTATTGAATTCTCGATAATGAGCTTTTTATTTACGTTTTTGTTTTAAAGAGCACTCTCGATTATTTAGATTCAACGAAGAAAACTGGAACCCAATAAGTTAGGGCTCAATTTTCTCGAAGATCCCAAATATCGAGTATTGCTTTTATTTTGAAATTTTCATTTTCGTTTCCTTTTTTTTTTGATAAATCCGAGTAAAAATATGTAATGTAACAACAATGATAGTACGCGAGTAAATAATACGAGCAAAGGCTAAAAAATAAAATAAAATAAAATAAATAAAAGACATACTAATATAGCACGCCATGGCAGACATCCCAAACAATAAAGTTAAAGCATTCATTTTAAGTAATATGAATACAAATAAAGAAATAAACAACAAGAATGAATAGGATGATGTTAATGTAAAAAGATACACACATATGCATACATTTTAAAATTATTATATATATATATAAATGCACATATATTTGCATATACATATATATTATAAGAGGTGTACCAAAGTATGTTCTTATATACGTATATTTATAAAAAAAAGCTTATAGATATATATATAGATATGCATACATAATTTATGTGTATACACGTAGTCATATCTGTATATAAAAACATAGAATATAAAATACATATAAGTATATATTTATGGAAATGGGGTATGGATATAGATACATAAGTATATATATTATGAAATATGATATACCTATATATAAATGCACATATATTTGCATACACATATATATTATAAGAGGTGTACCAAAGTATATTCTTATATACGTATATTTATAAAAAAAAGCGTATAGATATATATATATAGATATGCATACATAATTTATGTGTATACACGTAGTCATATCTGTATATAAAAACATAGAATATAGAATACATATAAGTATATATTTATGGAAATGGGGTATGGATATAGATACATAAGTATATATATTATGAAATATGATATACCTATATATAAATGTGTGTAAAAATATGAATATATACATATAAGTACGCGCATAAAATAAATTATAAAACATACATTGCATATATATATATATATAAGAACATGTATATGCATGATTACAAGAAACATAAAAATGTATATTTACATATATAAAATTACATAAGTACAAGCGTATAGTTACATTTATGAAGAAAAAAATAAAACAAAATAAAATAACATATATGCATAGGTATGTACATAAACTACAAATATAAAATAACATGGTAATAGATAACAAAAGAGTTAGACTAAGTCGAATAATAAAAAAAACTTGGGGTCGAATCGCAAATAAAATCAAAGGGGAGGGGTTATATTGAACGCGCGAATAACATAGAGGGGCTGGAAGGGAAATTTTCCCTTCTCCTCTAAAACGGCGTCATTATAATAGGACCAAATTGAAATCAATTACAAAATAAAGGGGTAAATTTAAGAACAAACAAAACCTAATTAAAAAACATTAAACAGCGGAGGGGCTAGAAGCGAATTTGCCCCTCCGCGCAAAAACACACAGATCCTCAGTACTGTCGGGTCGGGTTATGGGTCAAACACCAGAACGGCACCGTTTTGGCCACTAATGCCCAGGCTCAAAACGGCGCCGTATTATGCCCCGTGTATATATATAAAAAAACACAAAAAAATCATTTATCTTTCACTTTTTTAAAAAAAAAAACACAGAGAGTCAAGTTCTCTCTCAAAAAAAGGGGTCCCCTCTCGGGCAATTAAGGTCTTTCCGGCTTCCGACGCACAGCCGTCGTGGCCAAAGGCCGACGATGAAGGAAATGGGCTCTTCGGCCCTTGTTTCTCAGTACACAGAGACCTGGCCTACAAGCCGGGGGACTGAGGGCTTTAGACCCTCTTTAAAGCCCGATTCCGACGACGGCGAAGGGTCCTCCGTCGACGGAGCCACAGGCGGTTTAGGTACGCTTTCTTTTCCCTTTTTTAATTTGTTTATTTTGTATATTAAAAAGGGATGAAAAATGGATACAGAGAAAGCGAATCAAAAAAATCACCTTTTTGTTCTCTTTTATTTCAAATATTCGTGTATATTTTTTTCCAGCCGAAGGGAAAAAGTGTTACATTTGCTTCGGCTTTTATAGCCGATTGTGTTATTGTCCTATATCATTGTTGTTGTCCCTTTTTCCTTGTTTGCAGGTGTTTGGTGGCGGGCTACAAAGGCAGAGGGTATGGGCGGATAGGACACGACGAACGGTGGTGGCAGATAGGGTCTGAGATGCGAGGTATGGCGCCAGAAGACCAAAGGTCTGAGGCAGGTGCGGCGCTTAGGGTTTCAGTTTTTGAAACCCTAAGTTGACTTTTATTTTTGGGCCTGGGCATTGGGCCTCGGTTTGGGTTAGGTTAGCTGGGCCTTGGGTGTTGGGTTTGATTGGGGTTGTGGGTTAGTTTTAGTTTGGGTTGGCTTTAGTTTTGCTAGTATGGGCCCGGGCTAAAATTGGGCTTGTACAATAAGCATATTTTTAAAATGTATAAAAACATAACTACACCAATATAAAACACCCACCAGATTCCGGCTGCAATTCTTTATGCCATATTGTTATTATTAAAGTTGATTTAGTTATATGTCATGCAATTAATTTTATTCTCCCCTCCAATGGATTTTTATGTCACTGTCAAAGCATCTTCCTAATTCAGCCACCACATAGTTTACATTATTATAGATAGATGATGTCAGCAATTGGTCCATTTTTTTCCAAAGTAAATCAGCATTTATTCAAAATAATTATCTTCTAAATCACTAATTAATTTGTTTTTTTCTAAAAAGAAGCATATGTTGAAGAGCCAAGGGCGGCTTGTCTTCACTTCTTTGGTTTCTAGGTATAAATATGGAGTATTAGACAGTAACTAATCCATTTATATTTTCCTTTTTAAAAATGTCTTCTTCTTTGTCATAAATTATTATCTAAGATATCCCAATATTTTGGACATAAAAATGAGAAACTTTTATTTTTTATATCAATAAATTTAAATTAATATAATATATTTTGTATTTAACTTTGTCTTTTTTTTAGCATAATGTCTAAAATTATCTATAATCCCTCTCCAATCCATAAATAGAAGGATAATACGCTTCAGCATACATCTTTCTATATTGATAATAATAGCCATATTAATCGAATTAAGACTCAATTGACAATATTTTTTAAAATTATTATAAATAATATAAGTTAATAACATATTTATGGCATGGATTTATAGAGGAGAAATAATAATTAATTTGATGTGAAAAAAGGAAGTAGAGAAGACACAAGTGTAGATGTTTGATAGAGAAGGTGGTTCAGTCATTAAATAATTATTTTTGTATTTAGGAAATAAAAACATTGATCTATGTAGAGCAAGGGCATTCACTACACCAAAATAGGGTTTTAGCGGTGCTTTTTTAGGCCTTTAGCGATCTAAAAAGTGCCGTTAAAAGCGCCGCAAAAAACACTGCTATTGGCAACGTCGCTAACATTTGCGGCGTTTTTGGTGGCGCTTCTCCGAAAACGCCACTAAAGGCCATGACCTTTAGCGGCGCTTTTCCCACAAACGCCGCTATAGATCATGACTTTTAGCGGCGCTTCTTTCACAAACGCCGTTATAGATCATGACCTTTAGCGGCGCTTCTTTTACAAATGCCACTATAGATCATGACCTTTAACGGCACTTTTCCCACAAACGCCGCTATAGATCATGACTTTTAGCGGCGCTTTTCCCACAAACGCCTCTAAAGAAACATAAGCTTTAGCGATATTTTTTAAAAAAAGCCACTAATTTTGGGATATTTGTAAAATAAAATTTTTCATATTTTCAGCCCTCCTGTAGCAACAAATCAAAAGCAATCAAATCTAAACCATCCAAAAGCAATAAATCTATACAATATTTCAAATTAAACGAATAAAATAATATTAATATCAATAAATAAAATATAATTCATATTATTTTTACAAAAATGTTAAAAGTTAAAATGATAAAAATATTTATACAATACACTATGACAGTGGATGTTGCGACTGCTGAAAACATCTTCATCATATTCTAAAGCTGTTGTTGGAGTTCATCATACTTTCTGTTCTGCTCTGCTTCCCTCGCTGCAGCCTCTGCCTCTCTCGCCGCAGCCTCTGCTTCCCTCGCTGCCGTCTCTGCTTTAAGTTGTAGCTGGAGTTCTTCATATTTCCTTTGAACCTCAACTATGGTCGCTTGCATCTGAGCCATCTGGTCTTTTAGCCTCTGAACTTTAGCTTAAAAAAATAGGAGTAAACAGAATATAATTTAACTAAATAAAGATTCAAATCAAAATCTTAAATTTGATTCATTTTAACTTAAGTATGCCTTAGCACAGTTGAACATAAAACAACTGCAATCCCCACAAATGAACAAACCGGACTCTAAAAATAATAATACATTTGACAATAGCAACCAAACATTTGATAGTAGCAAAAATTTAACGACTAAATTTAACAACTCTAAAAATGCAGAACAGTAGCAACCATGTGACAGTAGCAAACATTTAACTAAACCCTAATATCTAATATCAATACCAAATATCTAATATCTAATATCAATTCACATCAAAGAACATTTGACAGCAGCAAACATGTAATCACAGCCTAATATCTAATATCAATACCAAATATCTAAAATCTAATATCAAATTCACATCAAACAACATTTGACAGTAGCCTAAAGTTAGGATCTAAGCAACCATTCTTTTACAAATGCAGAACAGTAGCAACCAAACATTTGACAGTAGCCTAAATTTAACGACTAAATTTAACAACTCTGAAAATGCAAAACAGTAGCAACCATGTGACAGTAGCAAACATTTAACTAAACCATATATAATATCTAATATCAATACCAAATATCTAATATGTAATATCAAATTCACATCAAAGAACATTTGACAGTAGCAAACATTTAATCACAGCCTAATAACTAATATCAATGCCAAATATCTAATATCTAATATAAAATTCACATCAAATATATGTATTTGACAGTAGCCTAAATTTAGGATCTAAGCAACCATTCTTTTACAAATGCATAACAGAAAACAGATTATGTACAAGCTAATTAACATTGCCTAAAATCAATGTCTGTGTTGCGTTTCTATAACCCAGAAAACAAAGAATTCACACAACATACATATATAACCCAAACTGTAGACACAAAATTGTCCGTGTTACATTTCTATGCAGAAGCTAATTAAAATTGGCTAAAATCAATGAAATGAAATGAAATGAAGAAAACCACTGAAACCATTTCGAGAAAACCACTTTCAACAGTGAAGAAAACCATTGTACCTACAGGACGACGAAGAAAACCACTTTAAATGGTGAAATGAAATGAAATGAAACCCTATACAGAAACAACATAACATCAGTTCCTAACCAATGAAACCGTTCCCAATTAGAAGTAAAAACAAACCATTACAGTACCTTCAGGACGATGAGCAAAACTGAAACGAACGAAAACCCTATACAAAGAGAAGAGAATTTTTTTAATTTAAGGAACATCAACAAATAACAAACAAACAAAAATTAAGAAAGACAAGAAAACCCAATGATTAAATATGCAGAATTGAAACAGAATCGAACCTTTGAAACTTTGAAGATTTTCGATGGTTATTTTGTGACGTTTGGCGACGTTCGTCTTCTCTATAAGGAGGTTACAAGAAACCGAATCTATGAAGATTTTCGATGGTAATTTTGCAAGAAATCAAAACACCCAAACATTGAAATCGTTTCAATTGGAAATTCAGACGCAAGAAATCGCAGAAAGGAAAAAGATTAGGGATTTGGGGCTGATGAATTTGGGGCTGGGGGCTGGGAGCTTCGGGGGTATACCCCAAAATTAATTTCATTAAGCGAAATGACGACGTTTTGCTAGCAATTAATTCACTTTTGCGGCGTTTTCCTAAAAAACGCCACTATTAGATTTTCTTTCTAGTATAGAAACGGCGCCGCATTGGGAAAATTTAATAAATCCTTGCGGCGTTTTCTTACAAAACGCCACTATCAAATTTTTTTCCAGTACAAAAACGGCGCCGCATTGGGAAAATTTAATAAATCCTTACGGCGTTTTCTTAAAAAATGCTACTATCAGATTTTATTCCATTACAGAAACGACGCCTCATAGGCAAAATGTTAAAAATCCTTGCGACGCTTTCAGTAAAATGCCACAAAATTATTTCATTCCTTTACAAAAATGGCCCCGTTTTGACATATTTTAAATCATATTTACGGCGTTTTCCTGAAAAATGCCAGTATAAAAATTATATTCCTCAACTAAAACGACGGCGTCTAGAAAATTTTGAATATATATTTGCAGCGTTTTTTGGCTTACACGCCGCGAATGTTACCTTTTCCGGCGTTTACAAAAGAAACACCACTAATAAATTCAATTATTGTAATAAAACGACACCGTTAATTAAAATTCTAATGCATATTAGCGGCGTTTTTGCTATAAACGCATCCAAATCTCACATATTTTACAATTTCTTATATTCAATTAGTGCATACTGCATATCAATTTTAAATTAATAATCTTTACAATTTTTATTATCTCTTTTACGCTTATATAAGAACTTATTTAATATATAAATTAAAAAATACTAATTACCCTAAACGTTAAACCCTAACCCAACCCCGTATCTTTAAACCCTAAATCACTAACTCTAAACCTCTAATCTTTAACCCCAAACCCCTAATTAACCACTAACCCCTAAACCTTATTTAATATATATAAATTAAAAAACACTAATTAAATAAAATATTATACTCTAACCCGACCCTTAACCCTAAACCTTAAACCCCTAACCACAACCCCTAACCCCTAACCTCTAAACTTTATTTAATATATAAATTAAAACACACTAATTAATTTAAACCCTAAACCCTAACCTAACACCAAACCATAAACCATATAAATCCCTAACTCTTAACCTCTAACCCATAACCCCTAGCCCCTAACCCATAAACCTTAAATCACAACCCTTAAACTAGAATCCCTAATCCATAATCCCTAAATATTCCATAATCTATAAACCTTAAAATTGTAACTCCTAAACCGACCTTAAATCCTAAATTAACCATATACCCTAAACCATATATATATTAAACCCTAAACTATATATAATGATAATTAATTAAATATTTTAAAATTAATACTATCGTATCTTTTACAATTATATATGAAATTATTTAATATATAAATTAAAAATCAATCAGTCATGTATCCAAAAAATTTTAAAATTATTTTAAATAATAGTATTTTAATTTTTTCATTTTTAACAAATATTTTTCTATTTTTTTACTTTAAATTATTTCTACGTGTCATTATTTCAAATTTATCCATTTTTAAGAAATATTCAATTAAAAATAAATTGAATTGTAATTAATATAAACAAACAAATTAAAAAGTAAATAGATAGATAAAATGTTTTTGCGGCGCATTTTCAAAAAACGCCGCAAAAACTACGAGCATTAGCGGCGCTTATAAAAAAACGCCGCTAAAACCACAAGCATTAGCGGCGCTTTTACAAAAGCGCCGCTAAAACCCTGAGCATTAGCGGCGCTTTTCCAAAAACACCGCTAAAACCCCGAGTATTAGCGGTGCTTCCTTAAAAACGCCGCTAAAGCTCTGAGCAGTTGCGGCACTTTTTAAAAAATGCCGCTAAAACCCCGAACATTTGCGGCGCTTCTTCAAAAACGCCGCTAAAGCTCTGAGCATTAGCAGCGCTTCTTTAAAAAAGCTGCTAAAGCTCTGAGCATTAGCGGCGCGCCGCTAAAGCCCCGAAAGGTTACAAAACGATGCGGTTGGGCTTAGGTTTTTTGCGGCGTTTTTCCAACAAACGCCGCTAATGCTCATTTTTAACGGCGCTTCCCTGAAATCGCCGCTAATGCTCGATCTTTAGCGGCGTTTTACATAAAGCACCGCTAATGCTCAATTTTTAGCGGCGTTTTTTGTCCAAACGCCACTAAAAATGCCGCTAAAACCTTGATTTGGTGTAGTGGTTCAATAATTTGAACACAATAGCCATCAAGATATTGACAAATTCAGGCATTCTTTACAGATTCTAAACCACCTTAATTATATTAATATAGGAAATCCTCGAATCCTTATCTCATTAACTTGCAACCTTCGAGAATTTGTCAGAACATGCATGCCATCATTGCCTTGTTTACACAGCTCAACAAATACTTGCAGGTAGATGTTTTGCAACCTTGATTGGGGCATGCAAGGAGATATTCACAATTTTAGCCACTTCCTTACCATAATATATTTATAAAATTTCTACAAATAATTTTCAATCCTTATTTAGCTAGTAACTTATTGAGAAATAGTCTGTTGTACAATCTTGGTTGGTACATGCAAATCGGAATATTAACAATTGAATTTTAGTTTTGAAATTTGAAAAATAAAAAGATTATGTTCTTAAAAAAATAAAAATATAAAGATTAAATTTTAAATTTGTAAAGAGTTAGGGACCAATAATAAATTTGACATTTTTCATGTAATAATTGAAACAACAGTCTCAAATTTGTCAAATTTAGCCAACATTATTGTTGAGCAGTTGAGATTCTGTAAAAAGGTAGAAAATGTTGGTCTCCTTTGAGTGAGGAATTCTTTTTTCTTCTTATTATGAACAAAGTTTCAGAAAAGGAGGCCTCACCATTATTGAGTAAGGTATATTAAGGTAGTTGACGTTAAATTCAATTTTAGTAAATTTTAGTTTTAGATTTGATGATGTTGATATTTGTTGATACAATTATACAATGAGGAGGGAATATGGATGAGAGAGTGATGATTGTTATGGAGGCCGGTTTATCCAGTCGAAAGTTGCAAAGAGTGGGGGAATATGAATGAGAGAATGATGGTTGCTATGGAGGCCGGTTTATCCGGTCAGGGTGAAGAGTCGGAGGTTACAAAGAGTGAAGATAAGAGGAATATGAAGGCTAAGGGCTAAAAGTAAGTTAGAAGAATATAGGTTTGATTTCTTGGAGAGTAGATCTCTTCTTCCTTATTCCAAGAGGCATTTATAGGGAAGGATTTGTGTAAGGTCATGTTAATGTGTTGGACTTGCATTAAGCCATCATTACGAATGCGTGGGGTGGATTTCTTCGATGGGATAAGGATATATGTGATAAGACAGATCCTATCATTTATTCTACCTATAGATGGTATGGAATATTTGAACCTATGTAGTATTTGGTGACCAACAATTTCATATTTCCAATGAAGCTTAGGTATTTGAATGGTGGATGGCTTGCCCTTGTTTGAATGGTCATCCCGAAAAGGAAAACTCGCAAGTGACCTTCCAGATTATTGGTGATAGTCTTACTATTTGGAATCCTTTCTAGCTTGCCAAGTGTCTTGATGCGAATGAAAGTATAACAATATTTTAAATTGAAAACAAACATAAAATTAAATTTATGAAACTATTAATTAGAAACTTCAGTAATTTGATTATATGCTGAAATTCTTCAAGGAACAACGAACACTTAAATAGCATGATACTTGGATGAACAGACTAACTTTTAGCTTTCAATGTAGTTGTTAGTACACAACATAAATTACAAGACGAATAAAATCACCATTGGATATTCTAGCTTGTCGTACCTACGACAAAAGTTCTCCACATACCTGCAAGTAGCGAGCAATCCTAAGCTTCGCCACTTTAATTTATTTGGCACGTTTAGAATTAATGTTTAAGTTGGTAGTTAATTTTTTCAACAATATTACTTTTAAGATTTAAGTTTATCTATTATAATATTAAAAAATACACCGTATCTTCCCACTGTTCTCCACACTTATTTATATCTTTCTTTATTATCTGACTACTAAAATGCTTAATTCCCTTCACCATTATAATATATTCTTTATTGATTCTTTAAAAAGCATCCTAAAACACAGGTATCGACGCTGCCTTAGTTTACATTTGTCTTGCAAGACTAAAAAAAAACAGAGAGAGAGAGAGAGAGAGAGAGATCATTAATGACCATAAGAATATTAGAATTGAAATTTATCAATATCACATTTTAAGAAGGATGGTAAGAACCAAACGGATATCACTATGTTGATGAATGAATGGAGTTCTGTTTCCGTTTGAAAGAAATCACAGTATTGCAAGAACAACCAGCTTGAGCATTGGTAGAAACGGGAATTTATCCGAGGAAGAGAAAGTTGATTGTCACACTGTGACACCATCACCTGCTTCAATAGAGTCATTTTTAAGATTTTATTGATTAAGCTAAGCATGTCAACCGATAAGCTAATTTAGTGACCCACACACGGGCCAAACAATTTTTTACCCTCAACCCCAAAATTCCACTTCCCTCTTCAAACCTCTCTCGCTTGCCTCCGCATCACTCCCATTTCCACCCTTCTCACTGGCGGTGATAGATTACCAGCCAATGTAGTAGTTCAACTCAACAAGCTAAGTGAGTTCAACAAGAAGAAGCTTGCAGATATTTTATTCTTCGACCGACGGCAATGGACCACGATAGGAACTGAAGATTCATTTTTTGAAATGGTTTCACTGAGACCAGGAGTGATCTACACATAAACAAAAGGAGCTTGAAGCTTAGCCCCTTGCGCGATATGTTTGAGGAAGTTGATATATATGGAAGGCAAGGCTAACCCAGATGGAACTAAGCCATCTGCCGATAGGTTTAGGTGACCCTGATATGACAGATGAAGGAGAAATTGTAAGCTGCCATTTTGGAATAGGTTTTGGAATGAAATTTGCATGGTTGCTCCTATAATGCTGTTCTTGGCTCTTGGCAAGATAGAGCAAACTGTAAAGGAAAATCTTTTGGCGCTATCTTGGATTTACATGGAATGCAGGTTGTAGCAGGAAGGAAACAAGAAATTACATGGTAAAAGGCCTACACGTAGTTTGTTTTTTATTTTTGTCTGAACAGGTTCATAGTTTGTTTGTGAGAGTGAGAGTGAGAGTGGGGCTTACAAGTTGTGACAAGATTACTGTAAATACTCAAAATCAATCACCATGTAGGGAATGGGGCTTAAAAGTACATAGGGAGTAAGTGTTTTTTCTTTCTTTCCCTGTTTTGTTTTATGCGTAGCAAAAATTTGCATCCAAATCTTTTGGATGATTAAAATTTTCAATAACCCAAAAGAAAAGCCCAAATCTGCTTAAACTTACGACTTCCACTAGTTTTCTGATAGCAAGCATGTCGCCGATGGACTTGTTTAATTACACCCTTCTTATATGTAAAGAAATACTCAGAAAATTACAGATGTTTAGCAATCTTGGCTGATATAGCATGCGTACATATAAATAATTAGTATTTTTCATAAAGATTTTGCTTTTTAGAAAGCTACCAGGAGGACAGCAAATTTAAGTGGTGTCCTTGACTAGTGGCTTTTTCCTCTGGACTCATACATCGGGTTGTTAACTCCAAGTCTCCGTCTAAAATTTAATATTTCTTTCGTAGTTGTATAATTTCCATGACAAGTCGACTCAGCTCCAAGTCTTCGTCGTTTGTGTTTTTCCTTTTTCCTTTTGCTTTATTGCTTGATTATCTCATCATAATTAGAATCATCATTTTATACATCAATAATTTGAATGTTTAAACCGTACAAATGATTTCTAAGAAAATAAAATATTATTAATTTCATGATTAGTTTTTTTAATCTATAATTTTATTTAAATTAAGAAATTGTTTTTGGAAAATGATTTGGTGAAATTTTTAATCTATAAAATTTTATAAAAAGTGATTTTAATCTATAATTTCCTATTATATACAAAAAGGATTAAGTCAAATTAATTTCTCAATTTTTATAAAATAAAAAATCAAATTCTTTCATAATTGAGGGTATGCAAGAGCAGTACTTGAATTCAAATTACGTGCTTACATTTATTTGTTTAATCAAAAACTATTTTTTATTTTTATTTTATTTTAATTTTAATTTTAAATTTGAATTGGAAATTTTCATTATTAGTTAAAAATAGGGTCAATTATACTCGCCTTAGAATTAGGTTATTACTATTTCAATCATCCAATTATTTTTGTTAATTACTCAAACATTAAATTCAATTTTATTTTTTATATTTTCCTTATTCTTTATCTTTTTCCCAAATTTTTTATCTCTTCTCTTTCTTTTCACCTTCTCTCTTTTAACCTAAAAATTTTAACCGTTGCTTCCCTTAAAGATGTTGTTGTTGTTTTCGTCGAACTACTGCCAACAAACTCAAAAGTAGAAAAACATTTCAAAATCAATCCACATCACCAATGGGGTTAGAGATCGAAGCACATAATTTTTAAAGCTTTTAAAGTGGCCTCACAACTTTTGTTTTTTGTTTTTTTTTTTGTTTTGTTTTTTAGAAACCTAATAGTATAGATCTAAAAAGGAGATTTTAGACTTCACTTTGGTGGTTTTGGATCTACAGTCTAATATAAAAAGAGACGTCAAATGACAACAATGAAAAGCGAAGTTTGTGAATAAGAATAATAAATACTTAAATCATAATAGAACAATTCTTTCTGTTTTTATATTTTTAAAAATTATATGAAATTTTAAAATTATGTATATATTTTTTTCTTTATTTTTATATATATTTTTATATATTTTTTCAAATTTTCAAAGTTTATATTTGAAAAAAAGAAAATCTAAAAGTTGTACAAAAGAAATGTCACTTGGCAGTTTTTATTGGCTAACAAAACTATCAATTTTTTTGAGGTCTGTTCAAAAATTGGACGAAAACCATAACTAAACAATCTTTTAGGTATTAAATTGGAAAAAAAAAAATAATTAAAGTGAGAAAACAAGTTTACTTCAGGAATGAATTAAACTTTTCGTTTAATAATTTTATATGTTTTATAATTAAAAAAATGATAATTTCAAAATAAATTCTCAATTTAAAAAAAAAATCCAAAAACCAGCACTAATTAAGATAAACAATCCATGATAATGAATTTCTTTTGACAATACCATCAATCCCTCGCATTTAATCTCCAATAATTAACTTTCTTTTGTTTTCAAATGAAAATGATAAGCCGGAAATTAGAAAAAGTTTTAGATTCAATAAGTAAACTGAGTCTGTCATAAATGTATCACAAAATTGCTTCATAAAACTCACTAAGCATGGCTTCAATTAACCAAAACATCGATTGATTGACCCCTTGTGCAATAAGGCATTCACAGAAAAATTCATCTGAATCAAACCTTTGTCAAAGTAAATTCCCGTAACAGAACAAAAATAGATTCATCATATCTAGCATAAAAGAACAACAATTTCGTCATAAATCTTAAAAAACTGAATCTATTCTCAAAGTACTAGAATTACTCATAACTGATCATCAGAGATGGTGTGGGAGACTTTGCAGTTGTCCATCATAGTGGCTTTTCTTGAACCTTCAATTTCATGGAGAAATTAAGGTCAGAGTAGAATCTTAGATATCTTGTAATGAGTTGGATTCCAACATAAGTGGATGAACATCTGATTCCGATGTAGATGTTATGCTGCAATTCAGAAAATGTTCTGTTGAGAATGAAGTGAAATCCCAACTCTAAGCCGATTTTCTTACAATGACCTCAGCTTGTTTAAGCTGATCAGTGTGGATGTTGTCACCTTGTCGAGTTCTAAGTCTCTCGAGTTCCATGGCCACTTATTTCATTGTTGGTCTATATCTCCCATCTAAGTTCAAGCATCTTTTTGCAAGTTGATCAACTGCTATTACTTCATCCTTTTGATTGTCCTTCCCAATTTTAGCATCAATATTATCTAGCAGTTGGTTTTCTTCCATCAACAACATAAAATACGAGGCTAAGCCTCTCTTTTCTTGTGATCTGAATGTCGAGATTGCCTTTTTTCCGGTTAAGAGCTCGACAATAAGCACTTCGAAACAATAAACATCACTATTTTTAGAAAATTGACTTGACTGGAAATATTCGAGATCTAAGTACCCAAAAGTCCCAAGCACCTGAGTCATCAAGTGAGTTTGATCAATGCTGATTGATCTAGATGTTCCGAAGTCTAATACTTTCGCTCGGAACTTTTCATCTAGTAGTATGTTACTAGACTTGATATCTTGGTGATAAATGGGGATGGATGCAGATGAGTGCAAGTAAGAAATCGCACTAGCAACTTCTGCGACAATGCGTAATCGAATATCCCACGACCTTGGCTACTCTTCATTTTGATCATGGATGAGACGAGAAAGGGTTCCATTGGGGATGAATTCATAGACAAGGAGGGGGCACTTCGGTCTCCAAGCAACAGCCTAATAGCTTGACAATGTTTCTGTGATCAATTTGAGAAAGAATAAAGGTCTCATTGATAAATTGTTCAAGATACCCTTCGTCTACGGTCTTGGACTTCTTTACTGCAACAATTCTCCCATCAGACAACATTCCTTTAAAAACCATGCCTTGGCCACCACAACCCAATATTCTGTTCTCATCATATTGATCAGTAGCTATTTCTAACTCTTTAGAATTGAAGAGTTTAGTTATATCCAGACCACCTCCATTTGAAGACATCTTTTTCTGGAACAATAATCCACCATTTCTTTCGAAGAGTTTTTGTTTGAGTTTAATGTACTTTCTTTTCTGCAGTATCTTATAAAGCCACCATACTCCGAGAATTAGAAACAAGAGCACCATACTTAAGCCAATACCTGCATGAGATCCAAATAAATATGTAAATGCCACTTATTTGAGTAACTCCTAGCATCGTTAGTGTTACCATTTAAGCTACCGTTTGAATAAAATTTAGATGGGCATATCTTTTGCCACATGAATCACGATGTTGTATATATTGCTCAATATTTGAAAAATGGATGCATAAAGTTCTTAATTATCTACAAGTCACTATTTGATTCTTAGCAAATGATGGGAATGTTGTTCAACCCTAAATGGAAATCACAAGCAATCGGGCAAGTAAAGTTGATATCATCAGACAATGTAATCGTAATAATGAGAAAAAAAAAACTAAAATAAACATACAATACAGCAGGGATATATAAATATCTCATTTATATAATACGAAACATATATTAATATTAAAATGTATATAAACATAATAGTAACACACAAATTGGAAGGAAAAAAAAAATTAAACTACTGTTAATATTTTCAATATTTATTTATATAAATTATATTTTTGGACATATGTAAAACTTAAAATAGCTTTCAAGAATATCAAGATATTATTGTTTCACTACACCAAAACTGGCTTTTAGTGGCGTTTTTAGCGGCGTTTGGATAAAAAACGCCGCTAACGATCGATCATTAGCGGCGCATTACGGAAAACGCCGCTGAAAATAAGCATTAGCGGCGTTTTTGAGAAAGCGCTGCAAAAAACCTAAGCCCAACGACGTCGTTTTCTGAGCTTTCAGGGATTTAGAGGCGTTTTTGGAAAAGCGCCGCAAAAAAACCTAAGCCCAACGACGTCGTTTTCTGAGCTTTCGGGGATTTAGCGGCGTTTATAAGAAAGCGCCGCTAATGCTCAGGGCTTTAGCGGCGTTTTTGGGAAAGCGCCGCAAAAAAACCTAAGCCCCACGACGCCGTTTTCTAAGCTTTCGGGGATTTGGCGGCATTTTTAAGAAAGCACCGCTAATGCTCAGGGCTTTAGCGGCGTTTTTGAGAAAGCGCCGCAAAAAAACCTAAGGCCAACGACGCCGTTTTCTGAGCTTTCAGGGATTTAGAGGCATTTTTGGGAAAGCGCCGCAAAAAAACCTAAGCCCAACGACGCCGTTTTCTGAGCTTTCGGGGATTTAGCGGCGTTTTTGGAAAAGCACCGCTAAAAATATTTTATCTTAATTGGTTTATTCATATTAAATAAAATTTAATTTATTTCTAATTGAATATTTAAAATCTTCAGAAAAAAAATAATGACACGTAGAAATAATTTGAAATAAAACACATGGAAAAATTAGAATATTATTATTTAAAATAATTGTAAAAGAGATAATAATAAATTTGTTTAGGGTTTTTGGTTTAGGGTATATGATTTATTTAAGATTTAAGGCCGGTTTAGGAGTTCATATTTTAAGGTTTAGGGAGTATGGGTTTAGGGATTATGGATTGGGGGTTGGGATTTAAGGTTTAAGGGTTAGAGGGTTAGAGGTTTAGGGATTAAAAGTTAGGGAATCAGGGGTCGAGTTAGGGTTTTGGGTTTAGGTTAATTATTTTTTAATTTATATTTTAAATATGTTCTTATATAATTGTAAAAGAGATAATAATAAATTTTTTTAGGGTTTTTAGTTTAGGGTATATGGTTAATTTAAGATTTAAAGCCAGTTTAGGAGTTCATATTTTAAGGTTTAGGGAGTATGGATTTAGGGATTATGAATTAGGGATTATGGTTTAAGGGTTGGGATTTAGGATTTAGGGATTAGGGGTTTAGGGGTTAGATGTTAGGGGTTAAGAGTTAGGGATTTAAGGTTTAGGGATTCAGGGGTCGAGTTAAGGTTTTGAGTTTAGATTAATTATTTTTTTAATTTATATTTTAAATATGTTCTTATATAATTGTAAAATAGATAATAATAAATCTCATATATTGAAATTACGAGTATAGTTTAAATTATTTAAGAGATATATAATAGATAGATTTTATATGTATTGAATGGTTAATTTAGAGGGTTTAAGGTTAAGGTTTACTTGAGATTTGTTAAATGATAAAATTTTATACAATTAATTAATGCTTTTATATTTAAAAAGATGTAATCTAAACCATTTGATATATTTAAATATTAGTTTAAATAGAATTAATAAATAAGTTAAAAAAAGTAATAGATTGATATGGATATTTATGTATAATTATTTATTTTGGAGAGGACCAAATTATAAGAAAAAAATACAAAAATAAAAATGAAATAAAAATGATATGGATATATAGGTAATTATTTAATTTAGATAATTCTAACTTAATAATTAATTACAACCATTTTATCATTTGTTTTCTTATTAAAATATACAATATTTTATTTTGAGAGTACTTTTTATTTTAATTTATAAAAAATCAATTTATAAAAAATAAAATAAAAAATTTTTAGCATAGCAAAACGGCGTCATTTTGTTCAAAATGAAATAATATTTTGCGGCGTTATAATAAATCAATTAATAAAAGCCAAAATAGCAAAACTACGTCATTTTGTTCAAAATGAAAAAATTTTTGCGGCTAAAGGTAAGCAATAGCGGCGTTTTTTATAAAAACGCCGCAAAAAATAAATCAATTTATAAAAATAAAATAAAAAGTTTTTAGCATAACAAAACGGTGTCATTTTGTTCAAAATGAAATAGCGGCGTTTTTTATAAAAATGCCGCAAAAAATAATTCAATTTATAAAAAATAAAATAAAAATTTTTAGCATAACAAAACGGTGTCATTTTGTTCAAAATGAAATAGCGACGTTTTTTATAAAAACGCCGCAAAAATAAATCAATTTATAAAAACAAAATAAAAAATTTTTAGAATAGCAAAACGGCGTCGTTTTGTTCAAAATGAAAAAAATTTTGTGGCGTTTTTCATAAAAACGCCGCTAAAGGTAAGCAATAGCGGCGTTTTTTATAAAAATGCCGCAAAAAATAAATCAATTTATAAAAAATAAAATAAAAAATTTTTAGCATAACAAAATGGTGTCATTTTATTCAAAATGAAATAGCGGAGTTTTTTATAAAAACGCCGCAAAAATAAATCAATTTATAAAAAACAAAATAAAAAATTTTTAGCATAACAAAACGGTGTCATTTTGTTCAAAATGAAATAGCGGCGTTTTTTATAAAAAACGCTGCAAAAATAAATCAATTTATAAAAAATAAAATAAAAAATTTTTAGAATAGCAAAACGGCGTGTTTTTGTTCAAAATGAAAAAAATTTTGTGACGTTTTTATGAGAAACGCCGCTAAAAGTAAGCAATAGCCGCAAAAATAAATCAATTATATAAAAAACAAAAAATAAATCAATTTATAAAAAAGCAATAATGGTGTTTTTTCTTATAACGCCACAAAATTCATTTTACCTAGAAAAAAATTTGGCGCTGATTTTTCCCAAATTTCCCCCCTAAAACCCCTAACTTTGCAAACAAAATGAAAAAAAGAAGAGGAAAATGGAGGTACCAAAGACGATTCAGCACAGAACCTCTCCAATCTACTTACGAGTTCTACCGTTTGTTTCCCTGGAAAATATATGAGACTTAATATTTTTATTTTGTTAGTTTATTTGTGTGTATTTCATCTTGTTGTGTTCATTACTCAGATCCCTATCGCTTTTATTTCTGTTCCATTTTTCCTCTTTATTTTCTAATTTTGGGTATTATTTACTCAGATCCCCTTTCTTTTTATTATTGTTTTTTTTCTCTTATATTTTAGCTAGAAATCGACGATGCCAGAAGAAGTTAGAAATCGACGATGCAAGTTACTGCTGGTCTCATTGCTGCTGGTAACAAGTTATTGCTTAAAATTCATGGTAACAAATCTACTTCAAAGGAAGTTATTCATATTCCTTCGTATAGAAGCGAAGTTATTTACGGTGGAACTTGGTTCTCCAGCTCTCGTAAGTTTGTTCCCAGTTTTGTATTTGCCATCTATACCAGGTTTACCTCTCTTGCTTCTCTTCGTCTTCATCTTCCTTTCATTTATTCTACCAAAAACGCCTCTTACTTGTCATTTTTTTTCTCACATATCGTGCAAGACTCATTTTTCTTTCTTTATGCTCTAGTCTTAACAATGCACTTCAACTGTTCGATATAATGCTTCTTTATACAATTTGTTTCTGGCTTTCAGGTGGTGTTGTCTGTAAGATGTTGAAGCAAACGATATGGAAGGTGTTGAGCAAAAGGGTAGTTTCAGATTCTGGTGATAAACTTCTTTTGCCTTGTTTGTACTTGCCCACGACTTCTTTTCACGCTGGACAGGTAGGTACTCTTTTTTTTTTCTTTTAACTCTTACTTCAGTTTTTTTTTAATGGATACCCAACTGTTATTTTATTAAATAATAAATCTTTAATAATAAACCTAAATTTATGGCATTTAAAAATGAAAAGGTTATGATGTTAAGTCCCATGTTGAATATCAAGGTTCACTTCATGATGTATGTACATATACCTACTTTTATTATCATATAGGAAAAGCTTTGATGAGGGATTAGAGATAAGAGGGGATAAGAGGGGATGAGAAATCTTGGCCGGCCAACCATTTACTAAATGAAAAAACTATTTCTTTTTTGATGCTAAAATAAAGTAACATATTTATTTTCATTTGTAAATTTCCGTTGCACTTCCTCTATACGAACTTGGAGAATTGTAAGTTCTAACTTTCTTTAGTTCTTTGTAGGGGCTGTACATGATTGTCTTTACAAGTCACCCTTGAAATTATAACAACAATTGGTTTATGAATTTGGCAGATACATTAACAGTTGTGCATTAAGTGGTGAGATCCCCTCAACATTTGCTAAACTTAAAGAACTGCGAACTGTGTAAGAAAGACTCCCTAATGTTTATATAGGAGATTTCAAGGGAACTCTTTTGAAGGTCCAATACCATCCAGTTTAGGAAATCTAACCTCATTGACTTCTTTGTAAGTAGAGATATTTTGCTTTTCTGATAGTACTCCTACCACCGAATGACTCTCTTCCTTTGTTATTTACTGGTAACAAATCTTATATTTTAGTTTAAAATTCATGGTAGTTAGTTACTGCTGCTGGTCTCATTGCTGATGGTAACAAGTTGGGTTTTGGTATCTTATTTGAATTATTTGTAGAATTTGAATCATAAAAACATTGTCAAGTATCTTGGATCATTGAAGACAACAAGTTGGGTTTTGTAGTCTCTGTCTGGAATTCTTGCTCTGAAGTTTGTCTATTTTATACGAGTTGAGTTTTCATGATTTGCTGTTGCATTGTTTCTTCTGTTCTTTGTTTTGTTATTGGAACTATTTCCAATTGTCTGGTTTACTTGAAATCCGATATTTGATTAAAGGGACCAAATAGAGAGCACAAGTGAGAGCGAATGCAGTGCAAGTGATGAAGTGCTTGTTGTTCCTTATGATAACTTAGCACCTATGTCTTGTGGTAATATTTTCTCATTATTCTTCTACTTGTGAATTTATTGTATTCCAAATATAGCATCAAGAAAAATATAACAGTACATTAGAGTTCAGCTTGTATAATTTGTTTGGATTCTTTCTATCTTGAAGCAAATATTACTGAATCTAAGCAGCTTTTGGATAAGCTTGTTGTGGTGAAGTATAATGGAGCTTTGGGAAAGAATATGGGTTTCGGTGGTCCCGAGTAAGCAATTATCTAACTTCTAGAAGTTTGATACTTATTTTTTTTTCCAAGAAAAGAGAAGCATTTCTTGATGATTCCATAGTTATATATTAAAGACTTGCCTCTACATAAATGAATATAGTTTCTGTGACATACATATATTTATATATGCTTTTTATATATGCCTCTACATTCATATATTTATATATGCTTTTTAGATTGTATTGTGCCAAATAAAGAGAATAAAAGTTTTAATTATTGATAGATTCTGCTGCTTTTTTATGTACTTTTTATTAAATCACTCTTTAATCAAATGTAGAATTATAAAATTATTAAACTATAAATAATTATCCTTATATAATTTATCATTTTAGTAAATTCTCCAACTATCAAAACAGATCACTCCACCATCCCACGTCAAAATTTTGTTAAGGGTAGGAGTTGAGAGAGGTAGATACTTTGATGAATATTTTCTTTTACATGATAATTATATACTTCTTTAAGTTTGTTTTGGATGTTGGGACAGTGTCAGTTGATGCCGAAATTTGATAGTGCTGCAAATTGAAGTGTTTAACTGCTGCAAATTGAAGTATTTAGTTGCTGGAAATTGAGATGTTTTATCGCTGTAATTGAGGTGTATAAATGTTGTTAATTGATATGTTTAAGTGCTGCAAATTTAAGTGTTTAAATGCTGTAAATTGAAGTGTTTAAGTGCTGCAAATTGAAGTGTTTAGTTGCTGGAAATTGAGATGTTTTATCGCTGTAATTGAGGTGTATACATGTTGTTAATAGATATGTTAAGTGCTGTAAATTTAAGTGTTTAAATGCTGTAAATTGAAGTGTTTAAGTGCTGCAAATTGAAGTATTTAGTTGCTGGAAATTGAGATGTTTTATCGCTGTAATTGAGGTGTATAAATGTTGTTAATTGATATGTTTAAGTGCTGCAAATTGAAGTGTTTAAGTGCTGCAAATTGAAGTGTTTAGTTGCCGCAAATTGAGATGTTTTATCGCTGTAAATTGAAGTGTTAAAGTGCTACTTTCCATTGTCACCTCCCCCATTTCCTTATGCATCAATAACTATATTAATGAAATCAAGTACTACAATTATATATTATTATAGATGGGGGTTGGAGAATACGATCAAAGGGAAAACATCAGATCCAAGCAGTGGCTTCTTAGACACCCAACGTTTTGGACAACCAAACATGACCACAACTTTTAAACCTACATGTTGAGGTTGCCACACACAAGTCCCTTCCTTTTTTCAGTTTATGTGCTATGTGATGATTGTGTTTTAAAATTTAACTTGTTTTAGTTCCTTACATTCTTATAGGATTCACACTCAAGGAGCAAGAAACATCTCAGTAACTCATTGGGATCGAGTAGTCAAAATTCAGAATCAAGTGACACACAAGAGCTAGATTTGGAGCTTGGACTGTCACTGTAATCAGTAATTTTTTTTTTTTGCTACTTTAAATGCATGCTCATGGAACTGCATTTTATGCTTTCCTAGAATTGTAAGTTCAAATAAGGTGTTGATCTGCAATTTATAGATTCAACTTGAGCAAGTTGATATGAACTAGTTTCAATTTTTTTAAAAAAAAAATTGAAAGGAATGTTATGTAATCAAAGGCAATTTGACTTGCTGCATGAGATATAGTGAAAAACATTTATCTTCTTGTTCATGAATTTCCATTTTAATACGTCTTCAAATTAAATTATACATTTCTTAATTGGTGGAATCTCACTTTTGCTGTTGCTGCAATCTTTAACCAAAGAATGATGTATGTACTGATAACAGTTCTAAAGGATTTGTTTAAGCAAGTAAAGGGATTGGCGTTTTTATAATAATTTAGGATAGGAATGGAGCAAATCTAAAGAATGGAGTGGCATTTTTATAATTATTTTTTTTTTATTTTTTGTGACCATTAGTGGCGTTTTTGGAGAAAGCGTCGCTAAAGGTCTTGTTTTTTAGCGGCGCTTCAGGAAAAAGCGCCGCTAAAGGTCTTGGTCTTTAGCGGCGTTTGTGGGAAAAGCACCGCTAAAGGTCATTGTCTTTAACGGCGTTTTTGAGAAAAGCGACGCTAAAGGTCTTGGTTTAGCGACACTGTCGTCAGCGGCATTTTTTCCGGCGCTTATCAAAGAGCCGCAAATACTTTTAGTGCCGCTAAAGGCCTTAAAAAGCACCGCTAAAAGTCTGTTTTGGTGTAGTGTTTATGATAAAATCATAAAATTAATTAAAATTAATTTTTTTACTGTGGCTTTTTCTTTGAAAAAAGATTATCTAATAGTACAACTTTTTAATTCATGTAATATAAAAATGAATGTGCATCATACTATATATTTTTTTACTTCAATTAATGCAATTTATGATTTATAAAAAAAAAATTATTCAAGGTAAATTATATTGTTTAGTCACTTTAAATAGAGGTCATTCCTATTTTAGTCACTTCAATTTTATTCTTAATTTAGTAACACAAGATAAAAATTGATCAAATTGGTCACTCCACCATTAGATGATAAAGGAAGACATATATCACCCTCCAACTTGAGGGGGAGTGTTGAAGTTGGTAATAAGTTGTTATAGCATCTTCTAGTATTTAGGGATTAGTTCTTTGTAATTAACAATTAAAATACGTAATAAGTATGCTAGTTAGTTACTACGTACCATTACATAACAATCAAGCTGTAGCAACAAGAATGACAAACTTGAAGCATTTTATTTTCTCTCATCTTTTCAATCAATATCTTAACAGAGTTAGGCTTTAAAATTCTAGCAGAGCCAAAATCAGAGACACGAGCTTCATAGTCCAAATCCAAGAGAACATTGTTGCTAGAAATGTGTCGATGAACTATATGTTGTGAATGGCCATGATGCATATAATACAAAGCATTAGCCAATCCTTTAACAACACTTAGCCTCTTCTTCCAGTCCAATTCCTTAGCCTGTTCATTGTTGCTTAGCACCATTCTCAAACTTCCCCTTTCCACAAGCTCATAAACTAAAAAAAAAAAAAAATGCTTTGGATGTGAACAAAAATCGGTGCTCCCCACGGAGACACACTAGGGCAAATGAACCCACGATCTAAAAGCTCTTGAACATGAGCCTTAAGCTCCACAAGCTCCTAGAGGTCTCAGTACATCTTATTTCCGCCAGGATGCATAGCATAAGGGCTATTATGCGCCTCCTCTGTATGGTCTGTCTCAAACCAATATCATTCGGAACACATATTGTTCTATAGAAACAGAGTACCCCATCACTGTTTAGTCCAGAATTCGTAGTACTACCACCCTCAATCTGCCTGAATCGAAGACCCATCCTCTAACTGCTCACCTTTAATCTGCTAAATCCATGACGGCTTAACTTGAAGCTCGGTTAATAAACTACCATTCATCAAATAAACTTAGGTGAGCAAATGTCGCCCTCAAATCAGTCATAGCCCTACAGCTCAGTGCATCAACCACCATATTGGCCTTACCAAGGTGGTACTCAATGGTGAAGTCATAGTCTTTAAGCAGATCAATCATTCTGCGCTGCCTATTATTAAGCTCTTTCTAAGTGAAGAGTTACTTGAGGCTCTTATGATCAGTGTAGATGATACACTTCTCACCATACAAATAATGCCTCCAGATTTTCAGTGCAAATACCACAGCGGCCAACTCTAAGTCATGCGTAAGATAATTTGCCTCATGGGTCTTAAGCTGACGAGATGCATAGGCCACCACATTACTATCCTGCACCAACACACATCCAAAACCGACATGTGATGTATCACTATAAACAGTAAACTCCTTTCCAGGCTCCGACTGTATCAGAACAGGGGCATTAGTCAGTACAATCTTGAGCTTCTCAAAGCTCTCTTGCTGTGTATTAGTCTAGTTAAACATCACACCCTTATGTAGCAACTTAGTCAAGGGTGCTGCAATCAATGAAAAACCCTTTACAAATCGTCAATAATATCCTGCCAATCATAGAAAACTGCAAATCTTAGACACATTCCTAGGCTACTTTCACTCCAATTCAACCTCATTCTTTCGAGGATCAACATGAATCCCTTCAGTCGAAACTACATAACCAAGAAATGTCTCCTCACGCAGCCAGAACCCTTACTTACTAAACTTAGCATAGAGTTGTTTTTCTTTCCAAGTTTAAAGAATAACTCAAAGGTGCTCATCATGCTCATCCTCAGTCCTCGAGTAAACTAGTATGTCATCGATGAATACCACCACAAATCGATCCAGATAAGGCTGGAACACTCGATTCATTAAATCTATGAAAGTTGCCGGGGCATTAGTCAGTCTGAATGGCATCGCTAGGAACTCGTAGTGACCATAACGAGTACTAAACGCCGTCTTATGAACATCAGCCTCTTTAACCCTTAATTGATGATATCCAGATCAAAGGTCAACCATAGAGAAAATCGAAGCTCCTTGAAACTGGTCAAACAGATCATCTATCCTCGGTAGGGGGTACTTATTCTTAATGGTCAATTTATTCAGCTACCTGTAGTCAATGCACATACGCATGGGTCCATCTTTTTTTCTTTACAAACAGAACCGGTGCTCCCCACGGAGACATACTAGGGCGGATGAACCCACGATCTAAAAGCTCTTGAATCTGAGTCTTAAGCTTCACAAGCTCCTTCGGTGCCATTCTATAGGGAGCGATGGGCACTGGAGCTGTATCAGAAAGGAGCTCTATCCCAAACTCCACTTCAAGATTCGGAGGTAAACCTGATAGCTCATTAGGAAAGACGTCCGGAACATCTTTTACCGTTCTAATATCCTTAACTATAGAGTCCCTAGAATCCAAAACACTTACATAGGCCAAGAATGTCTCACATGCCTTACGAACCAACTTCTCTGCCACTAGTGCAGATATCACATTAGATAAGTAGTTCTGATGTTCTTCGATCATGACTACCTCCATATCCTCCTCGACGATTTTTGCCTTCTCGACCAGGGCAGAAATATCTCACTCCCCCTACGGGGCTATCAGAACTCTCAAATTATCTCTGAGACCATCCTCAAAGCGGACACATCACTCATACTCAGATGCCACCATACCTCGCGCATAGCGGCTCAGTCTCAAAAACTCGGCCTCATACTCAGCCACATTAGGGTGACCCCAGTGACACCCCTGAAGAGCTCAGCTCTATTGGACCAGAGTCGTTTTGTAGTCGACTTTCGACCCCAAATCCAATATTAGGCCCAACGACCCTCTCCAAAATCCTTAGCATAGCCTGAGACAATGCATCGTCCCTAACCATGTAATCTTGAGACCCAGTCTAAGTAGCAGGCGACACTAGCGTCTCACTTATATCAAAATTTGGCAAACTGCCCAATAATGAGGACTTAGCTCGAGCCCCTCTACAGCCTTTACCTTGGCCTCTAGTACCCCATCCACGAGTACCTCTAGTGCTCATTGTCTAATTGAGTTTTATTGGTATTAACAATTTTATGCATCAGTTTACAATTTTAGTGTTTATTAACAGATATTTTATGAAAACAATATCAGAAGTGTAAAGTTTGTTTCATCCATCGCAGTGTCAATCAATGTCTATCACTTTTACTACAGTCTCATTATACAAGTGTTTTCAGTACAGTCTATCTATAGTAGTCTCAGTATATACTACCTATAGCAGTTTCAGGATATACTATCAAAGACAGTTTTAGTTTCAGTTTAAACAATTCACAGTTTCAGAAAACTTATTGGATCAGTGCCAGAGACTCGGTGTATCACACTTTCAGTAAATACATTTAGAAATTAGTTCTAAAAAATCACGTCTTAAAAACCCATCCACAGTCGAGTTTTGCAACCTGGCTCTGATACCACTAAATGTAACACCCCAAACCAGGCCTAGACATTATGGCCGAATTTGACGATGTCACAGTGTAGTGCTTTTCGAAAAATATGTCGTCGCTAAATTCCATTTTCTATTTAACCATTTTTTTCATTACCTTATGTTAATTTCAAATCGTGTCGTTCGTTTCCAAAATATTATTCATTTACAAATCGTTATTCAGTTTCAAAACTTTTTTTATTGCGGAAGCTTTTAAGCAGTTTGTATATTCATGGTATTTTTTATAAAATATTAATTTCATTTGAAAACCCGAGTTTTACCTAACACTAGCAGATTTAAATCATAAAACCGTATAAAAACAAAATTTAAACCAAAATTTAGAAAGACCATAATTACAGCAAAATACTCCCAAATAAAAGTGAAATCATAAATAGGTAGTAAACAGTGTAAATGAAGTCGTGTGGCCACCAATGAGTCCTTCGCTGCATTGATTCGCCTATATTTGAGGATTACCTATATAGATTAAACATAAGAGGTGAGTTTACATAAACTCTGTGTGTAATCTCTATACAAATGAACAGACAGTAAACAGATAATCACAGTCTAGGCTTAAGCCCTTTTCAATATCAGTATCAGTCTAGTTTGGGCCTTAGCCTATCTCAGTACAAAAACAATCATGCAGTAGGGCTTTAGCCCATCACAGTATCAGTAGCAGTAACAGATATGCAGTCTCAAAAATCTTACCCATCCAGCCTCTACAAACCATCTCCTTCCAACCTCACACTCTATGTGGGGATATAATCAACCCACCCATCCTTACACTCCAAGTAGTATCGAATGCAGCACTAAACAGTAGTTTGCAGCTAAGCTGTCAGTAAATTAGGCTCGAGGCCTTTCAGTCCACTTCCTCCGAACATTGTAATCCTCCAACGCAATGCAATGCAATATACAAATATGGAATACTATAACATAATATCATGCACGTAAACAGGGCATACAGTATCAAATTAGTGGGACATCAATAGCCTCAATCATATCAGTCATACAGTCATTTCAGTCAATTAGGGGTCTAGGTAAACTTACCGACCCTACAGTAGGTTCACAGTCGACTTGGGCGACTTGTGTAAACTTATCAGTCAAATAGTAAAAATGGGCCTACAAGCCCATGACGTTCGCTCGTGTGGCCCACATGCCCCAAACTGGCCTTAGCCTTGTGATCCATTTTATTGTAACCCGTGGTAGATAATTATTCATATGTGTCTCCACTATTTACTTATATGATCCTTCAAAACTGTCTACGTGGTCACTATTACTAAATTATTTGTATCTTAAGTTAAATAATTCTGAATTAAGATCCAAAAATTTTCCCTGAAACTAGACTCATATATCGTTTTATCATAAAATTTTCAGAATTTTTGGTTTAGCCAAAATGTACAATTTATTCTTTAAAGTTTCCTCTATTCTGCTGTCTCATAGTTTCGACCTTTCTGCACTAAAAATTAATTATCTTCTTGTACAGAATTCGGATGATGTTTCTGTTTATTTCTCCTAAAAATAGACTCATTCAGGATTTTAAACATATAAATTTTAACCCATAATTATTTCTATACAATTTTTAATAAAATTTCCAAAGTCAGGACAAGGGATTCCGAAATCGTTCTAACTCTGTCTCACTAAAATTCAAATATCTCATAATATGAAATTATTTTGCTTACTTCGTTTCTTCTATGAGAAACTAGACTCAAATATCTTTAATCTCATATTTTTTCATCCTCTAATTCATTTTCCACAATTTATGGTGATTTTTCAAAGTTGCCTTACTGCTACTGTCCAAACAGCAAGCAATTTTAGCTTTTCGCTGAATCCCTTATTTTTGTGTTTCAAGTACACACCTAGTTTTGTTTGATACTAAAATAGCCCTCGAGCACTTCAAATCCTATAATTGAACAAATAACACCATAATTAGTCTTACCTTGTGATTAATCAAAATCCCGAAACCAAAATACTTACTCATAAAACGATGAGCACTTACCGCAAAAACTTCAAATCGGTACGTTTACGAAAATCACGATGAGAGCCTTAATCCTCACGAAATGCTGCTACCAACACCCCAAAATTAGACTATTGAATACAAAATAATCTCTTAAAATAATACCCAACAACTTACTGAATTTGCACAAGTGCTGCTTAACGCTACGAAATCAAGAGAAAAGAATAGTTTAGGGGGGACAAGGGAATTTCGACAGTAGAGGAAAGAAAAGAAAAGATAATCGAGTAAGAAGAAAAGAAGAAAAAAAATTCGGTAGAGATGGGGGAGAGAAAATGTTAGAAAGATGGAGAGAAAAACGACTCTCTTTCTTTCGAAAAAGGAAAAAGTGATCAGATTTTAGATATTCTCCCCCATAATTCCCTAATTCATTCCTAAAATCGCTTACTCACTTCCCACTACACATCCACCACTCAGAAGCCCAATTCAGCACAACTCTTGCCAAAATTAGGAGCAAAAATACAACCTTTATAGTTCCAAAGATTCAAACCCATGACCTCCCTCACACCAACACTCCACTTATCCACCAAACCAACAAGCCCATTCTATTAATTATTTGTCAACTTTTACTTAAAAGTCTACTGACCAAAGATAAGGCTTATTTATAAAAATACCAAAATTTTACCAAGTCCTAGCTTGAACTTGGGACCTCCCAAACACTCCCAAAACACATAACCACTAAAACTAACAGATGTTTGTGTCATATATTCACAAGACCCAAAATTAAAATTTTGGGGCATTACAGTTCTAGTTCTTAAAGAATATATATGTCTTAGAATGCCTGAAAAACTTAAAAATCATCTTTTTGCGCAGTTTAGGGTGCAATCCCATGTAAATGACACAGGCTGTTACATGGTTGTATGGCAACCCGTGTGGAAATGGTCAACTTGTGTGGCTCTTGTAGATCGCTCTAATTTTCCGGTTTTCTCTCATTTTGCTCCTAAATACTCTTCTAAGTATAAAAACATAAATTTAAAATATTATAAGCATAAAATTTACCATTTACATCGAATAATCACCCAAAAATACATTAAGAATGAGGTTAAAACATGTTACTTTTAGCTCTTATCAATGTTATTCTCATTATATTGATCGGTAATTATTTCCAACTCTTTGGAACTGAAGAGTTTATCTTCATCCAGACCACATTCATTTAAAGACATCTTTTTTTGAAACAATAATCCGCCATTTCTTTCAAAGAGTTTTTATTTGAGTTTAATATACTTTCTTCTCTGTAGTATGTTATAAAGCCACCATACCCGACAATTAAAACAAGAGCCCTATACTCAAGCCAATACCCGCATGAGATCCAAATAAATATGTAACTTAAATGATTAGCTCCTAAAATCGTTTATGTTACCATTTAAACTACTATTTTAAATAAAATTTAGTTGGACATGTCTCTTGTTATATGATGTTGTGTATCTTATAAAAAAAATATTGTTTTTAAAGATGTTATAATGCTCTGTTTGAGAATTTAGATTTGAAAATTTGAACTTAAATTTGGAATATTATTTAAATTATAAGGATGAAATGCATATTATGGATAAATTAATTTAGATTTAATCTAATTTATATTAGAAAAGATATATACAAAGATTTATCAAATCCAAAAAATTTTAAAGATTTTGATGAATTATATAACCTAGAGTTGTCATATCGATTGAGCAAATAATTATCATCCAGGGAGATATTGAGAACTTCTAAAAGGGTGTTGCTTAAGAATGCTTTGGGGGTGTTAAAGTGGTATTACAACGAACGAAAAAGTGGCTGCTAATGTACCAAAAGGATATGGAATGCTTATGTTTCCGCAGTTGCTTTCACATCCAGCTTTTGCTCAGGCTGCTACTGAAGTTGTTATAAGTGTCACCATAACTGCAAACACAGCAAGCTCCTTAAACATGCAACCAAACCCCGTCACCCCTCTCTCGGCTTATATAAATTAATCTATAGAATAACTTGTAGGAACAACTTATGTAAATAATAATTGTTAGGCCCTCTCCTTTTTATTGATAAATTTATTATTATTTTTAAAATTTTTATCTCCAATATTTTTTAAGTAAAATACAATAATTTCAACATTGAAAAGTTGAAAATTATTTGCTAAGTATTGTATGATAAAATATATTTTTGGTATAGTTAGATACTATCAAATCAATATTTCATTATCCAACTATTAGCATATGTTGGTATGAAATATTATGACCAAAGTTTTTAGAACTAGACCAGTGGTCGAACCAGTCAAACCTCCAATTCATCAATTCGACCAATTTAATTAAAGAAAATATTTAAAAACAAATAATTAAATAAACTAAAAAAATTGGTTCAACTACCCAATTCCCTAGTCAACAAGTATAATAGCTTTCTCCGAACTAGTATCTTTGCCAATTTTGGTTTAAATAATTGATCGACTAATCTAGTCCAGTTTAATTTTTTATAATTTTATATGTTTATATTAATTTTAATATTTTTGAATCTGATTTTTTTTTGTAAGTTTGTAAGAATTTTATATGTTTTTATAAAAATTTAAATATTTTAAATATGTTTTAGTTATTTTATATTTTTTATAATTTATTAGAGTTTATTAAGTTTTTATTTTATAATGACCTATAATTTTTTTATCTTATATAAATTTATATGTATTTATATTTAGTAATTTTTATAATTTCTATAGTCTTTTCTAATTATTTTATTTTTTTAAATATTTTGTATGGGAAAATATTAAATTAAACCAAAAGTTATCACGTATCACCATCTGATTGGCATGTCAATTTATTTTAACTATCAACATGGTCAATCATGGGTTCCGTTAATGATGGGGCTTAATTAATTATTTTAATTAATGGTAAAAATTCAATTGGGTGTGAATTTAATACAAATGATTAATTAATTTTTTTACATTTTCTTAAGAGTTTTTTACCTATAAACTTTTATTTAATTATAATTAAAATTAATTAATTTTTTTATTTTCTCAATTTCTTCATGTATATCAAAATAACAAAAATATTCTAAACTAGGTTTTAAAGTTGTTATTTTCCAAATTTATTAATTCTCAATCATCAAATATTATCCCATAAATAATCACTTTATACCTCGAATGTTAATTTAAATATTACGAATAATTGCTGAGTAAATAAAAAAGTCGTAGTTTCATTAATCTATAATTTTCAACTTCACTATGAGATGAATTTTTTCCTTACAAATTCCAAATTAAAGTATATGAAAACAGACATTGAAACTTTCAAGTCTTTATTCCCACTTCCATTTTGGCAACCTCTCAACATACATGGAAAGATAAGAGTGTGAATGGTATTAAGAGAGAAGCCATCTTTGTTGTCTTATATACAAAACAAGCCATGGTTTTGATTGTCTTTTGATGTTGATTGTAGTAAAATTAAAAAACATTGAATCTTTTAAGTCATTATGTTACTCTGAAGCTGCCACATCATGTGGAATAAAATGCAACTGGTTTTATACTTTTCCACGCCATTATTAATCCACCATTCTTCACGGCAAGAGGGTTATTAGAGAGTAAAGGGTAGAGTGGCCCAACACCTTGTGTCTCCTTTCCCCAAAAAACACGCCTTTCATTCTACTACCAATTTTTATTACTTATATTTTTTGGTAAAAGTATTACAGAAACTCTTTATAAGGAGGTGAATTACATTTTGACTCCTTTATTCTTGTATATTATATTAAAGAGCAAATTAGTCCTTTCTGTTTAAAATTTCATTCATTTGTACTGTTAAAAGTTGGTGTGGTTGATGAAATAACTAAAGAATGGCATGTGACATGCCATGTGTATATCATATTGATATACATGGACTAATTTTTTATAGCAAAAATAGATGAAATTTTCAACGAATACTCTAATTTGCTCTTTGATTTAATTTATAGGGATTAATTTGTCCATTATTTAAATAAATGAACTCCTAGTGTAAAAACCCCTATGATACTTTTACCATCATTTTTTAATGGAATATATGAGTAATTATTAAATTCTATTTATTTTTATTTTGAGAAATAGTAATTCTCTTCATCATAAAAGTTTAGTGGAGGAGAGATATATCAAGACCACTAAATTAGTAGTATCAAATAATCACCAAAGATATGTCTGCTACCCTAGCACGCTTGTGTCTGCCGCCTCTGGCAAGCTTTTAGGTTTTCTTTTTTTTTTTTAGGTTTTATTGTTTTGTCCGTCTTCTTTTCTTGATTCCTGCGCTTCTGTTTCTGGAAAAAGTATGGAGAATTAATTAGCCCAATTAACAATTAATGAAGAGGAGGATGATGTTATTCAAATCCAAGAAAATCCTGGAACAGAAAGAACAGAGGAGTTTCTTCAAATGGTGGGGTGCTTTCTTACAGCAAGTATAATTCATTTTCCAGCCATGAAAAGTACTATGGTAAATCTGTGGCATCCTGTTCGTGGAGTTCGTATCCGAGATCTAGGGGAAAAAAGGTTTTTATTTCAATTTTTTCATTATATGGATCTAGAAAGGGTTTTGAAAGGCTCCCCATGGACATTCAACAATCATCTGTTGATTCTTTATAAATTAAGGTGGGAGGAGGATCCCATACAGGTCCCTTTAGTGTTGACCCCTCTTTGGGTTCAGATTCATGAAGTACCTATTGGTTTGTTTTCTGAAAACCTAGCAGTTAATCTGGGGAATTTTCTGGGAAATTTTATGAAATATGATGCGTCTAATTTAGGGAAGGAAAATAGGAATTTTATGAGGATTAGGGTCCAAGTTGATATCAGACGTCCTTTGAAAAGAAAGAAGCTACTCGAATACCGGGGGAGAAAGTCTTATGTCCGATTTAAATATGAAAGATTGACACTATTTTGTTTCTATTGTGGAAAATTGTGTCACAATGATTCTTTTTGTGAGGCAAAAATGTTGATTGGAGTGGAAATCGCAAAAATGGGGTAGGACTTATCAATAAGAGCACAGTCCCGAAGAGCTCTGTCTATGAATAGTGTCTGGCTACGTGAAGATGGGGAGGGGCTATAGATGGAATTCATGAAGGAAATAGGGGTTTTGCAAGGGGATTACAGAGAATGGAGCACAATAAGAGTTATGGGAAGGCAGTTGATCCAATTCTGGGCTTTAATGTGGAAGGTGGCTCCCTGTGTGAAGATGAAAAATAGGTTAATTCATTGATGGACCATGGCCATTATGCGATGGATCATGATTTGGAGGACGTGGCTTTAGCAAGAGAAGAAGGTAAAAAAAGATCCAGAGTGGAGAATGACGATTTATTACAGAATGAGGGGATTACCTCCCCGGTAAGAAGTAGGAGATTGAGGGACTTTAATCACTTGATATCGGTGGCTGCCAAGAGGCAAGCCGACCGAAAGTTATGAAAATCCTAAGTTGGAATGTTTGTGGATTGGGGAGTCCACGGACATTTAGAAGACTTCGGCATTCACTGAAGACTTACGACCCCCAAATAGTCTTCTTTATGGAGACGAAACTTGGCAGAATTCAAATGGAAAAAGTTAGGCAAAGATGTGGTTTTGTGAATGGCATAGAGGTGGATCCAGAGGGGACTAGAGGAAGGCTATGTTTGGCTTGGAGGAATGAGGTCAATATTACTCTGAAAAACTTCTCTAAAAGACATATTGATGTGATAGTGCATGATAATGAAAGGGAGGTTATCTGGCGATTTACAGGTTTTTATGGAACTTCGTATGCATGAGACAAGGAAGATTCATGGGCTATCTTGAAAAATTTCTATAATGGAGAGAATAATCCATGGTTGGTATGTGGAGATTTTAATGAAATCATGTATGGTTTTGAGAAGAAAGGAGGTATACACCGAGATGAGAGAAGGATGGAAAAGTTTCGAAAATCTTTGGAATTATGTCAACTGAATGACGTGGGGTATGTGGGTAGATGGTTTACATGGGAACGAGGTAATCTACCAGAGACAAATATACGAGAACGTTTGGACAGAAGGGTAGCAAATAAGGAGTGGATTTTGTTGTTCTCTGATATAAAAGCTCAGCATTTGGTGCATTCTTTTTCTGATCATTGTCCTCCTCTTATTGATACAAAGAAAGAAATCAGACAGCGGAATGAAAAAAGTTTTAGAATTGAAAACTGGTGGTTTTTGGAGGATTCCTTTGTCAACATTGCCAACATTTATGGAAGATGTCAACAGGTAATTTCCTACAGAAGATGGATTTCTTAAAGAAGGGGCTGGAAGACTGGGCAGGAAAAATTCTAAAGAATAAAAAAGGGAAAAAGAATTATTTAACAGCAAAGTTATCTGAATTGCTTGAAGCTGAAAGGGATGATAACAGGGCGGAGATGATCGATATGAAGATTCAGCTTAACTTGGAGATTGAGAAATATGAAAGATATTGGGAGCCACGGGCTACACTGAACTGACTCAAATTAGGGGATAAAAACCACAGCTTTTTTCCATAGCTAAGCAACCTAGAGGCGAAAGAAAAACATGATCAAGAATTTACAATCCGGATATGGTAGGGACACGAAAAATCTACAGGAAATGGAAGAAATTGCTAGGTCCTACTTTCAAAATCTATTTTCATCAGAGAATAAGGAAATTTTGATTACTTACTCTCAGGTATAAATCGATGTATTAATGACGAGGATAATAAAAGGCTTACTGCACATTATACAAGAGAAGAAATTCGCGAGGCTCTTTTTGAAATGGGACCCACTAAGGCGCCAGGTGAAGATGGATTCCCAGCCATCTTTTATCAGAAGTGCTGGCATTTTATTGGCGAGGATACAGTTTCCTTTTGTCTTCTACTCTTAAACGGAGATATGGAGGTCAGTGCTATTAATTCAACTCATATTGTGCTCATTCCAAAAATTAATAATCCAACAAATATGTCACAGTTTAGGCCCATTAGTTTATGCAATGTTGTTTATAAAGTTATTGCGAAAGCTATAGCGAACAGATTTAGAGGGGTGATTGATAAATGCATTGATAGGGCTCAAAGTGCCTTTGTGCCAGGAAGATTAATCTCTGATAATGTTTTGCTTGCTTATGAGATATTGCATTCTTTAAAGCAAAAAAGAGTGGGGAAAAAAGGTTATATGGCAGTAAAACTGGATATGAGCAAGGCTTATGATAGGGTGGAATGAATTTTTATAAAAGAGTTAATGTCTCGAATGGGATTCGCTCAAAGTTGGATTGATAATATTATGAAATGTTTGACTACTGTCTCATACAAGGTTGTGATCAATGGAAATGTTGGAATGAAATTCTATCCAGCAAGGGGACTTCGACAAGGGGACCCTTTGAGCCCGTTTATTTTCCTAATATGTGGAGAAGGCCTTTCCAGTCTCATGAGAACAACAGAGGAAGGATTTTTGAAGGGTGTCAAAGTAAGTAGACGAGGTCCACAGATATCGCACTTATTATTTGCAGACGACTGTATTCTTTTTGGGGAGGTAACATATAGTGGGGCTAATACATTCAAGGCAATATTAAGCGAATATAGAAGGTTCTCGGGGCAATGTGTGAACTTTAAGAAATCAACCATCTTTTTCAGCAAAAACACTATTGAGAAGGAAAGAAGGTGGATTGTCAATTTGCTTGGAGTTCGAAGTTCAAATAAGCCTGAACGTTACCTTGGTTTGCCGAACATGGTGGGACGAAAGAAGAAGGTTTCCTTTCAGGCGTTGAAAGACAGAATAAAACGGCGTATTGATAATTGGAGTATGAGATTTTTATCGCAGGGTGGAAAAGAAGTTTTTATCAAAGCTGTTTTGCAAGCTATTCCGACTTACTCAATGGCTTGCTTCTTACTCCCGAAATCCTTATGAGACGAAATGGAAGCAATTATTGCGAAATTTTGGTGGAAAAAGGGACATGGAAAAGGGGGAATTCATTAGAGCTCGTGGAAAAATTTATGTAGTTTAAAAGAGAATGGAGGTTTAGGCTTTCGTAATCTCAGTCAGTTCAATATTGCATTGCTTGCCAAACAGGGGTGACATCTTTTCAATTATCCGAATTCACTTTTAGCCAGGGTTCTTAAAGCAAAGTATTATCCAAATTCAAATTTTCTAAGTGCAGAGTTGGGGAATTTACCTTCCCTTACCTAGAAGAGTATCTTGGCTGCAAAGGGACTTCTCACTCAAGGGCTATGTTGGATAGTTGGGAAAGGAAACAACATTTCTATTTGGACTGACCGGTGGATTTCGGGGATCGAACCTAGTATATGGCAGAACTGTCATCAAAATAGAGAGCTGGAAACTGTATCAGATCTAATTGATGGAATAAATAAGACGTGGAAAGTGGAGGTTGTTACTCATACCTTTCAAACGGACATTGCGCAAAAAATATTACAGATCCCACTTGCAACTACAGACAGTGAAGATTTGCTCGTTTGGAAGGGAGAACCGTCCGGAGAATTCTCAGTACGGAGCGCTTATAAACTATTACAAGATGCTAATCCAGATTCTAATAATTTATTACAGACCGATTTCAAAGATTTATATAGAAAATTATGGCAATTACAAATTCCATAAAAAATTCTACTTTTTGCCTGGAGGATATCCTGGAACTACATTCCTACACTAGTCAATCTAAGATGCAAACGTTTAACCACAAATGTGAGATGTCCTCGATGTGGATCCGAGGAAGGGAACAGTCTACACGTATTTCTACAGTGCCCTAAAAGTAATAAAGTTTGGCAAAACATTAGCATGTCTTGGGTTACATCATATAGAGATCAAAATACTAGAACATGGCTTACTTGGGTCTTCGAAAAAGGAACCAAGGAACAGTGTCAGGTGTTTTGCTGTGCCTTATGGGCGATATGGAACTCGCGAAATCAAATGGTGCATGAGAGGAAGATTGTATCAGGAAGGGATCTAGTTCACAGAATAAATTTAGCTGAGATTGAAACAGTGGGAATGGAAAAACGTACCTTGAAGACTGCCAAAGTACAGAGACAAAGGGAAGCGAGAGCGCAGGACATAATACATTTTGATGCAGCTTTTGATGCTAACAGGTATAGATCGGCGTCGGGAATTATTGTACGAGACTGGAGGGGAGAGTTAAGAGCCTTGAAAACAACCCTCCATTCCAACATTTCATCTCCGTTTCTTGCAGAAGCATCTGCATGCCTACAGGCAGTAAAGTTAGGCTTAGCAATGGGTCTCAGATCAGTTACAATCATGGGAGATTCGAAGACAGTCATAAAGAAATGTCAAGCAACAGGTATGGATAAGTCGATTATTGGAGCAGTTATCAGAGATATTCAGAATCATAGTTCTCGATTTCAAGAAATTATTTTTCAGTTTATTCAAAAACCAGAAAACTATCAAGCCCATAAACTGGCGAAAGAAATGTTAACAAAGGGGGAAGAGAGGAACCTGGTCGGAATCGAGAGGATCTACAATGAAGGACCTCTGCAGGAGGAATGGGCAAAGAACCCGGATTGAAAGGTTTTCAAAAGAAAAGAGATTTGGAAATGATAACAGATGGAAGAAAATCTTTTGGGAAACTGTTATCCTCAGAACAGATGTGACGATTCAGTATGAAAAGGTGGGATTTAATTGCGTCCAGCTGTTAGATTTGACTGGGTTTTAATTACTATTTTTGTTTTTTCATCTTTCGATTTGCTTTTAGGGTCTGTCTCTTTTGGGAAAACTTTGTAGCCCAATTTTGCTTTTGTTTTGGTTGTAATCCGTAGGAACTAAACCCAAACATATTGGGTATTATTTTGGTTTGATTTTATCTATAATAGCCCAGTTATATTATTCAAAAAATAATAATAATAATCACCAAAGATGCACCATAGTAATCAACCACTAAAAAGAAACAGCTAAGAAATACTCAAAATTAAAATTACTAAATACTACCAATCATTTAAGATAAAACAAAGTGAACTATCGTCACCGCCACCATTATTGGAGAACTCCAAATAGAATTTATTTATAGACATATTTTCGCCCATAATACCTAGTAGATCTTATTTGCCAAAAAATCATTACGGAAGCAGGTTACAAAAGCCAACGGAAAGAGAAAAACCAAAAGAAGATGTCATAATGAAAATGGGTAGAACAATGAGATTATCAACTTTTATATCTAATGAATAGTAATTTATAAATTTACACATGATGTCACGTAATTCATTGCACGCCACTTCTTATATGCAATTATACAAGAATGTATATAATTATCATCTTTTATTAGTGATATATAATTATATAAAAATGTATATTACAATTATTCATAATTGATCATCAGAGGTGGTGTGTGGTGTGTGAGACAGTGCAGTTGTCAGTAACAGTGGCTTTTCTTGAACCTTCAATTTTATGGACAAATTAAGGGCAGAGCCATCACTAGGACAGAAACAGAATAGAAACTTAGACATCTTGTACAAAACTGGATTCCAACATAAGTGGATGAACATCTGATTCTGATGTAGATGTCATGCTGCAATTCGGATAATGTTCTGTTGAGAATGAAGTGAAATCCCAACTCTCAGCCGATTTTTTTACAACGACCTCAACTTGTTTAAGCTGATCAATGGGGATGCAGTCACCTTGTCGAGTTCTAAGTCTCTCGAGTTCCATGGCCACTTCTTTCATTGTTGGTCTATATCTCCCATCTAAGTTCAAGCATCTTTTCGCAAGTTGAGCAACTGCTACTACTTCATCCTTTTGACCATCCTTCCAAATTTCAGCATCAACAATATCCAGCAGATGGTTTTCTTCCATCGACAACATAAAATACGAGACTAAGCCTCTCCTTTCTTGCAATCCAAACGTTGAGATTGCCATTTTTCCCGTTAAGAGCTCAACAATAACCACTCCAAAACTATAAACATCACTCTTTTCAGTAAATTGACTTGACTGAAAATATTCGGGATCTAAGTACCCAAAAGTCCCAAGCACTTGAGTCGTCAAGTGAGTTTGATCAATACTGATTGATCTAGATGTTCCGAAGTCTGATACTTTCGCTCGAAACTTTTCATCTAGTAGTATGTTACTAGACTTGATATCTCCGTGATAAATGGGGATGGATGCAGATGAGTGCAAGTAAGAAATCGCACTTGCAATTTCCGTTGCAATGCGTAATCGTATATCCCACGACCTCGGGTACTCTTCATTTTGGTCATGAATGAGATGGGAAAGGGTTCCATTAGGGATGAACTCATAAACAAGGAGGAGCACTTCGGTCTCCAAGCAACAGCCTAATAGCTTGACAATGTTTCTGTGATCAATTTGAGAAAGAATAAAGATCTCATTGATAAATTGTTCAAGATACCCTTCGTTTATAGTCTTGGACTTCTTTACTGCAACAATTCTCCCATCAGACAACATTCCTTTGTAAACCATGCCTTGGCCACCGCAACCCAAGATTCTATTCCCATTAAATTGATCAGTAGCTATTTCCAATTCTTTGGAACTGAAGAGTTTAGCTTTATCCAGATCACCTTGATTTGAAGACATCTTTTTTTGAAACAATAACCCACCATTTCTTTCAAAGAGCTTTTGTTTGAGTTTAATATACTTTCTTCTCTGCAGTCTCTTATAAAACCACCATAACCCAGCAATTAGAAACAGCAACCCTATACTTAAGCCAATACCTACATGAAATCCAAACAAATTGTAACTTAAATGTTAGCTCTTAAAATTGTTAATCTTACCACTTAAGCTACGATTTTGAAATAAAATTTAGCTGGACATATCTCTTGCTATCTGATAAAATTTGGATTTAAAATTTAATTATTATGTAAATGGTAAGAATGAAATGCTTATTATATATAATAATTAGTTGAGATATAATCTAATTTATATTAGAAAAATAAATAATATATAATTTATTGTATTGATAAAATAAATTGAGTTTTGGATAAATATTTTTGCGTTAAGATTTAAACTTTTATTTTTTTTTTCAAGTTATAACAGATCTAATACAATCAACCATTTTAAGCATGAAACTGAATAATTAATTTTAATCTGAGTAAGTAATTTGTTATGTAGTTATGCTGATTGAGTCCTTTGTAACAACTTTTGAGGTGAAAGTCTATCAAGCCTCCCTACACTACCTTATAAAATTTATTTTAGTCCTTCTATTAAAAGTTACTCCATACCAATCTTTATATATTAAAATTTACTCAAATAATGACTCCATTATAATTTATCATTAAATTACAGATAAATTGGACAAAACCTAACCATCTCAAAAAAAAAAAAAAAAATCATGTAGTAAAATAACTCACGCAAAATATAGTATAATAAAATTGACTCTGGATTGAAAAGAAAAAGCCTCTTGTCTAAAATATAAAGAAAGTAATTGGCATGTACAAACCTAGTGTAACGACAAGAATGGGAAAACTCTCACGGTCCTGCGGCTTGAATATAGGACGGCAACCTGTTCCATTTTTCCGGCCATCACCCTCGAACCCTTCAGGGCATGAACAATTGTAGCTTCCAGGTGTATTATGACATGTGCCAAATTCATAGCAAGGCTTCTGTGTCTCACATTCATCAATATCTACAATTTTCAAACATTTTAAACTAAAATAATATATGTATATAATTTGGCACAAAGTTGAAGTACGGATAGATAATTTTATCGAAATGAATCTACAATGGAGAAGAAGTTGAAACATTTACCTCGGCAGCCGTATGAGAGGTAAGGATTACCCTGAAAACCAGGATTACACTTGCACAAATATCCAGGCCCATTTTCTGGATCTGTACAATCACTATTTTGCTTGCAAGCATAATTTTTTGGATCCATTTAGCTTGTTCACAGGTTTGATTCCCGATTGTCCAATCAAGAATAACCGGGTAATTAGTTTTACCGAAATTTTTGTCCCAAAGATCTGATGCGTGGAACTTATAGGCTCCATCTTCAACAAGAAATCCATAGCTGCAAGGATTGAAGCTCAACACGTGGGAGTGATTCCGAGGGCTACTGAAATTGTAGTGAAACCCCTTCAATCCTTGAGGAATAGCCGTCTGGCAGCAGCCAATGCCGGAGCAAGATCCATCTATCACATCGCCCTCGTCACCACAAAATGTTAAAACATCCGGTTGAAAATTTTTTTTTTGAAATTCTGTTTGAAGAGTCAGGTTCGGAGAAAGCATCGATGTAGGCGATAGTGTCACAACCGATGGCCGTGAACTTGTTTCTGGTATGAGATATGGTAAATTTCGAAAACAAGAAGAAAAGTTCGAGATATAAACTACGCCCTGATGAATTATAACAGTCATGACCCATTAAGTAATTATAACTAAAGCGCAAAGAGCCATCCAGAGAGATGTCAAGAACTTCTATATCACCGTGGCCTAAGAATGCTTTTGGGGGATTTAAAGTGGTATTACAACGAATGAAAAAGTGGCTGCTAATGTTGCAACCATTGGCTGTGCCAAATGGGTATGGGATGCTTATGTTTCCGCAGTTGCTTTGACATCCAGGTTTTGCTTGGGCTGCTACTGAAGTTGCCATAATTGTTACCAAAACTGCAAACACAGCAAGCTCCCTAAACATACAACCATACCCCATCACCGGTCCTGTTTTTTCCCCCCACTCTCTCGGCATATGTAAATCTAGAATAAATTATAGGAACAGCATGCATGTACCAAGATTCAATGTCATTTTAATATACGAGTTGTAGAATACTATAGCCGGCACATGATTCTTTATCGCAGTGTTGACTCGTTCTTTTCCCTTTAAAACTTTTCATATTTTATTTTTTTTCTATTTAAAAACTTTTCTTCGATATTCATAAAATAAAAAGGCTTAAATGAAGCTTACAGCAATTTAAATTCACCCTTCGATGGATAAACAATGCATAAATAATTGCTTTTATTTCATTTAAAAAGCTACAATTCACTCCAGTAACTTGTTTTGCACTGCAGATTTAAGTGGTGTACTTCAATATGAATAGTCAACTCAGCTCCAAGTCTTCGTCGTTTTAGTCTGAAATTTATTATTTCCTTCCTTCTTCTTTTTTTATAATAAATAGGGATAATGTTTCATGGGTGGTGACTGGTGAGAGTATTAAGTCTCGCCATCAATCAATGATTATTATTATTATTTTAATAAATTATATTAAATATTGATAAATTTATTTCAATTTTATATGTTAAAAAACCTTTAAAACATGCGGAAAAAGATTAAGTAAAACATTGTATTAAATTCATATTCAATTAAATCTTTGTCGTTAATTAAAATAAAAAGTTAAACCTCTCCATTAACAGAATTTATAGTTGACCACATTAATCGTTAAAATAAATTGACGGATCAATCAAAAGGTAACACACGACAACTTTTAGTCTAATCTAATAATTTTTATAAACAATGATTAAAAATCATAAAATATAAAAAAATCAAATATTTAAAATTATTAAAATTGACACAAATTTAAAAATTATAAAATCTTATAAATAGTATAAAAAATTCTAATAAATTATAAAAAAATTATAAAAAGTGATTTAAACCTCTAAAACCATAATATACACAATACATCACACTAACAGTTGGATAATAGGAAGGGTTATTAGATTGCTGGGGTCATTTTCATATTAAATAAAATGTTCTCAATATTTCACAAATAAAATGATAATTGTTAGACCCTCTCCTTTTTATTGATAAATTAATGTTTTTATTTTTAAAATTTATCTCCAATAATTTTTAAATACAATATAATAGTTTGAACATTGAAAAGTTGAAATTTATTTGCTAAGGATTGTATGATCAAAAGTATTTTTGGTATAGTTAGATACTATCAAACTAAAATTTCATTATTCAACTATTATTATATGTCGGTATGAAATATGATAACCAAAGTTTTCAAAACCGAACCAGTGGTCGAATCAATCAAGCCACCAGTTCATCGGTTTGACTAATTTAATTAAAGAAAATATTAAAATATCAAATAATTAAAAAAACTAAAAAAAATTAGTTCAACTGCCCAATCCCTTGGTCAACCGGTCTAATAGCTTTGTCCGAAGTGATATCCTTGCCGGTTTTAGTCTAACCAATCTAATTGTCTGATCTGGTTCAATTAATTTTTTTAATGATTTTTTTATAATCTTATATCAATTTTAATATTTTTGAATAATTTTTATAAGTTTGTACGTTTCTATAAAATTCTAAATATTTCAAAATATGTTTTAGTTATTTTATATTTGTTATAATTTATTAGAATTCATACAAATATTATTTTATAATATTTATAAGTTTTACAATTTTTTATCTTATATAAGTTTATGTAAATTTTAATATATATATTTTTTATAATTTGTATAGCATTTTCTGATTATTTTGTAATTTTTAATAATTTTTATGAGTTTTTATTATTTATATTTTTAAATATTTTGTGTGAAAAAATATTAAATTAAATCAGAAGTTGTCATGTTGCACTATCTGATTGGCATGCCAATTTATTTTAACAATCAATATGATCAACTAAGGGTTCCGTTAACGATGGGACTTAATTAATTATTTTAATTAACGGCATAGATTCAATTGGATGCAATTTTAATACAAGAATTAATTATTTTTCTACACTTCCTTAAAGGTTTTTTGACACAAACTTTTATTTGAGTATAATTAAAATTAATTTTTTTAGTTTTAAGTTGTTTAGATTTTTCTTAAGAGAAGTATTGAATATGAAAACATACATTATTCTCACTTCCATTTTGGCAACCTCTCAAATGAGTTTGAATGGTATTAAGAAAGAAGCCATGATTTTCGATGTTGAATATTTGAAGTGATTATGAACTGAGTTACTCTGAACCTTCCAGGTTATGTGGAATAAAATGCAACTCGCTTTATACTTTTCCTGGATATTCTTTTGAAACACCGAATGTTTATGAGAAATGTTTGAAAGAAATAATATTTCTATGGTCATGATAACAGTTTAGTGAAAGAGAGTACTAGAAAATTATTAAAAATGCAACACCCTGATGAATCATTATACCACTACCCAAAACTAAAACTACTAATACTACCGGCCATTTCGGATAAAACACCACTGCTGCTATTGGAGAAAGAAAACAGACTTTATTTATACATACACTACACCAAATCTGGTTTTTAGCGGCGGTTGTAGTGGCGTTTATACAAAAAAACGTCGGTAAAAATCGAGCATTAGCGGCGCTTAAAGGAAATCGCCGCTAAAGACTGAGCATTAGTAGAGTTTTTTAAAAAACGCCGCCAAAAATAAGCATTAGCGGCGTTTCCAGGAAAAACGCCGCAAAAAATAAAATACAACGGCATCGTTTAGTGGCCTTCGGTGGCCTTAGTGGCGTTTTTGGTCTAGCGCCGCTAATAGTCTGTGTTTTTAGCAAAATCCAACGGCGTCGTTTAGGGGCCCTCGATGGCCTTAGTGGCGTTTTTTGTCTAGCGCCGCTAATGGTCTGTGTTTTTAGCAAAATACAACGGCGTCGTTTAGTGGCCTTCAGTGGCCTTAGTGGCATTTTTTGTCAAGCGCCGCTAATGGTATGTGTTTTTAGCGGCGTTTTTTTTTTTAAAAACGCCGCAAAAAATAAAATACAACGGCGTCGTTTAGTGGCCTTCGGTGGCCTTAGTGGCGTTTTTGGTCTAGCGCCGCTAATGGTATGTGTTTTTAGCAAAATACAACGACGTCTTTTAGTGGCCTTTGGTGGCCTTAGTGGCGTTTTTTGTCTTGCACCTCTAATGGTCTGTGTTTTTAGCGGCGTTTTCCGAAAAAACGCCTCAAAAAATAAAATACAACGGCGTCGTTTAGTGGCTACGGTGGCGTTAGTGGCATTTTTAGTCAGGCGCCGCTAATGGTCTGTGTTTTTAGCGGCGTTTTCAGGATAAACACTGCAAAAAATAAAATACAACGGCGTCGTTTAGTGGCCTTCGGTGGCCCTAGTGGCATTTTTGGTATAGCGCCGCTAATGGTCTTTTTTTAGCGGTGTTTTCTGGAAAAACGCCGCAAAAAATAAAATACAACGGCGTCGTTTAGTGGCCTTCGATGGCCTTTTACCTTCATTGGGTTATTATTTATAATAATTATTTAAAATTGAACTTATTTCTAATTGATTATTTAAATTCTTCCAAAAAAATAACACGTACAAATAATTTGAAATAAAACACTTGGAAAAATGAAAAGACTATTATTTAAAATAATTTTAAAATTATTTGGGTACATGATTAGTAAGTGTTTTTTAATTTATATTTAAAAAATTTATTATATAATCGTAAAAGAGATATTCTTAATTTTAAAATGTTGAATTAATTATCACTATAGTTTAGGGTTTTCAGTTTAGGGTATATGAGTTAGGGGTTATATATGAGTTAGGGATTTGGGGCCGAATTTACAAATTCAGGGGTCGGGTTAGGGTAGTTTTGGGTTTAGATTATTAATTTTTATTTATATTTTAAATATGTTATTATGTAGTTGTAAAAGATAATAATAAAATTGTTTACAGTTTTCAATTACTTTATGATATATGAGAAATTTAAGAATTAAGGCCGGTTTAGGAGTTCATATAATTTTAAGGTTTAGGGAGTACTATATATATATGGATTTATATATTGATTATAGATTAGGGGTTTTGCTTAATTAAGGGTTAGCCGGGATTTAAGGTTTAGGGGTTAGGGGTTAGATGTTAATGGTTAAGACTTAGGGATTTTGTGTTTAGGGTTTCAGGGGTCGGGTTACGGTTTTGGTTTAGATTAATTTTTTTATTTATATTTTAAATATGTTCTTATGTAATTGTAAAAGATGTATAAATCAGGGTTTAATTAATTATGCCTTGAGAGAGATATATAATAGATAGAGTACGGAAAATCTTCAGAAGGTACAGGATCGAGCCGCTTTGACTTTATCCAACATGGAGAAAATCTTCCCACCTTCCTTCTTCACCATTATGGTTCACTTGATAATCCATCTCCCGCACAAAGCAATTCTTGGCGGACCCGTTTTCTATCGATGGATGTATCCCATAGAGAGGTGGTAATTAAAATTTTTTAAATTTTCCTTCATTCACCTCTATGCCCTTTAGTTACAACTTTTGATAATGTTGTATAACGTGTTTAGGTTCCTATCCAAATTAAAGTCTTACTGCCGCAACAAGCGATATCCAGAAGGATCGATTGCTGAAGGCTACTTGGCAGAGGAATGTATGACCTTCTGCTCAAGATATTTGGAAGATGTTGAAACAAGGTTGAACAGACCAAATAGGAATGCTGGACTCACGGACCATAACTTAGCCAATACTTATTTGTTCCAAAGTTTTGGAGAACCAATCAGCAAAGTTGAAATTGCAGAATTAGATCATTTATCGTGGGTAGAAGCACATCGATATGTTCTGTTTCACCACGAATCAATGGAGCCTTTACGGAAGTAAGTTCTACAAATTTGATAAATATTTATCAAACTAAAAATTGTTTATCTTCTAACAAAGTGAACATTTTTTTAACATAGTGAGCACAAACAAATATTGAGATCTCGTTCGCGCTCCCGAAGAACACAACATCGAGATATCAATAAGTTGTTTACAGAATCTTTTTATGAATGGTTAAGCCAAACGGTATGCAGTTGGAGCTTTCGCTTACAAATAATAATGTTTTCTCATAACATTTTTAATTGCTCAGTTTACTTTCCATTCAATAGGTTTGGAGTGGGAAGAACGTAAATGACGAAGTTAAATGGCTCTCCCAAGGTCCAAATCGAGTGGTTAAAAGATATAGTGCGTTCCTCATCAACGGATTCAGATTTCATACAAAATATCGCGAGAGGTTGAGGAGAACCCAAAATTGTGGAATAGTTGTTAATTCTGCAATTACAAGTTCTGCTAGTGCTAGGGACAATAATCCTGTCGAGGGAACTGTGAAATATTTCAGACATCTTACTGACATAATTGAGTTGGATTACTACGGCAAATGGAAAGTTGTCTTATTTCGAGGTGATTGGGCCAATGTTAATACAGCTCGTGGAATTAAGCAAGATCAATTTGGTTTTACAATGGTGAACTTTGACCGATTGATTCACACAGGACAACAACTGATAGATGAGCCGTATGTATTCTCATCTCAAGTCAAACAAGTTTTTTACTCAAAAGATCCAACTGATGAGGGTTGGTACGTTGTACTCCGTAACATCCCTAGAGACTTGTTTGACATGGGCAGTGGAAGTAGAGATAACATCGACGACAGATCAGAAACTTTGCCCTTTCCAGAACAAAACTTAAACGATAATATCCCTAGTATTAGTGCACAATTTCAATGGGTTCGTCAGGATACGGATGAAGATATTTACGAATAATGATGTAGTAAGATTTTACGATTGTTTAATTATATGTAATATCATAATTTAAATCTTGGTCTAATTATATATTTCAACTATTTTATATGTGCTGTTATTGTTGTAATTAGTTATTAAGTTTTCAACTATTTTATGTGTATTGCAGATAAAATGCCTAGAAGAAAAATTCTAAGGGGAAGCATTGTTCAAAATGATCCAAACTCGACAGAAACAAATAGTAATGAACAACAGACAGCAATTGGATCTTCGAATGTTCCGATTACATCTGACGAGCCTACAGAAGTTCAAAGTAATTTTACATTTAATTTACATGCGTGTTGACTTATAATTATTTATTTTTCAAATTCTTATATTATAATATACCATTTGTAGCTGAAAATGGTGGGACGGGCAGAGGTCGAGGACGTACGCTACTTAGAGAGTTATACGAGTTAGATCCAGTCGAGCGTGTCACAGTTGGACGAAATAGTTTTGGTCAGCCTGTTGGATCAGAAGCTCAACTTTTAGCAGGATACATGGGCATTTTAGCACGAAATGCGAATATGTTGCCTATCAACTACTAGTCATGGCATCAAATGCCCGATAGCAACAAAAACCAAGCCCTCGATAATATTAAGGTAACAAAATGTTAATTTCATCTGTAATGCTTGGGAAATAGTTTCATTTATATTTACTTTATTAACTTGTGTTTTTTGTAGGCGAGGTTTGCTTTAGAGGTCTCGGATGCTTATGTAAAGAAGGCATTGGAAAAAAGATGGAGAGATCATAAAAGTACTTTGAAGAAATATTATTATAAGACAAAAACAACCCTCGATGAGAAATTTCAAAATGTCCCGCCCGGTATGCTGAGGTACCAATGGGAAGATGCGGTTAGATTTTGGCATTTGAAGAAAGGCGAGGTACGACGTACTTCCAAACTATTGTAATTATTTTGGTTTATAGTATTTACTATTTACGTACTAAAAATTTTGTAACGTAGGATCGTGAACAAGTTGGAATAAGCAGCAGGCAGAAACAAAAATTCACTCACACAGCCGGGTCGAGAAGTTTTGCATGTGTAGCTGAGGCGGAGGTATTTTTAATTTTTTTAATATTCTCAAATATGTATAACTTTCCATTAAATAATATTTTTACTATTATATTGTAGGAACGGTCGTCCGGTCAAAAAGTTGGACGCCTTCAACTTTTTGAAATTACACATAAGAAGAAAGATGGATCTACTATGACTCCAGAAGCTGGTGAAATTATGGTACGTTTACTTAATACGATTTGACTTGTTTTAGTTATTTATATTGTTTATTTTCTAATGGTTTAATTCATTGCTAAAAATGCGACTATTGTTATGTTGCATTTGTTTTTTTAATAAATATTGAGTAAGAAACTATGTGATTTATTTATTAGGAAAAACTAAAGGATAAAAAGGCGGAGTACGAAGCGATTGCTTCTGGTGATAGTTCTGTTAATCTTGAAGACATTGATAACCAGATTATTACTGAAGTTTTGGGTCCTGAAACGTATGGCTGGGTTCGATTTCAAGGATCTTTTATCAGCCCAACCCAATATTTTGGATCCAGCTCGCACCAATACATGGCTTCGAGGAGTCAGTCTCAAGCTGAAGTTCAGAGGTTAAAAGACCAGATGGCTCAGATGCAAGCAACCACATTTGAGGTTCAAAGGAAATATGAAGAACTTCAGCAACAACTTAAAGCAGAGGCGGCAGCGAGGGAAGCAGAGGCTGCAGCGAGAGAAGCAGAGGTTCAAAAGAAATATGAAGAACTCCAGCTATGACTTCAAACATATGCGGCATCGAGAGAAGCAGAGCAGAGCAAAAAGTACGATGAACTTCAACAGCAGCTTCAGATTATGATGAAGATGTTTCAGCAGTGGCAACTTCCGCCGTCATAGTCTATATTGCATAAATATTTTTATCATTTTAACTTTTAACGTATTTGTAATGAAAATTATGGATTCACTTTTATTTATTGATATTAATATTATTTTATTCGTTTAATTTGAAATATTATATAAATTTATTATTTTTGGCTGGTTTAGATCTGGTTGCTTTTTATTTGTTGTTGCAGGAGGGCTGAAAAAAATAAAAAATTTTATTTTAAAAAAATCTCAAAATTAGTGGCGTTTTTTAAAAAAGCGCGCTAAAAGTCATATCATATAGTGGCGTTTGTGAAGTAAGCGCCGCGAAAGAACACTACTTTTAGCGGCGTTTTTTTCCTAAGCGCCGCTAAAGAACATTACTTTTAGCGGCGTTTTTTTCCTAAGCGCCACTAAAGAACATGATCTTTAGCGGCGTTTTTTCCCAAGCGCCACTAAAGAACATGATCATTAGCGGCGTTTTTTTCCTAAGCGCCGCTAAAGATCATATCCTTTAGCTGCGTTTTTTCCCAAGTGCCGCTAAAGAACATGATCATTAGCGGCGTTTTTTTCCTAAGCGCCGCTAAAGATCATGTCCTTTAGCGGCATTTTTTCCCAAGCGCCGCTAAAGAACATGATCATTAGCGGCCTTTTTTTCCTAAGCGCCGCTAAAGGACATGAGCTTTAGCGGCGTTTCTTTCTGTAAACGCTGCAAAAGTTAGCGACGTTATCGTTAGCGGCATTTTTTGCGGCGCTTGAGGTGCCTTTAGTGGCATTAAAAAGCGCCGCTAAAGGCCTAAAAAAACGCTGCTAAAAACCTATTCTGGTGTAGTGATATGCTTTCAGAGTGAATTAAAAAAATATGCTGATTTATTTTTCTTTTTCTTTTTAATTTAAGTATTTAGGCTGTTTATATATATATATATATATATATATATTTATTGATATCCACAGATTTTGAAGAGAGAAATGAAAATGTGTCCTATATAGAAAACGTATTTTTAGGAGATAAAAATGAAAATGCGCCTTGTAGGGCACCTTTTTAGGGCAACTATAACTTTTCCAACTATCACAATTCCAACGACTATACCCCAGCAGCCATATTTTTTTCTTCTATAAACCTCTTCAAACTTCATTCTTTTCAATTCAAACTCCATTCTTAATTCTCCATTCTCTTGATAATTTCATTTTTAATATTTCTCTGAATCCTATTCTCTTCAATTTTATTTTAATCCTTATCATTTGTAAAATGACAAATTAGCTTATTTGTTTGGATGACAAGCACATCTTCAGCGTTCAATTACAAATCGTAAGAAAATATTATGAAATTATTTAATTTTAATTAATTAATTACAATGTTGTTAACATTATTAAATTTTTTTATGTTTATATACTCAAGTCGAAGATCAAATTTTGGAGCCGTATATACACAATTTAAGTAGGAGTGCATCGTTTTCCATTCATGGACACTTGTGAGATGCAGGATTCTTATACGTGGCTCATGTGCTTTGGTGGAAAGATGGAGACCCGAGGCACACACATTCTATCTTTCCTGCGGTGAGTGGACAATTACACTCAAGGACATTAGTTAACAACTCGGTCTACTAGTTGGTGGGGAAGTCGTTACGGGGCCAGTGGCCAGAGGTGAGTGTCAATTGGAGTGCAACATGCGAGCAACTACTAGGGAAGGTGTCAAACAAGTTTAAGGGTACCAAATCGAGATGGGATGGTTGGAGGGCAACTTCAAACGAATTGAGGGCTTCACGAGCGAAGTTGAAAAAGAACAATTTGCGCATGCATTCATATTGAGGTTGGTCGAAGGTTTGCTTATACCAAATAAATTTCAAAATATGGTACATTTAAGGTATCTACTACTACTAGCTGACTTGAAAGAAGCAAGACGACTTAGTTGAGGATCAGTGATGCTGGCAACATTGTACTGAAAAATGTGTTGAGCGATAAACCAAAATAAGTTAAAATTGATGATTGCTTTCTCCTCTTCAATTATGGGCATGGTATCGACAACCTGATAAGTGCTAAAAGTAACATGTTTTGATTCCCGATTGTCCAATCAAGAATAACTAGGTAAATATTTTTGCCAAAATTTGCGTCCCAAAGTTCTGATGCGTGGAACTTATAGGCTCCATCTTCAACAAGAAATCCATAGCTGCAAGGATTGAAGCTCAACACTCGGGAGTGATTCCGAGGGCTACTGAAATTGAAGTAAAACACCTTCAATCCTTGAGGAATAGCCGTCTGGCAGCAGCCAATGCCGGAGCAAGACCCATTTATCACATCGCCCGCGTCACCACAAAATGTTAAACATCCGGTTGAAAAGTTTTTTTTTTTGAAATTCTGTGTGAAGAGTCAGGTTCGAAGAAAGCCTCGATGTAGGCGATAGTGTCGCAACCGATGGCTGTGAACTTGTTTCTGGTATGAGATATGGCTAATTTCGTAACCGACTAAAGTATCTGGATATAAACTACTCCCTGATGAATTATAACAATCATGACCTATGAAGTAATTATAAGTAACGCGCAAATGACCATCCAGAGAGATGTCGAGAACTTCTATATCACCGTCCCATAAGAATGCTTTTGGGGGGTTAAAAGGTGTTACAATTAATAAAGAAGTCGCTGCTGATGTTGCAACCATTGCTTGTACCAAAAGGGTAGGGGATGCTTATATTTCCGCATTTGCTTTGGCATCCAGGTTTTGGTAGAGCTGCTACTGAAGTTGCCATAATTGTTACCACAACTAAAAACACAGCAAGCTACTTAAACATACAACCAACCCCGTCACCCCTCTTGGCTTTTTTCCCCCCACTCTCTCGGCTCATGTAAATCTAGAATAACTTATAGGAATAGCATGCATGTACGAAGATTCAATGCATTTTTAATAGACAAGTTGTAGAATGCAGGGTGAGTATTCAATCGAGTCGAATCAAGTTAAAAATATTTCGAGTTAATCGAGTTGACGAATCCTATTTTAGCAACTAAACTTAAAAAAAATTTAATTGAATCGAATCAAATCAAATCTAGTCAAGTTAATGAATTTTATTATTTATACTCAATATTACATTTATATGGACCGATTACTTAACTAGTACATGAAATACAATATTATTTAGTTCAATTTAATTCATATTCGAATTAAACTGAAATTTTAATTTTTCATTCGAATTGGTAACTCGATTTAATTTTTTTTTTTTCATTTAGGAAAGCTACAATTCACTCCAGTAACTTGTTTTACATTGCAGAATTAAGTGGTGGACTTGACTATGACTAGTGAACTCAGCTCCAAGTCTTCGTCGTTTTAGTCTGAAATTTATTATTTCTTTCCGTTTTTCTTCATAATAATTAGAGACTATTAAGTCTCATACGCCATCCATCAATATTATTAGTTCAATAAATTATATTAAATTTTTGATAAATTTATTTAAATTTTATATGTTAAGAAACCTTTTAAAAAATATAAAAAATTAAATAAATTATTGTATTAAATTCGCATTCAATTGAACCCTTATCGGTAATTAACATAATAATTAAATCTCTTCATTATCAGAATCTGTTGTTAACCACGTTAACCATTAAAATAAATTAACGAATCAATCAAATGGTAACACACTGCAACTTTTAGCCTAATCTAATAATTTTCATAAACAATAATTAAAAATCATAAACGATAAGAAAAATATTAAAATATTAAAATTGATACAAATTTAAAAAATTATAAAAGTTATAAATATTACAAAAATATAAGAAAATAACAAATCATAAAGAATTATAAAATTAATAAAATATATTTAAAATTTGATGAACATAAAAGTCATAAAATATTTAAAATGATATAAATATATAAAAAATAAAAAAAACTTATAAATATTATAAAAATAACTAATAAATCTAATAAATTATAATAAAATTAATTTAAAATAATTAAAATTTTATAAAAACTTATAAATAATATAAAATTTCTAATAAATTATAAAAATTATAAAAAGTCATTTAAACTTCTAAAACTATAATACACACATGACATCACACCAACTGTTGGACAATATAAAATGTTCTTGATATTCCAGAAATCAAATGATAATTGTTAGACCCTCTCTTTTTTAATGATAATTTTTTTTAAAAATTTTATCTCCAATATTTTTTAAGTACAATGTAATAGTTTGAACATTGAAAAGTTGAAAATTATTTATTAGATATTGTTTGATAAAAGGTATTTTTGGTACAGTACTTAAATACTATCAAACCAAAATTTCATTATCTAAGTATTAGCATATGTTGATTTGAAATATAATGACCAAAGTTTTCATAATCGGACCAGTGGTTAAACCGGTCAAACCACCAATTCATCAGTTCAACCAGTTTAATTAAAGAAAATATTAAAAAACAAATAATTAAATAAACTAAAAAAATAGTTTAACCGTCCAATTCCCTGATCAAGTGGTCTAATAGCTTTCTTCAAATCGGTACCTTTGTCAATCTTGGTCTAACCAATCTGATTGACTGATCTGATCCAGTTTAATTTTTTAATTTTTTTATAATTTTATATGTTTATATCAATTTTAATCTTTTTGAATATGTTTTATGATTTTTTATAAGTTTGTAATAATTTATTTATACATCAATAATTTGAATGTTTAAATATTACATATAATTGCTGGGTAAATAAAAAAGTAGTAATTTCATGAGTAAATTGAATGACTGTATATGAAACCTTCAAGTCTTCCATTTTGGCAAAATATGAGTTTGAATGGTATTAAGAGAGGGGCCATCTTTGTTTTCTTACATACAAAACAAGCCATGCTTTTGATTGTTTTTGGATGTTGAAGTCATTATGAATTAAGTTACTCACATGATGTGGAATAAAATGCAACACGTTTTATACTTTTCCTAAAACACTATCAATATTCTTTTCAACCACTTTTCCACATTTTTCTAATACATTAATTTATTTTTATATTGAATAAATATAACTATTTATGTATGCAATATATAAACATAAAATGATGTTATATTAATAATTTATAAGAATTAAATCAAATCAAACTTTCATGTATAAAATTGTACAAAATCACCATAGTTCATGTCGAAACCACCCTTTTTTTGAAAAACAAAAAAAAGTTTAGTTGTCGACTTAAAAAACGAGAATTGGAGTCGCCACCAATCTTTTAATGAGGTGTGATCGGATCACCTTGAAAATGATTTTAGGTCTACGAATTTTGAGAAAATAGGTTCGGGAGTCGGTTACGCACGAGGAAGGGTTAGCACCCTCGTAACGCCCAAAATTGGTACCGAATTGATTGTTTAATGTCTTAGTGTCGAGAATTTGAAAAGATTTTAAAATACGATCCTTCCCTTTTTATTAATGTTAATTTTATAAAAGATGCTTGGATAAATCAAGGTGAATGCTAAAGACCTTCTCGTCTCAGAGTAATAAAATGTCACGCCCAATACATTAGGACACGACATTTTAGTCCTCGAGAATAAGCTTGTCTTTTGATTTTCAAAACTCTTGCGGTGAAGTTAAAAAGGGATATTCAATTGCTTTAAGTCAGATGAAAAATTGAAACCCAATACGTTAGGGCACAATTTCTCAAAATTCCTAGCATTGAATATAGCCCTTATTATTTTTTAAAATCTTCATTTCGAGAAAATGACATGTCGTAACCAATACATTAGGACACGTAGTGTCAAATTCTGAGAATAAGTTTTTATTTTGATCAAAGCGTACCCTCGATTATTTAAATTCAACGAGGAGAATTGGAACCCAATACGTTAAGGCTCAATCCTTTCGAAGATCTTAAATGTCGAGTATTGCGTTATTTTGAAAAATTTTGAATAAAATGATTTTGATATTTAAATAATATGAAACATAATTTTTTAAGCTAACAAAATGCGATTGAATGATGATTTGCAACGTGCATTGATCGATCATAAATTTAAATACACACTAATGAATACAAACAATCAATACATAAATTGATTGGGTAGCGTATTTTCTGCACTAGATGAATCATCAAATTTGACAAAGCCTATACCTTGGTGCTCTTCTTCTTCCAGTAGCCTCATTCCATCCTACGCATCTTCAGAGGTACAGGAATTGGTGCTTCGATCCACTCCACTGCAACATCGAGGAGATAGGATTCGTAGCTTGTAGCTTCTGAAAAGAACAAAATTTGCTATATTTGGTTTGCCCCACTACAACTTCAGGGGGATAAGACTCGTAGCTTCAACTTGTTCTGCTGCGACTTTAAAGATAAGACTGATGTGATCTACTCTACTGCAACTTCAGAGAGATAGGATCTGATGTTTTAATCCGCTCCGCTGTAACTTCAGGGAGATAGGATTATCGGCTTCAATCTGCTCCGCTGTAATCTCAGAGAGATAAGATCTAACGTGATCTACTCTACTGTAACTTCAGAGAGATAAGATCCTTTATTTTAATCCGCTCCACTGCAACTTCGGGGAGATAGGATTACTGTCTTCAATCTGTTTAACCGCAATGTCAGGGAAACAAGATTTGCCATCGTAGCTTTAATCTGTTCCATTGCACTGCCAGGGAAGTGAGATTCACCGTTGTGGCTTTAATCTCTTTAACTGCAATGTCAGGGAAGCAAGATTCACCGTTGTGGCTTTAATCTGTTCCACTGCACTGCCTAGAAAGTAAGATTCGTCGTTGTGGCTTTAATCTTTTTAACTGCAATGTCAGGGAAGCAAGATTCACCGTTGTGGCTTTAATCTGTTCCACTGCACTGCTTGGGAAGTAAGATTCGCCGTTGTGGCTTTAATCTTTTTAACTATAATGTCAGGGAAGCAAGATTCGCCGTTGTAGCTTTAATCTGTTCCACTGCACCGCCTGGGAAGTAAGATTCGCTATTATGGCTTTAATCTTTTTAACTGCAATGTTAGGGAAACAAGATTCGCCGTTGTGGCTTTAATCTGTTCCACTGCACCGCCTGGGAAGTAAGATTCGCCGTTGTGGCTTTAATCTTTTCCACTGTAACCTTAGAGAGGTAAAATCTGCCATCTTCGATCTGATCCACTGTAGCTTAGGGAGATAAGATCTGTTTCTTTTATCTGCTTCACTGTTGGTGCAGGAAAGCAAGATCTGCTATCTTTACTGATCTGTTCTCTAGGAAACATGACCTGTATAATGAACCTAATTATGCCTAATGACTAGGATGGCATGATCAAAATGAATTAAATGCTCCTAACTAGACATGTGTGAATGGTGTTTGCATGAATGCAGGATTATTTTTTTCGAGAATGATCCTGCTTAGGTTATCATTACTCAAAGTTTATTAAGGTTTTGTAACTGATGTGCTACAACATCTTCCTTCTCAACTGACGTCTCTCAAGAAACACTTAGTCAGATTGCTCCCACTGTAAACCTCGAAGTTCAATCCATTGAGGCGCAAAATTTATACCATCATTCTTCCACTGTAAGCCAAGGGTAGGAATATGTGCCTTTTCCTTAATCCTCTTTTATCACAATTCAAGGATATAGGATCTTAATCTTTCTAGTTCCTTACATCATTCCCAAGGTGTCATACCAAAGACTTATGCGTAAATGAAGGCTCTCTTCTCTGAGGTAACCTCTTCCTCTTGTCTGATGATTATTGCTTGCTTGTCTATTTAAGCTTTGTCATTAACCCGTCATCTTATCATTTTGTTCAATACACCTGACAAAAAAATCCAAAGAGAAAGTCCAAAATTAGACTCTTCCTTCTCAAATTTCTAACCTTTAAATTTGATGCATTCTAAACAATAGTCCTGTTTCAAGTTCTTGTATTATTTAGAAACTTTTCAGAGTAATATACAAAACTTCCTTTGTGAAAGTTTTATTAGTCCATTAATCATTATTCCAATGCAACATGCTTGCAAAAAGGGTGATAATAATGGATAAGAATAAAGTTGGTTTTGAGCATAGCTCAAAAGGAATAAATTATCAAAAATAGTAAAAAAGGATAACAAAGAAATTGATTGGGAATGTATATCTTGGAAAAGAAAAAGTATTCCAAGAACAACAAATTTAATATAAATAATATGAGAATTGGGTGCCCCAGATATCGCAACTTGAACTTCTCTGTACAAACTTTCTGAAGACCATTTTGAGTTTGACATGTGTTTAGGAGATCTACAGTGCTTTGCCGATGCCTCAAGATGTCGCCTACCCTTTCCTGTTGATTCAGGTATAACAAGACTACCACATGCCCCAATCTGATCACTTCATGCCCCATTCTGATCAACATTTGAGCCGCCCTTTTCGGGTTTTCAACTCAAATCCCCTTTGGCCTAAGGTGCCCTTTGCGGGTTTTCCCCCTAGCCTCTCCATTTTTACTTTTTCATTTTTTTCATTTATCATTTTCATTTTATCATTTTTCATTTTTTTGACTCAAAGTGCCCTTTACGGGTTTTTACCTTGGTCCTTTCTTCTTCTTTAAACGAAGTATTTCTTGTTTGAATCTGAGTTCACAGGATCTGACAAGTTTTACTATCCATCCTACTCAAGATTAGAGCTCCTCCAGAAAAGGCCTTTGGGGTCCATTTTCCTCTAAAATCCTTTTGTGTAGGAAGGATCTTTCTCAACATTTTCCCCTTATGAAATTCTCTGAGTTGATCCTTTTGGTTGCAGGCTTGCATCATTCGCCTTTGATACATCTAACCGTGCTGAAATAGCTTTTAGCCTTTTTCTTTATCAGGCTAAATTGATCAGTGATCATATCGCAATTGGATCCATTCTGCTCTTAGCTCAACTAATATCCGGAGAGCGGGGATTTCAATAGGTTAAAACTACCTCAATCCTGTAAACCAAAGAGAAATATATTGCCCCAATACAGATGTTCGACAAGCAATGAGGGCAAATGGTAATTTCCCATGCCAGTCCTTGTTCACCTCTAGGCAATTCGGTGACAAAACGTGGTGTCTACTTCTGAATTGATTTCAGACCTCAGCTTTCGTGCTATTGTTCAAGTTCAATACACTTTCCAATACCATCTTCTCTGAAATTCTGTATCGGTACATGATGACCTTGACCTAAGAAGTAACCTCTCAAAAAATGAAGCAATGCCCATTAAAAGTCTTCGATAATAGAGATGTCCATACCCCATTTTGCTCAAAAATTGAGTCGCCCTTTTTTGGGTTTTCAACTCAAATCCACCTTTGGTCAAAGCGCCCTTTACGGGTTTTCGCCTTAACCTCTCCTTTTTCTTTTTTTCTCTTTTTTTTCTTCTCTTTTTTAGATTTGGATAACTTTTTATTTTGACTTTGATTTTTTTATTTTTCTTTTTTGCTTTTCACTTTGATTTTTCTCTTTTTTCTTTGAATCTGAACTTATGGGGTTAGGCGAGTCCATGTTATCCCTTTCGATAAGATCTTCTATTTTCATTTTGTATATGAAAAATCTTCCTTGGTATCAGATTTCTTTCATAGAGCCTTCTGAGGTGAAACTACGATAGAAAACTTTGGATCTTCCTCTTCAATCAGGATAAAATCTAACAACAACTTGAAGAGATGGAAACTCAACTTCAAATGGGCAAAGCTATACTGAGTCAACGAGAAAGGTATTGCCCCGGCAAAGAATTTTCATTGCATCGTTTACACTGTAAATTTCTGTCATCGTGCTGTTGTGCAGATTTCATTGTCAGCGCTTATTCCGGGCATATCCTGGTATGATCATACAAAGACCTCCTCTAATTCTTGAGATAACTCAATGAGGTCTCGTTTCGTCTTTTACGGCCATGTCAATTCTATTCTTCGCCAAGGTCACCACTTCTAAAGATTTCTTGTGAGGTAGGATCTGTCTATCCTCTTGTTCTACCATTCTCAACAAGTTCGGAGATAAGCTACGATCTATGTCATTTCCAAAGTCATGAGATCCGTCTAAACACATGCCACGCTCAAGAGGAAAATCTGAGTCTGTAGCAATGTCACTCATGTCATTGATATCTGAGGACCCATAGCAAGTACCAAAGAATATAAAAAGAATGCATGAATAATTATTTGTACCATATGATTATGAATGAATGAATAATAATTTGGAAGAAAATCCAAAAGAATGAAAGAATCCGGAATTATTTGTAAAGAATGAAAATATTAGCTCAGCAATAATTGCAAAGATGTATTTTATTAAAAAATAACGTTCAGACATGAGCCTATTTCACAAAGGAATTTCTATTATCTTTAGGCTAAAAACAACAAAAATGTTTTGAACATTACTCTAAATAAGTTCTAAAAACTACAGGGATTTCTTTCGCAGCCCAAATGCTTAGAATGCTCCCAAATTTATAAGGCCGGACATCTAACAATGTCCCTTTTCATTTGTGTCTTCAGACACGTCGTTGATGTGATCATTTCCCAACACCTCCTCGTACACTATATTCGCCTCGTCATCAATATGATTGGGTAGCGTATTTTCTGCACTAGATGAATCATCAAATTTGACAACGCCTATACTGATGAGTCTTTCAACTAGCTTTTTGAAGGCAATGCAATTCTCTACTGAGTGCCCCGAAATTCCCGCGTGGTAGTCACATTGTGCATTTATATCGTACCATTTGGGATAAGGAGGTTGTAAAGGGGTCAAGTAATGAGGAGCAACAACATGCGCATCGAACAAGCTTTGATACAGCTCCTTATATGACATCGGGATTGGTGTGAACTGGAGCTTCTCAGTACCTGGTTTCACTCCAGATTCTTGCTTTAAAGGGCTCTGATGGCTGGTGGTTTCCGTCTTTGGCCTACCCACAGTGATTGGTTTTGAGTGGCTCCTGTTATATTTGCCTGCATTATTCCTTTTATTCCCCTTATTCCTTGGGGCCTTTATAGTATCTGGGTACTCTACCCTCATCTGCTTTATTTCTGCTAGATTAGCAACAGGATTAGCTAAATTGTTCCTGAAATTGGATCCTGGGCCTGTCAAGCAATTCACTGGTGTCGATGTACTAGTCTGATAATATTGGGATCTGATTGTAAAGAGTACCCCTTGTGGGCGCCCATCTGGCTGGACTTGGACACTTGTCGGAGTACAATCTAAGGAATAGGTAAGATCCTCATTATCAACACCAAAGTAAACCACTGGGTCTTTCACTTCTTTTGACTTTTCAGCTAGCAATCGGTCGAACTGGCTTATCATAGTTCTCTGTAATTCTAGCATCTGATCTCTCATTTCCTGTTGAAATTTGGTCAGCTGCTCTTGCATCTGTATTTGCATTTGCTCTAATTTCTCTAACCTTTGTTCCATTTCTCTAGTCTTTGCTTGGATACCGTAAGGGTGTTGGGTTGGTTGGTTTTCCAAATTAGCTAAAATAAATTGACTTAATTAGACTCTTTCAATGGACTTTAATGCATGCGATGTTATGTAATGTAGATGCATGAAATGCATGCCTAAAGAGCCGTTGATTCTGATTCAATTACATTTAGAAAACTTTTCTAGAAGACAAATTCCTTTACATAAAATGGATATATATATAGGCTCGCCTTCATATTCCAAGAGACAACGTCGATCCCTTGCTTTATCTGTGTGCTAAACCTTGCGAATTCTTCAAAAGGGGTGTCTCATCTATCTCTTTTTACTTGATCTTGGTCGCAATCCATTGTCTGCCCATCTTCATAAGGCTCGCCAACTTCTTTGGAACGTTGAAGGCTCTTAGACAATCATCTTGAATCCTCGGGTCATGAAGCAAAGTCACGAACTCTTCTATCTCCGTTCTTGTGTTTCTCGGAATATATTCAAGCAACCGTATTGTTTTCCACTTTATCAAGGAATCCGTATTCCATGACAAGCTTTCTAATTTAGTAATCAAACTTGAATCAATATCTCTTTCCTAAGATGCAAATGTAATGCAATAATAATCAAAACATAACGAGAGGGGTTAGTACAAAATAGAAGCAAACACAGAAAACAAAAAGTACCTAGTCGGGTAACCACTAAGGATTTGGAGCGGCTCTACCTAGGTTAAGTTCTTAAGTCCACTATATGAGGTTTGGCTCTAAAGACAAGGTACCCGAACCAGCAGATTCCTCGATCTTCACCCATTATAGGTTCATACAGACCGAGTTCGGTTCAGGGGAATACATTTCCCTATGGCTGCATGGAGATGAAGATTTCACGAAGACATAGGTACAGATGTATCCCAGAAGTGATTTACTATCCTGCACGGAGGTGAAAACCTCACGAAGGAGTAGCTTCTCACTCCCACTTAAGAGGGTAAGACTAAATAGCCTTTATGCAATATGATGCCAAGATATAAAAAACACAGTTCACAATAATCATACAAACACATGCAAAGAGAGGATCGTAATTTTTAAAATCAATTTTCAATTTTCGACAATAAGACAAAAAATAATCAATTTTGCGGCTTGACTCTCTAAATGTCCCCAGTGGAGTCGCCAAGCTGTCAAAACCACTCTTTTTTTGAAAAACAAAAAAAAGTTCAGTTGTCGACTTAAAAAATGAGAATTGGAGTCGCCACCAATCTTTTAATGAGGTGTGATCGGATCACCTTGAAAATGATTTTAGGTCTACGAATTTTGAGAAAATAGGTTCGAGAGTCGGTTACGCACGAGGAAGGGTTAGCACCCTCGTAATGCCCAAAATTGGTACCGAATTGATTGTTTAATGTCTTAGTGTCGAGAATTTGAAAAGATTTTAAAATACGATCCTTCCCTTTTTATTAATGTTAATTTTATAAAAGATGCTTGGATAAATCAAGGTGAATGCTAAAGACCTTCTCGTCTCAGAGTAATAAAATGTCACGCCCAATACATTAGGACACGACATTTTAGTCCTCGAGAATAAGCTTGTCTTTTGATTTTCAAAACTCTTGCGGTGAAGTTAAAAAGGGATATTCAATTGCTTTAAGTCAGATGAAAAATTGAAACCCAATACGTTAGGGCACAATTTCTCAAAATTCCTAGCATTGAATATAGCCCTTATTATTTTTTAAAATCTTCATTTCGAGAAAATGACATGTTTTATCCAATACATTAGGACACGTAGTGTCAAATTCCGAGAATAAGTTTTTATTTTGATCAAAGCATACCCTCGATTATTTAAATTCAACGAGGAGAATTGGAACCCAATACGTTAGGGCTCAATCCTTTCGAAGATCTTAAATGTCGAGTATTGCGTTATTTTGAAAATTTTTGAATAAAATGATTTTGATATTTAAATAATATGAAACATAATTTTTTAAGCGAACAAAATGCGATTGAATGATGATTTGCAACGTGCATTGATCGATCGTAAATTTAAATACACACTAATGAATACAAACAATCAATACATAAATTTAAACGAGCATAGCAATAATAATTTCATACAGTATGTAAATATCAACATTATCTAATAAGAGGAAACCAATTGAAAATGGAGCAAAAATAACACTAATGAAATATACCAATTTAAACATAATTTAAGAAATAAATATAACATATATAAATTAAAAAGTTAAAATAAATTTGAACAAATTAATAATATTGAAATAGGTTGAAATAGATTAAAGATGTTGAAGTATTTGGAAGAAATAAAATATCTATATAATAATATGAAATTAACAATAGATTAGGTATGTATGTACAATAAAAATAATTTAATATGAAATATGTATACATATAACAGTATTATAATAGCATAATATAAAAAAGGGTATATTCACAAATCTAAAAATATGTAATGAGTGAATTTAGAGAGAATATATTATAGAATAAAGTAACAAATTATAGAATTATAATAATAATATAAATAAAGCTCAAAATGATGATATATAATAAGACAGTATATAAAAAAGTATAGGTGAAAATATGACCGACTATACCAATAATTTTAATAATAATAACATAATAAATGTATTAATAAATACAAATGTAAAAAGGGATTAAATTAAAATCCAAACAGAATCGGAAGGAGAAAAATGAAAATAAATCAAAATGGAGGGCAAAATCGTGATGCGCGAATAATATGAGGGCCAAATGGGAAATATTCCCTTCCCTCAAAACGCAGCGCCTTGATATGAACCAAATTGGAACACATTTCCAATGCGGAGGGACCAGAGGGATAAATAACCCATTTAACAAATAATGCGCGGATCCCCCATGGAGCGGATCGGGTCGCGCGCAGGTTGCTGGGTAATGGCCAATACGGCGCCGTTTTAAGGCCACTGAAGCAGGCCTTAAACGACATCGTTTTTTACACAATAAATATAAACTTCTAAACCCTAAGATCGGCAGCAGCTATAATTTTAACAAACTAAAAAAAAAAAAAACCCTAACATCCTCTACAAAACGCCGTTCGCACTCAGCCACTCAAAGGCTCTCCGATCCCGTGCCCGATCTCCGATTACGACGAAGAGGACGAGGATTCGGCTTCGCAACAAAGGTAAAACCCTTCACCCTCCTTCCGTTTCCCTTTGTGAACAATAAATAAAAAGAAAAGAAAAGAAAGAAATAGGAAAAGATAAGAAAACGATAAGAAAAAAAAAAAGAAACTCGAAATCACCTTTTGGTTTTTTTTTTTTTTTTGTATTCTGAATGCATAAGGGAAAAATACAAGGCATTTTCGGTTCTTATATCCTTCTCGACAAAGAACCGAAAAAATCGAATAACAAAAATAAAAATAATAACAAAAACAAAAACAATTGGTTTGTTCTCTGCTGCGTTTTTCGTTTGCGTTTGCTGCAGGTACGGCCGTACGGTGTCAGTGGACGTGGAGGCTCACGTGGATTTGGCGCGGAGGCACAACACGCGCGCAGGCGCAACACACGCGAGGAGGAGCCCTGGCTCTACGGCGCTATAGGCTGAATGCTGCTAGGGTTTCTGATTTCCCAACGCTTAGGCTAGTTTGGGCTTGGGTATTTAGGCTAATGGGCCGAATGTTGGGTTAGGCTAGTGTTTGGGTTAAAAACGATTTGGGCTCCGTTGTAATAAACTGGACATTTATTTGGTTTATTTTATTTATTTATTTGGGTTCTTATATTTGTATCGGGCCGGGCAAATTTGGGCCATTACAGTTCACATATAGAATAATAATTTATACATTTAAAATGAATTATGTGATGACACGTAATTTACTACACACCATTTTTTATATACAAATATACAAGAATGTATATAATTATGATATCATAATGTGCATTCTTTTATTAATGATATGCAACATATAATTAATTTAATGATAGATTATAATCTATACAATTAGCATTATATAACTATTGTAGATTATTAATGATATGTATCCATATATACAATTATGTTTTTATAATATAAAAAATACGTAAGTTTAAATCCTAAACATCTAATTAACTGTATAGTAGATTATACTATATATAATTAGCATTATATAATTAAGGGTAAACTACAAAATTAGACACTTTTGTTTGTCTTAGATTACATTTTAATCACTTATGTTGGAAATGTTATGTTTTAGTCACTTACGTTATCGTTTTGTTACGAAGTGGTCACTCTATCGTTAAGCTCTGTTACTTCCCTAATGGCGGTCCTACGTGGCAGTCCAAATGGGTTTTAAATGTCAACTTGGATGTCCTACATGGCAATCCAAATTGAATTTATTTAATTAAAAACTTATTTTCATTCCAACAACTGAACATCCAAGTTGGCATTTAAAACCTATTTGGACTGCCACGTAGGACTACCGTTAGGGAGGTAATGGAGTTCAATGGTAGAGTGACCACTTCGTAACAAAACAATAACGTAAGTGACTAAAACGTAACATTTCAAACATAAGTGACTACAATGTAATTTGAGGCAAACAAAAGTGACTATTTTTGTAGTTTACCCTATAATTAAGGTAGAGTATTGTTAATTATGAATAAACTTTATTTAAAATTAACTTTATTTGATTTTATATTATTTTTCTGATTCATATTAATATTTTTACAAATTTGATATACAATATATGATTAAAAATGTTAAATTCGGAAATTTTTTTTTGCAAATTATTATGATTTTTTAAATTTTTCGGAAACCTTATTTTTAAGTTATTAGGTATATTTAAATTGTTGTAAACTTATTGTGTTTAATCTGTTTGAATTTTGCTAATTGAGTCATACTTCATTTGGCATGGGCATTATTGCCAAAGTAGGAGAACGTCAGTTCAAGTGCGTTGAAGCGTATTATTCTCCTATTAATGGGTTGGGGAGGGGTTATAGGTAGAGGTGCTCATGGGCCGGCCCGGGCCGGGCCCAGAAAAAAATTTCAGCCCAGATCCTAGGCCCGGCTCGGCCCGGCCTGAAATATGGGCATAAAATTTTGCCCAGGCCCGGCCTGGGAAAAAATTCATAAGCCCGGGCCCGGCCCGTTTTTTAAATAAATACCAAAAAATTATTTTAAAAATTTTAAAAATTTTTATTTTAAAAATATTTTAAAATTAAAAAAATTTTAAAAAAGTATTTTAAAAGTATTTTAAAAATAAAAAAATAAAAAAATATATTTATTATATTCGGGCCGGGTCGGGCCAGGGCCGGGCCAAAAAAGTGGTGCCCGAGGCCCGGCCCGTTTTTTAATTGGGCCTCATTTTTTTGCCCAAGCCCATATTTCGGGCCTATATTTTTACCCAAACCCTCCCCTATTTCGGGTGGGCCGTCGGGCCGGGCCGGGCCGGGCCGGGCCGCCCGGCCTATGAGCACCTCTAGTTATAGGTGACATTGTGTAAAAAAAGAGTAAATATGATTACAACCTATAATGAAATTATTCAAAATAATTTTTTTGAACTTTATTTAACTTCTTTGCTAATTTAGATTTATTTATTGCTAATTATGATTAAATTTTATTTAACATTAATTTTATTTTATATTATTCATGGATTCGAATTTTTGTTGGTTCGGATATTTGATATATATTTGAAAATGTTAAATTTAAAAAAAAATTCGGATTCGGACATCTAATAAATAATTACATTTAATTCGAATTTGAATTTGTGTAATAATACTTAAATAATTTGTAAATTTAAATTTAAATAATCCAAAAATTACATATAGACAATTTCTACTTAAATGTGATGATGGGATTGATGTGTATATGGTCATCATGCTGCGATTGAACTTGCGGAACCTGGTGATATAGTTTCAGTTTTTATTTAAATTCAGTTTGGTTTTTTACTCTTAATTTTAACTTTTAGTTTTAATTTTTAAATTTATTTTGATAAAAATGAGTTTTGTTTATCTTAAATATTATTTAACGAAATTTTTTTAAAAAAATTCATAACTGACTTTTTAAAAAATAAATCTTCAAATAAATAAAAGGTAGCCAATAAATTTTATTTGGTATTTTTTTAAAAAAATATATTTTTATATAAAAAATTTAAATTATTTTTAGTATGTAATTTTTTAACTTGCACTTCTAAACTATTCAAAAACCTCGATATCGGTTTCAAAATTTTCAAAATCTTAGCCCCCCCTAGTGCCATCCATGCAATTGAAAGGCTCCACATCTGTCTTGGTGAGGTACATAAAAGATTTTCCATGTCTTAAGTAAGGGTGAGTATTTAATCGAGTCGAGTTGAATAGAGTCAAAAGTTTTGAGTTAGTCGAATTGACGAATCCTATTTTAGCAACAAAACTCAATTTGAATTTTTTTTTAATCGAGTCGAATCGGGTAAAAAAATTTCAAGTCGAGTTAACGAATCTTATTATTTATACTTAATGTTGCATTTACATGGACTGATTATTTAACTAGTAGACGAAGTACAAGCTTTTAGATTAATTTTGAGTAAAGGAAAAAAGGGAAAGTGGGGCGATTCGGGAATGAAAGTAAGACTACTGGGTAAATATTTATTAAAACAGCGTAGTTTTACGTTTTAACTTGATAGTTTTGACTTTTAACTCTAAATAATGGAAACATTTATCAAAATGACGTAGTTTTGCCTTTTCTTATTTAGATTTTCCAATAACTCGAATTAAGTGTGAGCGTTCGGTCAAATCAAGTGAAATTCTTCGAGTTAAATTAGAATAATTAATTAAAGTCTTTTTTCAATATAACTATTTCTATATTAGAGCACATAAATTTGAAACCATATATATTTAAAAACCTTTTTAAAGCATAATAATCATAATAATAAGATATTTTAGTATGATAAACTTGATTCATTAATCACTTACATAGGTTAATTTACATAAATAATATAAAAAAATTAATTTCTGAAATGGGTTGTCAGTGGGATTAATTACGGAAATGGTATGTTTTTCGGGTAGAGCCTTTCTCATAGGCGCCACCACCTTTTTTTATAATAATTTTTTTTGTTTTTATAAAGAAATAATTTTTTAAAATATATATTTATTCGGGTCAAAATATGGTCAATGAGTCAGAATACGGGTTGAAAATACCCGTGAGTGTGGCGCCATCTGGACTAGGGGTACCAGTCGTGCCTGTCAGATAGGCGGCACTAGTGCTAACCAGTCCGATCTGCCTCGCCCCTGCACTGTTGCTGCACCAAATGGTAGCCTTCCCCCTGCCTACTGTGCACACTGCTAAGCAGTGTTATGTCCCTTCAATGGGAAAAATTTTTTTGAATAGGGGACCTTATAAGCAGCATGGTCCCTGATAATATGAATGCACCAAGGAGAAAAGAAGGAAACAAAGGAGAAGAAAAAAAAAAAAAAAGAAGAAGAAGAAGAAGAAGAAAGAAGAAAGAAAGAAAGAAAGAAAGAAAAGAATGAAAGAAAGGAGAAGAAGAAGAAGAAAGAAAGAAAGAAATGAATTCATTTTTTTAATTGCAGATTTGCAACAAATGGGTTCTTTGATTAAGAATGACCATCACATATCAAGTAATATTAATGAGAAGGTAACGAAATTGTTATTTGATACTCACGTCATTTGCGGAATTAAATTAGATTGTATTAACTATTTTGCTAATTTAATAATGTTGGGCCCCGTACCGCGCATTGAGGGGTTGTGTTAATAGTGAAGGGTTTCTGCTAGATGAACGCCTAATGGATTTGAATCAGCGGCATTGATTCGGACCTTTGATTTCTGATACGACTTGATTTTTGCTTTAGTCGAGCGACGGTGTCTCGAGACCCACACATTTCATTTGCAGTGCAGGGAGTGCATTATCACTCTACAGGATGTTGCACTGCAGCTCGGGCTCCCTATCGACGGGAATGCAGTCACGGGCATAAGTTCGATCTCTAGGCCAGCCGCCATTTCTTATGACTTACTTGGATGCTCACCTAGTGAGGGAAAATTTACGGGTTTGAAGTTTTCATGGCTAAGGGACAATTTTGAGCATTTGCCGAGTACTGTCAGTGAATGAGAGGTGATATAGGCCGTTCGAGCTTATATTATGCACCTTATAAGGGGTGTACTCCTGCCGGATGCAAACAGTAACAGAGTCCACTTGATGTACTTACCCCTATTATCCAATTCGCATAACACTCGTTCGTACAGTTGGGGGTCCGCAATGTTAGCCATGTTGTATCGTTAACTTTGTTGGATGACAGATCCTTCTGCGATGAACATAGGCGGATGCCTCATATTGCTGCAGTCGTAGGCACTTTACTGGATGCCATTTTTGGCATCCATTAGTCACCAATCATATGTATTTCCACTTGTTAATAGGTGATGAATTTGTTACTCATTATAACAATTAGCTTACTTTTTTTTCGGATTATATTATTCTAACAATTTGTTTTCGTAGATGGAACACTAATTCGGGTATCGAGAGGTCATACATGGTTTTGATATACCATCTGATGATCGAGAATCATGTTAGAGATGGGGTAAGTTTTTCCAATATCAACTTAATTTTATTATTTTATCTCACTCGACCCGCGTTAATATAACAATGTTATTAACTGTGCAGTTCATTTGGATGTCATATTCTGTTCCAAAAATTATGACGATTATTCCCTCGTCTGCCCACATCTGCTCAAACCTATAGTGCATTAGCGCATTAGTTATCAATTTTCAGACATTGGAGTGGTATCATGGTGATCGAGTACTTCGGCAATTCAGTTGCGTACAATATATCCCGACACTGCCAATATGATTGGGAGAGATCTATGGGATTAACAAGAGGGGGAAGAATGGAAACGATTAAAGAGAAATGTATGAAGAATATATTACAATGTGAAACAACCGGTTAGGGAGGGTACCTCAGATGGATCGTGCTTTGGATTTAAGTCCTCGTTAGAGTACATACAATGGTACTCTAAGATAGGGAAACCATTTTTGTTTGGTGGGCGATCGATGGTAGTCCCTCCGCATATGACACGACTTGGGCAACCCCTTCTAGATCTATATCATGCACTAGAGTCGGAACTACACTATAGGGATAGCTCTTATCATCCAAATTTGGGGGCGATGACTATTTCCCTGTATCGTCAGGCCACGAATATTATTCAGAGTTTGACATCTTCAGCCCACTACCACCTCAGTACTCCAGTCATCCCGGCTCGTATCCACCTTAGTACTCCACTCCTTCCGGCCCGTATCCACTGCCGTACTCTACTTCTCCCGACTCGTATCCACCATCGTACTCCACTACTTCCGACTCAAGTTCATCGATGGCATTTGAGACATGATATTTCATCTATATTCCGTATACCCCTACATGCGGGTGAAGAGAACGTTGATCACCGCAATCACCCACAACGTGAACGTCGAGCTCCACAAAAATATACCCTTAGAGCCACACTATTAAACTTTAACACCCTAAACCCAGCCTAGACGTCTAGATCAAGTTGGAATGTTACATCACCTGTAGTATAATCCATACTATCATAACACAGTCAAATTGAACCATTCGTCTCATAGTATTCATCACAACCATAATTTAAAACATATAACCTTCATAAATTCCATAATATCATAAAACATAGATCCCTAATAGTAATGTTTAAAAGGAAAGATAGAAGTTTGACCGAGCTTCCGCGACACTGACCCAATCAAGACTGGGTACCACCTGAAATCCAATCAATAAATGAGTGAGTTGTGAACTTAGTGTGTAAAAGGAATGTAATTCAACAATGGTTGCTGAATAAAAAATTCCAGTTCAGATATTCGGTTTGACATAGAAGCATGTTCAATCCAGAGTCAGAGCAGAGGTGTTACATATATGTACATATATACAATTCCAGTTCAGATATGGTTCAAATCTGATTCAGATGCAATATTCCTATTTCCGTCCGCTACACACCATCTTCAACCATCCCAACACACCACTATGGACATTTAATGCCCATCCATCCCTGCACACCTTTAGAGTGTTCAATGACACTTTCAAAAAAACACAGCTTAGCTGCTAGATTAATATGCGACAAACGCCAAAATCAAAGTAATACTCGTTATGGCATAGCCACGATTTCAGTACAAACTCCCTCCCTCTTCACAGCCTCCTACCATATGCTAATGCAAATTACAAATACCCGTATCATATGTTCAGTCATTCAAATTCATTATACAATTAACTAAGATAGTTCTAAAACAGAGTAGATATCACAGTGCACATATAATATTGTTAATTATAAATTAGTCCCAATGTATCAGACAGTTCTCATATACTTAATTTCGATTACTCTTACATTGAGGAAACCCATATCAAGGTTAAGTAACATTTCCAGCCTCAGAAGACAGTTTTCGGCCCAATTATCAGTCATACGGCTGGGCCACACGCCCGTGTGCCATGGTCGTGTGGTTTTCAAGCATAAACAGTGAGTTACACTGTCTGGACACACGCCCGTATCCTTACCTGTGTGATTCAAACGGCCTGGGTACACACCCGTGTCCCTGCCCGCGTGGCTTTTGTGCCCCAACAGTGAGTTACACGGCCTGGGCACACGCTTGTGTCCCTGGTCATGTGGTCTGAATCGACAAACAGTGAGTTACACGGTCCAGACACATGCCTGTGTTCGTTGCCCGTGTAAACCCTGCACCAATATGGCCACACACGGCCTAGACACACGCCCGTATGTCTGCCCGTATGGCCCTAAATTGACAAACAGTGAGTTACGCGACTGATCACATTGCTTGTCACACGCCCGTGTGGCTCACACGGCCTAGTCACACGCCCGTGTGCTTGGCCATGTGGTGTCGATAGCCACTATTTTCGATGGACTGAAACTTGCAAAACTAAGGTTTTCGATATGCACCTGATTTTGTTTTGACGGGAAAACAATACGAAGACTACCCGGAACCTAATTAATTATTCCACAATTAATTACACTATCAATTTCAACATTTAGCAAAGTCAGCCTATCGTTAAAAACATGTCGAAAGATTCGACGCAATTCTATTCTAGTTCGCACACTCACCTCGTACGAAACAAGAGAAATCAAACTTGTACAAGGCCAATTTAGCCCGGGCCCGCCCCAAATAGACCAAGACCAAACCAAAAATAATAAAACAGTCTATAAACCCAAATAACAGGCCCAATACCCAAATAACCCAACAATCCCAAAGCCCTTGGCCCAAACCCGAAACAATTAGTCAGACTAGGGTTTTAACTTTTTTGAAACCCTAGTTAAGACGCCGCACGTCCACTTGCCTTGCCACCGCCGCCTCTAACGCCACGCCACCAACTCAGCTACCAACTCCGCCACTTGCACTTGCAAAATCAGAGAAAGAAGTGACAGTTTATAAAAATGTGTAAAAATCGGCTATATAAGCCGTTCAAACAAATGTAAAAGGGGTATTTTTGAAATACAAAAAAAAATTTACAAGGGGAATCTCGTCTCAGTTATCGTTTTTGGTTTTATTTATTTTCTGTTTCTTTTTCATATAAAAAATAAATAAAAGGGAGGAGATTATTTTATGAAAGAAAGAACACAGAGAAATTGAATAAGAAATAAGGTGATTTTTGATTTACTTTTTTTTGTTCTTCTTCAGTTCTTTTCGTTTCTACATATACTTGCGAAATAAAATAAAAGAGGAAGGAGAGGGAAGTCTTACCTTCTCGAAACACGTCGTCGGACCTCGCTCACTTCGTCAGAATCGAAGTTGAAGAGGGGTTGCTCTTTTGTGGCGGAGAGAAGGCTGCTTTGGCCTTTTAGTTTTGTTGGAAAAATGGGAAAACCCTGCTGATTAAGGTACTTCTGCTTGATAAGAAATGACGTCGTTTGAAGCCCATTGCAGTGGCCTTAAAACGACATCGTATAAGGCTCAGACCTAATGACCTGATCCGATTGCAGTTTGCCTCGAGTATTTTGGTACGGGGAGGGTTATTTACGCACCAGGTCCTTCTTATTTTGCACCATGATTCAATCTGGTCCTTTCTTTTCTATTTATGTCAAGATTTGTTACTAAATTTCTGTTATATTCTAAAGCGGTCCTTTGTTTTATTATCTTTATTAGTTTACTATCGGTTTTATTTTACTATTACTATTATTATTATTATTTAACATTATTATTATATTTTTTATTAATCTATATAACCTTTTATATGCATAATTATATTTTATGATATATTATTACTTTAAGTTTTTATTTAACATATATTATCATTTAATTTTGTAATGTATCATTTAATTATTTAATTATTAATACAATATAATACGTATACTTTAATGATTACTTTGTAGTATATTCTTAAGATTCACTTATATACATTTTATGCTTTAAAGATTTATACAACAATATTTTTATATAATACATCTATATATATAATTTATTAAATTGTTTTTATTTTATGTATGTATCATTTATTTTTATATTATTAACTTTAAGTTGTATGTTAAATATATTTATATGTTTTTAAACCAATTTCATTTTCTACACATATATAATTTATATTTCATAATTTATTGTTGATTTCCTATTAGATCTTTGTTATTTATTTCTATATATATATGCTGTTTAGTTTAAATTATTTATGTTACTCCAAAGTTAGTTTATCTTTAAATTGACTTATTTTAAAATTTCTCTTCTATGTATTATATTTAACTCATTGAAATTATTTTACATAGCTATTTTTAAATTCTATTTCACGACACACTTTGTTTATTTTAACTTTATTATTATTATGTATATATACACCATTTATATTATTATTAAGTTTTTCATCTAATAGGTATTACTTTGCATATCACTATTTTGATTTTTCTCCTTGCGAAACATTTAATTTGAAATTCATGTGTATATCAATCTTTTCTATTTTAGATATTTCAAGCTTTCAAGTATATTATTCATTTTAAATCCTTATTCATATACATATAATTTATTATTGAGGATTTCAAATAAATATTTTTTCATGTTTTTGTTTTTGTTTGGTGTTTCCCTAATTAACTTTTAATTCATTTACCTTGCTAATATGAATGTTAATATTTGCTTAATGTGGAATATGATTGCTTTTTTGCTTATTGTATAACTTATTCATATGTATTGATTCTTTGTAACTCATTAGTGTATATTTTAGTTTGTAAATTAGCATTTCCCGATGTGCAACGTTATTTCATCATTTTTTTATTTCATTCAAAAGATCACCAGTGTCAAAGTTATTTCATATAAAAGTTTTCAAAATAACGAAATACTCGGTATTTGGGATCTTCGAGTAGATTGAGCCCTAACGTATTGGGTTCCAATTTTCCTCGTTGAATCTAAATAATCGAGAATATTCTTCAATAAAAAAATATATAAATAAAAAGCTCATTCTCAGGAATTCGATACGTTGTGTCCTAACGCATTGGATATGACATGTAGATTTCGTGAGGTGAAGATTTTTCTAAAAAATATAATAAATCAAAATAAAAGCAATCTTCGGTATTTAGGAATTTTGTGAAATTGAACCCTAACTTACTGGGTTTTGACCTTTCATTTGACCTAAATAATCAGATATCCTTCTCAAAATGCATTGGTTTTAAAAAGTCAAAAGATAAACTTGATTTTGAAAATTAAGAATGTTGCGCCCTAACTCACTGGGTGTGACATTTTATTTCATTAAATAAGAGTGTCTTATCATTTAACTCAATTTATTCAAAGTTAAAAGGATCGTATTTTAAAACCTTTTCAAAATTTTGATACTAAGACATTAAACAATCAATTCGGTACCAATATTGGGCGTTACGAGGGTGCTAACCCTTCCTCGTGTGTAACCGACTCCCGAACCTATTTTCTCAAATTTTGCAGACCAAAATCGTTTTTAAGGTGAGCCGATCACATCTCAATAAAGGATCGGTGGCGACTCCCATTTTCGTTTTTGTTTTTAAAATCCAAGTCGACCACGTTTTATCAAAAAAATGGTGTCAACAAAACTAATATGGCAGATTAACGTCTTCTTCAATATCCTTGCCTAAACAAAGTAACCAATCGAGTCTTTAACAGAATGTCAATTAAACGAGCAAGGTCCCGTTTTGACAGAAAGAAAAAAAATGTTAACAGAATGAAAATCACAAACGAAAGGAAGTCGCAACAAAACTTACGCAAAATTGACCTCACAGGCAACAAGACTTCTCAATTCACATAAAAATCGATTACCAAAAGAGAAAATAAAAGATGGAAGATCAGAGAAACAAAGAACTAAAATTTAAGGAGAAAATAAAATAAAATAAAAGAACAATAGAATGTTTTAAGTTAACCACCACCCCTTCCGGCATTTGCAAAAAAAAATTCCCAATACGTACAATGGGACTCGAACTCAAAACCAGACAGAATACAGACAGATGCTTAACCAGTGAACCAGCAGGCTCATTCTTGACACCTATTTACCCAGAATTGCACTTAACCACCTAACACATGGATAAGAGTTGTTTTAAAATAACAAAACTTTTAGCAACGCAATTCAGACTTCAAACCTTAAACACAAAAGGAGAGCGCAGAACCAGAGATAAAGAAATCTAATTACTGCAGATTCTCACAATTAGACTCTTAAATATTTGGGGAGTTACACAAACCATCAATTTTAGGGGGTTTTGTAATTCAAATAACTTCATATTTATATAATGACTTTTTTTCCATTTAAGAATTAATTTTATGGTTTTTTTTTTCAATTTAAATAGTCAACTTTGTATTTATGTAATAACTTTTTTGCCATTTTAGTTATTAATTTTGTAGGTTTTTTTTTTGCAATTTAAATAGTCAACTTTGTATTTATGTAATGACTTTTTTGCTATTTCAGTTATTAATTTTAGGAGTTTTTTGAAATTTAAATAATAAACTTTGTATTATTTACGTAAAAACATTATTTAATTCAACAAAAATATAAACACAACAAGCTTTAGACTCAACAAAAATATAAACACAACAAGCTTTAGACTAACTTTGTAATTCAAATTAGATTAATTGCAACAAATTTTAGACAAATTTTATATTCAATTCTCTCTACATGTAGTGAATATCTCCCAATATGGTAGTTTCGAAGTGGGCATTTACTTTTATTATGACCAGCTAATTTCTGCATACGCCACACAACTTCCCATCAGATTTCTCCCTAATGTACATTTTGTTATGGATTCTAGATGATTGCGGATGACCTTTCGGATTCCTATGCAACCCTTTGTCTGGGACAATCTTGAAATAGGGTTGTGCATTCGGTTAACCGACTGGTTAATCGACCAGAAATAGCATAAAGAATTAACTGACCTTCCAAAATTTTTAACCTTTAACCGAACCAAATTTTTTTAAAAAAAATTAACCGAACCGAAATTTTTTTCGGTTAATTAGGTCGGTTAACCGAATTAACTGAAAATTGTATGGTTTTTATTTTTGGTTAAAAATTAACCGAATTAACCGAATTACCCGAATTACCCGAATTGAATCACTACATAATTAAAAACATTACGTAAGTCTTTGAATCACTACATAATTAAAAGCATTACATAATTCTTGAAATTAACACATAATTGAAATTTAAGTCTTTAATATTCTCCATTTATATCCATTTCTTCTCTCCAAAAAATCTCCATTTGCATTAAACTAAAAAAAAAACATGTGTAATTGGGTAGATACTTAGAGTTAGACTTTAGTTTTATTTTTATTGGGTTGGTAATTGAGTAGACTTTAGTTTTAGTTTTATTGGGATGGGTAATTGGGTAGACTTTAGTTTTAGTTTTATTGGGTTGGGTTGGTAATTGGGTTGGGTAATTGGGTTGGGTTGGATAATTTTATTTATTAATTTTTTGTTTAACCGACAAAATTCGGTTAACCGACCGGTTTCGAACCGAATTAACTGTTAACCAAAAAATCATAAAAAAATTAACCGACCCCCGATCGAAAAAATTCGGTTAACCGACCGATTAACCAAATTCGGTCGGTTAACCGAATTTTTTCGATTTTACCCGAATTATGCACACCCCTAGATTGAAAGTCGTCGGAGGTATCTCCCATGTAGATAGGTCAGGAAGCACGGGGAGCTCGTTTTCCCACACACGCAAAGTACGCTCGAGGGTGTACACTTCATCGATAAATTGTTTAACATTGAGCGAGACTTTAGCACAAACTACCATGACATGTGTACATGGATAATGAAGTGTCTGGAACCTCCTGCAATCGCACCGTCTATTTCAAAAATCAACTCCGTAGGACCTAGGTGGTATACCGGGTTAACGACCAATGGTCTATGTAACTCGAAATGTTTCATTACGTCGTGAATATACTTCTACATTTATCGACTTCGCCATCTGTCGGTTTGTAACTATTGCATTCCTGACATATTCGAAAAACACGTGTCCCGCCTTCATCTGGTTGACTTGGTGCTGCCCCATTCTTGGCATCAAGGTAGCCAACCTGTAGAATGTAGCCGAGAAAATAGATAAAATCAAAAAATGTTGTGTTTTCAACAACACGGAGTTAACCCCCTCTGCCAAATTAGTGGTCATGTGACCATAGTGAAAGCCCTCGTCAAAACTTTGATCCCATTACCACGGCTCCATGGTACCCAACCATTGTCAGAAAGATGTGTTCGTATGACCCTCTATGTCACTCCCAAGTCAAGTTATCCTTTGCCAGAAAATGTGTAGCTCTAGCTCATACGCTGTGCATGTATTAAGAAAATATAAGTTATAGTCTTGCTCTAAAACATTATGTTATATATTGAAAGGATAATGCTATTCTTTACCCATTCTCACAACCTGTCTCCGCCAGTTTACATTTTTATAATCTCGGTGGAAGTTAACCGCAATATGCCAGATACAGTAAACGGATCTCTATGGCACACCGGAACGCCTAATGGCGGCAATTAATCATTTTCCTCTATCGGGGATGATGCAAATATTATCGTTACTAATAACATACATCTGCAGGTTTGTAAGGAAGAATTCTCACGACTCTATGTTCTCCTTATCTACGATGGCAAATGCTATCGAGACCACGTTCTTGTTCCCGTCTTGAGCAACCACAAGAAGTAAGATCTGTATATATTTACCGTATAGTCATGTCCCATCTACTTGCACAAACGGCTTGCAGCGGGGAAATGCACACACGCATGGATCAAACGTCTAGAACATCTATTAGAAATTTTTTTTCTTAATTTTAGTTGGTCATCCAGGTCGTAATAAGGTCGTGTCTGTAACTCAATAACAGTCCCCGATACGTACTTTCACATGGTGGCTATCCATCTTTATAACTCATTGTACGATGCATCGAAATCTACGTACAATTGCTCCATTACCATCTGTTTAGCTATCCATACCTTCTAGTATAATACTCGATACTGGAACTGTGCCTGCATTTCAGCAATCAGTACTGAAACTTTAATGGTCGACATGTCTTTCACCATTGGCATGATGCACGTACAGATAGTTTTGGAATCAAGTTTAAGATAATCTTCTATCATACGTGTTGAAGTGCATGTGTGAGGCCCAACAAATTTTTGTATCTCTCACATCTGCGACTTTTGGATAAATGCAGCTCATATCCGCCAATTGCAGCCTTTCGCCGACCTCCAACACTCCCCAATATATAATGTCGGTTTAGATACGATGACTTTGTAGTCCACTGATATATTAATACTATATAGCTTAATGGCAAATACGCACTCTTCCTTACTTTCAAATCTCTGCCCACGAACAACTCCTCAGGATCAGAATCTATGGCCAGCTGGTGAGCATGTAGTATTTTAGGGTACTCTAGGAACTCGGCCGCTTGCGTTGCATCGGGGTCTATCTACGACATGTATGCCCTAAGATTATTGTGTATCACAATACAACGAATCTGATTCCCGACTGAAAACACGTTAATGTTTCCATCGTCATTCACGTCTTCATCGTCAATATCATCCGGGACCTCATCCATGTCGGGATCACTATCAATATCGACCTCGTGATCAGAAGGATCACTACTATGGTATACATCATCACCAACCACATTAGTCTCGGGTACAATATTAAGATCAATGTCGATCTCCCGTATAGTTGATTGACTATCAACGTACGATATCAGAACCACCATATGCGGCTCTTGAGCTCTATGTTCTTCACCTAATGGAATGGGATCTTCAATTGGCTCCACACCAGCTAACTTAGCAAATAACTAAATCTGTGTATTTTGATTGCTCTGAGTCTCACAATAAAGAGCGACCATTGTCTCCACGTCTTCATTGTTTACAAGTTCTATTTCGGTGAATTTTATGGGATCCGTCAAAACTGAAAACTTATAGAAAAGTTTCGCGATCCTTCTCCCACAATGTCTATCTATTTTTGCACTTATCCTTTCCTTCATATCATCAAACGAGATATTTCTATTAAATCTCATTACTACTTGTTTGCGACATTCAAATATACATCCTACAGTTGTTGTCAAAATTTCTCCATCGAAATAAACGCATATGAAAAACGGATTCTCTATCTTCAATACTAGATTTGTTAAAAAAATTCAAAATCCTCAAAACAGTTTCGAATAGTAAAAAAGTTACATAAAATTTTTAATGCAAATTTTTTCATTCAGAAGCTAACAAAATTAATAACATAACAAAATAACTTTCAAATAACAAAATTACTAACAAAACTCTCCATTCTATTTAAAAAGAAATAAACTAAAATACCTTATCCTTCTTTTCTTTCTTCCCCCTATCTTCTTACTTCTGTTCTGCTAAGTTTTTTGGATATCTCCTGCTCATTTGAATTTCAAGTGAGTTTAAATAGGAGAAAAATTAAGCACTGGTGCCGCCTATCAGGTAGGAGTCGCCAGTGGCGCCTATCAGGTAGGAGTCACCAGTGGCGCCTACCAGATAGGCACCACCTATCCCATACCACACTCGTATATATACATGGGTCATGTACTGAACCGGGAAAAAATAAAACAAGTGGTGGCGCCTATAAGAAAGGCACCAATAATAAAATAATATTTTTAAAAAACAACAAAATATATATTATAAAAAAAGGGGTGGCGCCTATGAGAAAGGCTCCACCCAAAAAACATGTAATACACCTAACTTGTATTCGTCCCCAGAACAGGGTTCCAGAGCATTACTAAAATTTAAAGATCAAACCCAGACATTTCATATCACTTCACATTCATTTCAGAAATTAATCATAAATGAATCATATTGTTCCTTATATTAGCCCTCGAGGCACCTAATAGAACTTCGAAGCACGGGCTAAATCGAAAACTCAGAGAATTTTTCACGAAATATCAAAATTTTTCTTAGGTGCACAGGACATATGCCCATGGGGTCAGGCCGTATGGCTCACACGGCCAAGTGACACGCCCGTGTCTTACGCCGTGTGGTATTTGAAATAGGGCACACTACTGTGTTCTAGAACGTGTCCATGCCCGTGTAACTCTCTAACTTGGGTCATACGGCCAAGTCACATGCCCGTGTGAAATTATAATTTTTATTGATTAGGTGCAGAGGTCACACGACCAAGCCACACGCTCGTATGCCAGGCCGTGTGTCACAAACAGCTGAGACACACCCCCATGTCTCAGCCCGTGTGGATGAAATAGGGTCATTTTCAAGCCATATTTCTCTCCCAATTTGTTTTGTATCTACATCAACACCTTAACACATTCACCAACCAATTCAAAACATATAAACCAAGCCAAAACTAGGTCCTATTCATGACATATCATCACAAGTGTTCATGTACTCAATCTTACCTAATTGACCAAATTCACATATATGCATATTTTATCAAATATGCTATCTCAATCCATTCATCCATATGATTACCATTATTTAACCATTTCAAAGTCACACATCAAACATGTTAAGACCATATATATATATATATATATATATATATATATATATATATCTCAAATATATATTAATTACAAAACATACCAATGGCTAGGTCTAGCTAAGCATTTACATACTATCATTGGCTAATCAACCTATACATGTCATTATAACCAAAAAGATTTGTTTCATATCTATATCGAAATGGACCGGTGGATAGTGTGAGTGATCCCCACCAAGCTTCCAACCCAACGAGTCTCTGACTACTATAAGATAAAAGAAATACAACTAAGTAAGCACTTAGTGCTTAGTAAGTTCGTATAACAAAAATTAACTTACCATACATTTACACTTAAGGTAATCATACAAAAATACATCCAAAGCAATTTGGCCATTAGCCTAACACACACAACCCCACCAAACATGTTAGTCATGTATTTCATGTAATTAACAAGAACAAGGATGAACTTATCAAATATTAAGTTTGCACACGTTTTCAAATATATATATCGTAACGATTCATTCAGAGTTCATCTCAATTTGTATTAGAATTTCACCAGTTGTATCATTTGAAATCTCAATGGATACATGGGTAGTACACACATAGTGTACAATACTATAAATCCATCAATTCAGATTCGGGAGTACTTTTACGAGTGCCTAAACAGAAAGCTCTCTCTCAAGGAATATATCGACAAGCTCATGTGAGCCATGTAATGGGAAGCTTATCCGGGTAATATAACGGGAAGCTTATAAGAGCCATAATCAGGAAGCCCGTGCAAGCTAACAACTTGTTGCTCTGAAAATCCATTAACAGGAAGCTCCGGATAGCCATAAATCAGGAAGTTCAAGCGAGCTACATCGGAAAGCTCCGAAAAGCCATTAACGAGAAACTCACAAAGAGCTTTTAATCGAGAAGCTTATGAAGAGCCATATAACGGGATGCTCATAAGAGCTGTGCTGTGTCTACAACACATGCATAATCACAACCAATCGGGATGCTCCGAAGAGCTATTAACGGGAAGCTCGCAAGAACCATATAACGGGAAGGTTGAGAGGGCTTATAACGGGACGCTCTTTCGAGCTACGGTATGTCCGCAACATATGCAAGACCACTACCAATTTGGGAACCCTGTATTTAATTGAATTTCATTCATTCAAACGTGACTTAATATTTGTCGGCTATTTCCGGATATGTGATCAAATTTCATATACATGGCCATTACACAATACACATACATACAATTCAATTCAAACATATACATATACAATTTAGTTACAGGAACTTACCTCGACAATACTCGTGAACTTGTATGCTACTAATCTGTTACTTTTTCTTTATCTCGATCTAGTTCCGTATTTGGTCTATCCAAATCTATATGAGAAAATTTAGGTCAATTTAATACAATTCATATTCAATTTAATTCAATTCACATCTTAGGCAAAATTACCAATTTGCCCCTATACTTTTAATTACTGACGATTTCGTCCCTAGGCTCAGAAAATGAAATTCATGCAATTTAATCCTTATTCCAAGCCTAGCCGATTTTTACATATAACAATAACAGTCTATGTATTTCACAAAAATCAAAATTTTTCCATGAATTTTACAAATTTTCAATTTAGTCCCTAAATCACGATTTCATCAAAATTCCCTTAACAAAAGTTGTTTATCTTTCAACAACCTTTCATTTTGCTACCATAAAACTTGATAATTCAACTATATTCATCCATGGAAAAACCCTAGTACTTTGATAACTTTACAAATTAACCCCCGAGATAGCTAAATTAAGCTATTACAATATCGAAAACATAAAAATTACTAAAAACGAAACAAGAAAACTTACCCAATTAAGCCAAATAAGTTTGCTTGAGTTCTTTTCTCTTAGCTAGGGTTTCTATAAAAGAAATTGGGAAAGATGATGAAAAAGATGATATTTTCATCATTTCATCATCTATTATCTTTTATTATTTCTTCTTTCCAATTTAGTCATTTTCTTTATTCAATTTTCCATGGATGAATCATCATACTTATCTACTAACTTCTCTTAATGGTCTATTTGCCATATAAGGACTTCTAATTTTGAATTCCATAGCTATTTGATACTTACAGCTACTAGAACTCAACTTTTGCATTTCATGCAATTTGGTCCTTTTATCAATTAATCATGTACTCAGTAAAATTTTCTTAACGAAATTTTTATACGATATTCCTATCATAATTCATACCATAAAATAATATTAAAATAATTTTCTTTTCGAACTTGAATTTGTGGTCCCGAAACCACTGTTCCAATTTCATTGAATACGGGTTGTTACAAAACATACGATTTTTGTAATTAATCCCACTGACAACCTATTTCAGAAATTAATTTTTTATATTATCCAGGGAAATTAACCACTTATTTAGATTTCAAAATTATTATTTTATAAAATTTTTAAATTTTTAAAATTTCAACTTTTTTATATATTTTTAGATTTTTAAAAAAATATATAAATTTTTTAAAATACAAATTTTAGAATTTTTATAAATATTTTGAATTGTAAAAGTTATTTTCATATTTTTAAAATTATTTTGATTATTTTGTAATTTTTGCTAAGAGAGACTAATTTGCTCATTTTCAAAATTGATAGAGACCAAAATGGTATTTATACTAATCTGTTATTTGAATTGTAAAAATTCAACTCGAATCGAAATCGAAATCTGAAATTTCTTATTCGAGTTGACTCGAATAATTTGAATAAATCAATTCGATTAACTCAAATTTTAAATTGTTTTCGATTTTTTCGAATCGAATCGAATTTTTGATTAACTCAAATTTTAAATTTTTTTCGATTTTTTCGAATCGAATCGAATTTTACTTATCTCTAGTTAATTTTTGAGTGAATTATGTGCTAGGAATGACCGGCGAGACATCGAGCGAAGCGACCTCGGGCACGGTTGGCTAGGTATGTACAACTAAAATAATAAAATATTAAGGGTCTATTTGAGAAATTTAAAAATAATCGCTGTTGAAAACCGGTAAAGTAAAACAAGACTCCTCAAGTGACGAAAAAGACTGCTACCAGAGTAATACCCAAGTTGTGAGAAGAAGAAACAGAGTCGCGCACGGCGGGCATGGCGTCTGGAGGAGGAAGCAGCGGTGGAGGTGTGGAGTGGCACGTTAGGCCTCCGAATCCCAAAAATCCAATCGTCTTTTTCGATATAACCATCGGTTCCATCCCCGCCGGTCGTATCAAAATGGAACTCTTCGCTGATATCGCTCCTAAAACTGCCGAGAATTTCAGGTATTTCTACTTCTTCACCCCCCATTTTCTACGATTATTTTATACTTTTAGAATTTTCTGTTTGAAGCTTGAAGTTTTCCCCATTTGCAGACGCACCGGCGAATACAGGTTTTTTTCCCCACCGAAACTTAATTATCTGTATCTGCGTGATTCATTCCTAGTTACCCATTTTTATTAATTGGATTGATATCAGGAAAGCAGGGCTGCCTGTTGGTTACAAGGGTTGCCAATTTCATAGGGTTATTAAAGATTTTATGATTCAAGCTGGAGATTTTCTTAAGGTTGGTAATTTTATTATTAGTATTAGTATTAGTATTAGTATTAGTATTAGAGCTTTCATTTTGCATTTATAATGTTAGCTAATCTGCTCAGTCATGTTAGTCATTGAGTACCCAGAATCAGCTTCTCGAGTTTCTTATAGACTATGAATTTTTCATTTGTTTTGGTATATCGATTTCGAGTAGATGATTGAAGTCTTCGTCTTGCCGTTCTTATGTTCTTCATTGAATGTCCTTAGCTTAAATGTCTGAGCCAATATTCCTATGAAGGATAGCTTTTGCCCCTAAAATGGAGAGCAGTGGTTGCCAAAGTACTGATATTTCAATAGCTTCGACCAGTATTTTTATTTTTTAAGTGTAAAACGATGAACAGCAGTTTAAAAATAGTTGTCGATAACATAAAACTATTGAGATCAATTTGCTCCAATGTTATATAATCGTTACATTAAAATCTTGCCTTGCAGGGTGATGGTAGTGGATGTACTTCCATATATGGCCATAAGTTTGAAGATGAAAATTTCATTGCCAAGCACACTGGTCCTGGGCTTCTATCAATGGTATGCTGTTTTCTATATAATGTTTGAGTAGCTACACACACATATGTGAAACATTCGCACATTTGTTGCTTCAACTCTTTGTTTTTTCTTGAAATACCCGTCTTTGGCACATATTTGGACATGACTATCCAAGTACTTCGAAAAACTTACAAAAAAACCGAACATACTTGTATCTTACATTGACACCCAAGTCTGGGAGACGAAGTCTCACAATGGAGGGAGAAAGAGAGAAATATACCGTTGACCAGTAGAGGTACTAGGATATGGAAAACTTCAGTGAAATTCTACTAAAGCTGTATATTGTTTTAACTTTTATGTTGCAGGCAAACAGTGGTCCAAATACCAATGGTTGTCAGGTAACCTACTCAATTTCTATTTCTTGCTTGTATACACACACACACACACACACATCTGCTATCTGATGCATGTAAAAAGAAATGCCGATTTCCATTAATGCACACAGTATGAGTAATGATCAAATGTCTGATATTAAAGGGAGATAATAGAATTTTGCTATTTGTACCATATCCATGCGTAGAGGCATTTCTCTGTCCGCAAGTTTCCAGTTAGGTGAATTGGGATTTGATGGAAGTATTGTTGTCATAAACTCTTCGAGCACGTCTAGTATGGTTGTCTACTGTTATGAACTATCGCGTATATTGATTTTGGTCTTTATTGACTGCAGTTTTTTATCACGTGCGCGAAATGCGAGTGGCTTGATAATAAGCATGTTGTATTCGGGGTATGTTCTCTAACCTTTTAGTGCAGAGTACATCTGGATTTTGGATTTCCCCAATTTTTGAAAGTCGAATAATATTCATAGAAATGACAAGGAATTATTTCGTCCATGATCATGCAGAGGGTGATTGGAGATAGTCTTCTTGTTGTTCGGAAGATCGAGAATGTGGCTACAGGACCAAACAACCGGCCGAAACTACCATGCATTATAGCTGAGTGTGGGGAAATGTAAAACTTGTAATTCATTTACCCATAAATGAAATTGCTGTAAATTTTTTTTTTTAACAATCTCATTATAGGTCTTAATTATATTTGTTTTTTTTTTTCTTTTTTGAGACAATATCTAGAACTACCTTTAGCCCTTCCTCAATCCATAAATAGTAAGATAATGCATTTCAATGCATTTGAACTCGCATCCTCTTATATTAACGACAGTGCTTATATCAATCAAGTTTTAATAAAACTTATTTACTCTAAGATCCATTTACCTCAAAAAATACAATTATAATGAATGAGATTTAAATATTTGATTTCTTTGATTTATATAAATTATATTTAATCAATTTTATATAAATTTAATATTTAAACATTAAAATTGATATCAAACCTTCAATCCTATGAGCTTTGATTATGAATGTTGCATACTATTTTAATATAATTGTTTGTATCTCAAAATATTCTATAGTTGACATTTAGTTTTTATACTAAAAAAAATTAAATTTAAGTTCTTTCACCTTTTTCAATTTAAAAATCTTGATATAATTTTTGACATTATTAATATTTATTCCAAAAAAAATGTATTGAACGAATTGAATGATATATTGAGCTAATTAATCTTTTATAATGGTATTTTATTTTGTAAAAAATATTTTTAAACTAAATTAGATGTATTTATAAATGATTTATTTATGTAATTTATGTAATAAAAAGAATGAGTTTAAGTTGGGTTTAAACCGGATTTAGAGTTGAGACTGAAAATCTTAACTAAAGCCCGGCTCAAAACCTCAGTCCATCTATTATCTATGGACTAATCTACTGCTATTAAACGGCAGCGTTTGGGCTTCTGGAGTCTTCACATTGATAATAGGTGTACTAAGTTCATTTCCTCCCACATTATCCCTCTCGCCTCCTGACTCAAGAGTCACTGAACGAGTCGAGTTCGAACTCAGATTACCCAAAATGGCATTCTCATTGAGGAGTGTAAAAGTACCGCCCAACTCAGCGAGTTTGGAAGAAGCAAGGAGCCGGGTCTTCGATTTCTTCAGAAAAGCTTGTCGATCAATCCCCACTATTATGGATATCTATAACCTAGACGACGTCGTCACCAAATCCGAGCTCCGTTCTTCCATCTCCTCCGAGATCCGTAAGAACTCTCATGTTACTAACCCTAAGGTCCGTTCCCCAATCTCTCCGTTTTAGATCCTTTTTATTTAATTTACTTTTTGATTTGTTAAACTTTTGGGAAATTGTATCTTTCCTAGGGTTAGGAAAATATTGTATTGCTTGCTCATAATTTCTGGAAATAAATAAAATTTATAGCTAATTTGAATTAAGAGAAATTAAAATAATGAAAAATAAGATTATTCAAGGAATGGTCATTATCCTATTGAAATCTGAGTTTAATCTAAGCTTAGTTGATGTAGGATTGTGATGGAAAAGGTTGGATATTTTTATTTTTTTATTGTTTTGGGGAAGTAGTTTCGATTTCGATGTCTTTATATTTAACGGGAATGCTAAATTATGCTGTTGAATCAGATTTATTTCATGAGTTGCCTTCATTGTGCTCTATCCTCTGATCAAGAGGGGGACTGGAAATGAGATTTAAGAAGAGCTTTATTGATGGTATATTTTCGAAGATTAATTTGGAGAATACTGATGAGTTTTTCTGAAATGAAATGTTTGGATTAAACTGGGATTTCAATAGCTTCGTGAACAATTGTTCTAGTATTGTCTTTTTTACTTTCTAGTGCTTTGTGTACCAATTACTCTGGCTTGATCCGTATGTTGCTACGAAGTCGTAAATGGAACAGTTTAAACTTCTTTTGAATGTTCATTGATGTAATCTTTCGATAAGCTGTTTTGAGTTTGAAGTCCTTTGAATGGCATGGAGAAAGCTAAGGTTTAACCCTCTTGTTTTTTCATCTTGAATAATTCTTGTACTCTAGCCAGATGATACAGTGGCTGTTGATGGTGAATGAGGATTATTTTGCATATCAAAATGAACCATTTGTATTAATCATATATAATTTGTGCTGCAAATAAAAATTATTGTTTTTCACATTGAGAATGAGGTTTAAAGCTTATTTTGGGGTGGTTTCTATGGAAATTGATCAATCAAACCTGCTTCTAGTCTATAAATGGTATTGCAGGTTTTCTCTAGAGAAACTGATGACTTATTTGATGCTATAAGAGTTCTACTTTTTATTATGTTTGTTTTTTTTCCTCCATATATTTTAAGGATCCTTGGAAGGTCATATCGTATACCCTTGTTTGGATATGTGTTAGAAGATGGTATCGGACATGGATGCTTGAAGAAAAATGAATTGATGGATTCCATGTGCGCTATTGGAAAGTTCTCTGCTTGTTGTATTCCTCAAGTAGAAGTCTTCAATAAATGTTTTAGCTGCAATAATCTAGTGGGCAGCAGTTCTGAGTGATGTTTTTCCCTGAAAATGAATTTGTTAATATCTCATTAGCTACCTAACACATAGAGTTAATAGTTTTCATCGCACTTTAGGAACTGCATCTAACTCATAGGAGGTGGTGACATTATAATTGAATATAGAAGAGCCACATTGGTGGATATTTGATTTATTTCCCAGAAATACTTTACAATACTTTATGCATTCTCTTTTACTGCCTTGTTGGTAACCTGTAATTGTTTGGCAGAGCTGCCTTGTTCCTGATGATAATTCAATGGCATTTTGATAAATTGGTGTATAGTTTTTATATCTTCTGTTTATGGATGAGTTGTATAGGTATTGGAATTATGAGAAAGATTCTTTACATTGCAAAATGTTTGGCTGCAGGTAATTGATTTGCTGCTGTTTAAGGGTATGGAAGAGCTGAACAACATTGTTGAACATGCAAAGCAACGGCACCACATTATCGGGCAGTATGTGCTGGGTCGTCAAGGGCTTGCACAGGATTTGGACACCAAGGATGAAGGCACGTCTGATTTCCTCAAGAATTTCTATAAAAGCAACTACTTTTAAACATTCCGCTTTCATGGACAGCTTCTAGAGTTTTGCTTTCTAGCTTTTGACTTCCTTCATAATAATGTTCCTATCCGTGCCTATTGGTTCGGTAATTCCATCGAATTTATCTCGTGTTGGTTTTCATTAATTTGGTGAAATGCATAAGTGAATTCTGGTGAATTGCTGATCAGGATAGTGTATTATATTGCCAAATCAAACTTGGCGTTTTTCTCGGTCATTTGCCAGTGCAACACAATCAGTTAAATTAGAAACAGAAGACTTTGGAATAACTATTTTAAACCCTTCTTAACAGTTTAATACCATTTGCATGAATGAGCAATCAAATTAAACAGAGAAAACAATTGTAATTTGCAGAGATATTATTACTATTAATAATATTAGTTTTGTTTACGTCGGAAATTAAATGAGCTTTATAACGCACTAAAGCGAACAGCAGGTTCTGCAGCTTGCAGAGTCTTCTATTTCTATTTTTTCAATCGCTCATCTGCTTCTCTATCCTTTCCAAGCACTTGCTTTCTCTCACTTCTCTATGTCCCTGATAACATCTTGCAATCTCGGGCTTGTAATTTGTTAAAGGATTCACCTCATAAACGCATGGTGTTGATTCAGGAACTGAAACAAAAACTGTTGCTGATGAATATGATTGATGGTGTTGGGGTTGTCCTCGGCCTCTGTAGTGGTTCCATAGTTGCAAGGTAAATGTTAATCCCTGCAAGCGCATTCTTTATCATTAATAATGTGCACAACTATAACATCTCTTGCCTCCTTTCCCTCAATTGAATCATACAGTGGTTTTTTGTGGAAGTCTAAGGACAAAACCTTGAAATGAAGACAATATCTCTTGTTAAGGGGTCTGTTGGCTCAAAAGCGGATGACAATTCAAAGGCTTTTCTCAGGCGAGCTCTAACCTCCTCTTAACAGTACCTTTATTCTTTTTACTTTTTATTTTTTTTTTGCCTATTTTAATTTTGTATCCAAACTTGACAATTAGATTTATTTTTATTGTTACACTTATATTTTATTAAAATTTAATGATGTGACATTTTAAAATTATGCCACCTTGTACTATATAAAATTTATCAAAAATGGTTGAATTTGGGACTATTTTGATGAGTCCATGTGATATGAAAGGCCCTGGTAAACGAGTCAAGTTGTTGGGAGAAGACCAGGCTCAAACCGATTACAAATTTGTCTTGGCTGATTGGAATTTGAGTAGGTAAAGTCGACTTTTAGCCCAAGTAACCTGAAATAATGCAACACCAGAATTAGTATGAAGTATTATGGACATGGGATCAAGAAAAATAAAAAAAGAAAAAGCAAGAAGGACCAGTTTTAAGAGCAGCTTAATGAAGTAGCCTCGTTCCACATCATCTTCTCCTGCATGATTCATCCCATAACATAATAACATTGTGTGGTTCATACAATTTCAATTTTTTTTAAATATAACAGTTTTTTAAAAGTTATGATAAGATTTTCAAAAAATAAAAAAAATTATAAAATTTTATGATTTTTGAATATAGCTAATTAAACCCAAATAATGTAATAATAGCTAAAATACATATCATCTTCTCAAGTGGGTTCCTTTCATCTAAATCCAACGCCACTTGAATTCAACCAAAAGCTGAAAAAAACAAAACATGTAATTTATAAAAAAATTCTAAAACTTCAAAAATTAAAATAGAAAATGTAAATCAACTTTGAGTTGTGTTCTGGTTGCTGGAATTCAATGTCGGTAAATGGTTAGTCAACATCGGTCAACTTTCGATCATTGCTAGTCAACGTCAATCCATGTCCGGTCATACTGACTATCAACTAATTGTCAGGCAATTGATAAGTCTCACATTTAAAGTTATTTTAGTCTAGTTTTCACAACATTTTAAGTGTAATTCTATCTTTTTGGTTGGTTTTTAGTAGATTTTATAATTTTTGGATTAATTATGTTTCATTCATATTTTGTTTATTTTCCATCATTTTTAGAATTAATTTAGACTTAATTGTAATTCCCTTGTTTCCGAAAAATAAATTATAGCATAGATATCAAGAAAATGGTAAACCAAAAAAAAAAAAAAAAAAGTCTTCCGCTTCATCAGACCAAAATAGTGTTGGTGAAGAAAATTTGGCAGCAAATAATCTGCTCCACTGAACTTAATTGCTCGATGGCGTGCAACAATAAAAACCCCAAATTCAAGGATTTTGTGATTAAAAACTTTTAGAAGAAAAGAAAGAAACATAATTCAATTGGAGGCGCAAAGGAAATTCTTTCATACCAAGAAAAACTTTAAGCCTGTGGAATATTTGGAGAGTCTCGCGCAAATTTTTCATCTATTTTCTCTCTATCTTCTTTCTTTTATTTATTTTTATTGATGTTCAATTCACGATGAATTAAACTTTATTTTTTTGGAATGATGATACATCATAATCTCAATTAATCGATTGTTTTTCTCTTCAATTAAATTTATCCATGTTTAATTATTTATTCAATTATGTGCACAAATTATATTAATTGGATAGTATTAACTTGTCATAGAAGAGAAACTTATAATGGTATTAATTGAACTAATTCCAATAGCATAGACGAATGAATATAATTAGTGGAGAAGATGAAATAACTTATCAAGATATTGAAAGAATTTAGTTAATACCATTGAATCATGAGTTGGCAATTACATAGATTTAAGAATTAAATGAGAAACAATTGACTAATTAGATTAAATGAAGTCGGAATTCTAAGTTGTGAGTAAATTCCAAAGTTTTCATGCTCATTAACTTAGTTAACCTTCTATTATTTGCTCAATTTAATTTTAATAATAACCATTTTTATTGATTTGGATTAGTTAAAAGTGAATAGTTAATACTTAGCTTAGAAGTTAGTCTTCGTGGAAATAATCTCATATTTTCACTTTATTACTTGATATATATTTGTATTTAGAATTTTAATCATCATTAACATTGATCAACGATACCAATTGTCTAGTCAACAACGGTCTATTTTGGTCAAAGCTCTAAAAAAATTAAATTAATTTTTTAAAAAAATTTGAACTTGTTTTAGAATATATTTTTTAAATTTAAGATTTTTATCGTAGTCTTTTAAATTTCTTATATAATTTTTTTTAAAAATATTTTTTATTTTTTTGAAATTTTTATAAATTTCCTATTTTTATAATTTTTATGGGATTTTTTTATTTTTAAAACTGTTTTTGAATTATTTATAATTATTGTTGAAGGGAGAAAAAGGTTAGCAGCTTGGCTGATGGTTCACATGGTGGTGTGCAGAGAGTTGTAAGAAAGATGTTAGGATGCCTTTAGTTGAATTGTGAAGGAAGAAGGAGAAGAAGACACCTCCCTAAAGTTAGAGAGATTGTTGGTGCGTGGAAATAAAAATAAACTTTAATAAATTAACGAAGGCATCAAGGCGTGTAGCAATGTCACTTTCTTTACGGTCGTTCTATTCGCTCCACCTATATATAATGTGCAAAAGAGTTTCTGATAAATAAAAGCCTAATGACTATTTACGTTTTGCACTCACAGAAACAATCCATTGAGCGTTGAGCGGAGCATAACAAGGATATCAATTTCTATAAAAAATTTATGCAGTAATTCTTTATAAAACAATCTAAGAATATAAAATATGGTGAGAGATCAAAAAGAAACTTTTTTTTTTTTATGTTTCCGGGTGTATCTAATAAATGAAATTCCTCTTCTATTTATAGGAGGTCTTGTGTTTCTTTATAGGGACATAATTATCTAAACGAATAGTCATATATTTAACCACAAACATAATTATTCAATAGGTATTTGGTGTGTCGTTGAAAGCACCAAAAAACCTATCCATATGAAATAACGAAAAAAAACAGTATAAGAGCAGTAGGGACAAATCCTCAGGAACTGGATTGCTACAACTTCTTGTTCCTCAAAATCCTAGACACAATCGTGCCCAAAAAAAGTCTGACCTGAGAAAAAAAAGAATTAAAAATATGGACGAGTTGAATTTGTATAAATTGAAATTGCAATTGTAAAAATAACAGAGTTAAGGAAAGGGATTCTTCGATTTTAGGGATTCCAGCCTCCAGTTATCTCGATCCTCCTTGGGTTCAATCCTAGGCTTTTAGGTGATCTTTCTCATGACTGAATAAGCCAGTTATAGTGGAAGAGAACGCCTACGACCACCAACTCCACTTGGATTTTAGCCTTATGATTTAGAGGAACCTGACTCTAGCCAACCGTCACTTTTGTGGGACCGTCTTACACTAGATCATCATTTCTCAATGGCGAATGCCACGCCATTTCGTCTCTTGGGCTCGAAAACCTCTGACGCTATAAGTTAACTAACCAACTGTGCAACCTTATCAAAATATATAAAGCGGCCGTTCCTTGCACAAGATGAAAAGACTACTTTTGGAAGGATATGGACGAAAGTGTTAGTTCTGTAGTGCGAAGAAATGATGAATACTCGTTGAGAAGACTAAGTGTGAATTTTAAGCCTCATGAACCCTTTTTTTGAAGAATCTCGATAACCTTTGACTAGATGAGTTTAGTGGCTCATGTTTTTCGGGAAAAAGAACACAAGTTTAATGGAAAGGAATTTTATTGGAAAATAAAATAAAAGGAACAAAAAAGGCTAGAGCCTTAGGGGAAGGAGTTTTTACAAAAATGATGAGTGAATATTCATGTCACTCCATCCCCTATTTATAGTAAATAAAAACCTAGTTTGTTCCTATTTAAACTGTAGAAGATATAATTTGAAATTAAATCTAAACAATATCATAATAATTCTAACAATAATCCTAAAAATAAAATTCAAATTTAAATAAAGTCTTATGTTCAGAAATCTCTTCTTTGAATTTTTACCCCAAGTCTTTTACACTTTGTAATTTCGGCACCACTTCTTTCCTATTTCGCATGTTGACCCGTTTTGTCTTTAAATTCACACTTTTTGCCCTCAAAGTTCCTTTTGCCTTTAATTTAGTCCCTACAAGATAAAAAACCATAAAAAAAACCCAAATTAGTAAGATCATACTCAAAATATATATGTAATTAACACATAAAAGTATGTCATTTTAAATGCATATAAAAATAAAGAAAACATTTAGCTTGCTTTAAGTAAAACCGAAAAAGTACTTCAACTTAAACACACAAAAATTAAATTGACTTGGATTATTTTATGAAAATTAGATAATCTACTAAACTTAGCAAGACACCTTACTTCTTCCATCCTTGATTCCCAAATGCAATTCTTTTTTTTTTCTTAGTTTTTTTCTTAAGAATGTATTGGCCCTTTTGACGCGAAGAGGGATGACAAACCAAACACCTCACCCTGGTTACTTAGCCCAACACATTCCTATTTTATTATATATATATTTTGGTTAAGAATGTTTTGACCCTTTTGACGTGAAGTGGGATGACAACCCAAGTACCCCACCCCAGTTACTCAGCCCAACACACTCTTAATTTTTTTTTTAATTTCGGTTAGTGGAGTTTTACGTACACGTCACTCAACCTTTTTACGCGAAGTAGACTGACAACCAAGTACCTTACCCCGGTTACTCAATCAGTCACGTTTTAAGCTGTGCTCATAACTACAGAATCATCAAATTTCATTTCATTTTATTCTTTTAATGAAACAAAACTTTAATTTTGGAAGACTAGGAAAAACAATCAAGTGTCAAAAACAAGTTTTGGCAATTATCTATCAGTTATGAAAATAAATTTAGTATACATTTGTATTAAATGTCCTCTTTGCATTTAGACTTAATTGATTTTACTATAAGCAGTATAAGATTAACTTCATTAATCATAATTATTTTAGCCTAATAGAAATAAAACAGTAGAGATGAAATCAATATAGCAAAATCATAACTAACTCAATAGATAAAAATCATGCTCGCAGGTCAAACAGTGAGTAATTCTTAGTCAAAATCTTGGGCATGAAAAGGGGCAGGATCTATTAAAAAAATTGTGGGCAAACACAAACACAAGGCAACAGTAACAGTAACATAACGAAAGTAACAACAGATAAAATAGCAGAAATAATGAGGAATGTCTCCCCCTACTTAAATCATATTGCCCTCAATGTGAAAAATAATCTTAACAAATATGATGAAAAAGAAAGGGTTTAGAACACTCCCCATGTCGTTTTCATTACTGTTTTTGCCACCCATTTCCAAATTTAATTTTTTGTTCCCTCGATTCTCTTTTATATAAGAAGAGAGATAAAATTTATTAACATGCAAGAAAATAAAGAAAATAAAATAGAAAATATACATAAGAAAAATAAAATTGGGTTGCCTTCTAACACGCGCTTGTTTGACGTCGTTAGCTTAACAGCCCAACTAGTATTGGGGATGTTCCAACTAAATTTTTTCGATCGTATGGGCTTGGAAATTCTCCTTTTTTACCACATCCAACATATTTAGGTTCAATAGTCTTTGCGTCTCTTGCTTTGGTTTCATATTTTCCTCTAAGAAAATCTTATCTGTGCATATCAAGGGGCTAATCCCTTTTAAGTCGGCAATGGTGTCATCATTCTCCAAAAATGCTCACTTAAGATGCTTAGAAAGTAGTTTTAATTCCAAATCTGGTGCCTGCACAACAAAAGGTAGAAATTTAGTGTTCAGAGGAGCCGATAATTCATTATCAGATTCGTAAATAGATATTGAATCGAAATTATCATCAAACAATGCTTCAAGTTTATCTTCATAAGATGACTCAAAAGTTTCTTCTACTAATAAGTCAATTATGTCGCCACAGTTTACATTCAAAATTTCACTCGAGTGACTAATAGCATCGTAAATGTTAAACTTCACGATCTCCCCGTCAAACTCCATTATGAAGGTTCTACTATGCGCGTCAACCTTAGCACTTACGGTACTAAGGAAAGTTTGGTCCAACAAGATGTTCGAAGACCCAAGATTGTTATCCTCTTCTATTTTTACCACATAAAAGTCCGTAGGAAAGATAAGCCCGTTGACTTTCACTAATACGTCCTCAAGGACTCTTTCGGGATTCACAATAGACATGTCTACTAATTGAATGATAACATTTGGTTTCATAAAAAACCCACGTTAAGTGATTCATAAATGGAAAAAGATATTACATCTATGGAGGCCCCTAAATCACATATAATTTTTTTAATTCCTAAGTGCCCTATTTTGCATGGTATTGCAAACATGCCTCTGCCTTTACATTTTACTAGCATCCTCCGGTGCAACATTGTAGATACATTTTCACTAACAGTTACTCTTTCATTTACAATCAATTTTTGCTTGTTGGTGCAAAGCTTCTTAAGAAACTTAGAATATCGTAGAATTTTTTTATAGAATCTAGCAATGGCATGTTGATCTCGACATTTCTGAATGTTTCGAGGATCTCTTTTTTATCCTTACCTCTCTGGTATTGGTTTAATTGCCCTGGAAATAAAGGTTGAATTTTGGGTAATAAAGTTTTTGTTTGGACCTATTCATCATTACCATGCTTTTCCTGGGTGAAATCTTGATCAAGATTCATGCTAGGATTTGGTTCCAAATCTTTTCCACTTTGAAACGTCACTGCATTTGCATGTTGTCTTGGATTAGGTTTTATTTATGACGGTGGTTTTCCTCGTGAGTTGATTTTTTCAATTGATGTGGTCAATTCTTTTATAGATGCCTCTGTTTTCTATGGAAAATCCTCTGTTTTCTTTTGAAAATAAACAGTTTGTCGTGTATTTGCTATTGGAAATCAAGCACATTAGCTGCTAATTTATTGACTATGGTTTCTAGAGAGGTACCTAAATCTTGCGTTTGTTGTGGAAATTGGTTTTGGTATGGCTGGTTATACTATAGGTTTGCCCCATATCTCAAGTTAGGATAGTCTTTCCATCCTAGGTTATATGTACTTGCATAAGGGTCATATCGCCTTTGGAGTGGCCTAGAAAAGTTCCACATAGCATCCAAATAGGTCATAGTATCATCACACAAATTAGGGCATGCATAAGTTGTATGTTCGGGTGTTTCACAAATTTCACACAGTCGAGCGGTCTTGTTTTTAGTGCAAAAAGAGAATTCATGATATTAGTAAGTTTTTCGACTTTATCTTCTAAAGTTGAAATACCTAGCTGGTGAACCCTTCTAGTGGGTTTAGGATTGGCTCAAAATTGCTGAGTATTTACAGCCATCGTGGATATCAAGTCCCTTGCCTAGTGGGGGTCATGTTGACCAATGCCCCTCTACTAACGACATTTGTCATGTTCATTTCCATGGGCTTTAATACCTCATAGAAGTATTGGAAAAGAGATTGTTCTGTTATCTCATGTTGTGGGCAACTAGCACACAACTTTTTAAATCGTTTCTAATAGTTGTAAAGAGACTTTACTTCCTTTTGCCTTATCCCAACAATCTCTCTCCTTAATTCAGCTGCACGTGATGCTGTAAAAAATTTAAGTTCAAAATTAGTATCCATAATAAGATACGCAATGTATAACAATTTTTGTTTTGCAGGAGCTTCGGCCATTTACCGAATTATTTGAGCCATAGGTTATTACGCTGGATTTGGGTTTACGTTACACAAAATTTTCCGGAGTAGATTTGGTCATAAGAAAAAGAAATAAGATTAGTAAGTTACCAGTCCCTGACAATGGCGCCAAAGTTTAATGTGTCGTTGAAAGCAACAAAAACAACCTATCTCGAAGAAATAATGAAAAGAATAGTATAAGGGAAGTAGGGTCAAATCCTTAGGGACTGGATCGCTACAGCTTCTTGTTTCTCAAAATCCTAGGTGTAGTTATGCCCAAGAAAAATAAATGACTTAGGAAAAGAAATAAAATAAAATATAATTAAAAATGTGGATGAGTTGAAATTAAATAAATTGAAATTGCAATTGTGAAAAGAAATAGAATTGAAAAGAAAGGTTTTACGATTGAGGGATTCTAGCCTCCGATTATCTCAATCCTCATTTGGTTTAATCATTGACTTTTAGATGATCCTTCTTATGATCGAATAAGCCAGTTATAGTGGAAGAGGACGCCTATGACCACCAACTCCAATGGCGAATGCCACGCCATTTTGTCTCTTAGGCTTTGTTATGAGTATCTGTTGTATAGCTAAAGTTAGTTAAAGTAGTTAGTTTGTTGTCAGCGGTAGGTAGTTAGTTGTTAACATTAGTTACCAGTTATCTTTGTATATTAAATAGTCTACAAATGACTCTTAGAAATGTGAACTGAGATATTTTGTATGTACTTTGTAAAGTCTAGACATGGTATCAAGATCTAGGCTCTTGGTGTAAAATATTTTTGGGGGGCCATGACTACAGAAGCTATTCCAACAGTTGATACTCCTAGGCATTCCTCTAATAATGGTGAAGCAGTTCACTCACATGGTTCTGGTGATTCTTCTTTGCATACTGTTTAGTATTTTTCTAAGCATGATACTATCAAACTCAGAGAGCATAATTTCATGTTATGAAAACATCAACTTCTATTGATTCTTGAAGGATATGGTCTTGAGGGGTTTGTTTTAGGTACTGTTTCCATTCCCTCACCCTTCATTTCTAGAAATGAGGGTCAGCTCATTGATAATCTCGTATTTGTTGTTCACAAGAGGCTGGATAAGTTTTTGGCTTCTTGGTTGTTATCTATGGTCACAGATGATGTCTTGGTTCATCTTACAATGGCCAAGACCAGTCTTGAAATCTGGACTACAATTGAAAGATGATTTGGGAAAAAAATTAAACATCAAGTTCTCCAATATGTGTCATTCTCTCTACTCAATAAAAAAAGGCAGCCTCACTGTTAAAGAGTATCAATTCAAGGTTAAATAGCTGAGTGATGGTTTAACTGTAGCAGGCAACCTATAGAGTATGAATCTATTCGTGTTCTTGCCTAAGTAACCCCTGTCTCTCTTGACTTGCTAATCGAAATACTTCTTGATTGTGAAGCACGAAAGATGGTCTCACTAACTGATGCTCTATTGCAAGCAAACCTGGCTTCTCACTCTCAACAAGATAGTACAGACAACTCGGGTTAGTCTGTTGCCTCCACTCATTTTTTTCAAGAATCTAAGCAAGGACAAAGAGGACAAGGCCGAGGTTGGTCTCGTGGATGGGCTCGTAGCATTGGACGGAGCTGGTCACGTTCTAGACCACGGTGTCAAATATGTGGAAAGATGGGTCATATGGTTTAGACTTGCTATCATAGGTTCGATGAGAATTTTTCTGGGGTAGGACCTGGTCATTCGGTGCAAGTTAACTATCATCAACTTTATGGTCAAGGGATTTCTTCTTCTTCTTCTACATATCCCTCTACGCCTCACTGTTGTGGAACGTTCTCCCCTAGTACCGCTATCTCAAGTCAGTCTACTTCTTGAGGTTCCCTCTCCACTCCACTCGATCAGACATGGTACCCGGACTCAGGGGCAACAAATCATATCACCCCTGACCTGTCCAATCTTACAGCTGCTTCTCTCTATACATGTACGACTCGAGTTTCTATGGGAAATGGTGAACTGGTTCCTATGAGTAGTGTAGGTTCCTCTACCTTATTGGCTAGTTCTAGGCTCTTACAGCTCCGAAGTGTTCTCCATGTTCCCAATGTCTGTAAGAATTTACTGTCAGTAGGGCAATTTACAAGGGATAATGCTGTGTACTTTGAGTTTCACCCATTTTTGTGTTTTGTGAAGGACATACAGCTAGGGACAATTCTACTAGTAGGCCATATGCATAATGGCCTTTACAAGTTTGATGTTTTTCATGTTTCCCCTTCTAAAGCTCCTAGAAAGCCCGTTGGTGCTTAGAAATTCAGCTCCGCTCTTCACAACAGTGCACAACTTATTTCTTCACCTATGTTGTGGCATGCCAGACTGGGCCATCCTTGTAATAACATCTTGAGTTATGTGCTACGTACCTGTAATGTCCCTTTCAAACACAATAGTTTACCTCATGTGTGTTCTTCTTGTCAGCTAGGAAAAGCACACAAGCTTCCTTTTAATCATTCAAAAATAATGTACTCATCACCCTTTAAACTTGTTGTTTCTGATGTTTAGGGACCAACGCAGGTGAAATCAAATGGATTTTCCTACTATGTTTCATTTGTTGATATGCACAGTAGATATACATAGCTTTACTTTCTCAAGACAAAATCTGAAGTTCTCCAATGTTTTACTCATTTCCATCGAATGGTCAAGGTGCAGTTTGGATATTCCATTAAGATGTTTCAAAGCGGCTGGGGAGAGGAGTATCGAGCCCTTTCGAGTGAGCTCTCTCGACTTGGTATTCAACACAGGGTCACGTGTCGTCACACCTCAGAATAAAATAGTGTTGCTGAAAGAAAACACAGGCAGGTTGTTGACATGGGCTTTACTTTTTTAGCTCAGGCATCCATGCCTTTGAAGTTTTGGTCATATACCTTTTCTCATGCAGTTCACTTAGCCAACATACTACCCACCCCTATACTCCAACAATGCAGTCCTTATGAGAAACTCTACAAGTTGCAACCCACTTACTCTCAGCTTAAAGTATTTTTGGATGTGCCTGTTTTCCTTATTTGAGATAATTTCAACAACACAAGCTACAATTTCGGTCAAAGAGATGTGCCTTTCTTGGTATTGGCACTAATCAGAAGGGATACAAGTGTCTCGATAAATATGGTCGCATTTTTGTTTCGAAAGATGTAGTGTTTGGTGAGTCTCAGTATCCTTTTGCAAATGAATTCTCCCCACAATCACCTTTGGCCTCTATTCGATCAGACCATCAGAAATCTCATCTTCCAATAGTTTTACCTACTGACCATAGTGTTCCTATGGTATCTCCTTCCTCAGGGTCAAGTAGTTGTCCTCCTCAGGCTGATTCGCCCACTAGTTCCTTTGACTTGCATTCACCTTCTTCTTTAGGTCAGCATGGAGACCCATCAACAACAGCTTGTGTTCCTTCCTTGGTTAATCAGTCTGATGCTTCTTCATGAGAACCCATAAATGCCAACCTTCATCCTATGCAGACTAGGTCAAAGAGTGGCATCTATAAGCCTAAAGTCTTCTCCTCTTTTTTGACTGAGAAGAAACCTACATTTATTTTTGAGGCATTTCAAAGCCCTAATTAGACAGCAGTAACTTAGGTAGAATATAATGCATTACTCTCTAATTATACTTGAGACCTTGTTTTTCTTCCTGAAAGACGTACGACAGTTGGATGTAAGTTGATATTCAGAGTAAAAAGGTATGCTGATGGTTCGGTTTCAAGATACAAAGGATGATTAGTGGTTAAGGGATATCTGCAAGAAGCAGGTGTTGACTTTCAAGAAACCTTCAGCCTTGTAGTCAAGCCAACAACAATATGAGTGGTCCTTGCACTAGCTATTTCTTTTGGATGGGCTCTCAGGCAAGTCGACATTAAGAACGCATTTCTAAATGGTGATTTACATGAAGAAATTTATATGGTGCAACCATCAGGATTCGAACAATAATGTGTATCTAGTCAGCAGTTGGTGTGTAGGTTGCGAAAAGCTTTGTATGACCTTAAACAAGCACCTCGGGCCTGGTTTCACAAAGTAAAAGAGTTTTTACTCGTTACCAAATTTGAAGCCTCGAAGGCTGACAATTCCCTCTTTGTTCATCACTCGGGGTCAAAGTTGGTCTATGTTCTCATCTACGTGGATGATATCATTATCACTGGGAATGATAGTCAAGCCATCGATAATTTTGTGCAAGGTCTGAATGCTCGATTTTCCTTGAAGGACTTAGGCCAACTGAAGAGGTCACTTACAATAAGGGTGGTGTTTTTTTAAGTCAGAAAAACTATATATTAGAGCTTCTTCAAAGGGCCTCCATGGATCGATCAAAGGGCACCCCTACACCAATGACTACCACCTGCAAATTGTCAACTAATGGGGGAGTCCTGTTGAAGATGAGCACCTTTACAGGGGCATTGTTGGGGCATTACAATATGTTGTAATCACAAGGCCAGAAATTGCCTTCTCAGCAAATAAAGTATGTCAGTTCATGTACAAGCTGTTGGATTCCCATTTTAAAAGAGTTAAAAGAATCCTAATGTATCTTCAAGGGACGTTGGACTATGGTTTACAATTCACTCGTTCCTCTAAATTTTTACTTGAGGGGTTTTTTGATGCCGACTGGGGATTCGATACGGATGATCGTAGGTCTACCTCTGATTTATGTATTTTTCTTGGAGGTAATCCTGTGTCCTGGAGCTCGAGAAAGTAGCAGGTGGTATCTAGGTCAATAGCAGAAGTAAAGTACAAAAGTCTTACACACATTACTGCAAAAATAGTCTGGATTCAATCCCTATTGTCTGAACTTTCTACTCCAAAGACTAAAGCCTTAGTATGGTGTGATAGTGCAACTGCAGTTATAGTTGCAGGGAATCCAGCCATGCATTCCAAGTTCAAACACGTCGAGTTGGACTTATTCTTTGTGAGGGAAAAAGTTGTAAGTGGGATGCTCCAAGTAGGTCATGTATCCAGCCAAGATCAAATCGTAGATGTTCTAACAAAATCGCTATCTGAAGTTATGTTCAACAAATTTAGGACTTAGCTTCGAGTGGTCAATAATTCTTGGAAAGCTTAAGGAGAAAGGAAAGCTTAATAAAGATCAAGGCATGTTATGAGTATCTGTTGTATAGCTAAAATCAGTTAAAGTAGTTAGTTTGTTGTTAGCGGTAGGCAGTTAGCTGTTAACGTTAGTTAGCAGTTATCTTTGTATATTAAATAGTCTGCAAATGACTCTTAGAAATGTGAACTGAGATATTTTGTATGTACTTTGTAAAGTCTTGATATCGACAACCTTTGACGTAGTAAGTTAGCGAACTGACTATGTAACCTTCCCGAAACATACAAAGTGACCTTTCCTTGCACAATTAAAAAGATTACTTTTGGAAGGAAATGGACGGAAGCATCAGTCTCTTAATGCGGAGAAATGATAAATACTCGTTGAGAATGCTAAGTGCGGATTCTAAGCCTCATGAACTCTTTTGAATCAGTCTTGATAACATTTGGCTAGATGAGTTTAGTTACTCATAATTTTTGGGAAAAAACACAAATTTAGTGAAACAAAATTTTATTGGAAAGGAAAAGAAACAAAATGCTAAGAGCTTTAAGGGGAATGAGTTTTTTTTACAGAAATGATGAGTGCATATTCGTGTCACTCCATCCCCTATTTATAGTACATAAAAAACTAAATAATATCATAATAATCCTAACAATAATCCTAAAAATAAAATTTAAATTTAAATAAAGTCTTATGTTCATAAATCTCTTCTTTGAATTTTTGCCCCAAGTCCTTCACACTTTGTATTTTCGGCACCACTTCTTCCCTATTTTGCATGCTGACCCATTATGTCTTTAAATTCACGCTTTTTCCCCCAAATTTCTTTTTGCCTTCAATTTAGTCCCTACAAGATAAAAAAACATAAACAACCCAAATTAGTAGGATCTTACTCAAAATATCTATGTAATTAACACATAAAAGTATATCATTTTAGAGTATTATCAAGAGATCGCAACGTATCTATTTCTTATTAATTATGATTTTATCTAATGCAATTGCTTAAGACTGTCCTTTTCTAAAAAAAAAAACTAAAAAACAATTTCAATTAAATAATTCAATGAAAAAACATTATTATTTTTAATACATATCGCGTAGGTATTTTTTAATATTTATAATAATAAATGACACGTTTTAGAAATATATAGGACAAGTTGACTAATTTTACTTTATCAATATTTAAAATAAACACATTATTATTTTTAAAAATAAACAGTTTATAAATATAATAGGTTATATATGTTTTTGTACCAAAAACATCATAGTTTTGGGTTGAATCTCAAATTTAATCAATACTACCTCTTAATACTCACTATTTGAATCAATTAAGCGCTAAATTCAGAATATATATATATATATAATTTCTATCAAAATTTAATTAATACCACCTCTTAGTACTTACTATTTGAATCAATTAAACTAAAGTCAGAATATATATAATTTCTATGAAATGATTTTTGTAATAAATTACTTTTAACTAAAATTAAGAGCATTAATGGACAAAAGTAATAAATCAAAGAATTATTTAACTAATATATAATGACTTGTTTAAATTTGAGAGTTTTATATATATAACTTTATTTTTATTGAAAACCTCGATAAAATACATATCCAAAGATTTTCTATTAGGCTTTACATCATGAAACTCATTTCCTATTAGGATAATTATTAATAAAAAATAAATTATATCTTAAAACCCAAATTCAGCTGGGATTCTAAATTTCTAATGAAATCAAATTTTAAATTAAATTTGCGATCAGGAGGATAATTTTAAAAAATATATCAAGATAACTATTAATTAATGAAATTTAAATTCTAAATACTTTATCCAAACCCGTCTGATGTATTTTTTGATCCATGAAAACATCAGAAATTTGTACGTTGAAAATAAAATTGAGTTAAAAAGAAACAATTACAATTACAGAATTAATTCAACTCAAATTCCTGCTAGGATTTGTAATATGAAATCCAACTGCAACTAGGATTCCAACTACAATTGAATTTCATTACATCCTATCAGGTTATATGTAACATACAACATCATTCATTTGAAACCTAAGAAGAAAATAAGAAAAACTTCACCACCAAAGCATTACTAGGATTCAAAGTTTTAGCATTAATGGAGGTTTCGAAACCTAGAGAAAGGCTGGTCAATAAGAAATCACCCATGGAGGAAGAAACCAACAACATTCGTGAGATCGTGCAACACGATTTCCCTAAAACCAACAAGAGAAAGCTTCAAAAACCGAGTGATCTGGAGGAGATGTGGGGTTGGCTTAACTCGGATGATCAAGGCCAAAAAGACGAACAAATCTGTCGTAAATCTGATACTGATGCAGAGATCGAGGCGATCTTCGATAAGGTTAAGAGAAGGAAGAAGATGGAGGAAACAAGTTCGCCGGGAATTGGATTACTTGTTGAGAAAGTAATGGCTCAAATGGAGGTTGCTGCCGAAGAAGACATTGACCTTAACATCCAAAACAAACCCGCTATTAGAAAGATCCAAATGCTGCCTCTTCTTACTGACTTTCTCTCCAAGAAAAAGTTGCAACAAGAGTTTTTGGATCATGGGATTTTAACTTTGTTGAAGAGTTGGCTCGACCCTCTTCCCGATGGAAGCTTACCAAACGCCACCCTTCGATCTTCTATTTTGAATATCTTAACTCAGGTGATGCCTGTTGATATCAGCTTAGAAGATGGAAGGGAGCAGTTGAAGAAGAGTGGGCTTGGTAAAGTCATTATGTTTCTTTCAAAATCAGACGAGGAAACCACTGCCAATCGAAAACTTGCCAAGCATTTGGTCCAAAACTGGTGTCGAACCATATTCAACAAGACTACATGTTACTGTAACCTCAGAAACAGCGTAATTCCAAGGATGAAGAAGCCATTAATGAAGCAATCAACAATGGCAAAATTGAGGGAGGCAGATTTAGATTTGGAAGGTCCTCGCAAGCCATGTTCACCAGGAACAGCAAGCGGGTCTGTTTCAGTGCCTGAACCAGCACCGTGCGTTTATGAGGTGAACCCTCTAACAAATTTCAAACCAGAGTTTGCAAGACGTTATCGGAGATGTAGAGAAGTGAGAGAAAGCGAGTGCTTCAAAAGGATAGAGAAGAAGATGAGTGGATTGAACAAATCGAATAAGAAGACGACTCTGCAAGCTGCAAAACCTGCTGTTCGATATCAACCTCAGTTAACTTCTTAATGTAAACAAATACTATTATTATATTCTCTGCAAATTTGAATACTGATCCGACGATGACTTGAGAACTCCAACAAAAGCGAATCGATTCAACAAGAAAAAGAGCTAAGTTTGATGAATTCAAGCAAGCATTTCACCGATTTAGCATGTAATTAAGCAAGTTTTCGTCTCCATTTTGCTCTACTGAATATGGTTTTGAATAAAAAAAATATTAATAAAAGATATTATTTTTTTTTGGGTGAAAAAAGATATTATTATTACTTAATCAAATAGTAACTTAATAAAATAGTAAATATTATACATGAAATTAAAACATAATATAAACAGTAACTTAAGTAACAAGTAATTCCTTTTGTATCACATTATTTACAATCCTTTTAGATTAAAATATAATAATTTGAATTAAACTTTCAAAACTAAAGATGATGTATATGTCTTATTTTAATTGGAATGGTGCACAAAATTCACTTTTTATTTTCGTTTTCATTTGCATTAATTAATATGTACGAATCAATTTCTAACATTCTTTTAATTCCTCCTTGAGATACTTTGACACCTTAATTTTTTTACGGAAATAATTTAGTTCTTTTAATTGGTTTGTTGAGAATATTTTTGAGATTATAAAAGATATTTTTTTTTTCTTTTTCATATTTAAAAATTTTTTTTTTTTCTAGAAACAAGGTTTTTGGTGAAAGTAGTTGCTAAATCCCTATCTTATAGTGATTAGATCAATTTAATTCTTCTACTATTAAATCAATTAATTTAGTCTTTGTACTATAAAAATTAATCAAATAAGATCAAATTGTGACATAGTTAACATTTACTATTTAAAAATGACATAAAAATTATTTTTTATTTGCAATTCAACTCTAAACACAAAGGTTCATTTGCAAAATGATAAAAACAAAGGTGCAGTTAGTTTTTTATTTTTGGAGAGGCAGAGTTAAATTATAAATTTTATAAGAGTTAAAATGTAATATTATCACTGTAATAGCTTTGTTATTCAATTATCGTTTCAAAATTTAACAAAAATTATTTTATTATTATTATAAAAGCCATAGGAAAATTTATAGAATAAAGTAGAAATAAATATTATACATGAAAATGAAACATAGTCTAAATGAAATTACAGCAATCACGAATCTCGAACATCAATTTTAAAACGGATACAAAAAATATAAAAAATAAATTATATGAAGAATAATTTTATTAGGAGTTGTAGTAGTTTTGAATTATTTTGGAGTAAAATTCATAAGCTTCATTAATCAAGAAAACGGACCAAAACAGGGGTGAAAATCTATACCCAAACCATCACCCTTTCCCAATACATGCTTCCTACTTCCCTTCGATTTCAGTCGAAACATCAGTACAGTACAATAACAAAACATTAAATATTCTATAGAAAGTGAAATGGAGCACAGAGGATAACTTAACAAACATGATAAAATAGGACACAACATAAAACAAACATCACACATGACATTGAAACGGAGGTAATTTAAGAAACTTGATAAAATCCACAACAACAACCGCAACACTTTCTTCTATTCCAAGCTGTGACATAAGGAAAATACTTGCAATCCTGCTACCCTTCCATTCTCTACATCCAAGTTCAGTGTTTAAGCATCTCATTCTCAACAAAGCCTTTATTATTACAATGCTTCTCGATTTTCAAAACAAAGCTGAGAAATAAGAGATAATTGGAAGAAAAATACATAAAAAGAGTTGATATAAAGCAAATTTACATACTTTACCTAGAAATATGTTTGATATTGTATCACCTTAGTTAGCCATTGCAGACTACATCACCCAGCAGTTCTTCCAATTTTATGCTGTCGAAAGGGCTCGGTGAAGGAAGGGATTGACGACCAAGGGCTTGAGAAACTTGCTGCATGGTTGGCCGAAGTTGGGGATTGCCATTCAAGCATGCCAGTGCCATCTTCATAGTAGAGACCAAGTCTTTGGCAGATTGGCCTACTGGTGGTGAAAGACGTTGGTCTATCGTGTCTTTCAGTAAAACATGTTGGTCATTTGACATCAATGACGATGTCGATTGCAGTGATGAAAAATACGATATAAGATCACCAAGATGCCTTCCCATAAAATTTTCCATCGTTAGCACCCCAAAACTGTAGACATCACACTTCTCATCTACTCTCATTGTATAAGCCAACTCTATATAAAAGATTTTACTAATTAGCATGTGCCATTTGAACTTTGTCTATTGAAGAACAAGCAATAAATTAACAGTTTTAATCAAATAGATAACATGTTCAAAGCATTTTTAGGAAAAAAGATTAGTTAATACCTGGAGCTATATACCCGTAGGTTCCTGCAACTGAAGTCCAGTTGGAGGAGTCAGGCTTTAAAATCCTTGCAGTGCCAAAATCAGAGACACGAGCTTCATAGTCCAAATCCAAGAGAACATTGTTGCTAGAAATGTCTCGATGAATTATAGGTTGTGAACGGTCGTGATGCATATAGGATAGAGCATTGGCCAATCCTTTAACAATATTTAGCCTCCTCTTCCAATCCAACTCCTTTACTTGTTCATTGTTGCTTAAGACCATTTTCAAACTCCCCCTTCCTAAAAACTCATAAACCAAAAACGAATGCTTTGGATGTGAACAAAAGCCATACATTTGCACAATGTTACGGTGCCTTATTTCTAGTAAAGCACTAATCTCACTTTCAAAGGCTTTCAAGTTGTTGTTGAGCATGCTGTCTTCAGATTGGTGAAGCTTCTTCACTGCAACCACTTGACCAGTTGGTAATGCAGCTTTATCATTTCCGGTGTGGTACAAGTTTGAGTCACACTAGTCGCATTTCTGTTAAGATTTTATCTTATTATAATTTACTAAAAAAATTATGTTTTTTTGATTTTTTTTCTTATTACTTTTTTATATTTGATAGTTATATTAACCTTGATTAAATTATGAGTTAATTAGTATCATATAGGTAAAATAAATAAATTTTCTTAACACACATCTATTTCCTTTACAATATTTAATCTCGAAATCAATTCGTGTTAATTTTATAAGTGAAAAAAAGCCTAATGATTTATTTGACCCTTCAATTTCATAAAAAAGAGTCATTTAAATCTACAATTTAATTTTTACCCCTTAAACTTGTTTTTTTTTTTTGTCAAATCACCTTAAAATGTGTAACACTCTATACCCGGCCTAGACAATAAGGTCAAGCCTGGGAAGCTACCTCCACTATTTTTTTAAAGCACAGTATTCCGAAATTTAGTTTTAAAGCAAAACCAAAAAGAGTTAACAACCGTAAAACATAATACGTCAATTATTTTCCTACAACATCGCATATCTTAAAATTACTTGAAATAGGCTAGTGATACTAATGATAATAAAGATGATAAATAGTATGACCGAGCTTCCAATCAGTCGACCCGATCAAGTTTGTGGGTTAACTGTAGTACAGTCAACAGAAAAAATGAATTATGATCTTATAAAGAAATAATTATAAGTTCAAACAGATTTAGGTTAGGCCCAGTAAAATCCCAAATTCAAATTCGAAGTCAGATCCAGAAGGTAAATCATTCAATTTAACATATCGGAACAGCTTAGACAGATAGTTAGTCAGATTATTCTCATATACAGAATAGATCAGAATATATGCAGTTTTCCTATTCCGCACCCACTACACAATCTCCGACCGACTCAACATACCAAATAGGTTATTGAATACCCATCCAACCCTACAGACTAAACAGTATCGGTATGACACATTCCTATAATTGCAGACTAGCTGCCAGATCTAAATACAAATACCAATGATTTAGTCACTGTCTTAGAACATAATACTTCCTCCTTTACTTAATCCCACCAAATGCAGATGCATATTTCAAGTACTAGTCAATACAGAGGCCTACACAACCATTCAGATACAATTCATACTAGTACAAACTATATCATTAACAATTATCATATGCAATATACAGACCCGATTGTTTTAATACTCAGTCACAGATAACAAAATAATAGTGTATACAATTTAGTTTAGTTGTATGGACCCCACAAAAGGCCTACATTCGTTTCAAATGACGCTTGTGGCCTGAGGGAAAATTTCAAATTTTGGTCCACACATCTGTGTGGTCTCACACGGCTAGATAGCTGGTTCGTGTGTCCCACACGACCTGATGCACATCTATGTCACTTGCTCGTGTGGTACTAATTCGCAAACAGTGAGTTACACAGCCTAGGCACGCGATCGTGTCTTTAACTCATGTGAACCCTGCACTAAATATTCCCACACACGGTCAGGACACGTGCTGGTGTCCCTAGCCATTGTGTTTCTAATTCGTGAACAGTGAGTTACACGACTTGGCACACGACTATGACGTCGATAGCCATGTTTTTCAGTGTATAAAATTCGTAAAAACTCAACTTTTTGATACGCACCTGAAGTAGCTTCAAAGTAAAAACCACGTAGAGGACCCTCGAGACCTAAAACAACCATTCAATAACCAATTAAGTGATAGTTTGCAACAAACGCTAAGATTAACTTACAACCAAGTTTGTCGAAATGTTTCGACACAAAAATCCCAATTCAAACCATAATTACCTTTACACCAAACCGAAATTCATGAATCTAGAACGTTAGGGGGACCATTTTCCTCAAGACCTTTTCCCAAAGACAATAATCAAACATATAAACAAGGATTTGAATAGTTTAAGTGATAAGCAAGAAACCAATTTGGCAAAAGTGACAACAACTGACTATTTTAGAAATTGAACAACCAAACTCACGAAACTAAAGGAAACGAACTTACCCGACACCAACAACAAATAAGAAGTATGAATCTAAGCTACAATAAAACAAAAGAGAAAAGGGAAGCAAAAGGGAAAAGAATAAGAAGAAGAAAAAGAAAAAGAAAGAAAATTAAAAGGGAGAGGAAAAAGAAGAACGTTTAAGTCTAATTTAACTATCGATCAGAACAGACTTGGGTCAGAACGAACTTGAGCTTTTCAAAACTCGATTGCTACTCTTTAGACCAAACAAACAAGGTATTCTTACGTAATATCTTAGTCAGAGAAGAAGCAATCAGAGAAAACCCCTCGACAAACCTATAGTAGTAACCTGTTAAACCTAGGAAACGCCAAAGCTCAGGCACATTCTTCGTTTGTTTCCACTCGACTACAGCTTCAATTTCTTAGAATCAAATCCAATCCCCTCGGCAATCACTACATGCCCTAGAAAGGAAACCTCCTGTAACCAAAATTCACACTTGCTAAACTTAGCAAACAACTACTTCTCATGGAGTATCTGCAGGATAGTACAAAGGTGCTCATCATGCTCAGACTCAGGCTTAGAATAAATTAGAATGTCATCAATAAAAACTACAACAAACTGATCCAAATATGGCTGGAACATCTGATTCATTAAATCCATAAATGCAGTCAGAGTATTAGTCAAACCGAAGGGCGTAACTAGGAACTTGTTATGCCCATAATGAGTCCTGAAAACAGTCTTGTACACATTAGTCTCCTTAACCTTGTGCTGATGGTAACCAAAACAGAGGTTAATATTAGAGAAAATAGATGCTCCGAGGAATTGGTCGAATAAATCATTGATCCTCGGTGGCGGATACTTATTCTTTACCGTCAACTTGTTCAGTTGACGGTAATCTATACACATTCTCATCGATCCATCTTTCTTCTTAACAAGCAAAATCAGTTTTCCCCACGAAGACACACTTGGCCTAATGAACCCTCGATCGAAAAGTTCCTGAAGTTGAGCTTTTAGCTCCGCAAGTTCTTTCGGTGCCATGTGATAGGGTGCAATGGACATAGGGGTAGTGCCTGGTAATAGATCAATACTAAACTCAACCTCCCTATCTGAAGGTACTCTTGTCAACTCCTTGGGAAAGACATTCGGGAAGTCATTCACAGTACGAATATCCTTTACAGAAAGCTTTGCATGTACAGAATTGAACACAAAAACAAAATATGTCTTGCTACCTTTTCGATCTAGCTTTTCAGCTACAATTATAACAATCTCACTATTCTCATTAGCTCTCAGAGTAACTCTCTTAGAGGCACAGTCTAGACTGGCTTGATGTTCTAAGAGCCAATCTATTTCCAGGATCAGATCAAGCTCGCCAAAAGGAAACTCTATTAAGTCAGCCAAAAATATGACACCTTGAGTCTCTAACGGAACCTGTCTATATACCTTATTAACTCGGACCGACTGACCCAAATGACTAATCATAGAAAACTCTCTAGCAGTATTCTCAACAGATATACCTAGATTTACAAAAACAGTACTAGCTATGTATGAATGAGTAGATCCGATATCAATCAGTACTTGTTATAATGTTGGCATCGTCTCTGTCCTCATGGTGCTTCGTCGCATAGACTAGTGTAGGCTGTCATGCCTCAACCTGACCCGCACCTTTACCAGTGCTCTCTGACCTCTATTAGAACCATTACCACCCCTGACCATACCCTGACCCCTAGGTGGTTGCTGAATGAGACTAGAAGTTAGAGTCTGTGCCACAAGGGCACCTAATCTGGTCGACGAGAGCAATCTCGAACAAGATGCTTCATTGACCCACAACGGAGAAAAGCTCTTATCTTTCTTTCGCACTCGTTCAGATGACGCCTCTCACAGTCACTATAGAGTTGAATCTTAGTCGCCGTAGCTGGTGTCTCGGTCTTCAGAGGCTCGTCGAACCTCGCCTATTTTTGGTATGGCTAGTTATACCGTGGGTTAGCCCCATAACTCAGGTTAGGATGGTATTTCCATCCTGGGTTATATGTATTGGCGTAAGGGTCATATCGCCTTTGAGGTGGTCTAGAAAAGTTCCTCATAGCATTCGAATAGGTCATAGTATCGCCACACAAATAAGGGCATGCGTCTGTAGTATATTCAGATGCTGTACAAATTCTGCATAGTCGGACTGGTCCTGCTTTTTTCACAACAAGAGAATTCACGATATTGTAAGTTTTTCGACTTTATCTTCTAAAGTTGAAATACTTAGCTGGTGAACTCTTCTAGTAGGTTCAAGATTGGCTCAGAATTACTATGTATTTGCAGCAATCGTGGAGATCAAGTCCCTTACCTGTTAGGGGGTCATGTTGACTAATGCCCCTCCATTAGCGACATCTATCATATTCATTTCTATGGGCTTCAAGCCCTCATAGAAGTATTGGAGCAGAGATTGTTTTGTTATCCCATGTTGTGGGCAACTTGCACACAACTTCTTAAGTCATTCCCAATAGTTGTAAAGAGACTCCACATCTCTTTACCTTATCCCAACAATCTCCCCCTTAACTCAACTGCACGCAATGCTGGGAAAAATTTGTTGAGAAACAAATGGAAAAGATCAGTCCAAGTTGTGATAGATCTAGAAGGTAGATAAAATAACCATTCATTAGTAAAATTTGCTAGGGAAAAGGGGAAAACACGTAATTTGATTTGATCCTTAGTTACGCCTTGAGATTTCATACTAAGACAAACCATATGAAACTCTTTTAGATGTTTGTGTGGATTTTCATTTTGCAATCCATGAAAAGTCGACAGCAACTAGATTAATCTTGACTTAAGTTCAAAATTAGTATCCATAGTAGGATACGCAATGCATAACGACTGTTGTTTTGTATGAGCTTCAGCCATTTGCTGAATTATTTGAACCATAGGTTGTTGTGCTAGATTCGGGTATGCAATGCATAGTAGCATCAAAATTAGTATCCATAGTAGGATACACAATGCATAACGGCTGTTGTTCTGTGAGAGCTTAAGCCATTTGCCGAATCATTTGAGCCATAGGTTATTGTGCTAGATTTGGGTTTACGTTAACCCTAGCGTTAGGCATTTCTTCTGGTGGATCGACTCTTATTCTGGGAAAAAAAATGTTTGCCTGGGAAAAAAAAGAAAAAAATGGACGAGTTGAATTTGTATATATTGAAATTGCAATTGTAAAAAGAAATAGAGTTGAGGAAAGGGATTATTTGATTTGAGGGATTCCAGCCTCCGGTTATCTCGATCCTCCTTAGGTTCAATCCTAGGCTTTTAGGTGATCCTTCTCATGACCAAATAAGCCAGTTATAGTGGAAGAGGATACCTACGACCACCAACTCCACTTAGATTTTAGCCTTACAATTTAGAGGAACCTGACTCTAGCCAACCGTCACTTTTGTTGGACTGTCTTAGACTAGATCATCATTTCTCAATGACGAATGCCACACCATTTCACCTCTTGGGCTCGACAACCTCTGACGTAGTAAGTTAACGAACCGACTGTGCAACCTTCCAAAAACATACAAAGCGGCCATTTCTTGCACAGGATGAAAATATTACTTTTGGAAGGATATGGACAGAAGCGTCAGTCCCGTAGTGCGGAGAAATGATGAATACTCATTGAGAAGACTAAGTTTAGATTCTAAGCCTCATGAACCCTTTTTTTTAATAAATCTCTATCACCTTTGGCTAGATGAGTTTAGTGGCTCTTGCTTTTCGGGAAAAAGAACACAAATTTAAAGGAAAGGAATTTATTGGAAAATAAAATAAAATGAACAAAAAGGTTAAAACCTTATGGGAAGGAGTTTTTAGAGAAATGATGAGTGAATATTCATGTCATCACTCCATCCCATATTTATAGTACATAAAAAACCTTATTTGGTCCTATTTAAACTATAGAAGATAATAAAAGATAAATTTTGAAATTAAATCTAAACAATACCATAATAATCCTAACAATAATCCTAAAAATAAATTTCAAATTTAAATAAAGTCTTATGTTCATAAATCTCTTCTTTGAATTTTTGCCCCAACTCTTTCACATTTTGTATTTTCGGCACCACTTCTTCCTTATTTTGCATGCTGACTTGTTTTGTCTTTAAATTCACTTTTTTTGCCCCCAAATTTCCTTTTGCCTTCAGTTGAGTCCCTACAAGATAAAAAACCATGAAAACCCCAAATTAGTAGTGTTGACACCATTTTTTTGATGAAAACGAGGTCGACTTGGATTTTGAAAATGAAAACAAAACAAAACGGGAGTCGCCACCAATCCTTTTTGATAAGGTGTGATTGGGTCACCTTGAAAAGTGGTTATTTTTAATAAACGGTTTGATTTTATTAAAACAACAAGTTTGGTCCACGAAATTTAAAAAAATGGGTTCGGGAGTCGGTAATGCACGAGGAAGGATTAGCACCCTCGATATGCCCAAAATTGGTACCTAGTTGATTACTTAATGTCTTAATGTCGAAAATTGAGAACTTTGAAGAATTTTAAAAATACGATCCTTGTATTAAAACGTTGAAAATTTTCAGGAAAAGGAGCATATTTCACGTTATTCGAGAAAGAGAATCATATTCCAGTAAGTTAGGACACAATGTCTCGAATTCCCGATACGCGAATGAAAAATGCTTATTTAAAAGATATTTAACTATCTTGGATTAGAAAAGGGATCACGACCAGTTAGTAAGTTAGGACACGATCCTTTTTTAATTCCTGATATCTTTTAAAACTTGAGTTTGAAAAGATTCGTGTAATAAAGTTTAAAAGAATATTCAATTGTTTAAATGAAATGAAGAAATCGCAACCCAATACGTTAGGGCACAATTTCTCAAAATATTAAACATTGAATATTGCATTTATTTCGAAAAATCCTCATCTCGAGAAAAGAACGTGTCACATCCAATGCGTTAGGACACAACGTATTGAATTCTCGATAACGAGCTTTTTATCATTTTTAAAAGAGTAATCCCGATTATTTAAATTCAACAAAGAAAATCGAAACCCAATATATTAGGGCTCGATTCTCTCGAAGATCCAAAATACCGAATATTACTTATATTTTTAAAATTTCTTTTTTGAAATCTAAAAAATGGGTGTAATGAAATGATGATGATAATAAGTAAAATAATCACGAGCAAAACAAAATATAAATAAGTAATGAGACTAATATATAAAAATACCAAACAGTCAAACCTAAGCAAGATAAAATAACAATAGCAGATATGTACATGAAGAAAATAAATAAAGATATATATATGAATTATAAAAATAATAGAAATATATAAAAACATGTATATATAAAAGTATGTATATATATAAATTAAAGAGTATATAAAAAGTATAGAATTACGTGTATATATATGAAAATTAAGAATATGTATATATATAGATATATATGTATATATAAGGTATAGAAAACATATATATAAAAATACATATATAAAGAAGTATAGATATATAAGAAAATAAAAACATATATATAAAACAAGGTGTAAAGATATATAAATAGTTATATAATAGTAATATAATACGACAAGTTTATTTAAAATTTAAATAAGTAAATATAAATAAAAATATAACAATAATAAGGAGGAACTAATAGTATAATAATAGTAGCGTAAATATATAAAGGGAAAATATAATAATAATAACTAGATTAGTTAATAAAACAACAAAAATAACAAAATGGACCAATTTGAACTAAAAATAAAATTCAAAGGTTAAAACTATAATAAAATGGGCAGAGGAGGACCAAAACGGAAGGGCACGAAAGGGAGAAGGACCAAAGAGGGAAATAACCCCTCGCTTATAAAACGCACAGCTTCAAGGTGGACCAGATTGTAAAGCAAAATAGATTACAGGGCAAAATTAAAAAAAACAAAAGAGCTCGATTGCAAAATCATTTAAAAGCGGAAGGGCTGAAAGCGCAATTAGCCCTTCAGCTAAAAAAAACGCGGATCCTGGCCTGGAGAGGGTCGGGCTGATCGGGTCAAAGCCAAAACGATGTCGTTTTGGTGCCTGAGAGGCCTGCCCAAAACGACGTCGTTTTGGGGGTCTATTTAAGTTAAAAAAGTCTAAAAAAAATCATTTTAACCAGCCTTAAAAAAAAAAAAAAACCAAAACATCCTTCCTTTTTTTTTTCTCTCAAGGCCCTCTACCTCCGACCTGGATTCCGACCGATGACCGCCGTGGCCACCGTCGCACCATTAGGTATTTTTTTACTTTTTTTTAATATGTTATGTTATATATATATATATATATATATATATAGTTTCAAATAAAAGAAAAATAATAAAAAAATTCGAATGCAAATAATCCAAAACCGAAAATAATGAGAAAAAAAAGACCTTTTATTCCTTTTTCTTGAATCTTTTTTTTCTTCCTTTTTGAATAGATTTTTTTAAAAAAAGAAGCCCCCCCATTTACATTGGTTTGAATGGCTTTATATAGCCTTAATACATTTTTTATATTATTTGTTGTCTTTTCTTCTTGTAGATGGCAGTGCAAGGGGAGGGCAGGTGCGGCGACAACAGGTGGAGCAGGTGGTGGCAGAGTTGGTGGTGACAGAGGCGGCAGCAGTAAAGGAAGACCCTAGGTGCGCCGCACCTAGGGTTAGGGTTACTCTTCTCTCTTTTTTTTTGTTTTCTGATTTGGGCTGAATTTTTTTATTGGGTTTTGGGCTGGGCAAAAAAAGGGGCTTGTACAAGTAGGATCATACTCAAAATATTTATGTAATTAACACATAAAAGTATGTCATTTTAGAGTATTATCAGAATCAACTTGAATAATTATGACCATTTTTTTTATTAATCAAGTGATATAACTTTTGGTGATAAGAGATATAATTGATCACTATAAATAGTGATAACTCTTGCCTGATTACCAAGTGACATTATTTTTAGATCACTTGTAACTTTTCAGTTATAACTATTAGAACATTATAAATATTTTAAAAATGTTCCAACAAAGATATATTTATAGGTTAAGGCAGCCCTCTCTTAATCTGAGGTCTTGACACGTGGACAGTTCAAGTCTCATAATAGTTGACTACTTGGGAGGCACAATAACCTTCTAGGTGGGTAGTTATGGATGGAGACAATATAAGTGAGGTCTCACCTGTTACTGTGAGTCAGGAAAAGAAGGACCCAGAGCCTATCCCTGGGAGGGTAGGTATAAGGAGCTCCACATGTGTTCATGAAACCAGACCTTAGTGAGCTTGAGATATTCGAGGTTGTTACACGACGAAGTTATAGTGGCGAAGCTTGGTCAAGCTAGGTGCTTATAACAATTATATATATTTTAATTTTTAGAATTAAAATCAAATTAATAAAATATATAAAAGTTGAATATAAATTTATTATTATCTAATAAAGAAAAAAACACATCATCGTTCCATTTGGATTTATTGGTGCGTAAATTGAAAATTCTGTTTCTCGAAAGACCAAATTAAAAGCACCTTAATGAATAGGTTGTGTCTATTAGAGAAAGACAGAAGTCGTGTTTTCCTCTCAACCCACTCATTTTTATTTTGTATTGATTTACGAATAACTATTTTAACAAAAAAAAAATTCAATTTAATTATAAAATATATAAATATTAAATAAAAATGTAAACTATTTAGTTATCACCAACTTTTAGGGTGTTTTTATTTTAGTTATTCAAAATAAAATTTTCACCATTTTGTCATTAAACTTTTAGGACATATTCATTTTAGTCACCTAACTATTAAATCTTTAATGGTAGTTAACTATACTTGCCATATCATGTTCACACTTTTATTTTGGTCATCCAATTTTTAGGTTGCTTTCATTTTAGTCACTCAAAATTTTTTTAAGTATTGTTTGGGATAAAAGAAAATATTAAGAATTAAAGTGAAAAAGTGGTAGAAACTAAAATAATGCTTTAAAATTTGTCAAATTGTACTTGTTTACCCCATTGTTGAAAGTTCTACTAATTTTTTCAATATTGTAATTTTAAATTTTGAATCATCAAAATCAATTAAATAAGTTATTGAAATGTTTTTATCCCTTGATAGAGTCAACAAATTTATTACTATAATATTGAAATTAATTAATTTAGTCTCTTTTTAAATTTTATTTTATGTTTCTAAATTAAAATCAACTCAAATAAATCATGTCATCAGGGATTATACGGTTTCAGATGTTGATTTTAGATGTCCTTCCGATGGTTAAGGTTCTACATTTGTTATGAATTCTTCGCAGATCGTGTAAGCAACATCGTGTAGCTTACATCCCGACCCATAGCTCATGTGAGTGGACCTACTTCACAACTTGTGTGAGCATTTCAGATATGGTTACAGTTTCAAATACTAGTACACTTTGTGTGAGCATGGTTCTCGTGTATCCAATGTGGTTTCATTTGGTTCAACAGGAATTAAAGGTTTAATTCAAGAGAACATAAATATATGATATGTCACATGTTAAATTATGAAATGGAAAGTATTTGTGTAATTGATTGAAAAGTAATGAATGATACAATTTGGCAAGATGATAAATGTATTTTTATTGATGGTCACTAAACTAACTATAAATACGACAAAGGCAAGCGCACCTATCGAACCATAGTATAGCTACGGTGTGTAAGGAATATCGTATCCACGAGGACTAAAAGTACTAGTAATTACTGTTTTTTATTATTTAGCCGACAAATTGGAGTGATTGTTTTTAATCTAAAAGAGTGATGTGATTTGTTACGCCAGAGTCAGGATACCAGATTGAATCGGGCTGTGAAGATGTGGAAGCTCGAAGAGGCATCTGACTGGAAGAGTTCTGAGGAAATGAGCCATAACAATGAGACATTGCTTGACAAGCAGGAACTGAGGAAGGACAGCCTGAGCCATGTAACTGAGGACAATTGACCTGCATTGAGGTAGGACCTACAAACCAGAAAAATTTTCATCAAACTTGTGATAACAGGTCTAAACTATGTGGAACACCTTACCACATAACTAACACTGTGGCCTAGTACGAGACCAACCCCTTCCATTTCCACGAGACCTGCCACGAGACCAACCCCGACCTTGTCCTCTATAGCCTTGCTTAGAATCCTGAGAATAGTGAGTAGACTCAACAGACTGTTTTGAGCCAACCTCATTGTCTTGCTGTCGAGACGCCAAATTTTCTTGGCAGGGAACTTCTGTTAACAACTCTAGTTGTCTTGCTTCACAATCAAGTAACATCTCAGTTAACAAATCAAGAGATAAAGGAGTTGCAGAGGAAAACACCCGAATAGACTCGAACTCAAGTGAGAGACCAGCCAAGATGACACTTACTTGTTCTTGCTTAGAGACAAAACTACCAGCAGCAGTCAAATTATCACTAAGTTGCTTTACCTTGGACACATATTCTTTAACAGAAAGATTCGCTTTCTTGAGCGAGAACAGAGCATAACGAATGCTTGAGACCTTAATGGTCGATTTTGCACTAAACTTTCTTTCAATGATAGTCCATATATCAAAGCTTGTTTTGGCAGTTGTAAGATGAACTAAAATATCATTTGTAACAATGGACAACAACCAAGAAGCTAGAAACTTATGTTGCTTCCTATGGACAAGAAAAGCTGGATTTTCAAGTTGCTGACCTTCAGAACCAATAACAAGAGGGGGAGGAGAGGGAATGGTACCTAACACAAACCCTTCAAGACCATAGCCTTCAAGAATCAACAAAAGCTGACGCTTCCATAAAAGAAAATTGTGCGAAGCAAGTTTGATGGTATCATGTTTAGAGAAGTAATGAACTGCTGGTGCACAAAAAGTGCCATTTCCTTACGAATGCTCAGCCTCCCTAGTGTTGGAGGAGTGACGCGGTGTGTCAACTGCTGGTACACCATCTGGAATCGCATCAGTAGCCATGAAGAGGAAAAAAAAATTTTTTACACCAAGAAAACCTTGGCTCTTGATACCATGCTAAGATTAACAACCTCAGAAAAAAGAGATTAATGCTCGATTGATTTCTTCACAAACTAGTTACATGTATTTAATACAGAGATAAGGATAGCTAAATAACTACCGTTATTAACAGCTTTATAACTAACCATAACTAACAGTAACTAATAACTGAAAATGTATTTACTCCTAATAATGCCCTGAAGGATTTGAGGGTGATGGTCGGAAAAATGGAACAGGTTGCACTCCCAAGCCGCACCGTGAGAATTTTCCCGCTCTTGTTGTTGCAGTAGGTTGGTACAGTTAATTAAATGTTACTTTCTTTATATGTCAGATAAGAGTTATTGTTTTTGGATTCAATCAAGAGCTGATATAACTAATAAATTTTATTTACCTTATTTAACATTTTTATTTACTTCATTAATAATAGCCACATTATAGTTGAATAATAATAATATACTCACAATAGTGTATAATTCGTTTACACTTTTAATATTTAATTATTACTATTTTTTACTATCTTTTTTGTCACTTTAGTTTTGATTTTTCTTTCCACCATTTTGGTTATTAACTTTCTAAATTTAGTCAAATTATTATCTTATAAAAAAAATTAATCATATTATTAAAATTTTAACAGTTTTAAAAAAAAAAACTATTTTTTTCTTTTTTAAATAACCTTTATGCTTTTTTTAATATTTTATGAAATACTAATAGGAACTGTCCAAGTCAATATAGTTTTTAAGAGTTAGGTCAATTATTTTGTCCAATAAACAACAATTTGACCAAATTTATAAGGTTAAAGATTAAAGATTAAAGGTGAAATAGGTGAAAAGAAAAATTAGGGTCAAGCAAAATAAATATCATAAGCTAAAATTTTCATTATGTAAAAAAATTGTAATCTTTATCCAAGTTATATCTATTTTTATTTTCTTTAACTTTCAACCTATATCTTTTTATATGGGTAAACTATCCTATTATATTCTAAATATAAATCGTTTCTATTTTGGTCACTTAAATTATTTTTGTTAATTTGGTAACCCAAAATAAAAATTGATCAAATAAATCACTTCACTGTTAAATGGTAATGGAAGACTAATGGTACATTTTCACATTAGTTACTGTAAAATTAGGGTAAATTATTTGCCTGTCACTCTAAATAGGAGTTATTTTTATTTTGATCATCCAAAATTTTTTTCATACAAATGCACCATTAGTCTTCTGTTACAATTTAACAGTGCAGTGACCAATTTGATCAATTTTTATCTTATGTTACCAATTTAAGAAAAAAAATGAAGTGATTAAAATTGGAATAACCTCTATTTAAAGTAACTAACTGTGTAATTTACCTTAAATAATTTTTTAAAAATAATTTTTATATAAATCATAAATTGCATTAATTGAAGTAAAAAAATATAGTATGATGCATATTCGTTTTTATATTACATGAATTCAAAAGTTGTACTATTAGATGAAATTTTTTCGACGAAAAAGCCACACTAAAAAATTAATTTTATTTTTATGATTTTATAATAAACAATAATATCTTGATATTCTTGAAAACTATTTTAAATTTTATATATGTCCAAAAATATAATTTATATAAATAAATATTGAAAATATTAACAGTAGTTTAATTTTTTTTAGATTATATTGAAATACATCTTAATATTAATATTTTAGTTTGTCATTTCCATTTCGGATTGAAGAACATTCCTATCATTTCCTAAGAATCAAATACTGACTTGTAGATAGTTTTTCGTGTAATTCAGAATTTTATTCATCCATTTTTCAAAATTGAGAAATTAATGCAATATATACAACATCATGATTTATGTGGCAAAAGATATGCCCATCTAAATTTTATTCAAACAGTATCTTAAATGGTAACATTAACGATGCTAGGAGTTAATCAAATTAGTGGCATTGACATATTTATTTGGATCTCATGCAGGTATCGGCTTAAGTGTAGGGCTCTTGTTTTTAATTTTCGGAGTATGGTGGCTTTCTAGGATACTGCAGAAAAGAAAATACATAAAACTTAAATAAAATCTTCTTGAAAGAAATGGTGGGTAATTGTTTAAAAAGAAGACGTCTTCAAATGAAGGTGGTCTGGATAAAGCTAGACTCTTCTGTTCCAAAGAGTTGGAAATAGCTACTGATCAATATAATGGGAACAGAATATTGGGTTGTGATGGTCAAGGCATGGTTTATAAAGGAATGTTGTCTGATGGGAGAATTGTTGCAGTAAAGAAGTCCAAGACTATAAATGAAGGGTATCTTGAACAATTTATAAATGAGATTTTTATTCTTTCTCAAATTGATCACAGAAATATTGTCAAGTTATTAGGCTGTTGCTTGGACACCGAAGTGCCCGTGTTCATCCCTAATGGAACCCTTTTCCATCTCATTCATGACCAAAATGAAGAGTACCCGAGGTCGTGGGATATACGATTACGCCCTGCAGCGAAAGTTGCGAGTGCAATTTCTTACTTACACTCATCTGCATCCATCCCCATTTATCATCGAGATATCAAGTCTAGTCACTTACTACTAGATGAAAAGTTCCAAGCAAAAGTGTCAGACTTCGGAACATCTAGATCAATCAGCATTAATCAAACTCACTTGAAGACTCAAGTGCTTGGGACTTTTGGGTACTTAGATCCTGAATACTTCCAGTCAAGTCAATTTACTGAAAAGAGTGATGTTTATAGTTTCGGAGTGGTTATTGTCGAGCTCTTAATGAGAAAAAAGGTAATCTCGACGTTCGGATCTTAAGAAAAGAGATGCTTAGTTTCGTATTTTATGTCGTCGATGGAAGAAAACCATCTGCTGGATATTGTTGATGCTGAAATTGGGAAAGACGGTCAAAAGGATGAAGTAGTAGCAGTTGCTCAACTTGCGAAAAGATGCTTGAACTTAGATGGGAGATATAGACCAACAATGAAAGAAGTGACCATGGAACTCGAGAGACTTAGAACTCGACAAGGTGACTGTATCCACACTCATCAGCTTAAACAAGCTGAGGTCATTGTAAGAAAATCGATTGAGTGTTGGGATTTCACTTGATTCTCAATAGAACATTATCCCAATTGCAGCATAACATCTACATCAGAATCAGATGTTCATCCACTTCTGTTGGAATCCAATTCAGTACAAGATCTCTAAGTTCCTATTTTGTTTCTGTCCTAGTACAAGATCTCTAAGTTTCTATTTTGTTTCTGTCCTACTAATGACTCTAACCTTAATTTGTTCATGAAATTGAATGTTCAAGAAAAGCCACCGTTATTGACAACTGCACTGTATCTCACACCACCTCTGATGATCAATTATGAATAATTATAAAATACACTCTTATATAATTGTATATCATAAATAAAAAAGAATGCATATTATAATATGATAATTTTATAGATTCTTAAATAATTGCATATAAAAAGTGGCGTGCAATGAGTTACGTGACATCACATGTATAAATTTATAAATTACTATTCATTAGATATAAAAGTTAATAATCACTATCTTTCTGCTGATTTTCATTGTGACATCTTATTTTGGTTTTTCTCTTTTTGTTGGTTTTTTACTTAGTTCCGTAATGATTTTTTAGCAAATAAGTTCTACTAGGTGTTATTGGCGAAAATATGTCTATAAATAGATTCTATTTGGAGTTCTCCAATAGTGGTGGCGGTGACAATAATTCACTCTGTATTGTCTGAAAGGATCGGTAGTATTAGTAATTTTAGCTTTGAGTGTTTTTTTTTTTTTAGTGGTTGATTACTATGGTGCATCTTTAATGATTTTTTGGTACTACTAATTTAGTGGTCTTGATATCTCTCCTCCACTAGACTTTTATTATGAAAATAGAATTACTATTTCTTTCAAAAAAAAAAAAAAAAAACAAATAGAACTTAATAACTATTCATATAGTCCATTGGAAAATGATGGTAAAAGTATCATAAAGGCCCCTATACTAGGAGTTAGATTACATTTTACTTCTTCTATTCGAATAATGGGCAAATTAGTCCCTATAAATTAGATCAAATAGCAAACTAGTGTTTTTGTTGAAAATTTTGTCCATTTTTTCTATTAAAAATTGGTCTATGTACATCAACATGATATACACATGGCACGCCACATGCCATTTTCTAGTTATTTTGTCAACCACGTCAACTTTTAATAGTACAAGTGGATGGAATTTTGAATAGAAAAGACCAATTTGCTTTTTAATCTAACATACTAGATTTAATTTACTCAATTTTTGAGTAGAAAAAAAAAGTAATTTGCCTCCTAACAAAGGACCTCCATAGTATTTTTACCAAAAACATAAGTAATAAAAATTGGTAGTACAATGAAAGGCGTGATTGTTGGGGAAAGGAGACATAAGGTGTTGGGCCACACTACTCTTTACTCTCTAACAACCCTTATTCCATAGAGAATGGTGGATTCATAATGGCATGAAGCCAAAATGCAATTTACCTATTTATAAAGAGTTTCTATAATACTTTTACCAAAACATTTAAGTAATAAAATTGGTAGTACAATGAAAGGCGTGTTTGTTGGGGAAAGGAGACATAAGGTGTTGGGCCACACTACCATTTACTCTCTAACAATCCTCATGCCATGAAGAATGGTGGATTCATAATGGCGTGGAGACAAAATGCAATTAACCTCTTTATAAAGGGTCTCTATAATACTTTTACCCAGACATATAAGTAATAAAAATTGGTAGTACAATGAAAGGCGTGTTTGTTGGGGAAAGGAGACATAAGGTGTTGGGCTGCACTACCCTTTACTCTCTAACAACCCTCATGCCATAAAGAATGCTGGATTCATAATGGCGTGGAGCCAAAATGCAATTTACCTCTTTATAAAGGGTTTCTATAATACTTTTACCAAAACATATAAGTAATAAAAATTGGTAATACAATGAAAGGCGTGTTTGTTGGGGAAAGAAGACATAAGGTGTTGAGCCACACTACCCTTTACTCTCTAATAACCTTCATGCCGTGAAGAATGGTGGATTCATAATGGCACAAGTTGCATTTTATTCCACATGACCTAGAAGCTTCAGAGTAACTTAATTCATAAAAAAGTTTTTTGAACATATAAATTTTAAATAAATTTATCAATATTCCTATAAGTTATTCTAGATTTACATAAGCCCAAAGAAGGGTGATGGGGTTTTGTTGTATGTTTAAGGACCTTGTTGTGTTTGCAGTTATAGTAACACTTATAACAACTTTCTATAACTTATCAATTGTTTGATGGTTAGATTAACTTAAACGTGTTTGAAATGAAAAAAATCACTTAAGACTATATGAATTGCGAAACTAAAATTCTAATCCGTGATATTAAGTTTTACTCTCTTACAACTCTAATGTTGAGCAATCATTTGTAATATTTAAACATTGATGCATTTAGCATCTATTAAAGGAAGATAGCAGTCATATTCTCTTTAAGATATGAATGTTTACTATTTTTAAAGTAAATTATTTGGTCATTTAAAAAAAATTAACTAAATTAATCACTTTATTGTTAAATTGAATGGAATGCGCTCATTTCCTTTTATGTTTCTTATTTCTTTAATTTTTCTTTTTTTCTTATTTCTTTAATTTTTCTTTTTTTCCTTTCTTCCTTATTTTTTTCATCTTCTCCTTTCTAACTTACAAACCTTAGCTCCCGCTTCCTCTATCAAACCACCGCTATTCAACATTGTCATGTCAATGAACAACACCGAAGGACGCTTCTTTTATTTCCCTATTTTTTTTGTTTTTTCTTCTCCTTACCCGCAATCACCGCTTCTCACTGTTGTCATTCAATGTCTTCTTTGGCGCTAAATTGTCGATTCAAAACCACCAAAGTGAAGCCCAAAGCCTCCTCTTTAGATCTATAGGTTTAGATTTCTAAAAGAAAGCTCAAAAGTTGTAAGGTCACTCTCAAATTTTTAGAATTTTCATGCTTGGCAGGAGCAACAATGACATCATTAAGGGAGGTAGCGGTTAGGATTTTTAGGTTAGAAAAGAGAGAAGATGAAGAAAAGGAGAGGAGATAGCAAAAATAAGGAAAAAGATAAAAGAATAAGGAAAGTGTGGAGTGTGTCTTGCATCTTCGACGAAATAGAGTCGACACCATGATGAGGAAGAGTCGATGTATCGATGATGTGACATGTGAAGTTTCAACAAGCTGATAAATGACGTCACGATGTAACAACATATTCCCTACTAAATTGGGTTTCTTCTCCTAGTTAAACTCTGTTATTTTTCCAAGTTGAACTTTAATAACTCTAGGAATATTTTAATCATATTAGCCTACGAATTTCAACCTATTAATAAAGCTTTTAGCAATTCTGGAGAGATTGATTCAACAACTCGACAAAAGAAACCTATTAAGTAAGAAGAATTTTGTGTTTTAGCTAGTGAGCTTTGTATTTTTCAGGATTTAGGGGCTTGTTTTGTTTTTCTTTCATCTTTTACTCTTCTTCAGTTATTTGCCGTTTTAGTGAATTTTTTTTACCTGTAATTTTTTATTTACATGTGGTTTTTTATCCTCTCTAGATGAGGTTTTTCACGTAAATATTTGCATCCAATTTTCTCCATTCATTCTTGTTTGTTGCTTAATTCGGGTTTACGCCCAATAGAAAGAAAGAAAGAAAGAAAAAAAGGTGGACTTAATGTTTGAGTGATTAGTTTGATTGATTTCAGTGACCAAATTAACAAAAAAAAATTAAAGTGGCTATAAGGATAATTTACTCTCTTTTTAATTGATAATAAAAAATTTCAATTCAAATTCAAATTTAAAATATAAAACTAAAATTTATTTTTTGATTAAACAAATAAATGTAAGCTTAAAATCAATAAAAAACATTTTCCTTTAAAAAACATATTAAATTCAAATTTAAAATATAATTAAATTGAAAATAAACATAAAAAAATCAATTTTATTTTTATTAGGTAATCAAATAATTGTATTATTGACGGTAAAATTTATAAGGGACAGGTTTGACTTAAGTCTATCCAAACAGCGGGTCTTGAACGATATAATTAATACAGATTGTGAAAGATCCCATCATGTCATATCTACAACTTGCAATTTTTTCCACTTGATGTCAAAGCTTCATAGTGATTGAAGCAGCGCCAATCTTCTTTTATAAATAACCAAAGCCTTTTATTACAATTAACCACACAACATCCTTAATTTCAACTATCAATACCATGGCTTCTTTCTTAGTGCCATTCAAACTCATCTTCTTCCTCATCTTAATGGTATTTTTCCATGCTTTCTCTTCGTCATCCTCCATAACTTCCATGGAAGCTGATACTCTTTTAAAATGGAAAGCTAGCCTCGACAACACCACACAAACTTTGCTCTCTTCTTTGTGGGTCGGAAGTAGCCATTGCAATTGGGTTGGAATCACTTGCAACAATGCCGGAAGCGTCACCAATCTAAGCCTTGCAGAGTATGATTTGAGATTGAGAGGTACACTTTACCATCTCAACTTCCTTTCCTTGCCTAACTTGATTAGGCTTCACCTTCGAAACAACTCATTGTATGGGCCCATTCCTTCGCACATTGGAAACCTTTCCAAACTCATCTTCCTTGACTTGTCATACAATTATTTCTCAGGACATATCCCATCTGAACTTTGCTTGTTGAGAAGTCTTCAATTGATCTCCTTAATAGTAAATAAGATTAGTGGTCGCATTCCAAAAGAAATAGGAAATCTGAGTACAATTTCTAATATCTATTTCTATGGTAACTATCTAAGTGGTCCAATCCCTGCCTCTATAGGAAGATTGCATAATTTATACAGGCTTGACCTTAATAGCAACCGACTCAATGGTTTTATACCTAAACAAGTTGGAACGTTGAAGTCACTTTATATGTTGGACTTGTCAGGAAACAGCTTAACTGGTCCTATACCGGCATCTATAGGAAACTTAAGTAACTTGGTGTATCTTTTCTTGTATGGAAATCATCTTTCTGGTTCTATTCCCGATGAAATTGGAGGGCTCAAATCACTTTTCACGATCCAGTTCTCGAAAAATAATCTCAGTGGCGTCATCCCTTCTTCCATAGGAAACTTGACCAACTTAACTACTCTTAGCCTTTCTCACAATATGTTTTTTGGATTGATACCTAAAGAGGTAGGGATGCTTAAATCTCTCAGTAAATTGGATCTGTCTAATAACACATTCTCCGGACAAATCCCTACTTCCATAGGAAACTTGAGCAGCTTATCAGGAGTTTTCCTTGGTGAAAATAGTTTGTCAGGCCCCATTCCTCCAATATACAGTAATCTTACTAATCTCCAATTATCAAACAACCATCTCACTGGTCCATTACCAGAAAATTTATGCCTCGGTGTAGTACTCACTCGACTTGCAGTGATCAACAACAATTTGTCAGGTCCGATCCCATCAAGTTTGAGAAGCTGCAAAAGCTTAATCAGAGTTAGGCTGGATGGAAACTATTTGACAGGAAATATATCAGAAGCTTTTGGTATATATCCACATTTGAATTATGCTTCATTAAGCGACAACAATTTTTATGGCGAACTTTCTCCAAATTGGGGGCAACGTCATAATCTAACAAGCCTTCGGGTCTCCAAAAATAACATTTCTGGAAAGATTCCATTCGAATTGGGACATGCAACCCAGTTACAAGAACTTGATCTTTCTTCGAATCATCTAGTCGATGAGATTCCCATGGAACTGGGAGCATTGAAAATGATGACCCGTCTTTTGCTAAGTGGTAACGAAATTTCAGGCAAAATTCCTTCAGAGATTGGACTTCTTTCAAATCTAAAACAACTTAACTTGGCTTCAAACAATTTAAGAGGGCCTATTCCTGATGATCTTGGAAATTGCTCGAAGTTATTCAATTTGAATTTGAGCAAGAACAATCTCGGAGAGAGCATTCCATCTTCAATAAGCTACATCAATGCTCTTCAACGTCTAGATTTGAGTCAGAATTCATTTTTTGGAAATATCCCACAACAGTTCGGAAAGTTACAGTCCTTGGAAATATTGAACCTTTCTCACAATATGCTCAATGGTTCCATCCCAAAAGCTTTCAATGATTTACATGGGTTAAGATTTGTGAATATATCTTACAATCAATTAGAAGGCCCTATTCCAGACCTTAAGGCATTTCACGAGGCATCATTCAATGCCTTAAGGAACAATAAAGGCCTATGTGGTAACGCCACTGGACTAATGCCTTGCGTTCTTCCTTCTCGAGACAACCATGGTCATAAAAAAAGTACCAAACTGATCATTTTATTTGTGCTTCCACTGTTTGGTGGTCTATTGTTTTTGTTGTTTATATTGGTTGCAAGTTTCCTTACTTTTTGCAAGAAAACACCAACAAAAAAATCCGAGCCAATGGAGGAACAAGATGGTGATATTTTCACTATATTGGGATTTAATGGAAGAATACTCCATGACAGCATCATTGAAGCCACTGAAGATTTCAGCTCTGACTATTGCATTGGTTCAGGAGGATACGGTAGTGTTTATAAAGCTGCATTACCAGCTAGCCAAGTAGTTGCTGTGAAGAAACTTCACCAGTCTGAAGACAGCATACTCATTAACAACTTGAAAGCCTTTGAAAGCGAGATTATTGCTTTATTAGAATTAAGGCATCGTAACATTGTACAGATGTATGGTTTTTGTTCACACCCAAAGCATTCTTTTCTGATTTATGAACTCATGGAAAGGGGAAGCTTGAGAATGGTCTTAAGCAACAATGAACAAGCAAAGGAATTGGATTGGAAGAAGAGGCTAAATGTTGTTAAAGGATTGGCTAATGCTTTGACTTATATGCACCATGAGCATTCACAACCTATAGTTCATCGAGACATTTCCAGCAACAATGTTCTCTTGGATTTGGACTGTGAAGCTCGTGTCTCTGATTTCGGCACTGCTAGGATTTTAAAGCCTGACTCCTCCAATTGGGGGCACCTACGGGTATATAGCTCCAGGTATAAATTAAAATCCTTATTTTTTTTGCTAGAAAAGCCTTTCATCATGTTATCGATACAGTTCTGATTAGTCTTTCATTTAATGTAGAGTTGGCTTATACAATGCGAGTAGATGAGAAATGTGATGTCTACAGTTTTGGGGTGCTAACGATAGAAGTTCTCATGGGGAGGCATCCCAGCGATCTTCTTTCATATTTGTCATCATCTGCATCGGCATCGGCATTGCCATTTATGTCAAATGACCAACATGTTTTACTTAAAGATGTGATAGATCAACGTCTCTCACCACCAGAAACTGAAGCTGCAGAGGGCGTAGTCTCTACTATAAAGATAGCATTTGCATGCTTGAATGGCAATCCCCAATATAGGCCAACCATGAAACAAGTTGCTCAAGCCCTTTCTCGTCAATCCCTTCCATTGTCAAGTCCTTTCTCGACCGTAAAATTGGGAGAATTGTTGGGTCATGTAATTTGCAATGGCTGAGTAAGGTGCTACAATTTGGGTCATATTCCCAAGTAAGGTATGTATATATGCTTTATATCTACTCTTTTTTTCTTCTTCTTTCAGTTATCTTTTATTTCTCAGCTTCGATTTGAAAATCTTTGGCCTTCCAATAATATAAAGCCTTTGTTGTGAATGAGATGCTTAATCAGACAATCAAGATTTCCTATTTATGAATAAATTAGGTCTGACTTGGGTCTGTAGCAGGATTGCAAGTATTTTCCTAGTTTCACTACTTGGAATAGAAGAAAGCATTGAAGTTGTTGACTACTTTTCATGTTTGTTAAGTTACTGCTTGTACTCAATTCCCGTTTTAGGTATAATATTTACTGTTCTGTTAAATTCTGTATCATATTTTATCATGTTTGTTAAGTTACTGTTTGTATTCCATTTCAATTTCCTGTATAATATTTAATGTTTTACTCCTTTATTTAATAAAATTTCCTTTATTCCATTTGACCAGTGCTTATGGGGCTGGCACGGCTGAGGCTATAGTTTGTTCGGGAGGCTTTATCCTGGCTTTACTCGGTTTAGTGATTGCTGATTGTCGGCAATTGCAAACTGATTTTCAGCACCTTTCGTTCTCTTGGATTCAAGGAGCACCAATTGGCACGAGTAGCCCATATCTTTTTTCCTTGCTTGTTTACATATGTTACTGCTCCATCTTGTTTATGTTCTTTTCTTTTCCGCTGATGCTTATGGTGTAACCTCTGATGAAGGGCTTTAGGTAACGGGTGTATGGGGTTTAGCCTATTGGCTAGGGGTTAGTTAAGTCCTTTCTCATTGATAGTTTTTTGTTTTGTTGATGTTTGAATATATGAGTTCAATTTCAAAAATGGTAATAAAAAATAAAATAAAATTGCTTTGGCCCTTTCAAAATAAGTATGAATAATGCTTTTGTTTATTTAAAAAGAAACTTAAAGCTTTTGTTAACTTTTTGGGATAAATATATATAGAATTATATGAACTTGATGATTTGTATTTATTAACTATTTAAACTTTTTTTTTTGGACATACCTAGTATCTAAATTCGGAAATCATAAGTCAAGTTGATATTTTGATGCCTAACCAACACTATTTGATTTTTGGTTGACAACCAATAGAATGTTGACACGTGTCCTAAAATTAACAAAAAAATATTTATTTCAAAATTTTCAAAAATAAGAAATTTATGTTTTTTATTTTTATTTAACATACATAATGAACCAGGACAAAATGTTCTCTAGAATCATTTAAACTTGGACAACCATTTGTCTAAATTCATTTTAAGATTTTCAGTAATTTATATTTTTTATAATTTGAAAAATAGAATATATATTTAAAATAAACTCTTTTTTTATAGAATTTTATTTTTTATTTTAGAATTTCTCTTTAATTTTATTAATTTTTTTATTTCAAGTCCATAATGAATCAGAATTATATTTTAAATATGCAACTTATTTTTTTTTAAATAAATTACTATTCTTTCCAATTAGAAAAATATATAAAATTATTAGAGAAACATACATTTGGAATGAACCTGGACCAATTGTATAAAAACAACCATTTATCTAAATTTATTGAACACTTGAAATAAAAAAAATCCCAACATTCAGGAAAAATTCTAAAAATATAAAAAATAAAAATAAAATTTTATAAAATACATTATACAAAATTATATTATTATTTTTGAAATCATAAAATATAAAATTACTAAAAAATAAGAATAAAACTTAAAAATTATTATACAAATTCAACTTAATCTGAACGACCATTTACTCGGTTATAATGAAGAAAGGGTCCATGTAACCTCCAACACCTTCCAAACCATGCCAACAAGAGAAGGCCAAGTAAATCCCATTCTGTCTGAAAATATTGAGCATTTAATCCATCTATTCCCAAAGCTTTCAAGGGTGTCATATCAAACAGGGCTCGCCCCACTTCATCAAAAGAAGCATCAATGGATAGCAAGTCAAGATTGAACTGGTCAATGGAAGGAAATTTTCCATGAATAGGAAAATTACTTGGGACTATAGCCTTCGTATAATAGAACATTTTGAAGAAGGAAATCATCAGTCCTTTAGATATTCCTCCTCATAATACCACTCATTATTAATCCTCAAAGCTTGAATCCGATTCTGACTGCGATGAGCCCACGTATGACTGTGGAAGTATTTGGTATTTCTGTCCCCATTTAAAAGCCACATTAGCTCCTCCTGATCCAAGACTTCCTCTAGTTCAGTCATCAATCTCCCTTCCAGGGCAGTAAGGTGCCATGATTCTTCGCTTCCTAGCTGTTATACTCCCAAATGTCTCCCTATTCCAATCTTCCATCAGATTTGTAAAGTGATTAATTGTATCCGAAAATGATTCTGATGACAACCATTCACTTTTGACAAGGCCCTTAAAGGAGTTATGTGTTAGCAAACAGAGAAAAAATCTGAACAGCCTTTCTCCCTTCTGTTGAAAATGATTACCCAGATCAATCAAGAGCAGCCTATGGTCAAACTTGATTTTTTTGCAAGAGAAATACCAGCATTTTTGGACTAAATTTGAACTAACTACCATTGGATATAGTGTGATCTAATCATTCAAAGGTGTGCCTACGACTCCAAGCATGATATTTAATTTGATATTAAATTTAAATCTAATATTTATCATAATAATAAACAAATATTACTATTCTTTTTTCTTTTTTTTTAGCTTCCAGAAGGACGTTGAGCAAAGCTCAACCGAAAGGAAAAACATTTAAGTAGAAGTGCATTGATCATGGTCTAGAACAGCTTGCACCTACAATGGTGGTTGAGAAAAAGGATGAAATCCCGATATACACCTTCTAGCCATTTTGATTAGAGCGTCAACGATCATATTTATCTTTTGTGGAACATGTATGATACTACAACAATTAGCGGCATTTTTAGCGGCGTTTTTTTTTCAAACGCCACTAGTGATCGAGCATTAGCGGCGCAATATAAAAACGCCGCTAAAGAATCGAGCATTAGTGGCGCTTTTTGATAAACGCCGCTATAAATCGAGCATTAGCAGCGTTTTTTAAAAGATGCCACGAATAGATCAAGCATTAGCGGCGATTTTTTAAAAACGTCGCAAAAAAAATCATTTTATTTTTTTTTGGCCACAAAAAAAAAAATTGAATGGAAAATGGGAAAGATTGGAAGCCCGCCCACTTATCATCCTAAACCCTTACCCCGCTAATATCTCTCCTTCGACTCTACCCTTTTATCAAAATAGAGTGCCACTTTTCACCCTTTCCTCTCATAACTCAAAACACCAAACCCCTCTTCGCAACTGCTAACTTTCGCCAGGTACATCTTCCTTTACCTTCTCTATCCTTAGATCTCGATTTCCCCTTTTCTATTTCGATTTTTTATTTCGTTTTATTTGATGGCATTAAATCGCTGATTCATTTCCAAGCTTCGGTTCTATTTGGTTACTGAGAAAAAAAACTTGAGATTTGAAGCGCTTTGTTTTTTCCCTTTTGGCAGAGAAAAAAATGGACCAGTACCAGAAAGTGGAGAAGCCGAAGGCTGAGACGCTGATAAATGAGAATGAGCTGAGGATTACAACAAGGATTTAAACAGCGGTCCGATATCAGAATAGCAGCCGTTATATAGCGGTAGTGGAACCGTCCAAAACTGCTTTTGCTGAAAATAGCGGTGTGAAGCGGAGTCACACCATTAGCGGTGGGTCGCGGCTGCAATTTAACGGGTAACGGCCTATTGCGGCAATAACGGGTCCCATTATTTTCCGTTACAGTAAATTAAAAAAAAAGTCATCCCCTCAAACAAAAACCAACAGAAACACAATAAAACAAAAGGGAATATATTCCCCTACCTGCAAAATCAGAGAGCTTTCAATCAAAAAAAGTAAAAAGAAGTTCAAATAAACAGAAAAAAGTAATCAAAACTCAAAAGCAATAGAAAATATGAAATTTTGTTTCTTATATTTCGGCAAACAACAAGCAGCAGATGAAAGCAAGGAGCCGGGGACTTGAATCTGAAAAGCAAACCCTGCCCTAATCACTTGCACATTCAGAGATTGATAATTTTCAAGTAAGTAGTAGCTGAAATTTTGTCTTGATTTTTGCTTGTTTGTCTTGAATCTGCAGTGCAAATATGTTCTTTAGAATTGAGGACACCATTTGAACCGCTTGACGGACACCATCAATGGATATAGTGGTGGTTTAAGTCCAATTATATGGATATCCATCATCCTCATCAATTGGACTTAAACCACCACCATCGGGTCCATCGCCACTCTGACTTGGAGTTGAACTAGAACTTGAATGAGACAAAATTTGTTGTTGAGATTGATCAACATCTATTTCATCATCAGAGGTATCCACAGGCAACACACCGACATTTTCACCATCTAACAATGGATTCTCTTTCTCAAGAAGCCATTCTGATAGTGGATCAACATCTTCAAAGATATAATCAATGCTGATAGGATTAAAACTAGCATTTATATCATCAGTGCTCATTCTTTTTTGATGCCTTATCTTAAGCCTCATATTATAATAGGTAAACACTAGTTTTTCAAGTTTTTTATACTTTAACCTATTTCTTGCCTTTGTGTGAATATAACTAAATGTGCTCCAATTTCATTTGATGCTGAAGTTGTTTGACTAAGCACTTTAATTGCTAATTTTTGTAATTCGGGAACACATGTGCCGTATATTATCCACCACTCAGCTGCATAATATTATTTAAATTTCAAAATAACTTCAAATTGTACAATATAATTAAATAATATAAATTAAATTAAATAATTTAATTAACTATTTACCTGGATTCATTTGCTTCCAAGCTTTTGTGCTTGTGGAGTACCGAATATCTCATGTTTATCTCTAAATAGTAACAACTGCATAAATAAAAGATAGAGTAAAAATAAAAATAAAAATTCTATTTCAAATTATGTAACTAAGTTACAAATAATAGTACTTGAATCTAACCTGATTAACCATTCTGACTTGAGTATCAAGAGAAGGTTCTAATCTTTCAATTACTGATCGTGTACCTTCTAATGTTTCTATTAGTACATTCTCAGAATGCTCCACCCCAAATTGAAATTGAGGATTAAGTATAAGAATATCATCAAATAATAATAATCTAAAGCTTAAAATAATAAAATATAAAAATAGTTCTTAATTATATGAAACATTTTATCTTACCAGCTGAATACAAGTCGGAATGCATAAAATTCCATCTATTGTCAATAATCTTTTCATACACTGTGAAATATCGACAATCTTGTTGACTATCAACAACCTCATAAATAAAGCCCTCGTTGGTTTTTCATTGCTATCCACAAGTCTCAATACTCTTACTAAGGGCTCGTAAACTTTTATGAGGTCATTAGCTTTTTTCCAAAAATCTTTTCCCAAAACAATTTTTTTGGCTTCATAAGCAGGCCCTGACTTTTGCTGTCCCCATTTTGATTCTTTAAATTCTTATATATTCATAAGAAAATTTTTAAAATAATATAATTTAAATTATTTGGAACTAATAAAATCACTAAAGGTTACTATTATTTAAGTAATTATATTAACTAATTATAAAATACTGACTTTTGAATTAAACATTTCTCTCAGACCTTGCTTTTGTGTTGTTATCTCTTCAAGTTGAATGAAATGAGTTGCAAATCAAGTAAGAGCGGGTCGAAGTATTTGTTTCCCTTGTGTATACTTCTTCATCAAATCAACAGTCCAAATGTGATTGTATATAAAGCAAGTCACCTTCTTTGCCTCATCTAACACTTTTGCTACACTGGGCTTTTTCCCAATATCTTCAAGGCATAAATCTAAATAGTGAGCTGCACATTTCTTTTCAACATTAATTTTTTTCCAGCAGCTTTCATTGTTGCCTCATTATCAGTCACTATTTGGACAATGTAAATTTCTCCAATTTCTTCTACAACTGAATCTAACAAATAGTAGTAGAATTCAGCATCTCTACTACGGACACTTGAGACATCTACCGATTTCCAAAAATGGTTCCTTTACTGCAATAAACAAGGAAATTAATGATGTGCCTTTGATTCAAACTGTTGGTCCAACCATCACACATTAGAGCTGCACTCAATTCTTTCCAATGAGTCTTTAGTCCATTTACCCAATTATGAACTCGTTGATACTCTGACTCCAAATACACATCTGAAACCTCATAAGGTGTTGGGAGCTTTACACCTTATCCAACTTCTGTTGACACTTGAATTAAGTTATACAACCATGGAGAGCTTGCTAATTGAAAAGGAAGTCTTTCATATATTAAAAATTTAGATACCGCTTCACCTATCTTCCTTCAAAAACTCTTTAAAAAAGAGTCATTGACCTTTGGTTGCTTTGAAATTTTGCTTCTAACCAATTCAGGTATAGCTACCTTTAAGGTAAACTCAGACTCACTTGGGATGGATTTACGTGTTCTTTCTTTATGATATTCTCTAGCTAATCCTTGAGAAGATCACCCTTCTTTATAAATGTTATCCCAACCACCAGTACTTCGTCTGAATTCTTCCCTTCTATGCCACTCATGTTGTGATTGGATACTTTCTCGAGTTGCTTGCCTTATAGCAGAAACCTCATCAATGAATTCCTCGTGTTCATCCTCCTCTTCTCTTAATTGAGATAAGAATTCATCTTTTCTCCTCTTTTTGTCTACTTTCTTTCTGTTTCCTTCTTTCAGCATATTCATCATACTTTCTCTAATGACACCTGTTAATAAAATAAAAATAATTCACACTTTATATTATTATCAATTATATATAATCTTTATTGATAAATTTACCATAACATTTAAAAATAATAATAAAGTATCACATACCAGTAACATTAGGGCATGGTGCAACATTACCGGTTTTATGAGCAATGTGCTCTTTAAATCGTGTTATTCCTCCTTTCACAACTTTACCACAAAGTTTACATACGATATTTCCTTTCGCATTTGGCACTGGAGTTCCAAAGTGCCAACCTATATCATTACTTGGTGCACCCTCCAATCCTTTTGTCGGGAACTCTTCACGTGGTGGCATGCTTTATTTTTATTTATATATAAGAAACATAAAAATATATTTAGAAATATAAGCAACTCATTACTTATATTATCAACAATATAGTACAAAAAAAAAGTAAATATCATTAACATGAACAATTTAAATTTATTGTATAATCCATAAATAAATTTAAAAAAAAAAACAGTACACTATAACCCATTATTACTTTGTTCCAAAGTTTTTGGTATAAATAGTTTGTTTTGTTTCATCTTAATAAAATTTAAATTCAAATTGGACCAAATTTAAAAATTCAAAATTTTCTTATTATGCAAACTAAATTATATTTAGAATTCTTTTTTTTTTTTTTACTTTCTTAAGTTAAATCTAAAGTTTTTTTTTTCTTTATTGTGTTAATTTTGCTAATAAATGAGAAGCCTTTCTAAAGCTTCTTCTTCTTCTTTTTTTTTTCTCTCTAATATGAGTTTATAAATATTTGGGTCATGCAAGATTCTTCTTTAAATTTTTGGGCTCTTTCATTTATTGTTTCTAAATAAAATGAACGTTTTTTTTTTTTTTCTCTTTTAGCCCTCTGCTTGTCCAATCATTTATTGTGTTCTATTTACTTAATACTATTTTTTATTTATAAGCTAACTAAACATCTTCATTTTCTGGTTTCTTTCAAAATGAGTGTTTTTGTTTCTTTTTCTTAGATATGTTTACTTTTTTTTTACTTGTTACAATTAGATTCTTAAATTGCTTAACATTTATATTTGAAGGTACCATTTCATTGGAAATTCCATAAATCCTTTTCTAGATTCTTGTGGACAAACATTTACTTTATCAACAAACATATGATAAAATTTCGTGTTTCAAATATTTTTAATTTTTAATATATGAATGTTTGTGCATAGATAACAAAGACTTAAGGGACTTAAGGGGAAAATCAACTATAAAGACTTTATTACATGTCATATTAAAAATTGTGTCCAGAAATTTATATATATATTTTTAAATTTAATAAAGAAAATTTTTAATAATTGTTTTAAGAAAATTTTTAACAATTTAGTGATTTACTTTATTAAAAAATTTATAAAAACTTTATGGTTACCATTTCTCAATAAAAGCACAATTTACATGGCTCTTTTCTAGTGGATAAAATGGAAGGTGGCTGCAAATTGACAGAAACTTTATGGTTACCAACTTACCATTTCTCAATAAAATCACAATCTAGTGGTTAAAATGGACGGTGGTTGCCCCTAATTAATGAGTAAAACAAGAACCAAAGAAAAAAGAAAACAGAGCAGCATGTCATAAGTTAGGGGTAAGCAAAACTCGATTCGACTCAAAAAAATCGAAAAAAATTCAAATTTTGAGGTAAACAAATCGAGTTATTTGAGTTAATCGAGTTACTCAAATCAACTCGAATTTTTTCGAATTTCGAGTTCGAATCGAGTTGAGTTTTTGAATTCGAATAACTCGAATAATTCGAATAATTCGAATATCAAACTATAATATTTTACATTTTTACCCTAAACTCCCAAACCTTTTTACTTTTCCCTCAAAACTTTTACTCCTTCCCACTTTTCCTCCAAAACTTTTACTCCCCTCCCCTCCCAACCCCCCATTCTACCCAAAATCCATTTCCCACCAAAATTTTACTCTCCCATTTACTTTTTCTCAAAATTTTACTCCCAAAAACCCTCAAAACCTTTTATTTTCCCCCACAATTTATACTTTCTCCCACTTTTCCCCTAAAACTTTTATTCCCTTCCCATCCCACCTCCAATCTACCCAAAACGCTCCCCCCTCCAATTTTTTTTTTAATATTTTTCCTCCAAAATTTTACTCCCCCTATTTGCTTTCCCTCAAACTTTTATTCCCCAAAACTTTTTATTTTCCCCCTAAACTTTTACTTCTCACCCTTTACTCTCAAATAAAAAATCAAAATTATCCAAAAAAATAACTAAACATAAATAGTAATAATTTTATTTATATCTACTATTTATATTATTAAATTAAATTTCACATTTTATATTATTTATATTATTGAATTGTTTAGTCATATTGAATATTTATATTAAAATTGAATTATTAATTATGCCATAAAATATTCGTGTTAAAATTTTATATTGGTATCAATTTCACATTTTATTTTAAAATAACTTTTATTAAAAAATCATATTTTTACATTTAATATATTATTTAATTCCAAAATATATAGTGACAAGAATCTAAAGATAATTGAAACAACTAAGCAAGAAAAGAAGCTAACCAGTATATAAAAATTTAATAAATAAATTATGAGGTGATGAAAGTTAATAAAAAATTTGATTAAGGTGGACAAATTTTATTACGATGGGTGACAATGGTTACAAGGACCCAAAATTATTTTTAAAATTTAACTCGAACAAATATATTCGATTCAATTCGATTCGAATTCCATCTCACTCGACTCGATTCGAGAAAACTTCAAATAAAGTTAGGATGATAAAATGAGATTCGAAAACTCGATTAACTCGAAAATTTTCGATTCGATTCGATTCGATTCAATCGAATGCTCACCCCTACCATAAGCCATAAAGCCATAAACCAAAACAAAAACAGAAAAATTAAAATAAAATGAAACGATTCTATTCCTTAACCCTAACCAGTAGCCTCCAAGGCTCCAACTCTAAACTTCAACCTCATCAAACTATCAACAAAAATGGCCGAATATGTTGCCTCTACTGCTGTTGAAAGTGTGAAAAACCAGGTAAAGGAATACTGGCTTAGAAGGGTTGAGAAAGAACTGGAAGAAACCTAGAACTTCGAAGAGGAAATAGATGGCGTTCGTCAAGCGGTTCAAATGGTGTCCTCAATTCTAAAGAACATATTTGCACTGCAGATTCAAGACAAACAACCAAAAATCAAGACAAAATTTCAGGTAATACTTACCTGAAAATTATTAATCTCTGAATGTGCAAGTGATTAGGGCAGGGTTTGCTTTTCAGATTCAAGTTCTGGGCTCCTTGCTTTCATCTGCTGCTTGTTGTTTGCCGAAATATAAGAAACAAAATTTCATATTTTCTATTGCTTTTGAGTTTTGATTACTTTTTCTGTTTATTTGGACTTCTTTTTACTTTTTTTGATTGAAAGCTCTCTGATTTTGCAGGTAAGGGAATATATTCCCTTTTGTTTTATTGTGTTTCTGTTGATTTTTGTTTTAGGGGATGACTCTTTTTTTTTAAATTTACTACAACGGAAAATAACAGGAATAGTGGCCCGTTATTACCGCAATTGGCCGTTACCCATTAAATTGCGGCCGCGACCCACTGCAATTGGTGTGACTCCGCTTCACACTGCTATTTTCAGCAAAAATGGTTTCAGACGGTGCCGCTACGGCTATATAACGGCCTGCTATTCTGATATTGGACCGTTATTTAAATCCCTGGTCATGATTACTGAATTAATTAAGGTTTGTAGAAGCAACCAGATGATTTGTAGTGACAGTATTATACATGAGCTATCTCAGCTGCTTTTTACTTGTTTCTGCTTTATTTGACCATTTCTATCTCAGTTTTTTTCCCCATTTATATTATGTTTCGGATACTTTCTAATCTCTCTATTTGACTCGTATCAGGTCTATTGGGCTTTACGCATGACTATGAAAATATTCTTGATGTGGAATTCCAAAATGGTAATAGATGGTGGTGACTGGTGAAGACACAACTGTTGCAACTTCATGGCTTGAGGTTAGTAATTTAGTTCTTCTCTAGGTGTTTAATCCACTTCGTTGCTATTTATGTTGCATGTTTCTCAGAATGTAATCATTCTTGACAACTTCCCTTTCCCTTGCCCAGGAATCATCAATAGTACATTCAAATGCAAATCTGGGAGTACATGGATGAGGTTTACTTTATCTGGACCTGGATATACGATTCCGGCGCAACGTCTAGTCCTATCTCTATTTTACAGTATTCATGTGAGTTATTATTTTGTTGTGATAATTCTTTTGTTGTTTTTTTATTCAAAACTTCATAAAATTTGTTTGCCTGTTAATTTCTGATTGTATATTCTGGGAACATTTCAATTTGGAGGCTAAGCTGTATAACTGGTTAAACTTCTAACTGTTTGAACAACAGTTTTGGGTAATGAGGATATTACTCTAGTTTTTGTTTGTAGCTTATTAAGTTTTACTTCTCTTTCTAAACTTGCCTTCCTTTGTGATCCCTCTGCTCCTTCAGTTTTACTAAGAATGATGATTTATTTTTTGTTTCAATGTGATTTACCATGTCAAGCACGGTATATATTTTTTATGGAAGCCTCTTTGAATGGAAGTATGAATTTGACTGTTGGGTTTGTCCCATTACATGGAGGATAAAAATGTAAATTTTTCTCATGATTTTTGTTGCTTCCATATTCAAACTAGTAGACTAGACGTCAGCTATCAAAATAAAGCAACGCATATTTTTTCTCATGTTTCTTAGTTCTGTGATTTTTCTTGCCTCCATGTTGATGTTGGTGGATAGGCATCATGACTATTAAAATGATGGTTAAACAGAAAGGTGTTTCTCATGGACATGGCCACATGTATGGTATAAATACTTGTGAATGCCATTTGTTAGTTGTTTTGAGTCCTTGCTTAAAGCTATAGATTGTGCTTAATGCTGCTTTGGAGGTTTGTGTGTATATGTATATATATGTCTAGCTTAGTACATATTGATCTGGTTTAGCTTAGTATTGATCTGTTTTTTTTACATGCTTGTATGATAAAATGCTTAATGGTAATCGTGAACTTAAATCGTTTAAATTGCTTGTTTTGATTTTTACAAATTGCAATTACCGCCTTTTTTGGTTTCTTGATTTACTATATAATATGTTCTATAATCGATCTTTTTTTTTTTACAAATTTTGGTTAGAATGATGATTAAACTAAGAAAAATAGTCTCTTAAGAAAGTTTTTATAAACAGATAATTTGGTGGAAAACCTCTTGGGAGATTTCGAGTATGAAGTTCAGGATAAATATCTACTATACCGCAATACTTCTAATGAAGATTGGTTCAGCATGCAGCAAACACTCGACTGCAAGCAGGCCATGAAGACCAAGCAGTGCAGGAGCTGCTGGAACAAACTTTTTTTTGTTCATTTTGTAATTTTTAGTTAGTGAAATGTATGTTAGTTCATTTCTAACTAAGTTAGGTCTTTGATTGATGTAATTAGCTAGAGTGTGAGCTGTAAACACAGCTTTGTTCAAGCTTACAAGTTTAAATTTCAAGTTTCTATGTATTTAGTGGAGGTAGGTAATGTTTAGGTGATTACTTGCTATTTTGACAAGCTTAGTGCTTGATTTATGTACTGGCTTCATGCCATTGTTTTATGTGTGAATGAATCAAGTTGTTCATCAATTCTTTCTCCATTTTTCTTAGCTTTTCTTTCTTCTTCTTGCTCGAATTTGTTTGTTTCCTCAGCAAGCATCGAGGCTTGTTGTACAAGACACTTGCCAAGTCTGTTAGTTTCTGTTATTGCACCAACAATTGGTATCCAGAGCCTATTTCATAAGGGATCTGTTGGCTTCATCAAGCTTTTCACCAGCTGCACTTCAAGTCTTCAATGGAGAAGGCTACCACATATGGGTGGTTAAAATGAAGACTTACCTGCAGGCTTTCGATCTGTGGGAGGTGGTCAACTCAGATGTTGAACCAAAACCACTTAGAGCCAATCAACAGTGGCTCAGATCAAGCAGCATGCTGATGAGAGGACCAAGAGGTACAAGGCCATGTCTTGCATCCAGAACTCAGTGTCTGATGTGATTTTCACAACGATTATGGCCTGTGAAACACCAAAGCAGGCCTGGGATAAGTTGAAAGAAGAGTTTCAAGGGACAGAGAGGACAAGGCAGCAACAGTTGTTGAATCTGAGAAGAGAATTCGAGAATTTGAAGATGAAGGAAGAAGAAACTGTCAAGCAATACTCTGACAGGATTATGGCTGTGGTTAACAGCATTAAGCTCCTTGGTGAGCAGTTTAATGAAGCTAGGATAGTGGAAAAGGTTATTTCAACTCTGCCTGAGAGGTATGAGGTAAAAATCTCATCTCTCGAAGACTCAAGGGACATGTCCAGCATGTCCCTGACAGAATTGATCAATGCCCTATATGCTCAAGAGCAAAGGAGAGCAAGCTGACTGGAGGAGTACCAAGAAGGTGCCTTTCAGGCAAAGACCAATACTGCCTACAAAGGCAAGAAGACCTGGAAAAATAGGCCTAAGCCTGATGCTGCAAGGAATAATGATCAACCTTGCAGGCATTGCAAGAGGTCTGGACATCCAGAAGAAAAATGTTGGTTCAATCCAGATGCTGTGTGTCAACACTGCAAGAAGAAAGGTCATGTTGAGAGAGTCTACAAAACCAAAGGCAAGCCAAGGCAAGGTTAGTATCAACAGATGAAAGCTGAGGCTTGAGTAGTTAAGGAGGACAGTGACCAAGAGGAGCAAGTCTTTGCAGTGTCATGCTCAGCTGCACAGGAAAGACTCTCATCTGGTTGGCTCCTAGACAGTGGATGCACCAATCACATGACACCTGATGCTGCAATCTTCAAGTATTTAGACAGAAGCTGCAGAACCAAAGTCAAAATAGGTAATGGCCACTTTATTCAAGCTGAACGCAAGGGTGATGTGCTGATATGCACTCCCACAGGTGCCAAAGTGATTTCAAATGTGCTCCTGGTGCCTGAAATTGATAGAAACCTGCTCAGTATAGCTCAACTGTTGGAGAAAGGTTATTCTGTGGTGTTCAAAAACAACCAGTGCCAAATCAATGATCCAAGTGGATCCAAGCTGATGGCAGTCCCTATGGCTGATAAGAGCTTTGTAGTTGATTGGACAAGGGAGTAGACATTGCCTACACAGCTACAATAGTTGAATCCAAGCTTTGGCATCAAAGGCTTGGACATGCCAACTTCAGATCGATGGCTCAAATGGTCAGAGAAGACTTGGCTGAGAATTTCATCAACTCAGTGGACCATGATGATGTATGTGAAGTATGCCAGCTAGGAAAGCAGGCCAGACTCCCATTTCCCTCGAATCAAGCTTGGAGAGCCTCTAAAAAACTCCAACTAGTGCACACTGATGTGTGTGGCCCCATGAAGACTGAGTCATTAAGTGGAAACAGGTATTTTATACTGTTCATTGATGATTTCTCGAGATATTGTTGGCTTTACTTCTTGAAACAGAAATCAGAGGTGGCCTCTGTGTTTTGGAAGTTCAAGACTACTGCTGAGACTGAAACAAGCTGCAAATTGAAGACCATAAGGTCTGATAATGGGACTGAGTACACCTCAGCTTAGTTCCAAGCCTTCTGTGATAAGGCAGGCATCAAACATCAACTTACCAACACTTATACACCTCAGCAAAATAGTGTAAGTGAAAGAAAGAACAGGAGCTTGCTGGATATGGCTAGGTGCTTGATGATACAGAAGAATCTGCCTAAAGCTCTATGGGCAGAAGCAGTTAACACTGCAACTTACATTCAAAACAGACTTCCAACCAAGGCTTTAGATCAGAAGACTCCATTTGAGGCCTGGTTTGGATTCAGGCCATCACTGGCTCATCTGAAGGTCTTTGGATACATCTGTTATGTACATGTACCTGCTATTAAAAGGGACAAATTGTCTGAAAGGGCTCGACCTGGTGTTCTGGTGGGCTACAGCACTGTTAAGAAGGGCTATAGGATCTTGGATCCTTCAACAAACAAAGTGTCAGTCAGCAGGGATGTGATATTCGATGAAAGATCATGTTGGAACTGGGAAAACCATGAACCTGAAGAAGTTTCAGAAGAACTTGCAGCAGATCAAGCTGAGCCAGACCAAAATGTTCCTGAAATGGACATAGATGATGAACCAGTCAGAGGAACAAGACCATTGACTGAGATTTATGAAAGGACTATGTAGCCATAGCTGAACCAAGCAACTTTGAAGAGGCTGAAGCTCAACAAGGGTGGAAGCAGGCAATGGCTGAAGAGATCAGTATGATAGAAAAGAACCAGACCTGGGAATTGGTTGAAAGGCCAGTCAAAAAGAAGGTAATTGGGGTGAAATGGGTGTACAAAGCCAAGCAAAATGCTGATGGAACCTTGAACAAACTGAAAGCAAGGCTAGTTGTCAAGGGGTTCAGTCAGAAATATGGCTTGGACTACCTGGAGACCTTTGCACCAGTGGCCAGGCTTGACACCATCAGACTGCTGATTGCCTTAGCAGCACAGCTCGAATGGAAGATTCATCAACTAGATGTGAAGTCAGCTTTTCTGAATGGCTTCTTAGATGAAGACATTTATTTTGATCAACCACAAGGGTTTGAGATAGCAGGCAAAGAGCACATGGCCTATAAACTGAAGAAGGCCCTATATGGCTTAAAACAAGCTCCAAGGGCCTGGTACTCTAGAATCGATGGCTATTTGACTGACTTGGGATTTGATTGAAGTAAGAGTGAATCAACACTGTATGTCAAGAAGGAAGGGGCACAAACACAGCTCATTGTGTCCCTGTATGTTGATGACCTGCTGGTGACAGGAGGAGATCAAACAATGCTGGTCAATTTCAAGACTAAGATGCAGGAGGAGTTTGAAATGTCTGATCTAGAGGAGATGTCCTATTTTCTTGGAATGGAGGTGTCATAAACACAAAATGGGATATTCCTAAGTCAGAAAAGCTTTGCCATAAAGATTCTGACCAAGTTCTCCATGCAGAACAGCAAGGCAACTAAAACTCTTGTTGTTGTTGGAGATAAATTATCGAACCAAGGTGAATTTGAGAGAGTTTATGAAACTACCTATAGAAGCTTAGTTGGTTGTTTGCTATACTTAACTGCCACTAGGCCAGACATAGTGTATGCTGTAGGATTACTCTCAAGATTCTTGCATTGCTGCAATGAGAAGCATTTTCAGGCTGCAAAGAGAGTGCTCAGATATGTCAAAGGCACTTTAAGCTATGGTTTGAAGTACAGCAAGGAAGGAAATCTGAAGCTGGTTGGCTATACTGATAGTGACTGGGCTGGCTCGATAGATGATATGAAAAGCACATCAAGGTATGCTTTCAACCTTGGTTCAGCCATGTTCTGCTGGAGCTTGAAGAAACAAAGCCTGGTGGCTCAATCTACTACTGAAGCAGAGTATGTGGCAGCAGCAAGTGCTGTCAACCAAGCCATTTGGCTAAGGAAAATCTTGGCCGATTTGAATGTGCATCAAAAAGAAGCAACAGAGATCTTCTGTGACAACCAATCTGCTATTGCAATTGCCAAAAATCCAGTGTTCCATGGAAGAACAAAGTATTTCAGCATTAAGCTACATGTTGTTCGAGAAATAGAGCAAGCTCAGGAAGTGAAACTGATTCACTGCAATTCAGAGAACCAACTTGCAGACATTTTTACTAAAGCTTTTAATGTCACAAGGTTTGAGTGTCTAAGAAGGAAGTTAGGTGTTTGCACCATGCAAACTAAGGAGGAGTGATGAAGATTGGTTCAGCATGCAGCAAACACTCGACTGCAAGTAGGCCATGAAGACCAAGCAGTGCAGGAGCTGCTGGAACAAACTTTTTTTTGTTCATTTTGTAATTTTTAGTTAGTGAAATGTATGTTAGTTCATTTCTAACTAAGTTAGGTCTTTGATTGATGTAATTAGCTAGAGTGTGAGCTGTAAACACAGCTTTGTTCAAGCTTACAAGTTTAAATTTCAAGTTTCTATGTATTTAGTGGAGGTAGGTAATGTTTAGGTGATTACTTGCTGTTTTGACAAGCTTAGTGCTTGATTTATGTACTAGCTTCATGCCATTGTTTTATGTGTGAATGAATCAAGTTGTTCATCAATTCTTTCTCCATTTTTCTTAGCTTTTCTTTCTTCTTCTTGCTCGAATTTGTTTGTTTCCTCAGCAAGCATCGAGGCTTGTTGCACAAGACACTTGCTAAGTCTGTTAGTTTCTGTTATTGCACCAACAGCTTCTCAAGAAATAAATGGTATTTGGTTCTCTGATTGCACATGAACTCGAGGAGGTTGCGAATCTTTTTAGCAGGTACAGATTATTTTTGTTTGATTGATATATTTTGTTCCCTCTTATTTGTATTTCATGTAATCCATTGGTTTTGTTGCTAACTTGTATAGAAGGGCATTCAACAGAATCAGATTCTGTTAAGTCAGAAGCTGAAGCAAACAAGTGGATGTTCTCAACACTCTTGATACTGGATCATCTGCTTTGGATGAGATTTTGTCAGTTGAAGCTGAAAAAGTAGATAATGGCAGGGATAAGGGTGGTCAGCAACAAAAGGAGGTAAAGTAGTTGAGAAAGCAGTTTCCAACATCTTGTCAAATCTGGGCAATAAGTTTGTATGACTTCTTTATTACAGTTAGTTTTTGCTTACATTTTGCCAAAAATGGGTTCTATTCCTTGGTAATTGCTGTTGGCTTTCTTTTCCCCATTTTTCTTTTGTTTCTTAATTGATTTTGTTTAAAACTGTTCTATAAAGAAAACTTGACTTAAGTTTAGACTTCTATTTTATGGAGCATCAACTGAACTATTCTATTTTTTGGTTAAGTATTCAACTGAACTTCACAGCCTTTATATGTTTGCTCTAGCTTACTTCATGTTCTTTTGTTGTAGACTGGTGTGAACAAGCTTGCTGATTTGGTTGGAGTCACTCTTGGACCAAAAGGCAGGAATGTCGTTCTAAAGAGCAAATATTATTGCTGAATTAGTGCCAATAGGTTGATATATCTACATACTTTTGTATGTTATGCATATCAAAGCATTATTGTATTAGTTAGTTTTTTAAAGCATTATTGTATTAGTTAGTTTTTTAACATTAACTAATACAATAATTGTAAAAGAGAATATTTTTAACATTGTAACTTTTAACATTATTGTACGAATATTTTGAATTATACTTCAGTTATCAATTTATGTCATATATCTTTCGTTGAATTTGAAGTATCTTTTAGATTTATTTTTTTATTGGATTTCATGCTACAGGAAGGGCTGCTAAAGAATAGCACTTTTAGTGGCGTTTGTGGGTAAAGCGCCGCTAAAGGTCATGTTCTTTTGCTGCATTTTTTCACATAAACGTCGCAAAATTTAGCGGTGTTGTTTATAACGGCATTTTTTATGGCGCTTTCACAAGCGTCCCATCCCTATAGGCCTAAAAAAGGCCGCTAAAAGCCTGTTTTGTTGTAGTATTTTAATTTATCAGTCCCTCCTCATCCATCTTCGGGCCTCTATCCCCAGCAACGATAACCCGATGCTTCCAAATCCCATTATTATTTAATTATCATAAATATAAATACTATTTATCTTAATATTTATTTCATATTCATAGTTATTAAATGAATACTTCTTTTATATTTAAAATGTACGTTTATATATTTTATTTACTAAATTGTATTAAATTAAGTTTAATATAAAATAAATTCAATAATAGTCAACTATTATATTTTCTTTAAAATTGATTTTATAATTTTTTTAAAACTGCTTTATAATTGAACTTATCTTATATAATAATTTTTAAATATTTCACTAATATCTACAACACTATTCATATTACACTTAGTGATCGAATTTTTCTTATTCTTTCATAAATCAAATTTATGCTTTTATATTATTTAAAACATTATTTCCTACCAAATAAATTATTTAAATCTTTTTTTCTAAAATTAAAATTTATTAGATATATATGATTTCTAAAATTAAATATTAAAAAAATCTCTTAAACTTTATTTTTAAAATTAAAAATTATTCTAAAATTTATTATAATATTTTTTTTTCAATTTTTCTTCCTCATAATTAGAGCATAAATTATATTGATGATATTAAATATATATTATCTTTAAAACAATTTAAGTATACTTTTTAATTTGTTTATATTTTTTAAATATTATTTCATCAATAATTTTAATCAATATGTTTCCATTTAAATAATAACTATTGTACAAAACACAAGAACAACCCGTGCGTTGCACGGGATAGAAAACTAGTGTACATATATAATAAGAAAGAAAAGAAGAGAAAAAAAAAAGTTAAAATATTAAGCTAAATTCGACATCAATGGAAGTCGAGGTTTATTTAAATAAATAAATCGAAACTTGTTGACATCAATAGGAATCAAGGTCCAATTAAATAAATAAAACAGAAATCTACACACATGGATGTAGAGTTCCATTTAAATAAATAAAGTATGACTCTGTACTAATGAGTGTCGAGTTTCATTTAAATAAATAAAGCAAGATTCTACATCCATGGGTGTTGAGTTCCTAGATCAGACTTGCTGTATGACTTTCTTTTTCTTTGTCTTTTTTGCAATTCAGAGAAAATTCAATATTTATAAATTTATACTAAACTCAACACCTGTGTGTCGAAGTACTTCTCCAAAACGTAAAACAAAAAATGTATTATGCAAAATAACCTTCCCCTAAACCTATTGTCAAAACCCTTTTTTGGAGCACGACCTTTTATTTTAAAGCGAAGACGGAGTCGCCACCAATCCTTTTTAATTAGGTGTGATCGGATCACCTTGAAACTTAATCATTTTAATAAAAAGGTTAAATTTATTAAAACGATAATTTTCGGTCCACAAAATCCAAGAAGTGTGTTCGGGAGTCGGTTATGTATGAGGAAGGGTTAACACCCTCATAACGCCCAAAATTGGTATCTAGTTGATTAATTGATGTCTTAGCATCGAAAATTGAGAATTCGAAGAGAATTTAAAATACGATCCCCTCTTTTCATGATTTTATTTGATTAAAATATCGCTAACTAAATTAAATTTTATGGAAAATGCCTCCTTATTTCAAGTTAATCGAGAAGAAAAGATCATGCCCCGTAAGTTATGGCATGATGTCTCCAATCCTCAAAAATAAGAATAATCGCCATTTGATTATTACCTAAGTCCTATGTGTCTTGAATTTTAAAAGGATGTTTGATTATCTCGGTTCAAGGTAAAACTCGTACCCCGTAAGTTAGGGCACGATTTCTCAAATCCCCTAATTAAAGAACATCGTCTCAGTACTAATTATTTCTTATGCATTGGGTAAACACGAATATAACATTTAATGCAATGTGCAATTAATTTATTTGAGCATAGTACAAAGATGAACAAATATTTAAGCATGTTACGTACTATAGTATTGGCAAAAATAGAACAAAATAACTACGTGGGTAAAAAACAGAACTATAATATAGCAAAATAATAGTGAGAATAAAATAATAGTAATCATGCTAATAAATAATAATAATACATCTATAATAGTAATAATAATATTAATCAATGATGGTAACAATAAATAATTATGATATGATTAATATTGTATTTAATGAAAAAATAAAAAAAATGAAAGTATAAAAATAAAAAAAATGTAAATTAAAGGGGAAAAATATAAATGACATAAATTAGAAATGTTAAAAAATAAAAATAAAAAAGAAGAAGGAAGGGCTGAATTAAATAAATGGTCTAAATTGAGATTTAAACAAAATTTAAAGCATGGATTGCAAAAAAAAAGTAAAGAAAGGGGAAATAAAGGACTAAATTGAAAATATAACCAAATTTAAATCCTAAATTATAAGAAAACAGAACATAAAGGATTAAATTAAAATGGGAAGAAACATATAGGGACTCATTGGGAAATTATCCCAACCCGATGTCATTCCCTTATGCCAACAGTGGGTCAAGGGACTAACTTGTAAAGAAATTAAAATTAAAGGAGTGAAATTAAAACAAATAAAAAAGAAATAGGACGGAATCAAAAAGGGGCAAAAAAGCGGAAGGACAAAAATAGCAATTAGACCCTCCCCTTGAAAACACGCGGATTTTAGATGGATCCGGATCGGATTAGGCTTGAAACGACGTTGTTTTGGGCATTTAAAGCCAAACTCAAAACGACGTCGTTTTGAGGGACTATATAAGTTTAAAAAATAATAAAAAATTTATTTTTGCATCAGTTTAAAAAGAAAACTTTCCCTTTTCTTTTTTTTCTCTCAAATCCCTCATCATTCGACCATAGGGCCTGCGGCCACCAGTCATCGACGACGGCGACCGTCGCTTCCGGCTGTCGGAGTTCACAAAAAGACCCCCTTTTTTACCCTTTCAACTCCCTTAACCCAGATTCGAGGCTAAATACCCCTTAAGCCCCACCGAAATTCCTAAAAATCCTAAGGAACCCTTCGTTTTCTCTTCTCTGACAAAGCCGTTGACGAACCCCAATGGGTTCGGAGACCTTTCGAGTCGGCGAGAAGTCTCCCACGACAGCAGTGAAAGAGGCAACTACAACGGGTAAGATTTTTAAACTTTCTTTTTTATTTTTTATATTTTTCGTATATCCTCTTAACAGCAATACTTATTAACAACAATTCCTATATTCTCTTATATTAACAACAATACTATATCAGTCAAGTTAACACTTAATCAATTATTCTTAGCATCCAAACAATTCCCAATATAACATAAAACTCCCACTTGGGAATCAAATATTATTTTCTTTAGAAAAATTCATACCATGTGTTTTCATTAAAAGCATAGTTTCTAGGAATGACCATAACATCCAACAAATCTAAAATTAAATATACTTTTGCGATTAGGTACTCGTTGGATCCTGCCATATTAAATTCGAATAATATTGATTTGGATAATTTATAATCATTTTATGTAGACTTTTACCTTTACGTGTTTAGGTTGCTTTATTATTATTATTTTTTAATATCGTATATCCATGTTATGTCAAAAATTATCAAGCTTATCATATATAAATAGCTCTTAATTTTGTACGAATATCATACGATGATTGAAGTTATTATTAACTTAAGGGATCGGATATAATTTTACTTTTTATAAAATTTATTGGATTAAAGTGAGAGGGACGGCCCCTGAATCTGAATAAAATTATAATTTTACTATACTTTTTCATATTATTGTATCAAAAGAATAAAATTACAGCTTTTCTGCTTTTTAATACAATCCTTTAATACTTATTTATATAACTTTTAATAAAAAAATAAAAAAGTACTGTTTTCTCACTGATAATTAAATTATAATAAATTTAGAGGATAGATATCCAATCCCAATAAAATATTCACACAAGTCAAGAAATTCTAAATAATTTATATTCGTTACGAATATCAGGTAGATAGTAATTAAAATATCCTAATTTAAATATTAGTTAAATCTGAATATGAAAAAAATAAATTAAAATATTTGTAAATATCCGAATCTATAATATCTATTGCGATTTTCAGTAAAAGAATCTTTTACATATCACCAAAAATATTTAACTTTTTCCACTAAAACCAATAAAAGTATTTAGTGTCTTAATTTTATTAAAGAACTTATATGATTTTTTCCCTTTAATTTCAAAAACTTAGTTTTTGCTTCATTTATATTTTCTTATAATTTTAAATGAATAACATTAAAAGTTGATAAAAAGAATGATGTTACTTGTTGCCCACTTAGGTGAAAAAGGGAAAAGGGAATAGAGAAAGGGGACAAGGGTTTCTTATCCTATCAAAAGAACATCATTATTCTACCAAAGAAGAAAAAACATAATTATTAGCTCCATCCTTAGAGAAAAAACGTTAGTAGCTCCATAAAGATGTTAGATAACAATATGTACACGGAAACAAAAAGAAAAGATATTGAATCCTTTATTTATTATTTATTAGTATTGGTATGTTTATTTATGATTAGATAACAATATGTACTCGTAAAAAAGCTATCGAAAAATGCAAATCCTGGTAGTAAAGTATAGAATGTGAAAGACCCATTCACAACTTGGCACCTTCTCAAACTTTAGGTTGAAGCTTCCTAGTGATTGAAACTGCTGTAATATTGTTGTATAAATAGCTCTCCATGATGCCCAATGTTGTTCATTCCAGTTTGCAGCAAAAGACTCAAAATCCCATGGCTTCTTTTGCAATACCATTCAAAATCATCTGCTTCTTCCTCGTTGTCCAGCTTCGGTCTTCCCATGTTTTCTCTTCATCCTCCATTAACCTTACAGAAGCTGAAGCCCTTCTAATATGGAAAGCTAGCCTTGACAACAACATCCAAACTATGCTCTCAACCCTGTGGGTCGGAAGCAGCCATTGCAACTGGGTTGGAATCACTTGTGATAAGGTTGGAAGCATCACCAATCTTAGCCTCGCAGGGTACGGTTTGAGATTGAAAGGTACACTTCACAATCTCAACTTCCTTTCCTTTCCTAGCTTGATTAGCCTTAACCTTCAAAACAACTCACTATATGGGTCCATTCCGTCCCACATTGGGAACCTTTCTAAACTTGTCTTCCTTGACTTGTCCTACAATAATTTCTGCGGAAATATCCCATCTCAAATAGGAATGCTTAAATCTCTCATTGAACTTAAGCTGTCTAAGAATAGTTTCTATGGGCCAATTCCTCCAACCTTCAACAATCTTACTTATTTGCAGCATTTACAGTTAGGACATAACCATCTCACTGGTCCATTGCCCAAGAACATATGCATAGGGAGATCACTCGCATATTTTGGAGCTATGAATAATAATTTGATAGGTCAGATCCCATCAAGTTTGAGAGATTGCAAAAGCTTATATGGAGTTAGGCTTGAAGGAAACCACTTAACTGGAAATATATCAAAAGCTTTTGGTATATATCCAAATTTGAGTTTCATTGCATTAAGTGATAACAGATTTTATGGCGAACTTTCTCCGAAATGGAGCCAATGCCATAATCTACAAAGCCTACAGATTGCCAATAATAACATTACTGGAAAGATACCACTTGAGTTGGGGCATGCAACTCAGTTGCAAGAACTCAATCTCTCTTCAAATCATCTAATCGGCGAGATTCCCAAGGAACTAGGAGCATTGACAAAGTTGTCCCGTCTTTCGCTATGTGGTAACCAACTGTCGGGTAAAATTCCATTTGGTATTGGACTTCTTTCAAATCTACGACAACTTAACTTGGCATCAAACAAGTTAAGTGGACCTATTCCTGACCAACTTGGAAATTGCTCCAGATTACGGAGCTTGAATTTGAGCAGGAATAACCTTAGAGAGAGAATTCCATTTTCTATAAGCTACATAAATGGCCTTCAAAGTCTAGATTTGAGTCATAATTCACTTACCGGAGGTATCCCACGTCAGCTTGGAGAATTACATACCTTAAAAATATTGGACCTTTCTCACAATTTACTCAATGGTTCCATCCCAAAAGCTTTCAGGGATTTGCATGGTTTGAGAATTGTGAACGTATCTTTCAATCGATTAGAAGACCTTCAGGCATTTTACGAGGTTTCATTCGATGCTATAAAGAACAATAAAGGCCTATCGAGTAATGCCACTGAACTAAGGCCTCATTTTGTCCCTTCTCGAGCAAATTATGGTCTTAAAAAGGGCACCAAAGACTTCATTTTAGTTGTGTTTCCAAACATTGGTGGTCTACTTTTGCTACTTATAATGGTTGCAACTTTTCGTAGGTTTTGTATGAAGACTCCAACCAAAAATTCCGAGTCAACGGAGGAAGAAAATGGAGATATTTTAACTGTATTGAGATTTGATGGAAGAATACTCCATGATGACATCATTGAAGCCACTGAAAATTTTAGCTTCAACTATTGCATTGGTTCAGGAGGATATGGAACTGTTTACAAAGCTACATTACGAACTGGTCAAGTGGTTGCTGTGAAGAAATTTCACCAATGTGTAGATAACATTCTCAACAACTCGAAAGCCTTTGAAAGCGAAATTGCTGCTTTACTAGAAATAAAGCATCGTAACATTGTGCAGATGTATGGCTTCTGTAAACATCGAAAGCATTCTTTTCTGGTTTTTGAGTTTGTAGAAAAGGGGAGTTTGAAAATGGTCTTAAGCAACAATGAACAAGCAGAGGAGTTGGATTGGAAGAAGAGGCTAAATGTAGTTAAGGGATTGGCTAATGCTTTGTCTTATATGCATCATGACTGTTCACAACCTATAATTCATCGAGACATTTCCAGCAACAATGTTCTTTTGGATTCGGACTATGAAGCTCATCTCTCAGACTTTGGCACAGCTAAACTTTTAAAGCCTGACTCCTCCAATTGGACTTCACTTGCAGGCACCTACGGGTATATAGCTCCAGGTATTGACTCATCTTTTTTCCCTAAAAATTCTTTCAACATGTCATTTATTTTATTAGAATTCTTAATTTCTCGTACATTTTTAATTCAGTAGCAATAGTTCAAATAGCATCAACGTCACTAGTATATATTTTTATGTAGAGTTGGCCTATACAATGAGAGCAGATGAGAAATGTGATGTCTATAGTTTTGGTGTGCTAACACTAGAAGTTTTATTGGGGAGGCATCCTGGCGATCTTCTTTCATCGACATCGGCATCTATGTCAAATGACAAACAAGTTTTGCTTCAGGATGAGATAGACCCACGTCTCCCACCACCAAAAAACCAAGTTGCAAAGGACATAGTCCCTACTATAATGATAGCAGTTTCTTGCTTGAATAGTAATCCCCAACTTCGACCAACCATGAAACAAGTTGCTCAAGCCCTTAGTTGTAAGTCTCATCCATTGCCAAGCCCTTTCTCGACCATAGCCTGCCATGGCTAACTAAGGTGCTATGGTACAATTCATATATCTAGGTAAGGTATTTATATTTTCCTCTTATCTACTCTTTTGATCTCTCTTTCTTTCAATCATCTTTTATTTAATTTGGATGTTCAGAAGTTCCTACTTGTGAATAAATTAGGTCAGCACCATAACAGGATTGTAAGTATTTTCCTAGTCACTTCTTGGAATAGAGGAAAGCGTTGGAGTTGTCGATCGTATTTTATCATATTTGTTAAGTTAAGAGTTTGTAGTTGGTCTCAATTTCTTTTATGAGAGTGTTTTACATGTTATATATCAATAAAAATTTTATTATAGTGAGAATTGAATCCAACATATTACTACACATGATAAACATTTATTTTTATCATTTTAACAAAAATATTAATTAACTTTTTATATGAATTTTAAATAAAGTAATATACGTTTGTTAAGTTACCATTTGTAGTCTATTTCAGTATCATAAATAATGTTCACTATTTTTTTAATTTTTTTTACTAAGCAAAAATTTATTTAATTTTTTAAATCAATTTGGCTTTTTGAATTAAATTCGAGTTAAATTTATTAACGTTTGTTAAAAAAAAATCCTAAGCTTAAAATTTGTAATGTGTTTTTTGAAAATTAAGAATTTTGTTTCTATCTTTTATTTTATGGAATTTAATCTTTTTACTATTTAGATTTCAAATTTTAGATTAAACTATTAGCATTTTAATTAAATTTATTGCTATGACATTTTAAAAAAAATTTACTCATTTAATAGTCATGTAATTAAAAAAATAATTTTATAATTAACTTAGTGTTAATTCGATGAACTTAAATTTTAAAATAAAAAAATTCAATAAAATAAAAATATATCAACTAAATTTTATTTTTCGAAAAGTAAAAACACTTAAATCATATCTTTTAACATCTAAAAATGTCAAGATAACAAAATGCAGTCACCTTTGTTTTAATTTAGTTAACAGTGTCCCTAATTACTACTAGAAGAAAAGCTGTGAAGGAATATGTCCAGTCCTCTAAATTTGATAAACATCTCATTTATGGAGGACAGGAGGAACAATTTGTCACATTAGAGATTCCTTCCAATTTTCCACAAGAATGGTGTCAACATGGGTATTCCCATATCCATTTTGGAGCAGTACGTCTGGCGCTGAATTATCACGGAACTTCAGGGAAACCTGTAGTATCCAGAATCGCTTTGTTGGACTCTAGATACAAGCGTTATCAAGATGCTTGTATAGGGACGGTTGAAACAACTTTAAGCTCAGGCATGGCCATGGTAACTCTATTTCCAAATTTTACCATGTCCTTACAAGATCCCAATCTGCTTGATGCTCTTAAAGTTCAAATCCAGATCATTGGAGCAGAAATGGTTGAGTCTGCGGTGACAGCAACCCTACACTATCAAATAGTGTATAGGGTTCAAGATCATGCTTTCAGATTGGCAAATCAAGGATCTGAAGACTCCCTTTTGATTTCTGTAAATACAAGAGAGGAGCCACACTGTATCCATGTGCCCAAACAGATACCCAAACAAGAGCTGTTGAGGCTCTTACCAGAAAAATGGGTAACCAACTATGAGCAGATTCACCAGCATAATCAGCCGATTAGATCCACTAAAAGTCAAATTACCACAAAAACCGATGCAACCAGTGAAATCAGATTTGATCATAGTCATCTAAAGCAGCTCCCGACTCCTCCTTTTTCACTACCCAAATGATGTTACAACCAGTAACAGCAGAAGAACTATCACCTGGTCTAGAAGCCTCGTTAATACAAAGCTTTCAATCAAATGGAAAGCCTTTGTATTTTTTCAAAGATCCCTCAGGACATTGTCCTTGGGATATAAATTGCTCGTGTGAAGGCTGCAGAGATGATGTCTTTGAAGAGCTTGATGAAGATATCAAAAAGACACGAAAGAAGAAATCTAACAGAAAGTCGACACAGACAGACTTTTATGAGAGATGGATGAATGGAGATCCAAATATTGGTCCATTGGGAGAAGATAACGGCAAATTTGTGTATCTTGTAGATTATTCTGCAAAAAGATCACAACCCTCAAAAAACCAGGACCAACCTCCGACACCTCCATTACCACCAAAGGCAGACCCTGACCAAGCGTGGCTTGCTAAGCCATTAAAGCAGCCATGTTACAAGAAAATCAACAAATGGGTCCAGAAAAACAAGCAGTTTGTGTCATGCAGCCAAGAGATGCAAAGAAAAGAAGAATCCAACAAATTCAACCCAAAAGTTCTAAAAATTCAGATGTACTAGACAACTTCTTCTTATGATCAAAAGTTTCTGCCTCTTCAAGAATTCTCAAAAGATGAATATCTTCATGTTCCAAAGATCCCTTCCAAACTCCAAGTTGATGCAGAAGGCAAAAAAGTGAAGATAGCAGCCGCAGAACCCACTTTAAACAGGCAGACAGAAAATGTTGTATCACAAAACTCTACACTTAAGAAGATGGGAGACAAGGTAGATCAAATTGGGACAAAAGTCTTGAAGATAGAAAAGACTACAGATGAAAATGCGGAAATGATCAAAAATCTCATAAAGCTTTTTCAAAAAAGGCTTAAAGAAGTTGCCACGGAACCAGCAGCTCCAGGAGAAGATTTCTTTTCTCATATTGCTCAAAGAGAAAAAGAAATCCAGAATCTTCAAGATCAGATCAAGTATCTGAAAGAAAATGGAAAGCTGCCACCACCACAACCTGCCAGAAATAGGATAGAAATTTTCCCATCAGTACGAGAATCTGACAGGCCAAAGCAATTCGGTACACAATCACTCATATTTCCCCCGCCAAAAGAAAAGAAAAAGCCAACTATTCATGATTTGTACCAACAAATCAAAGAACAAAAGAAGGAAGAAAGGAGAAAACCTAAAGAAGAAAAAAGAGACAAGAAAAGGCACTGGGGAAGAGACCTATGGAGAAACAAGATGAAGAGGAAAGCCAATTCTCCTCACCACCAGAGTCTCCGCCAAAGCAGATATCAAAATCCCTGATGATCAATGAAGAAAATCCTTCTAATCCCTTAACAAGGTTTTTAAAGGATTATAATCATGGGATTCTTCCAAAAATATCTGTATCTGAACGTCATGAATCAGAAACAACTCCAGTACCAGATTTCTCATTCTCACAGCCAGAACAATCTTCAGACTCATCCTCAGAAACTCCTTTAGAAGATTTAGAGACAACTGAATCTGATGATCCTACAGAAGGAATTGATGAAAGTCTTCCAGAATTAATGGCCACTCCTGATGTAAAAGTTGAAGAGATGGAAGAAGAAGAAATGACAGAAGCTGGAGAACCATCAACTGCTAGAGCAGCACCTCATGTATCTACTGGAAAGATGGTTTTTACTCTAGATGATATTCCAATAACCAGATGGCCAGAAAGATTACAAGAGTTCCACGCATGGCTAGACACAAGGAAGCTGACAGAAGATAGCCATTATAATGTCCTAGTCGAATTTGTTTCAAGATTCACTGGGATGTTAAAAGACTGGTGGAATTTAGTTGACCAAGGAAACCAACTCCAATTTTTGGTGTTAACAGATTTTTAACAGGCCATAAGGATTCTCCATAATTATTTTATTGGAAATCCTGATGATCAGTTAACACTAAAAAGAAGAGAATTATTCAAGCGAAAATGCTGTTCCTATAAAAAGAAGGATTTGTCCAAGCATTTCTATGCAATGATGAAGCTCTTTTATGCTCTTGGATCAGAATCAAGCCTGAAGCAAGCTGTTGTATCTTCGCTACCAGATCCTCTTCAGGTAGCAATAAACCAAAATCTTTACAGGCAAAACAAAAATGTTCTCAACCTAACCATGGGAGAAATCCAACAAGAAACGTTCATTGCTCTTGAAGATATTTGCAACAGAAGAAAAGTCTTTAAAGATTATCTCCATGGTGACAGAAGAATAGATGAAGCCTGTACTGATTCTCATCTTAAAATCAAATGCGGCAAAGACAAATCATGTTATTGTCTGACAAAAAAGAAGAAATATTTCCGGAAGGAAAAGGGATTTAGAAGACTGAAACCTCAGAAGAAATACAGATGGAGATACCTCAAGAAAAGGAAGAGGTTTTCCAAGAAAACTAAATCCACAAGCTGCTAAATCTGCCACAAAAAAGGTCACTTTGCAAAAGAATGTCCAAAGAACAAGCAAGGTGCAAAGATGATCCGACAGATTCAACAAAAGGCGGGAATCAAGATATCTGATAAAGATGATATTGAGTCATTGTTTTCTATTGACGATGAACCCAATGATCAGTCAATATGTGCAATACAGAGTTTTGATTACAGTGATTCAAAATCAACTTCAAGTGATTCGATGATGATTCAATCCCTGATGAATTTCAAAACACAAAATCCCGCTTCACAAGTTCATTCTGCTACAGAAGTTCTAGCTCCACACCTTCCAGTCTCCATCTACCTTGAAAAATATGGTAGACCCATTACTGTAATCGCCTCTATTGACACTGGAGCAGCAGAATCCATCATGAATCCAGACATTTTACCAGAAGAATGGTGGGAATCTCACACTAAATACTTCAGTTCAGCATCAGGAAAAGTCTTTTCTACAGACTTAATGCATCTTTCTTAAAGGATTTGTTAATTTGGCTATCTTAGGAATGAAATCTCTAAGATAATTAACAATTCCTAAGAATTGTTGAACCTGCTTTTGGGAAAGATTGCTGTCTGGAAACCTTTTTAGCTCTTCTGCAATGTTTGGATTTGGTTGGTATCTTCCATCTTTGATCGTCATTCTAAGGAACTCTATCTCTTCTTTATTAATTTGCATTTTTCTTTCAGAGAGCATGATCTCATGATCAAAGATAATTTGTCAGAATTTGTCAAGGAGGAATGTATGATCTTTCTGTTTTGGACTGTAGAGTAGGATATCATCAATATAAATCAAAGCCTGATCCATGATGGGCTGAAAAATTCGTATCATCACCTTTTGAAACAGTGATGGAGGTATTTTAAACCAAAAGGGATCACAGTCCATTGGACGTGTCTGTTGGGGATGCAAAAGCCTGTTTTGGGCCTTTCTTCAGGATCAATACCCAATTGCCAAATGCCTGCTTTTAGATCAAACTTGGAGAAGACTCGAGCATTTGCAAGGCTTGAAAATATACAGTTGGTATCGGGCAAAGGAAATTTGTCATCTCGAAGAAAGTGATTAAGAGGCTGATAATTAATTACCAGTCTTAACTTTCCTCTAGCTTGTTCAGATCGCTTGTTTACATAGAACGCTTGACATGCCCATTGCGAATCTGAGGGTTCTATCAATCCTTCTACTTGTAGTTGTTGACATTTTTGTTCAGCCAATTTGAGATGATCTGGATTCATTCCCACATGGCTAGCTTTGGTAGGATTGATGTCTTCATTTTTCTTAAATGGAAGCTTAATAAAAATGCTTGGATCCTTCCACAAAGGATGATTGCATTTTTGTAGAAATTTTGAATGGGATTCCGCACATGCCTTCTGCTTTATTTCTTCAACAACTTGTTGAATGTTATCAGCATCCATGAAATATAATCTGGAAATAGACACATAAGGCTTGAACATTTGCTTGAATCTGACTCCGTCTGGTCAGATTCTTAATTGTTTGGCTTTGGCGTAGAGATCAAAACCAACAATGAGATCTTTCCCTGGAAGTTTAGACCCCAAGACAGTGGTAGTAATGGAGCAAGTAGGGAAAAACTGGATCTTGATTTGTTTGCTTCTTAAGTCTGTAGAAAAGACTTTTCCTGATGTTGAACTGAAGTATTTAGTATGAGGTTCCCACCATTCTTCTGGTAAAATGTCTGGATTCATGATAGATTCTGCTGCTCCAGTGTCAATAAAGGCGATTACAGTAATGGGTCTACCATATTTTTCAAGGTAGATGGAGACTGGAATGTGTGGAGCTAGAACTTCTGTAGAATGAACTTGTGAAGCGGGATTTTGTGTTTTGAAATTCATCAGGGATTGAATCATCATCGAATCACTTGAAGTTGATTCTAAGTCACTGTAATCAAAACTCTGTATTCCACATATTGATTGATCATTGGGTTCATCGTCAATAGAAAACAATGACTCAATATCATCTTCATCAGATATCTTGATTCCCGCCTTTTGTTGAATCTGTCGGATCATCTTTGCACGTTGCTTGTTCTTTGGACATTCTTTTGCAAAGTGACCTTTTTTGTTGCAGATGTAGCATCTTGTGGATTTAGTTTTCTTAGAAAACCTCTTCCTTTACTTGAGGTATCTCCATCTGTATTTCTTCTGAGGTTTCAGTCTTCTAAATCCCTTTTCCATCTGAAAATGTTTCTTCTATTTTGTCGAGCAATAACATGATTTGTCTTTGCCGCATTTGATTTTAAGATGAGAATCAGTACAGGCTTCATCTATTCTTCTGTCACCATGGAGATAATCTTTAAAGACTTTTCTTCTGTTGCAAATATCTTCAAGAGCAATGAACGTTTTTTGTTGGATTTCTCCCATGGTTAGGTTGAGAACATTTTTGTTTTGCCTGTAAAGATTTTGGTTTATTGCTACCTGAAGAGGATCTGGTAGCGAAGATACAACAGCTTGCTTCAGGCTTGATTCTGATCCAAGAGCATAAAAGAGCTTCATCATTGCATAGAAATGCTTGGACAAATCCTTCTTTTTATAGGAACAGCATTTTCGCTTGAAGAATTCTTTTCTTTTTAGTGTTAACTGATCATCAGGATTTCCAATAAAATAATTATGGAGAATCCTTATGGCCTGTGAAAAATCTGTTAACACCAAAAATTGGAGTTGGTTTCCTTGGCCAACTGAATTCCACCAGTCTTTTAACATCCCAGTGAATCTTGAAACAAATTCGACTAGGACATTATAATGGCTATCTTCTGTCAGCTTCCTTGTGTCTAGCCATGCATGGAACTCTTGTAATCTTTCTAGCCATCTGGTTATTGGAATATCATCTAGAGTAAAAACCATCTTTCCAGTAGATACATGAGGTGCTGCTCTAGCAGTTGATGGTTCTCCAGCTTTTGTCATTTCTTCTTCTTCCATCTCTTCAACTTTTACACCAGGAGTGGCCATTAATTCTGGAAGACTTTCATCAATTCCTTCTGTAGTATCATCTGATTCAAATGTCTCTAAATCTTCTAAAGGAGTTTCTGAGGATGAGTCTGAAGATTATTCTGGCTGTGAGAATGAGAAATCTGGTACTGGAGTTGTTTCTGATTCATGACGTTCAGATACAGATATTTTTGGAAGAATCCCATGATTATAATCCTTTAAAAACCTTGTTAAGGGATTAGAAGGATTTTCTTCATTGATCATCAGGGATTTTGATATCTGCTTTGGCGGAGACTCTAGTGATGAGGAGAATTGACTTTCCTCTTCATCTTGTTTCTCCATAGGTCTCTTCCCCAGTGCCTTTTCTTGTCTCTTTTTTTCTTCTTTAGCTTTTCTCCTTTCTTCCTTCTTTTGTTCTTTGATTTTTTGGTACAAATCATGAATAGTTGGCTTTTTCTTTTCTTCTGGCAGGGGAAATATGAGTGATTGTGTACCGAATGGCTTTGGCCTGTCAGATTCTCGTACTGATGGGAAAATTTCTATCCCATTTCTGGCAGGTTGTGGTGGTGGCAGCTTTCCATTTTCTTTCAAATACTTGATCTGATCTTTAAGATTCTGGATTTCTTTTTCTCTTTGAGCAATATGAGAAAAGAAATCTTGTCCTGGAGCTGCTGGTTCCGTGGCAACTTCCTTAAGCCTTTTTTGAAAAAGCTTTATGATATTTTTGATCATTTCTATATTTTCATCTGTAGTCTTTTCTATCTTCAAGACTTTTGTCCCAACTTGATCTACCTTGTCTCCCATCTTCTTAAGTGCAGAGTTTTGTGATACAGCATTTTCTGTCTGCCAGTTTAAAGTGGCTTCTGCTGCTTGACTTTTTTGCCTTCTGCATCAACTTGGAGTTTGGAAGGGATCTTTGGAACATGAAGATATTCATCTTTTGAGAATTCTTGAAGAGGTGGAAACTCTTGATTATAAGAAGAAGTTGTCTCGTACATCTGAATTTCTGGAACTTTTGGGTTGAATTTGTTGGATTCTTCTTTTCTTTGCATCTCTTGGCTGCATGACACAAACTGCTTTTTTTTTGGACCCATTTGTTGATTTTCTTGTAACATGGCTGCTTTAATGGCTTAGCAAGCCACGCTTGGTCAGGGTCTGCCTTTGGTAGTAATAGAGGTGTCGAAGGTTGGTCTTGGTTTTTTGAGGGTTGTGATCTTTTTCTAGAATAATCTACAAGATACATAAATTTGCCGTTATCTTCTCCCAATAGACCAATATTTGGATCTCCATTCATCCATCTCTCATAAAAGTCTGTCTGTGTCGACTTTCTGTTAGATTTCTTCTTTCATGTCTTTTTGATATCTTCATTAAGCTCTTCAAAGACATCATCTCTGCAGCCTTCACACGAGCAATTTATATCCCAAGGACAATGTCTTGAGGGATCTTTGAAAAAATACAAAGGCTTTCCATTTGATTGAAAACTTTGTATTAACGAGGCTTCTAGACCAGGTGATAGTTCTTCTGCTGCTACTGGTTGTAACATCATCTGGGTAGTGAAAATAGGAGGAGTCGGGAGCTGCTTTAGATGACTGTGATCAAATCTGATTTCACTAGTCCCATCAGCTTTTGTGGTAATTTGACTTTTAGTGGATCTAATTGGCTGATTATGCTGGTGAATCTGCTCATAGTTGGTTACCCATTTTTCTGGTAAGAGCTTCAACAGCTCTTGTTTGGGTATCTGTTTGGGCACATGGATACAGTGTGGCTCCTCTCTTGTATTTACAGAAATCAAAAGGGAGTCTTCAGATCCTTAATTTGCCAATCTGAAAGCATGATCTTGAACCCTATACACTATTTGATAGTATAGGGTTGCTGTCACCGCAGACTCAACCATTTCTGCTCCAATGATCTGGATTTGAACTTTAAGAGCATCAAGCAGATTGGGATCTTGTAAGGACATGGTAAAATTTGGAAATAGAGTTACCATGGCCATGCCTGAGCTTAAAGTTGCTTCAACCGTCCCTATACAAGCATCTTGATAATGCTTGTATCTGGAGTCCAAAAAAGTAATTCTAGATGCTACAGGTTTCCCTGAAGTTCCGTGATAATTCAGCGCCAGACGTACTGCTCAAAAATGGATATGAGAATACCCATGTTGATACCATTCTTGTGGAAAATTGGAAGGAATCTCTAATGTGACAAATTGTTCCTCCTGTCCTCCATAAATGAGATGTTTATCAAATTTAAAGGACTGGACATATTCCTTCGCAGCTTTTCTTCTAGTAGTAATTAGGGACTTTATACTTTTTACAGGGAAAAAAAAGGTTTTTGGTAGGCGGAATACAGATTTACTAAAGTGAGATTAGTAGCTTGTATATTTTCTTCTTCTGTAAAATATTCTACTTCATACAGAGAAGAAATTTTTCGATCAGAGTGAGAACGGAATGGGGATTCTGGTATGGAGAGAGGTGCTTTTGTTGTGGACAATCTAGAGGGTTCCATGATTTATGTAATTCTCTTCCTACTGGATCATAGACTTCCTAATGAAAGAAAATCTGGAGAACCTGGGATATCAAAAGATGTTAAAAGATATCAAAAGATGTTAATCTCAATTGACTAAGAAAATTTGGCTCTGATACCAAGACGTGTAAGGGAGTAAGAAGCTGAGATATCGCAGACTAATAGATCATAATAGCAAGTATGCTATGCCAAAACACAGGCCTTTTCCTCTATTTTCGACCATTAACTAGGCACTGCCTTTTAGCTGTTAATCTCAATTAATCTGGACCACTTCTTCAAACTCTCCTGAACTTAATGATATCTTTTATCGTGTTTAATTTCTGATGTGTAGGATCCATGAGTATGGCAAGCACAGAGCATACTCTTAAACTCATGAGAGATTTTCTTCCATAGGGGTTATACTTTCAAGCAGGAAGAGATGAGAGAGATTTAGAAAACCATGGGTTTTAAAACTCGTCTGAATTTTATTTTCAAAGCTGGTTCTTATTTTTACAACTGAGTTTCTCCGTATTTATATAGAGAAGGAGAATGATTAAGCAGATAAGAAGGAATCTGCTTTTACAGACATCCATTAAAGTGAAAGACATGACTCAGCACACTTTTTACAAAAGTTAACAGACAATAATTTACATAGTGATAAGCAGATAAGAAGGAATCTGCTTTTATTTATCTTTATTTAAGTGACTCAACTTCATCTGTGTCATAGTCGGTGTCAATATCAGAGGTGATATTTAGTTCTTCTACTTTCTGTCTTTTCTTTTCACGGGCCTTGTAACACTTAAGCTCCAACTGTCCAATTCTTTTTTCCAGGTCATCAGGTGGTATCATATCATCATCATTGTGTCTGGTGAATAATGGAGAACTAGATGCGCCAGGATTTTCTTCTTGAATATCTTTCTATGCTGTCGTGTCTTTTATGATTTGGCTACAGTGCATAGGATATTCTTGAGACCATTCTTTTGGATCTGGTATGTTGGACCAATATTCTTCAAAGGCCTTTTCAATGGATGGATTTGTTGAGACATCCCATGGTGCTTGCAAGTTTCCTGAGGGCCATATTTCTGAAGGAATGATTTTATTGAGCTGGCATAGGTACTTCTGTAATTGCTTCAGGCCAGCTGGATTTTCATAAACCTCTTCAAAATATGTTTTATGGATCCATGAGCTTGGAAGAGAAGCTAGTTGGGTTGCCGATCCATTCTACATAAAATATTGAGGTTTATAAAAGATAATTACTATCCATTGGGCACGAGTGTTTTTGAGGAATTCAAACATAAGCATGTCAGCCCAATACTCCAAAGGATAAAACCATTTGAAAAAGGTTGCTAGGTTCTTCATTTCAGGAGCTTCTTCATTGTGAATTGCCATGGTCAAGAAATGTTGAAGATCATGGATAAAGAACTCTATCCCTATGTGAAAGAGATGAGTTAAATACCAGAACATCCATTTCAATTCTTCTAGAAATTCTCCAAATTGGAATTTGATTGGGTTTATGAATGGGTATTTTGGGTAAAGACCTAAAGGTTTAAGGAATAATCCTCCAAAATTTCTAAAAACATCTAACTGATAAGAAAGCATAATATTCATGGCTTCCTTGTGAAACTTTTTCTCTAGAATTAGAGCTAAAACTTCAGAAGGATGATCAGGATGAGAATTAGGGTTGCATGGAAGAGAAAATGGTGAGGGTGGTTGTTGAGACTGTTTCTTTTTTCCTTTTGCTTTTGAGGAAGTAGGTTGGAACATAAAAACTTCAACTAGTCTAGAAACAGGGATTTGGAGGGGTTTTGACTCAGGAAGTCTGGTCAGGGTATCTGCAAGAACATTGTGTTTTCCCTTGATATGGATAACATCAAAAGAAAATCTTGAAAACTATTCTGCCCAGCGGAGAAGTTGGGAATGTGGTACTTCCTTCTGTTTGAATTGTAACATCTTTGGGAAAGATGACATATCCATTTCAACCAGAAAGTGATATCCAGTTAAATGAAACTAGAATTTAGTAATTCCATATTTAACTGCAAGGATTTCCTTAAAGGTTGAATGATAATGAATTTCTGCATCAGAAAATCTTCCACTCTTGTATCCACAGAGTCTTCTTTTCCTATTGTCTTCTTCAAAGAGAATTTCTCCCCAATATTTATCACTTGCATATGTCTGTAGCACTCTTTTTTCTTTGAACGGAATTTGCAAGGGCGGCAGATGAGCTGTTTTTTCTCTCAACTGTCTGATAGCTTTGGTTTGTTTGGATTTCCATGGAGGTGGATCTTTTTTGAGCATCTTTCTTAAAGGATTTGTTAATTTGGCTATCTTAGGAATGAAATCTCTAAGATAATTAACAATTCCTAAGAATTGTTGAAGCTGCTTTTGGGAAAGATTGCTGTCTGGAAACCTTTTCAGCTCTTCTGCAATGTTTGGATTTGGTTGGTATCTTCCATATTTGATCGTCATTCCAAGGAACTCTATCTTTTCTTTATTTATTTGCATTTTTCTTTCAGAGAGCATGATCCCATGATCAAAGATAATTTGTCTGAATTTGTCAAGGAAGAATGCATGATCTTTCTGGTTTGGACTGTAGAGTAGGATATCATCAATATAAATCAAAGCCTGAACCATGATGGGCTGAAAAATTTGTATCATCGCCTTTTGAAACAGTGATGGAACTGTTTTTAAACCAAAAGGCATCACAGTCCATTGGAAGTGTCTGTTGGGGATGCAAAAGCCTATTTTGGGCCTTTCTTCAGGATCAATACCCAATTGCCAAAAGCCTACTTTTAGATCAAACTTAGAAGACTCGAGCATTTGCAAGGCTTGAAAATATACAGTTGGTATAGGGCAAAGGAAATTTGTCATCTCGAAGAAAGTGATTAAGAGGCTGATAATTAATTACCAGTTTTAACTTTCCTCTAGCTTGTTCAGATCGCTTGTTTACATAGAACGCTTGACATGCCAATTGCGAATCTGAGGGTTCTATCAATCCTTCTGCTTGTAGTTGTTGACATTCTTGTTCGGCCAGTTTGAGATGATCTGGATTCATTCCCACATGGATAGCTTTAGTAGGATTGATGTCTTCATTTTTCTTAAATGGAAGCTTAATAAAAAAAAGCTTGGATCTTTCCACAAAAGATGATTGCATTTTTGTAGAAATTCTGAATGGGATTCCGCACATGCTTTCTGCTTTATTTCTTCAACAACTTGTTGAATGTTATCAGCATCCATGAAATATAATCTGGAAATGGGCACATAAGGCTTGAACATTTGCTTGAATCTAACTCCGTCTAGCAAGATTCTTAATTGTTTGGCTTTGGCGTAGCGATCAAAACCAACAATAAGATCTTTCCCTGGAAGTTTAGACCCCAAGACAGTGGTAGTAATGGAGCAAGTAGGGAAAAACTAGATCTTGATTGGTTTGCTTCTTAAGTCTGTAGAAAAGACTTTTACTGATGCTGAACTAAAGTATTTAGTGTGAGGTTCCCACCATTCTTCTGGTAAAATGTCTGGATTCATGATGGATTCTGCTGCTCCAGTGTCAATAAAGGCGATTACAGTAATGGGTCTACCATATTTTTCAAGGTAGATGGAGACTGGAATGTGTGGAGCTAGAACTTCTGTAGCAGAATGAACTTGTGAAACGGGATTTTGTGTTTTGAAATTCATCAGGGATTGAATCATCATCGAATCACTTGAAGTTGATTCTGAGTCACTATAATCAAAACTCTGTATTGCACATATTGACTGATCATTGGGTTCATCGTCAATAGAAAACAATGACTCAATATCATCTTCATCAGATATCTTGATTCCCGCCTTTTGTTGAATCTGTCGGATCATCTTTGCACCTTGCTTGTTCTTTGGGCATTCTTTTGCAAAGTGACCTTTTTTGTTACAGATGTAGCATCTTGTGGATTTAGTTTTCTTGGAAAACCTCTTCCTTTTCTTGAGGTATCTCCATCTGTATTTCTTCTGAGGTTTCAGTATTCTAAATCCCTTTTCCTTCCGGAAATGTTTCTTCTTTTTTGTCGGGCAATAACATGATTTGTCTTTACCGCATTTGATTTTAAGATGAGAATCAGTACAGGCTTCATAAATTCTTCTGTCACCATGGAGATAATCTTTAAAGACTTTTCTTCTGTTGCAAATATCTTCAAGAGCAATAAACGTTTCTTGTTGGATTTCTCCCATGGTTAGGTTGAGAACATTTTTGTTTTGCCTGTAAAGATTTTGGTTTATTGCTACCTGAAGAGGATCTGGTAGCGAAGATACAACAGATTGCTTCAGGCTTAATTCTGATCCAAGAGCATAAAAGAGCTTCATCATTGCATAGAAATGCTTGGACAAATCCTTCTTTTTATAGGAACAGCATTTTCGCTTGAAGAATTCTGTAATGACCCAAAATTCACGGGCATCGAAAAAGTATAATATCGGGCCTCCGTCTTAGTAAATTGAGTTCGAAAATAATTATTAGAAATATTTACTAGACTAGTTGTGTGTTTAATTAGGTTTTAGATAGGTGAATTTTGCTTAATTATGAGTAATTAGCAAAAAGGATTAAATTGCAATAGAAGTGAAAGTTTAATTATAGATTAAAGGAAAATAATAGGGACCAAATGGGCAATTAAGCCATTTAAAATGGTTGAGGCGGCATAACATTGTAAAAATCTTAGATTTTTATATTATTTATTTATATAAATATATAAATTAATTATAAAGTATATTATTAAATTAATTATATTATAAATATTATATTAAGAAATAAATTAAATAAAGACAAATGTATGATGATAATTTAATACAAGTGTATTAATAAAATACATACATTTGTAATACTTATATTTAATTACTAAATAGATATTTGTTTTAATTATTATATTAAAGTAATTAAATAAAAGAAAACAAAAGAAAGAAATAAAAAGAAAGAAAGAAACAGAATAGGCAAAAGAAGAAACAGAGACCACTCGAAACAGAGGAAGGAAAAAGAAAGAAAGAAAAGAAAAAGGAAAAATTGAAGGTTTAAGGTTTAAAGCTTTGATTGGTAAGTCAATTAAGCCCTTTTTATTTAGTTTTGATGATTTAGAAGTTTTAAAACAAAGTTTTGATGAAATTAAGTTGATATTTTGGAAGTTTATAGTTTTTTTAAGCATGGTTCATGTTGGATAAATTGTTGAATTAGGGATTTAAACGAATGAATTTTAAGTTAGAATTGATAAAGGGATTAAATTGTAAAAGAAACTATAAATTTTATGTTTTAGGGACTAAATTGAGGGAAATTCGAAATTAGGAAAATATGCTGAAATTTTAATATTTACATTTGAGTTTGGATGAAATTTGAATAGAAATAGAATGTGAATTGAATTAGAAAAGTAAGTGAATTTAATTAGGATTAAATTGGGAATAAGATGAGAATTGATTAGAAATTAAATTATTTATTTTAATTTAATGCTGTAATTAATAGCAAAAAAAATTTCTATTATTTTCGTAGCTAACAAAGAACCCGAGGCATCGGCATCAAAAGGAAAGGAGAAAGCTATCGAGGACTAAAACGGGAGATTTACGGTTTGTATTACTATAATTCAAATTATTTATTTTTAAATGTTAAATTTTAATTTATGTGTTTAGTAAATGAAATGTGAGGTAAGTATTAATATTGGTATTAGTATTATTATTATTATTATTATTATTATTATTTATTATTATTATTAAGATGAGTGGGAATTAATTTGAATAGTTGATATGAATTAATATTTGAATTGTTTGTTGATTGAAAGTGGGAAGTGAATTTAAATCGAATAATGACCGATATTAAATTGAATGGAAATGTATTGAGTTGTGAAAATGTGTGAATTGTGGATTAATTATTGATTGAGAGGTGGAAAAATGATTGAATTGAAAATGTGAGAAATTGTGATTGAATTGGCATTATATGTGATTTAAATACCCTATTAACTAGTCGGGCTGAGTCGGATATAGTTGGCATGCCATAGGATTGGAAGAGTTCAGGGATACTTCGACCTCGAGTCGGTGAGACACTGGGTGTCACTATATTTCTTCGGATAGATTCGATGAGGTACTGGGTACCAACTTTCTTCGGCTTTGCCGATGAGACACTGGGTGTCAACTATTGCTTCGAACTATCTGATGAGGCACTGGGTGCCATACTGGTGTGTTTGGTTGGATCCGTGTATCCGCCAAAGTCCGAGTTTTGTTAATAGAGTAATTAATGAAATGATAAACCGAACGAGTTGATCGAACGAGCTACTGAAATGAAATGAAAAAGTTGAATTGTGAATTGAAATGTGAGATGAGATAGAGGAATGAACCTAAGGTTCATGATATGTTCAAAATTAAATTGTGGATGTATGATATTAGTTGATGATTTGTTATTATTGAAATGTGGAATTTGAATTTAAATTTGTATTTACGATTTATGCATTATATGTTCATTATTGTTATAATTTGAATTATGGTAATACAACTGAGTATGAAATACTCAGCGTACGGTTGTTTCCGTGCTCAGGTCGATAGAAGTTAAAGGTCCCGGTTCAGCATCCAGATCAATCCCGACTTCAGTATAATTTTGGTGATGTATTTTTTCTTTTGGTAATGTGGCATGTACATAGGTTGTGTATAAAGGTTATTATATTTTAATATAAATGGTTAAAAATGTTAGTATTATAAGTTTAAGATTTATAATGAAAGAAGTTTATCTATTTTAATTTATTTATTACCTTGTTAAATTTAAATTGATATTATATTGATTGAGTTAGATTAGAAAGAATTAGAATAGAAAATGTGAATGTGAAATGAATTGGTTGATTTGGTTATATTTGGAAATAGTATGGTTTTAATTTGCAGGGGGTTTTATGTAAAAATAAGCAGAAATGCTGCCGAATTTTTTTTTAAAAAAAAGAAGTCAATTGGTAAACAAACAAATCAATTTTATGATTTAATTTAATGTGTTGGTTATTTATTTAAGAATTGTTGTAAATCGTTTGAATATGTCTGGTAATACCTCGTAACCCTGTTCCGGCGACGGTTTGGGGTTAGGGGGTGTTACAAATTCTCTTCTTTTTAGTGTTAACTGATCATCAGGATTTCCAATAAAATAATTATGGAGAATCCTTATGGCCTGTGAAAAATCTGTTAACACCAAAAATTAGAGTTGGTTTCCTTGGTCAACTGAATTCCACCAGTCTTTTAACATCCCAGTGAATCTTGAAACAAATTCGACTAGGACATTATAATGGCTATCTTCTGTCAGCTTCCTTGTGTCTAGCCATGCGTGGAACTCTTGTAATCTTTCTGGCCATCTGGTTATTGGAATATCATCTAGAGTAAAAACCATCTTTCCAGTAGATACATGAGGTGCTGCTCTAGCAGTTGATGGTTCTCCAGCTTCTGTCATTTCTTCTTCTTCCATCTCTTCAACTTTTACACCAGGAGTGGCCATTAATTCTTGAAGACTTTCATCAATTCCTTCTGTAGGATCATCTGATTCAGATGTCTCTAAATCTTCTGAAGGAGTTTCTGAGGATGAGTCTGAAGATTGTTCTGGCTGTGAGAATGAGAAATCTGGTACTGGAGTTGTTTCTGATTCATGACGTTCAGATATAGATATTTTTGGAAAAATCCCATGATTATAATCCTTTAAAAACCTTGTTAAGGGATTAGAAGGATTTTCTTCATTGATCATCAGGGATTTTGATATCTACTTTGGCGGAGACTCTGGTGGTGAGGAGAATTGGCTTTCCTCTTCATCTTATTTCTCCATAGGTCTCTTCCCCAGTGCCTTTTCTTGTCTCTTTTTTTTCTTCTTTAGCTTTTCTCCTTTCTTCCTTCTTTTGTTCTTTGATTTGTTAGTCCAAATCATGAATAGTTGGCTTTTTCTTTTCTTCTGGCGGGGGAAATATGAGTGATTGTGTACCGAATGGCTTTGGCCTGTCAGATTCTCGTACTAATGGGAAAATTTCTATCCCGTTTCTGGTAGGTTGTGGTGGTGGCAGCTTTCCATTTTCTTTCAGATACTTGATCTGATCTTTAAAATTCTGGATTTCTTTTTCTCTTTGAGTAATATGAGAAAAGAAATCTTGTCCTGGAGCTGATGGTTCCGTGGCAACTTCTTTAAGCCTTTTTTGAAAAAGCTTTATGAGATTTTTGATCATTTCCGCATTTTTATCTGTAGTCTTTTCTATCTTCAAGACTTTTGTCCCAACTTGATCTACCTTGTCTCCCATCTTCTTAAGTGCAGAGTTTTGTGATACAGCATTTTCTGTCTGCTAGTTTAAAGTGGCTTCTGCTGCTATCTTGACTTTTTTGCCTTCTGCATCAACTTGGAGTTTGGAAGGGATCTTTGGAACATGAAGATATTCATCTTTTGAGAATTCTTGAAGAGGCGGAAACTCTTGATCATAAGAAGAAGTTGTCTCGTACATCTGAATTTCTGGAACTTTTGGGTTGAATTTGTTGGATTCTTCTTTTCTTTGCATCTCTTGGCTGCATGACACAAACTGCTTGTTTTTCTGGACCCATTTGTTGATTTTCTTGTAACATGGCTGCTTTAATGGCTTAGCAAGCCACGCTTGGTCAAGGTCTGCCTTTGGTGGTAATGGAGGTGTCGGAGGTTGGTCCTGGTTTTTTGAGGGTTGTGATCTTTTTGCAGAATAATCTACAAGATACACAAATTTGTCGTTATCTTCTTTCAATGGACCAATATTTGGATCTCCATTCATCCATCTCTCATAAAAGTCTGTCTGTGTCGACTTTCTGTTAGATTTCTTCTTTCGTGTCTTTTTGATATCTTCATCAAGCTCTTCAAAGACATCATCTCTACAGCCTTCACACGAGCAATTTATATCCCAAGGACAATGTCCTGAGGGATCTTTGAAAAAGGCTTTCCATTTGATTGAAAGCTTTGTATTAATGAGGCTTCTGGACCAGGTGATAGTTCTTCTGCTGCTACTGGTTGTAACATCATCTGGGTAGTGAAAACAGGAGGAGTCGGGAGCTGCTTTAGATGACTATGATCAAATCTGATTTCACTGGTCCCATCGGCTTTTGTGGTAATTTAACTTTTAGTGGATCTAATCGGCTGATTATGCTGGTGAATCTGCTCATAGTTGGTTACCCATTTTTCTGGTAAGAGCTTCAACAGCTCTTGTTTGGGTATCTGTTTGGGCATATGGATACAGTGTGGCTCCTCTCTTGTATTTACAGAAAACAAAAGGGAGTCTTCAGATCCTTGATTTGTCAATCTAAAAGCATGATCTTGAACCCTATACACTATTTGATAGTGTAGGGTTGCTGTCACCGCAGATTCAACCATTTCTGCTCCAATGATCTGGATTTGAACTTTAAGAGCATCAAGCAGATTGTGATCTTGTAAGGACATGGTAAAATTTGGAAATAGAGTTACCATGGCCATGCCTGAGCTTAAAGTTGCTTCAACCGTCCCTATACAAGCATCTTGATAACGCTTGTATCTGGAGTCCAACAAAGCAATTCTGGATACTACAGGTTTCCCTGAAGTTCCGTGATAATTCAGCGCCAGACGTACTGCTCCAAAATGGATATCGGAATACCCATGTTGACACCATTCTTGTGGAAAATTGGAAGGAATCTCTAATGTGACAAATTGTTCCTCCTGTCCTCCATAAATGAGATGTTTATCAAATTTAGAAGACTGGAAATATTGTGAAGGAAATATTGGAAGAGTTTTTTTTTTTTGGCATAATGATTTTTCCTCCCCAATTTTTTTAAAAAATATTTAATTTTTCTCTTTTAACCATATTTTAAATAATTTTAATGATTTTTATTTTTTCTAAAATTTTTAAATTTTTAAATATTAAAAATCAATTAAATGATGACGTGTCATTCGTTTGACAGTCCACGTGTATGCCGCGTTAGAAATAACAAATTTTAATTTTTTTCATCCATTTTATAACGCCCCAAAAATTAGAATGTTTAATTGTGGAATTCGGTAGTAATTGAATATCTGTCTTCGTGGTTGTATGCTCTGTTTATGTGTTTAAGGTTGGAGGTTTGAGTCGTGTCTTTAGAAAGTTATGCTATTTTGTTCTAAATTAACATCTATCCTTGAATTGTTGACTTAAGTTTAATTACATATAATTTGTATTAAGAATGGGTCTGTTGGTTCAATGGTTAAGTTTCTGTACTTTACCTAATCTTATGTTCAAGTCTCAGTCCATACGTTACGGAATATATTTTTATTTTTACTAAATGTTAGAATTTTGACTAGTAGTTAAACTAGAATTAAATGTTCTTCTCTTTCCTCTCCCTTTACATTTTCTCTTTCTTATTTTCGTTATTTTCCTTTTTGTTTCCCTTCTCTTTTTCGCTTCATTGTCGCTTAGATTCATACTTCTTATCTGCTACTGTTGTTGGGTAAGTTTGTTTCTATTAGTTTCGTGAGTTTAGTTGTTCAATTTTTGAAATCATTGGTTGTTGTCACTTTTTCCAATTTGGTTTCTTGCTTAAACTATTTGAATCCTTGTTTATATGTTTTTTTTATTGTCTTTAGAAAAAGGTCTCGAGGATAACGATCCCCTTAACGTTCTAGAATCGTGAATTTTAGTTTGATGTAAAGGTAATTGTGGTTTGAATTGAGATTTTTGTGTCAAAATGTTTCGACAAACTTGGTTGTAAGTTAATCTTAGCCTTTGTTGCGAACTACCGCTTAATTGTTTATTAAATAGTTATTTTAGGTCTCGGGAGTCCTCTACATGGTTCCTACTTCGAAGCTACTTCAGGTGCGTATTAAAAACCTGAGTTTTTACGAATTTTAGACGCCGATAAACATGGCTGTCGATTCCACACGGCCATGTGCTAGGCCTTGTGAGCCACACGACTATGTGTTAGGTCGTGTGGTAGGTCGTATAAATCAGTGTTCACGAATTAAAGACACATGGGCTATGGGCTTGTGTCCTGACCGTGTGTAGGAATGTTTAGTGCAGGGTTCACATGGGTTAAAGACACGACTGTGTGCCTAGGACGTGTAACTCATTGTTTGCGAATTAAAACCATATAGGTCGTATGAGGCCACACGAGCGTGTGGACCAAAATTTGGAATTTTACCTTGGGCCACAAACATTGTTTGAAACGAATGCAGGCCTTCAGTCAGGTTCGTATGAATTGAATTAAACTATATAGACTATTATTTTGTGATTTGAGACTGATTACTAAAAAATCTGAGTGTATGTATTGCAAATGATAAATGTTAATGATATAGAATTATTTTGTACTGGTATGAACTGTATTTGAATGGTCGTGTAGGCCTCTGTATTAATTTTTACTAGAAATCTACATCTGTATTGGGTGGGATTAAGAAAATGAGGAAGTATTCTGTTTTGATACAGTGGCTAAACCACTAGTATCTGTATTCTGATCTGGCAGCTAGTATACAATTATAGATGTATACTGACATTGTTTGGTGTGTAGGGTTGGATGGGTATTCAATAACCTATTTTGTGTTTTGGGTTGGCCAGAGATGGTGTGTAGTGAGTGGGGGATAGGAAAACTGTATCTATTCTAATCTATTCTGTATCTGAGAATAATCCAACTTACTATCTGTCTGAGCTATTTTGATCTATTAAACTGAATGATTTACCTTTTGGATTTGACTTCAAACTCGAATTTGGAACTTTACTAAGTATAACATAAATCTTTTTGAACTTATAATTATTTCTTTATAAGATCATAATTCATTGTTTCTATTGACTACACTACAGGTAACCCACAGACTTGATCGGGTCAGCAGATCAGGAGCTCAATCATACTATTTATCAAATTTATTATCATTAGTATCACTAGCCTATTTCTAGTAATTTCAAGATATGCGATGTTGTAGGCTAATAATTGACGTATTATGTTTTATAGTTGTTAACTCTTTTTGGTTTTGCTTTAAAACTAAATTTCGGAATACTGTGCTTTAAAAAAATTGGAGGTAGCTTCCTATTCTTGACTTTGTCGTCTAGGCTAAGCATAAGGTGTTACATTTATTGGTGTCAAAGTCAAGTTTGTCAGCACTCAGGTTGTGTTCTGGGCTCTCAATTTGTGTAATAAGGTGTTTAAATGAAAATAAGTTATCTAAGTGATTTTGAAAATTGATTTTGTAAAAGATAGAGTCTCCAACATTGAACCTGTGAGTATTTCTATCCAATTCTTGTGATTAGTTGGAATACTGTAGTAATTTAATTGTTGTCTAGTTAAATATTCGGATATGAACCGGCATGAGAACTATGATAAATATTCTAAACTGATCTGTGCACTTCTAATATTATAGATAAACTGATATTATAAGTTCACGTAGAAATAGTAAACGTGGTTCTTGTGGACGCAGCAGGCTTCAAGGAGGAGCTCGAGCAGAGTCATCCTCTATGAGTAGTATGCCCAATCTAGAGACCAGCGAAACTGTTGGTACTCCAATTGCTGAGACGAAGTCCTAGACTCTACTAGTTGGGACTCTACTAGTTGGGGATGACACACTATCCCAGGCTATGATTCGAGCATTAGAGAAGGTCACTAGGACCTATTTTAGACCTGGAGGTCGAAGGTCAGTTACTGAGTGACTCTAGTCGAATAGTGCTGAGTTGTTCAGAGGTGTCATTAGAGTTACCCCTACCATGTCCGAGTATTGGTTAGAGGCCAGTGAGTATATTATGACTGTTATTGACTACACTCTCGCTTAGAAATTGAGGGGTGTTGTTTCTCTACTCTAGGATGAAGCTTATCAGTGGTGGCTAACGGTTGAGTAGTGTGCTCAGCCTAAACAAGTTAACTGGGATTACTTTAAGAATGCCTTCCAAAGTAAGTATGTAGGAGCGAGTTACTTATAGGCTTACCAACATGAATTTATGAGTCTGGTGCAGGGTGAGAGGTCTATGGGCGAATATGAGGCTGAGTTTTTGAGATTGACCAGGTATGCTCAGGCCTTGGTAGCATCTGATTACAATAAGTGTGTGAGGTTCGAATAATGCTTGCGTTATGATCTGCTAAAGTTCTGATAGCTCCTTAAAGGGAGCGGGTTTTTGTAGCATTGGTTAACAAGGCTAAGACAGTAGAAAAAGTGAAGCGCAATGAGCATGAGAAGTGAGATCGGGAGAGAGGTCAGTGTAAGGTTAAGAGGGATTCGGGTCCCTCTAGTTCTAAACAACACTCTAAGAAATGAGCGAGGTTTGACTAGTCTCCGAGGACCAAGAAACCAGCTGCGGCGATATAGATTTAGCTCTATAGTGATTGTAGGAGGCACCATCCGAGCGAGTGCTAAAGGAAATTAGGAGCTTGTCTCCGTTGTGGGTTAATAGACTATTGTGTTTGAGATTGCCCTCGTCGACCAGATTAGGTGCTCGCTATGGCACAAACTTTAACTTCAAGTCACATTCAGCCTCTAAGAGTAGCTCAGCAACCACTTAGGGGCCAGGGTATGGTCAGGGGTGGTAATGGTTCTAGTAGAGGTTAGAGAGAATTGAGTAGAGGTGCAGGTCAGGCTGAGGCATGACAACCTGCACTAGTTTATGCAGCGAAATGTCGTGAGGACAGAGACGACGCTGACGTTATAGCAGGTACGTTCTTTATTCATTCTTTTTCGTATTTTTCTCTAATTGATATCGAATCTACTCACTCATACATAGGTAGTACTATTTCTGTAAATCTAAGTATATCTCTTAAGAATACTGCTAAGGAGTTTTCTGTGATTAGTCCTTTGGGTCAGTCGGTCCGAGTTGATAAAGTATAGAGACGGGTTCCATTAGAGACTCAGGGTGTGTTATTTCTGGCTGACTTAATAGAGTTTCCTTTTGACGAGTTTGATCTAATTCTGGTAATGCATTGGCTAGTAGAACATCGAGTTAGTCTAGACTGTGCCTCTAAGAGAATTACTCTGAGAACTGATGAGAATAGTGAGATTGTTATAATTGGTTAGTGTCGAGATTGCCTCTCCAACGTAATCTCTGCCCTTGTAGCTGAAAAGCTAGTTCAGAAATGTAGTAAGGCATACCTTGCTTTTGTGTCTCATTTTATACCTATAAAGCTTTCTGTAAAGGATATTCGTACTGTGATGAATTCCCATATGTCTTTCCCGAGGAGTTTCCAAAATTATTTCCAGATAGGAAGGTTGAGTTTGGTATTGATCTATTACCAAGCACTGCCTTGTGTCTACTTCACCCTATCACATGGTACCGAAGGAACTTACGGAGCTAAAATCTCAACTTTGGGAACTTCTCGATTGAGGGTTCATGAGGCCAAGCGTGTCTCCGTGGGGAGCACCGATTTTTTTGTTAAAAAGAACGTGTCGATAAGAATGTGTATAGATTACCGTCAACTGAACAAGTTGACAGTAAAGAATAAGTATCCGCTACCGAAGACCGATAATTTATTCGATCAATTCTGCAGAGCATCTGTTTTCTCCAAGATTGACCTTTGTTCTGGTTACCATCAACTCAAGGTTAAGGACACTGATGTGTACACTACATTCGGTACTTATTATAGGCATTACAAGTTCCTAGTTATGCTCTTTGTGTAACAGCCCGATTTTTAGTGGTGACGGAATAATGGTTTGGGACCACAAATTTTCGTCATGTGGACTCATAAATATTATTTTTAAAATATTTACGGAGTTATTAGAATCGTAATATTAACGTTTAGATAGCTAATTAAAGAAAAAAGACTAATTTGTAAAAGGCGCAAAACCTGATAATTATTGTATTTAGTTGATTAAATAACTTGAAAGTTAAATGAGGAAGGACCTAAGTGGTAAATTAGCCCTATTTAATATGGTTGGACGGTTAAACTAAGGGAAAATGATAAAATAATATGTTTCAATAGTAAATTTCTAATTTTAGTAAAATCAAATCAAAATTAAGTAAAAGAAATAACTTTTGTTCTTCATTTTTACCTTCCATAGCCGAAAGTTCATGGTTCTTTAAGCTAGGATAATAGGCCAAGCTATTTGTTTTGCATGTGAGTGAATTCCTTCCCCGTTTCTTGTAATTTTTATGTTTTTGAGACCGTTGCAACTAGGTCTAGCTAGCCTGTACCTTCGTTTTTTATACTATTAAATTTTTTAAAGTTTCCATTGATGAATCTTGAATTTTTTTATGAATACGATGTATTTGGAGCGTTGATTGTGTTGTTTGATGATTTTGTAAAGTGATTTTTGTTAGATTTTTATTTTAGGATTAAATTGTGAAAATGTAAAAATTTTAGGGTTTGATAGTGAATTTAATGTTCATTAGGGACTGTTTAAAGGCCTAGTATATTTGGATGGAATATTGACTTGGGAATAATGGTTAATTTGATGAATTTCGAGTTAAGAGACTAAATTACAAAAATTGTAAAAGTTTAGGGTAATTGTGTAAATTAAAAAATAAAAGGTATTAATTGTAAAGTGGGTTGGAATGTGAAACGTAAGCTGATAATTGAGTAATTTTACATTTTAGATCAAGATCCTGTAGATACTCCTGGAAAAGAAAAATTACAAAATAATCTTTAAACTTCTACAACTACTACAATTTAGTCCAGGTAAGTTTGTACGGTTTAAAATTTAACATCTATATGAATTGTTGAATAATTTAAGATGGTACAATAGAAATATTTAATTATTGTTGATGAAAGGTTATTTGAGAAATGTTATTGAAATTTTAATGTTTGGATCAGGGTTGAACGCAAGATAGAGTACAATTGAGATGTGGTGTGTTATGGGGATTTGGAGTGAAGATTATTATAAAGATTGTCTCCTGAGTGGACTAATGTTCAGCATTTATTGCGAACTCTCGTGTTATACTCTCTATTTTGGTGTGTTTCGATTGGACTAACTTTTACGAGCATTGGTATGTTTCGGAGGGATTTGGTCTTACGAGCATTGGTGTGTTTCAGATGGATTGGCTCTTATGAGCATCTAGTGTGTTTCGGTTGGATTGTCAATGTACTCTTATCCATAAGTCTTTCATTGAATTGAATATCACAGTAAGGTAACTTGTTTAGTTATTTTGATGGATTTTGTCATATATTTGAATATTGAATTGAACTTTTATGATTTACTGATTGAGATTGTGGATGACAAGGTACATTAATAGTTGTAATGTTATTGTTTGATTTGTTGTACTTACTTCGATAAGATTTATCACTTTAATACGTTGAACATACTAAGCTTCATTGAGCTTACTCGTGTTTTTTATTGTTCTTGTAAATACTCGGAAGGTTGGACAATTGGATCAATACTCAAGTCACACTATCTCCAAATTTTGGTAGTTTTTGAAATGTTTATTTCAGATTATATGGCATGTAATAGGCTTGAATGTTATTACTAATGTTTTGAATATATGTAACTCGTTAAGTATGATCTTGAATGTATATTGTTAACCTTTACAATACATGCGATATATGTGAATAAGGTAAAATGGGTTGATGCAAGTTATGATGTGTTTTTAGAATGTTGTGTATATGATGCTTAGGTTAAGTAAATTGGTTAGATGATAGATTTGCTGAATTAAAATGTTGTGATTGATGTTTCATTTAGATGTATAATTGTATATACTTGTTGTATCAATGAGGATACATTGGTTAGGCACTTAGGATGTTGATTTGACATGTTTTTAGCTTGTTTAATGTTACTTTGAATAGGTCTTTTGGTTGTTAAATAGTTTGCTTAGAATCCAAGTAAGCTTGAAATGATAAACTTGTTTAAGATTCATTTTAGGTCTACACAGCCTGAGACACTGGCGTGTGACTTATCCGTGTATGACACACGGTCGTATGTCTCTTATAGGTTCCATTGTATACAAGCCAGTCAGTTACACGGCTTAGCACACGGCTTGAAACATGGGCGTTTGGGGCTATTTCGAGAGTTACACAGCCTAACACATGAGCGTGTGACACGACCTGACACACAAGAGTGTGACATGGCCTGACACACGAGTATGTGACACAACCGTGTGACACTACTCAAAGAGTTAAACGGGTGAGGACATAGGTTGAGAAACAATCGTGTGTCCTTATTTCAAAGGTTACACAGTCTAAAAGACGGGCGTGTGTCTCAACCGTATGAGGCACACGGCCGTCTGACCCCTGCAGTCAATTTTTTTAACTTTTTCTTTAACTTTCCAAATGTTTCCAATTTGGTCCCGAATTGTTTCTAAGGTGTTTCTAAGGCGTCGAGGGCTCGACTAAAAGACATTATGTATGTGAATGAATGTATTTTAATATGTTTACATTGATGTATGAAATGTATGTTTAATGTTTCATTTGTTTGGTAATGCTTCGTAACAATAATTCAGCGACAAATACGGGTTAGGGGTGTGACATTTTGGTATAACGAATACTCTAGCTGCATTTATGGATTTAATGAATCAGGTGTTCTAACCATATTTGGATAAATTTGTTGTAGTTTTTATTAACGATATTTTGATTTATTTCAAGACTGAGTCTGAGCATGACAAGTACTTTCGTACTGTCATGCAGATACACTGTGAGAAGTAGTTGTATGCTAAGTTTAGCAAGTGTGAATTCTGGTTGCAGGAGGTTTCCTTTCTAGGGCATGTAGTAATTGTCGAGGGGATTCAAGTTGATCCTAAGAAAATTGAGGCTGTAGTCAAGTGGGAATAGCCGAAGAATGTGCCTGAGCTTCAGAGTTTTCTGGGTTTAACAGGTTACTACCGGAGGTTTGTCGAAGGGTTTTCTCTAATTGCTTCTTCTCTGACTAAGCTATTACGTAAGAATACCCCATTTATACGGCCTGATGAGCTGCAATCGAGTTTTGAAAAGCTCAAGTCCATTCTAACCCAAGCACTTATATTGGTTCAACCTGAGTTGGGTGGGGAGTTTGTGATGTACAGCGATGCGTCACACGTCGGTCTGGGATGTGTTTTAATGTAGAATGGTAAAGTAGTAGCCTATGCATTGTGGCAGCTGAAGTCGCATAAGGGTAACTATCTTACTCATGATTTTGAGCTAACTGTAATCGTGTTCGCTCTGAAATCTAGAGGCACTACTTGTATGGTAAGAGGTGTATCATTTACACCGACCACAAGAGCCTCAAATATTTGTTAACTCAAAATGAGTTACATCTTACGCAACGTAGATGGGTTGAGTTGCTTATAGAGTACGATTGCACGATAAAATATCATCCCGATAAGGCTAACATGGTGGCTGATATTCTTAACTGTAGAACGATGACCGATTTGAGAGCGATGTTCGCTCGTCTGAGCTTGTTCAAGGATGAAAGTCTGTTAGCGGAGCTGTAGGTTAAACTAATGTAGTTCAACCAGATTCAAGCTAAACAACTTAGTGATAAGTCTCTAGTTCAGCGTCTGCATCAGATTGATTCCGGTGAAACTTCTTATTTTAGTTTGAACAACGACAAGGCTTTGTATTTCAGGGGTCGAATTGGTGTGCCTAATGACAAAGAGTTGAGGCAATCGATTCTATAAGAGGTGCATAGTAGTCCTTATGCTATGCATCCTGGTGGGAATAAAATATATCAAAACCTCTGAGAACTTTATTGGTGGCCTGGTTTGAAATAGGAGGTGACTACCTTTTTGTCGTACTATCCGATGTGTCAAAAGTTTAAGACTGAGCATCAATTGCCTTCTGGGTTACTTCAGCCGGTTAAGATCCATCTGTAGAAGTAGGAGCGTGTAGTGAACTTTGGTAATGGGTTGCCTTTAACACCCACTAAGAAAGATTCAGTTTGGGTCATCGTGGATTGATTGACCAAGTCCACTCATTTCCTTCCTATCAGTACAAATTACTCATTGTAGAAGCTTGTTAAGTTGTATATTTCTAAAATCATAAGATTGTACCAGGTTTCAGTCTCAATCATCTCGAATAGAAATCAACGTTTTAAGTCTTGATTTTAAAAGAAACTTCACGAGGCATTAGATACTTGACTGGATTTCAATACTGCGTACCATCCTTAGACCAATGGACAGTCTGAGTGGGTTATTCAAATTCTGGAGGATATGCTTCAAAGTTGTGTTATTAATTTCTGGGGCAGTTGGGAGAATTATCTACCACTGGTTGAGTTTGCATACAATAACAGTTTCCAGTCCAGTATTCAGATGGCACCTTTCGAGGCTCTACATGGCTGTAAGTGTCGTACTCCATTTTGTTGGACCAGGTTAGGTAAAAGTCAAGTTTTGGGTCCGAGCTAGTTTCTGAGACTTAGAATACAGTTAAGTTTATCCAAGTTCGTTTTAAGGCCACTTTTGATCAACAAAAATCATATGCAGATTTACAAAGAAAAGATATCGAGTTTTCTGTAGGTGATCGAGTGTTTCTAATAGTGTTTCCATGGAAATAGGTTCTCTGGTTTAGACGTAATGGCAACTTGAGCCAAAGGTTCATTGGACCTTACCATATTCTAAAACATGTCGGACCTGTTGCTTATCAGCTAGAATTACCCTCTGAGTTGGATCAGATTCATGATGTGTTTCACATCTAGATGTTACGGCGGTATCCATCTGATCTGTCGCATATTGTCTTTATTGGGGAAATTGAGGTACGACCAGATTTGACTTTTGATGAGGAACCTGTTCAGATTTTGGATCAAGACGTCAAGGTATTGAGAAAGAAAACCGTCCTTCTTGTTAAGGTTCTATAACGGAACTATGGAACTAAAGAAGTAACTTAGGATCCCGAAGATTCAATTCGTCAATAATACCTGTATTTGTGTGAGTCAGTTAAATTTCGAGGTCAAAATTTCTTTTGGGGGAGAGTTTTAACACCCTAAAAATCTGAATGTTTAATTGTGAAATTTGGTAGTAATTGAATTTATGTCTCTGTGGTTGTGTGCTCTATTTATGTGTTTAATGTCCGCGGTTCAAGTCCCGTCTTTAGAAAGTTTTTCTATTTTGTTCTAAATTAACCTCTATCCTTGAATTGTTGACTTAAGTATAATTCTGTGTAATTTGTGTCAAGAATGAGCCTGCAAGTTTGATGGTTAAGCTTCTGAATTCTACCTAGTCTTATGTTCGAGTCTCAATGCATATGTTAAGGAATATATTTTTATTTTTACTAAATGTTATAATTATGATAAGTAGTTAAATTAAAATTAAACATTCTTCTTTTTCCTCTCCCTTTTCTTTTTCTTTTTCTTCTTTTCATTCTTTTCCCTTTTGCTTCCCTTTTCTCTTTCGTTTTATTTTCGCTTAGATTCATACTTCTTATTTGTTACTGTTGTTGTAACACCCCTAACCCATATCTGCCATCAAAAATAGGGTTATAGACCATTACCAAAAAAATGTAACATCAAAACATTCATTTCAAAACATTTCATAATCATTGAAAAATCCAACAGAACACATGCATAACGTCCCTTTTTCGAGCCCTCGAGGGTTTAGGAACACTTTAGAAAAAATTTGGGACTAAATAAAAAACATTTAGAACTTTATGGTAAAATATAAAAAAATTCACACTACAGGGGTCACACGATCGTGTTGACATTTGAAATAGGGACATAGGATCGTGTCTCAACCCGTGTCCATGCCCGTGTAACTCTCTGATTTGGTTCACACGGCCAAGCCACATTCCCGTGTGCCAGGCCATGTAACACTCGAAATGCAACCTTTAAAAACCTACAGGGGACACACGGTCGTATCGCATGGCTGTGTGTCACACATGGCTGAGACACACACTCGTGTCTTAAGCTATGTGGATAAGAAATAGGTCAAATTCAAGCCATTTCTTTCACCCAATTCAAGTACACTTAAACAAGTCATTTGCACATATGGCCAAGGTATCAAAACATGTTCAACCATGCTTAAAATGACCAATTTCTATTCAACCAATATGCCATAAAGGCACCTCAAACATAGCAACCAAATATGTTTAAACATTTGCATAATCTAGTCATTCACCAACCATACACAACTACCTATTTTCATGTCAAGTCACAGCACAATTAACCATATCCCAAACACATCTAAATAGACCAATTTTGGTCAATCAAAACATATCATCAATTTGACCATACTAACCCCAACCAACAAGACATCAATAGTACCTTAAATATTTCAAATCCAAGGCAAAATTTCATGGCATAATCATCAACCAAAATGACATATATATGCCAAACTCATCAATTAAACATTAAACATAGTCTGCCTATACATGTCATTATAACCACCACCAAATCATCAAAATCTACCGATAAAAAAATTGATAGATACTGTGATAGATCTCTAACTAGCTTCCAACCCGATTGAGTTTCTGATAATTTGTAAAGGAAAAATAACTACGTAAACAATGTATGCTTAGTAAGCTCGTATAAACTTTAAGCATAAAATTCCACTTCAATAATAAACTGTATAGAATAAACATAAATCTATGCTAATGCCATAAGATCCATAAATCGATATGAACAACAACTTGCAAATGAGTAAGTTTATTAATGTCACATATATCTATCATTCATAACGTGATAGGATTTTAGGGGACTTAATAGATAATCAACAACCTTTCTATAAGATTATACACTTTTCAATTTACTCTCTTTTTATTTTGTTCCTAATACTTATCATGAGTCTAAACAATATTATCAATTCCCAGCTTAGTGTATTTATCCATGATATAGGTATATTCATCCATAGCATACACAATTTGCTCACATATAAATATATTATTTATCACATTAAACTTTATAATAACATCATAATACATCCCAATTACGTACTTATCGTTTCATTCCCTTTTCTTACCCGTTTCAAATGCATAGTACAAGCATAATTATAAATATCAATTATATCCACAAGCTTGGCATAAGCTTGGCATGATTTAAATATGAATTTGACATGGATAACCATTATACTTGAGCATGATTTAATTAGATTTATCATTTATTTCAACTTAACATATTTTTCAAATCCATTAAACAGATTAACTTACCGAGATTTTCCATTCGAAGAATGACTTACGGGTAATAATACATCGTCAGATAGACCGGACACACCAGACAGAAGCTCATAAGAGCTGATCCAACTGAAATACGCCAAATAGAAGCTCATAAAAGCTGGTCCACCCGAAACATGCTACCAGAAGCTCATAAGAGCTTAACAGAAGCTTATAAGAGCTAATCCACCAAAATCACACAAAACAGAAAGTATAACGCGAGAGTTCATAACAAATGCTGAACCTCGATTTACTTGGATAATATACAAATATCTCCCTCCAATACCATCTCCACTCCAAACCCCCCGTAATACACCAAAACACAAATGTACTCTATCCTACGTTCTATTCAAACCGAGCATCAAATTCAATATTATAACTCAGATACAATGGAATATATATAATATCATGTAATACCAATCACTTATTTCTATAAATGTTAAATTTTAATCGTATGAACTTACTGATGTGTCGTTGAGAGCACCAAAAATATCCTATCCCTATAAAATAATGAAAGAATAATATAAGGGAAGTAGGGTTAAATCCTTAGGGATTGGATTTGCACAAGTTCCTGTTCCTCGAGATTTCGGGCAGAGTCTTGCCCAAGAAAAATGACGTACCTGGAAAAAAATAAAAAAATAGAATTAAAAGTTTGGTTGATTTAAGATTGCGTAAATTGAAATTGAAATTGTAAAAATAAATAGAGTTGAGAAAAGAGAGTTTTTGATGGAGAGATTTCAGCCTCCGGTTATCTCGATCCTCCTTGGATTCAATCCTAGGCTTTTAAGTGATTTTTCTTGGACAAAATAAGCCAGTTATAGTGGAAAAGGATGCCTATAACCACCAACTCCACTTAGATTTTAGCCTTACGATATAGAGAAACCTGACTCTAGCAAATCATCACTTTTGTGGGACCGTCTTACACTAGATCATTAATTCTCAATGGTGAATGCCATGCCATCTTGTCTCTTAGGCTCAACAACCACTGACGTAATAAGCTAACGAACTGACTGTGCTACCTTCCCAAAACATACAAAGAGGTCGTCTTTGCACAAGATGAAAATATCACTTTTGAAGAGACATGGACGAAAGCGTTAATCCCATAGTACGGAGAAAGGATAAATATTCGTTGAGAAGGCTAAGTGCGGATTCTAAGCCTCATGAACCCTTTTTAGGGAATCTCGACAACTTTTGGCTAGATGAATTTAGTGGCTCGTGATTTTTGGGGAAAAATAAATAACCTTAATAAAAATGGAATTTTATTGAATAAATGAAAGGAACAAAAGCTAGAGCTTTTTGGGAGAGGAAGCTTTTACAGAAAAGATGAGTGAAATTTGTGTCACTCCATCCCCTATTTATAGTACTCAGAAAACCTAGTTTATTCCTATCTAAATTCTAAAAGATAAATAAAGAAAAATAAAGATAAACGCTGAAACTAAATCTAAATAATAATCTTAACAATAATTCTAATATAATTCTAATTTAAATAGAGTCTTGTGTTTATAAAATATCTTCTTTGAACTGTTGCCCCAAGTTTTTCACACTTTGTATTTTTGGCACCACTTCTTTCCTATTTCGCTTGCTAGCCCATTTTATCTTCAAATTCATGCTTTTTGCCCCTAAATTTCATTTTGCCTTTAATTTAGTTCGTACAAGATAAAAACCCATAAATAACTCAAATTAGTAGGATCATACTAAAAATAAATATGTAATTAATAGATAAAAATATATCATTCCAGAGTATTATCAAATTCCCTACTTAGCCCATGCTTGTCCTCAAGTATGGTTCCTATCCACTACGTAATTTAGATTTTACCATGAAAGAATTCACTCCAAGGTTTTATAAAAATTAGCCATAATGCATACGAAAAATAAAGAAAACCTTTAGCTTTCTTTAAGTAAAACTGAAAAAGTATTCCAATTTAATCATAGAAAAATCAAAATCAACTTAGATTATTTCATGAAAATTAGGTAATTTACTAAACTTACCAAGACACCCTATTTGTTTCCACTCTTAGTCCTCAAATGTAATTTTATTATTAACACATTTTCTTTTTTTTTCTGAAAAACATATTGAACCTTTTGACGCGAAGAGAGATGACAATCAATCACCCCCACCCCGATTACTCGACCTAACATACTCTTAATTTATTATGTTTATATATGTTTTTTTCTTAAGAACATATTAAACCTTTTGACGCGAGGAGAGATGATAGCCAAGCACCCTACCCCGGTTACTCAGTTAGTCACGTTTAAAGCTACACTCATAACCACGGAGGCATCAAAATTTATTATAATAAAACAAAATTTTAATTTTGGAGGACTAGAAAAATAATCAAGTCTTAAAAATAAGTCTCGGCAACCACCTAACAGTCATGAACATAATTTTAGCATGCAGTTGTATTAAGTGTCCTCTTTACATTTAGATTTAATCGATTTTACTAAAAATAAGATAGGGTTAACTCTATTAATCACAATTATTTTAGCCTAATAGAAATAAAACAGTGGAGATGAAATCAATATAGCAAAATCATAACTAAGCATACTCGCAGATCAAACAGAGGGCAGTTTCTAGTCAAAATCTTGGGCATTTCCTGGCCAAAGGTGTCGAGTCGTGCCTCAATACGTTCCAATTGTTACTTGATGGTCACGAAAGGTTGGTCTTGATTGGGTACCTCGTGCAGATTTTGTTGTCGAAAGATTCGTTCATCCGGTGAAGATCGGGTACTTAGAGGGACAAAACAAAAGGCAGTAGGAATGCCAAGAAACAATCCCATTGAGTAGAGATAGCGAGCATTCAATGGATTGGCTTGGTAAGCAATATGTAAGTCTGAAAGAGGAGCGTTAGAGCCATGTAAAGAGAATAACAGTTGTGTAATAAAGGAGCCCAAAATTAGATGATGCTTTGCATTTATAATATGCTCAAATTGAAGCGCATACCAATAGCTCAAATTTACCGGCCGGTGTGCATACACCATAACAAGAATAATTCCATCTTTGAGACAGTGGCCGGTGTATCTCTCCGGTCTAAGAAATTATAATCCAAATAACGATGTATGTAACATAAGGCAGGGTTATGAAGCCATAAATCTTTTGATGTTTTAGGGTTATATGTGGTTTCAGCATTGTCTGTTAATAACCCAAGCGCCTTGATAGCCTTGAAGTCAGTTAGAAAAGTACACAAACTGCTTTTATAATCGGTGGACAAAGCATAATCCTCTGTTACAACAGCCAATGAATATTAAAATCTGTGAGGGACAAACTGTGTGTAGTACCAAGTAATCAAATTGTGATAATGCCAGGTGTGTCCAATGAGAATATGTCGTGCCTTTGAAAATGAAAGGTGGAATAAAGTTCTAAAACTAGTTCTTAATAAGTGCAGTGAGTGATATCAGAATTTTCAACCCAACCAATATTGCGAAAATAATCGGCAACCATAGTGTCAATATGTAAAGCTTTCAAAAGAGATAGTGATAAACATTTCCAAGGCACTACTTGTTTGTGTTGTAAATTTTCATACCTGTCCCGATTGGCAGTGTTGTCAAACGTTAAATTATCATTTAAATGGCATTCTAGTGGTAGAATATTGACTCGAGACTGTTAGGTCTTACCGCGGGTAGGGAACAGGCATTGGTTCTTGTGACTTTCTAATAGGTGACAGGACTGCTACTCAAATCTCGTCTATTGGTAATTTAGTAATTCCTACACAATATAAATTACTTCGTTTATCTAATGTTTTATGTGTTCCGACTATATAGAAGAATCTCCTGTCTTTGTCTCAGTTTGCAACTGACAACAATGTGTTTTTTGTATTTCATCCAACTTACTGTGTTGTTAAGGACATCCAGACTCAAGACATTTTGCTAAGAGGCCACATTCGTGATGGGCTCTATCATTTTTCTCCATCAGTAGAATCTGCTCTGTCTGTTGTGGTTCCGTCTCTTGCCAATGTTGGAATTTAGATTCGACCTGATAGTTGTGATGTTTTTACATTGTGGCACAAATGTCTTGGTCATCCTTCTGCTTCTATTGTCAAGACTATTTTAAATAACTGTAATATTACTTGTAGTAAGCTTTGCCTTGATAATGTCTGTATTGCCTGTCAAAAAGAGAAGTATCATAAATTGTCATTTACAAATTCTACTACTGAATATACTAATCCTTTTGATTTAGTAGTCTCCGACCTATGGGGACTTGCATTAGTCGCCTGTGGAAGAAATTGGTATTATGTCTCGTTTATTGATATGTGCACTTATTTTACTTGGATGTATCTTATTCGTCAAAAGTCTTAGGCCATGGAGTGTTTTTTTTAGTTCCAGTAGTTAGTCAAAACTTAGTTTGGAAAAATGTCTATCAATTCCAGAGTGATTGGGGGGTGAGTTTCGAGATTTCATTTTTGTCTTAGCAAATCAAAGGATCATTCATAGACTATCTTGCTCTCATACGTCTGAACAGAATGGGGTGGTTGAGCATAAACACCGACTTATTATTGACATGGGTCTTACTCTCTTGGCCCAAGCAGATATTTCTATGAAATATTGGGGTTATGCATTTTGTTGTGCTGTTCATCTCATTAATCGACTTCCTACCTCGGTGTTAAAAGGACAATCTCCGTATAAGGTTCTGCATGGGAAAGATCTAACGCATGATCATTTACGAGTGATTAAGTGTTGCCATTTTCCATATTTACGTCCTTTTTTTGCGTCACAAGTTGGATTTTTATTCTCAATCGTGTACATTTTTTAGGGATATAACTCTCAACATAAAGGTTATCAGTGTCTCACACCAAATGGCAAGATTGTTATCTCTCATCATGTTGTGTTTGATGAACATCGATTTCTGTCTACTAAGTCTGGTCTGGGAGGCTCCTCATCCTTAACTGAGTAGTCTTTTCACCGACATATGATCCACTTGTTAAGCCTTTCAACTCTCAGCTCACAGAGCCCTCGTTCGTTTAACCTCCTGCAGTGTCTTCCCCGTCTGATCAGAGTCCCTTGAAATATGCAGTTCCTCAAGATATCTTAAGCTCTGGTCCTGTATTGTGCTCTATTCATGATAATATACCTACTAACACTCTATGATGTCATATTATTCCTTCTTCATCATTACCAAATCCTCTACCTTCTTTTCCTACTCAGGCCTCTCCTTTACCCCCAACTAATACACACTCAATAGTTACTAGGTTTAAGGCTGGCTGACATGCTGCTGCTCAGGCTGAATATGATGCTCTCATTAACAACTCCACCTTGGAACTTGTTCCATTACCAAGTGGTCGAAAGGTGATCGGGTGTAAATGGCTATGCAAAATGAAGAAAAATCCAGACGACATGATTACCCATCGAAAGGCTCGATTAGTGGCTAAAGGGTGTTCTCGGGTACCTGAATGTGATTTCAAGGAAACATTTAGTTCGGTGGTCAAACCTGCTACTATTCGAGTCATACTATATGTTACTGCTTCAAAAGGCTGCCAGCTTCACCAGGTATATGTTAATAATGCTTTTTTAAATGGCGATCTTATTGATGAAGTGTTTATGTAGCAACCTCCAGGATATATTCAGTTTAGACCTGATGGCAAACCTTTGGTGTGTAGTCTAAAGAAGGCATTGTATGGGTTACGTCAGGCTCCGTATGCTTGGTTTAACAAATTGAAGTGTTTTCTTCTTTCGATTGGTTTTCTTATATCAAACTCTGATGCGTCTTTATTTGTTCGAGTTACACCCAACTCCAGACTCTATGTTCTTGTGTATGTGGATGATATTATTGTTACTGGAAGCATGCCTACATGTATAAATAGCTTTGTTCAGCAGTTGCATGAGGAGTTCTCACTTAAAGATATGGGTAATCTCCATTATTTCCTTGCGATTGGAGTTACTAGTTCATCTGATGGGTGTCTTCATATATGTCAGTGGAAGTACATTCGTGATCTGCTTGACAGACGTCATATGACTCATGCAAAGAGTGTTTATACTCCTATGATTAGTTTTTCGTATTTATCTAAGGATGATAGGGATCATCTTCCTGACCCCACTGAATACAGAAGTCTTGCAGGTGCACTATATTATGTGGTTCTAACTCGACCTGATATTACTTACGCGGTAAATTACATATGCAAGTTTATGCATGCACCCACTACTTTACATCTAGTTGCATTAAAACGCATCTTGTGAGATTTATGTGGTACCCTGGACTATGGGATTGTGTTTTGTCCGTCCACTCAGCTCTCTCTAGTCGGTTATGCTAATGCAAATTTGGGATTGGATTTTGATGATCGTCGTTCTACAACTGGCTACTGTGTCTATTTTGGTCACAACACAGTGTCATGGTGTTCCAAGAACCAACAAGTTATTTTACGATCCACGGCTGAAGCTGAATATCGGAGTCTTGCTGCAGTAATGAGTGATGTTACTTGGTTGGCCTTGTTGCTAAAGGAATTATAGCTCCATTCTCCTACTATTTGGTGTAACAACTCAAGTGTAGTCGCAGTTGCTACTAATCATGTTTTACATTCTAAGTTTAAGCATGTAGAGCTTGATTTGTTCTTTGTACGCGAGAAAGTTGCTGATGGTTCCTTAGCTGTGGGTGAGGTACTTGCGTGTGATCAGGTTACTGACATTCTTACTAAGCCGTTGTCTGTTTCATCTTTTGCTTGGTTTCGGAGTCTTCTTCGGGTTGTACCTGTCGGGAAGATGGGTGAATGTTAAAGCATAGAAGTAATAACAAATCTAGTATTGTTAGTAGTTGGTTAGTCTATTATTCAATCTGTTATGTTGTTAGCGGCAGTTGTTTGCAGTAGCTAACTTCATATATTCTATAAATACTATGGTTGTAAAGTGAAGAAGAGACAGAATACAATACCTATTTTCATGATCAATGTTGTTTTGCTTTGTTCATTATAGATTGTAACAGTGTTTTACTAGAAATAAGGCACCGTAACATTGTGCAAATGTATGGCTTTGTTCACATCCAAAGCATTCTTTTTTGGTTTATGAGGTTTTAGAAAGTGGGAGTTTGAAAATGGTCTTAAGCAACAATGAACAGGCAAAGGAGTTGGATTGGATTGGCCAATGTTGTTAAAGGATTGGCCAATGCTCTATCTTATATGCATCACGACCGTTCACAACCTATAATTCATCGAGACATTTCTAGCAACAATGTACTCTTGGATTTGGACTATGAAACTCGTGTCTCTGATTTTGGCACTGCAAGGATTTTAAAGCCTGACTCCTCCAGCTGGACTTCACTTGCAGGAACCTACGGGTATATAGCTCCCGGTATTAACTAATTTTTTTCCTAAAAATGCTTTGAACATGTTATCTATTTGATTAAAACTGTTAATTTATTGCATGTTGCTAAATAGACAAAGTTCAAATAGCATATACTAATTAGTAAAATCTTTTATATAGAGTTGGCTTATACAATGAGAGTAGATGAGAAGTGTGATATCTATAGTTTTGGGGTGCTAACGATGGAAGTTTTTATGGGGAGGCGTCTTGGTGATCTTATATCGTATTTTTCTTCACTGCAATCGACATCATCATCCATGTCAAGTGACCAACATGTTTTACTGAAAGACACAATAGACCAACGTCTTTCACCACCAGTAGGCCAATCTGCCAAATACTTGGTCTCTACTATGAAGATGGCACGGGCATGCTTGAATGACAATCCCCAACTTTGGCCAACCATGGAGCAAGTTTCTCAAGCCCTTGGTCGTCAATCCCTTCCTTTACTGAGCCCTTTCAACAGCATAAAATTGGAAGAACTACTGGGTGATGTAGTCTGCAATGGCTAAATAAGGTGATTCAGTATCAAACATATTTCTTGGTAAGGTATGTAAATTTGCTTTATATCAACTCTTTTTATCTGTTTTCCTTCCAATTATCTCTTATTTCTTAGCTTTGTTTTGAAAACCGAGAAGCATTGTAATAATAAAGGCTTTGTTGAGAATGAGATGCTTAAACACTGAACTTGGATGTAGAGAATGGGAGGGTAGCAGGATTGCAAGTGTTTTCCTTATGTCACAGCTTGGAATAGAAGAAAGTGTTGCGGTTGTTGTGGATTTTATCAAGGTTCTTAAATTACCTCCGTTTCAATGTCATGTATGATGTTTGTTTTATTTTGTATCCTATTTTATCATGTTTGTTAAGTTATCCTCTGTACTCCATTTCACTTTCTATATAATATTTAATGTTTTGTTATTGTACTATACTGATGTTCCAACTGAAATCGAAGGGAAGTGGGAAGGATGTATCGGGAAAGCCTGATGGTTTGGGCATAGATTTTCCCCCCTCTTTTGGTCTGTTTTCTTGATTAATGAAGCTTATGAATTTTACTTCAAAATAATTCAAAACTACTATAACTCCCAATAAAATTATTCTTCATATAATTTAAGTTTTTTATAAACTTTGTATCTGTTTTAAAATTGATGTTCGAGATTCTTGCTCTAATTTCATTTGGACTATATTTCATTTTCATGTATAATATTTCTTTCTACTTTATTTATAAATTTTCCTAATAATAATAAAATAGATTTTGTTAAATTTTGAAACGATAATTGAATAACAAAGCTATTACAATGATAATATTACATTTTAACTCTTATAAAATTTATAATTTAACTTTGCCCCTCCAAAAATAAAAAAAACTAACACCACCTATGTTTTTATCATTTTGCAAATGAACCTTTTTGTTTAGAGTTGAATTGCAAATAAAAAATAATTTTTATGTCATTTTTAAATAGTAAATGTTAACTATGTTACATTTTGATCTTATTTGATTAATTTTTATAATACAGAGACTAAATTAATTGATTTAATAATAGAAGAATTAAATTGATCTAATCAAGATAGGGATTTAGCAAGTACTTTCACCAAGAACCTTTGTTTATAGAAAAAAATTATTATTTTTAAATATGAAAAAGAAAAAAATTATCTTTTATAATCTTAAAAAATATCCTCAACAAAATGCACATAATGACAAATTAAAAGAACTAAATTATTTCAGTAAAAAAATTAAGGTGGAGTCGTTGACCACAGAGTCAACGTATCTCAAGGAGGAATTAAAAGAATGTTAGAAATTGATTCGTTGACAGTAGAGTCAACATATTAATTAATATGCACCATTCTCATCGTGTTATTTATAATCTCTTTCAAATATATCATTCTTAACTTAAAAGTTTAATTCAAATGTATGTGAAAAAAAATTAATTTATTATATTTTAATATGAAAGGAATGTAAATAATGTGATAGAAAAGGAATTGCCTGTTCCTTAAAGTTACCGTTTATATTATGTTTTAGTTTCATGTATAGTATTTACTGTTAGATGAAATAATAATAATATCTTTTTTCACCCAAAAAAAATTCTTTTATTAATATTTTTTTTAATTCAAAACCATATTCAGTAGAGCAAAATGGAGACGAAAACTTGCTAAATTACATGCTAAATCGGTGAAATGCTTGCTTGAATTCATCAAACTTTGCTCTTTTGCTTGTTGAATCGATTTGCTTTTGTTGGAGTTCTCAAGTCATCGTTGGATCAGTATTCAAATTTGCAGAGAATATAATAATAGTATTTGTTTACATTAAGAAGGTAACTGAGGTTGATATCGAACAGCAGGTTTTGCAGCTTGCAGAGTCGTCTTCTTATTCGATTTGTTCAATCCACTCATCTTCTTCTCTATCCTTTTGAAACACTTGCTTTCTCTCACTTCTCTACATCTCCGATAACGTCTTGCAAACTCTGGTTTGAAATTTGTTAGAGGGTTCACCTCATAAACGCACGGTGCTGGTTCAGGCACTGAAACAGACCCGCTTGCTGTTCCTGATGAACATGGCCTGCGAGGACCTTCCAAATCTAAATCTGCCTCCCTCAATTCTACCCTTGTTGATTGCTTCATTAATGGCTTCTTCATCCTTGGAATTACGCTGTTTCTGAGGTTAGAGTAGCTTGTAGTCTTGTTGAATATGGTTCGACACCAGTTTTGGACTAAATGCTTGGCAAGTTTTCGATTGGCAGTGGTTTCCTCGTCTGATTTTGAAAGAAACATAATGACTTTACCAAGCCCACTCTTCTTCAACTGCTCCCTTCCATCTTCTAAGCTGATGTCAACGGGCATCACCTGAATTAAGATATTCAAAATGGAAGATCGAAGGGTGGCGTTTGGTAAGCTTCCATCGGGAAGAGGGTCGAGCCAACTCTTCAACAAAGCTAAAACCCCATGATCCAAAAACTCTTGTTGCAGCTTTTTCTTGGAGAGAAAGTCAGTAAGAAGAGGCAGCATTTGGATCTTTCTAATAGCGGGTTTGTTTTGGATGTTAAGCTCAATGTCTTCCGTGGCGGCAATCTCCATTTGAGCCATTACTTTCTCAACAAGTAATCCAATTCCAGGCGAACTTGTTTCCTCCATCTTCTTCCTTCTCTTGACCTTATCGAACATCGCCTCGATCTCTGCATCAGTATCAGATTTACGACAGATTTGTTCGTCTTTCTGGTCCTGATCATCCGAGTTAAGCCAACCCCAGATCTCCTCCCTATCACTCGGTTTTTGAAGCTTTCTCTTGTTGGTTTTAGGGAAATCGTGTTGCACGATCTCACGGATGTTGTCGATTTCTTCCTCCATAGATGATTTCTTCTTGACCAGCCTTCTTCTAGGTTCCGAAACCTCCATCAACGCTAACACTTTGAATCGTAGTGAAGTTTTGCTTAGGTTTCAAATGAATGATGTTGTATTTGGAATCTTAATTGAATTAATATTTATCCTAAGAGGAAATGGATTTCATGATAGAATTGGAATCCTAGTTGGAGTTGGATTTCATGTTATGAATCCTAGTACAAGTTTGATTTAGGTTTATTTTTTAATCGTTTTTGTTTTTAAGTTTTGATTTTGTTGCATATAAATTTATTATTTATGTGGATAATACAATATATTTAACATAAAATATATGTTATCCCAAGCCATTCATGATTTTTAATAATGGCATATTGTAGATATACCAAATATTTAAATTAATTTAATTTTTCTTAAATGCAGAATCATTAACACTATTTATTTTCTATGTATAAATTTTATCTAAAAGTTATACATATAAAAAAAAAAAAACAAGACCCCTTAAATTTAAATAAGTCGTTGTTAAATAGTTCTTTAATTGATTACTTTCGGTCATTAATGCTCTTAATTTTAGTTAAAGTATTTTTATTTTTTCACATATCATTATTTCATTAATTACAACTATTTAATTTAAATTTTTAGTAAACAATCAAATATATAAAAGATTAAAACTCTTTTAATTTTTCTTTTTAAAATAACATCTACTAGAAAATTAAATGCAATACAAATATCGTAATTCGAGAAATTATAAACATCGAAAGAAACCTTTAATTATTCTTTTATATTTTCTATGAAACTCTTGATCTCATATGTATTAATCTGAGTTTCATGTTAAACTAAATTAAATCCATAGTTAATTTTATTTGATTGAATTATTTGTTAGTGTTAGGGTTAACGTTTTAATCTATGACATATGCTTTTATTTTGAATCTCATCATACAACTCAATTCATCTCGCTAACTAATTATATCAATCGACTATTCGGTAGCAAGTTGACTTGTCATTGTGGATCATGTTATTTGTACCCTTTTCATATAATTTTAGTTTGTTTAATAGTAAAATTAAGACAATTTAATAATAAGTTATGTTTTTACAGTTTAAGTAGTCAAATTATGATTTCTAGTAGTTTTTATCATATTTTATATTTAAATAAGGTTATGTAATTATGTAGGATAGATTGAGAGCTAAAAATGCAACTTCTGGACGAAACTATTGTCGATGTCGTGACATTAGGGCATGGAAGTCGTGACATAGAAGACAGACACAAGAACAAACTCTTGGGAAGCAATTGACGCGAATGTTGCAACATTAAGACCTGAAAATTGCAACATTGGTTCCACGTCATGACGATGAAGGTACTTCCGACGATGAAGGTACTCCACGTTGCGACGTTTCTCTATGCAAGGCAACCACGATTTCAAAGGCAGTTCAGGGTCTTTTCTAATTTAAAGCCCTAATTGTTGTATTAAATGGAGGGGCATTTTAGTCTTCAAACTATTACCCATATAATTAACTTTGTAATTAGAATTAAGGGGACTTTTGACATATTTCAGCTTTAGTTTTCTAGTAGACTAGATTTTTGTGATATTTTCTTACCAGGAATCTCTTTATTTCGAAGTTTCGACGTTGTGAGCGAAGAATGTTCCAGACGCATACTTAATCTCGATTTATCAATGAGCATTGACTCCTTTATTCTTTTTATTTATATCTATCTCGTTAATGGTTTAACTGAATGTTTGTATAAATAGAAGAATAAAACTTGTGCTTTCATAAATATCTTGCATGTGTCGATTGTTTAATTGATTAAATAATTATGTGATTATTTATCTTAGATTGGTTGTTTATTCAAGTTTGTTAAATATTTAAGTATACTAGGATTGACGACCCTAATAGAATATTTAGGCAGATGAGACCGAAAGGGTATTCTGTTACGTAAGCATTTATTAAACTTGTATTGAGAGGTGAGACCGAAAGGGTATCCGTATGCTTAAGTGAGATCGAAAGGGTATCTTAGGTAGTAACTCTTAGCGAGGATGAGATCGAGAGGGTATTCTTAGTTAAGAGTGGTAAATGTTGGCTTAATTGATAATTAGTTATTCAACCAACCTAGGCGAAGTTATTTTAACCTAGGATGTTCCAATAGTTTTAACCTTAGGTGTAGTTTTAATTTAATTAATTTTATTGAAATTTTAATCATGGGTTCGCACTATTAATTTTTAACTCGACTAAACTAGTACTTGTTTTAGGAATAATTAATTTTGTAATAATTTTTACCAACCCAACAATCCCTTGGGTACGATCCTCAGCATATTTCTAGTATTTCGTTGTAATTAACTATATTACAATCTGACTTGTGCACTTGCAGGCACCACACTTATTTCTATCTTTTTAATTTCATTATTCTAAGCTCAGGTGCACTCATGCCCGGGAGCAGTCACAAGTTCAGTCATAGAATTGGACAAACAATAAAACATAAATAAAAACAGCAAACATAGAGAGAGATCTGCACACAGTCATTTGCTTACGCAGTTCAAGAACAATCCTACTCTGCGAAGTGTTGCTCAGTGAATGGTCTCTTATTCCTCAGTTGATCCAACCACCTATTGGTGTAAGCCCAAACTACCTTTCTACAAGATGAATTTGCAACCCCAAGAGCTAGTCCCAACTAGTTACAACCACTCACCCAAACCTCACTTAGAAAGGTTTAATTCACTCATAATTAATGCCTAAGACCGAGTGCGAAAACGAAGAGAATAATTAGTCAGAATAGCAATTCGCAACTCTCTACATAATAAAAAACAAGTACCTTGAATGTACAAAGTACTGCCTAGGCATCCTACGCAGTAACAATAAATGTCGAGAAATCTAGATAAACTTGACTTCTTATGTGCTTCATAATCAATCAATAGAGTTCTAAGCCAATCAGAAAATCCTTCCTTCAAAATAGCCATTGGCGATGTCTTAAAGAGAGAGAATTTGATCCAAGTTGAATTCTACTTCAAAATCTTCACACGTTGCTTCTCTTGATGATTTCATTTTTTAGAGTAAGAATGATGTATTTCATGAGGCCCATTTTTTAGAGCAATAAAACTTTAAACAAACGGACGTACTCTGCTCCCCCTATCTACAAAAGCTCCATAACAATAACAACCAATCAATTTAATCAAGGCATACTAATAAAATGCAAAGATCATTCATCACCATTGATTTGATCATCAAAAACAAAACAAAAAGCAAGATGATCACAATGAGTTCAAAGAATTTTTAGTTCTATTACAACTACAAATATGTCCCCCAATACTCCTCGTTTCTCCAATTGTCCTTAAGCACAAAAAAAAAAAATTAGAGAACAAAACACTCCAACTCCCTATTTCCCATATATCTCCCTCTTTTTGTCAAAAAGCCCATTAGGTTATCAAGGCGTTTGTTCAGTGTATAGATAAACTTAGAATGCCATGTGATTGCCTGATGTTCAAGGGTGTTCACTGCCCCAGGTGTGGCCTGGGTTCAAGTCGTGCTAGTTGCGTTTGTTGTTCGGGCTTTGCCCTGTTATTGTAATTCACCAAAGAAAAATGTACAGATAAACTCGGAGAGTTGAGTCCTTTTGGCTGTAGATCACTGGATATCAACAATTAGGGTGTCTACCTCATTACGAAGCAGAGCAAGAAGTTGTTTCTGAGCCACTTTAACTAATTTACTCATTTTTTTTAGTAAATGGTACAAAATGCAATCTAACACCTAGTACAAGAGCCTCCATGGCACTTTTACCTAATTTTGTCTTAATGATTTTTTTTTTACTTTCCAATCTACATGGGAAAGTTACTTCCCAACCTTTTATTGTGGGAATTATATCACCATGTTTATGAAAAAGTAACTTTAAATGGATGGAATTAAAAAAGAACTCTAAATGGAAAGTTAGATTATGAAGAAAGTAAATAAATTTGAACATACCAAACATTGGAATCACTTTCCAACTCATTAAATTTCTAAGAAAGTGATCACTTTCTATCGTAGCAAATGCTACTTAACTGTTCAGCTTATTTAGTTTCAACTATTCCTCAATACTAAAATTTCACAATTTGAAAAGTATAGGGGCTAAGAATAATCAAATTAGAGGACATACACTAAAACTACAATTTTAAACATAGTATAATACTAATAACAAAATTTAGCCAAACAGATTTGATTGCTATCATTTAGACCAGGATTGAAATTTTAGAATTTGAAAAGTATAGGGACTAAAATTGACCAATTGACTAAAACTGGCCAAAGTAAAATATATGAACTGAATCTACAACTTACACATAGTACAAGGGTTAATAATAGAATTTAGCCAAATTTTAAAAAATAAAATTGAGAATGGATTCAATTTCCAAAAAGGAACGCATTATCATCGTATTAAAATGGATTTGAATCGTATATTCAAATACGTTATAAAAAAAAGGTGAAATTGAATAATGGATGTCCAAAGGTTAATATCTCAATTAACTTCAGATCAGCTATGAATAGTTAAAAGAAATACATAATTTGAGATTTGTATAATAGGAAAATTGTCACTTTGATACCTTGAGAACTTTTTTGGTCAGATTGTTACATTTGTACTTTCATTCCACCTATGAGCGTTTTCCAACTTCAATTTTCGAAATTTAACCATTTCATAATATTATGAATCTTTATAAACTTTTTGCATTTTTATAATTTTAAAACTAATTATTTAAAATGATCTTTCTTTTATTTTTTTAACTTAGGCTTTTTTTTATAATTTCCCTATTTTTAAATTTTTTTAGAAATTTTTAGTATATTTTCATTTCTTATAATTTTAAAAAATGAATAAATTTGAAAATGGGGGATTTTAGATAATTTTATTTTTTAGACTTTTATGACTTTTAAATTTTTTAAACAAGTTTAAGCATAATTACATTTTTAAAAATATACTTAAAATTTCATCAAATAAATTCTAAATTTGAGATTTTTTAAAATATATATATTTAAAAATTTTAAGGAACTTCTTGCATTTTTTTTATGATTTTTAATAAAATTTTCATTTATAACGACTAATGTGGCACCAAATTGATTTTTTTTGTTAAACTACTTCCAAGGTCACTCAATTATTAGTAAGTTTACACTTTGGTCACTCAATTTCAAAAAGTTACAAATTGGTCACTGAATTATTCGAAAGTTATCTTTTAAGTCACTGAGCTATTAAGTTGCGAACATATGTTGAATGTAGCACCGAAAAATTTATTATTTGATCATTCAACTATTAGTAGTTTATAATTTGGTCACTCAATTTCAAAAAATTACAAGTTGCTAACTAAACTAACTTTACAAGTTCATACTTTGGTCACTCGATCTTCGCACCACTACTCACCAACTTGATAATCCAAACAATATCAACAACAACTCAAGCCCCAAGTCCTACAAAGCCATTATCGACCCCATGCCTCACCTCTAATCCAACCAGCTCAGTAACCCTTCATTCTTAACCTACTCATCATTTACCCTTCAACCAAACCAAAGCCATAACCCAAGAAAAATCAACAATCAAGCTAGTCACACACCCTTACCTCGAACTAACAACCAAATATCACCACTATCACAATCGAAGTAAACAAGAATACAAATAAAAACAAATAAAACAAGAAGAAAGTCTCTTATTTTAATGAGCCCTAAGCATGACATACAAAAGCAAATGGATATAGTAAAATTAGTGAAAGGAGAATAAAAATATAAAATATGAAGACTCAAACATACCAAATTCAATCAGGAGTTAGTCGAAAAGTTCCAAGAGAAGGAAGCTCAAAAAAAAAAAAGTCAAAGAGAAAGTCTCACCGAGAAGAGGAACATATTAGAGTTAGGCAACCATTTGACGATGGTGGATGGAGATCGAAGAGCTTCTCCATTAGGGCTTTCAGTTTAAGTCAACAAAGTTTCAAGCCATTTCAAGGGAAAAATAGACCATAAAGTTGAAAGAGGAAACAAAAAGCTCTGGTTTGATGTGTTTCTTCGTCACTGGGTGAGGTCAAATGGTGATGAGATCACCGGAATACAATTATGAAGGAAGTCTGTGAAACACTAAAACTTTCAAAATTAAGTGACCAAAATGTGAACTAACTAATAGTTGAGTGACCTTAAGTATAGTTTACCCTATGATGAATAGTGAGTTAATGGCTACAATTGATGTTCATTACCAACTTAAGTCCCTATTTACCCGCGGTTAGTGTAAAAACAACGGTGGTTGTGAGGTTAGATATTGTAACAATACTATAACGTGAGACAAAAAGAAAGTTAAACGCACGGCAATGGAGGTAAACGCCTATCCAAAAGGGCCCTTCATGGTCTGATGATCAACTTGTAACTTTTTAAATAGTTCAATTTTCAATTTGTAACTTTTTAAAATCAAGTGACCAAAATGTAAACTTATTAATAGTTGAGTCAGTTAGGTGTATCCTCGCATACATATAAGATGTGAGATTTGTACGAGTTGTGCACGTTCAAATATGCAAACAAACAATGAAGTCATAACAAGAAGCAAGACAAGAACTAAAATTTGGACCAAAACAAAGTACAAAAAGCCCAATTAAACATTAACTGACCCAAATATCGCAGAACTGTGAGACCTATGAGAACTCAAAGAAGCTATTGACTGAGACAACAACTACTTTAGATCACTGAAAGTCCCAGTGTTTTTCAAGGGTTTTGAGAGTTCTCAAATCATACATTTACATCCTCCTCCACTCCCTCGATATGATCCTCTAAAAGAAAAAAACAAAATCCAAACCTAACCCAGAATTTGCAGCAAATCAATTATGGCGACCATGCCCGCATCCGCATCAGATCTGTTGAAGTCCTTCAAACTCAAAACCAAGCAACAAGAACTCTTGATCCGAGTCTCCATCCTCTGTCTCGTCTACATCTTGGCATTCATCACTCGTCTCTTCTCTGTCCTCCGTTATGAATCCATGATCCATGAATTTGACCCCTACTTCAATTATCGCACCACTCTTTACCTCACGGAGAACGGCTTCTACGATTTCTGGAATTGGTTTGACTATGAAAGCTGGTACCCTTTAGGCCGAATCGTCGGCGGCACCCTTTACCCCGGTCTCATGGTGACCGCCGTTCTCATTTATCGCATCCTCCGTTTCCTTCGTTTCGCCGTCCATATCCGCGAAGTCTGCGTTTTAACAGCTCCGTTTTTCGCTTCCAATACGACCCTCGTCGCTTATTTCTTCGGGAAAGAAATCTGGGATTCCGGCGCCGGTCTTGTGGCCGCCATTTTGATCGCCGTTTGTCCTGGTTACATATCCAGGTCCGTGGCTGGTTCTTATGATAATGAAGGGGTCGCCATTTTCGCTTTGCTTTTCACGTTTTACTTATTCGTGAAGGCGGTTAATACGGGATCGTTGGCTTGGAGCTTGGCTTCGGCGTTTGGTTATTTTTACATGGTTTCAGCTTGGGGAGGATATGTTTTTATTATTAACTTGATCCCACTTTATGTGCTGGTGCTCTTGATTACTGGGAGATATTCAATGAGATTATATGTTGCGTATAATTGTATGTATATTTTGGGAATGTTGCTTGCAATGCAGATCCGGTTTGTCGGGTTTCAACATGTGCAATCCGGTGAACATATGGCCGCCATGGGCGTCTTCTTCTTGATGCAGGTTCTGTTATTTCTAGCTGTTTCTTGCAGTCGATTTAATGAATTTTGGTAGTATTGTAGTAGTCTAAGCAATTAGTGCTTGATAAATGTGTATATTTGTTTTTACATTGAACACGGCATGGAAAATTAACTAAAACAAGATTAAAACACAAAAATGATACATGAATGTTTCTATACATGAACATGACAAGGATACACAATTTGCCATGCCTGAGGAAAAGCATAAACTGAAGAAAATTTCTTTTGCAATGTATGCTTTGGTCTTTTTTAGTGGAAATAGTGTTCTTGATCTTCAAAATTTGATGGTAACATAGAAAAGAAACATCGGTTTTCGATGGAAACTGTCTTTGAGCGGTATTGCACTGCTTGATGTGTGTTCTGTACTTCTGCATCCAGCTATGCGACAAACTCTGCAAGTAGGAGAAAAATTAGTTTTACATGTAATGATAAAATGAAAGTGGATTGTGGGTTTGTTTTGTGATTCTATCTGTCTGAGCGTTGAGCTGGTAATGGAAAGTTGCATTAATCATGTTTGGATTACTTGTGTAGGTTTTCTACTTTTTAGATTGGGTGAAGCACATGCTTAGTGACACAAAATTGTTTCAAGCTTTCTTGAGGATCACCGTGACTTCTGCAGTCGCTGTGGGTGGTATTGCTTTGGGATTAGGCATGGTATCCGGTTATATTTCACCTTGGACAGGAAGGTTTTACTCTTTGCTGGATCCAACATATGCCAAGGATCACATCCCCATCATTGCTTCTGTATCTGAGCATCAGCCAACAGCGTGGTCATCTTTCATGTTTGATTTCCATATCCTGCTTTTCCTTTTCCCAGCTGGTCTTTATTTCTGCTTCAAACGGTTGTCCGATGCCACTATATTTATTGTCATGTATGGTCTGACAAGTATGTATTTTGCTGGTGTTATGGTTCGGTTGATTCTTGTTGCTACACCCGCAGTTTGCCTTATTAGTGCTATCGCTGTTTCCGCCACTGTGAAGAACTTGACTGTGCTGTTGAGGTCGAAGAACAAGGTTGTCCAAACTGGTTCCACTAAGGGAAGTGGCGGCTCAAAGTCCTCTTCTAAGGTAACATCTCTCTGCCAGTCTCTCTCACACACAGATAGATTTGCTTTAGTTTTACTGCTGGCATAATCCCTCTCTTTGTTTTTTGACATCAATCTGCCTACGTTGCTCTGACTCTTCATTTTTCATAAAAGTACTCATGTCTGGCACTCATATGGATACATATAGAGAAATGGGTATGGGGTTATGATCTTCCAAGAACCTGTAAATACATGGAAATCTTGGAAAGTAATGGGTATGGGTTTTATGATCTTCCAAAGACCCGCTAAATACATGGAAATCTTGGAAAGTGAACATACCTGTTCTGACACATATTAGTTTAATAGTTTTCATTTCGGTCCATAGTATTATGTTAATGAATCTTCTTTATTTTCCGAGTAGGCTTTACTTGATCAGTCCCAGCCTTTCCAGAAAAATGGGGCAATTGCACTTCTCTTTGGTGCCTTTTACTTGCTCAGTAGGTATGCTACCCACTGTACATGGGTCACTTCAGAAGCTTACTCATCTCCTTCAATTGTACTGGCTGCGAGAGGTGCCCATGGGAATAGAGTAATTTTTGATGATTATCGTGAGGCTTACTTTTGGCTTCGGCAAAATACTCCTCAAGATGCCAAGGTGATGTCTTGGTGGGATTATGGGTATCAAATCACTGCCATGGGAAACAGAACTGTTATTGTTGACAACAACACTTGGAATAATACGCATATCGCTACTGTTGGGCGTGCTATGTCATCTTACGAAGATGAGGCAATTGAGATAATCAGATCACTTGATGTTGATTATGTATTAGTTGTCTTTGGAGGTGTTACAGGGTATTCCTCTGATGACATTAACAAGTAAGACAGAAATCACTTTTGTTTTATCCATTATTTCCGTGTTCTGTTTAGTGCCACTTCATGCCTTGTGTGAAAGTGCCTTGAATGGTTAATGCTCTTTGTTCTTTGCTTCAAATCACGGAAACTCATTTTGTTCATACTTGGACAGTTGGAATGATATATGTAGTCTGATTAAATGGTTAATGTTCATTTGTACCTTTAAAGTATGATAATTAACGGAGGATCATTCTGTGTATGCATGGTATGCAAACATAAGAAATTGTATGAAAATCTAGCTCTAGCGTTTAATGATTATAGCTTCTTTTTCTTTAAAGTATGAAGAAGGATGCATTTTTGGACTTTGATCAATAGGTGTACTTAATCATTCTTTGCAAATCGCAACTGTATGCCTTACTTTTACATGTAACCCTTGCCAATCCTCCCAACAAGAGCAAAACGAAGAGGAGAAAAAAGAAATAGGAAACCGTACTTGTTTTAGTGTATAAAAGTGGTCTTCTACTGTCTCTATGCTAATGCAGTTGCTATATTCTTTTGTTTTGGGTTTCCCGAGTTCCACTTTTAATCTGTCCTGAATTTGTTAAGTGCGATTATCATATTCTAATTTCATATTATTGGGAAATAGATTTTTGTGGATGGTGAGAATTGGAGGTGGAGTCTTCCCTGTAATCAAGGAACCCGATTACCTCGTTAATGGGGAATATCGTGTGGATAAAGGTGCAGCTCCTAAAATGTTGAATTGCCTCATGTAAGTTTTCTAAGTTATTACTTCTCTCTCGTTTGGGGCACATATGTATATCTATTCATTATTTGGTATAAGGATTTTGGATGTTGAGAAATCTTTGTTTATGTATGTTTATTACCATGGCTAGGTACAAGCTATGCTACTATCGGTTTGGAGAGATGATGACGGAATATGGAAAACCGCCCGGGTAAGTTTAGCATGTTTGAACTTGTTGATAATAAACATGTACACATGTATGTAGGTATGTGTATATAATGTTAAAAAGATCAGACCAGAGGTTGCACCAATCAGACCTTTAGTTTAAACGGTTGGTTTGATTCATATTTTAATGTTTAAACACTAATTTAATCTACAATTAATTTTAAATGTAGTTGATAATTAAGGAAAAGAAATGCTTTTGGGTTAATGGTTTGGTCTTTAATATAAACTAAGAGATTGAAGGTTCAAATGTCATTTTTTATCGGTTCTTATACAGTCACCGGAATGGACAGGCCATCGGTTTTTGGTTGATTGGCTAGTCTGGTTCGGCTTTTTATTCCATAATCTATACATCTATAACTGCCTGGTAATATTGCAGCTATGATCGTGCACGAGGCGTCGAAATTGGAAATAAAGATGTTAAACTTGAGCACTTGGAAGAGGCATTTACGACATCGAACTGGATTGTTCGTATTTATAGAGTTAAACCACCAAATAATAGGTGGTAAGAATATCTGTCTCTCCTTCCAACTCTTTGCAGATCCTGAGAAAGGACAATGCTAGTTTTCAATGGTGCTTGAGTCTTGGAATTGTAGATTTAGCTTTAGCAACAAATCAAAATTTTCTTGAGACCGAGTTGTTGACATTGTTCCAGGCTACCAGGTTCTTTAGAACCTTTTTTTTTGTTTTCTTATTTGGTCAAATTTTTAGAACCCCATTTTTGCAGATTTTATAAATTGGCATCCTTTTTAAGTTTTAGTGTATGGATGATATAACAACGCAGGTGGTTGAACCGATACAAATTTGGCTGAACCAGTAACACAAACCGGTCGTATATACTTTTCCTTTTTAAAATTTATGCTTATATTTAGTGAGATTTGAATTTTCAATCACTTAGTTTTATATTAAAATCTGTACATCAAGTAAACTACATATTTTTGTTAAACTATGTAATATTTATTTATAGCTTAAAAAATATTAAAATTGTTGGTTGGTTAAACCCATTTTCACAAAATTGAAAGTTTGATTGGTTGTATGAATGTTTTTCAATATGTTGACATGAAGATTGATTTATCTTGGGAAACATTAACATTGGTACATTAAGCATCATTTACCAAGTTTGGTAAAACATTACTTTTAAATTAAAGTTGGTTTAATATTTAGTACTGAATTTTAAAAATAATCAATTAAGCACTGCTTAATTCGTACTTGTTAACATCAATTAAATCTCTTTATTAATAGTTTTCGTCTTTGACTATGTTTATTGTTAAAACCAATTGATGAATCAACCTATAATTTGCCTTTATATTTTTTAATTAAAAAAATTATAATAAATTATAATAAGTATTAAATATTATAAAAATATTAAATATTAAAAAATAAAATATTAAAATTGATACAAACTAGAGGTGATCACGCCCGGCCCGATGGCCCGCCCAAAATATAGAAAGGTTCGGGTAAAAATATATGCCCGAAATATGGGTTTGGGCAAAAAAATAAGGCCTGTTTAGAAAATGGGTTGGCCTCAGGCGCCATTTTTGGCCACTTTTTTGGCCAGGGCCCGGCCCGGCCCGAATATATAATAAATATTTATTTTTTATTTTTTAAATTTTAAAATACTTTTTTTATTTTTAAAATAATTTTTTGGTGTTTATTTAAAAAATGGGCCGGGTCGAGCTCGGGCTTAGGAAATTTTCCCGGATCGGGCCTGGACAAAATTTTATGCCCATATTTTGGGCCAGGCCGAGCCTGGGCCTAGGACTCGGACCAAATTTTTTTTGGGCCCGGCCCGACCCATGATCACCTCTAATACAAACGTATAATATTATAAAAAAAACCATAAAAGCTTATAAATATATAAAAATTTAAAATATATATAATAAATTCTATTTTTTATAAAATTAATAAAACATATTTAAAATTTTATAAAAGCTTATAAATAATATAAAATTATAATAAATTATAAAGAAAACATTAAAAAGTTGGAAATTATTAAAAAAATCATTTAAACTCCTAAAATCACAATGAACACATGACATTTGACCAACTATTGGATAATAGAGTAATCTCCAAATCGTTAGGATCATTTTTATGTTGAATAAAATAAAATGATAATTGCAAAATCCTCTCTTTTTATATTGATAATGTTATAAAATAAAGAGAGATAGAGAGACTAAAGAACAAAGAAAATATGAAAGTAATAGAGAATGTACTTTACTGATCAAAAGAGATAATTACAATGATTCATCAGAGTCTCTATTTATAGGCATAAGAAGAATAATAGAAGTAAAGATCTAATTCTAATAACTATTAGAATTTAAAGTACATTAAAACTTTATCTTGATCATGATAGACATCCACTTAATAAGATATTCATAACACTCCACCTTAGATGTCTATTTATAGATAATGTGCCTCGTTTTAAAACCTTATTAGGAAAAACTTTGTAGGATAAAAACGTAAGAAAGGAAAAAGAGTACACAATCTATAATACACATAATATGCTGCCTCATCAAAAACCTTACCAGGGTAACCCAATGGGACAAAACCTCGATTAAAGGAAAAAAAGTGCAATGCGTATTTACTCCCCCTCATGAAAACATCACATATTTTCTCATATTCTACATATTCAATCTTGAATACTAATTTTTCAAATGACTATTTGAATGTATTTGATAAGCATTTATATTACCATTCTTTTAAAAGTCATGAGTGAGGGAAATTTGGGGAAATATATTTTGATCTCTTCAGGAGATTTAAAAATAATCATAACAAACTTTAATCATGATTCTTTTATAAAAACACAAATAGGTATTTTGGATCATTTTATAATCTTCCTTCAATTACCATTCACCAAGTCAAATTTACCACATATGTTCAAATTATTTCAATTCATATAAATGAACAATTTCTCGAGAATTTCAATATGCTTCTAGCATCCTAAATCCTTCAAGGATTTTAATATAAACTTTACTATATAGTGATTCATAAAAGGTTGTAACAATAACCATTAGACGCAAGTTAAATCTTTTATGAATTGTCAATTTAATAATATATCTAAAGGTTATTGCATCCACCACAAAAGAATATTATATCTTTTCATAACCAATGTCAGGACTTAGTGAAATACATCATATTTTTATTCCGCTTTTGCAAAACTACTTCAATTGCACCTTTAATGGCTTTATATCTCTAGATATTTGGACTACTGGTCCAAAAACTCCAATAATTTAATTGTACTTGAGTTGTATCTTTCTATTTTGATCAATTTATTCCATATCTATATTTCTCAATAGATTTATTCAAGATCCTCCTTTTATTTCATTATTTCAAGAATAATATTGCATGCAAAATTATTATCGACCATTTTTATTATTCAGTTTCACATTTTCTCGAATTGACATAACTTATCGAGATCTCTTATTTTCACTATTTTAATCTTTAGTTTCAGGTACCTGAATCTCTTCTGGAGTTTTACTTATTAGTTATGTCTTGGGTCTCTTCTGGAGCACCCGTCTCCAATATATGACCATCTAAAAGAATTTTCATCTTTGGAACCTATCAATCTATTATTTATTCTAACTGATTGTCCTATTGAGACTTTGATTCAAATTAAAATATTAACTTGGTTATTCTTATTAATTTTGTAAACACATCTGATAGTTAACTTGTAATGAGTTATCATTGTTGAACTTCTGGTTCAAATTTCTCTCCCCCTAACTCATTACAAATTATTATTTCTCTCCCCCTACTGTCGGGAAAACTATCAAATCAAAATTGTAATCATAAACCATGTCATAATTGAATCTCAAATACATTCAAAACATCTAATAATAAATATTCGCAACTTTCTTTAAGGATTCACTCATCTTTGTGCGTTGTGGTAGAGCAATTGGAACATATACGCACATACAAAAATTCAAAGATGAGAAATATTTAGCTCTTGATCAAAAACCAATTGTAATGGGGAGTATTTATAACTTATTGGCTTGATGTGTACAACACGTAAATCAACATAATCTCATGTTGAAATAGAAAGTTTAGTTCTCATAAGTAATGGTTTAGACATTAATCAGAGGTGTTCAATCAATAATTTCTTTAAACCATTATGCGCAAACTTTTACAAAAAATTTTCAAACTCAATCAATAAAAGGCTGAGATATAAACTCATTAGTATTAGCAAGATGAATTGTCTTTATTACATGATCTGAAATTAATTATTTAAACAAGTAATCTTGCAAATGACAGGTTGCAAGTTGATAATAAATATGAGATTATTTTGTAGATGCATCTACCAAAATCATATAAAATCATCCACATGGTGGATGAATGGACCCATATTCATTTTAGAAATGCAAGACATTAAATCTCAACTTTAGCTAGTCAGTTTCTAAGAACCAAATTTTATTGAGAACAAGCAACAAATGAAAATTCTTTAAATTAAAGAATCTTCTTATTCTTTAATGGATGTCCATATGAATTCTCAATTAATTTTCGCATCATATACGATCCAGGATGGTCTAACTGGTCACGCCAAGTAATAAACGCATTTGTATTAGTAAACTTCTAGTTTACTTTAACATGTGTTTCAATTGTTCTAAATTGTAACAAATTGATAATTTTATTATCATTTCTTTTACTTTGTATTCGTGTATAAGTGCTATTGTGACATTTCCTAAATCAATGTGAATATTACAATGTCACTAAGTCAACAAAATAAATATAATTTCCAAACAATTATATGTAATATTCGCTTCAGGGAATATGCCAAAATCTTCATATATCTATTTTTTTTTTTTGCAACTTCAGGTGCATCCAACCATAATGAGTTTTAGATATATTTTATTGCTCATAAATAGATCTTTCACAGTCAAATATTTTGCTTTCAACCTCTTAATGGGGATGATGACAAAAGAAGATCACAAAGATCATAAAATAAATATAAATTAATAACTCAATCCTCTCTTTTTCATCCTTTCAAAATAGATATTTATAGCAATAGTGATACATATGAAATATAATATTTTCCTCATTCAAAATCTCAATATAAGATTCATTATAAATATCTTTTAAAAGTAATGTATTAACCATCACAAATTTTGTGCTTTTTAGATAGTGATATATTAGCTCTTATGGAGCTTACAACTAATTTTGTACTATCAAATATTGAAAAATATTTGTTTGTTTTAATACCAAATAAGATAAATATTTTCTATCTATAATGATAGAATTTATTACTACATTCTCATATCCTTCCTCAAAAAAATATTAACAGAAACAAAATATTTAGGCATATGCCACATATGTGGCCAATAATCTTTCATATCACATTGATAACATAAGTTATCTTTACCCTTTGAAGAGTTATCTTGAGAACTCTCATTGTTCTCTTATTTATTACTATGTTTCCACTTTTAGTGGTCCATGATTATATCTTTTATTTTCTTTATGTTTACATTCACTTCTGGGAACGCAACAAATCTCTTAGGACAGACTTATAAACATCTTAATAGATTCTTTATTTCATAATCACCATCGCAAACATGCGTGAGATTTCAAATCAAAATTTGTCTATTCATATTGTCATAATTAGTCTCCAATTATAATAAATATGATATAATAAATAAATCACAGTAAAATATACCTAAAGATCTGAGTGGTTAAAGGCTCTAATGATTACCCATAGTGCGTAGGCTTCAATTGAAGATTGAAATTGCAATAGCTCTAGAAGGCAATCGACATCCAAATAAAGAGATTTGGAGTGACCGTATTATAAAATAAAAGAGAATCGTGTTGATAACGTGTTATAAAATAAAGAGAGATGAAGAGAATAAAGAACAAAGAAAATATGAAAGTAATAGAGAATGTACTTTATTGATTAAAGGGGATGATTACAATGCTTCTTCAGAGTCTCTATTATAGGCATAAGAAGTATAATAGAAGTAGAGATCTAATTCTAATAACTATTAGAATTTAAAATATATGAAAACTTTATCTTAATCATGATGGATATTCACTTAATAAGATATTCATAACAGATAAATCATTATTTGTATTTTTAAAATTTTTATCTCCAAATTTTTAAGAAGAGTGCGGTGGTTTGGAACTTGAAAAGTTGAACATTGTTTGCTAAGTATTATATGATATAAAGTATTTTTGATATAGTTAGATATTAATAAGCTAAAATTTAATTATCTAACAGTTGTAGAAAAATTTTGGCCAAGTATTTTGGAACTGGATTGGTGGTCGAACTGGTTAGGCCATCGATTTGCTGGTTCAATCAATTTGACCGGTCCGTCTAGTTCAGTCAAATAAATCATTAAAAATAAAAATATATATATATTAAAAAATTAAATAAACTGGTTCAACCGCCAAGTTTAGTTAGTAGTCCATACTGATGCTAGGGTCAACCGGTCAAATAACTTTATTCGGATCGATACTCTTGTCGATTCCCAGTCCAACCAAGTCTCATTAGCCAATCCTATCCAATTCAAACAACATTAGTTTTGACTACTTTTTTTCTATTATCTAACTATAACTCTAATGTCACATGTTCATTTTAATTTTAAATATTTACATTTTAAAATTTAAAAAAATTTAACTTTACCCTTCCAACCAATTATTTTAAAGTTTAAATGGTTAATTAAATTGCGTATTGAACTTAGATATCATCGTAGACAAGAGATTCTTTACATTGCCAGCCAAGCAAATATTTCAGTATCCAAATTCTCCAATTCATTCTACTTAGTGGCTCCAATTTTCTAGGTCTAAAAAAAGCTCTAAATTTCATCGATGAAAGCTATAAAAGCCCTTTGTTCACTTCACCACCTTCTTCATCATCATCGTAAAAGCAGTTTCAGTTTAACTTCTTACCATAAATAACTCATTTTCTCAATCACTTCAAATCATTTTCTTTTGGGAAATGGCTTCTAATGTTAAAGCGTCAACTGCTCTTTCTTTCTCTTAATCTTCTTTTCTTTGCTTTTGTAAGCTCTCACAATGTCGAAAACCCTGTTTTTATTCATCTTGGAGATGTGTTCCCTAATGGCAGCAACATTCATGGTCAATCTGGTACATGCAATCCCCAAAACCTCGGTGTGTGTCTTGATCTGTTGGGTTTGGTGCATGTTAATATCGGAAACGCACCTACAAAACCATGTTGCAGCTTGATTGAAGGATTGGTGGATCTTGAAGCTGCAGTTTGCCTTTGCACTGCTGTCAGAGCCAATGTGTTGGGCATTCACATCAACCTTCGTATTTCATTGAGCCTCTTACTCAAAAACTGTGAAAGAAGAGTTGCTACTGAATATATTTGCGGTCCATGAATGACGTTCTTCCCCGATATTTGAATGTTGTTTGATTTTATTACATCTCTAAGTTGTCATTGTTTATTTATTAGATTCTATATCTTTCTTTTCCGATTAAGTCTTTGTACTGTTGCTCTTAAATTGAGGAAAGCTTTTCAACCTTCCTTACAATTTCTTTTGGCAATATTCCCTTTCATTTTTATTAAGTAAAAATATTTAAAATAATTACTGATAATTCTCCTTAAAAAGAGATAGGGATGACGTGGAATCACAGTTTCATACAATCTTTTCTTCTTGTGAAAACTCTTGAGATATACTTTATTTTTGTATTATTATTATTTATTTATTTATTTTTAAATTCTATCATTTACTTTGCATTATAAATATACTTTTGGATATAAAAGGGAAAATTGAGATGAGGGAATGGGACAAAGAGGGCATTTAGGCAGAATGATTATAGATGTTAATTAAGATGTTGTGGACCAAGAATGTGCTATTAACAAGATCAAAGGTCAAGGTTTGAGTCAATGGCATATGCTCCAATTTGGAGATATGAAGCTACTAAATAAAAGGGCTCAATAAGATAGCAGGCATGATGAACTGCACATCCACCAAGGATAATGTCTCATTGATTCGTCAAGCCAAGCTAGAATTGAGGGATCTACATGATAAGCAAGAAACTGACTAGAAGCAGAGATCAAGAGTAATCTGGCTTCGTGAAGGGGGATGGTAAAGCGAAAATTTTTCATGTCTGGTCTTGCAAAGGCGGAAGCGAAATTTCATGGAGTGATTACAGGAAGGTGCGCGGGTGTAATTGAGCCAAACCCGAATAATGTCGAGCTCAAAATTGGCTTAACTCAATTAAACATCTATTTTTAAGCTTGAGCTCGGTTTGAAATATACTCGAGCTATTCAAGCTCAAGCTCTATTATGTTTGTTTATTAATTTTTGTACTCAAGCTCAAACTTGACTTGCTAATTAACTTTAAAGTTAATAATTTATATTAAGGAAAATACAGTAATCTAATAATATAAAATTTTGATAAGACTCACGAGCCGAACGAGTTAAGTATTACTAAACTTGAATTTGATTTGATCGATAGCTCGAGTTGTTTGAGCTCAACTCTAAAATTATCAAATTAATTGTGAATCTTTTTGAATCAAACTCGAATAGTTTGTGAGTACTAGTTACTTATTTATATCTATATTGATGGAAATTTAGTAAAGAATTTTTGCTTTTTTATTTTGAAACGGTTGGACTTCAAAGGAAATTCCGAATCCTGCATCACACGAGATGAACAATGCTCTTTGCACGAAATGTCTAGAGCCATTTTCAAGATGGAACGTAAACCGACCTACAGTGGATTATTAAGGTTTTTTTTTTTTTTTTTTAAAGTATAAATTAATATAATATTACTTTTTTGGACCACGTAAAAGTTTCTAGTTGAATTCTGACCGACTAAACTTTTTTGTCTTTTCCCTGGTTACGATAGTATGTCTACTTTACTTCTTTTGAACTTGTTATGTTATCGGTCCAGAGATTGTCAAATATTGTCTTTAAGTTGCTTAAGGAAAGTTGCATATGCATGTTGACCAAACTGTCATAGTTCTCATTTTCAGAGATAAATCGAAAATATAAAACCAACTTTAGACCCATTAGGCCCTTTGTACCTTGATCTTAAAAAATTTTAGTCTACAGTTCTTGTTAACCTATATAAATACATCCTTCCGCATTACATTAGCCATAACCAAAGCACCTCTGTCCCTGATAGGATGATTACAGATAATGTCATAGCAGCTCATGAACTTATGCACTATCTTAGTTCTTAGAAGATCCAAAAAAGATTCTAACGAAGGTTTTGCATTATAGGATATTGGTGGTTTGAAAAACATAATGATTGGGTTGGACTATGTTCGAATGGTACTGGTTTAGATTGCCCAAAATAATTGGTCGGCTTGGTTTTATCCTTAATTGGTTTATTCTTGGAAGAGGATCACTGTTTGAAGCACAGATTGAGCAACCGAGTTGCCCATCAACTAGCTATAAATTTTGGTTTCAGTTGTGATGACCATTTTAGATTTAATCTTGATTATCGTAATGCTCTGCATAATCTTGTACTTAGTGATGTTACAGGTTTTAACTTTATAAAGTTATGCAGTATTTACTTTAAAAAAAAAAAAACTATGTTAAATGAATTCTTTACTAAGTATAACATTTTCAAGTGTGAGATTATGAAACTTTTGAAAAGCTTTTAAAAAATAAGTATAAACCTATCGAATATATGTTCAACACTTTCAAAATCGGATATTTTAAATGTACATTTTGCACGAATAGTGTTTGTTGAAGTATGGTGTGTTGAATGAGCTGAGTAATATTCGGTAGTGTAAACTGCAAATTACTATTAAGGTAGTGAAGTTACTTGTCATGTTTGAGTTGATAATTTAATGAAGCAAAACTCTTGGATTAGATAATGTCCTAGTATTTTGAAGATATAATAGGGAATTAATCCATGTATACAACAAATAAGAAAATAAAATAGAATAAAAAAGATCGAACATGCAAAATTTAATGTGAAAAAACTCCTTAAATGAGGATAAAAAACCACGGGCAAAAGGATATTTCACTATACTAAAGGAGAGTACAAAAGATGAAGAGAATTAAAGAAAAACTCGAAGCCCCACAAGAAAAACCCTTTGAAACAAATAACAGAATTATCTCAATCGAAATATTTCTATTATGTATAAAACCTAGAATATTTATAGGCTGAAATTCGTAGTATATTTAACTATAATAACTCTAGGTTAATCAGAATTTAAGTGGGGAACTAAAACATAATTTAACTAGGAAAAGAAGCTGAAAAAACTTATATTGTACGTCGCCAAGTCGTGATGTGGCTTGATGTATCGTTGGGACGTGAAGGACTGTTGCCTTGTCAGAACGATGCTTTGCTGCTCGTCGGGACTAGATGACCATTGCATCATCAGAATGAAAGGATGTTGCTCGTCGGGACGTCACGTACTGTTTGGTCAAAATAAGAGGCATTTTCCCACAAATCTCCACCTAGACTCATATTTGGACCAACTCCCTTGTTGAGCCCTATTACGGGCCAACTGATTCTTCGTCGGATGCTTACCGAGTCCAAACAATGCTCAAACTTTGAAACTAGAAGGCTCTTTGTCAACATGTCAGCCTGATTGTGTTCTGTGCCAATTTTAAGAATCTGAACATCCCCTTAATAATCACCTCTCGAACAAAGTGATAACGAATGTCTATGTGCTTTGTTCTTTTGTGATACATTTGATCTTTGGTGAGATGTATAACACTTTGCTATCACAGTATACAACAGTTGCCCCTTTTCCACTTACCAGTTCACTAAACTGGCCCCTTAACCAAATTGCTTCTTTTACTGCTTTAGTAATTGCCATGTATTCTGCTTTAGTAGTCGACAAAGTTACTGTAGCTTGAAGTGTTGCTTTCCAACTAATAACACAATTCCCATAAGTAAATAGGTAACCTATGAGAGACCTTCTTCGATCTAAGTCTCTTGCATAATCAGAATCAACATATCTAACTAAACCTTTTTGAGTTCTTCTGAATTCTAAGCATATTTTAGAAGTACCCGCCAAATATCAAAAAATCCACTTAACTGCATGTTAGTGTAACTTACCGGGATTGACCATGTATCGACTAACAACACTAATAGCATGTGAAATATCGGGACAAGTGCATACCATTGCATACATCAAACTTCCTACTGCACTTGAATAAGGTACTTTTGACATGTACCTTTCATCTTCTTCATTCTGTGAAGATTATGAAATTGAGAGTTTGAAGTGTGCAGCTAAAAGATTTTAAATTTTGCATCTCAAATCGCTCAAGGATCTTCTTGATATACATTTGTTTTGATAAGAATAATTTTCCAGATTGTCTATCTCTCGAAATTATATGAGTTAAAGGTGTGTGTGAATTGAATGGTTCATGATTTTTGATTTTTGCTAATATTGTTTAGACACTTTGTTTGCATAATGTAAGCAGTTAACTACCATAAATAATTTTCTTGAAAAGAAAAAGGAAAAAAGAAGAGAGAAAAAAATCAGTAACACGTCTTCACTAGTTATTTAGATCTTAAGTAAAGTCTTAGATTAATTGTGACCAATTGAGTAACTTGAGTAAGGTGTTTAGGTTGTCATCTGTCTTTGCGTAGAAAAAAAAGGAGTCTCGTTCTAACCTATTCATATACTCTATTGATCGTAATGATTATAAATGGAGCTAGTACCATCTAGAGTTGTGATTAATTGCGTAATCGAGGTAGGGTGTTTGGGTTGTCATCTCTTATCACATCAAAAGATCTGGTGACACTCAAGACAAGCCGATAAGATGCTTAAGTTGAATAAAAGAAGAAGAAATAAAAATAGATATAAAATATTATTTATGGTTGTGAATTTTGTTTGATTTTGGTGTCTTGACAGGTTTGGTACAAAGTCGATTCCATGAAACTTAATTGGATTTTAATGCAATAATTAGTAAGGTTGTTAGTGAGATAAGTCTTAAGATTATCTCTAAGGGGTATTCGTCTCACAAGGATTAATTGTGAAGTTGCTTTTGTTGCTAATTTACAGTTAAGAAAAAAATTGTTATTTGAAGCATTTCTACACTTGAACTAGTTTATCATTAAGTAAAAAAATAACTACAAACCATGATCAACTTTATCATTGAAACTGACATCACATCTGAGGCTAGACTTCTCTTATATTATTTTACTCTAAAATATTTTAAAACATTGCATTTTTACGTTATGCGTTTTCAGTATTTTATATTTATTTTATTATTTTTACAATAATTAAAATTTATGCAACTCTTAGATCAGACTTTGCCTATGACAACTCTAATCATCAAATATTTTAATTATATTTTATCTAATCTTGTGTGATCCTACTTCTCTATTTACAAAATTTAATCTATTTTTCAGAGTAAATATTTAAATTGTTAAATTCCATGTCATTCAAATTTTTAGTACCTTAATCGGGGACTTATTTGAAATGCCTTGTGATAAAGATATCATCCATCATAGACGTAGGAGAATTATAATTATATATATATAGTTGCCAGCTTAGAGTTTGGTCCTCATAAGAACGGTATCATCTTACCACTCTATTACTTGATCAGTACGTGCACTTACGTAACAAATTTTCTCACGTGAAACCAAAACAGAAATTAACTAGTAGTGGAGTGACTACCAATATAGTTTATCACACCATTAACCCCGTTGAGCAGGTCAAAGATTTTAACATGTGTATATATTTATGACAGCAACCTTGATTAGGCTTGATCTCATGCATGTGTTATATATATATATGAACAACGTTGTACTCATGTTACTAATTAAATCGATTAAAGATGCGTTGTGATAAAGATATCATCCATCATAGACGTGGGAGAATTATAATTATATATATATAGTTGCCAGCCAAACAGATACTCCAAGATCCAAGATTCTCCAATTAATCCGACTTAGTGCCTTCCATTTTCTAGTTCTAAAAATGCTTCAAAGTTCATACATTCCAGCTATAAAAACCCTTTGCTCCCTTCGCCACCTTCATCGGCAGTTTCAGCTTAATTTCTCACAACAAAAATCTCATTTTATCAATCACTTCAAATCATTTTCTTTTGGGAAATGGCTTCTAATGTTAAAGCATCAACTGCTCTTGTTCTTTCTCTTAACCTTCTTTTCTTTGCTTTCGTAAGCTCTCACAATGTCGAAAACCCCGTTTTTATCCATCCCGGAGATGTGTACCATAATGGCAGAATCACTCATGGTCATCCCGGTACATGCAATCCCCTAAATCTCGGTGTATGCGTTGGCCTGCTGGGTTTGGTGGATGTTGTCGTCGGAAACGCAGAACCATGTTGCAGCGTGATCGAAGGATTGGTCGATCTTGAAGCTGCAGTTTGCCTTTGCACTGCTGTCAGAGCCAATGTGTTGGGCATTCACATCCACCTTCCTATTTCATTGAGCCTCTTACTCAATAAATGTGGAAGAGAAGTAGCTACGGAATACATTTGCAGCCCTTAAATAGCCTTCTTCCCCACATTGTCTGCTTTAATTGTGTCTTGAAGTTTCCGTTTTTTATTTGTTCGATTTTTTATGTTTCCTTTCTGATTAAGTCTTTGAATTGTTGCTCATGAGTTGAGGAAGGCTTTTCAACCTTCCCTTTCATTTTTATTCCAAATAAAATGAAAATATTATTTGAACAAAAAATTCTATTTTATCATAATGAGTTTGAATGGGTGTTTTTAGGGGGGAAATTCTTAATTAATATTTTCAACATTATTTTTAGTGTTATATGACTACCATGTGGATTTTCTACTTCAAAGTGTCAAACCAGTGAATTTAGTAGAAGAATTTTAACGGCCGTGACTGTTGGACTTGAATTCCTAAATTCATAAAATACAGAGACTAGATTCCTCGAAATAAAAGTAGGAGACTAAGCCCCTAATGCACGAAGCATACAGATACTTAGAGCATATTTTAACTTTCCAATTCAACTAATCAATCCAACGCGAACCGTGGAAACCATACCAGTTAGTGTAAAAATATTGATCGCGTATTTTTATTTTTCAATCTTTTTCCTAAATACTCGGATATACACGTTTTTCTTGAAACTCTATTCTAATCTGCAATGTTATACATAGACTTTGATTTTGTGTAATTTGATTTGATTCAATTGTTATAAATCACTAACACCATTAGCAATGTAACACCATTGTATATGTATGTGTATATGTTGCATACACAAATATTTATATTTACGCGATGTAAAACAAAATAAATTGATATATTTATTTATTTATTTAAATATATATAGTTGAATTAAAATCAAAGTTTCAAGTATACATTTGAACCACGATTAAGTTCTCATGTGCATAATTTCACCAAATTAAAGTCGATGTATCGAAGTGCACGTTGAATCAAATTTCATGTACAATTTTGAGTTTTATCCCTTTATTTAGAGATCAGCTACATTAAATATGTATACTTATTTCAAGTGTTTTGCTGAGTTGATGCGTAACCTGGGTTCCTATTTAAGCAATCAATTAAAGAAAGAAAAGTGCATGTGTTGAGCCGAGGGAAAGAAAACATAAAAAATGGTAAATACACTTGTAGTCACCTAGGTAAGTTCCTCGTGTTTTTTCTTTTTCCACCCAACTATTAAAACTTAAAAAATATGGTCATTCAACTGCTAGACTTTTTCTTTATGGTCACCAGCCATTAAATGGCTAATGGGCAGATGATGTAGCGGATTATAAAATTTACATAAAAGAAACTTTAAACCTCAACCTTTATACACCGTGCCAAATTAGTTTTGATTCTAAAAATTTAACACTCAACATTTTCACATTGTGTAATTTGGTCTTCTTCTTCTTTTTCAATTTTTCAATTCTTTGCGACTCTTTCACCTAAAAACCTAAAAGAGGATATAGATCCATCAACTAAATTTGATCGGAAATATAAAAAAAACACTCGAAAATCCAAGATGATAATTTTCATCTTTTCTTTCTCTCAAAATTAGCCCTCAATGTCACAAATTAAAGTAAAATTGCAAGAGAGAGTGGGAGAGAGAGACCTAATTACATGATGTTTAAATGTTGAAGGTTAAGATTTTTGGGATAAAGACTATATTGACACGATGTAGAAATGTTCAGGGTTAAAGTTGCTGTTATGCCAACTGTAAAAGATGTCAAGTTATCTTTTCGTTAGTAGTTTAACAGCTGGTGACCAAAAAAGAAAATGTCGAATAGTCGGGTGATCATTTTGTAACTTTTCGTAGTCGGGCGACCATGATAACTCTCACAATTTGAGTTATTTTAGTATAGTTTTTTTTATAGAATTTTAGGAGGTAAATTGAGCATTTAGGTTAAATCTTAGTACATTTTATAGCTTTTTAGATTAGTTATATTTTATTTGAGTTTTATCATTTTCAGAGTTAGTTTGGATTCGTGTGCTATCTTCCTCCCTATATTGTAGGTTTCGGATGAAGAATGGAGGGCTAGGGTAAAATATAGTGAAGAGAAATCATCTGCTCCACCAAACTTGATTCAGTGTGGCAGAGCACGATCTTCAATTAACAATTTCAGATAGCAAGCAGCCCACTCCACTGCGAATTCTACGTCTGGTGGAGCCAAGCGATTAATACCCTAAAAATAGAGGGTGACGTGATTAAGCGGAAAAGGAGAGGAAAATGAGTGAAAACAAAGAACTTGGAGGCTAAGGAGCAATTCTTTGACACCAAAGGGAACTTCAACCTTGCAAAAGACGAGAAGAAAAGGAGATCTGGAGCGCTTGGCTTTAGTTCGACGATTATTCTTATCTCTAGATTATTTTCTTTTTACATTTTTTTTCAATGCAAGTTTGTTTTGAGTTTCTTCTTGTGATGTTTTCTCTACGCAACAAGAAATAAAATCTATTTTCTTGGAATGATGATGAATCATACTTTTTAGCTAATTAAATATTTTCTCTTCAATTGTCTCAATCTCTGTTAATTATTTATTCAGCTTTATGCTTATTTAATCTGTTTGTCTGGCCACCAAGTTGTATTAATTTGGTGATCTCGATTTGTCGCAGAAGAGAAAAATTAAGGTTTAGATCTAGACTAAATAGATTAGGGTTAACTTTAGTAGCGCTGACCAATGAGTTAATTTACAGCTAGGATCGGAATATACCCGATGCGCAAATCAACCCAATAAGTTTTTCCGTAGTGCCATTGCTCGATTTGCCTAGCATAGGAATAGAGCTGGAGGGCGAAGGGGATTAACTTAGCTAGATACTGGGAGGGTCTAGTTACTGCCACCGAATCATAGGTTAATTATAATTATATAGACTGAACAATTGAATGAGAGATAATTGATTAACTGAATTAGATAAATTAGAGTTCCAAGATCCTTCAAAATTGATTGAGAAACTTAGTAATTTTCATTTTTCTTGTAGTTTAATAAAATCTCTTTAATTCCTTTGGTTTAACTTTAGTAGTAATTAGAATTTCTTTTCTTGATCCAGATTAGATAAAATTGGATAATGGGTGTTTAGCAGCTTAGAATTTGGTCCTCATAAGAACGGTATCATCTTACCACTCTATTACTTGATCAGTACGTGCACTTACGTAACAAATTTTCTCACGTGAAACCAAAACAGAAATTAACTAGTAGTGGAGTGACTACCAATATAGTTTATCACACCATTACCCCCGTTGAGCAGGTCAAAGATTTTAACATGTGTATATATTTATGACAGCAACCTTGATTAGGCTTGATCTCATGCATGCGTTATATATATATATGAACAACGTTGTACTCATGTTACTAATTAAATCGATTAAAGATGCGTTGTGATAAAGATATCATCCATCATAGACGTGGGAGAATTATAATTATATATATATAGTTGCCAGCCAAACAGATACTCCAAGATCCAAGATTCTCCAATTAATCCGACTTAGTGCCATCCATTTTCTAGTTCTAAAAATGCTTCAAAGTTCATACATTCCAGCTATAAAAACCCTTTGCTCCCTTCGCCACCTTCATCGGCAGTTTCAGCTTAATTTCTCACAACAAAAATCTCATTTTATCAATCACTTCAAATCATTTTCTTTTGGGAAATGGCTTCTAATGTTAAAGCATCAACTGCTCTTGTTCTTTCTCTTAACCTTCTTTTCTTTGCTTTCGTAAGCTCTCACAATGTCGAAAACCCCGTTTTTATCCATCCCGGAGATGTGTACCATAATGGCAGAATCACTCATGGTCATCCCGGTACATGCAATCCCCTAAATCTCGGTGTATGCGTTGGCCTGCTGGGTTTGGTGGATGTTGTCGTCGGAAACGCAGAACCATGTTGCAGCGTGATCGAAGGATTGGTCGATCTTGAAGCTGCAGTTTGCCTTTGCACTGCTGTCAGAGCCAATGTGTTGGGCATTCACATCCACCTTCCTATTTCATTGAGCCTCTTACTCAATAAATGTGGAAGAGAAGTAGCTACGGAATACATTTGCAGCCCTTAAATAGCCTTCTTCCCCACATTGTCTGCTTTAATTGTGTCTTGAAGTTTCCGTTTTTTATTTGTTCGATTTTTTATGTTTCCTTTCTGATTAAGTCTTTGAATTGTTGCTCATGAGTTGAGGAAGGCTTTTCAACCTTCCCTTTCATTTTTATTCCAAATAAAATGAAAATATTATTTGAACAAAAAATTCTATTTTATCATAATGAGTTTGAATGGGTGTTTTTAGGGGGGAAATTCTTAATTAATATTTTCAACATTATTTTTAGTGTTATATGACTACCATGTGGATTTTCTACTTCAAAGTGTCAAACCAGTGAATTTAGTAGAAGAATTTTAACGGCCGTGACTGTTGGACTTGAATTCCTAAATTCATAAAATACAGAGACTAGATTCCTCGAAATAAAAGTAGGAGACTAAGCCCCTAATGCACGAAGCATACAGATACTTAGAGCATATTTTAACTTTCCACTTCAACTAATCAATCCAACGCGAACCGTGGAAACCATACCAGTTAGTGTAAAAATATTGATCGCGTATTTTTATTTTTCAATTTTTTTCCTAAATACTCGGATATACACGTTTTTCTTGAAACTCTATTCTAATCTGCAATGTTATACATAGACTTTGATTTTGTGTAATTTGATTTGATTCAATTGTTATAAATCACTAACACCATTAGCAATGTAACACCATTGTATATGTATGTGTATATGTTGCATACACAAATATTTATATTTACGCGATGTAAAACAAAATAAATTGATATATTTATTTATTTATTTAAATATATATAGTTGAATTAAAATCAAAGTTTCAAGTATACATTTGAACCACGATTAAGTTCTCATGTGCATAATTTCACCAAATTAAAGTCGATGTATCGAAGTGCACGTTGAATCAAATTTCATGTACAATTTTGAGTTTTATCCCTTTATTTAGAGATCAGCTACATTAAATATGTATACTTATTTCAAGTGTTTTGCTGAGTTGATGCGTAACCTGGGTTCCTATTTAAGCAATCAATTAAAGAAAGAAAAGTGCATGTGTTGAGCCGAGGGAAAGAAAACATAAAAAATGGTAAATACACTTGTAGTCACCTAGGTAAGTTCCTCGTGTTTTTTCTTTTTCCACCCAACTATTAAAACTTAAAAAATATGGTCATTCAACTGCTAGACTTTTTCTTTATGGTCACCAGCCATTAAATGGCTAATGGGCAGATGATGTAGCGGATTATAAAATTTACATAAAAGAAACTTTAAACCTCAACCTTTATACACCGTGCCAAATTAGTTTTGATTCTAAAAATTTAACACTCAACATTTTCACATTGTGTAATTTGGTCTTCTTCTTCTTTTTCAATTTTTCAATTCTTTGCGACTCTTTCACCTAAAAACCTAAAAGAGGATATAGATCCATCAACTAAATTTGATCGGAAATATAAAAAAAACACTCGAAAATCCAAGATGATAATTTTCATCTTTTCTTTCTCTCAAAATTAGCCCTCAATGTCACAAATTAAAGTAAAATTGCAAGAGAGAGTGGGAGAGAGAGACCTAATTACACGATGTTTAAATGTTGAAGGTTAAGATTTTTGGGGTAAAGACTATATTGACACGATGTAGAAATGTTCAGGGTTAAAGTTGCTGTTATGCCAACTGTAAAAGATGTCAAGTTATCTTTTCGTTAGTAGTTTAACAGCTGGTGACCAAAAAAGAAAATGTCGAATAGTCGGGTGATCATTTTGTAACTTTTCGTAGTCGGGCGACAATGATAACTCTCACATTTTGAGTTATTTTAGTATAGTTTTTTTTTTATAGAATTTTAGGAGGTAAATTGAGCATTTAGGTTAAATCTTAGTACATTTTATAGTTTTTTAGATTAGTTATATTTTATTTGAGTTTTATCATTTTCAGAGTTAGTTTGGATTCGTGTGCTATCTTCCTCCCTATATTGTAGGTTTCGGATGAAGAATGGAGGGCTAGGGTAAAATATAGTGAAGAGAAATCATCTGCTCCACCAAACTTGATTCAGTGTGGCGGAGCACGATCTTCAATTAACAATTTCAGATAGCAAGCAGCCCACTCCACTGCGAATTCTACGTCTAGTGGAGCCAAGCGATTAATACCCTAAAAATAGAGGGTGACGTGATTAAGCGGAAAAGGAGAGGAAAATGAGTGAAAACAAAGAACTTGGAGGCTAAGGAGCAATTCTTTGACACCAAAGGGAACCTCAACCTTGCAAAAGACGAGAAGAAAAGGAGATCTGGAGCGCTTGGCTTTAGTTAGACGATTATTCTTATCTCTAGATTATTTTCTTTTTACATTTTTTTTCAATGCAAGTTTGTTTTGAGTTTCTTCTTGTGATGTTTTCTCTAGGCAACAAGAAATAAAATCTATTTTCTTGGAATGATGATGAATCATACTTTTTAGCTAATTAAATATTTTCTCTTCAATTGTCTCAATCTCTGTTAATTATTTATTCAGCTTTATGCTTATTTAATCTGTTTGTCTGGCCACCAAGTTGTATTAATTTGGTGATCTCGATTTGTCGCAGAAGAGAAAAATTAAGGTTTAGATCTAGACTAAATAGATTAGGGTTAACTTTAGTAGCGCTGACGAATGAGTTAATTTACAGCTAGGATCGGAATATACCCGATGCGCAAATCAACCCAATAAGTTTTTCCGTAGTGCCATTGCTCGATTTGCCTAGCATAGGAATAGAGCTGGAGGGCGAAGGGGATTAACTTAGCTAGATATTGGGAGGGTCTAGTTACTGCCACCGAATCATAGGTTAATTATAATTATATAGACTGAACAATTGAATGAGAGATAATTGATTAACTGAATTAGATAAATTAGAGTTCCAAGATCCTTCAAAATTGATTGAGAAACTTAGTAATTTTCATTTTTCTTGTAGTTTAATAAAATCTCTTTAATTCCTTTGGTTTAACTTTAGTAGTAATTAGAATTTCTTTTCTTGATCCAGATTAGATAAAATTGGATAATGGGTGTTTAGCAGCTTAGAATTTGGTCCTCATAAGAACGGTATCATCTTACCACTCTATTACTTGATCAGTACGTGCACTTACGTAACAAATTTTCTCTCGTGAAACCAAAACAGAAATTAACTAGTAGTGGAGTGACTACCAATATAGTTTATCACACCATTACCCCCGTTGAGCAGGTCAAAGATTTTAACATGTATATATATTTATGACAGCAACCTTGATTAGGCTTGATCTCATGCATGTGTTATATATATATATGAACAACGTTGTACTCATGTTACTAATTAAATCGATTAAAGATGCGTTGTGATAAAGATATCATCCATCATAGACGTGGGAGAATTATAATTATATATATATAGTTGCCAGCCAAGCTGATACTCCAAGATCCAAGATTCTCCAATTAATCCGACTTAGTGCCTTCCATTTTCTAGTTCTAAAAATGCTTCAAAGTTCATACATTCCAGCTATAAAAACCCTTTGCTCCCTTCGCCACCTTCATCGGCAGTTTCAGCTTAATTTCTCACAACAAAAATCTCATTTTATCAATCACTTCAAATCATTTTCTTTTGGGAAATGGCTTCTAATGTTAAAGCATCAACTGCTCTTGTTCTTTCTCTTAACCTTCTTTTCTTTGCTTTCGTAAGCTCTCACAATGTCGAAAACCCCGTTTTTATCCATCCCGGAGATGTGTACCATAATGGCAGAATCACTCATGGTCATCCCGGTACATGCAATCCCCTAAATCTCGGTGTATGCGTTGGCCTGCTGGGTTTGGTGGATGTTGTCGTCGGAAACGCAGAACCATGTTGCAGCGTGATCGAAGGATTGGTCGATCTTGAAGCTGCAGTTTGCCTTTGCACTGCTGTCAGAGCCAATGTGTTGGGCATTCACATCCACCTTCCTATTTCATTGAGCCTCTTACTCAATAAATGTGGAAGAGAAGTAGCTACGGAATACATTTGCAGCCCTTAAATAGCCTTCTTCCCCACATTGTCTGCTTTAATTGTGTCTTGAAGTTTCCGTTTTTTATTTGTTCGATTTTTTATGTTTCCTTTCTGATTAAGTCTTTGAATTGTTGCTCATGAGTTGAGGAAGGCTTTTCAACCTTCCCTTTCATTTTTATTCCAAATAAAATGAAAATATTATTTGAACAAAAAATTCTATTTTATCATAATGAGTTTGAATGGGTGTTTTTAGGGGGGAAATTCTTAATTAATATTTTCAACATTATTTTTAGTGTTATATGACTACCATGTGGATTTTCTACTTCAAAGTGTCAAACCAGTGAATTTAGTAGAAGAATTTTAACGGCCGTGACTGTTGGACTTGAATTCCTAAATTCATAAAATACAGAGACTAGATTCCTCGAAATAAAAGTAGGAGACTAAGCCCCTAATGCACGAAGCATACAGATACTTAGAGCATATTTTAACTTTCCACTTCAACTAATCAATCCAACGCGAACCGTGGAAACCATACCAGTTAGTGTAAAAATATTGATCGCGTATTTTTATTTTTCAATTTTTTTCCTAAATACTCGGATATACACGTTTTTCTTGAAACTCTATTCTAATCTGCAATGTTATACATAGACTTTGATTTTGTGTAATTTGATTTGATTCAATTGTTATAAATCACTAACACCATTAGCAATGTAACACCATTGTATATGTATGTGTATATGTTGCATACACAAATATTTATATTTACGCGATGTAAAACAAAATAAATTGATATATTTATTTATTTATTTAAATATATATAGTTGAATTAAAATCAAAGTTTCAAGTATACATTTGAACCACGATTAAGTTCTCATGTGCATAATTTCACCAAATTAAAGTCGATGTATCGAAGTGCACGTTGAATCAAATTTCATGTACAATTTTGAGTTTTATCCCTTTATTTAGAGATCAGCTACATTAAATATGTATACTTATTTCAAGTGTTTTGCTGAGTTGATGCGTAACCTGGGTTCCTATTTAAGCAATCAATTAAAGAAAGAAAAGTGCATGTGTTGAGCCGAGGGAAAGAAAACATAAAAAATGGTAAATACACTTGTAGTCACCTAGGTAAGTTCCTCGTGTTTTTTCTTTTTCCACCCAACTATTAAAACTTAAAAAATATGGTCATTCAACTGCTAGACTTTTTCTTTATGGTCACCAGCCATTAAATGGCTAATGGGCAGATGATGTAGCGGATTATAAAATTTACATAAAAGAAACTTTAAACCTCAACCTTTATACACCGTGCCAAATTAGTTTTGATTCTAAAAATTTAACACTCAACATTTTCACATTGTGTAATTTGGTCTTCTTCTTCTTTTTCAATTTTTCAATTCTTTGCGACTCTTTCACCTAAAAACCTAAAAGAGGATATAGATCCATCAACTAAATTTGATCGGAAATATAAAAAAAACACTCGAAAATCCAAGATGATAATTTTCATCTTTTCTTTCTCTCAAAATTAGCCCTCAATGTCACAAATTAAAGTAAAATTGCAAGAGAGAGTGGGAGAGAGAGACCTAATTACACGATGTTTAAATGTTGAAGGTTAAGATTTTTGGGGTAAAGACTATATTGACACGATGTAGAAATGTTCAGGGTTAAAGTTGCTGTTATGCCAACTGTAAAAGATGTCAAGTTATCTTTTCGTTAGTAGTTTAACAGCTGGTGACCAAAAAAGAAAATGTCGAATAGTCGGGTGATCATTTTGTAACTTTTCGTAGTCGGGCGACAATGATAACTCTCACATTTTGAGTTATTTTAGTATAGTTTTTTTTTATAGAATTTTAGGAGGTAAATTGAGCATTTAGGTTAAATCTTAGTACATTTTATAGTTTTTTAGATTAGTTATATTTTATTTGAGTTTTATCATTTTCAGAGTTAGTTTGGATTCGTGTGCTATCTTCCTCCCTATATTGTAGGTTTCGGATGAAGAATGGAGGGCTAGGGTAAAATATAGTGAAGAGAAATCATCTGCTCCACCAAACTTGATTCAGTGTGGCGGAGCACGATCTTCAATTAACAATTTCAGATAGCAAGCAGCCCACTCCACTGCGAATTCTACGTCTAGTGGAGCCAAGCGATTAATACCCTAAAAATAGAGGGTGACGTGATTAAGCGGAAAAGGAGAGGAAAATGAGTGAAAACAAAGAACTTGGAGGCTAAGGAGCAATTCTTTGACACCAAAGGGAACCTCAACCTTGCAAAAGACGAGAAGAAAAGGAGATCTGGAGCGCTTGGCTTTAGTTAGACGATTATTCTTATCTCTAGATTATTTTCTTTTTACATTTTTTTTCAATGCAAGTTTGTTTTGAGTTTCTTCTTGTGATGTTTTCTCTAGGCAACAAGAAATAAAATCTATTTTCTTGGAATGATGATGAATCATACTTTTTAGCTAATTAAATATTTTCTCTTCAATTGTCTCAATCTCTGTTAATTATTTATTCAGCTTTATGCTTATTTAATCTGTTTGTCTGGCCACCAAGTTGTATTAATTTGGTGATCTCGATTTGTCGCAGAAGAGAAAAATTAAGGTTTAGATCTAGACTAAATAGATTAGGGTTAACTTTAGTAGCGCTGACGAATGAGTTAATTTACAGCTAGGATCGGAATATACCCGATGCGCAAATCAACCCAATAAGTTTTTCCGTAGTGCCATTGCTCGATTTGCCTAGCATAGGAATAGAGCTGGAGGGCGAAGGGGATTAACTTAGCTAGATATTGGGAGGGTCTAGTTACTGCCACCGAATCATAGGTTAATTATAATTATATAGACTGAACAATTGAATGAGAGATAATTGATTAACTGAATTAGATAAATTAGAGTTCCAAGATCCTTCAAAATTGATTGAGAAACTTAGTAATTTTCATTTTTCTTGTAGTTTAATAAAATCTCTTTAATTCCTTTGGTTTAACTTTAGTAGTAATTAGAATTTCTTTTCTTGATCCAGATTAGATAAAATTGGATAATGGGTGTTTAGCAGCTTAGAATTTGGTCCTCATAAGAACGGTATCATCTTACCACTCTATTACTTGATCAGTACGTGCACTTACGTAACAAATTTTCTCTCGTGAAACCAAAACAGAAATTAACTAGTAGTGGAGTGACTACCAATATAGTTTATCACACCATTACCCCCGTTGAGCAGGTCAAAGATTTTAACATGTATATATATTTATGACAGCAACCTTGATTAGGCTTGATCTCATGCATGTGTTATATATATATATGAACAACGTTGTACTCATGTTACTAATTAAATCGATTAAAGATGCGTTGTGATAAAGATATCATCCATCATAGACGTGGGAGAATTATAATTATATATATATAGTTGCCAGCCAAGCTGATACTCCAAGATCCAAGATTCTCCAATTAATCCGACTTAGTGCCTTCCATTTTCTAGTTCTAAAAATGCTTCAAAGTTCATACATTCCAGCTATAAAAACCCTTTGCTCCCTTCGCCACCTTCATCGGCAGTTTCAGCTTAATTTCTCACAACAAAAATCTCATTTTATCAATCACTTCAAATCATTTTCTTTTGGGAAATGGCTTCTAATGTTAAAGCATCAACTGCTCTTGTTCTTTCTCTTAACCTTCTTTTCTTTGCTTTCGTAAGCTCTCACAATGTCGAAAACCCCGTTTTTATCCATCCCGGAGATGTGTACCATAATGGCAGAATCACTCATGGTCATCCCGGTACATGCAATCCCCTAAATCTCGGTGTATGCGTTGGCCTGCTGGGTTTGGTGGATGTTGTCGTCGGAAACGCAGAACCATGTTGCAGCGTGATCGAAGGATTGGTCGATCTTGAAGCTGCAGTTTGCCTTTGCACTGCTGTCAGAGCCAATGTGTTGGGCATTCACATCCACCTTCCTATTTCATTGAGCCTCTTACTCAATAAATGTGGAAGAGAAGTAGCTACGGAATACATTTGCAGCCCTTAAATAGCCTTCTTCCCCACATTGTCTGCTTTAATTGTGTCTTGAAGTTTCCGTTTTTTATTTGTTCGATTTTTTATGTTTCCTTTCTGATTAAGTCTTTGAATTGTTGCTCATGAGTTGAGGAAGGCTTTTCAACCTTCCCTTTCATTTTTATTCCAAATAAAATGAAAATATTATTTGAACAAAAAATTCTATTTTATCATAATGAGTTTGAATGGGTGTTTTTAGGGGGGAAATTCTTAATTAATATTTTCAACATTATTTTTAGTGTTATATGACTACCATGTGGATTTTCTACTTCAAAGTGTCAAACCAGTGAATTTAGTAGAAGAATTTTAACGGCCGTGACTGTTGGACTTGAATTCCTAAATTCATAAAATACAGAGACTAGATTCCTCGAAATAAAAGTAGGAGACTAAGCCCCTAATGCACGAAGCATACAGATACTTAGAGCATATTTTAACTTTCCAATTCAACTAATCAATCCAACGCGAACCGTGGAAACCATACCAGTTAGTGTAAAAATATTGATCGCGTATTTTTATTTTTCAATTTTTTTCCTAAATACTCGGATATACACGTTTTTCTTGAAACTCTATTCTAATCTGCAATGTTATACATAGACTTTGATTTTGTGTAATTTGATTTGATTCAATTGTTATAAATCACTAACACCATTAGCAATGTAACACCATTGTATATGTATGTGTATATGTTGCATACACAAATATTTATATTTACGCGATGTAAAACAAAATAAATTGATATATTTATTTATTTATTTAAATATATATAGTTGAATTAAAATCAAAGTTTCAAGTATACATTTGAACCACGATTAAGTTCTCATGTGCATAATTTCACCAAATTAAAGTCGATGTATCGAAGTGCACGTTGAATCAAATTTCATGTACAATTTTGAGTTTTATCCCTTTATTTAGAGATCAGCTACATTAAATATGTATACTTATTTCAAGTGTTTTGCTGAGTTGATGCGTAACCTGGGTTCCTATTTAAGCAATCAATTAAAGAAAGAAAAGTGCATGTGTTGAGCCGAGGGAAAGAAAACATAAAAAATGGTAAATACACTTGTAGTCACCTAGGTAAGTTCCTCGTGTTTTTTCTTTTTCCACCCAACTATTAAAACTTAAAAAATATGGTCATTCAACTGCTAGACTTTTTCTTTATGGTCACCAGCCATTAAATGGCTAATGGGCAGATGATGTAGCGGATTATAAAATTTACATAAAAGAAACTTTAAACCTCAACCTTTATACACCGTGCCAAATTAGTTTTGATTCTAAAAATTTAACACTCAACATTTTCACATTGTGTAATTTGGTCTTCTTCTTCTTTTTCAATTTTTCAATTCTTTGCGACTCTTTCACCTAAAAACCTAAAAGAGGATATAGATCCATCAACTAAATTTGATCGGAAATATAAAAAAAACACTCGAAAATCCAAGATGATAATTTTCATCTTTTCTTTCTCTCAAAATTAGCCCTCAATGTCACAAATTAAAGTAAAATTGCAAGAGAGAGTGGGAGAGAGAGACCTAATTACACGATGTTTAAATGTTGAAGGTTAAGATTTTTGGGATAAAGACTATATTGACACGATGTAGAAATGTTCAGGGTTAAAGTTGCTGTTATGCCAACTGTAAAAGATGTCAAGTTATCTTTTCGTTAGTAGTTTAACAGCTGGTGACCAAAAAAGAAAATGTCGAATAGTCGGGTGATCATTTTGTAACTTTTCGTAGTCGGGCGACCATGATAACTCTCACAATTTGAGTTATTTTAGTATAGTTTTTTTTATAGAATTTTAGGAGGTAAATTGAGCATTTAGGTTAAATCTTAGTACATTTTATAGTTTTTTAGATTAGTTATATTTTATTTGAGTTTTATCATTTTCAGAGTTAGTTTGGATTCGTGTGCTATCTTCCTCCCTATATTGTAGGTTTCGGATGAAGAATGGAGGGCTAGGGTAAAATATAGTGAAGAGAAATCATCTGCTCCACCAAACTTGATTCAGTGTGGCGGAGCACGATCTTCAATTAACAATTTCAGATAGCAAGCAGCCCACTCCACTGCGAATTCTACGTCTGGTGGAGCCAAGCGATTAATACCCTAAAAATAGAGGGTGACGTGATTAAGCGGAAAAGGAGAGGAAAATGAGTGAAAACAAAGAACTTGGAGGCTAAGGAGCAATTCTTTGACACCAAAGGGAACTTCAACCTTGCAAAAGACGAGAAGAAAAGGAGATCTGGAGCGCTTGGCTTTAGTTCGACGATTATTCTTATCTCTAGATTATTTTCTTTTTACATTTTTTTTCAATGCAAGTTTGTTTTGAGTTTCTTCTTGTGATGTTTTCTCTACGCAACAAGAAATAAAATCTATTTTCTTGGAATGATGATGAATCATACTTTTTAGCTAATTAAATATTTTCTCTTCAATTGTCTCAATCTCTGTTAATTATTTATTCAGCTTTATGCTTATTTAATCTGTTTGTCTGGCCACCAAGTTGTATTAATTTGGTGATCTCGATTTGTCGCAGAAGAGAAAAATTAAGGTTTAGATCTAGACTAAATAGATTAGGGTTAACTTTAGTAGCGCTGACGAATGAGTTAATTTACAGCTAGGATCGGAATATACCCGATGCGCAAATCAACCCAATAAGTTTTTCCGTAGTGCCATTGCTCGATTTGCCTAGCATAGGAATAGAGCTGGAGGGCGAAGGGGATTAACTTAGCTAGATACTGGGAGGGTCTAGTTACTGCCACCGAATCATAGGTTAATTATAATTATATAGACTGAACAATTGAATGAGAGATAATTGATTAACTGAATTAGATAAATTAGAGTTCCAAGATCCTTCAAAATTGATTGAGAAACTTAGTAATTTTCATTTTTCTTGTAGTTTAATAAAATCTCTTTAATTCCTTTGGTTTAACTTTAGTAGTAATTAGAATTTCTTTTCTTGATCCAGATTAGATAAAATTGGATAATGGGTGTTTAGCAGCTTAGAATTTGGTCCTCATAAGAACGGTATCATCTTACCACTCTATTACTTGATCAGTACGTGCACTTACGTAACAAATTTTCTCTCGTGAAACCAAAACAGAAATTAACTAGTAGTGGAGTGACTACCAATATAGTTTATCACACCATTACCCCCGTTGAGCAGGTCAAAGATTTTAACATGTATATATATTTATGACAGCAACCTTGATTAGGCTTGATCTCATGCATGTGTTATATATATATATGAACAACGTTGTACTCATGTTACTAATTAAATCGATTAAAGATGCGTTGTGATAAAGATATCATCCATCATAGACGTGGGAGAATTATAATTATATATATATAGTTGCCAGCCAACAGATACTCCAAGATCCAAGATTCTCCAATTAATCCGACTTAGTGCCTTCCATTTTCTAGTTCTAAAAATGCTTCAAAGTTCATACATTCCAGCTATAAAAACCCTTTGCTCCCTTCGCCACCTTCATCGGCAGTTTCAGCTTAATTTCTCACAACAAAAATCTCATTTTATCAATCACTTCAAATCATTTTCTTTTGGGAAATGGCTTCTAATGTTAAAGCATCAACTGCTCTTGTTCTTTCTCTTAACCTTCTTTTCTTTGCTTTCGTAAGCTCTCACAATGTCGAAAACCCCGTTTTTATCCATCCCGGAGATGTGTACCATAATGGCAGAATCACTCATGGTCATCCCGGTACATGCAATCCCCTAAATCTCGGTGTATGCGTTGGCCTGCTGGGTTTGGTGGATGTTGTCGTCGGAAACGCAGAACCATGTTGCAGCGTGATCGAAGGATTGGTCGATCTTGAAGCTGCAGTTTGCCTTTGCACTGCTGTCAGAGCCAATGTGTTGGGCATTCACATCCACCTTCCTATTTCATTGAGCCTCTTACTCAATAAATGTGGAAGAGAAGTAGCTACGGAATACATTTGCAGCCCTTAAATAGCCTTCTTCCCCACATTGTCTGCTTTAATTGTGTCTTGAAGTTTCCGTTTTTTATTTGTTCGATTTTTTATGTTTCCTTTCTGATTAAGTCTTTGAATTGTTGCTCATGAGTTGAGGAAGGCTTTTCAACCTTCCCTTTCATTTTTATTCCAAATAAAATGAAAATATTATTTGAACAAAAAATTCTATTTTATCATAATGAGTTTGAATGGGTGTTTTTAGGGGGGAAATTCTTAATTAATATTTTCAACATTATTTTTAGTGTTATATGACTACCATGTGGATTTTCTACTTCAAAGTGTCAAACCAGTGAATTTAGTAGAAGAATTTTAACGGCCGTGACTGTTGGACTTGAATTCCTAAATTCATAAAATACAGAGACTAGATTCCTCGAAATAAAAGTAGGAGACTAAGCCCCTAATGCACGAAGCATACAGATACTTAGAGCATATTTTAACTTTCCAATTCAACTAATCAATCCAACGCGAACCGTGGAAACCATACCAGTTAGTGTAAAAATATTGATCGCGTATTTTTATTTTTCAATTTTTTTCCTAAATACTCGGATATACACGTTTTTCTTGAAACTCTATTCTAATCTGCAATGTTATACATAGACTTTGATTTTGTGTAATTTGATTTGATTCAATTGTTATAAATCACTAACACCATTAGCAATGTAACACCATTGTATATGTATGTGTATATGTTGCATACACAAATATTTATATTTACGCGATGTAAAACAAAATAAATTGATATATTTATTTATTTATTTAAATATATATAGTTGAATTAAAATCAAAGTTTCAAGTATACATTTGAACCACGATTAAGTTCTCATGTGCATAATTTCACCAAATTAAAGTCGATGTATCGAAGTGCACGTTGAATCAAATTTCATGTACAATTTTGAGTTTTATCCCTTTATTTAGAGATCAGCTACATTAAATATGTATACTTATTTCAAGTGTTTTGCTGAGTTGATGCGTAACCTGGGTTCCTATTTAAGCAATCAATTAAAGAAAGAAAAGTGCATGTGTTGAGCCGAGGGAAAGAAAACATAAAAAATGGTAAATACACTTGTAGTCACCTAGGTAAGTTCCTCGTGTTTTTTCTTTTTCCACCCAACTATTAAAACTTAAAAAATATGGTCATTCAACTGCTAGACTTTTTCTTTATGGTCACCAGCCATTAAATGGCTAATGGGCAGATGATGTAGCGAATTATAAAATTTACATAAAAGAAACTTTAAACCTCAACCTTTATACACCGTGCCAAATTAGTTTTGATTCTAAAAATTTAACACTCAACATTTTCACATTGTGTAATTTGGTCTTCTTCTTCTTTTTCAATTTTTCAATTCTTTGCGACTCTTTCACCTAAAAACCTAAAAGAGGATATAGATCCATCAACTAAATTTGATCGGAAATATAAAAAAAACACTCGAAAATCCAAGATGATAATTTTCATCTTTTCTTTCTCTCAAAATTAGCCCTCAATGTCACAAATTAAAGTAAAATTGCAAGAGAGAGTGGGAGAGAGAGACCTAATTACACGATGTTTAAATGTTGAAGGTTAAGATTTTTGGGATAAAGACTATATTGACACGATGTAGAAATGTTTAGGGTTAAAGTTGCTGTTATGCCAACTGTAAAAGATGTCAAGTTATCTTTTCGTTAGTAGTTTAACAGCTGGTGACCAAAAAAGAAAATGTCGAATAGTCGGGTGATCATTTTGTAACTTTTCGTAGTCGGGCGACCATGATAACTCTCACATTTTGAGTTATTTTAGTATAGTTTTTTTTTTATAGAATTTTAGGAGGTAAATTGAGCATTTAGGTTAAATCTTAGTACATTTTATAGTTTTTTAGATTAGTTATATTTTATTTGAGTTTTATCATTTTCAGAGTTAGTTTGGATTCGTGTGCTATCTTCCTCCCTATATTGTAGGTTTCGGATGAAGAATGGAGGGCTAGGGTAAAATATAGTGAAGAGAAATCATCTGCTCCACCAAACTTGATTCAGTGTGGCGGAGCACGATCTTCAATTAACAATTTCAGATAGCAAGCAGCCCACTCCACTGCGAATTCTACGTCTGGTGGAGCCAAGCGATTAATACCCTAAAAATAGAGGGTGACGTGATTAAGCGGAAAAGGAGAGGAAAATGAGTGAAAACAAAGAACTTGGAGGCTAAGGAGCAATTCTTTGACACCAAAGGGAACTTCAACCTTGCAAAAGACGAGAAGAAAAGGAGATCTGGAGCGCTTGGCTTTAGTTCGACGATTATTCTTATCTCTAGATTATTTTCTTTTTACATTTTTTTTCAATGCAAGTTTGTTTTGAGTTTCTTCTTGTGATGTTTTCTCTAGGCAACAAGAAATAAAATCTATTTTCTTGGAATGATGATGAATCATACTTTTTAGCTAATTAAATATTTTCTCTTCAATTGTCTCAATCTCTGTTAATTATTTATTCAGCTTTATGCTTATTTAATCTGTTTGTCTGGCCACCAAGTTGTATTAATTTGGTGATCTCGATTTGTCGCAGAAGAGAAAAATTAAGGTTTAGATCTAGACTAAATAGATTAGGGTTAACTTTAGTAGCGCTGACGAATGAGTTAATTTACAGCTAGGATCGGAATATACCCGATGCGCAAATCAACCCAATAAGTTTTTCCGTAGTGCCATTGCTCGATTTGCCTAGCATAGGAATAGAGCTGGAGGGCGAAGGGGATTAACTTAGCTAGATACTGGGAGGGTCTAGTTACTGCCACCGAATCATAGGTTAATTATAATTATATAGACTGAACAATTGAATGAGAGATAATTGATTAACTGAATTAGATAAATTAGAGTTCCAAGATCCTTCAAAATTGATTGAGAAACTTAGTAATTTTCATTTTTCTTGTAGTTTAATAAAATCTCTTTAATTCCTTTGGTTTAACTTTAGTAGTAATTAGAATTTCTTTTCTTGATCCAGATTAGATAAAATTGGATAATGGGTGTTTAGCAGCTTAGAATTTGGTCCTCATAAGAACGGTATCATCTTACCACTCTATTACTTGATCAGTACGTGCACTTACGTAACAAATTTTCTCTCGTGAAACCAAAACAGAAATTAACTAGTAGTGGAGTGACTACCAATATAGTTTATCACACCATTACCCCCGTTGAGCAGGTCAAAGATTTTAACATGTATATATATTTATGACAGCAACCTTGATTAGGCTTGATCTCATGCATGTGTTATATATATATATGAACAACGTTGTACTCATGTTACTAATTAAATCGATTAAAGATGCGTTGTGATAAAGATATCATCCATCATAGACGTGGGAGAATTATAATTATATATATATAGTTGCCAGCCAAACAGATACACCAAGATCCAAGATTCTCCAATTAATCCGACTTAGTGCCTTCCATTTTCTAGTTCTAAAAATGCTTCAAAGTTCATACATTCCAGCTATAAAAACCCTTTGCTCCCTTCGCCACCTTCATCGGCAGTTTCAGCTTAATTTCTCACAACAAAAATCTCATTTTATCAATCACTTCAAATCATTTTCTTTTGGGAAATGGCTTCTAATGTTAAAGCATCAACTGCTCTTGTTCTTTCTCTTAACCTTCTTTTCTTTGCTTTCGTAAGCTCTCACAATGTCGAAAACCCCGTTTTTATCCATCCCGGAGATGTGTACCATAATGGCAGAATCACTCATGGTCATCCCGGTACATGCAATCCCCTAAATCTCGGTGTATGCGTTGGCCTGCTGGGTTTGGTGGATGCTGTCGTCGGAAACGCAGAACCATGTTGCAGCGTGATCGAAGGATTGGTCGATCTTGAAGCTGCTGTTTGCCTTTGCACTGCTGTCAGAGCCAATGTGTTGGGCATTCACATCCACCTTCCTATTTCATTGAGCCTCTTACTCAATAAATGTGGAAGAGAAGTAGCTACGGAATACATTTGCAGCCCTTAAATAGCCTTCTTCCCCACATTGTCTGCTTTAATTGTGTCTTGAAGTTTCCGTTTTTTATTTGTTCGATTTTTTATGTTTCCTTTCTGATTAAGTCTTTGAATTGTTGCTCATGAGTTGAGGAAGGCTTTTCAACCTTCCCTTTCATTTTTATTCCAAATAAAATGAAAATATTATTTGAACAAAAAATTCTATTTTATCATAATGAGTTTGAATGGGTGTTTTTAGGGGGGAAATTCTTAATTAATATTTTCAACATTATTTTTAGTGTTATATGACTACCATGTGGATTTTCTACTTCAAAGTGTCAAACCAGTGAATTTAGTAGAAGAATTTTAACAGCCGTGACTGTTGGACTTGAATTCCTAAATTCATAAAATACAGAGACTAGATTCCTCGAAATAAAAGTAGGAGACTAAGCCCCTAATGCACGAAGCATACAGATACTTAGAGCATATTTTAACTTTCCAATTCAACTAATCAATCCAACGCGAACCGTGGAAACCGTACCAGTTAGTGTAAAAATATTGATCGCGTATTTTTATTTTTCAATTTTTTTCCTAAATACTCGGATATACACGTTTTTCTTGAAACTCTATTCTAATCTGCAATGTTATACATAGACTTTGATTTTGTGTAATTTGATTTGATTCAATTGTTATAAATCACTAACACCATTAGCAATGTAACACCATTGTATATGTATGTGTATATGTTGCATACACAAATATTTATATTTACGCGATGTAAAACAAAATAAATTGATATATTTATTTATTTATTTAAATATATATAGTTGAATTAAAATCAAAGTTTCAAGTATACATTTGAACCACGATTAAGTTCTCATGTGCATAATTTCACCAAATTAAAGTCGATGTATCGAAGTGCACGTTGAATCAAATTTCATGTACAATTTTGAGTTTTATCCCTTTATTTAGAGATCAGCTACATTAAATATGTATACTTATTTCAAGTGTTTTGCTGAGTTGATGCGTAACCTGGGTTCCTATTTAAGCAATCAATTAAAGAAAGAAAAGTGCATGTGTTGAGCCGAGGGAAAGAAAACATAAAAAATGGTAAATACACTTGTAGTCACCTAGGTAAGTTCCTCGTGTTTTTTCTTTTTCCACCCAACTATTAAAACTTAAAAAATATGGTCATTCAACTGCTAGACTTTTTCTTTATGGTCACCAGCCATTAAATGGCTAATGGGCAGATGATGTAGCGGATTATAAAATTTACATAAAAGAAACTTTAAACCTCAACCTTTATACACCGTGCCAAATTAGTTTTGATTCTAAAAATTTAACACTCAACATTTTCACATTGTGTAATTTGGTCTTCTTCTTCTTTTTCAATTTTTCAATTCTTTGCGACTCTTTCACCTAAAAACCTAAAAGAGGATATAGATCCATCAACTAAATTTGATCGGAAATATAAAAAAAACACTCGAAAATCCAAGATGATAATTTTCATCTTTTCTTTCTCTCAAAATTAGCCCTCAATGTCACAAATTAAAGTAAAATTGCAAGAGAGAGTGGGAGAGAGAGACCTAATTACACGATGTTTAAATGTTGAAGGTTAAGATTTTTTGGATAAAGACTATATTGACACGATGTAGAAATGTTCAGGGTTAAAGTTGCTGTTATGCCAACTGTAAAAGATGTCAAGTTATCTTTTCGTTAGTAGTTTAACAGCTGGTGACCAAAAAAGAAAATGTCGAATAGTCGGGTGATCATTTTGTAACTTTTCGTAGTCGGGCGACCATGATAACTCTCACATTTTGAGTTATTTTAGTATAGTTTTTTTTTTATAGAATTTTAGGAGGTAAATTGAGCATTTAGGTTAAATCTTAGTACATTTTATAGTTTTTTAGATTAGTTATATTTTATTTGAGTTTTATCATTTTCAGAGTTAGTTTGGATTCGTGTGCTATCTTCCTCCCTATATTGTAGGTTTCGGATGAAGAATGGAGGGCTAGGGTAAAATATAGTGAAGAGAAATCATCTGCTCCACCAAACTTGATTCAGTGTGGCGGAGCACGATCTTCAATTAACAATTTCAGATAGCAAGCAGCCCACTCCACTGCGAATTCTACGTCTGGTGGAGCCAAGCGATTAATACCCTAAAAATAGAGGGTGACGTGATTAAGCGGAAAAGGAGAGGAAAATGAGTGAAAACAAAGAACTTGGAGGCTAAGGAGCAATTCTTTGACACCAAAGGGAACTTCAACCTTGCAAAAGACGAGAAGAAAAGGAGATCTGGAGCGCTTGGCTTTAGTTAGACGATTATTCTTATCTCTAGATTATTTTCTTTTTACATTTTTTTTCAATGCAAGTTTGTTTTGAGTTTCTTCTTGTGATGTTTTCTCTACGCAACAAGAAATAAAATCTATTTTCTTGGAATGATGATGAATCATACTTTTTAGCTAATTAAATATTTTCTCTTCAATTGTCTCAATCTCTGTTAATTATTTATTCAGCTTTATGCTTATTTAATCTGTTTGTCTGGCCACCAAGTTGTATTAATTTGGTGATCTCGATTTGTCGCAGAAGAGAAAAATTAAGGTTTAGATCTAGACTAAATAGATTAGGGTTAACTTTAGTAGCGCTGACCAATGAGTTAATTTACAGCTAGGATCGGAATATACCCGATGCGCAAATCAACCCAATAAGTTTTTCCGTAGTGCCATTGCTCGATTTGCCTAGCATAGGAATAGAGCTGGAGGGCGAAGGGGATTAACTTAGCTAGATACTAGGAGGGTCTAGTTACTGCCACCGAATCATAGGTTAATTATAATTATATAGACTGAACAATTGAATGAGAGATAATTGATTAACTGAATTAGATAAATTAGAGTTCCAAGATCCTTCAAAATTGATTGAGAAACTTAGTAATTTTCATTTTTCTTGTAGTTTAATAAAATCTCTTTAATTCCTTTGGTTTAACTTTAGTAGTAATTAGAATTTCTTTTCTTGATCCAGATTAGATAAAGTTGGATAATGGGTGTTTAGCAGCTTAGAATTTGGTCCTCATAAGAACGGTATCATCTTACCACTCTATTACTTGATCAGTACGTGCACTTACGTAACAAATTTTCTCTCGTGAAACCAAAACAGAAATTAACTAGTAGTGGAGTGACTACCAATATAGTTTATCACACCATTACCCCCGTTGAGCAGGTCAAAGATTTTAACATGTATATATATTTATGACAGCAACCTTGATTAGGCTTGATCTCATGCATGTGTTATATATATATATGAACAACGTTGTACTCATGTTACTAATTAAATCGATTAAAGATGCGTTGTGATAAAGATATCATCCATCATAGACGTGGGAGAATTATAATTATATATATATAGTTGCCAGCCAAACAGATACACCAAGATCCAAGATTCTCCAATTAATCCGACTTAGTGCCTTCCATTTTCTAGTTCTAAAAATGCTTCAAAGTTCATACATTCCAGCTATAAAAACCCTTTGCTCCCTTCGCCACCTTCATCGGCAGTTTCAGCTTAATTTCTCACAACAAAAATCTCATTTTATCAATCACTTCAAATCATTTTCTTTTGGGAAATGGCTTCTAATGTTAAAGCATCAACTGCTCTTGTTCTTTCTCTTAACCTTCTTTTCTTTGCTTTCGTAAGCTCTCACAATGTCGAAAACCCCGTTTTTATCCATCCCGGAGATGTGTACCATAATGGCAGAATCACTCATGGTCATCCCGGTACATGCAATCCCCTAAATCTCGGTGTATGCGTTGGCCTGCTGGGTTTGGTGGATGCTGTCGTCGGAAACGCAGAACCATGTTGCAGCGTGATCGAAGGATTGGTCGATCTTGAAGCTGCTGTTTGCCTTTGCACTGCTGTCAGAGCCAATGTGTTGGGCATTCACATCCACCTTCCTATTTCATTGAGCCTCTTACTCAATAAATGTGGAAGAGAAGTAGCTACAGAATACATTTGCAGCCCTTAAATAGCCTTCTTCCCCACATTGTCTGCTTTAATTGTGTCTTGAAGTTTCCGTTTTTTATTTGTTCGATTTTTTATGTTTCCTTTCTGATTAAGTCTTTGAATTGTTGCTCATGAGTTGAGGAAGGCTTTTCAACCTTCCCTTTCATTTTATTCCAAATAAAATGAAAATATTATTTGAACAAAAAATTCTATTTTATCATAATGAGTTTGAATGGGTGTTTTTAGGGGGAAATTCTTAATTAATATTTTCAACATTATTTTTAGTGTTATATGACTACCATGTGGATTTTCTACTTCAAAGTGTCAAACCAGTGAATTTAGTAGAAGAATTTTAACAGCCGTGACTGTTGGACTTGAATTCCTAAATTCATAAAATACAGAGACTAGATTCCTCGAAATAAAAGTAGGAGACTAAGCCCCTAATGCACGAAGCATACAGATACTTAGAGCATATTTTAACTTTCCAATTCAACTAATCAATCCAACGCGAACCGTGGAAACCGTACCAGTTAGTGTAAAAATATTGATCGCGTATTTTTATTTTTCAATTTTTTTCCTAAATACTCGGATATACACGTTTTTCTTGAAACTCTATTCTAATCTGCAATGTTATACATAGACTTTGATTTTGTGTAATTTGATTTGATTCAATTGTTATAAATCACTAACACCATTAGCAATGTAACACCATTGTATATGTATGTGTATATGTTGCATACACAAATATTTATATTTACGCGATGTAAAACAAAATAAATTGATATATTTATTTATTTATTTAAATATATATAGTTGAATTAAAATCAAAGTTTCAAGTATACATTTGAACCACGATTAAGTTCTCATGTGCATAATTTCACCAAATTAAAGTCGATGTATCGAAGTGCACGTTGAATCAAATTTCATGTACAATTTTGAGTTTTATCCCTTTATTTAGAGATCAGCTACATTAAATATGTATACTTATTTCAAGTGTTTTGCTGAGTTGATGCGTAACCTGGGTTCCTATTTAAGCAATCAATTAAAGAAAGAAAAGTGCATGTGTTGAGCCGAGGGAAAGAAAACATAAAAAATGGTAAATACACTTGTAGTCACCTAGGTAAGTTCCTCGTGTTTTTTCTTTTTCCACCCAACTATTAAAACTTAAAAAATATGGTCATTCAACTGCTAGACTTTTTCTTTATGGTCACCAGCCATTAAATGGCTAATGGGCAGATGATGTAGCGGATTATAAAATTTACATAAAAGAAACTTTAAACCTCAACCTTTATACACCGTGCCAAATTAGTTTTGATTCTAAAAATTTAACACTCAACATTTTCACATTGTGTAATTTGGTCTTCTTCTTCTTTTTCAATTTTTCAATTCTTTGCGACTCTTTCACCTAAAAACCTAAAAGAGGATATAGATCCATCAACTAAATTTGATCGGAAATATAAAAAAAACACTCGAAAATCCAAGATGATAATTTTCATCTTTTCTTTCTCTCAAAATTAGCCCTCAATGTCACAAATTAAAGTAAAATTGCAAGAGAGAGTGGGAGAGAGAGACCTAATTACACGATGTTTAAATGTTGAAGGTTAAGATTTTTGGGATAAAGACTATATTGACACGATGTAGAAATGTTTAGGGTTAAAGTTGCTGTTATGCCAACTGTAAAAGATGTCAAGTTATCTTTTCGTTAGTAGTTTAACAGCTGGTGACCAAAAAAGAAAATGTCGAATAGTCGGGTGATCATTTTGTAACTTTTCGTAGTCGGGCGACCATGATAACTCTCACATTTTGAGTTATTTTAGTATAGTTTTTTTTTTATAGAATTTTAGGAGGTAAATTGAGCATTTAGGTTAAATCTTAGTACATTTTATAGTTTTTTAGATTAGTTATATTTTATTTGAGTTTTATCATTTTCAGAGTTAGTTTGGATTTGTGTTCTATCTTCCTCCCTATATTGTAGGTTTCGGATGAAGAATGGAGGGCTAGGGTAAAATATAGTGAAGAGAAATCATCTGCTCCACCAAACTTGATTCAGTGTGGCGGAGCACGATCTTCAATTAACAATTTCAGATAGCAAGCAGCCCACTCCACTGCGAATTCTACGTCTGGTGGAGCCAAGCGATTAATACCCTAAAAATAGAGGGTGACGTGATTAAGCGGAAAAGGAGAGGAAAATGAGTGAAAACAAAGAACTTGGAGGCTAAGGAGCAATTCTTTGACACCAAAGGGAACTTCAACCTTGCAAAAGACGAGAAGAAAAGGAGATCTGGAGCGCTTGGCTTTAGTTCGACGATTATTCTTATCTCTAGATTATTTTCTTTTTACATTTTTTTTCAATGCAAGTTTGTTTTGAGTTTCTTCTTGTGATGTTTTCTCTACGCAACAAGAAATAAAATCTATTTTCTTGGAATGATGATGAATCATACTTTTTAGCTAATTAAATATTTTCTCTTCAATTGTCTCAATCTCTGTTAATTATTTATTCAGCTTTATGCTTATTTAATCTGTTTGTCTGGCCACCAAGTTGCATTAATTTGGTGATCTCGATTTGTCGCAGAAGAGAAAAATTAAGGTTTAGATCTAGACTAAATAGATTAGGGTTAACTTTAGTAGCGCTGACCAATAAGTTAATTTACAGCTAGGATCGGAATATACCCGATGCGCAAATCAACCCAATAAGTTTTTCCGTAGTGCCATTGCTCGATTTGCCTAGCATAGGAATAGAGCTGGAGGGCGAAGGGGATTAACTTAGCTAGATACTGGGAGGGTCTAGTTACTGCCACCGAATCATAGGTTAATTATAATTATATAGACTGAACAATTGAATGAGAGATAATTGATTAACTGAATTAGATAAATTAGAGTTCCAAGATCCTTCAAAATTGATTGAGAAACTTAGTAATTTTCATTTTTCTTGTAGTTTAATAAAATCTCTTTAATTCCTTTGGTTTAACTTTAGTAGTAATTAGAATTTCTTTTCTTGATCCAGATTAGATAAAATTGGATAATGGGTGTTTAGCAGCTTAGAATTTGGTCCTCATAAGAACGGTATCATCTTACCACTCTATTACTTGATCAGTACGTGCACTTACGTAACAAATTTTCTCTCGTGAAACCAAAACAGAAATTAACTAGTAGTGGAGTGACTACCAATATAGTTTATCACACCATTACCCCCGTTGAGCAGGTCAAAGATTTTAACATGTATATATATTTATGACAGCAACCTTGATTAGGCTTGATCTCATGCATGTGTTATATATATATATGAACAACGTTGTACTCATGTTACTAATTAAATCGATTAAAGATGCGTTGTGATAAAGATATCATCCATCATAGACGTGGGAGAATTATAATTATATATATATAGTTGCCAGCCAAACAGATACTCCAAGATCCAAGATTCTCCAATTAATCCGACTGAGTGCCTTCCATTTTCTAGTTCTAAAAATGCTTCAAAGTTCACACATTCCAGCTATGTTAACTCGTAACACAGACGCACTCAAAAATTTTATATCTAAGTGTGTTTGTATATATATATATATATAGATACAATGCAGGTGAAAAATCGTTAAATAACATTGAAATGTATAAAAATTCTTTTTAAAAACATTTATTGAAATGGTAAAAAGAAGTTTTGCTAATATTGGTGGCAGAAGTTCAAATCTTGACTTATGTAAATTTTTTAACAATTTTATTATAAATATAAAAGGAAAAGTTCCCTCAATATAATATAATTTATTTATACATGTAACAGTACTTAAGTAACCTCCCAGTCAAATTAGTGCCTGATTGACTCGTTAAACTAACATGGCCAAGGTTTAAAGAATAGTGTATTAGTTATGTTTTTTTTAAAAGTAATATCTTACTCAACTATTATATGTTTCATTCTAAATCCGTGCTATTATAGCCTTTATTTGACTGTTTTGAAAAGATCCAATTTGTGCCACTAACCTAAACAATTTTTATAACTTTATATTTCAATCTTTCATTTTTCTTTCATAATATCTTTATTGTATGTCATAATAAAATAAAAATTTATCATCTAGCATTTATACCATAAAGGGTCAAAGTTTCTTTTATAAGAATAAAAAAGTGTAACTTAGGCATTAGGATTTCAACTCTTTTTTTTTTTTTTTTGTTAGGTAAAACAAACAAACAAAATTAACTACATAATATTTCTCTGTGTGAGGCTATCACTTGAATAGGCTACAGAAGAAAGAGTTAGCGCCTCCCTTGAAATCTCTTCAAATGTCTTCAACCCTTGACTTGTTTCCAAAGCCATTTTGGCCAAGCAGTCAGCAGTTTTATTGCATTCTCTAAGAAGATGTTCAATGACCCAAGATCTTATGTTCACCAACAGGTTATGAATACGTCTAATGTGGGCAGAGTTCGAACTTGTCGTAGAAGAATCCTCAATGGCTTTGATGCCACCTCCACATTATCAGATTGAATTTTCACACCATCGTAGCTCATGTTTTGGATGAGGGTTAAACCATCGAGTATACCCCATAATGTAGCATCAAAGATTGAACACTTGCCCAAGTTTCTATTGTACCCCATAATCCACTCTCCATTTTCGTTCCTTATGGCTCCCCCCGTTGTAGCATTTTCAAAAGTAATCTGAACCGCCCCATCGATGCAAAGACTGATCCAACTAGCTGGTGCTTGGGATAGTTCCTTTTGCCTAGATATACTGATCCAACTAGCTGGTGCTTGGGATAGTTCCTTTTGCCTAGATATGTCTTCCTTGTTAAAAGAAAATAATTATTTTGTCGATATATATGAAATCCTAACTATCTCACCTGTATTCCATGAAACCCCCTGAACAAGAAAAAGATTTCAATTTTTCCAAATTCGTCAGGTCAGTAAGCCAAATAAACATGACCATGTTACCTCACTGTCAACTGATCTAGCAGGATTCTGTAAATTAGCTAACCACTGGATAAGGTCTCCTGCAAGTAAGCGCCCGCTTATTTCATTTGGAAGAGCTTGCATCCAGATTTCTTTAGCTCTGAGACGGTCTCTTACAACATGCAAAATATCTTCAGAATGATAACCACATATACCACAAGAGCTATCATACCCTATCCCTCTCTTAACAAGCTTCACTTAGTCAGTTATTTCTGATTTAAAACAAGCCATTAAAAGATTATGACTCTTTGGGGTCCCTGAAATTTCCATGGAAGATTCCACTGTGTATCCTTCGGTCTCCAATCTCTTTCCCAAATACACCAGTAAGCACTCTTTAGAGAGAAAATACCAGTTGAAGTCCTAGTCCAAAAAATATTGGCAGGGCCTACAAACGGGTGAGGTGGGGGAATACTCACAATATGTTTAACAATTCCTTCTAGCAGCCGTAGACTAAAAAGATCCAAATTCCAAGAACCCTCTACATTTACCATTTCACTAAGCATGTAATCTAAGTTTATATTACTATGGCCCGGAATATGATCAATCAAAGGGTCCATATCTGGAATCTACAGATCTCTCCAACATTTAATATTGTTACCATTACCAACTGACCAACACAAATTTTCTTGAATTAAAGTCAAACCTTTGAAATAGCTCTCCAAAGAGTGGAACAATTTCCCCTCGAAATCTTATCAGGTAAAGCCTCTTTCATACCTTATTTGGACTTAATAACTCGAACCCATAAAGCATCCTTTTTGAAGACTAAACTATGCCCTATCTTCATCATGATTGAGGTATTCTAGTCTCTCAGATGTCTAATGTCAAGTCCTCCATAAGATCGAGGTTGACAAACAGACTTCTAGTTAACCAACATCTTCTGATGGCCTTTAGATGATCCCCAAATGAACTGTCTAACAATGCGTTCAATCTTATCACACAAACCTTTAGGAATCATCATGGATTGCATGAAATAGTTAAGAACAGATAGCAGAATTGATTGCACCAAAGTAGCTATACCTTCTTAACATCCCATCTATTCAATTTACTATGAAACCTATCAACAACAAAGCACAAAGTATTTCTCAAAATCCTTTCGTGAAAGAGAGGTACACCCAGTTATGTCCCTAGATTATGAACCCTCTGAAATCCAAAGGTTTCACTCAATTGTAACGCAATGGCATTGACCACTCCTTTGGAGAAATAATCGTAAGTCTTCTGAGCATTGATCCAGTGTCCAGAATACCCACAGAACCTCTCTAAAATATCTTTATGTACCAAAATCTGTTGAGGATCTGCATGACCAAAAATAAAAAATTCATCTGTAAAGAAAATATGTGAAAGAGATGGGTCAGATCTCGATAATCTAACAAGCTGCCAGAGGCCACCCTCTATGGCATAGTGAAACTATGACCCAGCCATTCCATGTAAAAAAAATGAAAAGGTATGGGAAAAGCAGACATCCCTAACGAATACTCCTCGTGAGCTTGAGCTTTTGCGTTAGAGCTCTATTTCATAGCACATGCATGGTAGAATTCATAATAGCAGACATTATAACATTAATAAGCATACGAGGAATGCCTACAACCCAAAAAGAAGCCCCAATAAACACCCATTGAACTCTGTCATATGCTTTTGCCAAATCGATTTTGATTGTCATCCAATTTTTGTTCTTATGTTTACTCCTCATCGAATGTATGACTTCTTGGGCAATCAGGATATTATCCGCAATGTCATCCAATGATCTTAGGAAACACTATTTTAAAACGGTTAGAAATGACTTTCATTACCAATTTATACATCAGAGAACATAAACTAATCGAACTGAATTTTAAATACTTCTCGGGACTAGGGACTTAAGGAATGAGAACTAGCTGCGTGTTATTCAATTCAGGCTCAATACTCTTACCAGCAAATACCTCTTTCATCCATTCACCGATCCCTGAACCAATTAAGTCCCACTGCTTCTGGAAAAAAAGTGTTTGGAAACCATCACTTCCTAGAGCCTTCGACTCATGTCGTATTTAAAAGGGTTGCTTTGATCTCATCGTTTGACACTTCCTTTCCTAAAATTTGAGAATCACAATTATCCAAATTAGGGAAAGAGTTAGGAGGTAACTGTTGAAGTCAACTCCCATGCAGCAGCCAAGGTGGCCATGCAAAGGACGTGCTTCAAGCAGCAAACTGAAGTAGCAAACTGAAGCTATTTTGTTTCATTTAGTTTCTTTAATGAATGTTTTGTATTCTAGTTTGAATCACACTTAGTTGGTAGCTACATTTTGATGTAATTAGGTGCTGAATGACAGGTTTAGGTGACTTGTTTATGCACTCAAGCAAATTTAACAAGTTTCAATGTAAATTAGTGGTGTTAGGTATAAGTTTAGGTAGTAACTTGTTTATTTTGTAATTGTTAACTCATATATGTAGTGGTATTATGCCTCTTTGAAAATTAATGAAAATTTTAGCTTGTTTTCATTCAAATTTTTTTCTCTTTTTTCTGTTTTCCATTCGAAAGCTTCATTTTCTGTTTCTTTCTTCAATTGTTTCTTCTGCAAGCCTCGAGCCTTGCTGTATAAGCAAGCTGAAATCAACTTGCTATTACCTCTTAACACTAACAATTGGTATCTAGAGCTGCATTCTTAGTGGACCTATTGTATCAAACCAAGAAATCTGAATGGCTTCTTCAGGTTTTTCAACAGCAGCCCCACCAGTCTTCAATGGAGAAGGCTTCCACATATGGCTGGTAAATATGAAGACTTACCTACAGGCCTTTGATCTGTGGGAAGTTGTCAACCCAGATGCTGAGCCAGCACCACTGAGGGCCAATCCCATAGTAGCTCAGATCAGACAACATGCTGATGAGAGGACCAAAAGGCATAAAGCCATGTCCTGCATCCAGAACTGTGTGTCAGATGTCATCTTCACCAGAATTATGGCCTGTGAGACTCCAAAATAGGCCTGGGACAAGCTTAATGAGGAGTTTCAAGGCACAGAGGGGACAAGGCAACAAAAACTGTTGAATTTGAGAAGGGATTTTGAGAATCTGAGGATAAAGGAAGAAGAAACAGTGAAGCAGTATGCAGATAGAATAATGGCAGTGGTTAATAGCATAGGGCTCCTAGGTGAGCACTTTGATGAGGCAAGAATTGTGGAAAAAGTCCTCTCCACTTTACCTGAGAGATATGAGGCAAAGATATCCTCCCTAGATGACTCAAGAGACCTTACTAGCATCTCTTTGACTGAGCTGATTAACACTTTCTATGCTCAGGAACAAAGGAGAGCTAGCAGAGCTGAAGATCACCAGGAAGGTGCATTTCAAGCCAAGGCCAGAGAAGCCTCGAGCACCAATGCTCATAGAGGCAAAAGGCCCTGCAAAAATAGGCCTGAGCCTGATGCTGCAAGGAGCAATGACCAGCCCTGCAGATATTGCAAGAGGCTAGGACATCCTGAAGATAGATGCTGGTTCAGGCCAGATGCAGTATGCCAGCACTGCAAGAAGAAGGGCCATGTTGAAAAGGTTTGTAAAAACAAAACCAAGCCAAGACAGAGCCAATTTCAACAACCAAAGGTTGAAGCGAGTGGCTGAAGACAGTAGTGACCAAGAAGAGCAGGTCTTTGCTGTTTCTTGCTTAGCTGCTGAGAAGAAATGTTCAAAAGGCTGGTTATTAGACAGTGGCTGCACTAACCACATATCACCAGATGCCTCCTTGTTCAAAACCTTGGACAGAAGCTGCAAAACCAAGGTCAAGGTTGGAAATGGTTAGTTTATAAAGGCTGAAGGAAGAGGAGAGGTGCTGTTATGCACTTCTACAGGCAACAAAGTCATCTCGAATGTCCTGTTGGTGCCTGTGATTGACAGAAACCTTCTCAGCATAGCTCAATTGCTTGAGAAAGGCTATTCAGTTGTGTTCAAGGACAAATAGTGCCACATTGCTTATCCAAGTGGATCAAGCCTTATGACAGTCACAATGACTGACAAATGCTTTGAGGTTTATTGGCCGAATGACTCAAAGTCAGCATACACAGCCTCTGTTGATAATTCCAAGCTCTGGCATCAAAGGCTTGGACATGCCAATTTCAGATCAATGGCTCAAATGGCCAAAGAGGGTCTGGCTGAGAACTTCACCAACTCAGTGGAGCATGATGATGTGTGTGAAGTTTGCCAGATGGGAAAAGAGGCAAGATTGCCATTTCCTACAAATTCAGCATTGAGAGCCACTGAAAAATTGCAGCTGGTGCACTCTGATGTATGTGGCCCAATAAGAACTGAATCACTTAGCAAAAACAGGTATTTCATCCTCTTCATTGATGATTTTACTAGGTTTTGCTGGATTTTCTTCTTGAAACACAAGTCTGAGGTAGCTCAGGTGTTTGTAAAGTTTAAAATTGCTATTGAGACAGAAACAGGCTGCAAGCTGAAATTGATAAGGTCAGACAATGGCACTGAGTACACTTCAGCTCAGTTCCAAGCCATTTGTAGTGATGCTGGGATCAAACACCAGCTAACAAATGTGTACACACCTCAACAGAATGGGGTATCTGAAAGGAAGAACAGAAGCCTGATGGATATGGACAGATGCCTCTTGTTTGAGAAGAAACTGCCCAAGACCATGTGGGCTGAGGTAGTAAACACTGCTGTCTACCTCTAGAATAGGCTTCCTACCAAAGCTCTTGCTTCCAAGACACCTTTCGAGGCTTGGTTTGGATTCAAGCCTTCCTTGGCACATCTGAAGGTGTTTGGTTGCTTGTGATATGCACAAATACCAGCAGTAAAGAGGGACAAGCTTGCAAAAAGGGCTCAACCAGATATCCTAGTGGGCTATAGCTCAACCAAGAAGGGCTACAGGATCCTGGATCCCCTCACAAGCAAAATCCAGGTAAGTAGAGATGTCATTTTTGATGAAAAGGCTTGCTGGAATTGGGAAAAGAATGAGACAGAAGCTATTACAGAAGAACTGGTGCCTAATCAAGCTGAATTCGAGCAGCTTAGTCTTGAAATGGACATTGATGATGTACCTGTGAGAGGAACAAGGTCCCTAGATGAGATTTATGAGAGGACGCAGGTTGCTATAGTAGAACCTACCTGTTTTGAAGAGGCTGAAGCAGATGAAGGCTGGAAGCAAGCTATGGCTGATGAAATCAACATGATCGAGAAGAACCAAACATGGGAGTTGGTTGGAAAACCTGCTAACAGAAAGACCATTGGTGTAAAATGGGTCTATCGAGTAAAGCACAATGCAGATGGAAGCTTAAACAAGCTGAAAGCTAGACTAGTTGTGAAGGGCTTCAGTCAAAGATATGGTCTAGACTACATGGAAACATTTGCTCCAGTAGCCAGACTCGATACAATCAGGTTACTGGTTGCTCTTGCTGCTCAAAACCAGTGGGCAATTCACCAAATGGATATGAAGTCTGCATTTTTCAATGGATTCTTGGAAGAGGAGATATACATCGAGCAACCTCCAGGATTTACAATGCCTAGTAAAGAGCATTTGGTGTATAGGCTAAGAAAGGCCTTATATGGCCTAAAACAGGCTCCTAGAGCCTGGTATGCTCGAATTGATTCATACCTGGTCAGTTTGGGATTTGAAAGAAGTGTCAGTGAGCCAACTCTCTATGTTAAAAAGAATCGAGCAGAAACACAGCTCATTGTGTCACTCTATATTGATGATCTTCTAGTGACTGGAGGAGACAAATTCAGGTTGGCTGATTTTAAAACAAAAATGAAAGAGATGTTTGAAATGTCAGACCTGGGATTGATGACTTACTTCCTAGGAATGGAAGTTAATCAAGCAGATGAAGGAATCTTCTTGGGACAGAAATCATTTGCTTTGAAAGTTCTAGCCAAATTTTCAATGGAAAACTGCAAGGCAACCAGCACACCTATGGCTGTTGGCATGAAACTATCGAGTCAAGAAGATCATGAACCTGTCAATGAAACAGATTACAGAAGCCTTGTTGGCTGTTTGCTATATTTGACAGCAACGAGACCTGATGTTCTATTTGCAGTAAGCATGCTGTCAAGATTCATGCATTGTTGTAATCAGCAGCATTACAAAGCAGGGAAAAGGGTGCTAAGGTACATCAAAGGTACCTTGAACCATGGAATACATTTCAAAAAGGCTGAAGAGTTGAAATTGATTGGCTACACTGACAGCGATTGGGCTGGTTCAAAAGATGATATGAAGAGCACTTCTGGTTATGCTTTTACACTTGGCTCAGCTATGATTTGCTGGAGTTCAAGAAAACAAACAATGGTGGCTCAATTAACGGCAGAAGCAGAGTATGTGGCAGCTGCTAATGCTGTTAATCAAGCTATGTGGCTAAGAAAAATCCTCACATATTTGAATCTACAACAAAATGAAGCAACCAAGATTTATTGTGACAACAAGTCAGCTGTTGCAATTGCCAAAAATCCAGTCTTTCATGGCAGAACAAAAACACTTCAACATAAAGTTGCATGTGATAGAGAAATGGAACAAGCTCTAGAGATCGAGCTGATTCATTGCAGCTCTGAAAATCAAATTGCTGATATCTTTACAAAGTCTCTTGGTACATCGAGATTTCTAAGCCTAAGAAAGCAACTAGGAGTCTGCAGCATAGAATCTGAGGAGGAGTGTTGAAGTCAACTCCCATGCAGCAGCCAAGGTGGCCATGCAAAGGACGTGCTTCAAGCAGCAAACTGAAGCAGCAAACTGAAGCTATTTTGTTTCATTTAGTTTCTTTAATGAATGTTATGTATTCTAGTTTGAATCAAACTTAGTTGGTAGCTGCATTTTGATGTAATTAGGTGCTGAATGACAGGTTTAGGTGACTTGTTTATGCACTCAAGCAAATTAACAAGTTTCAATGTAAATTAGTGGTGTTAGGTATAAGTTTAGGTAGTAACTTGTTTATTTTGTAATTGTTAACTCATATATGTAATGGTATTATGCCTCTTTGAAAATTAATGAAAATTTAGCTTGTTTTCATTCAAATTTTTTCTCTCTTTTCTATTTTCCATTCGAAAGCTTCATTTTCTGTTTCTTTCTTCAATTGTTTCTTCTGCAAGCCTCGAGCCTTGCTGTATAAGCAAGCTGAAATCAACTTGCTGTTACCTCTTAACACCAACAGTAACATACTCATGGGTCTAAGTTGGTCACCATACAGCTTTTGAAAGAATTTAATAACTTCGAGTTGAAAGGCTTCATCATCATAGATCCAAGAACCATCTTCACTTTTCATAACTGCAATACAATTTATATTTCCTTCTTTGTAGGGTACGACAATGAAAAAACTTAGTGTCGCAGTCCCCCAAATTTAACCACTCACATCTGGATTTCTGTTTCCAAAAAACTTTCTCATGGTGGAGGACATTTTCCAACTTTTCGCGAGTTTCCATCTCTGAATGTAGGGGTGAACTAGAATTAGAAACCTCCAACTTCCTTTATAAACTTGAGAGTTTGTTCACCAAATATCTTTTGCGAGTGCCTAAATTACCATAAACTATTTGGTTCCACTACTTAAGTCCTACATAAGGATTAGACACAGGGCCAATAAATATCTCACATGTTAGTTCTGTTCCATAAACCCCACTGTACAACACCTCAACTCCATGGTAATTAAACCCACGAGCTCTTAACATGGAACCAAGTTCATCAACAAGAGACTCGGACTCTGTCTCTGTCTTTCCATAGCTCCCTTGACTGCATCAGAAAACGGTGTTGCATCCACAAATTTCCCATGTAAGCTTCCTCCCTGTGATACGAAACAAAAGATATCACTCTTGATTCTTGAACTATTAAGCTTCTTAAAATCCTTGCAGTATATTTGGAATACATAAAAATTCACACGTAGGAACTCATAATAATTGTAAAACATGGAAGACTTCCAGTTTAACCATTGAATATAAAATTGACCACTATTCTTACACAAAAAGCCCAAACTAATGAACAAAAATTGTAAAACAAGGAAGAATTCTAGTTTAACCATTCCTTCCTGCTGCAATTTAAGCTCCATTGAGGATTACAGAATTATTCAAAATTTTTAGTTTTATCAATCTGTACTTTTTATTTTAAGTTTCAATGCCACAAGCATGCACTTATCTCAGTTCATTTCCTTGATTAACTGTTAAAACTTATGCCTCAATTGGTTAATTAGTGTATTAACGTGAGTAAGAGCTTAATTTTTATGTATTAAAATAGTTTGTCATAACATAAGGAAAAATTAGTATGAATTAAAGTTGAAATTAAAAGGATAAATAAAACTCCAATGAAAAATAAGACCTCTTTGAAATAAGTAAAAAAAAATTCCTCTGCTTAAAACAAATCATGTAAGTGGCTAAAAATTATCAAATGAAATTAGTTTATTGCTAACTTATATACTAAGACATGTTGATAAAAATAATAATCCTACAAAAACTAGGATTAGTACCTTAGCAGCAACAGATTCCAAAAGCATGGCTATCGTCATTCTTGAAGGAAATGCATGAGGATTGATTATGAGATCAGGGCGCATTCCTGTAACTCCTGAGAATGGCATATCAATATCTGGCCACAACTGAGAGCAGACACCTTTCTGCCCATGTCTGCTGCTAAATTTATCACCAATGATAGGGTTTCTTGGATGTCGAAAACGAATATTAACCTGCCCAAAACAGATATGTTTAAAGGATACTGTTGCTGCTAAGGTATGATGTTTACGTCATCAATGACAGAAGGTTCTCAGAAGAAAAAAAAAAAAGCTTGCAAATGACCCTCTTGTACATCAAAATATTATAAAATGAAAATAATTAAAACTCCTAATGTTAGCAAAAGAAAAACTCAGAACAAAAGCATTAAGTAAATGGAGGTGTTATTATACAAGTATTGCTCTTTACTTATTCTAAATCATCAAGTTACCAGAAGTTATTAACTATTTGAAACACATTAGATAATATGATAAATACAGAAACTGATTTTAATGATCTATGGACTTGCGATCAGTATATCCTAGAAAAAAATGTAACAGATCTCTTGATAACACACAAGCTAACACAACAGCTATGCCAATTTCAACACTGAAAACCAGGAAAGCTGAATGACAGCAGTAGTATTAACTACAAATAACAAAATGGAGAAAGTTCTTTTATACACTCCAGCATATGTAGGATTCCTCAGCATAGATTATGAAAGAGCTTTTCTACAGCAAAAGCAAAAGACATTTGACTCCCAAAATTTTTTAATTTTTAGCTTACAAAGAAAGCTCTTTGAGCTTTTAGATGAGGCTATAAATCCAAATTTCTTCAAAAGGAGCTAATATCTAGTAACAAATAACTAATGATATTTTTTTTATACTCACTTTATCCTTCATTAATTCAGAAATTTAAGGCAAAAATTATACTGTTTAACATTAAAATTTTATTATTTGGTCCTGAGGATAATAAAAACTATTTAACCAAGCTTGTGGAGTTATGGTGTATGGATATGAAATAATAACCTTTATTTATTTCTTTAATCTAAAAGTTATGATTTAGTTAAATAGGTTGAGTGTACTAATTTTTTAATTTATTGTATTTAAGTTTGAGAAGCATCACATTAGTTTTAGCAAGGGCAGACATACCCTAGGCTTTTCTCGGATAATGAATGACTGAAAGATGCTGTGCAACTTACCTTCTGAAGATGCTGTTTATTTTTGGTATCAACCGCAACATAGTCAACAATAGCCATTTCTGAACCCTTGTGGTTGTAGACTCTCTTTGAATTTGTTACCTGATTAATGGTACTACAGTATGGTTCGTTTCCATGTATGACCTGAAAATTTCCACCAATGAGTTGGACACCAAAACAATAACAGGAGAGTTTGAATAATAAAAAAAGCAAAATACATGATAGAATCTAACCTGGCCAACATATGGAAGTCCATCGGAGTCGACAAAAGAAGATATTGCCTTATCTGAATGTTCTCTTTTAAAAATTCTCTGTCCTTGATTGCTCTTACCCTCACACAAATCAATAGTTTCCGTCTACCAAATAATCAACATTAGAATAACCAATAGTAAAAAGCCACATAACAAAGAAAACCAAGTGTAAGCATTAGCATGAAAGAATATAAGCGTAAAAGAGAGACAAACAAGAAAGAGAAAAATTGTAAAAATACGACGCACATTGTTCTTTAATATCTATAAGGTGTTGCGTATACCAGGACCAGGGAAACTGTGTACAACAGAAATAGTTTTGAAGCCAACGTTCAGCAACTTTTATTCTTATTTAAAGATCCAAACACTGGTTCTTAAATAATTAAATTAATAGTATCACATTGAGTGCGGAACAAAAATATTTTTGACCTTGACTGGCAATAAGGAGAAAAATAATCAGTCTCCTTGAGAACTGGTTCCATAAATAGGAATACTCCAAAACTATAAGACAAGAAGCAAAAGTAAATAAACCATGCAGGAAGATAAGGGCAAACCTGGTATATCTGTCCACGACACATCCCACGTTCCACAGCAGACTTATTCAAAATCATCGCATCTTCCATATCATATCTACATAATAAATACAGGTTAAATTCAGGAACCTTCAACAGGATAATGTTACTCCAGATACTTGACTAAAACGCATACCCTGTATATGCAAGCACTGCTACTATTGCATTAGTTCCTGAAGGATAATCATCCAAGCCATATTTTGTATATGTTTTTGTGCGCACAATTGGTGTTTGAGGAGTCTGAAAATAGCCCAGAAAGTTTGTAAACCAAAAGCAAATAACAAGATGACAGTCACCATTACCAGAATAGAGTAGGCAGAGTTCCCAGGCCCCAGTAATTGAAGACAAAGAAGATTAAAACAATTATCATCAAAAAAAAGGATTGTAATTAAACTGGTCATATTTTAAGTGCCTTAGAAAGTTTGTCGACTCTTTAAGAAAATCATTCCAGAGTGTAAAACGAGATACCCCTGTTGTAGATCAATTTGTTATTCTGAAGTATTTCCCTATGTTCAATTGGAGGGAGCATAAATACCACAAAGATTAGCTAGACAATCTGGACATTAAAATTGATATATCTCACTAAAAAAAAAGGGTTTAAATGGAATATATAGCCATGCAACCATGTGAAAATGTTCAATATGAGATTGACATCAATGCTAAGTCAAAAGCATAAGCTGAGGTGTTCTACCCTCCAATTAGACAAAGCATTTCAACCCTTATGAGATGAGGTCTAGGCCTCAAAGCATTCACTACTCTACAGAAAATTAAGTATTGAACTTTTACTATAAAAACTGTTCACTACTCTACAGAAAATTAAATATTAGATATATATTAAATTAATTGATTCCTCTAAAATATTATAAATTAGTAAAAGTTAAAGAAGAAAAGTAATAATTAAAATGTAAAGAATATAAGGTTAAAGTAATTATAAAAGAAATTCCATCAATAAAATTGATTGAATACATTAAGTAGATTCTAAAAATTTTGGAAGAATATCGGCAATGAGAAGAATATTAGCAGAAGTGAACCAGAAGTAGTATCACTTTCTAAAAGAAAATTTTAATCAATCAATTAACACGTAAGAGAAACAATTTCCAAAGGGTCATTTTTTAGATTTTATGTTATAATTGAAGACATTGTTTTATCAAATAGTAGTGAACGAATTGGTCAAATGACAACTGATATATTACCAATTCGTACCAGCCATATCAAATGCAAGTGCCCATAATTTTTTTTTCAACCCCAATCACACTGAAACCAGAATATAACCCCTAAACAATAATTTTCTCCTAATTTAATGCAAAGTAACTCACATGAGAAAATTACTCTAACATAACTAATATCAATAACTCTCAGCATCAAGAGCAGGAACAGTACCACATATATACAAATAAATAACAGAAGGTTAAAAGTAAGTCAGAACACCAAAGGAAAATTCTGTTGAAAAAACTAGAGATTAGCACACAATCATGTACGACTTCCCAAAAAGGAAAAAAGAAAGGAAGGAGGAGGACCTGAAGATGGTACAGCTTTTGATCCGCGCGTGAATGAAGTGCTTGCAAAGAAAAAGCCATTGTTTGTTTTGCCATCTACAAAGCCAAATGTAAATACAAAGCAAGACATTGAAATTTAAACATACAATACAATGTTATTTTCAGAACATGGTAGAACACCTGGCACTGGTACATGTTACGTGGACTTTGATTATGGTCTGACCAAGGTGTAAGATTAGCAACCACACTAAGCATTGCAGTTGGCATAAGTTCTTCATGAGTTGCAGGAAAAGTAGTACTTCTTCCTCCATTCCCACCATCTGGACATTTTATTTCCATGAAAACCTATAAAACAGAAGAATTAACTCCCGGCTGCTAACTTAATATTAGAACTAGTCCACATGATTGAGATCTGAAATTTGAAAATATAAATGAAAAGGATCTAAAAGACAGAGGAGAAAGCCATATTCACCTGTTCAAAGGGCCCAATATGTTCAATATCCTTCCCATCCGAAGAAGGGATAGAAATATTTCTGACTGGCCGAATAAATCTAGATGGAGAAGTGAACAGGTACAAACCAGGATATGTGCCACCCAAGCTTAGAGGAACATACCCCACTTCCAAGTCATCAGGAATCTGAAAAACACTATACAAATTTTAAAAATAATTTAATAAAAATGGAATCGTACAATTAGCAACTAGAACAGACCACTGAAGCAGCTGACACTTTCAATCTCCGCAAATGAGCAACAACTTTCTCAGCTTCACCAGAGGATAAAGAGCCAACAACACAACCATCTAGAAGAACAGGAAGAGATCGAGGAGGCCCAGCATGATCAACTTTTGGCCATGAAGTTGTCATTCCAACCCCAACTAGGACATCAAGAATAGACATTCTTATTTTAAAAAAATCTCTAATATTTCCTTGTGAGTTGTAGTACGATGTAATTCCTGGCATAAAAATTAAGCAAAGAAATTACATGTCAAATACATATGAATAAACACTTTTAGTAATTTGTGGGTAAGAGATAAAAGATGCATGAGCATGTACATGTACATGTAGTTTGTTCCTTCCTTTAAGGCAAGAAAAGAAAGGAAAAAATATTCATTATGAGATTAGAAGCCAACAACAACCAATATTGCTCATTACTTGTTTTAGTTGGAGGCTAGATTTTATTCAATTCAATTGCAGTTTCAAACCCCATGTTTTACTTGCTTTTCTTCACATTTCCTAACCATATTTTATAAATCAATCTTTTCTACTCTTTTTTTTTTTTAAAAGGGATAATCAGCAGGTTATGCATTTGGATACAATTTAAATATAGGCTATCTGAGCAAATGTGCAATCATCATACAACCATTTAGAAATAGCCAGCTCAAGCACCACCAAGTCCAACATTAAAACAGATTATATCAGTTTCAGACAGTTATAACAAATCAATTTCCCTTCATCCATAAACAGTAATATTGCTTCCGGAAGAAATAAGTAACAATCACAAAAATAGAGGCTAACATTGTCAAGAACAAGCTAAACATCTAATGACATCCATCCCTTCAAACTTGAGGCTCCTAAACAGTTGTTTCAAGAAAAATAAAATTACTTCAAAATTTAGCAGCAAAATATTCAAAGGACCAAAAAGAAAAGCAAATAAAGGTTGACTTACGGCAAGTACACGTCATGTGATTCAGTAACCCGCAAGGCTCTCCATCAGGAGTGTGCACTGGGCAAAGAAATCCCCAAGATCTATAAATCAAAAGAATTGAGGTGTTACAAAAAAAATAAATACAAGAGCCTCATGAATACAAAAGCCTAAAGTGAACAAAAACAAATAGCTGACTATGTTGGCAAACAGATGCATACTCAGGTAGCAACTTCCGAACACTGGTTGTTCGAAGTCCAGCGAATGATGCCCCACGATGAACAGACCGAAAAAACGAAATAAATCGTAGGTAGTTAAGCCTCTCTGCCTGAACCGTGAAACCAGCCCTCTAGTGAAACAAAAGAAAACTCATTAATGATTTTCCAACCTTTACAAGTGCACCCTATAAAGCTTTAAACATAAGATACATACAAGGCATAGATACTCAACGAAACTCTCACACATGTGAAGCGGCAAATTTAAACAGTAACCTCAAAAGGGCAGTTACTTCACTTATTAGTTAGAGATATAGATAACCACAAATGTGCATGAATACTCTCAAAATATGCTTCAAAATAGACTGCTAATCGGTTTCAACATTTATATCAGACTCATAAACAGACATTTCAATCTCTGCACAAGCACAAGCATCTTGTGGCAAAACCAATGGAAATCTTTCTTTCCTTTTCCTTTTAGCTTCAATTATCTAAAAAGATAAATCAGTAATGATAATTTCAAGTGATTTGGTGATTATTTTCCAAGGATTAAACAGCATACTTTCCATCCATGTGAGTTAAACTACAAGGTCATATATGGCATTGTGCACCCTAGAATCAGACCTTGAAAAGATCAATAAAACCAAGGCCTCTTTTTGAGTCCACCCATGTTTTCTTAGAAAAGACCAATAAAACCAAGGCCTCTTTTTGTTTCCACCCGTGTTTGCTTACAACTTCATTCTCCATCAAGTCGCATCTTCTTACAGTTAATATCATATGACTTCATCTCAGACATCCAAATCACCTTAAATAAGTCCCTCACATTGCCAATTTCCACTATCTCTACCTTTCACTGATAAATTAATTGGATATTATTTTATAACCAAAAGAATTTTTATTTGACATGTTAACTGCCTCCATTTTCTCCAGATCAGCTATATTCACAGATATAAAAGTCAATTCATTAAAAAGAGCTCAGCTCGCTAACCAGTATTACATTTTCATTCACTGGCAGCCTTCTTGTGCTACGATAGTATTTCAGCTATAGCGAGGGAACAAGGTGAATTTACCAGCAGCAACGAACATTATTAATCATCTTTCTACACACACCGAGGAAAAAACAAAGCTTCACTTCTATGGCTGATCGACTTTAAAAACATGGCCAATGGTAAAGAAAGTCACTACCCAGCCATCATCCCGCCAAAGCAAGGTCATTACATTTCACATGAATGAACAATAAGTCTTTCCTGAATTTTGGAACCAATTATGGTAAAATGAACAATAAGTCATTCCCGAATTCTGGAATCAATTCCAGTCATCAGGGTAATCGTGCTTCAGCACAATGGGAGCTCAAGCAAGAGTTGGACGAGCTTAATAAAAGGGTCAAAGAAAAGAAAACTTAACCTAACAATTCAATTTCATAGTTTAAGTTGACATTTTTGACATCCACACACATAATTGAATATTGGAAATAAATATATGAATGAAAGAGCTGACCTGCTGTAAATCTAAACCTGATTGTGTTATCAATCTTCCAGTTTTCAACAAATTCTCAATTGCTGTACCAATTTGCTTCGAAGAATTTTTGTCCATCACCTTCTTGACATCTTTTACTGCATCATTGCACAACCAATAAGAGCAATATCAGTCCACAAGTGGAAACAAGCAGCAGGATTTTCGCAAATTAAAAATCTAGAGTTAGTCATCTTAAGCAGCAAATTAGGACAAGATGCAGGCTAAAAGAAATTTGCTTATCATTTTCATGCATTGAAATCTAGCAAAATTTCTTACGTGACAGCAAGAATTAATTAAAAGAACAATAAATACAATACTTCATGGCAGTACTATGGGAAAAATAGGAAACGTAACATCACTAAGCATGAAAAGCCCAGCACTTTTGCATTTAATGTCTTTAGATCATTTTTAAGCATTTCAAAGAAAACAACACAAACAGGATGGAGATGCTTGTTATTTTTTCGCTACAAAAAAATATATTAGAGATTTGGAACACCAATTGTCCTTATAGAAGCAGGACAATAAAAAGTACCTATTCAACAATTGAAACTCAAGAGTACACTTGGAAGCCTGAGCAAAAAAGCTCAATGCATGAATGCGAGATATAAGATGTCATCCAAGGTCCCACTGGAGATCTTAAGTGTGGTAGGTCAGATCAGGTAAATGGTGGGATGTTCAGGATCAGGCATCATAGGGTTATCAGGTTTGGACAAGTCAATTCCAGTTTAGCTTAAATCAGGTTTATCCAAATTCTTCCAAATTGAACATTCAATGGAAACAATAGTATTGATCATAAAACAACTAACTACAGTAGAATTAAAGTATATGGTGGTTCAAAAGAAATGAATGAAACTAGTAATGGTAAAGCTTTCAGCCACCAACAGGAAGCAGAAGATGCAAAATATTAGAAACGCTATAAAACAGAACATGATGGTGCAGAAAGAGAAAGCAGGTTACAGAAAAGATAGGCTGGGCAAGGCATAACATACAGCTGCAGAAATCAAAATTTTGGCTGTTGTTATTAATCTTATCTTCAACAAGCTTTTTTCCTTTGCGCAACCAATCTTCCAGTTTCTCCTGAAAAAATAAATGATGGGTTGAAATCAATCTTTATGTGAAATTACATCAACGAAGCTAATTTAACATGGTACATGAACTGCTAGCTGTTCCATGCATTAGTGGATAAAATAAGAGAACAATGATAACAAATCCTGATTAAAAAATTTATTTCCAACGATCAAAGAACTACTGCAAGGTTTACTAAAAGAATAATGTATACTATATAAATGTAGCTTAAGGGATAGAAAACATAGGTGAAGATTATATTACCCATTAGCTTTTGATGTAATTCAATAATCAATTATGTCAGTTTAAATTTTATTTACAATAAATGTATTTAATTAATTGTCCTAATCCAGTTATGCCGGAATACAAACTTAGAAAAAGTTATAAATCTTGTCAATCAAATAACTAACCATAATTGAAAATTACATAGATTACTCATTGAAGGAATTCCCATCATATAAAAATAACTTTTAAATAGTATTATTTTAGTAAAATAATTAAAACAATAAATAATGCAATTCACATGCAAATCACATGAAATTAACTGCAAACTAATTACGAAAGGTCAACCGGTTGATGCATATCATTATACTTTTAGTAATAAATTACCCTGATATTCATGGATTCATTAAATATTTTAAATGAGTAAAAGAAAGGGAAAAAATCTTCAAATAGTTAAAAGTCTGTCTACCTTAAGGTAAATTGTAATTAGATGGCCAGGCAGTAAAATTTCCTGATTTTGCAAAGAATCTGAGTTATCAGGCACAGAAGTTTGATCTACAAGCGAGAAAAGTTTCTGCACCATAAAGCTGAAGAGAAGAAGTTAAACAGAAAACAAAAAGGTACAAAGAATGTGTTCATGAAACAACAGTACGTGACAAGTTTACTCTAAAATATTAAGTTGAAGCTAGGGTAAAGAGAACCTCTATAACTTACATAAGCAGATTAAACTTGTCATTGTTGTCATTCAAGTGAACAAATATGTGATTCCTCAGCACTGCATCAGCAACCTACGTATATAATAATAGAGAAAATAATAGGGCATTAAATGTCTCAGAATTCATTCTAAAAAGATCTCAAGGGAATCAACTTGCTTCTGTTATTTTTACACCATAAAAGGGGACATTTTACAGACAACAAACACAACTTACAGAAGAATAACTCTCAGTTTCCATCCCCTCCATCACAGGTTGGAAGTGTTCCCCTACATTTACAACAAAGGATATTACTATAGATGCTCAACATATGAAATAAAATGATAATTAGACAAGTATCATAGTAAGCACCAATATGCAGTAGACACTGGTCCTTAGTAAAAAGCGCCAAGTGCCGAACTTCATCAAGAATAATCTTGGCTCTTTCACCAACAAGTTGTGAGCCAACAGCCCCCTTTATGTCGCCATCTTTCTCATTATAGCAGCATGTCAATTTTGTATAAATTTCGTGATCATTAGTGTCAATCAGAGCCTACTAAGAACAATCAGAATTAGAACCAGAAATCAAAAGGATTTAAGAAATATATCAACGAACAGTAGGCATAGATCAAGCAGATAAAATTCAAGAGCTTAAGAAACTACAAGAAGCAGCAGCAAGGACAAATCTTGTTTTGCTGAAAGTGTGGCAAAGAAGCAGATCACATGAAACCTAATTTTATGTCACAAGGAAACCAATCGATGGCGTAGATTAAAAAAGATGGAGATATATGAAGGTGGAATACTGAGACCCTGTTTTCTTGGTGTTTTTGCTTTCCGACAGTTGTCCCTTGTTTTCCGTTTTTTTTCCTTTGGGGGGCTTTTCATGTTGTATTGAAAAATAAAGTAAATAGCAAAAGCATTAATCAAATAGAGCCCAGGAAGTATGCAATACATGGAAATCATACTTTGAGGCTTGCATAAGCATAAGCTGAAACACGGAGGACTTGAAAAGATTGGGACAATTGCAACAAGATTGTGATGTACAATAAAAATATTGGCTGTAAGAAAAATACTATCAAGAGAACAAACCATTCGAAGTTCATAAGTTCTCAACCAAACAAAACTTAGATAGAAGAAATTAACTGAATTGAGTGAAAGATGACACTCAAGCTACAGAAGGGGAAAAAATGTATACATTAAAAAAGTGCATTGCTTCTATTGACAAAACTAGAATACCTCAACATAATTGGGGAACAGCACAACTCTAACAAGTACAAAAAGGGTATTGGGAAATCCTTAGTATTCCAAACTAAGGGTCCATCTTAGTAGAAAACAACTATAAAATATAATTTTTTTTTCTTAAGGGGTTCTCCAGAAAATTAGTCATTTTCTGTTATTTGAATGGCTACAAGAAAATCAGCTTGTGGAGTTTCTTTGAAATAAAAAACACCAAACACTTTCTTCTTTCCTCTCAGTTCCCTTTCCTTTAGATTCCCTGTTTAACCTCTCTCTGAGCAGAACAACATCAAACTCCAAGTCCTGTTGGTCAAGCTAGTCATCTTCTTATTAACCAGTTTACTTTTCCATCATTAACATGCATCATGATCTTAACCCAAATTAAGCAAAATTCTTCACAATACATCAAACTCGCTTCAAATTCATGAAAACTCATAACAATAAAAACAGTAAAAGAACCAAATAGCAATTTTTGAGCAGAGAAAGGATAATCTTTTGTTCTTTGATTCAGTTGGAGGTGTCTTGTCAAGGGTGGTATGTGGATTTTAGTAGGTAAACTTCAGATAAGGAGGGCAACTTTCAACAGATCAGCTTGGACATTAAAGCTTAACAAGAGAGCTTGTGGAGGAAAGAGAGCTCTTGTTGGAGGGAAAAAGAATGTGGAGGACAAGCCAGTTAGCTTTGCCAGTAGCTATGAACAGAAACTTGCAGGTCAACCAAGTTGGAAATCAGAGTGAAGAAGGTGTTTAGTTGGCTGTTATGTGTTTCAAGGAAAGGAAGAAAGGAATGTGAAGGGGGAGATTGCGGACTTGGAGAAGGAAATCAGGTGCTAGGCTGATCGCCAGATGCTTTAGGAGTAACCAACAGTGTTGATCATCAGTATGCTTTGGTTTCTGCGGACCAATAGGCCATTGAGTTATTAGTTACAAGCTAGGGGATACCCCAAAGGGTTCCAAACTTTTTAATATCCAAACAGAAAACACAGAAGATGGATTCTAGAAGCCATTTCTGTGGCTACTAACAACCATTTAGAAACATCAATCAAACTATATAGGACAAACATGATTCTACCAGGTTCGAAGATGATTCCATACAGTTCCCAGTATATTATCACACATTCACAATAAGGTAAAACTGGTTTCCCAAAGTATCACATAAGAAAAGCTTGAAGATAAGTATATTGCGAGCAAGGGAATGTATGTAAAAGAACCGGTGGCTACACCTTAAGTACAATGCCAACAGGAAGCATGTATTCCTTCCCCTGTATCCTGCAAACATAAATTAAAACAAAATGTATAAGCCTGTTTTTTAATCAAACACCACAAGCATCATGTTTCTACTTCAGCTCAGAATTTCTTACCAGAATCCAAGTCTTGCACTCCCATTACGAAGATAATATAACTTAACTGTTACAGAAGACAGGTCATCTTTCACACACCTAGAATAACAATTATATGAGCATCCAAAACAATTTTGAGCAGCAGAGTAAGAAAGATCTAATAAGCTCTTTAGTGATCCAATGAGATGCTAGAATAATAACTTGAATGAAAAGAAGGTAATTATAAAGTTATATCTATAAAAAACAAGAACCTTATTACAACTGCTTTATCAGTATAACCCTCCCGACGTTCGCGAAATGAATTCCGTTCCAAGCTCATAGGCTGAAAATAAAATACTGCCTCAGTATGCAACATTTTATAATCAAATAAATGAAAGGAATGGGGGGGGGGGGTAATTAAGAAACAGTCATCTTACAATAGGTTTAGTATTCTATTCTAGACGTATGAATGATATTAATTTCATTAATCTGAAACAAAAAAGGTTAACTCGTCAACCAAAATTAAAGAGTTCTGGCTCACTCACATAATTCCGTTTCGGCAATATCAAAGCCCGGACAACTCTCTCAAGCCCATTCAGAATGAAATAGCTGCATTGCCATAAAAATTTTAAATGGCTTTTAAAATGTTATAAGGAAAACGAAAACTAGACAAAAAAGGGGAAACTGGATATAGAATGCACTATGCATAATTTAGTGTTAGAATCTCATACAGAAATGGTATCATTTCTGTGTAAGATTCATATAGTTCCACACCATACAAACAATTAGTGGTTTACTTATACTATAAGATTTTATGCTCCTAAATACAGGAAACATAGGCTTGAATGAGTCTAATAACGTAAAATATGTAAAACACTAGTGCAATTACAAAAGGGCAAAAAGAAAGCAAAAGGGCGAGCAATCTGAAATATATCATGTACAATTCCAAACAAATAAAATATGCACATGCTGATATTGCTAGAACTTCTAAGGATGTCAAACATAAATGGTGAGAGATCAATAATTACTCACCCACCCATTTCTCGTGCCTCTTCTTTGCAAGCAACCATTTTGTCGGGATTAGCACCTTGCAAGTAACAACGTTTTGACTGCATAAAATAAAATACACTCAACACATGAGTACCAAAGTAAAGCAGAATAAAATTACTATAATAGATAATCCAAGAAAAGAGCAAGGTTGGATTAAAAAATCATTAATTCACAGTGATGCTGTAAAATGTGAGATAATTCTACATTAACAGTGGGGGAAATGAAAGATAACACCTTGTTTGCAAACTGCCAATGCAAAAGTATCTCTATTTCACATGCAGGGGTCATGACCATGCTCCTGCTTTACTGTTACCCTTAATTAAGACAGAAGAAGGTGTAGGCAGGAATGAATCAACAACCAAGTCCCTTTTCTTCTTTCTGTATTTTTTCTTTTTCTAACGTTGCACATCAAATCATTGCACTAATAATTACAAGTCACGTGCATCAATTAATTAGCATCTATTCACCACCAGAGAATAAATACATCTTGCAACAAAAGCAAAGGAAGACATAATTGCAACATAAGGTTTGATGCAAGCATATTGAAAAGTTTTGGTTTTGAAAGCATTTTTTAAAACAATTTGGAAGATAAAATATTATCAGAACATAAACAAATAAGTAGTAGTTAACATGGCATAGGTAATAGGTTAAAGCAAGAACATAAAAGTGGAATTTGATGAATTTGACAAACTAGAAGAAGCTGACAACATTAACAGCAACTTAAATTAAAAGTTTCATGGCAACATGAAGACAGCACCAGTACTGTAGTCGGGCCTTTAGGTAGCTATGTCTTACATGGTAAAGCAGATAGAGGAAAAGTACACTTCCAGCTTTAGTAGAAATAGCTATAAACTCATAGCCTCTGGCCTTAGGACTTGGGTCAAATTTCCAAAAAAGAAAAAACTTATTAACAGATCTTCATTGTCTTATAAGAAACTGGATATGCTTTAATATTCTTGGAAAATTAAATGAAGTAAATACTAAATAAAGATGTAAACGAAGTAATAACACCACTTTTTACAATTAATCACTTAAATCTTACTAAAATAAGTCTATGGTTCCAAATAGTGATCAATACAAAGCAAAGTAAATGACCTCATTCTGAAAATTAAAGAAAATGAACAATTATAAGCAGCTAGAGCAATACGATACTCCCATAATCTAAAATTAATTTGCTCATAAACTAGTAAAACATGCTATGCAATTCACTTAGACAAATATTCTTGGTAAAACATAAAATTAAGTGAAGATGACAAAAAGAAAGAAAGAAACTAACCCTTAACATTATGGGAAATTCTCCAAAATTAACTTTTTCTCTTATAACAACTCCACCATTCCACTGAAAGCAAACATCCATATGCAAGCTCCCCGTATAAGAAATTTTTGCTTGTCTACACTGTTTAAAAGAATTGCAATAATTAATAAATAAAATAAGAAACCTATTATAATCGAAGACCAGGAAATTATGGTGTAAATTTTTACTTCAAATGGAAGCAATGCTCCAGCTGAAGTCTTCGAAGATCGATCCTTTTGTGGTGGAAATATCTCAGGATGATCCAGCCAGAGTAAAATACGAAGTCAAGAACAAACATCAACACACTTGCACTTAAGAAAAAAATTACAGTTATGTTTGCCTATCAAACTTGAAACACTAAGTCCAACATAATTGCACTATATAACTCCTCAATCACCCGTTTCACTCAAGTAAACAATAGAAAAAAACAACAATCAAACAGTGACTTATTCCTTGACCACGAAAATTAACTAATTTCCCAAAAAGAATGTAGCTTTATTCCATACATTCATATTCACCTTCTATTACTACGAAAACATTATTCAAAATTATTTTATTTCTTTGAGCTTTTGGACGCAAAAATCAAGTAACAGAATCAACAACCAGGAAGAAACTAAAACTTAGAAACAAGAAAAAATCCATTAAAATAAATTCCAACAAGAAAAAAAAGGATATTTCTAAGGGTTTTGGTGGAATTGGGATCGAATATTTGCACAGGCTTGACGCGTTTAAGCATAATTTCCAAGCCTTCATCGATCATGTAATCGAATGACTCGATATGGTGTTTGAATAGCTCCTTTAGTTCTTCCAGCTCTTTAACGCTCGGCGGCTGCCCCGGTCTCTTTCTCCTCTGCGTTTCCATCACTGTTCCTTCTCCTTGTTTTCTTTACTGTTAAAAATTGGGAGGAAAATGTATTGCGGATGGCGAGGGAAAACTGGAAAAGGGTTTAGGGTTTAGAACAGGAGAGGGTAAGTTACATTTTGGCTGAGACTTAAACTAGAAGTTCATATGGGCCACTCATTATTTTCTCCCATGCCCATAACACAAAGAACAATTGGGCTAAAATATTTTCATGAATCGAGTCGGATCATAAAACTTAAAAGATTTTGTATTAAATGTCCACGACATTTTGTAGTGGGAGGATTTGAGTAAAAGTATATATTTGAAAAATAGGTTTGCACAAAAAAATGCATGTTTTCTAAATATGTCAGGCCTTAGGTAAGTTTTTTTAGGTTGGGACCCTGCTTGAATTTTTTTTTTTTAAATGTTATTTTGTCACTTTTTTTTATTGTTTTGTTATTATTTTACTATTATATTGCTATTATTTTATTATTATTTAGATATTGTATAAATCTTATTTTATTATTAAATTTATTATTATTTTAGAGGTATTTGTTTGCTAAGTTATACTTATTTTAGTGTTATTTAAGTTTTTTTTAAATTTATTTCTACGAATGGGTCGGGCCAAGCTCGGTTTTTAGCATTTTTATTTAGTCCACGCTTGGGCAAAATTTTAGACCCATTTTTTGAGCCAAGCTAAACCCAAACCTAGAAAATAGATGTAATTTTTTTACTTGACCCAACTCGACATATAGACAACTCTAATTGTATATGGTTCCCACATGGTAGAATTTAAATCTTATAAGTCAACTAACGCCAAGGGAATTTTTTATTTTATTTTATAAAACTTACTCAATTTTAACATACATAAAATAAAGTGTACGCGAGCCATATCATCATACAACAAATCATTGGCGGTTCAGTTGAAGAACTTGGCACTAACGACAATGGTGGTGGAAGCGGTTCAAGATGTGCACGAGTCATCTCATCATGCGAGGGAGAAGAACTACTATGATTCCTGCAACTGAACCACCTCCGACATGGAGAGTAGAAAGGTTTGAGAGATTTTCGATTACTCCATCCAGTAAACTCATATTAGCACTCATCTAGAAATATAAAGGTGTTGGACATCCAGCTTTCATTCGGACTACTAAGGATTTGGTTAGGCTTCATAACTCTTATCTTATGGTTATTGTTAAAATGGGGGTTCATCAAAAACATGCTCGTTTAGTTATAGACAAGATTCATTTTTTATGCTTGGAAGGATACTACCACCATTGATTATTAAGGTGGTATTTGGATGTTGTTAAGATCAAACATGATTTATATCAATACACTCTGCGGCACATACACTTGTTACATTCTTCTATAAATCATGTTTTTTTTTCTTCCATTATTTATACTACCTCTAGGTTTAAAGAATGTAAATTACTATGGGAATACCTTAGTAATGTTGCTAGAACTCACCACTTGCCTTGGGTTATGATTGGTGATTTCAATGAGGTTTTATCCAAGGGTAGCAAGAAATGTAGGGCTCCTGATTCTAGCTACCATTTATGTTTCTTTAATGAATGCCTCAAAAAGTGTAACGTGATAGATATTGGTTTTAAAGGCATGAGGTTCACTTGGACTAACCTTTGAAACCGTAGCTATTTAATTCAAGAAAGATTTTATTATGTTTTTGCAAACTCGTATTAGATGACACTTTGCCCAAAAGCTTCACTCACAAGGGCGAAGCGAGAAAAAAAATTTGGAGTCGGAATTCAATTGTATATTTTTACGATAGTAAAAATGTAATTTTACAATTTTAATAGCCTATATCTTTATAACTTTTAAAGGAATAAATCAAATTTTTGTCATTTTTGGAGGCCAATGTGCAATTTTACCGTTACTAATTTAAAATTTTTATAAACTACAAACGGGCCTAAACGAAAAAAATCATTTTAGAGGGGGTCAGGGCCCCTGCCAACCCCCTGGATACGCCACTGTTTACTTACCTTCCTAAGACTAGGTTTGGTTATTGCCTAGTCTTGCTTAATTTATCTAACCCCATATATCATGCTTGTAATGAACCCTTTCATTTCTAAAAGATTTAGCTCTATCACCCTAGGTTCTTGTTGATTCTTGATCACTTTGTACAACTCCTAACCCACTGTTCACTCATATATCGAGGATTTCATTAAACATCTCCATAGTTGAAACCCAACAATTTCTCGTAAAGTGTTCCACAAAAAGAAATGTAGTCTTGTTAGATTGGGAGGCATTAAAAGAAAGTTGGTTTGCAACCCAAATCAGCTCCTTCAATCCCTCCAAAATTAGCTTACCAAGAGTATCTAAAAACACTCAAATAGGAGGGAGATCTTTGGGGCTCTTAAATTAGTAACTTAACTAGACCAACTGTAACAGCTTGATTTTCAGTGGTTAAAAAAATAGTGATTCGAGGTCACCAATTCCAATGAGTAAGCTCGTAAATTTTATTATTTAGTATTTACAAGTCAAATGTGGTTTTAGGAAGATTTTTAAATTAGTAATCTGTGTTTTATAAGGATTTATTAGGTTAAATGGTTTAGAGAATGAGGTATCGAGACCTCAATTTTATAAGCCGAGCCATAAATATTTTTATAAATATTTACGGAGTATCTTTAAGGTAGTATTAAAGTTTCGTTAGAAAATTTTAACATTTTGATAGTTAATTAATTAAAAAAACTAAATTGAAAAAGTGTAAAACTTGCTAAAGTGATTAAATAGCATAAATGGTAAATAAGAAAGGACTAAAAGGAAAAATATGCCAAGTGGAATGGCGGCATAAGTGTGAAAAAAATAATAAAATCGTGTGATATAAGGGCAAAATTGGAAATAAATGAAATTTAAATATTAAATTGAAAAATCTAAAAGTTTCTAGACCATTTATTCTCCAATTTTCTGTCCAAAAACACCATTGAAGAGCTCTCAAAGTTGGTTTTCATATTTTAGCTTCATGTGAGTTTAATTCTTGCCTTTTTCTTGCAATTTTTGTGTTTTTAAGACTTTTACAATTAGGTCCAACTAGCTATTTCATTAGTTTTTTATTTTATTGGAAATTTTGAAAGTTACTATTAATGAATACTGGATGTTTTTGATGAAATAACATTGATTTAGAGTTTTAGTTTTGTTGTATGATGATTTTAATAAGTGGTTTTGTTAGATATTGATTTTAGGACTAAATTGTGAAGAATTAAAGAATTAGGGTTTGATATTAAATTTCTATGTATCAAGGGCTGTAAGATAGCCTAGAATATTTAGATAAATTATCAATTGAGAAAAATTAGCTCATTTGATAGACTAATTAGAAAGGGGACTAAATTGCAAAAGTTATAAAAATTGGGGTAATTATATAATTTCAAAAATTGAGGGGTATTAATTGTGAAGTGAATTAGAACTGAAATATATGCTAATGAATAAATAATTTTATATTTTAGATCAAGAGCTCGTAGATACTTGCGAAAAGAGAAATTAGCAGAATAGTCCCTAAATTTTTACAAATCTTACAATTTAGCCCAGGTAAGTTCATATGGTTAAATTTTATTAATTATACTGAATTGGTGAATAATAGTATGTATTTTAGTATATTATTGAAAATGGAATATTATTAAATCATAAATTTGAAGTGAGTATTCGGTATAAGTGGAACGCGGGATTGAGTACATTCGTTGTGTGGAGAAAGACAGCAAAGGAAGAATTGACGATAAATTACCTAAGTAAATCTAGGTTTAGCATTTGTTGCGAACTTTTGTGTTTACTTTCTATTTAGCTCTTATGAGCTTTTGTTTAACTCATATGAGTTTCTGTTCAACCCTAATAGGTTTCCGTTTAGCTCTTTTAAGCTTCTATTTAACCATTATGGGTTTCCGTTTAGCTTTTATGAGCTTCCGTTTAACCCTTATGGGTTTCTGTTTAGCACTTATGCGCTTCTGTTCAGCCTTCGGGCTTCTAGAAACGATGTACTCATATCCGTAAGTTGTTTTCTGATTCGGTAAGATTTGGTAAGTGACATATGAAATTGATTTTGGAAGACTTATTGTTATTTTTGGTATTGATCTGAAATAAAAGTATTTATTGATTGAAGTTGTGATTGATAGGGAAACTGTATTGAATGAATTTATTTAAATTGATGTATTATAGTATATTCGGTAAGATTTATGTTTAAGCCATCGAACTTACTAAGTTTCATTAAACTTACTTGTGTTGTTTAATGTTCTTATAGATTTTCGTGAGGTCAGAAGGTCGGATCAACACATCAAGCCACACTATCCAACTTGTTCCTGTAGTCTTTGTTACGTACATTATAGTTTATATGGCATGTATAGGGTTGGAATGGTTTTGAGGAAAATTGGTTAGTGTAAATATTATGAATTATATTTTGTTTATATTTCCAATCAACTTATATATGTGTGTGTAGTTTTATCATGCTTGATATATGATTGAGTGTATTGAAGGTCTTGTTATGGCCTATGAGTATAAAATTTGAAGTGATTAGGTTGAAATCAAATATGAGTGAGAAATGTGACCTTAAAATGGCCTATTTTCGTCCACACGGGTAGAGACACGGGCATGTGTCTTAGCTGTGTGTGACACACGGCCTAGCACATAGGCGTGTGGTTTGGCCATGTGTCCCTTGCATCTTTAAAATTGAGAAACAAAATGCCCAGGTATTTTCACACAGTCTAGTGCACGGATGTGTGGCTTGGTCGTGTGACCTCTGCACCTTAATTTTACAAGTCAGTATGCTCACACGGCCTAGCACACAGGCATGTGGCTTAGCCGTTGACCCAAGTCAGAGAGTTACACGGGCATGGATACGAGCTGGGACACGGCCGTGTGCTCCACATCGAATGCCCACATGGCTTGGCCACACAGGCGTGTGTCCCCTGCACCTAAGGAAAATTTTGAAGTTTTGTGAAAAATTTCCTAAGTTTTTGGTTTAGTCCCAATTCATTTCTAATGTGTATTTTAGGCCTTGAGGGCTCATAAAAGGGACAATATGAGATATTATGATTAGTTTCCAATATGTATGTTAAATAATCTAGAATGTTCGTATATAATCTGAAAAGTCCAATAATGCTTTGTAACCCTATTCCGGCGGCGGATAAGGGTTAGGGGTGTTACACCAACGAGGGTAAGTCAGTACCTAATGTTTCCACACCACTATAATGGCTCATAGAAACCATAGTAGAATTTTGGGCCTTGATAATAGAAATAGGTACTTAGTTTTTTTATAAGAGAGATGTCAAATCCATCAAGCAACTGCATTTCCTTAAGGCCTTCATCTAAGGTAAAGAAATGGAGTGTTGCCACAACTTTGTCAACATAGTGGTTTGGCATTTACCCCAAAAAGATAAGTAGAGCTAATTATGCCAATCACTAATGTAAAGATCACCAAGGCTATTTAGCCATTCAACCTATACAAAAGCCCTTCTTCACCCATTTTTCTTTCAAAGATGTTAGAATTAGGTTAGGGTGAAGGTATGCAATATGGTCCTTAAGACTTGTAATTATTGGAAACTCTTAGATGTAAAGGCACTCATGGGTCAGGTTGGGTTCAGGTTGGACTTATGTATGATATTAGTGCATTTTATGTTTGCTTAAGCCTAATTCAACCTAAAATTTTGCTCAAGTTTGTCCATATTTCTATATGACTAATCCAAATTGATTTTAAGCTCATTCCATATATTTTTTAAAAATATATATTTATATTGATTTAATATTTAAAATTTTAGATATAAACAACTTAACATATTTTTAATGTTTACATGGTATTATATTATTATATATTTAATTTTATGTGATATAAATTACATCATATATATAACAAAAATAAAAATATATTACAAAAGTATAAAATGGGCCGAGCTAGGTCGATCTCAAGCATTGAATATTGAAGCTTAAACCTATCCCATATTTTAAATGGGCATTTTTGTGCCCAAGCACATTTTTCAAGCCTTATACTTTTGTCTAAACCTTTCCATATTTCGGTATAGCTTTCACGCTTAGGCATGTAGCTCGACTCTTGAACAAGTCTACTTGGATGAGTTTTGTTAAGCCTCGGTGAGGATTTTACCAAAAGAGGGTGAAATGGTAATTTTATAAAATGCTAAGGTGAGAGAAAGGATAGAAAGATCAAATGCAATTATTTATAGTAGTTCAACCCTAATTGCCTATCTTTATTCCCTTACCTCGCTTGTCGAGGATTTTTCCAATTCACTAACTTGAATTGATACCTTTGAAAGACAAGGTATAACATTTACAATCATTATCTTTTACTTAGGCTAAGATGGAAATATTCCCCTTAACTTTTAAAGCTAAACTAGGATCTTTCTAATTTTTATGGCTTAACTAGTAATCCTCTAACCCCTTAAAGTTTTCTACTAAAAAACTTTAAGTTCACAACTAATTAATACAAAGATAAAATTTGAACAAACAAATTATGAAGTTGTGATAGGTGAGTCTTTGTCGAGTTTAGCTCTCTCAAAGATGGAACTAATACAAATGCATAACAATGAAAGCTCTCACAAATATTTGTGCAATGAAAGCTTTAATAGGTGAGTCCTGATTTGTTGCTTGGATGTATTTTTCTTTTTTTTTAAAGTGTTCTTGAGGTGTATTTATACCAAAACACTCATTTTTTACAATTTAGAGTTGTAAGGGATGAAAAATAATTGTTGGAAATATAAAAACCATATTTTAAAGTAATATAGAAAAAGTGTTCGTTAGGCACGAGAATCAATCCCTTCATAAGGAGGATTGGTCCCTTCAAATTCTTATTTGGCTACTAACTTGCTATAGGTTTGATCCCATTCATTAGGTATCAATCTTACTATATTAGAATGTCCAAAATGAGTTTAAAATATGTTTAAAGGTATTTGGTGAACTTTTGATAACATATATATGAGTAAAATCAATTTAGGCAAGTGTTATTGAATTTGCTTTGGAGTTGGAAATATTTTCTAAGATATTGATTTTGTTTTCCAACATAAATGGCATAAGAATTAATATGAAAATTTTATCTTAAATATTGTTATATTAAAAAATTGATAAATCAAAGCTAATAAGCTTAACAGGCTCTTATTTAGCTAATTTCTAAAATCTAGTTTACAATGAATCTCATACAATTTAGGCCTACAAGTCTTTGTAAGACCTTCTATAAGATCATCTCTAAAGTCGTCGTTAGTGGAATCCAACATATACTTAGTAGATTAATCGCCTTGGCTCATGGAAGGTTTGCTCTTAGGAGACTGGTCATGAATAAAGCTATCATGTTGGAAAATATTGGTTTAGAAAAAGGATTAGTTGTACAATGAAAAATTAAAAATTTCAACAATCAAGCATTTATGTTATTTATAGCAATAAACCTTTACCAAATTAGTACATGTGTTTTGGGCATAGCGAACTTGGTCGCTTCCCATCTTTCCACTAACACATCTTCTCTACTATTCTTGAACATCGGTTTGCTTAAAGAGTGAGCTCTAAATTCACGAACCAACTTCGCACAATAAAAAATTATTAATTTTTATTGGAGAAAATTAATTCTCTCTATGAACTAGAAACCTAGGTTTAGCTTTCTCGAAAAATAGAATTTATTTGTAGAATAAATCTAATTATAAAACAGAAGAGTGATAATGCTAACTACGACATATTTTGGCCTAACCCACAACCTCTATTGATAGAGAAAAATCACAAGAGTTATAGTTGAACAAGAGGTAACAATATAATAATATTTTAATAGAAAATTTACATAATCTCGCTGGGATTATTTTATAGGCGATGACAAACCCTAAAGGTGAAAACATCTCTAGGACTAGGGTTTGTTGCCCATCACATATTAGATGGGTCATTGGGCCTTCTTACGTATTGGATATAATTACATGTATTATTTGGACCTTTAATCAACTCATATAATTTATCCAACCTAATAATTCATTTTTCTATTCTCAAAACATTATTTATTTGCTTTTTTTACTCAATTAAATTATTTTCTCAATTAAAAATTAATTCCATTAAAGTCATGACGATCTCACCATACTAAAATTTATGAGTAAATAAATTTAATTGTCTTGTTTAATAAAATTGTGATGACTAATTAATTTAATTTTCACTTTGAATTTTAATTATTTAATTTTAATTAATTAAATAATAATTTGAAGAAATTAATTTAATCTCTAATTCATTTATTGTTCATAGCGAGAAAACGCATTCACTGTGGATAGTGATACATACAATCCATTTATCTATTCTTCTTTTTTATTTATTTAATTGTATCGATTCAAATGCAATCTGTAAAAGGGTCGTGTTGAACTAGCGGAGGGATCAATTGAACATATATAATTAGGGATCAAATATTTTGTAATTAAGATCTGACTCTTCATCTATTAATTACAACATTATTTAGTCATGGAGTTAATCCACTAAAGTACTATAATTGAACTCTCCCTTATTATATATCATTGCAAAAGCAACTTCACTTATGCTCGTCCAATGGTCTTGTTATATGTGTGTTACCTTTATAAGATATTCTTTGTCTCCTAGGGTTAAATTTGTTCACCCAGTATAATTCTATTTTATCTCATAGTAATCATTATATTTTCTTTCATGAAAAAGTCAATCACAAATATATATTAATTAAATCATTCGTCTTAAACAAACGACTTGTGACCACATTATTTTTCTATCAACCATGTAATGCCAAAGAGAGGATATCGTTTATGGGCTACAAATTTCATTATTATAAATGAAGTCATGCCATGCAAAAGTCGTATTGTAACGCCCCGAAAATTTTCAATGTTATTAACGATAATATTCTGAAAATGGGGATTATACAATTTCTAAGAGAAAAAAATTAGACTTAGTAAAAATATTTGTGGAGTAAGTTAGATGCCGAAAAAGATTATTATAGGTGATAAAGTATACTTTATTTCAAGATATAGGGTTTAATTTAGAAAATAGGACTTGATGAGTTATTTTCCCCAATATAGAAGGTTGAGTAATTTATAGATGAATATTTGGACTTATAGAGTAATAAAACATGTGATATGTGGTGAATTTAAATTTTTAAGGAAAAGAGAATATAAGAAAACATGAATTCTATGAGAGCTAGTAGATTAAACTTGTGATTTTATCTTATCCCTTGAAGCTCATTAATCGAAAAGTGGTAAATTTTCAAGAAAGTTTGTGTAGTGACTAATTTAGTTCCTTGGATTTAAAATTTAAAATCTCATATGCCATCTTGTTCGTTTATTTTGGAGGGATTTGTACTATTTTAAGAGTGATTTCTAGCCCTATCTTTTGACTAAAACCCACTTGCAACCATTGAATTTAGGGATCAAATGGAGGACTTTATACATGATTTTATGAGAAGAAAAATGGAGAAATCCCTCTCCATTTTTCTTGTAACAGCCCGATTCTAGGCCTAGTCGGAACAGTGATTTCGGGACCACAAATCCGATGAGGGAAAATATTATTGTTATTATATTTTTATGGTCTACAATTTCACGGAAAAATTTCGTAAAAATTTCGTTCGAAAATTTCGACGTTTGGGCACTCAATTTAGTCAAAAGGACTAAATGGTAAAAAGTGCAAAAGTTGAGTTCTATATGTTAGAAGTGTCTAATTGTTATGAAATTATAAATTGGAGGCCTTATGTGGTAATTAGACCATTAGTTAGTTGATGGACAAAAATGGGCATAGAATTAGTGAAATAGATTTTTTTAAGTGAAGGCATTTTAGTCATTTGGTAATTAAATAGAAATAAAATGGGAAAAAGATGGAAAAATGGTATCATCTTCCCAAAGTTGCTGCCGAAACTTGGAAGACACCATAGCCATGGTTTCTTTACTTTCTCAAGCTCATAGTAAGTGCATCCTAGCCCCGTTTTTAATGTTCTTCGCATTTTTAAAATCCTCGTAGCTCGGTTTAGCTTATTCTACCATTAATTCACGGTAGGGTGCATATTTGGAAAAATACCCATAGGTGAAATGTGTTTATTTTTCTGTTTTATGGTAGAATATGAAGCTAGAATTTATGATAAACAACTTTTACTAAGTGATTTTAAGTAAAAACGAGTAAATTGACATAATCGGTAAAAATATTTATTGTTCATAAGTGTATGTTAGAGTGAGAATTTGATGTTGCCATAGAAGGGAAAAGTGTTCAGCATATTGTAAAACATAAGAATAAGGTGTGAAATTTAATTTTCGAGCCTAGGGATGGAAATGGAAATATACAAAAGTTTAGGGGCAAAATTGTAATTTTTCCAAAGTTTGAGTTAAGGACTGTTTTGATAAATGTGAGTGCTAAATAAGTCAAATGTGTTATTATAGATGAAGAAAGTAGTGGAATCGACCTTGACCGGAGAAAAGAAAAGATTAAAGACTAAATTGCTAAATTTTTATATTGTTGCATCAAAGTAAGTTATGTATAAATAATAGTTATATTTTTTATAAATTGTGAATTATATTTGATATGTGAATTAATATTGAATGTGGAAGGAAAATTATTCATGAATTATTCAAGTGATAAAGTGTTTAAAATAAAGTGTTAAGTGTAAATTCCCGGTTGAACTTAGGAATAGAAGTGGATACAAGTGACATGTCACTAGAGACCAGTGTTACAGTGTTACAGTGAGTCCCGGGTGCTGGGTGATCTAGCATGTGTTGCAGACACCTGACAGCTTGTGTGAGCAGGCCCGTGGACATTTCCAGTGTTATTGATCAGTGGTAGCTTCGGCTACATATCAGTGGTAGCTTCGGCTACATATCAGTGGTAGCTTCGGCTACATATCAGTGTGGCACTTATGTGCTAATTCTCTACGTATCCGTGTATATTCCGAGTGTTCAACGGGAAATTAACTAAGTGAAAATACATGAGATCATGTAACGATTAAGTGTAATTGAATAATGAATATATGTGTGGAATTGAATTGATTAGTGATTATTAGTGAAAAAGTGAAATTATGAAAAACTAGAAATAGCAACAAAACAGTTTTGGACAGTAACAACAGTGTGACTTTGAAAAATCACCAAAAATGGTGGAAATTGAATTAGAGAGTGAATAGGATATGAAATGAAAGCTTAAGAAGTCTATTTTTACATAAAAGAAACAGAGAAAGCAAACGAGTTATACATTTTGAGATATTTGAATTTTAGTGATTCAAGGTTGGATTGATTTCGGAATCCCCTGTTCTGACTTTGGAAAATAATCAAAAATTGTAAAAAAATGATTATGAGTTATAATTTATATTTTTAGAATCCTTAATGAGTCTATTTTCAAAGGGAACAAACATAAATATCATCCGAGTTCTGTACAATGAGATAATTCATTTTTAGTGAAGAGAGGTCAGAGATGTTGAGCAGTGAAATAGGGGTGACTTTAAAGAATAAACTGTACTAATTGACCAAGTAAAAAATTCTGAAAATTTTATGACAAGAAGATATGTGAGTCTAGTTTCTGGGAAAATTAACGGATCTTAATTTGGAGCTCTGTAGCTCCGGATAAAAATGATTTAGTGACTCTGACTCAAACAGACAGCTTTAAATTTTAATATAAGTGAATAGTGAAATTATGTATAATGCTATTTAAGCATGTTTTATACGTAAAGGATGTGGAATGGAAAGGAGGAGGAGGACAATAAAATGTATGAAAGAATTGTGTATAATGGTTATATGCCCGATTATAATCGGTAAATGTTAAATCGAATGGTAAATACGTATTGGTACTGAAGGAACTATTGCGGTATTGAAAAGCAATTGATCAAATATTTAAGAAATTTAGTCATGATATATATATGTGTGTGATAATAATGATATATGGGTGATTATATCATTGAGTTGCATTGATAAATTCGGTTTATGTGATGGGAATGTCAAGAACATTTGTCTTTGATATGTGATAATCATGGTTTAAGCTCATATGGGAAAATATAAGTTTCATAGTATGAGAAAGTGGTATTGAAATATATATATATATTGGATTGAGGAATTGTTTTGAATTGTGACCATGAAAGATTGTGAATTGAATAAAATGGAAATGAATATTTGAATTACATGAGTAAGTACCGGGTCTTGTAGGTCCTATTTGTTATGAGTATAATATTTTGAGGATATGTTGTAAAGAATTATAAAAGCATGTTAAAAATTTGAAGAGTTTAAATTTGAATGAAATTTTGTAACTCGGTTTAATACGTTACATGTGTAAGTGTTCTAGTAATGTCTCATACCCTATTCCGGAGTTGAATACGGGTAAGGGGTGTTACATTTCTATTTCACGTGGGCTGAGAGAAAACTCTCTTTGTCCATTTCATTTTCATTTCCCTTAATCCATTTTCTTCTCCATTCAAGCCCCCGCTTGAAGCATTAATAAATTTCTTGAAAATCCATGAGAAATGTTACTTTCTAGACTTTTCTAAGCCCCAGAATCCATGAATTTAAAGAAGAAAATCTAGAGGAAGTTTAGAAATAATGGAAAGATTAAAGGAGCAATGTGAGAAATTTTGGATTGAATTGTATTTCATGTTTTACTTTAGTAAGTTATATTTTAGGTAAATTGAAATGTAATGATTGTGTTTTGATTTTTGTTTATGTATGTAATTGAAAAAGAAAGAGGTTGAAGAGATTGGAAATATCTAGAAGGGGATATTAGGGAGTAGTGTCAATTTTGAGCTTGATAAATGTGTTCTCTTGAATTCCATCTTACCCTGGAATATTTATGTTTGAGTGTTTATCCAAACGTCTAATGCTTTTATTGAGTGTTTCAAAAGTGGCAAAATGACATAAGACTTGTTTGTGGCAAATGTGTTGAATGAATTTGAGAAATGATCATTAACAAGTATGCATGAATTAAATTAGCACACAAATAAATGAAAATTACTATGAATTTGTATAATGTAAGTATGTGCGATTGTGTTCGTATGTGTGTGATGGTATATATATAATGATAGTTGGTTGTGAAAATAGTTAATGTATTGGACCTAACTTGAAATGTAAAAGAGTATGAATTTTCATTGAGTTTATACTACCTTTAAGCTTAAATTAATGCGAGTTATGAAAATCTTAATTAGAAAGTTTTAATGGAAAATGGACTTTTAAATTCAATAGATAAACATTTTAATGTGGTTTGAATTTAATACGAAGAGGAAAAGTAGGAAATATCGTCTTGAAATTTTTTATTTATTAAAAATTAAAAGCAAGCCCCGTTAAAATGAAATAAAGGATTTATGGCAAAAGATGATTGATTTACACCTTTAAATAGGTGAAAATGTTTAAATATATAGGTGAAAATGATGTTAAGAATTGATTTTTATAAAAGTTAGGTATGAACATGTTTAAGTTGGTAACATAAATTGTTCGTAATTGAATAACCAACTGTAAAAATAGAGTTAGAAGTGGAGACATATACACATGGTTAAAAAGTTGATTGAGTCTAGTTTTTAAATTTAGCATTGAGAGATAAAAAAAATATTTTAGTGAAGATGAAAAACTATTTGGCAACAACTCTATTTTGATTTTGAAAATTTGTTGCACTTTTTTTACTTGCTATTAAATTCTGAATTTTGATGGAAATTTTTTTTTATTGAGTTTAGTTTCTAAAACATCAAACAGATTTTAATTTTGAATTTTATGGAATGAGATATAAATAATTTAGTAACAGGTATACGATTAGACAATCTTGTTTTAAAAAGTTAGGTTGGTTAAATTAGTTTGTATATATATGATTTGAAATTTAAGAAAATGATATTTATTATTTGATAATGAGATAAGCATGGTATTAATTGTTATTATGGAATAAGAAAACAAAAATATAAATGAGCTATGCTTAATTTTGTATAAATGAGATTGAATCAAAAATGTGACAATATTGGAATTTAGCTTGTTAGGGGAAGTTGTTTATAAAGTTGAATACTAAATTAGTTGTTAATTAAAGCGGGGTTGTGAATGAAACAAGACTTATGATAATACTTAAAATTTGAGTAAGGAGGGATTGCCTTTTCTCAAGCTTAAATGTAAATATTCTATGAAATTTCTTTGTATTATGTTTAAGTGGATTAAATAAGAAAATAGAAATACACCTACCTAAGGTTTAAATTTACCTGAAATAATAAATGGCTAAATTCATTCACCTAGTTTGATCAATTTAATCTCATTGGGTCTATCATATATGACGAAAATGATCATTGCTTAACCTAGTAATAATTAAATCATTTATCCTAAATAAATGGCCCATGGCCATGTTCCGTTTCTATAAACCGTCATACAATGTCAATGAGAGTAAATGATTCTACTATTGTAATTGAAGTTACAAATCTAACGTACCAACTTTCAATTTACTACTTCAAGAAGCATAAGTTTTCAATACATTAAAGTATATGAGTTATCCACACATAGTCATTCACTTATTCAAAATTTCGGTAAGTCAAACTATGAGCATCATAAGTGAATTAATCTATAAACAGGTTTAGGATTAATTCATATTGAGTCCAATCAAATGTATTGTCAATCAAGATAACCACATATATGTCGTTATATTGACAGTCAATTTAACTCCAATAATCAAGACAAGCTAGTAGATGACATAATAGTCCTAACATGAGTCATTAACTCGTTTATGACCCTATGGACTAGGGGCTATTTATATTATCTATTGATATAAGTTGTTTTTTGTATTACAAATGTTCCTTATTATGCAAAATAATACTAGTTAAGCCTTAAGGAATCAACGAGTCAATATTTTCTTAATCATTTTGTTTTTCTTAGGTGAATTATGAACATTTCGGTATGGGTTGATGCTTGCTTAAAACTCAAATGTTAATGAGCTCGAGATTGAGTTAGATGTGGCAATGGTTGTTTCTCTTGTGCCTAACAATGTTGCTACTAACTATTTTCTTTCTACTATCATCCACGATTGCATGAATCTCCTAAGTAGTATTGAACATCACTCCATTAGATATGCATTAAAGGGAAGGAACAAAGGTGCAAATGGCCTAACTTGCGTCGGGCAAAATTTTCAAAACCCTTATGAAACGGTTTGTAACCCTCTAGATTCCTTAATTTCCCCATTTGTCTTTGAGATAAGAGGGGAATTTCTATACCTTAGTTTGGTTTAATTGATGATATAATCCTTTTCTAACAAGCAAAAAATAAGATTCCCCCACCTCTTTTTTCTCTTTTGGGTGTATTCTAAATTTGGGAAAGGGATATGAGTTATACAAAACTTGAACCCTAGTCTTATTGCCAACTTAAAACAACCCTAGCTATGCAATTATTACTTTGCTTTTTCATAAAAATATCCTTTTTTCCTTTTGGTATAAACAATGCATCATTTATGTACATTTTACCATTACAAACTTTCTTAATTATCACCTTTTTTTCGATTCAAGTGAATTTTTATAATATATATTATTTTTTAGTATAATTAAAATATATTTTATGTCTATTTTATGATCTATTAAAAGTAATCTTTTAAGAATTTATGATCGTCCCAACCATAAAATTTTTAATATTCATATTTATAGTTTCTCTTAAAAATATAATATGTCTTATGGTCGGTTTTCATAAAATATCTTAACAAATGTAAGAAAGGGTCATAAAAGAAGAAAAGTTATGTAAAAGATGCAGGATGAAAGTTGACCCAATAAATGGCCAAGATTCTTCCAAACATGATATTTGTTTGGGGGCTAAGGATGGTATGTCTCTCAAAGGGTAGGATTCTACAGTGGTTCATGGGTTAACCTATTAATATATTTACATCAAGTTTAAACCGATTAAAATCCCATTTTTGTTCTAAAATATAATTAAAAAAATAATTAATTATATTTGGGATTAAAATAAACATAAAATTAAATTGCTAGCAAACAAAAATGTCCATACTGTCCACTACATCACTGTCCCCACCAACCAAAGTCTTTTCAACACGTGTCCCTTTCAACTCCAAACCACATGTGCTGCAGTTTTTAGTAAAATGGTTAAAAATTAAAAAAATCTTGTTTCGATTAACTTGGTTAAGTGGGCCCCACGTCACCTCACTCGTTCTTTCCCTTCTGTGTATCACACGCAATGACTTTTTATTTTATACTTTTGTCCCCCAAGAATTGAATAAATTATAATTACACCCTCATAGTCTTTGTTTCTTTTTTATTATTATTCCAAACAACTCCTTGTGATTCTTGTAAGAACTTAAAAGATTTTGATACTAATAATCGTCATTAAATAATTTGGGTATAAAAGTTAACTCGTTAATTGGTAAAAAAATTTTCTTACATGAAAACGTGTGCAAAAAAGTGTATGAAAAATAGAAATTTTGTTAAAGTATAATTCTTAACATCAAATCAATCACTTACCTTTTTTTTCATTAAAAAAATCAATCAATTATATGTTAAAGATTTGGATGGATGACGTGGTATATTTAGGTTATTTTTTTGTCTCGCGATATAGTATTTAATTTCATCGACATTATTTTTATTTATACTATTCACAAGCAAACGTACCATTTATTTAAACCTACTCTAAATCTCGATAAAAAAATTCATTGAAATAATTAAAAAATAGTATTGAAGGTTGAATTAGTTGGGATTCTAGTTCTCGATCGTTTAAAATTTAAATTGGTCAATTTTGAGAAGAGAAAAAACTAACATTAAATACATTCTTTTAATATTAAATATAATAAATACAAAACAAAAATTGCATTGTTTAATGATATAATATTCAATTTAATGATAATTATTTGGGAAATTCATCATGGAATTATCACATATACCTGGTGGATGGTTAAATCAATAAACAACACACTTGATAACTACTTTAAATACTCTCATCATTAAAAAATAAAAATTTAAAAATAACTATAATAATTTAAAAAATAAGCCAAATCTTATCCAAGACTCTTAACACATTCACTAAAATTTTCGATAAGAGTTTTATCTTTTAACTTTGTTAAGATTCTAAATGTTTGATGATGTGACAGACTCACAAAGTTAGAATACCTTGTCAAGTACAAGTACTTAAGCGGTAATATTCTCACCCAAACAATCTTACATGTCATAAGACACGAGTTCGTGCATGATTAAATTTCTTAAACATTCCCGCTTTGTAAACTCACAATATCTTCAAATATTTAAATTTTCACCGGGTCTTAAGATAAATCGTTAACCACAATATGTAAACATGTTATGAATGATATTTTAGACGACAAAATAAAATATGTTCATCATGTCTTAATAACTTATCAAACAAAATTCGATTTTTTTAATCAAAATTTACACTTACAAATTATAAGAAAAAAATATTAGTGTGATATTTAATTTAGTTAATGATATGAGTCAACTGAGAATCAATTAGATTAGGAAAGTTATTGAAATATCTTATAATTAAAATAAATTATATTATTTAAGTCTACGTTATTCTTTTAAAAAATAAAACAAATTTGCATGTGGTGAAATTTAAACTCAAAACATTAGTTTTACCACTCAACCAATGCTTTATTTTGAATTTTTTTATATTTTAATTTTATTATGTATCCTTTATTTCATTCATCAATTGTAAATATTATTCACAATTTAATCTAAATTTTTCATTTTAATACTATATATATTACATGTGTTATTATTAATTAATTTTAAATTAAACATTTTATTATTTATTATATAATATTTTTAAACATATCTCTATATCTTAAATATATAATTAAAATTTTAATATAATCTTAATGAAAAGTGTGATAGGAGAAAAAATAAATTAAAATAATATATCTTTAAATTATTCAATTTCATGAAAAAAATCATTAAAAAAATAAAGCACAAGCACATATAATATAAAGTTGGTCGGTTATAACTTAGAGGTTAAAGTTTACTTTTTTTTAATAAAAGTAATTAAATATTTATAAATGAATACTAACAAATTTATTTAATTATAATTTAACATTAAATTTAATTATTATATATTTTAAGATTTTAAATTTAGAATTTATGATTTAGAATTAATATTTTATATTAGATTTCGAGTCTCGAATTTAAGTTTAAGTTTAAGATTAAGAGTTTTTAAATTTTGAGTTTCGAGTTTATATTTAATCATAGTATTTATCTGTAAGTTGTTCTCTATTTTTTTTTATTAGTAATAAAATATTATGTTATTGTTGATGTACCATACATAAAACTCTACCAAATATTCGCAATATAAATTATAATATATTTATTAAATACAAAGATAATGGAAAGGATATGATTGAAAAGATTGTTAAATATAGCTATATATTTAAAAACTTGATTATGGTAACAAGATTAACTCAAAAAAATATAAATATAAATAATTAAATAAAATCTCATTCACTTTTTTTTTTTTTGAAATATACCATTAATTGCCAAATATATGAATTTTAAAATTTATGATTAACACGAAAAAGGTAAAAGGAAAAAAGATACAGACGCTTTACTGCAAAAAAAGTAAAACTATAGGGGCATAAATAGAATTATCCCAAAAATATATAATGTTATTAATGAAATAAATAAGTAAATAAATAAAAGCATTATTAAGAAAATAAAAAAGAAAAAGGAAAAAAACGACTTCCATTCTTAATATTACACATAACTTCCCTTTGTCATTCTCTGTAGCATCAACAGGTCCTCTTCTTTGCAATTTTTTTCTTCTTTTTTTCACACTTCCGTTTTTGTTTGAAAATTTTCTTTTTCTGGGTTTTATTTATTTATTTAGTATTATTTGTTACAGGTGAGGGAAAAAAGAGAAGGATCTGATGTACCTGCCGGTTGATCTTAATTATACACAAGATCATGATGGCCCTTGAAAATAAAGGTTAGTTTTTTTTTTTTTTTTTAAATTTCCCAGGTTTTTGGGTTTAAAGTTTTGAACTTTGATCTGCTTTGAGTTATGGGTTTTAGTTTATTTGATTGAATTTATTTGTTTGTTTTTCTGGTGTTTTGATTTCTGGGTTTTTTTTTTTTTTTTTTTTGCGAAATTTTGTTGGCATTGTCTTGATGGGTTTTTGATGCTGTTCTTAGAAATCTAGTTCTTTTTATTGCTTTATTTATTCAGTGTTGAGATCGCTTTGCTTTATCTTCTTCCAGGTTGCTTTAGTTCTGAGTTTTTTTTTTTGAATAATTTAAATCGAATTTTGGAGGTCTGTTAGGGTTCCTGTTGGACTGGTGTGAAATATGGTGCCTTATATTTGAAGGTTTTTAGAATTCTGGTTTGACATTGAACATAACTAATGCTAACTTAAAGTTTGTATGATACTCAATTATGTAATTTTTGTTTTGGAAACTTTACTTGGTACCACTTATTGGATAAACTAAGAACTATCTATCAGCTTACTTGCCAAAATATGGTATTAACTTGGTGTATTTGATCTGAAATCGGATTTATAAATTGAATGTGTTGTTTATTAATTGGAATGATTTGAAGAGATGTAATTTTGTTTTTACATATTTAGTTCTTAGCTATCTGTTATCCAGCTGAATCAACCTTATTTAGTCTTAAGCAAGCAGTAACCATGTGGAGAAGATTTACGTGGTTTATTGTACTATTTCTAGATAATTTGGCACCTTTTTTTGCCTGTTAGTCTCTTTTGTGGTACCCTATTCTATTGAATAGCCTTGTTTTCATACACATCTGTCTTGGTGAAGTTACTCTTTGTTGCAATGTACTGCCTATAGGATTTAGATTCCCTTAAATCCAATGGAAATTGCTGGTGCCTGGAACATAGTGTTAGATTTACGGTTTATTGTTATTGTCTCAGCTCAGTTTCACTAGAAATTAGGTGTAAATTTGGGCTTGGATCAATCGATGGGCAGCTTTAGCATGTTAGTTTCACTTAAGTAAGATCTAGTGACAAATATATCATGTATGATTTGATATAGTCGTGAAAACATACATATCTCGTAAGATTTCTTCATGTTAGCTAAAAGGTTTATGATTGGACAGGCATTACCCAAAATTTGTATAGAAAAATATTCATAAAATGGGTCTTGTGTTGAATGTATTTCAGGAAAGTTCGACAATCATTCTTATAAACAAGTATAACTGGTTTTGTTTCTTCATTTGGCTATTCTTCATGTAGTTAGGTCCTCGTTCAGCATAGCTAAATGAGATTGGCTAGTCTCTCTGAATGACATGATAGTCTAGTTTTTTCCCCTTATTTTTTTGGCAAGAGATGATAGTATAATCAATGTTCTAAAATTTGAGTATTTCTAATGTACTCAGGTTACCCCATAGCATCAGTTTTACTCATTTTTTAATTGCATAGCGGTCCAGTTCTAGCTATATATTTACACCCAAAGAAAGTTTAAATGTAAGTTTTAAAGATGAGCTAAATGAAATTTTAGAGAAATACAGTTTTGGCACCATACCAAGTGTCTGAGGCTTCATGACTAGGAAAATTCATTGCCTGTATTGTGCATCCTTCTGATTTGTAATGATGTTCAGAGATAGTGGTGTAGGCTCTAAGCTAAATTAGGACATAACTGAAATGCTTACCAAGCTGGCTCAAAACTCTGTGAAGTCCACAAAGCTGAGATATACCTTATGCATGGCTGTTGTTTGCATTCATAGTCTTGCAAGACAATTTGATGAACAGCTTGGTAAACTGATCATAATATGGGAATTCTCTTCTTTTGTTACTGAAATGAAATTTAGTCGTGTATATTTTGGTTATGCCATAATTTGTTTTAAGGAAACTTCACAAGTTAGTTGATTCATTTATTTTGATCCCAATGAACCTTTCCTTCTTTTTCGTGCCCTTTATTCCCAGATCTTCCCTATTTTCCTTCTTATTTCTCCTTTTCCCAGTCATAGAAGGTTACTATTGAAGTGTTAGGAAAATATTTACTAGAACAACCAAGAAAAAGAAGACTGGTCTTGTTTCACATCATTATAAGAAGTAGAGCAACTTGAGTTTCTACCTGTGTTACTCATGCTCAAATGTGTTCCAACACATGTATGTTCAATTTTCTATAATTTCCATGTATATGTGTTGGAAATAGGTGTCGGACACACATACTTAAAGAATAATGAAGAGTTGGAGTAATGTAGATTTTCACTTGGTTGAATTCAGAAGTGTTGTTTGGTTTTGGAGAGATTTTCAAATTTTAACATAAAATTACTGATCAATACTACTGCGAAGAATTATGACTTTTAAAGGCTTTCTTTGTGATCTATAAACATCACCACTTCTTTCTAAAAATTTGCAGCAATGAGTGGCTTGGAGGGTTATTAGAGGCTGATTTAACATAATAAATTCTTGATTTTCATTTCATCATCAATTTTATCAGAATAGCTTGGTAGTTTAGTCTTCATTTAGCATTTAGGAAGGCAATTTCATTGATGGGCTCAGGAAAGGAATGGCGATTTGGAGGTCTTTTAACATTTGAGAAGTCACTTTTATTGGCTATTTGAATTTCAGCCCATGGAGATGTTAAATAGAAAATGACTTTGCACCTTCTTAGCTATGTCTTTCACCTTCAAATTATAAGTTTGATGGAGGAATATAATCCAAGAAAGTGGCATGCTTTATCTTTGAAGGTCGTAATTTGAGAAGTTCTTTCTCATTTCTTGAACCCTATTTAGCCTGCCATTTTCTTGGGCATGGCCAAAGTATCTGTTTGAGGCTCCACTAAGGAAGTGAAATGTGAAGGGGTATTGCTGAAGGCAGTAATGCATGATTTGCCTATTATGATCTAATATATGGTATTACTGAGTGAAGCATGCTGGTGAGTTTAATAGCCTTTAAGACATGCTACAAGTTCTTTTGAACTTTTTGTCTCTTTCTGTGGTAAGCTTGAGTCTTATTTCTAGTGGTTTGTCTGTCACTGGTTTTCCCTCCTCCTGCCAGTGGTTATTGCTTTCTCTTACTATTTCCAAAAGTAAACCTCTCATAGAGTTTCCTTTCTTATGCTTCATGTGCTGCCAAATGTGTGAGTGCCTGGATAGTTTTACAAAACATTTTAGGATGCCTGAAATTGTAATACTGGACTTGTGCATCACAATTAACAACAGATCTTCAGCTTCATGTTTTTTAAATTTTACCTTCTATTTTTCCTTTTGTTTTGTGATTTTGCACTTCGTCTTCGTGTCAGTAGTTGGTATTTGTATGTTTGTTATTTGATGCAGAGGAATTAATGTGGGTCATATTGGGTGATATGTCAAGTTCGATATTTTACTGATATGCTGTTACTTTTTTTTTATTTTATGCAGAAACTATGCAGAACTGCGAGGCGACCTTAAAATGCCTCCAGACGAAGGGGTTCCCGTACAACCTGCAATGTACTGGGAGCTCAATTGAAGGCCTTCCAGAGCTTAAAGATGAAATTTGTAGTCACCCAGGTGGGGATGTTGTAGAACCTGTTTGCTCTTTAAATGGGCAGTTTATGGAATACCACAAACCTACCCTTCAGCATGAGTCTGGCTCTTGGTCGACCTTCTATCCTGACACCCACAAGTTGCAGCCATACCCGCCAAATGCTTTTGGGGGCCAGTTTTACCACTTTCCCATGGATAACCGATTTCATTATGCCCCATTCAATATGGTCACACATGGATACCCGTATGAATTCCAGTTCCAAGACTTTCAGTACTTTGTGGTAATTGACTTTGAGGCTACCTGTGACAAGGAGAGAAATCCTCATCCACAAGAGATAATCGAGTTTCCATCTGTCATTGTGAGTAGTGTTACTGGCCAGCTGGAAGCATGTTTTCAGACATATGTACGGCCAACTTGCAATCAGCTCCTGAGTGATTTCTGCAAAGATTTGACTGGCATCCAGCAAATTCAGGTCAGTTCCAAATTTCTTATGTCTACCAGTTGGGCAGCACGACTTTGAGTAATATGTGTGTGATATTGCAATTGCAGTAACACAATCTCATGAATTTATTTATTGGAGTTCTTTTTGTCATAATAGGAATTAGGTATATTTAGCTCTTAACACATCTTGTTAAGGTCCTATCGATATCAATCTATTCTTTTTCCAGCTAAGCTTGACATGGGAAATTCGTTACTAGAGAAAAAGTATTTATATACAATTATACACTTGTTTGTATCAGTGTATGTTTTAACCATGCAAGATATATGTTGCTCATGAAGAGGCATCCAGGGATTATTTCTCCTTGGATAATTAAAGGAAGGATTACCCACATGTCTGTGCCTCCTAAGTTTGCTCTAATTGCTTTCTGATTTTTGTTTCATGTATTGATAATACTTTATTGTTATGTTGTTCCAACTCTTCACTTTTCTTGATCTGACACTCGTGTCTTATGCATATCCAAGCGGATATGACCTGCCTAGCACCGTTAGTGCATACAAAAACTTAGAAAATTTGCATGTACCTACGTTGGCAATAGCATCAATTTCTTATTATTTTTGGCTATGTAACACATTCCAGGATGTATTCCTGTTTAGGCTTGATGTTGTATAAGGGTTTGAGACTACAGATTGGTCACTGTCAGGACAAGTTAGATTGTGATGTTTGACTGCAGTTGATAACGCTCTTTTCTCAATTTTTCCACTGTGATTTGTGAGCCTATTCTAAATCCCCATTTATGTGTTCTAGGTAGATAGAGGTGTTACTCTGAGTGAGGCTCTCCTTAGGCATGATAAATGGCTTGAGAAGAAAGGCATAAAGAACACAAATTTTGCTGTGGTGACATGGTCAAACTGGGATTGTCGAGTAATGCTGGAATCTGAGTGCCAGTTTAAGAAGATCCGGAAGCCTCCTTACTTTAACCGGTAAATAATCTCAATATGTGCTTATTTGGAAATTGTATATTACAACAATTTATGATAATGTTGATACCTTGTCAAAACAGCCATTTATGTTATAAGGTTTTTTTTTTTTTTTTTTCTTGTTTTTATTTTGGCAGGTGGATAAACTTAAAAGTTCCGTTCCGTGAGGTTTTTGGTGGTGGGAGGTGCAATCTGAAGGAGGCAGTCGAGATGGCAGGCCTGGTGTGGCAGGGACGTGCACATTGTGGTCTTGATGATGCCAAAAACACAGCTCGCTTGCTTGCCCTCTTGATGCGCCAGGGTTTTAAGTTCGCTATCACAAACTCACTGATGTGGCAGGCTAGCGATGGTCCAGTGACATGGAACCCGATGCCTGAGAACACGGGTTTCTCTCTGCATCACCCCCACAAGCTAAAAGATCAGCAAATGCCCCTATTCCAGTACCACCCTTATTGTTTCTGTGGCGTTAAGAGCAGCAAAGGAATGGTTCGGAAGCCTGGGCCAAAGCAAGGAAGTGTCTTCTTCGGCTGTGGGAACTGGACTGTCACCAGAGGTGCTCGCTGCCACTACTTCGAGTGGGCTTCTCCCTAACTCGAGAAATCACAAAAGGGCTTGTCCATCTTTCTTGATGGCATCTTAAACCCTTCTTTGATGTCATGTAAGAAAATGAAAAAAAAAGAAAAAAAAAGAAAAGAAAAGAAAAAAAAAAGAGTATTAAAAGCAATGGTAATGGGTTGTCTCCTCGTTGAAGCACATATACCTTAAGTTGCTTAACTGCTTGCTGATGCTTCTTGTTGTTGGAAAACACCGTAGTAGTGATCGGCTTAGGACCGTGTACGAAAGTAAACATTGGGTCTTCTGATGAATCGAAGCTTCAAACATGTAAAGCTGACTTGTTTGACAGGAGAACAAATCGGTAATGTGAGGATTTGGCTTAGTTAGGATTGATGCATTTACATGCTTAAAAAACATGCTAAATTATCATATAATAATCTTATGAGATAGAGACAGCTTGATTTCCTATGCTTTTCTAATGGGACTAAGCACTGTTTGCTTTCCTATTTATTTCTTTGCTTTTCTTCGTTCTCCAACTAACAACCATTCAAAATTATGTTAAAGTTACTTCTAACAATCTCAACTTTATTGCGTTTGCACCAGGTTGTAAGCGGGTTTGGTTCTCCTCTATTGATTAAGTATTTTCCAGTATATGTTTAGTATGTAATTCTTAATTGTTGAACATATAATGAACAAAATCATTACCTGACATAAGCACGATGGTTTACCGATCAAAATCGATAAAATTCAGTAAGGTTTGTCCATTCTGATTGTATTTGGTTTGATAATTTAGTTATAAGATCTCTCAATGGTATATATTCGTTTTTAGTCAGTAATTCAAGTTGAGTTGACTCGAAATTAGAAAACAGAAAACCTTTCCAAGCAAGCTATCTGCCTGGTGAGTGGACATGCCGAGCTCAAGGTGAGCATCAAGATACAACATTGTTTAAACCAAATTAACATCAAATCCTAAGCACAAAGAAAAGGGAAATATAACAACTATTATAGAAAAGAAAATTAAGAACTTAGCTGAAGAAACCTTTGTGCCATGGGATGCTTGGCTTCAGAGAGTTCATTAGGCTTCAAAATCTCAACAATTTCACCATTCACAAGAAGGCAAACAACATCTGCAACCCTTTGGATTTGCTTGATGCTGTGTGAAACCATTACAACTGTCATTCTCCTTTTCTTCTTAAGCTTCACTATCACATCCTCTATGTTTTGTGTCGAAATCGGATCCAAGGCACTTGTTGGCTCATCCAGCAGCAAAACCTTGAAACCGTAATTTCGACAAGTCAATATCCAAGAAAGGGAATCAAGAAATAGCTCCGAAAAACATGGAAAATGCAGTGAAGTTTAAATGCAACACATAAACAGGGGCCTGGGGTAATGGCTACCTCAGCAAAATCTTGAAACTGAAACTCGAGATGTCAATATTCAAGAGAAGGAATTGAGTTATTTTGAAGTAATACTTAATGTCAATATTCAAGTAAAGTTACAGATCAGCTGGGGATCAGGGCTGTATGGCTAAATTGACAAAACCTTGAAACCGAAATTTCGAGATGTCAATATCTAACAAAGAAACCAAGCTATTCCGGAGTAAAAGTTCAGAGAAAAACATGGAAAATGCAGCAAAGTTTGAATGCAAACATATCAGCTGGAATCAGGGGTATGGCTACCTCAACAAAACCTAGGAACTGAAATTCGAGATGTCAATATCCAAGAAAGAAATGATCTTTAAGTAATGGTTCAGCAAAACATGGAAATTGCAGTAAAGTTTAAGTACAAACATATCAGCTTGGGCCTCGGAAAATGAGATGGGGTTATGGCAGGCTACCTCAGGTTCGTTAGCAAGTGTCCGAGCAAGTGCAACTCTTTGAGCTTGACCAACAGATAGTTCACCACCAGTTTTACTGAGAAAGGAGGAATCAAGGTCAGCCAGTGTTAGCAACTTGGAAACTTCAACATCAGTTAACTTCTTTCCTCTCAAGTTTGGTCCATATCGAATATTATCTGCAACAGTGCCTGAGAAAAGATCGATACATCTTTACCTTTGGTATTACATCCATAAAAGAAATAATTGACTAATCAAACTAACGAACATAACTAGACTACTTTAATGTGAATACCAACCCCCACCATGGTGAGACATAAATTGGGACCTAAAAGTTCAAGGCCCCATTGGCATCAATACACTTCCTTAATTGAATCTTTTCCCTAGGAAAAAACAGTTAAATTCTCAAATTCAATGAACTCAAGTAAGCTTAAGCATTCACATTTGAGACTTGTAAATTGTTAGCTGAAACTGTTTATGGTGCCTCAAATTTGCAGTACCTGCCATTGGTGGAACCTCAAAGATCCTTCACACTTCAAAATCTCCCATTTTTTTTCATATCAAATTTATAATGGATGAAATACTTATACCAGTTTATGGAAAATAGGCCAAAACCACTTTTATTGTTTCCTTCTATTAATTTAAATTATTTATTTCTCAGAAAAATGCAATTTTCATGAACCCAAGGAGCTATGTCTAGTGTCTACTAAATCAATTCTCTATTTCAATTAAAAAACTTAAGAGAACTCTAATTTATAGTAAACGACAAAATAAATTTAAAATATAAAAAAGAAAAGATTGATAAATAATTGTAATTAAGTACCAAAATCCATAATGATAGAGTGATTTACTCTTTGTTTTAGTAATCAGGTTTCAATCATGTACCAAAAAAGTTGATAAAGATTTAATGATTAGTATTTGCTAAAAAATTAAAGAAATCTTCAAAAAAGAAAAAAGATGTAAAAGAAATAGTAGATATGTAAGCATATGATTCTAAAGAAAAGATGTTAAAGTTAAGGACACCATGACCTGTCTGTTTCCATTAAAAAAATCAACTTGAAACCTATCATCAACTTTATTTTAGATTATGATAATACTTCATAATAGAATATTCTAATGCAATTATTAAATAATAAAAACACTACATAATACAATATTCTTATTCCGGACAATCTGATTCAATATGAATAAGTTTTCATTCAATAATTAAATTAAATTAAATTTAAAATATACGTAATTTTTAATATATTCAAGCTATGAACCATGAACAATTCTATTGCTAATTTTGAACACTTAGAAATAAGCAAACATAGAGAAACATTTGGATATTAAAACAACATAAGCAATCACCAACCATTGTTGGACTACCGGATTGATAATCAGAATAAATCTGGAAAAATTAGATCCTAAAACCTCAAAGTTTTCAGCTTCCTCCTTGCTATTTGCGATTAACAGCTTTATGAGCAACTCTGAATTATATTCAGTTAATTACAGTGTAATAACTATAAAAATAAATTCATAAATTTCATCAAAACTTCCTAGAAATCCATTCACGGTGAATCAGATACAGTTAAGTGAGAAGACATTTGAAAGAAATTCGAAAATTCCATCTTTTTAACTGGAAATTCACACACAAAATTTAGATAACTAGTATGGAAAGAAAAATAAATGGAGAAATATAGTTAGCGAATTCTGTACCTTGAAACAAAACGGGGAGCTGGAAAAGCATACCGACTTTACGGCGAAGTCCAAGCACATCAAGGTCAACAATATCACGGCCGTCAAGGAACACCGTATCGGATGGAGGCTCCCACAGGCGATTAAGAGCTCTAAGCAGCGTCGATTTCCCACTCCCGCTTGGTCCGATGATCCCGACGATCATCCCTTCAGGGATACCGACGTTGATACCGTTTAGTATAGGAACGCCCGCATCCGATACCTTCCTCAAATCACGAATCTGGAATTTCATCACACCACCATCATGGTTATGATCATCGACATCGTCAACGGTTAACAGCAAATGCTCTGCAGACATATTTTTGTTGTTTAGCTTCTTTATTCACTTGGAATTTTTCTGTAGGCCGTTGATAGGTTCAGTATTTAACGCTAGCAGAGATGATGGAATCGGACTGAATACGACCATTCCCACTAACAAATTAATAATATAAATATTTATTTATTTAATGCAGATCAACCTTCACCACTTGATATATGCACCTCTCCTTGGATGCACCACCACCATTGTCATACAATTTTGGCTTATCAAAGCCTAAAATAAACACTCTGTTTTCATTGTTTAAAGTCCTTGTTATTATTTCCATTAAATATTTTATTTCATTTTCTAACATTATCAAAATAGAATGACAAGTAAATGCAAATACTTTAAAATTAGAAAAGAAATATAAAATTTATAAAAAAAATATTATTAATTTTATCAAATAATAAAATTTATGATTTAAAATTAATTAATGAATAGTAATAAGATATGTTTTTAATTCAACAATGTTAGTCGACATAGGAGAATGATTTTCCATGTAACTCTTCTCTTTATGATTTGAATAATAATTAATGAATCAATTGTTGATTTAATTATTTCTTTTTACTTGATTCAACTAGTTTAATAGTTCGCAAGTCAATCGATCTAGCCTTTCTCTCTAGATTAGTATTTTCAATTAGTTTAGTTGATTAGTCCAGATTAAACGACATTGATAAAAACTATATATATATATATATATATATATAATTGAAAAATTGTTAAAGCTCTACAAAATTATAAAAACTAAAAAAATAAAAATTTAGATAATTAAAAATTAAAAAAGAAAATTTAAATTCAAATTATAGTTAAAAAAGATAAATAAGTTTGGCTAGAATTGACCTTTATTGATTGGTTGACCAATAATCGAAATTCACTATCGGTCGATGCCAGTTAAATTTTTTTATTTAAATTTTCTCTATTTTTTAACAATTGATATATTAAAAAAATTTGTTATTTCAATGAATTTTTATATTTTAAATTTTAGATAAATTCGAGATTTTTTTTGCAATTTATAAAATTTTAAATATTTTTAGTTTTTATGTAACACCCCTTACCCGAGACCGTTACCGGAGTCGAGCACGAGGCATTACTTAGCTTATTTTACTAATTCGGAGCATAAAAATTCACTTTGAAAATTAATTTCACTATTTACAGTAATCTGCCCAATCGCGCAGCAGTTACTAAATTGATTATAAATCGAGCTACGGGTCTCGAAATTTAATTCCGTAAATTTTCCCTGAAACTAGACTCATATATCTTTCTACCATAAAATTTTTAGAATTTTTAGCTTGGCCAATTAATACAGTTTATTAGTTAAAATCTCCCCTGTTGCTTCACTCAACTGTCCTAACCTCTTGCCACTAAAAATAATTTTTCTCATTATAGGATTTTCATATGATGTTCTCACTTATTTCTACAGAAAATAGATTCATTAAGGAATATAAGCATGTAAAATACAGCTCATAACCATTTTTGTACAATTTTTAATGATTTTCTAAACTCAGAACAGAGGACTCCAGAAACAGATCTGACCCTGTCTCACTAAAATACACATATCTCAAAATATAAAATTCGTTTTGTTATATCATTATTTTTCTATGAAAATAGACTCAACAAGCTTTAATTTCATATATCATTCACCCTCTAATTCATTTTATACTATCCTAGGTGATTTTTCAAATCCACGTCACTGTTGCTGTCTGAATTCTGTTTCTTTGCAAAATTTTACCCTTTCATAATTTCCATACACAATTTATCACTTAAACTTTTATAACAACAACATCTTCATACTTAACCATTTAATAACCATTCATATTAAAACATAATAACCTTTATACACAACCTATGTACTTAACCATTTTATATTAAAACATAATAACCTTTGTACACAACTTATGTACATGCCACATTACCAAAGAAAATATACATCACCAAAGCTTGCTGAAGTCGGGTCTGGCTTTGGATGCTGGTTCAGTACTTGACTTCTACAACCTGCGCACGGAAACAACCGTACGCTGAGTATACATATACTCAGTGGTGTCACTATAATTCAATTTATAATTAAATACATTAAATCACACACATACTTTCCACATATACTATGTTATTCAAGATCAGTTTTATCGGTAAATTTATTTCAATTACCCCTATTAACTTGACTCGGACTTGGCGGATACGCGGATTCCAACCAAACACACCAGTAAATAGTAATCAGTATCGGTAGCGGTAACAGTAACAGTATCAGTATTCAACACACAAAGTGCTGAATCTGTAACAGTAACGGTAACAGTATTCGACACACAAAATGCCGATTCAGTAACAGTAACAGTAATCAGCACATAAGTGCCTGATCCGTAAGCCGGCAAATACCCCGTACTCTTCCATATCCTATGGCATGCCAACTATATCCGACTAGCCCGACTAGTTAATAGGGTATTTAATTCACTTTTCAGTACAATCTCCATTTTAGTTCAGTATCGATTATAATTTCTTAATTCAATCAATCTCACAGTATTGCAGTAATTCATTACTTCAGTAATTTCACAATTCGATACAATATATATATATATATATATAATAATATTCAACATTTTCATAATTCATTCAGTACTCAAATCAATATCCAGTATACTATAATTCGGTTCAGTATCAATCTCAATTTCCAATACCCTATTATAAATTTATCACTTATTAAACACTTACCTTAGAGTACTTATCACACATAAATAGCAAATTAAACACTTAATAATAAAGTTTGAATTATAGTGATACAAACCGTAATCCTCGTGTTTATTTCTCGTTCACTTTTTCTTTTCCTTTCCACGCGGATGCTTCGGGTGCGATATTAGCTACGAAAAATTTAAGATAATTTTCATAATTATTAGCACAACACAATTTATTTGCTGAAATTTTTATCTAACTTTTTCTTTAATTTCAATTTAATTCTAACTAAACCTATATATTTTTCTTTCTCAATTCATACCCTTTTTCTACCCAATTTCTTGCTAAACTCGTATTTAACTATTTAATTTTTATCATAGTTCCATAATTTCAAATTTATTTCAATTAAATCCCAAAATTCAAAACTTATAGTTTAGTTCACAATTTAACCCTTTTATCAACCCTAACTAGAAACTCTATCAAATAAATCCTCAATTCCATCATTTATTTAACATAAACCCTAATTTAAAGCTTTTTATAACTTAATCCCAACTATGTAGAACTTACAACTTAGTTTACAAATCAATCTTTTTATCCACTCTAACTAGAAATTCTATCAACTAAACCCCTAGTTTAACAACTTGTTCAAAATGAATCATGTTCAAAAACCTATGAACTTCCATAACCTCCACTTAATTTCAACAAAACTTTGTTTTAAAGCTTCTAAAACATCAAAATGAAGAGAAAATGGCTAAAATTAGCTTACCAATTAACTTGAAGCTTTAAAATCTCAATTTCCCCTTTTCTTTTCTTTCCCTTTTTCTTCCCCTGTTTTTCGTCTCCTTCTCTGTTTTCTATTCTAGCTATTCTGTTTCTTTTCTTCTTTGTTTCTTTCTTTCTATTTTACTTACTTTACTTTATTTCTTTTATTTTAACTAATAATAATAATGTATATAAAAAAAATCTTTTACTTTTTTTTTATTATTACAAGTGTACCTATGTAATTATTACTATTACACTTGTCTTAATATTTACCATGCATTTGTCATCTTTTTAATTTATATAATATAAAACAATATAATATAATATAATATATAATAAAATAATATATATAAAACATAAAAATCTAAGATTTTTCCATCTATTGCCGCCTAAACTTTAGCTATTGGCTTATTTACCTATTTAGTCCCTCTTATTTTATTTTAATCTATAATTAAACTTTCACTTCTATTGTTATTTAATCCTTTTTACTAATTACTCTTAATTAGGCTAAATTCACCTATCTAAAACCTAATTAAACACACAACTAGTCTAGTAAATATTTCTAATAATTATTTTCAAACTCAATTTACTAAGACGGAGGCCCGATAACACACTTTTCCGGTGCCCACGGATTTTGGGTCGTTACATTTTATATAACTTTGTCCTTATTTTATAAATTTTTTTACATTTTGCTAGAATTTTTAATAATTTTTTATTTTTATAATTTTTAATTGACGTGAATCTATGCCTTATGTAACAACCTAATTGGTGCACATTATCTCGTTTTAACAATGTTGCAAAATTACATTAAAATGTTCGAAAGGTGTCAATTTCGAGTGCCGATTTAGACAAAAAAATATAGATACCAACTGCAACATTAAAATTAAATTTAGATGTAAAAAATATGTTTTTCTATTTACCCTTTATGAAAATATAGGTGGTTTTGATTCTCAAATACTAGAAAAAAAAATACATATATTTGGTTAAAAATTAAAAATGATTTGAAAATGAAAATAAAATATGTGAAATTAAAAATTAAAATGTTTTCTAAGGATACAAAATTGTTTTTGTTAAATATTTTTTGTAATAAATTTTTATGGTTAAGGTATTTTTCATGCATATTTTATGATACATGCATACTAATCATTTCAGGATTCGTGGATGTCTCCTCCTAACAATATTATTTGTAGGATTTAAACTTGAGTTTTCTCTTTGAGAATACAATATATCTTACCACTACACCAACATTTGTTGATAACAATTTGTAAATATCAAATTCTTGATCATAGTTGAGTCCATATAAATATAGAAACTTATTTTATCATATTTTTATTATGAGAAAATAAGTACCAAATGTATGAGAAAGGATTGTATCAAACTGTTATTCCACATTATCCATATCCCTTTTAAATAGAAGAATGACAAGTCGGATTTTCCTCCTGATTTGAGAGTGAAAAATCTAATTTGTCATTCTCCTATTGGAAAAAGATATGGATGGTGTGGAATCACAATTTCATATTTTTACTTAATACATGATTTTCTTATTTAACAAACATATTTTTAATATTATAAAAAAATTAAAAAATAAAATTGATTTTTTAAAAATTAAAAATATTTTCTTAAATCAAATGGAACCTTTTTTTCCTCCTAATTTTTAAAAATTATCAATCTTTTAGCAATTTAACTTTTAGCCAAAAACAACTTTTAATTAGTGATAAAATTCATTTATACCATAATAGTAATAATTTAAATTTTTGAATTTTTGAAAAATTTTGCATAAAGAGGTTTCCGTATTTTAGTAAAAATGGATGATGCATGGTTCAAAAAAAAAAAAAAAATGAAAGGTGCACAAAGTGAGGTGGAATAATTATAATAAAATTTACATTTTTCTATCCTTGACTAATTTTTAATTTTTTTTTGTTACAAACAAGGGCCAAAGCCCTAATTAAACACAATTAATAGTTCTAAAAAAAGCTACGCCCTCTATATCCGCCCTCAACAGGTGAATGGTGAAAGGAGGGGGCTGGTCAAGAAGGCGAAATCTTATCCCTATACTAAATGTGAACTTCCTCTTCCCCTTTTAATGAAAAAAAAGTAAGCTTAACCCTAGCCTCTTGAGACAATGATGTTGTGCTTCAATCGAAGCTTGCCCACTGGCCTCTTTTCTTCCTTTCTCTTCTTATCCATCCTCCATCCTAATTTCTCTTACCTTCACATTGCTTTCTTCTTTCTTTTTCGTTTTCCCGCATTCTTCTATTTTTTTCTACCACACTACCATTAAGTTGTGGTAGCTTTTCAGTTTCTTTTACACCTCTCTCATTCACCTTCTATTAAGCACAATGAGTGCTTACTCTAGCCAAACATTTTATCATGGCTATCGAATGAGCTGGATTTTATCATCAATGTTTGCATGACACGTTAGCCAAGTGGTTACAACAAATAGAATGTTTGTACAATTTGTTATGATAATTATTCTCTCCCATGTTCTATAAATGAGGTCATTTTCTCTTTGCTGTAGGAATAACTTTATAAAATATATGATTATTTTGTAGCCTTATTAGTCTCTGGTTCTTCATAGCTCTTCAATATAGCTTGATTTATATTGATGCTCTACGCATGCTCTCTAAAAACGAGTCTATAAACAGGTGAATATTAACCAAAATGAGTGTTCTTACCAGTCAAATGTTCTATCAATAACCATTGAATGAACTGAATTTTATCACTAAGGTCTGCATGACACGTTAGCTAGGTGGTTACAACAATTCTCTTGCATGGTGTGGAGCGAGATAGTCTTTATAGTTTTACTTCCGGCTCTGATACCATATAAACCAAGCTCTATTAAAGAGTTATGAAGAACCAAAGACTAATAATAACACAAAATAATCATTATAATATTTCATAAAGTCCTTCCTACAGTAGAGAGAAAAAGGACCCCATTTATAGAACATTGGAGGATAACTATCATAACAAATTGTATAAATATTCCATTTGTTGTAACCACTTGGCTAACGTGTCATGCAAACCTTGGTGATAAAATCCTTCTCATTCAGTAGCAATTGATTGAACATTTGGCTAGTGTGAGCACTCATTTTGGTTAATACCTTCCCACTTCCTTTTTCTTTCTCTCATTATTTCATTTTCCTTTTGTTTTTTTTCTGTATTGTGGTCTTGTCAACCCTTTCTTTGTTTTCACGAACCTCTATATCATTCTTTGACCACCAGCGAGTTCGAGAAGGAATCTTTGACTTCCTTTTGGTCACTCATTCTCACAAACCCATTTTCTCCCTTTTCTTTGGACATATAATACACTGTCTCCAACCTTTTGGCCATTGGCAATGTTTGTGGCCTTCTCGACTGTTATGAGTGGGGTTTTGACCTCCCCGTTGTGGTTTCTGTTGCGATCAATATTGTTTTTGTTAGTGTTACATATATGGTGGCTTTAATTCACATTAGGAATTTCTTTCTTTTTTTTTATATTTTGACTTCAATGCCCGATTTAATTTAAGCTTTTTCATATGTAATTTTTTAAGTCAACAATGACATTTCCACTAATATGATAGTTAGGGCTTGGACTGGGATTTTTTTACATCAAGATGGATATGATCATCATGATGATTTGTTCATCAAAGTTACTAGCATGAGTCTCTCTTTATTGTAAAAATGGATTGAAATAACACAAATCAAAAATTTGAATAATAATGCTTGAGGCGTTTAGAAGTAATGCCCCGAAATTTTCAGTGTCGAAAATTTCATAATTTGTGGGAATCAATAATCTGAAACATTTCGGGAAGTTAAACTGAGAGATTTTAGAGAGCAAGTGTCAGGTTGAATTTATAATTCATTATTAGTGAGTAATAATTGGTAATTAGCCTTATATTTGTTAGTATCAAATAGTTAAAATTTTGAGGTAAGGACTATTTTGTAAAAAAAAAAATCAAAGTTATTGGGGTAAATGTCTTAAGAGTAGGAAATAGAATTAGAAAGAGGTGAGGTCTTTAATTGGTAATTAGCTCAAGCCCAAGGGTATGTGGGCAAATTACCTATACTTTAAAAATTCAAAGAGGGAACAATTATCGCTCTTCATTTTAATGATTTCTTCTCGCAATTCATGATCAAATTTTCTCTTAATTCCCTCAATCATTCTCTCATCTTCTTTCAAAAATTCTTGATTTTAATCTCTCAATTTCAACATGGTAAACATGATTTTCCATTCAAGTCATCATCATTTCAATTTCGTAAGCTTGATTTTATCACTTTCTTTCTTTACTTCTCCACTCATGTCAATTTCACTTTAGAGGGAGAGGCTGATTTTTGATGTTTTCTTGATGATTCTAGGTTAGATTCTTGGTATTTATGAGTTCAAATAAACATTAGAATAAATAATTTCAGATTTGAAAAATATTTGAATGGTTTCTTGAAGTTTTGGATGGGTTCTAAAGTTTAGATTGGAGTATAGAAGAGTGTTTTTTGATGGTTTTGAGAAGTGAAGTTAGGGTCTCACTTTGTCTAATTGCATCATTTTAATAGATTTAGAATGTTTTCTCATTGCTAAATTGTATTTGTCTAACTTGATTTTGATGTTTGATTATAAATTGAAGTTAAGGAAGTTGGTGAAAGTCCAAAAACAAAGGGAACACTACACCAGAAAAGGTTTTTAGTGGCCTTTTTTTAGGCCTTTAGCGGCGCTTTTTAGCGCCACTAAAGATGTTTGCGGCGCTTGGGGAAGTGCCGCAAAAAAGCTGCTAACGACAACGTCGCTAACGTTTGCAGCGTTTACAGAAAAAAATGCCGCTAAAGGTCATGTTCTTTAGCGGCGCTTAAAAAAAACACCGCTAAAGGTCATGTTCTTTAGCGGCGCTTGAAAACCAAACGCCGCTAAAAGTCATCTTCTTTAGCGGCGCATGGAAATAAAACGCCGCTAAAGGTCATCTTTTTTAGTGGCGCATGGAAATAAAACGCCGCTAAAGGTCATATTCTTTAGCGGCGCTTGAAAATAAAACGCCGCTAAAGGTCATGTTCTTTAGCGGCGCTTAGAGAAAAACGCCACTAAAGAACATGTTCTTTGCGGCGTTTTCCTGACAAACGCCACTAATTTTGGAATTTTTGTATAATAAAATTTTCAATTTTTGCAGCCCTCCTGTAACAACAAATCAAAAGTAACCAGATCTAAACCAGCCAAAAGCAATAAAATTATATAATATTTCAAATTAAACGAATAAAATAATATTAATATTAATAAATAAAAGTGAATTCATATTATTTTTATAAAAATGTTAAAAGTTAAAATAATAAAAATATTTATGTAATACACTATGACGGCGGAAGTTACGACTGCTTAAACATGTTCATCATACTCTGAAGCTGCTGTTGGAGTTCGTCGTACTTTTTGCTCTACTCTGCTCTGCTCTGCTTCTCTCGCTGCAGCCTCTGCTTCCCTCGCTGCGGCCTCTGCTTTAAGTTGTAGCTGGAGTTCTTCATATTTCCTTTGAACCTCAACTGTGGTCGCTTGCATCTGAGCAATCTGGTCTTTTAACCTCTGAACTTCAGCTTGAGCCTGACTCCCCGAAGCCATGTATTGTTGCGAGCTGGATCCAAAATATTGGGTTGGGCTAACAAAAGATCCTTGAAATCGAATCCGACCATATTTTTCAGGACCTAAAACTTCAGTAATAATCCGGTTATCAATGTCTTCAAGATGAACGGAACTATCACTAGAAGCAATCGCTTCGTACTCCGCCTTTTTATCCTTTAGTTTTTCCTAATAAATAAATCACATAGTTAGGAACGCAGTATATATTAAAAAAACAAATGCAACATAACAATAGTCGCATTACAAGCAATGAATTAAACCATTAGAAAATAAACACTATAAATAACTAAAACAAGTCAATTCGTATTAAGTAAACGTACCATAATTTCACCAGCTTCAGGAGTCATAGCAGATCCATCTTTCTTCCTATGTGTAATTTCAAAAAGTTGAAGGCGTCCAACTTTTTGACCGGACGACAGTTCCTACAATATAGTAGTAAAGATATTATTTAATTGAAAGTTATACATATTTGACAATATTAAAAAATTAAAAATACCTCTGCCTCAGCTACACATGCAAAACTTCTCGACCCGGTTGTGTGAGTGAATTTTTGTTGCTGCCTGCTGCTTTTTCAAACTCGTTCACGATCCTACATTATGAAATTTTTAATACGTAAATAGTAAATACTATAAACCAAAATAATTATAATAGTTTGGAAGTACGTCATACCTCGCCTTTCTTCGAATGCCAAAATCTAACCGCATCTTCCCATTGGTACCTCAGCATACCCGGCGGGACATTTTGCAATTTCTCATCGAGGGTTGTTTTTGTCTTATAATATTGTTTCTTCAAAGTACTTTTATGGTCTCTCCATCTTTTTCCCAATGCCTTCTTTACATAAGCATTGGAGACCTCTAAAGTAAACCTCGCCTACAAAAAACACAAGTTAATAAAGTAAATATAAATAAAACTATTTCCCAAGCATTACAGATGACATTGACATTTTGTTACCTTAATATTATCGAGGGCTTGGTTTTTGTTGCTATCGGGCATTTGACGCCACGACTCATAGTTGGTAGGCAACATATTCGTATTTCGTGCTAAAATGCCCATGTATCCTGCTAAAAGTCGAGCTTCTGATCCAACAGGCTGACCAAAATTGTTTCTGCATACCTTGACACGCTCAACTGGATCTAACTCGTATAACTCTCTAAGTAGCATACGTCCTCGACCTCTGCGCGTCCCACCATTTTCAGCTGCAAATGGTATATTAGAATATAAGAAATTGAAAAATAAATCATTTATAAGTCAACACACATGTAAATTAAATGTAAAATTATTTTGAACTTCTGTAGGATCCTCAGGTGTAATCGGAACATTCGAAGATCCAATTCCTGTCTGTTGTTCAGTACTATTTGTTTCAGTCAAGTTTGGATCATTTTGAACAATGCTTCCCCTTTGAATTTTTCTTCTAGGCATTTTATCTGCAATACACATAAAATAGTTGACACACTTAATAACTAATTACAACAATAACAACACATATAAAATAGTTTGCAAAAAAATATAAAAAGACCAAGATTTAAATTATGATATTACATATAATAACAATCGTAAAATCTTACTACATCATTATTCGTAAATATCTTCATCCGTATCCTGACGAGCCCATTGAAATTGTGTACTAGTACTAGGGATATTATCGTTTAAGTTTTGTTCTGGAAAGGGCAAAGTTTCTGATCTATCGTCGATGTTATCTCTACTTCCACTGCCCATGTCAAACAAGTCTTTAGGGATGTTACGGAGTACAACGTACCAACCCTCATCAGTTGGATCTTTTGAGTAAAAAACTTGTTTGACTTGAGATGAGAATACATACGGCTCATCTATCAGTTGTTGTCCTGTGTGAATCAATCGAGCGAAGTTCACCATTGTAAAACCAAATTGATCTTGCTTAATTCCACGAGCAGTATTAACATCGGCCCAATCACCTCGAAATAAGACAACTTTCCATTTTCCGTAGTAATCCAACTCACTTATGTCAGTAAGAAGTCTGAAATATTCCACATTTCCCTCGACAGGATTATTGTCCCTAGCACTGGCATAACTTGTAATTGAGGAATTAACCACTATTCCACAATTTTGCGTTCTCCTCAATCTCTCGTGATATTTTGTATGAAATCTGAATCCATTGATGAGGAACGCATTATATCTTTTAACCACTCGATTTGGACCTTGTGAGAGCCATTTAACTTCGTCGTTTACATTCTTCCCACTCCAAACCTATTGAATGGAAAGTAAACTGAGAAATTAAAAATGTTATAAGAAAACATTATTATTTGTAAGCGGAAGCTCCAATTGCATATCGTTTGGCTTAACCATTCATGAAAAGATTCTGTAAACAACTTATTGATATCTCGATGTTGTGTTCTTCGGGAGCGCGAACGAGATCTCAATATTTGTTTGTACTCACTATGTTAAAAAAATGTTCACTTTGTTAGAATATAAACAATTTTTAATTTGATAAATATTTAACAAATTTGTAGAACTTACTTCCGTAAAGGTTCCATTGATTCGTGGTGAAACAGAACATATCGATGTGCTTGTACCCACGATAAATGATCTAATTCCGTAATTTCAACTTTGCCGATTGGTTCTCCAAAACTTTGGAACAAATAAGTATCGGCGAAGTTATGGTTCGTGAGTCTAGCATTCCTATTTGGTCTGTTCAACCTCGTTTCAACATCTTCCAAATATCTTGAGCAGAAGGTCATACATTCCTCTGCAAAGTAGCCTTCAGTAATCGATCCTTCTGGATATCGCTTGTTGCGGTAGTAAGACTTTAATTTGGATAGGAACCTAAACACGATATACAACATTATGAAAAGTTGTACTTAAACGTATTTAGGTGAATGAAGGAAAATTTTTAAAATAAAATAACACCTTTCTATGGGATACATCCATCGGTAGAAAACGGGTCCGCCAAGAATTGCTTCATGCGGGAGATGGATTATCAAGTGAACCATAATAGTAAAGAAGGAAGGTGGGAAGATTTTCTCCATGTTGCATAAAGTCAAAGCGGCTCGATCCTGTACCTTCTGAAGTTCTTGAACATCCAAAACTTTGCCACAAATGGCTTTCATTATATTGGATAGTTCAATTATACAAGACGTGACCTTCTTGGACATACAAGATCGTAGAGCAACTGGCAGTAAATCTTGCATCAAGATGTGATAGTCATGTGATTTTAGCGAATATAATCTTCGATCTTTAACACTAACACATCGAGATATATTTGATGCATACGCATCTGGAACCTTTATATCCTTCAACACCGTGCAGAAGACTTCTTTTTCCGTCTTCGACATTGAAAAAATAAAAGGCGGCAACTGATATTTCCCATTCGGAAGTGTATTGGGATGAAGATCAGGCCGAATTCCCATTTGGACTAAATCAAGTCGACTCTGAAGATTGTCTTTTGATTTTTCGTCGACATTCAAAATTGTACCCACAATGTTCTCGCAGACATTTTTTTCAATGTGCATAACATCAAGATTGTGTCGTAAAAGGTGATGCTCCCAATAAGGCAACTAAAAAAAAGTACTTCTTTTTTTCCACAAGTCCGCCTCATTAGGATCGTCCTCTTCATCAGAGTCATCATCAGCTTCATCATTTGATCTTCTATTTCTTTGCATGTTTGGCGGTTGGTTCATCTTCCCATAAATGAAATTCATATCTTCTAACATGAACAAGATTTCACAGCCACTGGTCTGCGAAGGAGCTTCTCTGAACTCTTCAGTACTGTCAAATACAGAACTCTGAAATCTAAATCTATGATTTTCCAGTAACCACCGACGATGCCCCATGTAAGAGAACTTCTTCCCATTGTACAACCATTGCGAACATGTTTGTGCAGCACAACAAGGACACGCATAACGACCCTTGGTACTCCAACTGGATAAATTGGCATAAGCGGGGAAGTCATTAATGGTCCACATCAAAGCTGCACGTAAATTAAAGTTCTCATTTCTCAGCACATCGTATGTCTCGACACCAGCCCATAATTGTTTTAACTCTTCAATAAGGGGCTGTAAATAAATGTCGATATCATTCCCGGGCCCTTTCTCTCCAGGGATAATCATAGATAAAATAAGGAAAGATTGCTTCATGCAAATCCACGGAGGCAGATTGTACGGAACAAGCATTATTGGCCAAGTACTGTATGCAGTGCTCATGATCTTGACAGGATTAAATCCATCAGATGCTAGCCTAAGCCTCACACTCCTAGGATCGCTTGCAAAGCTTGGAAATTTATTGTCAAATGATTTCCAAGCTAAAGAATCTACCGGATGCCTTAATAATCCATCATCAGTTCGTCCATCATAGTGCCACGTCATAGACTCTGCTGTCTTGGACGACATGAAAAGCCTTTGAAGCCTTGATATCAGGGGAAAATACCGTAAAATCTTGCCTGGCTTCTTCCTCAACTGTGCATCATTTTCATCGTCATTCTCATCCTCTGTGTTTCTATTTATCCAACGGGATTGGCCGCATACATGACAGCACTGTTGGTTTTTTCGATCGCCCCAATACAACATGCTGTCATTTGGGCAACTATGGATTTTGTTGTACCCAAGGCCTAAATCTTTTATCATTTTCTTCATATCTTTGCATGACTGAGGGATTTTTGCAAATGGAAACATTTCTCTCAAAAACTCTAACAGCATTGTCAACGAGTTTCCGGTCCACTCTCCCAAACATTTTAATTGAAAAAGACGAACACAGAACGACATTTTTGAAAATTTTGATCCCTCATACAGTTCTTCGTTCATGTCATTAAGTAGAGCGTAGAACTTCACCGCTTCTCCATTCGGCTCTTCATGAGGTACACTACTTCCCGGTTCGGTAAAAGCAGTTCCACCAATATTACAATCATCAGATGCCACAAAATCCGCTGGGAATGACTGCACACCATGATTGTGCATATTAAATGCATCCCGCAACATACCTTCCACGTCATCCCCTCTATCAGACTGATGGTAAGCAGTACCAGGATAAGATACATCCATCGTTGAAGAGGAAGTACTAGGCGGGCATTCTCCATGAAATAACCATTGTTTATAACCCCGAACAAACCCATCAACAATTAGATGCTCATATACAACCTCACGATAATGCCAGTTTATGTTGACACACTTCTTACACGGGCAAAGAATCATGTTCTCTTGGCTTGCATATTGAAATGCAAAATTTAGAAAAGTCTGTACTCCATTTCGATAACCGTTGCTAACCCTTGACAAATTCATCCAAGACCGGTCCATTTCTTAATTCTTGAAGTCTGAGGTTGACAATAATTTGCACGGTAAGTTAAAACGCCAGTTATAACCATAAATGAGTTATGTAAGTTATGTATTATGTATTATGTATTATGTTAGTTATGTAAGTTATTTAAGTTATGTAAGTTATTTAACTTATGTAAGTTATGTAAGTTATGTAATTTATGTAAGTTATGTAATTTATGTAAGTTATGTAAGTTATGTAATTTATGTAAGTTATGTAAGTTATGTAATTTATGTAATTTATGTAAGTTATTTAAGTTATTTAATTTATGTAAGTTATGTAAGTTATGTAGGCAATGTATTATGTAAATAATGTAAGTTAGGAAGGTTATGTATTATGTTAGTTATTTAAGTTATGTAAGTTATGAAGGCAATGTATTATGTAAATAATGTAAGTTAGGAAGGTTATGTATTATGTTAGTTATGTAAGTTATGTAAGTTATTTAATTTATGTAAGTTATGTAAGTTATTTAATTTATGTAAGTTATGTAAGTTATGTAAGTTATTTAATTTATGTAAGTTATGTAAGTTATTTAATTTATGTAAGTTAAGTTATGTAGGTTATGTATTATGTTAGTTATTATGTTATTATATAAATTATGCAAGTTTCTATATATGTTTATATATTGTATGTTAGTTATTATGTTATTCTATAAGTTATGCAATTTTCTATATATGTATTATGTAAGTTTATATATAAGTAATGTACGTTATAAATTTTAAAAATATATACATTAAAAATGTATATAAATATGTAAGTTATTATAAGTAATGTATTTCGGTAAGTAATGTATTTATATATTAAGTTATGTAATATATTTCGGTAAGTAATGTAATATATAGCGGAAAATATATATTTAAGTAATGTACGTTATAAATTTTAAAAATATATACATTAAAAATGTATATAAATATGTAAGTTATTATAAGTAATGTATTTCGGTAAGTAATGTATTTATATATTTAAGTTATGTAATATATTTCGGTAAGTAATGTAATATATAGTGGAAAATATATATTTAAGTAATGTACGTTATAAATTTTAAAAATATATGCATTAAAAATGTATATAAATATGTAAGTTATTATAAGTAATGTATTTCGGTAAGTAATGTATTTATATATTTAAGTTATGTAATATATTTCGGTAAGTAATGTAATATATAGTGGAAAATATATATTTAAGTAATGTACGTTATAAATTTTAAAAATATATATATTATCTGTTCTTTGACATTCATTGATTATTAAACATTAACATTCAATCAATTAATCACATTTAACGTCGATAATTACACCTCTGGTCATGGAGATTTTACAACATTAATTACTAAGCAATCAGAAAAATATAAAGGACCAAAAATGAAGTAAAACATTCTGTTAATTCAGGTAGCCCATTTTTACAATGTATATGCAATATCGAAATCTCGTGTGTAAGAAACAAACAGCAGAGAAATAACAAACTCATTCAACAAAGCAGAACAGACATGTAGGAACTCAGTGTGAAAGGAACTTTTTGTTCTCCATGTGTTCTATATCAATCTTTGAATATGTCTCGGGAATCCAGATTTAGCAGTCAGACGGATACTTTAGGAACAATCGGAGAATGAAGAAATCGTGTAACATCGTTTAACATTGTTTACCAATTACAGAGGTAATTACAGAGTGCTGGAAAATCGATTACATTCTAAGAAAATTACCTTCAACAATTTTTACTGCAACATTCCGAAAAATTTAAAAATATATAACGAATAAAGAGCAGCTTACCTAAATACGAGCAGTAACAAATGCAACAAAAATTCCAAGCCATTCAAATGTTGATAAAAATAAAATCAGCAAGCTTACCTAAATACGAGCAGTAACAAATGCACCAAAAATTCCAAGCCATTCAAATGTTGATAAAAATAAAATCAGCAAACTTACCTAAATACGAGCAGTAACAAATGGTTAATCCACAATTTTCAATTCTCCTTTCTTTAACAGTTGGGCAAATGCAGTGTTACTCCTGGGGAACAAAACATGAACATAAGAACACTACAAATATTTTTGGGGGCCCTTCAACAATTACAAGAACAGACAATCGTAAAAATTCCCAAACCCTAGACACGCAAAAAATTCCCAAATTCCCCAAATTCCCAAACAAACTGGTACAAGCTTGGTTATTGAACTTGGACCCTAAACACGAAATTCCCAAATTACACTGAACCAAAACCCTAAATAAAGATACAGTTTTCCCAAAGAAAAAAGCTTACCTTTTAACCACAAATTCTGAAGCTCAATAGTATCCTCTCAAGATTGACTCGTACGTTATGCTTCGTTTCTGATGATTTTGGAGTTCTCCTTTCCCTTTTTTCCTTGGTTTTTTCTCTTTCGTTTTTACCCCTTTCGTTTTCTCCTCTGTTCTCTTTCTGTTTGTCTTTCTGCCTGCTGAGATATAGAGAAAATTATAAGTTAAAACACGGTAAAGAAACGACGTCGTTTCGCTGAAAGTTTAAGAAACGTTTGCGGCGTTTATTTGCAAAACACCACTAAAAACAAAAGTTCAAACCGAAACGGCGCCGTTTAATTAATCTGCTTAAACTATTGGGGTCGTTTGGACAATATTTTAAGTCATTTTGCGGCGTTTAGTGCAAAAACGCCACTAAAAATTAAGAGAAACGGCGCCGTTGGATTAATATTGGGAAAATGCTAAGTTAAAAAACTAGTACAGAAACGACGTCGTCTAGACAAAATTTTAAGACAATTTTGCGGCGCATCCTGAACAAACGCCGCTATTGCTTGGACTTTTACGGCGTTTTCTAAAAAGCACCACAAAAATTTAAAGTTCTAACCAAAAACGGCGCCGTTTTACCAAGCTGTAATGCACATTTCTGGCGTTTTCTGACTAAACGCCAGTAAAAGTTAATTTGCTTAAGCTAAACGAAGCCGTTTAGGCAATATTTTATGTCACTTTTGCGGCGTTTGGTGTAAAAACGCCACAAAAAAATAATAGAAATGGCGCCGTTTTGATAAAATATAATGCACATTTTTGGCGTTTTCCTTTAAAGCGCCACTAAACACTAATTTGCTTAAGTTAGACGTCGACGTTTAGCCAATATTTCAAGCCACTGTTGCGGCTTTTTCTGGACAAACGCCACTAAAAGTTAACATAAACGGCGCCGTGTAATTAATATAGAGAAAATGCTAAGTTAAAAATTATGGACAGAAACGGCGTCGTTCAACGAAAATTTTCAGCCACTTTTGCGCTGTTTCTTCTGAAAACGCCGCTATTGCTTAAGTATTAGTGGCGTGTTTAATAAAAATGCCACTAATTGTTAAATTTCTAACCGAAAACTGCGCCGTTTTATTAAGCTTCAATGCACAATTCTGGCTTTTTTTAAAAAACGCCACAAATTAATTATTTTACTTAAACCAAACGGTGGCGTTTTAAATAATTAATTCTAAACTTTTTAAGTAATATTTTAAATTTTATATAAAATTATAAAGTTTAGGTTTTCTTGTCTTTTTTGTTTGTATTTTTATTTCATTTCTTATAATTTGGTCTTATATATATATATCCAAAATAATTAATTATACCTATATATATATATATATCCATCCATGCATATATATATATATCAATACTTTTTTTAAATTATTTATTAATTCTATTTAAACTAATATTAATTAAATACATCAATTGGTTTAGATTAAATTTTTAAAATATATTTTAAAATAAATTACTCTAAACCCAAAACCCTGATCTGACCCCAAAATTCTTAAACCTTAAATCCCTAACTCTCAACTTCTAACCCCTAACCCATAAACCCTAAATCCCAAACCCTAAATCCATACAAGTGTCCACCAAGCATTGTTACTCCATTAACATATGTAAGTGTGTCCACCAAACTCTGTTTTTTATTCTATTTATTAATTTTTTTTTCTATATATTTCTTTAAAAATTATTGTTTTATCGCGCTTTAATGTGGTGTTTTATTAATTATTTCAGATTTGGTCGGTTAATAATTTTTATTTATGTTCAAAAATATAAGAACATATTTAAAATATAAATTAAAAAAACTAATTAAGATCTAAACCCTAAGTCCCTAACTGTTAACTTCTAACCCCTAGACCTTAAATCCCAAACCTTAAATCCATACAAGTGTCCATCAAGCTTTGTTATTCCATTTACATATGTAAGATCTAAACCCAATACCCTAACCCGACCCGCCTAAATCCCTGGCTAAATCATAAATCCCTAACTCCTAACCCCTAACGTCTAACCTAGCCCCTGACCCCTAAACATTAAATCTGATCAGCTCTTAAACCATAATCCCTAAATCCATATATATACAGTCCTCATCAATTACAATAACCTTAAAATAGTAACCCGACCCTAAATCTGACCTAGCTAAAATCTTAAATTAATAATCATATCTATATTATACGCCAAACCTAAAACCCTAAAGTAACTATAGTGAGAATTAATTAATTCAATATTTTAAATTTAAATTAATACTATCTCTTTTATGATTATATAAGAATTTTTTATGATTATAAATTAAAAAACAATCAGTAATCATATACCTAAAAAACTTTAAAATTCTTTTAAAAAATAGCATTTTAATTTTTCCATGTGTTTTAATTTCAAATTCTTTCTACGTGTTATTTTTTTCTGAAGATTTTAAATATTCAATTAGAAATAAGTTCAATTTTATTTAATAAATATAAATAATAAAAAAATTAAGATAAAATGATTTTTGGGCGCTTTGTCGAAAATGCCGCTAAATCCCCCGAAAGCTCAGAAAACGGCGTCGTTGAGCTTAGGTATTTCTGCGGTGATTTTCAAAAAATGCCGCTATTGCCCTCGGCATTAGCGGCGCTTACTTAAAAATGCCACTAAATCACCAAAAGCTCAAAAAAACGGCGTCGTTGGGATAAGGTATATTTGTGGCGCTTTATCATAAACGCCGCTAAAGACATCAGCGTTACCGGCGCTTACACAAAAACGCCGTTAAATCTTCGGAAGCTCAGAAACGGCGTCGTTGGGTTTACTTTTTTTCTGGCGCTCTCCCAAAAACGCCGTTAAAAAGCCCTAAGTCTTAGCGGCGCATTCTAAAAAATCACCGCGAAATCCCCGAAAGCCCGGAAACGGCGTCGTTGGGATTAGGTATATTTGCGGCGCTTTACATTAAACGCCGCTAAATAATGAGCATTAGCGGCGCTTATTCTGAAACGCCGCTAAATCCCCGAAAAGCTCAGAAATGGCATCGTTGGGATAACGTTCTTTTGTGGCGCTTTTTTATAAACGCCACTAAAGCGTTGAGTATTAGCGGCGCTTTATTAAAAAACGCCGCTAAAGCCCCGAAAGCTCGCAAAACAACATCGTTGGGATTAGGTATTTTTGCGGCGCTTTATGGAAAACGCTGCTAATGCTTATTTTCAGCGGCGTTTTTCATGGACGCCGCTATTGATCGATCTTTAGCGGCGTTTTATATCCAATCACCGCTAAAAACGCCGCTAAAAGCCTGTTTTGGTGTAGTGGAAAGAGAAGGCGTCAGAAGCTTAGTTGGTTTCGGTTTGTGCTCTCTAAAATTCCAATTTTTCATCATGTGTCTATTTAAGTTATTTGCTTAGTCCATTATATTGATCATGTTGATGTGTTAACAAGTTGCTTAATGAGTTGAGAATGTATGCTTTAATTAATAAACGACCCTTTTAGGCATTATTGGAATGTGTTCGAGTATGGTTATCATGCCACATGATTTTTAAGCTCTTTAAGCATTGTGTTTTGGTGGGATTGCTTTATGCACCCAAGAGCATTGATGCGTTGGGAGGGTATATTATCATATTTCATGTACTAATTGGGATGTTTGGTTGAAAGTCATGTTTAAACATGCATCATAATATTGTTATCTTTTGTGACGCTTATGCATAAATTCTTGGTGTATTTGAGACTATCTACTTAAGCCAATTTAGTAGTAGGAGTAAAGCTATTACAAAAATGGTATGCAGAAATGTTATTGAATTTTGGAAACGAAGGATATGATATAAGTGGAAGAGTTTTTATTATGTTTTGTATTTGTACAAATTGTTTCACCATGTTTTGTATTGCCATGATATTTGCTGATGATATTATGTTCTATTGCTTTAATTTTAATTTGTTGTTACTGATTGGTATACACTTGACTTAAAAGATGAAAGATGTATTATTGGATTTTATTAGAGCGGTTTAAGGGTTGGACTACTTGTATAAATTCGAAAAGTGAATTTAAGTAAAGTGTAGGTCTATTTTCTATTTAGGGCGAACCTTATGTAGATTTTTAAAGCCTGACCTAATTTTATATATATATATATATATATATATATATATATAACAAAACTTTAATATATAAAATTAACCCAAAATTCAAGCCCATAATAAATAAAATCCAAACCCAAGCCATCCTTACAAAAAAACAAAACTGGAGGTTGTGAATGAGAAATTTGTGCCATAATTGATGATATGAAGTTAACGTGTAATGTTTTTCCATGGGTTTCTTTATGTTTTGTTCACAGAGAGTGTAACATGTTTGTTGATTGGGTTGGAGAATCGTTGCCCGTCTCTATGGATTTTTATGCAATTTTTATTTTCTAATTTGGAAGCGGGAAGTTTTTTCAAAGATTGATGTGCTTGGTTAGATAAAAGTCAAAACGGATGGTGCTTATCGGAAGTCAGATGAAGTTGCTGCGGCTGGTGGCATCCACCGTGATCATGATCGAAGATGGATCCATGGCTTTGCTTGTAAGTCAGGTTCATGCTTAATTTTGAATGCTGAATTATAGGGTGCAGTCGGGGAACTATGGATAGCTTTTACGAGTTATTGAACTTGTCAACTTCCTAAAATATAATTTGATGGTTTTTTTAATAGCACTGCAAACAAGTTAACATAGCATCGTATTACAACTAAGGCTGACAACAACTGCAATAGTCATACGATAAACTTGTCGCTGACATGGGTCGAATGGTTTATGTTCTTGAATTCGATGACTTTATTAGATTAAAAGTTCTTAATAATAAGTGTAGATAGTTTTATTTTATCTTTTATTTAAATTTATTTTAAATGTGAAGATATCATATGATTCATTAATAATTTATAGATTTATATACCAATATAAGTTCTTAATTTTAATCTCATAAAAAATACTTCAGCTAAAGAAGAAGAAAAAAATTCAATATTAGTTTTATTCTGATGTGACACTAATAACCAATTTGTTGGCAACACATGACAACCTCTCAGTATGTCAAGTGACAAATATAACTTTAAAATATTTAAATTAAAAAATAATAAATTTTTTCATGTCAAGAATGAATTTGGACAAAAAATTATACTTTTTTAAGTTAATTTATTTTAAAGATTTATTTTAATTTTTTAATTTATGCTCGTCACAAAGCATATTGAGAAGTTGCCATGTGCCGCCACCAGATTGATTATTTGTGTCATGTTAACACAAACTAATGGTATTAGAGCAGAGGTACCAGTTTGAGTGATGCTATGCAAGTTCATGTACCAATTAGGTACTTTTAGACAAGTTTAAGGGGTAAACTACATATTAACCCTTTATACATATGTATGTGTGCATATATTCATTGAGCTAAAATACTAGAAGGTCTAGTAAATTATTAGGAAAAGCAAAAATAAAATAGGATCGGTGGTTGAATTGCTTAGGTTTCCAATTCAATTAGTTTGATTATTGGAGATCGACTCGATTAAGCAACAAACAAGTAAAATAGTGGAAGTAAATGAGAAATCGAGCACACAAATTTAATGTGGAAAACTCCATAAAAAAAGGATAAAAAATCACGAGCAAAGATAATTACTCTTGTATAAGCCCAAATATGCCCGGCCCAAATAAATATGCATCAGGCCCAACTAAACCTAAAATGGCCCAAACATTAAGGGTGCGTTTGGTTTGCTGTATTGGATTAGAGGTGTATTGGATTAGAGGTGTATTGGATTAGAGGTGTAATAGCAAATCAACTGTTTGGTTGAATGTAATGGAATAGAGGCGTAATAGTAATCTTGTGTTTGGTTGAATGGAATAGAGGTGTAATAGCATAATGGAAAAAACTAAAATGACTAGAATACCCTTAGCATAAATTTGTTTTGGTAAATGATTATTGTTATTGTTATTTAAATTTTAATAAGATTATTATTATCAGTAATAAATATTTTAATCATATTTAAACATAATTATTATTAAATATATTTTAATTAAAATATATAATTTAATAAAATTCTTATAATTAGCAGAAATTTGTTTTGGTAAATTATTATTGTTATTGTTATTTAAATTTTAATAAGATTATTAATATCAATAATAAATAATTTAATCATATTTAAACATAATTATTATTAAATATATTATAATTAAAATATATAATTTAATAAAATTCTTAATAATTAATATTCTTATATGAATTTACTCAAATCATAATATATGATACTGTAAAATATAAATTAACATAATTATTATTAAATATATTATAATTAAAATATATAATTTAATAAAATTCTTAATAATTAATATTCTTATATGAATTTACTCAAATCATAATATATGATACTATAAATGAAAATTTGAAATAATTAATATTAAATATATTTTAATTAAAATATATGATTTAAAATAATTTAAAATAATTATAACTAATAAATTATATTTTATGAATTTGTATAATTTAAAATAATAAATATTACATATAATTTAATAATTAATATTAAATTTCATAAAATTCTTGATAATAAATTTTCTTATATGAATTTATACAATTTAAAATAATTAATATTAAATATAATTTAATAGTGATATATAATTTCATAAAATTCTAAATAATAAAATGTTCTTATATGAATTTACTAAAATCAATATATAACTTGAGAATTATATTCTGCATAAACATAATTAACTTATATTAAGAAAAAGTTAGATGAAAATGAAATTGTACATCATAATCCATATGTTATATAGTTTTACAACATCAAAAAGTTTGAACATTGATATTTAATGGTGAGAAAGAAATCTTCTGACCCATTCCAATCGGGCAACAGAAGGTAAACTAAAGAAAACGATCATTTGAGTTGGATGATCGGGAATTTTACTCAAAGCATCATACCGCTGATCGTCGATTAAACCTTCAATTGACCATAAGGCTGAATATAAATTTGAAGCTTTCTCTTCCATCTTTTGATGTTCTTCTGACTTCTGCTGAACTACCACCTCGGAGGCAATACTCCTACTGATTTGATCGCCAACGGCCTGGATTTTTTCCCCCAACAAAGTGGCAGCCTCCTCAAATGAAGAATACACATTATCACGAGCATCAGATTTCTTCTTTCTCTTGTTTGAAGATGAGGAACCCCCTTGGTCTCTATCTCCTCGCGGATTTGTACCAGAAACATCCATGTCGTCTAAAGAGACGTCAGCTTCGCAGTCATAGAATGTGTTTCTCTCTTCATTCATATCTGTAGTACGTTCGTCCTCAGTATGTATTTCTTCAAGAACATCAGCAGCTGTTTGAGCGTCTTTCCCAGTCGCCCGATCTCTTGCGTATATCGCAGTAAGCTGGTTGTAGTAAGGGAAAGAACGATGTCTGAACTGAGAGGCTTCTTTGTGACTCTAAAAAAAATGAGGAAATCATATTAGTTATAAGTTTTGTAAAAAAACAAATAAATACTTGAAATACATTTTACCTTTACATAGGATTCCCAAACTGCATCTTCAGCAACAACGAGCTGCCTATGCTTGTCCCAACCAAAACCACTGTTGTTTTGGCCATTAAGCATGTCGTAGACGACTGACCATTCCCTTTTTAGGCACCTAATCTGAGATTCAATATTTGGTTTCGCCTTCAACATTGCTCTTGGTAAAGCCTTTTCTAGAATTTTCTCTAGCTCGTTCAAATAACTGGCTTTGAACCCGGTATCAGCATTAAATGTTCCTACATTGTGCAAATCCACCATGCAAGAAACTAAGGCTGCATCCTCTTCTGGAACCCATTTTCTTTTGCTTCCTCGAGAAGCTTGAGAAGAAGCACCTGTTGGTGGAACACCTGACATATTGTTCTTAAGAAAAAAAAAACAAATTAACATTATTTACTATTTTTGAATATCATGAATCAAAAGGTGAACAGTTTATAATATTATATCGGTAGTTCAATACTAAATTTAAATTTATAACACATGCTGAATGAAAAGATAATTAAATTATAATTCAACAAAGTTTAGTACAATACAGAATTTTAATCAAAAACCACCAAAGTTTCATAAACTAGATACATAAAATAACATCAACAAATCAATTCAAACTCAATTTGTCCCTAAACCTAACTAATTTCTAGATGCTTGCCATTCATCGAACATTTGGTTGGCTAGTTCCATCCTCCAAGTAGCCCAAGCATCCGATGGATGAATATTTGTGATATTCGGTTCATCGTCATCCACCACATTAGTAGGTAATCCTTCTCCCACCTCCGCTTCAATGGGATCAATACTCATATGGGTTCGAATAAAATTATGGAGCAAACAACATGCAATAATAATTCTATTGTGCACCCTTACAGGATAAAACGATGGACTCCTAAGTATTCCCCATCTAAGTTTTAATAAGCCAAAGCATCTTTCAAGGACATTACGTGCTGAGGCATGTTTCATATTAAAAAACTCTTGCAGAGAACTTGGCTGATAACCCTGACGCCACTCGTTCAGATGATATCACTGTCCTCTAAATGGTGCAAGAAATCCCTCACAATTTGTGTATCCAGCATCAACTAGATAATAACAACCTATAAAATAATTTTTTTAAAAAATGATTAATTCAGCAAACAAAGTTTGATCTTAATGAATAATTCAAATTCATCTAACTATACACTGTACCATGAGGAACTTTTAGTCCATGTCTTCTACTAATGGCATCTCGAAGCACCCGTCCATCGGCAACTGAACCTTCCCAACCAGGAAGAACATAAACAAATTGCATCTCAGGTGTACAAACACCTAGCATATTTGTTGCTATGTTACCTTTTCGGGTTCGATATCTAGGTTTATCAACTGTTGGCACCCTAATCTTGATGTGGGTTCCATCAAGAGCACCTAAGCAATTCTATATCACATGATATAAAACCTTGAGTTAGAATACTAATTTAAATCTAAGTCAACTAAATGTTGTACAAGCTATATATAAAACTCAGTCTAATACCTTAAACCATTTCCACCTTGTGTCAGAAGAATCGGCTGTAATTGGCTTCGGCTTTTTAAATAAGACATCTTGTAAGCGTATGATAGCATTTAAAACACTATGAAATGCTCTGCTTACAGTTTTCCCGGACCTTCTAAAGTGATTCTTGATAACTCAATTTTTCAGGTGATGGGAGATGATATGTAAAAACATTGCTACTTGCTCATCAACAAGCATGAACCTTGACGACTTCAATCCCCCTATCGATTCTAACATCTCACATAGTTTAAAAAAGGCAGTTCTATTCATCCTAACTTGTTCAATACATGTCTCGTCACTAGCATATACAAGCCTTTTCACATAATCCCGTTTTGCATAAAAATCTAAGGTATAGGACCTAATCCTTGGTCTATGTAGGCTAAGGCTGGCACCCATTCTAAATAAGAACCAAATCGCAATTCTACAGATTTCCAACCATATTGTCACAGCAATACCAATTCTTTTACGCCTCACACTTTGTGCAATTAAAGGCAGACGAGCCATAACTGCAACATATTAAAATTGGAATACACTATCAATGAATTGAAGTTGCAATTACACATTATCAAATAAAAATAAACCATACAAATTTAGAACACACGAAGCAAAAAAGTATCTACTAAATGATATCGTTGCAACAAAGTTAGTCCATGTTGTTGGCCAAATTTTTTAAAAAAAAATTCCTAAAAGGATTAAATTGTATTACTAAATAATTAGAAGGTTTAATACTGCAATAAATCTATTTTATTCAAGGGAAGCTAGATCCCTGCTTGCCCTCCCTTATATTAACTATAGTAATTAAGGGATCAAAACTTGTTTATTTTGTAAAGCAACAAATTTTGTGGTATGATTGAGAAAAATATTTTGTTAAGCAACAAGGTTTGGGTTTGTTTTAGTACTTTATTTAATAATAATGTTAATTGAAAAATCATACATACGACTCCATTTTATGATTTCACATTATTGACCACTTTGAAAACAAATTTATATATAATTTTCCTTAGAAATAGTAAAAAAGGGTTCAATAAATATGAATTTGGAGACCCAATTTTAATTAGATTTTCTTCACATGGTAGGTTCAAATGTGAAAAGATTTTCTAAGCAACATTATTTTTTTTTATAAGAATGAGGATTTGCTTTAATAATCTTCTTTCTCTTGTTTTAAAACTTTTATAACATTTTAAATTTAAATTTCTTTATTAAAATATTAAATTTCTTGATTTTTAATAAAATATTAAAGTCCTTATTTTAATTATTGATGTAATTTTTAAAATCAAATGACTCAACTAAAAATTTACTAATAATCGAGTGATTATTTATATAATTTACCAAAAAATATTATAGAATACAACTTATTTTAAAATATATATTTTATCAAGGAATGTTTAATTTTTTTTTCGAATTTTATTTTCCGAGTTACAAGATCCCATTAGCTATAAATAATGTTACATTTTATCGATTATATTAGAATTTTAACTTCCACTCTCAAAATAACTTTTATTATTATTATTTATGATTCATAAATTTGTTAAGAAATGTATTGAAAAATGAAAAGTTGTTTGAGTAAAGATATCATTGTACTTTGTCAAGATTTTAAGATCGAGCAAAATCTGATTCCATTCGAAAAAGATAAAAAAAAAATAGATTTTCATCAAATCAAGTTATTCAAAATTTCAAGTTAACTCAAATAAACTGTTTGAGCTTTGATTTCAAGTCAAATTAAAATTTTACAATTCAAATAATTCGAATAACAAATTGGAATAAATGCTCTTTTGGTCCTTGTCAGTATTGAAAATGTATAAATTGGTCACTCTCTCAGCAAAAATGTAACACCCTTAACCCTTATTAATAACTTTTTAAAACTAGTCATAACCCACAACCAAATAACTAAGATCAAAATAACATATACAATATTGAACTTATCAAAGAACCAAAAATTATACCTTTTATTTATTTACTAACTTCTGCACATACACATATAAATGTGTGCCACTGACCATTTCTCAAATCCATAATCCAAGTTAATTTATACATATACGGTCATTATAAAACTCTCAAACCATAGTAAATATGTGTTTTCATGATATTCACCAAAACATATACTTATATATATGTGTCATTAGTAATTCATGCTTTAGCCGATTTTACCATTTTATCTATTAAGACAGAGTACATGCTTATGAAATATAAACACCAATCCAAATCACATAGTCCCATACATCTTCTAAACAAGTATGTTCAAATATTCCTCTTTAATAAATACTATATTCCCAAATACCGAATGATCTCATATCAATACCTTAATTAACTTAAGCATAAGTTAACCAAACATATACAACTTGAATAGCAATTTATTGAACTATACATACTAAGTTTGGCAGCATAATATATATATATATATATATATATATATATATATATATAAACATACAAGTTATCAATTAACATATGAATTTCGGCCTAAAACTTACAAATTCATAAATTGCATTTCACCTAAAACCATGCATTATATCACTCAAAAGGAATCAAGTACAAAACCAAATATACATACTTACCAACCAGCATTCTTCCTCTAACAAAAAATAGTTACATTTCCATATAGACACAAATTTGCCAACTTCACATGATACTGAATTTTAACAAGAGAAACGGCCATTCTTTAAACCAATCATCCATCATTTTGATTATATTATAACAAAAGACCACTTATCACACACACCCATACAAAATTCCAAACACATGCTTTCAGTTGTTTCACGCTCTTAGGAGAATACCCTAAACACTTTGTTCGAATCTTGTCATCCGTAGAAAAATCAAAATCAACAATTAACACAAATAATCAGAAGACTGCAAGTTTGAACATTATTTTGAGCATTACTGCCATTGATAAGTAATCCAGGCAGCAATTAACATAATCAATCATGCGACCGGAAAGCAAGAAAAAACAGAATAAGACGAACTCAACAACCATTCAGAAAATTTGCTCAGAGCTAAGATCTTTTAAGCTCTAATGCTTAGTTACCAATAACAAATTAAATTCTTAAATTCCCTTGCACTTAGAATAGGAGAATAAAGATTTAACAAGCAGATAGAACCATCATGATCTACCAGGTTAAAGATAAAATAGAAATTAGAGAACAATCGAAAAAATTGACATTCCCATCAGGCAATTAGATCAAAACAAGAATTAAGCAAAAAAAAAAAACAAAACCTATTAAAACTAACAAAATCAAGCATACCCAGATCAATAAACATGAAATCAAACACGAAAAAATGGAGATCCAAACGAGTTATAACCTAAAAAACTGATAAAAAAAAGTTACCTTCAAAGAGAATACTCCTACTGGTTTTGGAGATCAAAAAAGGACTCGAAAATTACAACAGTACAAAGAAAAATCCAAGATTAGCAGAGAAGAGAGAACAAAAATCCGACTATTGTTTTCAAAGGATTGTCGGTCCTATGCTGATGAATAAAGACATACATGCATAATTTTCCCTACAATATCAACAAAAAACAGTATGCATTTCTTAAGCCTAACCAACAACACAAAACACATTTCAATTGCACATGCAATACAAACAAAAAAACTATGGAAAACTAACCTGTTAATTAGCAAATCGGGGCACAATGAAGAAGAACCTGTAATGAGAAAAGGGGAAACCGATTAGATAAAAACAATAGAAAAGGTTGACCTCGAATTCTATCAGGTTAGGAAAACTAACCGATGACGTAAATCGACAGAGAGCAAATCGGCCGAAAAAGAAAAGAAAAGAAATGGGGGGAGCAAGCTTGAAGGAACAAAAGAGAAACAAAAAGGGGATCGGGGGAGGGTAAAACAGGGAGGGTTTGCTGAAGCCGTTCCTAATCTGGGCAAAAGGGGGGAATAGAAATCGGTGGTTTTCACTGATTAGGAAAGTAATCGATTACACCCGTATTACCAATACATTGAACCAAACACGGGATAGAGAGGGATTAGGTGGGGCCCACCGATTAGGGGTGTATTGGCATAGCCAATACACCAAACCAAACATGTTCTAACAGCCCAAACCCCCAAAAGAGAAACCCTAAGTAGTTAGCCGCAAATCCCAACAGCAACTTCTCTAGCCGCCGCAAGATCCGGAGTCGACCACCTCTACGCGCGCTGAAATCTCCACTTTCGCCCGCAAACACGGATTAAAGAGTCCAATAGAAGAAAACATGTAAAATAGCAAACAATTTTCGGGCTATAAAAGCCCTATTTCATGTACTCAAGGGGGGATTCAGTGTAAAGAAATAGAAAAATAGAGAGAAAAGATTGAAATACAAAGAAAAACTTGAAGGTGAATCGTGTTTTCATTTTTTTATTTCTCATCTATTCTTTTGATTTTTTATTTTGTAAAATAATAATACAAAGAAAAGAAAAGAAACTTACCTGGCTTTGTTGCGTTTCATCCCATCTCCGTCGCGATCGGAGACTGGGATGACTGAGGCCACAGACCGGCGGCGGCGACGGTATGGGGAGCTGGGTCGAAAAACCCTAGCAGAGATTTGTTTTTTTTCTTTTCTGCTGCAAATGGTTTTTTTTAAAAGGAAAAACTGTTTTAAATTACTTTAGCAAAACGACGCCGTTTGGGTTGGGGAGGATCCGCGCATCGACCCGACCCGGTTCCAGGATCCGCGCGTTTTCCTTTAAATGGTCCATTTGCGCATTCGGTCCCCCAATTTTTTAAAATCGTTTTCAAATCAAGTTTTTGTTTCTTTTTAATTTGGCCCGCATGTTTCTGCCGTTGTTCAATTCAGCCCATATCACTGCACACCGTTTTGGAGAGGCAGATTATTTCCGATTTGGCCCTCCATGTAACTCGCGTGTCGCGATTTGACCCATTATTTTGCCTTTCATTGATTTCCAGTTTTTTTTATTTTTTTAACTATTTGGTCCTTTTTTTTCACGATTTGTTGTTTTTTTAAATTTATTTTCTCCCATTATTTATTATTATTGTTATATTATTTATTATCATCCTTATTATTTTTATTATTTTTATATTTGTACATACGCATAGTTTTTTATATAATGTACACATGTGCATTTTTTGTGATATACGTATTTGTTTTTCATATGTTTTTATTTCAATTTTATTTCCTAACTTCTATATATATATATACTGTTTATATTTTTTTCTTCAAAAAAAAACCCTTTTTACCTTTGTAAATGTGTATAGACTACTTTGCTGCGTGACCTGAGGATTCAAATTGTCAAAGATTATTCAAAAGTTATCACAGGTTCCAACCTCTTAAAGAAGCTAATGAACGTGAGAGAGCAAGGAGTTACGACCTAGATCAAACAAAAAGGAGCTCAAATTCGCGAGATGCATCTTAATATTTGAATGGTCGATGTCTTTGCTTGGAGTACAAGGGTGAAGCCATATATATATATATCCGCTTTATGTAAAGAGATTTGCTTTCTAGAGAAGTTTTCTAGTAAAGAATTGAACCAGAATCAACGTTTCTTTTTTTGCATTCATTTCATGCATTTGCATTTCATAACATCATATGCATTAGACACCTTTAAATGACTCTAATTAATTAAAATCACTGCTCAGTTAACCTGGAAACCAATCAACCAACCAAACACCGTTACGGCACTCGAGCAAAGACAAAAGACATGGATCAGAGATTGGAAAAGCTCGAATAGTATTAGAAGGAGATGCAAGACCGACTTCAGCTACAGGTGCAGGAGTGGTTAGACAAGATGCAACGGGATATGTCTGAGAAGATACAGGAATCCCAAGACAATATGATGGCAAAGCTAACCAAACTGTTGACTGGAGGAGGTGATAAGGGAAAGGGTCCCATGACTGATGTTGAAGTGGGTAATGATGATGAACCACTCTATCCTCTAGGCTTTACTCCTCCATATGTGCGAACTCAAGTTGAATACCCGCACAAATCTACTGTCGCCATCATGCCTCAGCAGTTTCAGGCCGGTGCTTCAAACTTTCAGGTTGGATCAGGCTCTAACCCCGGGAACCACCACGTTAATTTCGCCATTCCTGACTTTGATGAAGTGGCTGAAAAAGAGAGAATAAAGGAAGAGTTACCAAAGTAGTTAGAAGAAAGGTGCAAATGGCTCGAGAAGAAATTCAAGACGATGGAAGTCACTGAAAGCTATCGTGGGATTGATGCTAAAGAGATGAGTTTAGTTCCGGATTTGGTACTCCCTCATAAGTTTAAGATGCCAGAATTCGAAAAGTACAATGGGACAAGTTGCCCAGAAGCACATATCACCATGTTCTGCAGGAGAATGGCTGGATATATTAACAATGACCAGCTATTGATTCATTGTTTCCAGGATAGCCTCACAGGGGCAGAATCTAAATGGTATAATCAACTGAGTCGTAGCGTGATTGGTTTATGGAGGGATTTAGCACAAGCGTTCATGAAGCAGTACAGTCATGTAACAGACATGGTTCCAGACAGAATCACCCTTCAGAATATGGAAAAGAAGCCGAACGAAAGCTTTAGGCAGTATGCACAAAGATGGAGGGAGGTTGCCATCCAAGTTCAGCCACAGCTTCTAGAGAAGGAAACCACGATGCTATTCATTAACACGCTGAAAGCCCCATTCATTACGCATATGTTAGGAAGTGCTACAAAAAGCTTTTCTGACATAGTTATGAATGGTGAAATGATCGAAAATGCGATAAGCAGCGGGAAAATTGATACAGAGGAGAGTAACAAGAGGTCAGTCTCAAGAAGAAGAGAAAATGAGGTGAATAACACGGGTTACTCTAAATCAGTTACTGTGAGTCAGCCAAGAAAGGTGGTTGGTAATCAACAGAATTCATCGAGGCAAGATTCCGACATAAAGACTGAAAAGTTCTAGTTTACACCAATCCCAGTACCGTATAAGGAACTGTATCAAAATTTGTTTGATGCACATATTGTTTCCCCTTTTCATGTGAAGCCTCTACAACCTCCGTATCCCGAATGGTATGATGCGAACGCACAATGTGAATACCATGCGGGAAGTAAGGGACACTCGATTGAGAATTGCACTACCTTCAAGAAGCAAGTTGAAAGACTTATCAACATGGGTATTGTCAAGTTTGGTGACTCGTCTAGCGCAGGAAATCCGCTACCCAATCATGATTGAGGATGGATGGACTGCAATGTATGAAGAAGTGGTGAGAAATTTGCACATCGATGCCATATATGCAGACACAATTAAAAGGGTCCTTATTAGATATTTGCTTTAGCGGTGTTCTAAATAATGGGACTGCAGAGGAAACCCCTGAAATATTTAGAGTTTAGTAGAGTAATGTTCAGAACACACTTGTTGCTTTCAGCCTAGAAGCAATAAGAATTTCTTTGTGAAATAGGCTTACGTCTGAATATTATTATTTTAATGAATACATTATTGCAATCATCTTTGAGCAAATGTTCTTTCAGTCTTTACATTTTCTTCATTCTTTTGGATTTTTTCTGCCAAACCATCCATTCATTCATTCATATTATTCACACATTCTTCTGTATATTCTTTCGTACCCACTATGGGTCCCCAAATATCAATGACATGAGTGACACTGCTACAGACCCAGAATCTCCTTTTGAGTGAGACATGTGTTTAGAGGGATCTCATAACTTTGAAGATGACATGGATTGTAGCTTATTTCTGGACTTATTAAGGATGGTAGAGCAGGAAGGAAATTTTACCTCATGAGGAGACAATAGAGACTGTGACCTTGAGGGAACATGCATGACTGAAAAACAAAGCAAGACGTTGCTGAGTTACTTCAAGCATTCAAAGATGCCTTCGTATGGTCATACCAGGACGTACAGTTTAAGCGCTGTCATTGCAATTTGAACAATAGCCCGATATCAAAAATTTGCAGTATATTCAAAGTGAATATCATGAATGGTGCAGTGAAAATTCTACCGAGGCAATGCCACTCTTTTCAGTTTATCACGTTTTTTCATTGAAATTGAAATTTTTTCTCTTCGAGTTTTAGGCTGAGCTGAAGTAGGATGAAGATCCGATCCCGATACGATTAGTTGAACCTAATTGAAGAAAAAGGCTAGAAGCTATTCATTACGGTCAGATATACCAAAAATGAATGATGCGAGCCTATAACAAAATGTTCATTCCAGAGAATTCCGCGAGGGTGACCAAATGTTGAAGATCCTCCCTGTACAAAAAAATATTTTGGAGGGAAACAGATGCCAAATGGGGAAGAACCTTATGATTATAGAGAAGGTTTTTTTTTTCCAAAGAAGCTTTGATTTTGAGCGAGATGGATGATAAACCTGCAAAGTCCTATAAACTCAGATTCAGTCAGAAAATACTTCGCTTAAAGAAGGAGAAGACCAAAGTAAAAACTTGCAAAGGGCAGTTTGAGTCCCAAAAATAAAAAGAAAAAAGAAAAAAGAAGTGATGTGAAAAAATGAAAAGATGAAAATGAAAAATGAAAAAATAAAATAGAGAGGCTAAGGTGAAAACTCGCAAATGGCACCTTAGACCAAAGGGGATTTGAGTTGAAAACCCGAAAAACGCGGCTCAAATATTGATCAGAATGTGGCATGAGATTATCGGAGTAGCTCAAATACTGATTAGTATGGAGCATGCAGTGGTCTTGCTATACCTGAATCAAAAGGAAAGGGTAGGCGATATTTTGGGGCATCGACAAAGTATTGTAGATCTCCTAAACACATGTTAAACTCAGAATGGTCTTCAGAAAGTCTGTACAACAAAGTTCAAGCTGTGATATCTGGGGCACCTAATCCTTATACTATTTTTGTTATTCTTGGAACACTTCATTCATTTCCAAGATACGCATTTCTAAATCAATTTCTTTGTTATCCATCTTTATTATCCTTGACAATTTATTCATTTCGAGCTATGCTCAGAGCCAGCTCTATTCTTATCCATGATCTTTTTGCAAGCATGTTGCATTAGAATAATAATTAATAGACTAATAAAACTTCCGCAAGAGAAGTTTTGCATATTACTCTAGAAGTTTCTAAATAATACGGTAACCCTGAAACAGAGCTATTATTTAGAACACATCAAGCTTAAAGGTTGAATATCTAAGAGGGAGAGTCTAAATTAAGACTATCTCTTCACATTTTGTTGTCAAAAACATTGACTGAACAAGAGGACGAGGTCGTGTTGGTGATAAGGCTTCGATAATGGGGCAAGCGATGTTCATCAAGTAATGAGAAAAAGTTGTTCTTGGAGAAGAAAATTCTTCATTTGTGCATGAGCATTTGGTATGACTCCCTAGAAATGGTGAAAATGACAAAAGAGCTTTACATTCTGCATCCTTGAATTGTGATAGTGGAGGATTGAGAAAGGGCCAGATCTTTTTACCCTTGAGTTACCACGAGAGAAAGATGATACAGATTTTGCGTTCCAGGGGATTGAACTTTGAAGTTCACAGTAGGGGCAATTTGATTAAGTGTTTTTCGGAGATGCTAGCTGAACAAGAAGGTGTAATAGCTCATTAGTGAGGAAACCTTAATAAACTTTGAGTAATAATAACTCAAGCATTAAAATATCGTTTTCATGACATTTTGCATGTCATTCATACACGTCTAGTTAGGAGCATTTGATTCATTCTAGTCATGACATCCTAATCTCTAGGCATAATTAGGTTCATCATACAGGTCATATTTCACAGAGAACAGATCGGTGAAATTATAAAGCCTTATCATCCTGAGTAACAGTGGAACAGGTTGAAAAGTGGATCTTGTCTTCATGTATTGATGTGAAGTAGATAAAAGAAAGCAAATCTTGTCTTCATGTATTGGCATGAAGTAGATCGAGGAAAGCAGATCTTGTCTTCATGTATTGGCGTGAAGTAGATCGAAGAAAGCAGATCTTGTTTTCATGTATTGGCATGAAGTAGATCGAAGAAAGCAGATCTTGTCTTCATGTATTGGCGTGAAGTAAATTGAAGAAAGTAGATCTTGTCTTCATGTATGGGCATGAAGTAGATCGAAGAAAGTAGATCTTGTCTTCATGTATTGGCGTGAAGTAGATCGAAGATAGCAGATCTTATCTTCCCATACCGTTGGTGAAGTAGATCGAAGAAAGCAGATCTTGTCTTCATGTATGGGCGTGAAGTAGGAAGATATAAGTCTTGTCTCCCTGAAGTTGCAGTGGAGCAGACAAAAGTAACCGATCCTATCTCCTTAGAGTTGCAATGGAGTGGATTAAAATCACAGATCTCATCTCTCTGAAATTGCAGTAGAGCAGATCGCATCCGGTTTATCTTTAAGTCGTAGCAGAACAAGTTGAAGCTATAAGTCTTATCTCCCTAAAGTTGCAGTGGAGCAGATTAAAGATAGCAAATTTTGAGAAGCTACAACGTATGAATCTTATCTCTCCGACATTACAGTGGAGTAGATTGAAGCACCAGTTCCTATACCTCTGAAGATGCAGTAGGAAGGAACGAGGCTACCTGAAGAAGAGAAGCATTGAAGAAGTCGAGGCTTAGTAAGACCGGGCACAATTGGACTTTTTTGGTCTTTTCTCTGTTCCTGTTACACGACAACGAGCAAAGAGGGGCAGCTGTATAAGCCCAAATATGCCCGGCCCAAATAAATATGCATCAGGCCCAACTAAACCTAAAATGGCCCAAACATTAACAGCCCAAACCCCTAAAACAGAAACCCTAAGTAGTTAGCCACAAATCCCAACAGCAACTTCTCCAGCCGCTGCAAGATCCGGAGTCGACCACCTCTACGTGCGCTGAAATCTCCACTTTCGCCTGCAAACACGGATTAAAGAGTCCAATAGAAGAAAACATGTAAAATAGCAAACAATTTTCGGGCTATAAAAGCCCTATTTCATGTACTCAAGGGGGGATTCAGTGTAAAGAAATAGAAAAATAGAGAGAAAAGATTGAAATACAAAGAAAAACTTGAAGGTGAATCGTGTTTTCATTTTTTTATTTTTCTCATCTATTCTTTTGATTTTTTATTTTGTAAAATAATAATACAAAGAGAAGAAAAGAAACTTACCTGGCTTTGTCGCGTTTCATCCCATCTCCGTCGCGATCGGAGACTGGGATGAGTGAGGCCATAGACCGACGGCGGCGGCGGTATGGAGAGCTGGGTCGAAAAACCCTAGCAGAGATTTGTTTTTTCTTTTCTGCTGCAAATGGTTTTTTTTAAAAGGAAAAACTGTTTTAAATTACTTTAGCAAAACGACGCCGTTTGGGTTGGGGAGGATCCGCGAGTCGACCCGACCCGGTTCCAGGATCCGCGCGTTTTCCTTTAAATGGTCCATTAGCGCATTCAGTCCCCAATTTTTTAAAATCGTTTTCAAATCAAGTTTTTGTTTCTTTTTAATTTGGCCCGCATGTTTCTGCCGTTGTTCAATTCAGCCCATATCACTGCACACCATTTTGGAGAGGCGGATTATTTTCGATTTGGCCCTCCATGTAACTCGCGTGTCGCGATTTGACCTATTATTTTGCCTTTCATTGATTTCCAGTTATTTTTTTTTAATTTTTTAACAATTTGGTCTTTTTTTTGTGATTTGTTGTTTTTTAAATTTATTTTCTCCCATTATTTATTATTATTGTTATATTATTTATTATCATCCTTATTATTTTTATTATTTTTATATTTGTACATATGCATAGTTTTTTATATAATGTACACATATGCATTTTTTGTGATATACGTATTTGTTTTTCATATGTTTTTATTTCAATTTTATTTCCTAACTTCTATATATATATACTGTTTATATTTTTTTCTTCAAAAAAAAAAAACCCTTTTTACCTTTGTAAATGTGTATATACGTATATATATATATATATATATATATATTACATGTATATTATCCTTCATATTTTTTTCAAACGTATACATATATGTATATATTCATACACTATTTAAAATTATTGTAAAAATATTCTCCACATTTTGTATACCATATGTCGAAACCGTTTTTTGAAAAACAAAGATTTTAGGTTGTCGACTTAAAAAATGAAAATTGGGAGTCGCCACCAATCTTTTATTAAGGTGTGATTGGGTCACCTAAAAACGACTTTGGTCTACGAATTTTAGAAAAACGGGTCCGGGAGTCAGTTACGTATGAGGAAGGATTAGCACCCTCATTACGCCCAAAAATTGGTACCTAGTTAATTAATTAATGTCTTAATGTCGAAAATTTTAAAAAACGTTATCCTTAGCAAAACTTAAAAACGTTACGTATTTAGACCCTTCTCAATTCAGAGAAGCAAAAATGCCACACCCAATACATTAGGGCACAACATTCTAATTTCCTCCAAAATGAGTTAGGTTAAAATACTCGTATAATGAAAAACTTTAAAGGAACTTCCACTTATCCAAGATTTAAGAAATCACACCCAATACGTTAGGGCACGATTCCTTTAGAATCTCAAACTCGGAATATTTCCTTCATTTTAAAAGAACATCCGCTTATCCAAGATTTAAGAAATCACACCCAATACGTTAGGGCACGATTCCTTTAGAATCCCAAACTCGGAAAATTTCCTTTATGATTTTTTTTTTAAAAAATCTTCATTTCGAGAAATCAATGCGTCACATCCAATACGTTAGGACACAACGTGTTGAATTCCCAATAATGAGCTCTTATTTTTTGATTAAAGAGGAATGCTCGATTGTTAGATTTAACGAAGAAAATCGGAACCCAATACGTTAGGGCTCAATTTCCTTGAAAATCCTAAATACGAACATTATCTCAATTTTAAAAAATTTTCTATTTTTAAATTTGAGTAAAAAAAATGATGAACGTTATTTTATACGTACAAATGCTATAATAATAATAACAACAATAATAAATACATCAATGACATAAAAATAATATAAACAAATGAATAAACGAAATAAAAAAAAACAGTAATCCATGACATGCAAAATATTAAATGTAAACACAATTATACAATGAATGGGAAAGCAAACAAAATAAATAAAGATTAGAAGACGTATAATATACACATGGAAATTATGAAGATTAAAAATATACATATAATTTACAAATAAAATTTTGGGTTATAGAATTTATATGTAAATACAATACATAATATACTTATGCAAATAAAGAAAAAAATATAATTATACGTACATATATAAAATAATAAAAAATAGGTATATTTTAAAAAAGAAAAAGTGAGTATTTAATCATTTAAAAAATCGTAAATATATACATATAAATATGAAAATATTCATTAAAAAAATATAGGAAAATATTCGTTAAAATATATATATATATATATATATATATATATATATATGTGCATATAAAAGGAATATACATAGATAAAAAAAATAAATAATGAGTACATTATCAAAATTAATTTAAAAAAAAATATATGTATATATATATATATATATATATATATATATATATATATATATATATGAGAAAAATATTAGCTGAAAAAAATAAGTATATTCATAAAAATATACATATATAGATTTTTTTAAAAAATGAAAATAAAAATAATAATTACACTATTAATTAATAAAATAAATAAAAAGAACATAAAAAAACTAAATTGAATTGCAATTAAAACAATCTGGGGTAAATCTGTAAATAAATAAAAGTAAAAGGACTAATTTGAACGCGCAGATTACGTAGAGGGGCTGGAAGGAAAATTTTCCCTTCTCCTCTAAAACGGCACCGTTCAAATGGATCAAATTGGAATTTAAAATAAATAAAAGGGTAAATTAAAAAAAAAAAACTTAATTACAAAAACATTAAAAGGCGGAGGGGCTAAATAAAAATAAATAAATAAAATTCGCAGTGGTATCACCTTCTCCTTTTTTTTTAAATCGTAAATAAGTAAAAAAAATCGAACGAAAAATAGTAAACCACCTTTAAAAAAACTGCCAATAGCTCTCTTTTTTATTCCTCTCCTTCCCTCTCTTTTTTTTTTTCTCTTTTACAATGAAGGGAGAGGCATCTATTTATAGTTGAGCCTCCCCAAATCCAACGATACAGATCAATTACATCAACGGCTGAGATTAAAGGGTATCTACAAATTAAATCTCTAAGATTACAAAATCATATCTTCTAAGATTGCATATCATATCTAAGATTATACATCATATCTAAGATTGCATATCATATCTAAGATTACATATATCATATCTAAGATTGCATATCATATCTAGGATTACATATCATATCTAAGATTGCATATCCTCAAAAATTATGTTTCCATATGTGAGCCCGGACTAAAATTGGGTGTTACAGCTGCCCCTCTTTGCTCGTTGTCGTGTAACAGGAACGGAGCAAAGACTTTAAAAATGCCTAATTTTGCCCGGTCGTGCTGAACCTTGGTACATCTTCAGAAGTATAGGAATTAGTGCCATCTTCAGTCTGCCTCACTGCAACTTCAGGAGGATAAGACTTGCTTATTGAGTCTGCTTCACTGCAACTTCAGGGAGATAAGACTATATGCGATCTGCTCTCTGTAACTTCAGAGAGATAAGATCTAAGGTTTTAATCTGCTCCACTGCAACTTCATTGAGATAGGATTATCGGCTTTAATCTGCTCCACTGCAACTTCAGGGAGATAAGACTTGCCATCTTCAGTCTGCCCCACTGCAACTTCAGGAGGATAAGACTTGCTTACTTAGTCTGCTCCACTGTAACTTCAGGGATATAAGATTTGATACGATCTGCTCTCTACAACTTCAAAGAGATAAGATCTGAGGTTTTAATCCGCTCCAATGCAACTTCAGGGAGATAGGATTATCGGCTTTAATCTGCTCCACTGCAACTTCAGGGAGATAAGACTTGCCATCTTCAGTCTGCCCTACTGCAACTTCAGGAGGATAAGACTTGCTTACTTAGTCTGCTCCACTGCAACTTCAGGGAGATAAGACTAGATGCGATCTGTTCTTTGCAACTTCAGAGAGATAAGATCTGAGGTTTTAATCCGCTCCAATACAACTTCAGGGAGATAGGATTATCGGCTTTAATCTGCTCCATTGCAACTTCAGGGAGATAAGACTTGCCATCTTCAGTCTGCCCCACTGCAACTTCAGGAGGATAAGACTTGCTTACTTAGTCTGCTCCACTGCAACTTCAGGGAGATAAGACTAGATACGATCTGCTCTCTGCAACTTTAGAGAGATAAGATCTGAAATCTTCAATCTATTCCACTGTTGTCTAGGGAAGTAGAATTACTGGCTTCAATGTACTCCACTATAACCACAGGGAGGTAAAATCTGCCATCTTCGATCTGCTCCACTACTGCTTAGGGAGATAAGATCTGAAATCTTCAATCTATTCCACTGTTGCCCAGGGAAGTAGAATTACTAGCTTCAATGTACTCTATTGTAACCACAAGGAGGTAAAATCCGCCATCTTCGATCTGCTCCACTACTGCTTAGGGAGATAAGATCTGAAATCTTCAATCTATTCCATTGTTGCCCAGGAAAGTAGAATTACTAGCTTCAATATACTCCACTATAACCACAGGGAGGTAAAATCTGCCATCTTCGATCTGCTCTACTACTGCTTAGGGAGATAAGATCTGAAATATTCAATCTATTCCACTGTTGCCCAGGGAAGTAGAATTACTGGCTTCAATGTACTCCACTATAACCACAGGGAGGTAAAATCCGCCATCTTCGATCTGCTCCACTACTGCTTAGGGAGATAAGATCTGAAATCTTCAACCTTCTCTGCTGCTGCTTAGGGAGACAACGCTTGGTGGCTTAAATCTGCTTCCCACTATCTTGGAAAGATAATATTCGCCGTCTTCGATCTGCTGCACTACTACTTAGGGAGATAAGATCTACAATCTTCAACCTTCTCCGCTGCTGCTGAGGAAGACCAAGCTTGGTGGCTTAAATCTGCTTCCCACTATCTTGGAAAGATAAGATTCGCCGTCTTCGATCTGCTCCACTACTGCTTAGGGAGATAAGATCTACAATCTTCAACCTTCTCCGCTGCTACTCAGGGAGACAAGGCTTGGTGGCTTAAATCTGCTTCCCACTATCTTGGAAAGATAAGATTCGCCGTCTTCGATCTGCTCCACTACTGTTTAGGGAGATAAGATCTACAATCTTCAACCTTCTTCGCTGCTGCTCAGGGAGACAAGGCTTGGTGGCTTAAATATGCTTCCCACTATCTTGGAAAGATAAGATTCGCCGTCTTTGATCTGCTCCACTGTCAATGCACGAAGGCAAGATCTGCTCTTTCACTGATCTGTTCTCTGTGGAACATGACCTGTATAATGAACCTAACTATGCCTAATGATTAGGATGGCATGATCAAAATGCATCAAATGCTCCTAACTAGACATGTGTGAATTTTACATGAATGTAAAATTTATTTTTCCGAGAATGATCCCTCTTAGGTTGTCATTACTCGAAGTTTATTAAGGCTTTGTGATTGACGTGTTACATCGCCTTCTTGCTTGACTGGCTTTTCTGAAGAAACTTTTAGCCAGGCTGCCCCCTACTGTGAACCTCCAAGTTTAATCCATTGGGGCGCAAAAATTCATACCATCGTTCTCCCACTGTAACCCAAAAGTATATGGCTTTTCTTCAATCCTCTCCTATCACAATTCAAGGATACAGGATCTAAATCTTTCTAGTCTCTTACACCATTCCCAGGGTGTTGTACCAAAGGCTCATGTGCAAATGAAGGCTCTCTTCCCTGAGGTAACCTCTTTCTATTGCCTGGTGATCCCTTCTTGCTTGTTGATTTAGGCTTTGTCATCAACACGACATCCAATGTTTTTGACAACAAAATCCAAAGAGAAAGTCCTAGTTTAGACTCTTCCTTTTTAGATTTCCAACCTTTAAACCTGGAGCGTTCTAAATAATAGTCCTGTTTTAGACTCCTGTATTATTTAGAAACTTCTAGAGTAATATGCAAAACTTCCTTCGTGAAAGTTTTATTAGTCCATTGATCATTATTCTAATGCAACATGCTTGTAAAAAGAACAAAACGATGGATGAAATAGAGATAGTTCTGAGCATAGCTCGAAATGAATAAATTATCAAAGATAGTAAAGAAGAATAACAAAGAGATTAATTGGGAATGCGTGTCTTGGAAACGAATGAATTGTTCCCAAAATAACAAATTCAATATAAATAATATGAATATTGGGTGCCCCAGATATCGCAGCTTGAACTTCTCTGTACAAACTTTTGAAGATCCTTCTGAGTTTGACATGTGTTTAGGAGATCCACAGTACTCTGCCAATGCCCCAAGATGTTGCCTACCTTTTCCTGATAATTCAGGTATAACAAGATCACCACATGCCCCAATCTGATCAATATTTAAGCCGCCCTTTTCAGGTTTTCAACTCAAATCCCCTTTGGTCTCAAAGTGCCCTTTGCGGGTGTTCACTTTGGCCTCTCCATTTTTCTTTTCTTTTTCTTTCACTTTCATTTTTTTGTTTTTGTTTTGTTTTTTTTTTTGAACCCATAGGATTAGACAAGTCCTCATTATCCCTTTTCGATCAGAACCAATGTAAGATATTCTTTGTGATCAAATTTCTTTCATAGAGCCTTTTGGGGCAAAATTTAACTATGACGAAAACTTTGGATCTTTCTTTTCAATTAGGATGAAATCCAACAACAGAGAAATGGCCACTTGATTTCGACAGGCTAAACCATGATGAGCCAAAGAAGAAGGCATTGCCCCGGCAAAAAATTCTAAATGCATCGTTCATGATGTTAATCTTGAACATACTGTAAATTTATGGTATCGTATTGTTGTTCCGATTACAATGTCGGTGCTTACTCAAGCATATCCTGATATGAACATATGAAGACATCTTTGAACAAGGTCATGCTTCATTTCTTCGGTTATGCACACTATCTTAAAGTCACAATCTCCATTGTCCCTTCATGAAGTAAGATTTCATTCCTGTTCTACCATCCTCAACAAGTCTGAAAATAGGCTACAATCTATGTCATCTTTAAAGTCATGAGATCCCTCTAAACACAGATCTCACTCAAAAGAAACTTCTGAGTCCGTATCAGCATCACTCATGTCGTTGATATCTGGGGACCCATAGTAGGTACCAAAGAATATACAAAAGAATGTATGAATAATCGTTTGTACAATTATGAATGAATAGAATAATATGGAGGAAGATACAAAAGAATGAAAGTATAATTATTCGAAAAGAATGAAAGAATATTGGCTTTAAAAAAATGAATGCAAAGATGTATTTTATTAGAATAACGACGTTCAGACATGAGCCTATTTCATAAAGGAATTCTTATTGCCTCTAGGCTGAAGGCAACAAGTGTGTTTTGAACATTACTCTGAGTAATCTCTAAATACTACAGGGGCTTCTTTTGCAGTCTAATTATTTAAAACACTCCTAAGTCTATAAGGGCAAAAATCTGACAAGGTCTCTTCTTCAGTTGTTTCATCGTGAACACTTCTCGACACCCCTTCATATTCAATCATGACTGGGTACTAGATGAACCATCTATCTTGAGAATACCCATGTTGATGAATTTTTCAACTAGCTTTTTGAAGGTAATGCAATTTTCTATAGAATGCCCCGTAATTCCTGCATGATAATCACATTGTGCACTTGCATCATACCATTTGGGATACGGGGGCTGTGGAGGCTTCACATGTAAAGGAGCAACAACATGCGCATTGAATAAGCTTTGATACAGCTCCTTGTACGACATTGGAATTGGCGTGAACTGGAGCTTTTCTGTACCTGGCTTCACACCTAATTCTTGTCTTGATGAACCCTGTTGATTAGCAATCGATTTGCCGTACGTATTCACGCTGTTCACCTCATTTCCCTTTTTTTTTGAGGCTTGCCTTCTGTTATTTCCTCCAGCATCAATCTTTCCGCTCCTTATGGCACTTTCAATCATTTCACCATTCATGATTATGTCAGAAAAGCTTTTTGTGGCACTCCCTAACATATGTGTGATGAATAGGGCCTTCAATGTATTAACGAAAAGCATCGTCATCTCTCTTTCTAGAAGAGATGGCTGAACTTGGACAGCAACCTCCCTCCATCTCTGTGCATATTGCCTGAAACTTTCACCAGGCTTCTTCTCCATATTCTGAAGAGTAATTCTATCAGGTACCATGTCAGTCACATGGCTATACTGTTTTAAGAACGCCTGTGCTAGATTTCTCCATGAATTGATCTGGGTACGACTCAATTGATTGTACCACTTGGATGCTGCCCCTGCGAGGCTATCCTGGAAATAATGTATCAGCAGTTGGTCATTATTAACATACCTAGTCATCCATCTGCAGAACATAGTAACATGAGCTTCGGGGCTAGTAGTTCCATTGTACTTCTCAAACTCAGGCATTTTGAATTTATAAGGGAGTACTAAATCTGGAACCAAGCTCAATTCTTTAGCATCAATCCCATAGTAGCTATCAACAAATTCCATTGCTCTAAATTTCTCTTCTAGCCACTTATACTTCGCTTCTAGCTGTTTTGATGACTCATCCTTCATTTTCTCTTTTCCAGCCATTTCATCAAAATCAGGGACAGTATGATGAACAAGGTTGTCTTCAGGGTTGGAGCCAGATCCAACTTGAAAATTCATTGGTATTGAAGCATCGGCCTGAAACTATTGAGGCTTGATGGTGACAGAAGATTTGCGTGGATATACCTCAACATGCTGAGGGGTAGAGTCTGGAGGATAGACAGGTCCCTCATTGTCTCCTTCTTCAACATTGAGCACAGAGCCTTTTCCTTTATCAGTTCCCTTGTTCAACCATTGAGTTAACTGAGCCATCATATTCCCTTGAGATTCCATCATTTTGTCTATCATTTTTTTGCTGCTCATTCATTTGCTGTTGAAGCAGCTCCTGCATTTCCTTTTGGGTTTGTTCTAATCTTTCCATTCTTTGATCCATATCCTTGGTTTTCAATCGAGTACCGTAGTGGTGCTTGGTAGGTTGGTTGGTTTCCAGATTAGCTGAGGAGTGATTTAGATTAATTAGAATCCCTTAATGTATTTATTAATGCATATGAAACAATGCAATGCATGAAGTGAATGCAGAAAAGGCGTCAATTTTGATTCAATTCCATATAAGAAAACTTTACTAGAAATTAAATTCCTTTACATAAAGTGAATTACAAATAAGCCTTTGCCCCAGTACCCAGAACTCTAATCTTTCTAAGTAACAAAGCTAATTCTTGCCCCCGATCTGATTCTAATTCATACTTCACACTCAGCGTGTCAGCCTGTACTGCTAAAGTCTGTATATGGTCAGCTACTTCTCGAATCTGGACTACAGCTTCCTCAATAAGATGATCTCTACTTCTAACTTGACCCTGAAAATGGTGAAGCTGTTCATTACTATGACTCTCGTTTGCTTTCAAGTGCTTGATCTGGATCTCACAATTTTGCAGCACCGTTTCTAGCTCTTCCAAGGAATGCACTTGCTGTCCCCCTTTTGCTTAACTCGTGCAGCGACCCACTGCTCACTCATCCCTGTTATACCTATCAGCTTCTTTGAAAAGGTTGGCACATTTACCGCTCTCGAGTAAACTCCATCCACTTGAAACTTTGAACATCAGAGTAAAGCCACATATTCTTCTATCGTAGGTACCAAATCGACATTCCCCAACGTGAAGCAACTGTAAGCAGGATTCCAAAACTGGGCGAGGGCTCGAAACAAATGTTTGTCTACCTTCACATCAAGCAAATAAGGCAAGTCCCCATAATTGTTGTAAATAACTGCCTAGCCTCATTATTCCACTGATTCCCAAATTTCTTTCAACTCCTGCAAATTGTTTTGAGCTACACTAATGCGAGTAAAATCCCATAATTCTGATACATACCCATCGGCCAGGCTATCACCCTTTTCTTGCTGCATTGTTTTAGACCAAGTTCGGACAGCCGCATTGTCCTCCACTTTATCAAGAAACCCTTTTTCCATGTCAAGCTTTCTATCTAGCAACCGAATCTGAACTGACGCCTTTTATGATGAAATGAAATGCCATGTCATGCAAACAAAATAAAAACACAAGTGTCAGTATCCAATACAAGCATATAATCAAGGCAGAGTAAAACGTCTATTAGGACATCTACTAGGGTTTAGTGTAGTTCTACCTAAGGCAAGCTCCTAAGGCTCATTATATGCGGTTTGGCTCTAAAGTAAAGGTACCCGAACCAGCAGATTCCTCAATCCTCACCCATTATAGGCTCATATGGACCGAGTTTAGTTCAGGGGAATACATTTCCCTATGGCTGCACGGAGATGAAAATCTCACGAAGACATAGGTACGGATGTATCCCGGAAGCGGTCCACTACCCTGCACGGAGGTGAAAACCTCACGAAGGCATAGCTTCTCACTCCCACTTAAAAGGGTAAAATTGTTCAGCTCATGAAATGTATAATGCAAACAATATTTAAACAAGAAGATAATGAAGGATGTCATGAGTTTTTTATAAAAAATATTTTCTCGACTATAAGACAAGAATTAATCAAATTTGTGGCTCGACTCTCTTATTTTTAAAAAAAAAGTCCCCAACGGAGTCGCCAAGCTGTCGAAACCGTTTTTTGAAAAATAAAGATTTTAGGTTGTCCACTTAAAAAATGAAAATTGGGAGTCGCCACCAATCTTTTATTAAGGTGTGATTGGGTCACCTAAAAACGACTTTGGTCTACGAATTTTAGAAAAACGGGTCCGGGAGTCGGTTACGTATGAGGAAGGATTAGCACCCTCATTACGCCCAAAAATTGGTACCTAGTTAATTAATTAATGTCTTAATGTCGAAAATTTAAAAAAAACGTTATCCTTAGCAAAACTTAAAAACGTTACGTATTTAGACCCTTCTCAATTCAGAGAAGCAAAAATGCCACACCCAATACGTTAGGGCACAACATTCTAATTTCCTCCAAAATGAGTTAGGTTAAAATACTCGTATAATGAAAAACTTTAAAGGAACTTCCACTTATCCAAGATTTAAGAAATCACACCCAATACGTTAGGGCACGATTCCTTTAGAATCCCAAACTCAGAATATTTCCTTCATTTAAAAGAACATCCGCTTATCCAAGATTTAAGAAATCACACCCAATACGTTAGGGCACGATTCCTTTAGAATCCCAAACTCGAAAAATTTCCTTTATGATTTTTTTAAAAAAAATCTTCATTTCGAGAAATCAAAGCGTCACATCCAATACGTTAGGACACAACGTGTTGAATTCCCAATAATGAGCTCTTATTTTTGATTAAAGAGAAATGCTCGATTGTTAGATTTAACGAAGAAAATCGGAACCCAATACGTTAGGGCTCAATTTCCTTGAAAATCCTAAATACGAACATTATCTCAATTTTAAAAAATTTTCTATTTTTAAATTTGAGTAAAAAAAATGATGTAACGTTATTTTATACGTACAAATGCTATAATAATAATAACAACAATAATAAATACATCAATGACATAAAAATAATATAAACAAATGAATAAACGAAATAAAAAAAAAAACAGTAATCCATGACATGCAAAATATTAAATGTAAACACAATTATACAATGAATGGGAAAGCAAACAAAATAAATAAAGATTAGAAGACGTATAATATACACATGGAAATTATGAAGATTAAAAATATACATATAATTTACAAATAAAATTTTGGGTTATAGAATTTATATGTAAATACAATACATAATATACTTATGCAAATAAAGAAAAAATATAATTATACGTACATATATAAAACAATAAAAAATAGGTATATTTTAAAAAAAGAAAAAGTGAGTATTTAATCATTTAAAAAAACGTAAATATATACATATAAATATGAAAATATTCATTAAAAAATATAGGAAAATATTCGTTAATATATATATATATATATATATATATATATATATATATATATATACACATGTGCATATAAAAGGAATATACATAGATAAAAAAAATAAATAATGAGTACATTATCAAAATTAATTTAAAAAAATATATGTATATATACATATATATATATATATATATATATATGAGAAAAATATTAGCTGAAAAAAAATAAGTATATTCATAAAAATATACATATATAGATTTTTAAAAAAAATGAAAATAAAAATAATAATTACACTATTAATTAATAAAATAAATAAAAAGAACATAAAAAAACTAAATTGAATTGCAATTAAAAAAATCTGGGGTAAATCCACAAATAAATAAAAGTAAAAGGACTAATTTGAACGCGCAGATTACGTAGAGGGGCTGGAAGGGAAATTTTCCCTTCTCCTCTAAAACGGCGCCGTTCAAATGGATCAAATTGGAATTTAAAATAAATAAAAGGGTAAATTAAAAAAATAAAAAACTTAATTACAAAAACATTAAAAGGCGGAGGGGCTAAATAAAAATAAATAAATAAAATTCGCAGTGGTATCACCTTCTCCTTTTTTTTAAAATCGTAAATAAGTAAAAAAATCGAACGAAAATAGTAAACCACCTTTAAAAAAAACTGCCAATCGTTCTCTTTTTTATTCCTCCTCCTTCCCTCTCTTTTTTTTCTCTTTTACAATGAAGGGAGAGGCCTCTATTTATAGTTGAGCCTCCCCAAATCCAACGGTACAGATCAATTACATCAACGGCTGAGATTAAAGGGTATCTACAAATTAAATCTCTAAGATTACAAAATCATATCTTCTAAGATTGCATATCATATCTAAGATTATACATCATATCTAAGATTGCATATCATATCTAAGATTGCATATATCATATCTAAGATTGCATATCATATCTAGGATTACATATCATATCTAAGATTGCATATCCTCAAAAATTATGTTTCCATATGTGAGCCCGGGCTAAAATTGAGTATTACACCATATGTACATATTTTTAAGCTTTTGTAAGTACGCATATACTTCTTCCTAACTTCTATATATTTTGTATTTTATATATACACATATTCATTTTATAGCATACACACTTTTCACTTACTTTTATATCTGCCATTTTATTTTATTCCCATAGTTTTTACATTCATATATGTACATATATACATGCATATTTTAATTCTTGTATGTACATACTTTATACATTTTATGTATATTTTATTTTCATGGTTTTCACAAATAATTGCACTTATATTTTATAATATATATGCATTTTCCTTATTTTTGCACATATACATGTATCTTTTTAGAAATTATTATAAGTTTTTTTGTTTTATATATTTTATTATTTTATATGTACACTTATATTTACGTGTTAAGTATGCGCACACTCATATTTTTTAATTTTCTTGTATATTGTGCTTGTGTTTATATATTTTGTAAATACATGTACATATATATTTTAAATTAAAATATTTGTTTCATATTGTATATTGACTTTTAACCTCCCCTTTAGAGAATATATTTTGGTTTTAACAATGCATCAAAATTATTTTCTTGATTCAAAATTATTTTTTTTAAATAAAAGCAATATTCAAAGTTTGGGATTTTCGAGGAAATTGAGCCCTAACGTATTGGGTTCCGATTTTCTTTGTTAATCTTAAATAACCGAGAATATTCTTTATTCAAAATGCATGAGTACAAAAATCATTTTTGGGAACTTAGTTTATTGTGTCCTAATGTATTGGGCGTGACATATTACTTCCTCAAAATGAAGATTTTCGCATAAAATGAAAGCGATGTTCAAAGTTCGGGAATTTTGAGAAATTGTACCCTAACGTATTGGGACTCGATTTCTTTACATGACTTGAGCGATTGATTATCCTTTTCAGATTTCATTATTTGAGTTGTTTTTTAAAAATCTTTTTAGCCCTCGACACCAAGACATTAAATAATCAATATGGTACCAATTTTGGGCGTTACGAGGGTGCTAACCCTTCCTCGTGCGTAACTGACTCCCGAGCTCATTTTTTCAAAAAACTCGTAGACCAAAATAATTTTTAAGGTGAGCCGATCACACCTTAATAAAGGATCGGTGGCGACTCCAGTTTTTGTTTTTTAAAGTCGACAACTAAAATTTTTGTTTTCAAAAAGTTGGTTTCGACAACTCTATAATGGAAAAAGAACAAAGAGTACAAAAGATGGAGAGAAATCTAAAACCCAAAACTCGAAAAATAAAGAATCCTTAAAACATAAACACAAAATTCTCCAAAAGTGTTATGAGTTTTAATCTCTAATGGGTGTTTTCTAATGTTGTAAAAGAGCCTATTTATAGGCTAAATTCATAGGTTAAATAATAATAAAATAATCTACACTAATCAAAATTCAACCGAAACAAATAAACACAGTTTAACTGGGAGAAGAAAATTGAGAAAATTGTTGAACACGTCGCCAAATCGCGACGTCCTTTTCGCATTGTCGTGACGTTGTCACTACTTCTCCACTTGTTTTGTCATCTCGTTGTTGGGACGAGCTGCTCCTTCTCGTAGTGACATCGATAGCTTGTCGGGAAAAGGAGCTCCTTTTCATCGCGACGTCATAGCCTAATAGTGCGCAATTTGACCAAAATGCGAGGCATACTCCACAAATCTCCACATTGACTCATATTTCTATACTACCATCTTTTTCAAAGCCCATCACAAGTCTATCTCGAACTATGTAGGGTATTAACTGAGTCGAAATTATGCTTAGAAATTAGAAGACTTCTAGCCTTTTACTTGTGCACTGCCAAATCAAAATTGACTCAGGTCTGATTTTCACGAACACAATGCCCTAAATTTTCAAAACCTGCATCCAGAAGAGAACCTCTCTTATATGAAATGGTCATACATTTTTCCCTTTTATAAACAAGTTGCCTTTGCTCCAAACAAGTCGACTTTGACTCCTTAATGGATGAGAGACGTCCGATTTCACCAGTCATCATAGAACCTTCCAAAACATAAAGATTGTTAGTCCTTTTACCTTTCATCAAAACCAAAGCCCCACGAGATACCTTAATGTCATTTATCTCGATGTTGATTCTGCAACGTTTCGAGTCTAAAATACTCAAGGAGATGAGATTCTTTCTTAAATCAGGTACATACTTGACATCTGACAGTCTCCTGATTGTCCTGTCATGCATCCTAATCTGAACAGTATCAATACCGATTACCTTATTAAATGAACCATTCCCTATAAGCACAACTCCACCTTCAACTGAACTGTATGTGGAGAACCAGTCTCTGTTAGGACATATGTTCAAAGAACATCCCAAATCTAGGATCCACTTGGACGTAAACTCGGAGTTTTCACTCGTTGACACCAACAAGAAATCATCACCCCTTTCGTTGGCCAAATAAGCACCAGCTATAACACTCCTAACCCGAATCCTTGGCCGAAAGAGGGTTACGGAGCATTACAGAGTTTACAGATCAATTAATCAAACATTTCATATAATATAACATTCACATAAAAAATCAATCGAAATCATACATATTGTCCCTTATATGAGTCCTCGGGGCCAAAAATACTTGATGGAAACAAGTAGGGACTAAATCGGGTATTCAAAGAATTTTTCAGAAAATACTAAAAATTTTTAAAGTTGCAGGGGACACACGGCCATGTGACTCACACAGTAAGGAGACACGCTCGTGTCCTAGCTCGTGCCTGTGCCCATGTAACTCTCTGACTTGGGTCATACGCCAAGTCACACGCCTGTGTGCTAGGCCATGTTGAGCATATTGACTTGCGCAATTTTAAAGATAGAGGGGACACACGGCCATGTCACCTGGCCATGTGTCACACACGGCTGAGACACATGCCTGTGTCTCTGCCCATGTGGATGAAAATAGGCCATTTTCCAAGCCACATTTCTCACCCAATTTGGTATCAACCTAAACGCAACAATTTGCACATCAACAAGTCATAACAAGGCATTCAAATCAAGCTAAAATCAAGTCTTAAACATGTATTATCACAACATACAACCAATATGCCCTTAGGCACCTCAATTGACAACCTAAAGACATGTCAACAAGTATCTCAATTTGCCTAAATGACCAAATTCATGTATGCATATTCAAACTCCATTTTACTTTTTTTTTTCATTTATAAAATATCAATCACACATCAAACATGACAAAGTCACTTATATATATGCATCAAAATATACCAAACATAAGCCATTCAAGTGGCTAGTCTCAAAAAAACCCTTATATGCCAACATTGGCCAAATCAACCTATACATGTCATTATAACTGGAATTAATTTACTGAAAGTACCAAAAGAGTCAATGGATAGTGTGAAATAGCTCTGACCAGCTTCCAACTTGAATGAGCTTCCAAATTATTATAAAGCATGGAAAATAACACAGAGTAAGCATTTAAGCTTAGTAAGTTCGTATAATACAGAATTTAACTTACCATATTTCTACAAAATAGGTAAGTAAACATAGCATATCTCAATCAATTTGACCAAAAGCCTAAACACATGATCACCAACATATTAGCCATGAAAATCACATATAAAATCCAATACATGTGGTTGAATTCATCAGATAATCATATTTCATGTATATATTGGTAATAGTTCATGCCAAACTCATATGATTTCATAACAGAACTGTGCCCGTTGAACCATTTAAAATATCGTTGGAGACACGGATAGTGCACATGAGGTGTACTAAGCTATAATCTGTCAATTCATATTCATGTACGTTCATACGAGCTGTAAACGGTAAGCTCTTTTGAGTTGAATAACGGGAAGATCATGTTAGTTGTATAACTGGAAGCTCATGCGAGCTGTGGTGTGTCCGCAACACATGTAGGACCCCAACCAAATCGATAACCCTAATGACATGTCATTTGTTTCTTACGAATTTCATAAGGTTCACACGAGGCTCAGTAATTATCGAATATACAGCCGGTATTTATTCATGAAAATTATACAATTCATAAACAATAATTCAATTTAACACATATAAATGTATAATTCAATTACACGAACTTACCTTGTCAAGTTTACGTAGATACGAATACAACTAATATTATATTTTTCCTTTGCCTCGATCTAACTCCGTACTAGGTCTAACCAAATCTATACGAATAAATTTAACTCAATTCAATATAATTCATATTCAATTTAGTCCAACACACATTTTTGACAAAATTACTATTTTTCCCCTATACTTTTAGTTTATTATAATTTAGTCCCTAGGTTCGAAAAATGACTTTCATGCAATTTAATCCTCACTCAAGCCTAGTCAATTTTTATACATATTAATAGCAGCCCACATAATTCACAATTTCATAATTTTACCATAAATTATTCAATTTAATCCTTAATTGATAATCTCATCAAAATTTTCTTTACAAAAGTTGTTTATCTAACAACAACCATAGTTTTTAAAATTTTGAATTTTTATCTCAATTATTTCAAATGTTTTAATTATTAAAGTTTTTAAAAATGTATTTTTTGAATCTTTATGAAAAATAATTAAAATAATAAGCACAAAAGCTAAAATTTAATAATTTTATTGGGACTAAATTAGTGTATGGTTTATATTTTTTATGTTGTATTAACTCTTAATTGTATTTAATTTAATTTATACTTATATAATTTGACACTTTAATTATTTATATTCTATAGATAATTTTTCATGTTGTATTTTAAATTATTGTGTAAAAAGACAAAAAAAAATTTAAAATTCAAAATTCAAAATTCGATTTAAACCGCATTGTTATATTTTTTTATCGAATTTGATTCCAATTTTGATTTGGAAAATAGTTAAAATATAAGTTAAAATATGATGTCAGTATCTATATTTTAGTATAATTTGAGATATAGTGTATGTAGTTAAAAATTAGTGTATGTAGTTAAAAATTAAGTATATATATTTTATATTGATATTATTAACATTTTCATTAAAATTTGTTAATGTAGCATGTCGATTAAGTTGTATTTATATGATACATATGACTAAGTTGAGAATATATATTAATTACAAGTTTCTTTGTATTATTAGATGTTTTGAATGTATTTAAGATTGAATTATGACATGATTTGTGATTACAATTTTGATGTAAAAGTTTTCCCAACATTAGGGGTAGAGAAATAATAATTTGTAATGAGTTAGTGGGAGAGTAATTTGAACCAAAAGTTCAACAAGGATAACTCATTACAAGTTAACTGTCAGATGTATTTACAAACTTAATGAGAATAATCAAGATAATATTTTAATTTGAATCAAAGTCCCAGTAGGACAATTAGATTGATTGGTTCCAAAGAAGAAAATTCTTCTAGATGGTCATATAGTGGAGGCAGATGCTCCAGAATAGACCCAAAATATAACTAATAAGTAAAACTCCAGAAGAGATTCAGGTACCTGAAACTGAATTTTAAAATAATAAAAATAAAAGATCTCGATAAGTTATGTCAATTCGAGAAAATATGGAACCGAATAATAAAAGTGGTCGACAATGATTTTGCATGCAATATTATTATTGAAATAATGAAATAAAAGGAAAATCTTGAATAAATCTATTGAGAAATGTAGATATGGAATAAATTGATCAAAATAAAAAGACATAACTCAAGTACAATTAAATTCGTGGAGTTTTTGGACCAGTAGTCCAAATATCTAAAGGTATAAAACCAATGAGAATTTTGCAAATGCGGAATAAAAATATGAAGTTTTTCGCTAAGCCCTGACGTTAATTGTGAAAAGATATAATATTCTTTCGCTAAACTCTAACATTAATTATGAAAAGATATATTATTCTTTTGTGGTGGATGCAAAATCCTTTAGATATATTATTAAACTGGCAATTCCTAAAAAAATTAGCTTGCGCCTAATGATTATTGTTACAACCTTTTATGAATCACTATGTAGTAAAGTTTATATTAAAATCGTTGAAGGATTTCGAATGTTAGAAGCATATTGAAATTCTCGAGAAATTGTTCATTTATATGAATTGAAATAATTTGAACATATGTGGTAAATTTAACTTAGTGGATAATAGTTGAAGGAGGATTATAAAATGATCCAAAATACTTATTTGTGTTTTTATAGAAGAATCATGATTAAAGTTTGCTATGATTATTGTTAAATTTTTTGAAGAGATCAAAATATATTTCTCCCAAATTTTCCCTCACTCATGACTTTCAAAAGAATAGTAATATAAATACTTAGCAAATACATTCAAATAGTCATTTGAAAAACTAATATTCAAGATTAAATACGTAGAGTATGAGAAAGTATGTGATGTTTTCATGGGGGGAGTAAATACAAATTGCACTCTTTTTCCCTTAACCAAGGTTTTGTCCCATTGAGTTTTTCTGGTAAGGTTTTTAATGAGGCAACATATTATGCGTATTATAGATATGTGTATTCTTTTTCCTTCATTAGGAATTTTTTTCCACAGTATTTTTATCTTAGTAAAGGTTTTAATGAGATACATTATCAACCAAGGAATATCCAATGGGGAGTGCTATGAATAGGGGTGAGCAAAACTCGATTCGACTCGAAAAAATCGAAAAAAATTTGAATTTCGAGTTAAACGAATCGAGTTATTCAAGTTAATCGAGTTATTCGAATCAACTCGATTTTTTTTTCGAATTTCGAGTTCGAATCGAGTTGAGTTTTCGAATTCGAATAACTCGAATAATTCGAATATCAAACTATAATATTTTACATTTTTACCCTAAACTCCCAAACTTTTTTACTTTTCCCTCAAAACTTTTACTCCTTCCCACTTTTCCCCCAAAACTTTTACGCCCCGCCCCTCCCAACCCTCCAATCTACCCAAAATCCATTTCCCACCAAAATTTTACTCTCCCATTTACTTTTTCTCAAAATTTTACTCCCAAAAACCCTCAAAACCTTTTATTTTCCCCCACAATTTTTACTTCCTCCCACTTTTCCCCTAAAACTTTTATTCCCTTCCCATCCCACCTCCAATCTACCCCAAACCCTCCCCCCTCCAATTTTTTTTTTAAATATTTTCCCTCCAAAATTTTACTCCCCCCTATTTGCTTTCCCTCAAACTTTTATTCCCCAAAACTTTTTATTTTCCTCCTAAACTTTTACTTCTCACCCTTTACTCTCAAATAAAAAATCAAAATTATCCAAAAAAAATCACTAAACATAAATAGTAATAATTTTATTTATATCTACTATTTCTATTATTAAATTAAATTTCACATTTTATATTATTTATATTATTGAATTGTTTAGTCATATTGAATATTTATATTAAAATTGAATTATGAATTATGTCATAAAATATTCGTGTTAAAATTTTATATTGGTATCAATTTCACATTTTATTTTTAAAATAACTTTTATTAAAAAAATCATATTTTTACATTTAATATATTATTTAATTCCAAAATGTATAGTGACAAGAATCTGAAGATAATTGAAACAACTAAGCAAGAAAAGAAGCTAACCAGTATATAAAAATTTAATAAATAAATTATGAGGTGATGAAAGTTAATAAAAAATTTGATTAAGGTGGACAAATTTTATTACGATGGGTGACAATGGTTACAAGGACCCAAAATTATTTTTTAAAATTTAACTCGAACAAATATATTCGATTCGATTCGATTTCCATCTCACTCGACTCGATTCGAGAAAACTTCAAATAAAGTTAGGATGATAAAATGAGATTCGAAAACTCGATTAACTCGAAAATTTTCGATTCGATTCGATTCAATTCGATCGAATGCTCACCCCTAGTTATGAATATCTTATTAAGTGGATGTCCATCACGATCAAGATAAATTTTTATCTACTTAAAATTCTAATAGTCATTATTAGATTAGAATTAGATCTCAACTTCATTTATACTTTTTATGCATATAAATATAGACTTTGGAGAAGCATTATAAATATTCCTATTGATCAATAAAATACACTCTCTTTTGCTCTCCCCATTTTCTTTGTTCTTCTCTCTATGTCTCTTTATTTTATAACAAGATTTAGTTTATGTAGTTAAAAAGCTAAAAATTAAGTATATATTTTTTATATTGATATTATTTATATTTTCATTAAAATTTGTTAACTTAACATGTTGATTAAGTTATATTTATATGATACATATGATTGAAATAAACATATCAAATTAATAAATTTTGATAAAAATATTAAAAATATTAATGATTAACTTAAAAATTTTAAATAAAAAAACATTTTAACGTTTCAAATGTTGTATCTAAATCTCAAATTTTACCAAAATAATGAATTAAATTAACATCACCAAGTAAATTTTAGTTTACATCAATTCATTCAAATTGCAGCAATTTATTCAACGATAATTCATAAGGTTTAAAATGAAAACTTAACTATAAAGATGATTTCTAAATAAAATAGATAGACCTTTCTCTTAGTCTCAGGTCGATGGATCTTCTCAACTGGAGAATCCTCTATATGGATAATATATGGATAATACACATTCTAGTTGACTGAGCCTAATTCTATTCTAATTTTTTTGTTCTAAAGCAAAAATATCCATGGGACGATTCGCCCTATTCAAATATTCACGATCAAGAAGTACTGAATTCTCTTTCAGATAAGTTTTTCGTTCATGAAAATAAAATATATTTTATAATCAATATTTATTTTAAAATAAAAGATATCAACTACCTTAATTTCAAAAAACAAAGTTAATTGTAAATTTGCCAAATATCATGGTCTCTTGTGAGAAGTAAATAATTATCTTACATTGTCAACTTTTGTGACCGGGCCGATGGGTGGCAATTATTACGTACGTTTTGAAGTCTGTTCTCATTATAGATGTCCCATTTAACATTACCGCCAACCTTATCTGTCTGCTTCCCACTGTTAAGGGTAGAAATTACGACGAAAAGAGCTGGCATTTTCTTTAGAAATTATTGTGTAGGAGGATTCGAAAATCAAGAGGTAAAAGCAAGATAGCAAACTTCATTCACTTCCCTCTACCTTCGCTCAACACTCTTTTCTCAACCTTTCTCTACTCTTATTTCTTGCAAGATGGCAACCAAGCTTTTTCTTGATGCCTTGTCCGCTATAAAAGAAGTTTTTGTCTCCAAGCTCGTTGACTTTTCCCTTGAGAAGCTGGCCTCATCCGACCTCCTGCAATTCGCTACTCAAAAAAAGGTTCTTGAGGAGATCCAGAACTTGGAGAAGGAACTGAAGCAGATCCGTAGGGTGCTTGATGATGCTGAAGAGAGACAGATGAAAGAGCAGCTGGTGAAAGACTGGTTGATCGACCTCCAAAACTTGGCATTCGATGTGGAGGATGTTTTGGACGAGTTTGCAACCGAAATTGGCAGGCGCAATCTGATGATGGAACGTCGAGGCAGCTCAAGTAAGAGATCCAGACTCAATATTCCTCATTCATTCAATGATGTTCTGTTTAACAGAGATATAGTGTCCAAGATAAGAGATCTTACAGCCAAGTTGAAAGATTTGGAACCTCAGAGAAACAAGTTAGAGTTAAGAATGACTGCTTGCGAAAGACCCACAAGACTAGAAGAAATACTGCAGCCTACTTCTTTGGAGATTGAAAATCATGTGTACGGCAGAGACAATGACAAACAGACAATTCTTGATTTGATCTTGAAGAGTGATGACGAAAGAAATTTTGTGATTCCCATCGTTGGGATGGGTGGGATTGGTAAGACAACCCTTGCCCAGCTTGTTTACCATGATGCTTCCATTCAACATCATTTTCACCTCAAAGCATGGGCTTGTGTTTCTGATTATTTTGATGTTTTGAGAATAACGAAAGAAATCTTGCAAGCAATCACTTCCGTGTCATGCAATGATAATGATCTGAATATAGTTCAAGAAAAGTTACAGAAGGAGTTGTCCGGGAAAAAATTCTTAATTGTTTTAGACGATGTCTGGAATGAGAATTATCATGACTGGACTATCTTACAATCTCCTTTCAAAACGACGACTCAAGGAAGCAAAATTGTTGTGACAACAAGAAACCACGGTGTTTCATCAACAATGGGTGCCTTGCATGCTCATTCCCTAGAGCTTTTGTCAGCTGATGATTGTTTGTCTGTATTTGCTCAACATGCATTGGGAGCAAGGGACTTTGAAGGACATCCAAGCCTAAAGGAAGTTGCTGAGAAGATAGTGAGAAAATGCAACGGTTTGCCTTTAGCTGCTAAAACCCTCGGTGGCTTATTGCGCACTAATGTAGACCTTCATGCTTGGGAAGATATATTAGAGAGCGAGATATGGAAGCTATCTAAAGATCAGTCAAGTATAATCCCAGCTCTACAGGTAAGCTACCATCATCTTCCTCTACATTTGAAGCGATGCTTTATGTATTGTGCCATTATTCCCAAGGACTATGAGTTTGAGAAGGAAGAAATAATCTTGTTATGGAGGGCACAAGGGTTTCTACAAGAAGCACGAGATAAACAGTGCATCCATGATTTGGGTCACAAGTATTTCAACGACCTAGTGTCAAGGTCCCTTTTCCAAGTGGCCATTAACAATAATTCTGGATTTGTTATGCATGACCTCATTAATGATTTGGCTCAATCAGTTGCTGGAGAAGTATGCTTTAAAAAAGAAGGTAGTCAACAAATTTCGAAGCATGCTCGCCATTTATCTTACATTGCTGAGAGGTTTAACGGCATCAAAAAATTTGAAGGCATTGATGAAGCGCAACATTTACGAACCTTTCTTCCATTAAGCTTTTCTTCGGGCTCTCTATGTGATAACTATCTAACCAATCATGTCCTAACGAATTTGTTGCCAAACTTGCGATGCTTGAGGGCACTTTCTTTGGAAGAGTACCAAATCGCCATGTTACCAGATTTTGTGGGAGATTTGAAACTCTTAAGGTACCTAAACTTTTCTAAGAATAGAGTTATTAAATGCTTGCCGGAATCAGTTAGTACCCTTTACAATTTAGAAACCTTTTTATTAAAGGGGTGTCGGAACCTTGAGAAGTTACCGTCAGAGATGGAAAAGTTGGTCAACCTATGCTATCTTGATATGACTGGTGCATATAAATTAGAAAGCATGGCAACCAACTTTAGCATGCTAACTAATCTTCAAAAACTTTCCAGTTTTGTTTTGGGCAAAGAGAAGGGACATAAAATAGGGGAGTTAATGAATTTGTCAAATCTCAGGGGTGAACTTTGTATTTCAGGATTAGAGAATATAGCTGAGCCTCGAGATGCATGGATGGCTAGATTATCTGATAAGTCGAGACTTGAGAATATAAAATTGCAGTGGAGCATAGACATTTGGAATAGAAGAGAAGAAGTCGATAAAAAGGTGTTGGATGGACTTCAACCTTCTAAGAAACTCATGGAGCTCAGCATTGAGTTCTATAATGGTGAAATGTTGGCAAATTGGGTGGGAGATTCATCCTTCAATTGTTTACAATCTTTATGCCTTGATGATTGTGGAAATTTATTGTCATTGCCATCAATTGGGAAATTGCCATTGTTGAAAGAGGTACGTATTAAAGGATTGCGGAATGTAAGGACTGTGGGAGTTGAGTTCTTTGGAGAGAATACGACCAACACATTTTCTTCATTGGAGATTTTAGAGTTTGTGGACATGCTTAATTGGGAGAAGTGGAACTTGTGTGAAGTTGATGAGGAAGCTAGGAAATTCCCTAAACTTCGTGAACTCGTTATTGAAAATTGTCCCTCATTGTTAGGGAGTATGCCGGAATACCTTCCTTCTTTGAAGAAACTTGCAATTCGTAGTTGCTGGCAGTTGAGAATTTCTGTTCAAAACTTTCCATTGCTTTCAGAATTAGAAATTCATGGTTGCCACGAGGTAATTTATAAAGGTTTTGTAGATTATAGCTCTATAAAAAGAATCTCGTTTGTAGGGATTTCCAAGTTACGTTGGGCAGCAGAATGCTTGAGGTTAAGATCAATAAAAGTGGAATCGTTTGAGATTGGTGATTGTGAGGAGTTGTGCTCTTCTCGAGAGAACAATTGGGGATTGCTAATTCGATCCATGTCCCCCCGATATTTGAGAATTGAAAAATGTCCGCTACTTGTATCCATAGCAACAGAAGAGGAAAGAGAAGAATTGATGCAATTGAAGATTCCTTCTAGCATTGTAAATATGACAATAGAGAATTGTGAATGGCTAGAAAAACTATCGACAACCCTGTAGTCCCTCACATTACTTATGGTATTAGAGCTTGACGGTTGCCCAAACTTGATTTCTCTTGCAAGGAGCAATTTACCTTCGAATCTGGAAGTGCTATGCATTGGAAGTTGTAAAATTTGCAATGTTTGTTGTTGGATGAAGGAGAGGATGTTGACTCTAACAATGCATGTGTTCTTCAGGTGTTGGATATTGCCAATTGTGAATCTCTAAACAGAATAAATAGAAGTGTGTTGCCCTCCACACTGAAAGAACTTGAGATAAACAAGTGTCCAAAGCTAGAGTCCATATCCCAAGAAATTCAAGATAACTCTTCTCTTGAATCTATTGAAATCTGTGGATGTGATATGCTTAAGGGTTTACCTCAAGGATTGAACAAGCTCAAGCATTGCAAGAGATTAGTCATAAAGGATTGTTCAAATTTGATTTCCTTAGGAGAGAGTGGTTTGCCCACCACACTGAAAGTACTTGAAATAAAGAAGTGTCCAAAACTAGAGTCCATATCCCAAGAAATTCAAGATAACTCTTCTCTTGAATCTATTGAAATCTGTGAATGCCATATGCTTAAGGGTTTACCTCAAGGATTGAACAAGCTCAAGCATTGCAAGAGATTAGTCATAGAGGATTGTTCAAATTTGATTTCCTTAGGAGAGAGTGGTTTGCCCACTACAAACCTTGAAGTGCTCCGCTTCAGCTCTTGTAGAAGTGTCCAAGCTTTGCCCGGGAATATGCACAGTCTCAACGCTCTAAAACAATTAGAAATAAGAGATTGTCCAAATGTGACATCCATTCTGGAAGAGGGGATTCCTACCAATCTCACATCGCTTACAATTGGTGGACCCAATATCTGGAAGGCAATACTTGAGAGGGATTTGCATACACTCACTTATCTTAAATCTCTCTCCATATCCAATGGGTGTCCAGATGCGGTGTCATTTCCTCAAGATGAGATAGGAGTCACACTGCCCTCCTCTCTCACCGATCTCCGCATCTTGGATTTCCCAAAACTGGAGAGCCTATCCTCCAATGGCTTTGGCAATCTCACTTCTCTCCAGCGCTTGATTATCGTATATTGCCCAAACCTCAAGACTCTTCCGGGAAACAATATGCTTTCTTCGCTTTTGGAGCTAAATATCTGGTGTTGTCCAATGATGGAAGAACGGTGCAAAAGGGATAAAGGACCTGAGTGGTCCAAAATTTCCCACATACCTCGTGTTGCTGTTTGGTAAGAATATTCTGTTGATGGTTCAGACACAAGTTCTTAAGAGAAACAATAATTTAAGAATCAAATTTGCAGGTATGTCAATTTGGGATCTTTAGAGAAACAATAGAATAATCTTATTTATTATCTTTTTTTACAATTATTGTCCTATTTTAGAACTAGAAAAACAAAATATATCGTCCTTTGGCTGGGTCAGGAATATTATTATTTTAAAATAGAACAATGAATTTTTGTAATGGTTTCTGCATAGCTAAGTCAAGTGAAGCACTAAAAAAACAACAAAATTTGGTTTTACCCTATCATTTATTATTCATTCCAAGGTTCTAACCATTAATTCCTGCTATTGGAAATACCGGCATATTGAATCTATGTATGGATTTTGCTTTTCTCTGGCCTGTAAATTAAAGGACTAAAAAGTTTATGAATGGAAGTGAGAATCAATATTATAGATGTTATTGTCCAGCCGGTAATGCCTTGCTGCTGTTTATATCCTAATATTAAAGGACTAGAAAGTTTACTTGGCACTGGTGAAGGAATTGCATTGCTCCTCTGATACTGACCTACGCATGAATATCCTAATATATTGCTATTTGGACATGTGAAAGTTGAGAGATTATGATGTAACTTTTTGTTCATATATTTTGTTCTTGCAGTTGTTCCTCCGTCAAATGTGACAAAACAGCCTTTCCAACCAAATGATGCAAAACTGATGAAGAACTAAAGATCATTGATGTTAGTTTAGCAGGAATTTGGCCGACAATCAGAGGATGTCACAGGTTTGTGATAATTGGAAATACTCCTGAATTTATTTGTTATTAAGAGGAATTTGGCTGAAATCCAATGAAGAGGATGTCTCAGGTATCTGAATTTATTTGTAACCTTTAGAATTTGCTAATTAGGAAAACATAGATAAGCTCTCTTATTCCTAAATTATTTGCGTGTTCAAATATATATATCGCTTTAATTGATAGGTGTTTCGTAACTTTCTTGGGTTTCACATCATTTGATTAGTTATCAATTAATGAAAGCCATTTGACCAAAACATGCAGGACTCCTTGGGGAAATGCAGACCTTTTCTCCAGCGAAAGAGTTGAGCTGATTCAACTCCTAATTTCATAGGCTTTTGCTTGGATGAGCTTTACATGGGTACCCTTCCATTGTACCAAAAGCTTTTGTCTTTCCATACCATGCCTCTAATTCTGTATAGCTTCTGGATCTTCGGCATCAAAGTCTGTCTTTATTGTTGGGATTCCTCGAACTTTCTCTATTATGTTCTGGAATAATCACTTCTCGATGATAGCTAAAGTAGAGTTATGTATTTATTGTGATCATGTAGCCACACTTCTATATTATAGTGAAATTTTTGAGTGGACTGTCAAGTCCCGTGGTTTTTACCCTTTGATTTAAAGGGGTTTTTCCACGTAAAATTTTGGCGTGTCTGGTGTGGTTGATGCTTTGTGATCATTCTTGGCTGCTTCTGTGTTTTTTTGGAGATTATTTTGAGCTATTTCTGCTATCGTAATTACCAAAAAATAGTTGCAGTTATGCTTGTATCTCTTCAATTGTGGAGCAGAGCATTCTATGAAAATAAATAAGAGTAAAACATCATCAAATACGAGAAGCTGCAAATCAAACTTCACATCTGAGATTGAAGTCTCTTTGATTCACTGATCCATCTCCTACAATTATAAAATGAATCATTTTCTTAAATATAATTTAGTCATACTATAACATCCGTTTAAAATAAAGTATGGGTAACTAACATACAGGATAACCAGCAGACTGCAATTTGATAGAAACAGCCGAATGAAAGCATGGAAGAAGCGAAGAACTACTCCAGAAGCTTGTTTGAAAGTTTATGGGTTAGTAAAGGAGACTGTTTTTGCCATATCCAAACCATCTATTTTTCTAAACTACAACTACGTTTGAATACTTGAGGCCATCTAGTCTGCTATCCTAACTCGACCTCGTAGATTGTGCTGGTAATTTGTTAAAAACATGGAGGCTGCAGTCATCGAGCTCCAACTTTCATGTTATCCTCACTACCTTAAGATCATGCCTCAGAGAAGCCTAGAGAGGTAAAGGGGAAACACAACATCATACAAAGGCCAGTTATTCTAGTGATGAAACGATTAGTTTCCAAGCAATACTGTTAGCAGTCCGGTCTCAGGTTGGGCAGTAAGGGTCAGAAAAGGGTGATCACTCGATTCTAAAAACCAACATTCCCAAAGACCACTTTCATGGTTTCACCTTAATATTTCAAAATTCGAGCTGCAAGAAGATGGTTTGTCCTCAATTAAAGGCTAACTTGGAGGAGTTACACTAGCTTTCGAAGATTCGTTCATTTTCTCGAACCTCAGGTTGGCAGATTCCAATATAGGGAGAGAAACATGGCCGTCCAAGGGATGAAAACAAATGTACAGTTAATTCCCTATTCTTGCCATTTCATGGAACCATATTCAACCGGAAAATGTCTCCTTCGAGTCCTTTTGACTTGATTTGCTTCTTTCGCAAACCCAACACCATAAAGGAGAAATAAAGATACTTGACTACTGAAAGAATATTGTACTTACGTCAAGCATAGTTCAAACTTCTCGACTCCAATTCTCAGAAATAGTATTACTTGAACCCATCACAGCATGCAGAGTGGTGAAAGGAAGAAGCTTCCCCGAGTACAAGCTCCTTACGATCCAGCTACATGATTACAATAAATATAGGATCCAATTTACAGAGATAGAAAATATAATAAAATTGTTTAAATTTTTAAAATATATATTAAAATTGATATAGAGTTGTAAAAATTATAAAAAATAAAAATAAAAACTTGAATTGAACCGGTTAACCTAAAATCGACAAGGGTGCCAATCCAAGGAAAACCATCAGACCGGTTGACCAGAGAACCTGGTGGTTGAATCAATTTTCTATTTTTTTTAAAATACTTTTAACAAACCAAACTTTCATTATCCAATTATTAGCATATGACAGAGTGAGTTATTTTAACCAAAGTTTTTAGAACCAGACCAATGATCAAATCGGTCAAGTCACTAGTTTGTTAGTTCAATTGATTTGTTTACTTTGATTAAATAAAAATTTAAAAATAAAAATAATTAAAAAAATCAGTTCGATTCCCAGGCCAACCGGTCTCACTGCTTTCATCAGACCAATACCCTTATCGATTTCAGTCTAATCGATCCAACCAACTGATTCGATCCAATTCAAGTTTTTATAATTTTTATAAGTTTATAACAATTTTAATACTTTTGAATTTTTTATATTTTTTTATATTTATAAAATTTTAATACGTTTTTATACACTTTTAAAATATTTTAAATATTTTTTATTACTTTTATAATTTATTAGATTTTATTAGATTTCCTTTATCATTTTATAACTTTATATCAATTTTCATATATTTTTTAATTTAGTAATTTTTAATATCTAATAATTTTTATAATTTTTTTCTGATTTTTAATCATTTTTATGAAATAAATATTATATTAAACTAGAAGCCGCCACATGCCACCATTTGATTGATGCATCAATTTATTTTAACGATCAATTTGATTAATGATAGAAATCATTAACGAGAGGCTTAATCGATTATTTAATTAAATGTAGGGGCTTAATTGGGTGTATGTTTAATACAGTGATGTCGAGTTCAGCTCGTCGGGACTCCATGCATCACGTCGTCAGGACGACGGGTTCTTCTTGTTAGGATATGGTGTGTCATGTCATCGAGGACATCAACTCTTCTTCATCACGACATCGACTTTGTTTCTTCCGAAATACGAAACACACTCCACGAAAGTTACATAAAGATTCCATGTTCCAACCTACACAAACCAACACGAAAGACTAGACCAATTCAAAATCTCCAATTTTGTGCTTGATTTCTATTGTATATAAAGTATTTACAAATAAAATATATTATTATAATTTTATGGTATTTATAATATATATACATTTATACAACAATAGTATAGACGTATAATATGTATACATTTAAGTTATGTCATTATATTCTTATGGGAATCTTATTAACGAAGACCATTCAACAACCCTTACCTGTTATTCTCAAAAGTTTGAATATAAACTATTGAATGCAATACTTGATGAATTTAAGCTTTCAAGAAGTTTTTGGACATGGAGGTTAAAGCTCCACTTGTTTCAAAGCAATTCTAGGCTTCCGGGTCTTTAATGGCAATTCTAATGTGTTAACCTTATAAACTACTTTTAAAAAATAATGAATAATAATTTATATTAAGTTATGTTGCTGGTGTGTGGAGATAAAAATAAACTTACCAGAAATTAACAAAAGCTTTGAGGTGTGTATTAATGTCACTTTTTTTAAGTTTCTATTCTCTCCCACTTATGTTATGGTGAGCAAAAGAGTTACCGGCAAATGAACCTCTAGTATACAAGTAAGTCCAATGATTGTCTACACTTTGCACCGATGAAAACAACCTATTGAGTATTGAGCATTGAGCGGAGCATAGCAAGGATATCAATTTTTATAAAAATTTCTGCAATAATTCTTTATAGAACAATCTAGGAATATAAAAGATGGTAGGAGAATAGAGAGAAACTTAGTTTTTATGTTTTTGGGTATATCCTACAAATGAAATTCCTCTCCTATTTATAGGAGGTCTATGTCTCTTCATAGGGACATAATTACCCAAATTGATAGTCATATCTTTATCCATCAACATAATTATTCAATATGTATTTACTTGAATAATTATGACCCTTTGTTATTAATTAAGTGGTATAATTTTTAGTGACAAGAGACATAATTAAGTGGTATAGTGATAACTCTTGCTTAATAACTATGTGATATTATTTTTGGATCACTTGTGCCTTTTCATTTGTAACTATTGAAACACTATATATTTTTTGAAAATTTTCCAACAACCTCCCCCCATTTTCAAAATATTCCAAATTTTGATAATCTTGGAAACCAATTGCATAAATAAATGTGTCTTACAATTGAATCTTCACTTAGTGAAAGCATGTTAAAGTTAATCAAAATTGCATGGTAGGCTATGCTTTGAACCAACTATTCATTTGATTAATTGAACACATCTCACACAATAATTTCAACACCATTCAATGCATAATTTTCAAGGACACTATTATAGCCATGTGTTTGTAGTCTTTTTTAATTAGTGTTGTTAGAGTCAAGCCATTGAGCTTTTAGAAGTGGTCACACTTCCACTCACATAGGTAGATCCCATCGAGACTCTTCACGTAATTATAACATTCAAACACATTTATGTTATGGGCCAATTAAGAGTATAATACTCATCCTTCCCTTTATCATTACAGGTACCTAGCACTTTTCATCTTGGTATGATATTATTATTTTTTAATAGTGTTAGCAATCACATACTGATGATGTACTTGTATCTCATCTCAAAATTTCAACTTTCCAACGTAGCTATGTTAATTATCTATATCACATGGTGAAACTTTATATTTATTTGTCTTGAATATTCACAAGGCCAACATCTCCACCATGTTCAATTATCGATTCTTTCGCAAAAGAATGATATTAAGGATATCATTTCTATTATTGTCAAATTATAGTGGTCACTTTTTTTTTCTTATCATGACACTTTCATATTTGACTATTTTACTTATTTATTGATATTCAATAAATTAATTTCACAATTACCAAATACATGAAACTGAACATCCTGTCTTTTTCACCAAGTAAGTTGTTGTAAAGAGGCCTCAAATCTCTTGGTGAAACTAGACAACATATTTGCTATTTGTCATAGCTTCTTTTCAAAGTTAGTACATTTTTTTCTCAACACACTTTATATATACAATGGTGTAACATATATAGTCATATTAGAGGACTATCAATTGTCCAATCAAGTGACTATAAAATCACACATTTATCCACACTTCACCATGGACATTGTAACAGCCCGATTCTGGGCCTAGTCGGAACAGTGGTTTCGGGACCACAAATCTGACGAGGGAAAATATAATTGTTATTATATTTTTATGGTCTACAATTTCACGGAAAAATTTCGTAAAAATTTCGTTCGAAAATTTCGACGTTTGGGCACTCAATTTAGTCAAAAGGACTAAATTGTAAAAAGTGTAAAAGTTGAGTTCTACATGTTAGAAGTGTCTAATTGTTATGAAATTATAAATTGGGGGTCCTTATATGGTAATTAGACCATTAGTTAATTGATGGACAAAAATAGACATAAGAAATGGGTGAAATAGATTTTTTTTAAATGGGGGCATTTTAGTCATTTGGTAATAAAAAGAATAAAAAGGGAAAAAGATGGCAAAAATCATCATCTTCTACATAAGTTGCTGCCGAAACTTGGAAGACACCATAGCTAAGGTTTCTTTGATTTTTCAAGCTCATAGTAAGTGCATCTTAGCTCCGTTTTTAATGTTCTTCGCATTTTTGAAATCCTCGTAGCTCGATTAACTTATTCTACCATTAATTCATGGTAGGGTGCATATTTGGAAAAATACCCATAGGTGAAATGTGTTTATTTTGCTGTTTTATGGTAGAATATGAAGCTTGAAATTATGATAAACAACTTTTACTAAGTGATTTTAAGTGAAAACGGGTAAATTGACATAATCGGTAAAAATATTTATTGTTCATAAGTGTATGTTAGAGTGAGAATTTGATGTTGCCATAGAAGGGAAAAGTGTTCAGCATGTTGTAAAACATAAGAATAAGGTGTGAAATTTAATTTTCGATCCTAGGGACGAAAATGGAAATATGCAAAAGTTTAGGGACAAAATCGTAATTTTTGTAAAAGTTGGGTCGAGGACTATTTTAATAAATGTGAACATTAAATGAGTTAAATTTGCTATTATAGATCAAGAAAGACGAGAGGACTACCTCAAACGCGGAAAAGAGAAGATAGTGGAGCAAATTGCAAAATTACAATATTTTGCACCGAGGTAAGTAAACATGTGAAATAATGCATTATTTGGTATTATTTGATATAGGTTGATATTTATTTGAATATAGAATAAATATTTGGCAAAGATTCTAAAAAGAATGTGGTTAAGTTGGGAAAGGAGGTAAAGTGTTGAAAAACACAGTTTCCGGTTGAACACTCGGAATAAGCCGGAGTACATTGAATAAAAAAGGGGTTGCTAAGTGCTGATTCCCTGATTCATTGGTGGTTGCTAAGTGCTGATTCCACCGTATTTTAAGTGTGAAGGGGGTTGCTAAGTGCTGATTCCCCCAAGGGGTTGCTAAGTGCTGATTCCCCGATTCATTGGTGGTTGCTAAGTGCTGATTCCACCGTATCTTAAATGTGAAAGGGGTTGCTAAGTGCTGATTCCCCGAATCACTGGTGGTTGCTGAGTGCTGAATCCACCAATAACGGATAATATTCCGAATGTTCAACGAGTAAATTGGGTAGGTGAATATTTATATGTGGTGGACAAGTTTATGGGAGGGATATTGGGTTTGATACTTAATCGACCCATGTATAAAGTGGGAAGAAATATCAAAAATGCAAAAGAAACAATTTCAATACAAAACTGTTTTGAACAACAGCAGTTGGGCAACTTTGAAAAAATCACCATAAATGGTGGAAAATGAATTAGAGGTTGAATAATATATGAAATTGAAGCTGAATGAGTCTATTTTCATACGAAAGAAACAGAGCAAGCAAAAGAATTGTATATTTTGAGATATTTGAATTAATTTGAGACAGGGTTGGAATGATTTCGAAATCCCCTGTTCCAACTTTTGAAAATCACCAAAAATTGTAAAAAAATAATTATGGCCTGAAATTTATATAACTGGATTCCTTATTGAATCTATTTTTAATAGAAACAAACAAGACCATTTTTTTAATTTTGTACAGAGAGTTAAGCGAATTTTAGTAAGGAAGGGTCAGAACTGTGGGACGGTGAAACAGGGGAAGGTTTAAGGAATAAAATGTACTAATTGGATGAGTAAAAAATTCTGAAATTTTTATGGTGTAAAGGTATACGAGTATAGTTTCAGGGAAAATTTACAGAACTTAATTTGGAGCCCTGTAGCTCCAGATAAAAATAAATTAGCATCTATGATGCAGAAAGACAGCTTGCTGGAAATTAAGCAAACCTTAAAATTTATGTGTGATTAAATTTATGTTGCTATGAAATCATGTGGGAAAATTTATTTATTTGTCATATGTTTACTTACTAAGCTATATGCTTACTCGTCTTTATTTTCCCTTGATTATAGTGATATCAATCAGCTCGGAATTTGGACGAAGTCAGAACATCATCCACACTATCATCATCTTTTTGGGTATTTGGCTACCAACATTTTTGAAATATGGCATGTATAGATAACTTTTTGTAATGTGATGTATTATATATATAGTATTGCTCGGTTTGATATGATGGTGCCTATTAATGGATAAATTATGTATGAATATATAACTGTAATTGGTTGGAAATATTGAAGTTCTTTGAAATTGTGTTTGAAAATTTGCAGGGGGTTTAGTGTAAAAATAAGCAGAAATGCTGCCGAAATTTTTTTAAAAAAAATTAGTAATACACGGGTAAGGGGTGTTACATTTTAGTGGTATCAGAGCTACGGTTTAGTCGGTTCTCGGACCAATAAAATATGTGTGAAAGTCAGTCTATATATGCCATAAATATATTGTGATAGTGAGATGATTTCTGACAATTTAAAATTTTGTTTTATATAGTAAATGGACCCTGACCGAAGTGTGGCAGATGATGTTGAAAGTAATGCGCCGGCTCCTACACAAGGGACCGTGCATGAAGAGAGTAGACATGAGACACATGGACTGGGTGAGGCTCGGGAAGCTTTCCTCCGGATGATGAGTGATTGGTATACAGAATATGTCCGTGTAAATCTGAATGTTCCACCTCCTCCACCCCCTCCTATTCCTCAACCGGTCCCCGTAGCTCCACAAAGTGTTGAATTGGTAAAATCGAGTAAACCACCCATTGACAAAATCCGAAAGCATGGGGCTGAAGATTTCAGGGCTAATGTTGGTGATGATCCAGAAAAAGCAGAGTTTTGGCTAGAAAATACTATTCGGGTATTTGATGAACTATCTTGTACTTCTGATGAATGTTTGAAATGTGCTGTGTCTTTACTGAAGGATTCAGCATACCGTTGGTGGAAAACATTAATATCAGTGGTTCCGAAAGAAAGAGTTACTTGGGACTTCATCCAGGAGGAATTCAGAAAGAAATATATAAGCCAGCGATTTATTGATCAGAAACGCAAGGAGTTTCTTGAGTTGAAGCAGGGCCGAATGTCTGTGGCAGAATATGAAAGGGAGTTTGTTAGGCTCAGCAAATATGCCCAGGAATGTGTACCCACGGAGGCCATTATGTGTAAAAGATTCGAAGAGGGTCTAAACGAAGACATCAGATTGCATGTTGGAGTTTTAGAGTTGAAAGAATTTGTAGTACTGGTTGACCGAGCCTGTAAGGCTGAAGAACTGAGTAAAGAAAAGAGAAGAGCGGAGATTGAAGCTCGAGATGTAAGAAAAAGGTCAACGAGCAAGACATTTTAATCCCAACCAAAGAAACTTAAATGGGTGGATCCACGATCAACTAGTTCAGCTGGGTATTCACGTAGAGATCGAGGGAAATCATACCCCGGAGCTAAAACTCAAGCTACCTCAATGGCAAGTGTGGGGAATGTGGGGAATGTGGGGAATAATAGACCTGAGTGTCGACAGTGTGGCCGGCGACATGCTGGTGAGTGTTGGGGATTTATACGAGCCTGTTTCGGGTGTGGTTCTCAAGAACACTATATAAAAGATTGCCCTGAGAGAATAGAGGAAGAAAAATTACAGAGAGCTGGATCGGGTGATATTGTTAGTAGAGGTAGACCACCGAGGAATACTGGGAGCAAAGTCAGTGGTAAAAGTGTGGCGAAAGATACAGCTGGGAGATCAGAGACTAGAGCACCTGCCAGAACTTATGCCATACGTGCTCGTGAGGATGCATCATCTCCTGATGTGATTACTGGTACATTTTCTCTTCATGATATTGATGTTGTTGCTTTGATTGACCCTGGGTCTACTCATTCATATGTATGTGTGAACTTAGTATCTAATAAGAAATTACCTGTTGAAAATACTGAATTTGTGGTTAAAGTATCAAATCCTTTAGGCAAATATGTCTTAGTCGATAAGGTTTGTAAGAATTGTCCATTGATGATTCACGGTCACTGTTTTTCGGCTAATTTGATGTTGTTACCATTTGAGGAGTTTGATGTTATTTTGGGGATGGATTGGTTGATATTGCATGATGCCAAGGTAAATTGTAGACAGAAAATCCTTGAATTGAAATGTGAAAATGGTGAAATTCTTCGGGTTGAAGCAGAGGGGCCGAATAAATTGCCTATGGTGATTTCGCACATGTCTGCTCAAAAATACTTGAGAAAAGGATATGAAGCTTATCTTGCTTATGTGTTGAATACTGGTATAACCGGGTCGAAGCTTGAATCAGTGTCGGTAGTCTGTGAATTTCTGGATGTATTTCCAGAGGAATTGCCTGGGTTACCTCCAATTAGAGAAGTTGAGTTTGCTATTGACTTGTTACCTGGTACTGCACCAATTTCTATTGCACCGTATCGGATGGCTCCGATTGAGTTAAAAGAATTAAAAGCTCAGTTACAGGAGTTGACAGATAAAGGATTTGTGAGACCGAGTTTTTCTCCTTGGGGTGCTCCTGTGTTATTTGTGAAAAAGAAAGACGGCTCTATGAGACTTTGCATTGACTATCGTCAGCTCAACAAAGTGACTATAAAGAACAAGTATCCTTTGCCGAGAATTGATGATTTATTTGACCAACTAAAAGGAGCAACAGTGTTCTCAAAGATTGATCTGAGGTCTGGTTATTATCAGTTGAGAGTTAGGGAGTCCGATGTGCCAAAAACCGCTTTCAGAACGAGGTATGGACATTATGAATTTCTGGTAATGCCTTTTGGATTGACTAATGCCCCGGCTATTTTTATGGACTTGATGAACCGAATTTTTCGGCCGTATCTGGATAAGTTTATGGTGGTGTTCATAGATGATATTTTAATTTATTCTCGAGATGAATCCGAGCATGCCGAACATTTGAGAACTGTGTTACAGATTCTGAGGGAGAAGAAATTGTATGCTAAATTCAGCAAAAGTGAGTTTTGGCTTCGTGAGGTTGGATTCTTGGGACATATAGTTTCAAGTGAGGGTATTCGGGTTGATCCAAGCAAAATTTCAGCAATTGTGGATTGGGAACCACCAAAGAATGTGTCCGAAGTTAGAAGCTTTCTGGGCTTAGCTGGGTATTATAGACGTTTTGTCAAGGGATTCTCGATGATTGCTTCTCCTATGACTAAGTTATTGCAAAAGAATGTCAAATTTGAATGGACTGATAAATGTCAACAAAGTTTCGAGAAATTGAAGGCATTGTTGACTGAGGCGCCAGTGCTGGTGCAACCTGAATCAGGGAAAGAGTTTGTAATTTATAGTGATGCATCGTTGAATGGTCTTGGGTGTGTGTTAATGCAAGAGGGCAAAGTAATAGCTTATGCTTCAAGACAGCTGAAACCGCATGAGAAGATTATCCGACGCATGATTTAGAATTGGCTGCTATTGTTTTTGCTTTAAAAATTTGGCGCCATTATTTGTATGGTGAAAAGTGCGAATCTTCACTGATCATAAGAGTTTGAAGTATTTGATGAGCCAAAAAGACTTGAATTTGTGGCAACGAAGATGGCTCGAGCTAATTAAAGACTATGAGCTAGTGATTGATTATCATCCCGGAAAAGCTAATGTGGTTGCTGATGCCTTGAGCAGAAAATCTTTACTTTGCTTTGAAAGCTATGAGTACGAGATTAACTTTATCTAATAATGGTTCAATTTTGGCTGAATTGAGAGTTAGACCGTTATTTCTTCAGCAGATTCGAGAAGCTCAAAAGAATGACAATAAATTGCAAGCCAGAAGAGCTCAGTGTGAAGCAGGCGTTGATTCAGATTTTCAAATTGGCTCAGATGATTGCCTAATGTTTCGGGACAGAATATGTGTACCGAGAAATAATGAGCTAATTCGAACCATTTTATGTGAGGCACACAGTGGTGATTTATCAGTCCATCCAGGTAGTGTGAAAATGTACAATGATTTGAAGAAGTTGTATTGGTGGCCGGGCATGAAAAAGGATATCTCGGAATTTGTAACAAAGTGTTTAATCTGTCAACAAGTGAAGGCTGAGCATCAAGTACCATCGGGTTTACTTCAACCGATAACGATTCCAGAGTGGAAGTGGGATAGTATTACGATGGATTTTGTGACAGGATTGCCTTTAACTCCAAAGAAGAAAGATGCTATTTGGGTAGTTGTTGATAGATTGACAAAGTCAGCCCATTTTATTCCTATATGCATTGATTACTCACTTGACAGGTTGGCGGAATTATATGTTGCTGAAATAGTGAGATTACACGGGGTGCCTAAATCTATTATATCGGATAGAGATCCGAGATTTACTTCGAGGTTTTGGATAAAGTTGCAGGAAGCCTTGGGTACGAAATTGAATTTCAGTACTGCATTTCATCCGCAAACTGACGGGCAATCAAAAAGAGTGATTCAAGTTCTTGAAGACATGCTCCGGTGTTGTATTTTAGAATTGAAAGGCAGTTGGGAGAAATATCTACCATTGGTTGAATTTGCTTATAACAATAGCTATCAGTCAAGTATACGAATGGCACCGTATGAAGCATTATATGGACGTAAGTGTAGAACTCCTTTATATTGGACTGAGCTCGGTGAGAACCGGATTCATGGAGTCAACCTGGTAAAAGAAACTGAAGAAAAGGTGAAAATAATCCGTGACTGCTTAAAGGCTGCCTCAGATCGGCAAAAGTCGTATGCCGATTTAAAGAGAAAAGAAATTGAGTTTCAAGTGGGTGATAAAGTGTTCTTGAAAGTATCTCCATGGAAGAAGATTCTGAGATTTGGTCGTAAAGGCAAATTAAGTCCACGTTTTATTGGACCATATGAAGTTATCGAAAGAGTTGGCCCTGTAGCTTATCGGTTAGCTTTACCGCCGGAGTTGGAAAAGATACATAATGTATTTCATGTGTCGATGTTGCGACGTTATCATTCGGATCCTTCACATATAGTTTCTCCTACAGAGATTGAGGTTCGACCAGATATGACTTATGAGGAAGAACCAATAAAGATTTTGGCTCGGGAGGTCAAACAGTTAAGGAATGAAAGTGTATCCTTAGTGAAAGTGTTGTGGCAAAAACATGGTATGGAAGAGGCTACGTGGGAACCGGAGGAAATTATGAGGAAACAGTACCCAAACCTCTTTTTCGGTAAGATTTTCGGGGACGAAAATCCCTAAGGGGGGAGAGTTGTAACAGCCCGATTCTGGGACTAGTCGGAATAGTGGTTTCGGGACCACAAATTCGACGAGGGAAAATATGATTATTATTATATTTTTATGGTCTACAATTTTATGGAAAAATTTCGTAAAAATTTTGTCCGAAAATTTTGACGTTTGGGCACTCAATTTAGTGAAAAGGACTAAATTGTAAAAAGAGCAAAAGTTTAGTTTTATATATTAGAAGTGTCTAATTGATATGAAATTATAAATTGGGGGTCCTTATGTGGTAATTAGACCATTAGTAATTGGTAGACAAAAATAGACATAAGAAATGAGAGAAATAGATTTTTTTTAAGTGGGGGCATTTTAGTCATTTGGTTATAAAAAGAATAAAATGGGAAAAAGATGACAAAAATCATCATCTTCTCCATAAGTTGCTGCCGAATTTTAAGGGACACCATAGCTAGGGTTTCTTTGCTTTTTCAAGCTCATAGTAAGTGCATCTTAGCCCTGTTTTTAATGTTCTTCGTATTTTTGGAATCCTCGTAGCTCGGTTTAGCTTATTCTATCAATAATTCGTGTTAGGATTCATATTTGGAAAAATACCCATAGGTGAAATGTGTTTATTTTGCTGTTTTATGGTGGAATATGAAGCTAGAAATTATGTTAAACAACTTTTGCTAAGCGATTTTAAAAGAAAACGGGTAAATTGACATAATCGGTAAAAATAGTTAATGTTTAAAAGTATGTGTTAGAGTAAGAATTTGATGTTGCCATAGAAGGGAAAAATGTTCAGAATGTCATAAAACCTAAGAATAAGTGATGAAGTTTAATTTCCGAGCTTAGGGACAAAAGTGTAAATATGTAAAAGTTTGGGGGCAAAATTGTAAATTTTCAAAAAGTTGGGTGGAGAATTATTTTAATAAATGTGAACATTAAACGAGTTAAATTTGCTATTATAGATCAAGAGAGACGTGAAGATTATCTCAAACGAGGAAAAGAAATGATAGTGGAGTGAATTGCAAAATTTCGATATTTTGCACTGAGGTAAGTAAACACGTGACTTAATGTATTATTTTGATATTATTTGACTTGTGTTGAGATTTATTTGAATATAAAATAAATGTTTGGCAAGCTTCCAAAAATGTTGTTAAATGGGGAAAGGTAGTAAGGGGTTGCAAAACACGGTTTTTGGTTGAACACTCGGAATAGGCCGGAGCATATTGCATATAAAGGGGTTGCTAAGTGCTGATTCCCCCGAGGGGTTGCTAAGTGCTGATTCCCCGATTCATTGGTGGTTGCTAAGTGCTGATTTCACCGTATTTTTAAATGTGAAAGGGGGTTGCTAAGTGCTGATTCCCCCGAGGGGTTGCTAAGTGCTAATTCCCCTACTTATTGGTGGTTGCTAAGTGCTGATTCCACCGTATTTTTAAATGTGAAAGGGGGTTGCTAAGTGCTGATTCCCCCAAGGGGTTGCTGTGTGCTGATTCCCCGATTCATTGGTGGTTGCTAAGTGCGGAATCCACCGATAACGGTTAACATTCCGAGTGTTCAACGAGAAAATTGGGAAGGTGAATATTTCTATGTGGTGGACAAGTTTATGGGAGGAATATTGGGTTTGATACTAAATCAACCCATGTATAAGATGGGAGGAAATATCAAAAATGCAAAAGAAACAATTTAAATACAAAACTGTGTTGAACAACAGCAGTTGGGCAACTTTGAAAAATCATCATAAATGGTGGGAAATGAATGGGATATGAAATTGAAGCTGAATGAGTCTATTTTCATATGAAAGAAATAGAGTAAGCAAAAGAGTTGTATTTTTGGAGATATTTGAATTTTACTGAGACAGGGCTGGATTGATTTCGAAATCCCCTGTTCCAACTTTGGAAAATCACCAAAAATTCTACAAAAATAATTGTGGCTTGAAATCTATATGCCTGGATTCCTTTTTGAGTCTATTTTCAATAGAAACAGATGAGAACATTTTTTTGAAACTTGTACAGAGAGTTATGTGAATTTTTGTAAGGGAAGGTCAGGACTTTCAGGCAGGGAAATAGGGGAAGATTTAAAGAATAAACTGTACTAATTGGCTCGACCAAAAATTCTGAAAATTTTATGATAGAAAGATGTATGAGTCTAGTTTCAGGGAAAATTTACAGAATTCAATTTTGAGCCCTGTAGCTCCGGATAAAAATAAATTAGTGACTATGATGCAGGAAAACAGCTTGCTGGAAATTACACAAGCAATGAAATTTATTTGTGAATAAATTTATACTATGGTGTAGTCATGTGAGAAATTACTTATTTATCATATGTTTACTTACTAAGCTATATGCTTACTCGTTTTTATTTTTCCCTTGATTATAGTGATTTCCATCAATTCCGAATTGGAACGGAGTCAGACAGTCATCTACACTATCATCCACGTTTGGGTATTTTGCAACTAGTATTCCGGAAATTATGGCATGTATAGACGACTTATGTAATGTGAATCACCATGTAAATATATGTTAAGGTTCGATTTAAAATGTGGTGTTTATTAATGGTTAAATTATGTACGTTTATACAACTGAACTTGGTTGGAATATTGAATTGTGTTTGAAAACTTGCAGGAGGTTTAAGCAAAAATAAGCAGAAATGCTGTCGAAATTTAAAAAAAAAATTTAGTAATATCTCATACTCTGTTCCGTTAAGGAATACGGGTAAGGGGTGTTACAGACATTATCAATTATTTCGTGACTATGATTGAAATCATGTCCAATAGTCAAATCGGTCAAGCCACCAGTTTGTTAGTTCGATTGCTCTGTTTACTTCGATTAAATAAAAAATTCAAAAATAAAAATAATAAAATAATTAGTTCAATCATCCGATTCCCAGACCAAATGGTCTCATGGCTTTCATCAGACCAATACCCTTATCGATTTCGGTCTAATCGATCCAACCAACTGATTTGATCCAGTTCAAGTTTTTATAATTTTTTTTTCTAATTTTATTAACTTTTGAATTTTTTATAAATTTTTATTTTTATAAAATTTTAATACGTTTTTATACACTTTTAAAATATTTTAAATATTTTTTATTACTTTTATAATTTATTAGATTTTATTAGATTTCTTTTATCATTTCGTAACTTTATATCAATTTTCATATATTTTTTAATTTAATATTTTTTAATATCTAATATTTTTATAATTTTTTATTTTTTATATTTTTTTTGGAAAAAAATATTATATTAAACTAGAAGCCGCCACATGTCACCATTTGATTGATGCGTCAATTTATTTTAACGGTCAATTTGATTAATGACGGAAATCATTAACGAGAGGCTTAATCGATTATTTTAATTAAATGTACGGGCTTAATTGGGTGCATGTTTAATACAGTGACGTCGCGTTCAGCTCGTCGGGGCTCCATGCATCACGTCGTCGGGAGAATAGGTTCTTCTCGTTAGGACATGGTGTGTCATGTTGTCGGGACATCAACTCTTCTTCATCACGACGTCGACGTTGTTTCTTCCGAAATACAATACGAAACACACTCCACAAAAGTTAAAAAAAGATTCCATGTTCCAACTTACACAAACCAACACGAAAGACTAGACCAGTTCAAAATCTCCAATTTTGTGATTAGTTTCTGTAGTATATAATATATATAGATTTTGTATTATATATTATATAAAGTATTTTCAAATAAAATATATTATTATAATTTTATGTTATTTATAATACATATATACATTCATACAACAATAGTATAGACATATAATATTAATATATAATGTGGAAAGGAAAAAAGAAATTAACATGAAGAAAGGAATGTTGTGACAATGTGCCATTGATTTTAATAGAAGTCACACCTTTTTATTTCAAATTTTTAGTTTAATAGAAAGTTTACTTGGCACTGGTGAAGGAATTGCATTGCTCCTCTGATACTGACTGGGTCAGGAATATTATTATTTTAAAATAGAACAATGAATTTTTGTAATGGTTTCTGCATAGCTAAGTCAAGTGAAGCACTAAAAAAACAACAAAATTTGGTTTTACCCTATCATTTATTATTCATTCCAAGGTTCTAACCATTAATTCCTGCTATTGGAAATACCGGCATATTGAATCTATGTATGGATTTTGCTTTTCTCTGGCCTGTAAATTAAAGGACTAAAAAGTTTATGAATGGAAGTGAGAATCAATATTATAGATGTTATTGTCCAGCCGGTAATGCCTTGCTGCTGTTTATATCCTAATATTAAAGGACTAGAAAGTTTACTTGGCACTGGTGAAGGAATTGCATTGCTCCTCTGATACTGACCTACGCATGAATATCCTAATATATGGCTATTTGGACATGTGAAAGTTGAGAGATTATGATGTAACTTTTTGCTCATATATTTTGTTCTTGCAGTTGTTCCTCCGTCAAATGTGACAAAACAGCCTTTCCAACCAAATGATGCAAAACTGATGAAGAACTAAAGATCATTGATGTTAGTTTAGCAGGAATTTGGCCGACAATCAGAGGATGTCACAGGTTTGTGATAATTGGAAATACTCCTGAATTTATTTGTTATTAAGAGGAATTTGGCTGAAATTCAATGAAGAGGATGTCTAAGGTATCTGAATTTATTTGTAACCTTTAGAATTTGGTAATTAGGAAAACTTAGATAAGCTCTCTTATTCCTAAATTATTTGCATGCTCAAATATATATATCGCTTTAATTGATTGGTGTTTCATAACTTTCTTGGGTTTCACATCATTTGATTAGTTATCAATTAATGAAAGCCCTTTGACCAGAACATGCAGGACTCCTTAGGGAAATGCAGACCTTTTCTCAAGCGAAAGAGTTGAGCTGATTCAACCCCTAATTTCATAGGCTTTTGCTTGGATGAGCTTTACATGGGTACCCTTCCATTGTACCAAAAGCTTTCGTCTTTCCATACCATGCCTCTAATTCTGTATAGCTTGTGGATCTTCGGCATCAAAGTCTGTCTCTATTGTTGGGATTCCTCGAACTTTCTCTATTATGTTTTGGAATAATCACTTCTCGATGATAGCGCTAAAGTAGAGTTATGTATTTATTGTGATCATGTAGCCACACTATTATATTATAGTGAAATTTTTTTAGTGGACTCTCAAGTCCCGTGGTTTTTACCCTTTGATTAAAAGGGTTTTCCACGTAAAAATTTGGTGTGTCTCGTGTGATTGATGCTTTGTGATCATTCTTGGCTGCTTCTGTGTTTTTTTTGGAGATTATTTTGAGCTATTTATGCTATCTAATTACCAAAAAAGAGTTGCAGTTATGCTTGCATCTCTTCAGTTGTGAAGCAGAACATTCTATGAAAATAAATAAAGAGTAAAACATCATCAAATACGAGAAGCTGCAAATCAAACTTCACATCTGAGACTGAAATCTCTTTGATTCACTGATCCATCTCCTACAATTATAAAATGAATCATTTCTTAAATATAATTTAGTCATACTATAACATCTGTTTAAAATAAAGTATGGGCAGCTAAAATACAGGATAACCAGCAGACTGCAGCTAACATACAGGATAACCAGCAGACTGCAATTTGATAGAAACAGCCGAATGAAACCATGGAAGAAGCGAAGAACTACTCCAGAAGCTTGTTTGAAAGTTAATGGGTTAGTAAAGGAGACTGTTTTTGCCATATCCAAACCATCTATTTCTCTAAACTACAACTACGTTTGAATACTTGAGGCCATCTAGTCTGCTATCCTAACTCGACCTCGTAAATTGTGCCGGTAATTTGTTAAAAACATGAGGCTGCAGTCATCGAGCTCCAACTTTCATGTTATCCTCACTACCTTAAGATCATGCCTCAGAGAAGCCTAGAGAGGTAAAGGGGAAACACAACATCATACAAAGGCCAGTTATTCTAGTGATGAAACGATTAGTTTCCAAGCAATACTGTTAGCAGTCCGATCTCAGGTTGGGCAGTAAGGGTCAGAAAAGGGTGATCACTCGATTCTAAAAACCAACATTCTTAAGACCAAAGACCACTTTCATGGTTTCACCTTAATATTTAAAAATTCGAGCTGCAAGAAGATGGTTTGTCCTCAATTAAAGGCTAACTTGGAGGTGTTACACTAGCTTTCGAAGATTCATTCATTTTCTCGAACCTCAGGTTAGCAGATTCCGATAAAGGGAGAGAAACATGGCCGTCCAAGGGATGAAAACAAATGTACAATTAATTCTCTATTCTTGCCATTTCATGGAACCATATTCAACCGGAAAATGTCTCCTTCGAGTCCTTTTGACTTGATTTGCTTCTTTCGCAAACCCAACACCATAAAGGAGAAATAAAGATACTTGACTACTGAAAGAATATTGTACTTACATCAAGCATAGTTCAAACTTCTTGACTCCAATTCTCAGAAATAGTATTACTTGAACCCATCACAGCATGCAGAGTGGTGAAAGGAAGAAGCTTCCCCGAGTACAAGCTCCTTACGATCCAGCTACATGATTGTAATAAATATAGGATCCAATTTACAGAGATATAAATCAGAAAATATAAAAAAATTGTTTAAATTTTTAAAATATATATTAAAATTGATATAGAGTTGTAAAAATTATAAAAAAAATAAAAATAAAAACTTGAATTGGACCGGTTAACCTAAAGTCGACGAGGGTGCCAATCCAAGGAAAATCATCAGACCGGTTAACTTGAGAACTTGGTGGTTGTATCTATTTTCTATTTTTTTTTAAATACTTTTAAGAAACGAAAGTTTCATTATCCAATTATTAGCATATGACATAATGAGATATTTTAACCAAGGTTTTTAGAGCCAGACCAATAATCAAATCGGTCAAGCCACTAGTTTGCTAGTTCAATTGATCTGTTTACTTTGATTAAATAAAAAATTTAAAAATAAAAATAATTAAAAAAATCAGTTTGATTCCCAGGCCAACCGGTCTCACGGCTTTCATCAGAGCAATACCCTTATCGATTTCGGTCTAATCGATCCAACCAACTGATTCGATCCAGTTCAAGTTTTTATAATTTTTATAAGTTTATAACAATTTTAATACTTTTGAATTTTTTATAATTTTTTTATTTTTATAAAATTTTAATACGTTTTTATGCACTTTTAAAATATTTTAAATACTTTTTATTACTTTTATAATTTATTAGATTTTATTAGATTTCCTTTATCATTTTATAACTTTATATCAGTTTTCATATATTTTTTTAATTTAGTAATTTTTAATATCTAATAATTTTTATATTTTTTTCTGATTTTTAATCATTTTTATGAAAAAATTATATTAAACTAGAAGTCGCCACATGTCATCATTTGATTGATGCGTCAATTTATTTTAACGGTCAATTTGATTAATGACAGAAATCATTAACGAGAGACTTAATCGATTATTTAATTAAATGTAGGGGCTTAATTGGGTGCATGTTTAATACGTCGCGTTCAGCTCGTCAGGACTCCATGCATCACGTCGTCGGGACGACGGGTTCTTCTCGTTAGGACATCGTGTGTCATGTCATCGGGGACATCAACTCTTCTTCATCACAACATCGACTTTGTTTCTTCCGAAATATGAAACACACTCCGCGAAAGTTACATAAAGATTCCATGTTCCAACCTACACAAACCAACACGAAAGACTAGGCCAGATCAAAATCTCCAATTTTGTGCTTCGTTTCTGTAGTATATAATATATATATATATATATATATATATATATTATATTATATATTATATATTATATAAAGTATTTTCAAATAAAATATATTATTATAATTTTATGTTATTTATAATATATATACATTTATACAACAATAGTATAGACATATAATATGTATACATTTAAGTTATGTCATTATATTCTTACGGGAATGTTGTTAATGAAGACCATCCAACAACCCCTACCTATTATTCTCAAAAGTTTCAATATAAACTATTGAATGCAATACTTGATGAATTTAAGCTTTCAAGAAGTTTTTGGACATGGAGGTAAAAGCTCCACTTGTTTCAAAGCAATTCTAGGCTTCTGGGTCTTTAATGGCAATTCTAACGTGTTAACCTTATAAACTATTTTTAAAAAATAATGAAAAATAATTTATATTAATTTATATTGTTAGTGTGTGGAGATAAAAATAAACTTACGATAAATTAACAAAAGCTTTGAGGTGTGTATTAATGCCACCTTTTTTATGGTTCTATTCTCTCCCACATATGTTATGGTGAGCAAAAGAGTTACTGGCAAATGAACCTCTAGTATACAAGTAAGTCCAATGATTGTCTACGCTTTACATAGATGAAAACAACCTGTTGAGCATTGAGCAGAGCATAGCAAGGATATCAATTTCTATAAAAATTTCTGCAGTAATTCTTTATAGAATAATCTAGGAATATAAAAGATGGTGGGAGAATAGAGAGAAACTTAGTTTCTATGTTTTTGGGTATATCCTACAAATGAAATTCCTCTCCTATTTATAGGAGGTCTATGCATCTTCATAGGGACATAATTACCCAAATTAATAGTCATATCTTTATCCATAAATATAATTATTCTATATGTATTTACTTGAATAATTATGACCATTTGTTATTGATTAAGTGGTATAATTTTTTATGACAAGAGACATAATTAAGTGGTATAATGATAACTCTTGCTTAATAACTAAGTGACATTATTTTTGGATCACTTGTGCCATTTCATTTGTAACTATTGAAACACTGCATGTTTTTTGAAAATTTTCCAACAACCTCACCCCATTTTCAAAATATTCCAAATTTTGATAATATTGGAAGCCAATTGCAAAAATAAAGGTGTCTTACAGTTGAATCTTCACTTAGTGAAAACATGTTAAAGTTAATCAAAATTGCATGGTAGGCTATGTTTTAAACCAACTATTCATTTGATTAATTGAACACATCTCACACAATAATTTCAACACCATTCAATGCACAATTTTCAAGGACATTATTATGGCCATGTGTTTGTAGTCTTTTTTTCATGAGTGTTGTTAGAGTCAAGCTATTGAGCTTTTAGAAGTGGTCACACTTCCACTCACATAGGTAGATCCCATCAAGTATGTTCACGTAATTATAACGCTCAAACGCATTTATGTTATGGGCCAATTAAGAGTATGATACTCATCCTTCCCTTTATCATTATAGGTACTTAGCACTTTTCATCTTAGTATGATATTATTATTTTTCTATAATGCTAGCAATCACAAACTAATGATGTATCTCATCTCAAATTTTCAACTTTCCAACGTAGCTATGTTAATTATCTATATCACATGGTGAAACTTTATATTTTTTGTCTTGAATATTCACAAGGCCAACATCCCCACCATGTTCAATTATAGATTCTTTCGCTAAAGAATGCTACTAAGGATATCATTTCTACTATTGTCAAATAATAGTGGTCACTTTTTTTTTCTTATCATGACACTTTCATATTTGACTATTTTACTTATTTATTGATATTCAAGAAATTAATTTCACAATTACCAACTATATGAAACTGAACATCATGTCTTTTTCACCAAGTAAGTTGTTGTAAAGAGGCCTCAAACCTCTTGGTGAAACTAGACAACATATTTACTATTTGTCATAGCTTCTTTTCAAAGTTAGTACATTTTTTTTCTCAACACACTTTATATATACAATGGTGTAACATATATAGTCATATTAAAGGACCATCAATTGTCCAATCAAGTGATTATAAAATCACACATTTATCCACCCTTCACCATGGACATTATCAATTATTTCCTGACTATGATTGAAATCATGTCCAATAGTCAAATCGGTCAAGCCACCAGTTTGTTAGTTCGATTGCTCCGTTTACTTCGATTAAATAAAAAATTAAAAAATAAAAATAATAAAAAATTGGTTCAATCATCCAATTCCCAGGCCAACTGGTCTCATGGCTTTCATCAGACCAATACCCTTATCAATTTCGGTCTAATCGATCCAACCAACAGATTCGATCCCGTTCAAGTTTTTATAATTTTTTTCTAATTTTTATAAGTTTATATCAATTTTAATACTTTTGAATTTTTTTATATTTTTTTATTTTTATAAAATTTTAATACGTTTTTATACACTTTTAAAATATTTTAAATATTTTTTATTATTTTTATAATTTATTAGATTTTATTTGATTTCTTTTATAATTTCATAACTTTATATCAATTTTCATATAGTTTTTAATTTAATATTTTTAATATCTAATTTTTTTATGATTTTTTTTATTTTTAATAATTTTTATGGAAAAAATATTATATTAAACTAGAAGCCCCCACATGTCACCATTTGATTGACGCGTCAATTTATTTTAACGGTCAATATGATTAATGACGGAAAGCATTAACGAGAGGCTTAATTGATTATTTTAATTAAATGTATGGGCTTGATTAGGTGCATGTTTAATATAGTGACGTCGAGTTCAGCTCGTTAGGGCTCTATGCATCAAGTCGTTGGGACGATAGGTTCTTCTCGTTGTGTCATGTTTTCAAGACATCAACTCTTCTTCATCACGATGTCGACTTTGTTTCTTCTGAAATACAATACGAAACACACTCAACGAAAGTTAAAGAAGGATTCCATGTTCTAACTTACACAACCAACACGAAAGACTAGACTAGTTTCAAAATCTCTAATTTTGAGATTGGTTTTTGTAGTATATATAATATATATAGATTTTGTATTATATATTATTTAAAGTATTTTCAAATAAAATATATTATTATAATTTTATGTTATTTATAATATATATACATTCATACAACAATAGTATAGACATATAATATTTATATATAATGTGGAAAGGAAAAAAGAAATTAATATAAAGAAAGGAATGTTGTTTATTAGAATAATTTAATAACAATCACATTGTTCTAATCCAATATAAAGATTTTGTATATCGGACTATTATTTCTTGATTATCTTGCATGATAGAGGAAAAATAAACTATTCTTAAGATAGTTTCTACGAAATGTCTTCTCTTTATAACTTTATAAATTTTTTTGGATCCACCAAATTTTTTACAATTTGATCTTCCACAAAGATTAATAAGAATTGGATTCCTCGTATCCATTTCGAAATGCCATTGGCTCTTTTATTATCACTCAAAATACCACAACTTCCCCATATAATTTGAATTTCTCAAACGTTTCAATATAAACTATTGAATGCAATAGCTTTCAAGAAGTTTTTGGACATCGAGTTAAAAGTTCCACTTGTTTCAAAGCAATTCTAGGCTTTTAGGTGTTTAATGGCAATTCTAATCTGTTATCCTATAACACCCTAAACCCGGCCTAAACGTTATGGTCGAATCTGGTAATGTTACAGTAAAGGGTTTTGAAAATAGTGCGAATTCGTTAAAGCTTTGTAACCCATTTTCGTTTACACACCTTTTATTGAAAATGTTATTTAATTAATTTATTTGCCAAATCATAATTTACAGCATAAATCTTAAGAATCGTTATATTTTGGAAATCTAGCTCGTATTTTTAGAAAAATATTAGTTTTCATAAAACCGAGGTTGTAGTCAAGATTGAAATAAAAGATTAAAAATGTATCCAAAACCAAGTTAAAAATCAACAGTCTGGATAGTCCAATAATACAAAACTCCCAGAAATAGTCCTTAATTTAATTTAAACCAATATTTAGAGTCAGTTTACAAACTCGTGGTCACCGTGAGACTCCGTCGCACCGATCCGCCTAAGTCTGTGGATTACCTGAACAGAACAGACAAAAAAATGTGAGTTTTTGTAAACTCAGTGTGTAACCCAACAGACATAGACATGCATTACATACAGGTATCACATAACAACCAGATTCAGATTCAAACTCGGACTTTAAGTCCTTTACAGATATAGATAAAGATACAAATACATATATAGTTACAGATACAAATATGCAGAACAGATATACAAAATCCTACCCCTATCCTCTACACACCAACTCCGACCACCCCATCACACCATGTAGGGTTAAAAACACCCACACATCCCTACACACCACATTATGTCATTATGACACATACTAGATAATACGCAACCAAGCTGCAGGAATATAGGCAAAGGTCGCCCAACAGAACACTTCCTCCACATAAACAAAACCCACCCCAATCACAAATACAGAAATAACAGATATAGTAATATCATGCATAACATGTTCATATATAGAGATCATATGTATATACTTATCAGAATAAAAAGACATGTCCTACTCAGAGCAAAATATTAGATTATCAGATCACATAAATTTTAGGGTTTAATTAGCTCTTACCGACCCTACAGTAGGCTCACAATCAATCGGAACGACCCGTGTGACCTTAAGGAAAATCTAGAATTATGGGCCCACACGCTCGTGTTGGCCCACACGCCTAACTTGGCCTAGCTCGTGTGGCCCACACGGCCACACTCACAACACCACACGTCCATGTCTTGTGCACGACCATGCCCTCGTCAATCACACGACCGTGTCTCACACACGGCCAACCACACGGCCAGACACACGCCGGTGTGGCATCGACTGTAAGGCTTTCGGCTTTCACTGACACTCGATTTTTTGCGTTTTGGGAACACACCTGGTACGATTTCGATGTGAAAACACTCCCGAGCCAAACAGCACCTAAAATCGACATAGCAAACCCCCATAATAAGTTTTAAACCTCAATTTAACCAAAACTACGAAACCAACAACGATTCAAGATAAGTGCTCAACACTTACTCTACTACCTCGACCGATTCCGACTACGATTTCGCGAGAGGATAGTCCCCTTCTTCTTAATTTGCTGCTGCCAAAAACCCAAAAGAAATCAACTAATGAAATAGACAACAACACTAAATGCAACATTAAAAGAAACTTCCCTAACTCGCAAAGCCCTACTACTGCCACTTACCAAAATGTACGAAAGCAGGGAACCAAAAAATCGAGGTTGATTGACAGGATTTCAGAAGTAAGGAAAAAGAATAAATTATTTTTTTTGCCAGCCATAGAAAAAGAACGTCAAAACTTTAGAGAGATAGAAAAACAAAATAGAAATAAAATATTTAATTTTAATGGGCATTATCCCATCATACCCATGCTCGCACAAGGATTTGAACACAAGAACCTTCAACACACCAATTCTCTTACCACTCAAACCAGCAGGCACATTCTAATATAAATTAGCAAACAATTTTATATAATCCCACTCAACAAGGTTAAAGCTTGGATCTAAAATAACCACAATTAGGCAAAGATGTGACTTGAACCCAAGACCTTACACACACACCCAAAACACTTAACCACTGAAACAGATACACATTTATGTCAAATATTTACAGAAACAGAAATAAATTATTCAGGGCGTTACATAACCTTATAAACTACTTTAAAAATATAACGAATAATAATTTATATTAAGTTATATTGCTGGTGCGTGGGGATAAAGATAAACTTACAAGAAATTAACAAAAGTTTCAAGGTGTGTATCAATGCCACTTTTTTTAAGGTTCTATTCTCACCTACCTATGTTATGGTGAGCAAAAGAGTCACTGTCAAATGAACCTCGAAGATTAATTGTTTATGCTTTACACTGACGGGAACAATCCATTAAGCATTGAGCATTGAGCAGAGCAGAGCAATGATATCAATTTCTATAAAAATTTATGTAGTAATTCTTTATAGAATAATCTAAGAATATAAAAGATGGTGGGAGAATAGAAAGAAACTTAGTTTCTATGTTTTGGGTGTATCCTACAAATGAAATTTCATCTCCTATTTATAGGAAGTCTTATGTCTCTTCATAGGAACATAACTACACAAATGGATAGTCATATTTATCCATAAACATAATTATTCAATAGGTATTTACTTCAATAATTATGAACCTTTCTTATTAATTAAGTGGTATATTTTTTTTGTGACAAAAGACATAATTAAGTGGTGTAACGATAACTCTCGCTCAAAAACTAATTGACATTATTTTTGGATCACTTGTGCCTTTTCATTTGTAACTATTGAAACACTATATATTTTTTGAAAATTTTCCAACAACCTCCCCCCCATTAATCTTGGAAATCAATTGCATAAATAAAGGTGTCTTATAGTTGAATCTTTACTAAGTGAAAACATGATAATGTTTGTATGGTAGGCTATGCTCTGAACCAACTATTCATTTGATTAATTGAACACATCTCACACAATTTTTCAACACCAGTCAATGCACAATTTTCAAGGATACTATTATGGCCATGTGTCTATAGCCTCTTTTCATGAGTGTTGTTAGAGCCAAGCCCTTTGAGTGTCTAGAAGTGGCCACACTTCCACTCACATAGGTAGATCCCTTCGAGACTGTTCCCGTAATTATAACACACTAACACATTTATGTTATGGGTCTATTAAGAGTATAGTACTCATCCTTCCCTTTATCATTACGGGTACCTAGCATTTTTCATCCTGGTATGATATTATTATTTTTTATAGTGCTAGAAATCACATACTGATGATGTACTTTGTCTCATTGAACTTAAGATTTGATGTTAAACCAAACGTTAAGTCAAGTTTCCATCATGAGTAACTAAAATATTATGGGCTTGTATCTCATCCCAAATTTTCAACTTTCCAACGTAGCTATGTTAATTATCTATATCACATGGTTAAACTTTATATTTATTTGTCTTGAATCTTCACAAGACCATCACCCCCACCATGTTCCATTATCGATTCTTTCGTAAAAGAATGCTATAAAGGATATCATTTCTACTATTGTAAAATTATAGTGGTCACTTTACTTTTTTTCTTATCATGATAATTTCATATTTGACTGCTTTACTTATTTCATGATATTCAAGAAATTAATTTCACAATCACCAAATATATGAAACCGTACATCATGTCTTTTTCCCCAAGTTATTGTAAAGTTGCCTCTTATCTATTGGTGAAATTAGACAACATATTTTCTATTTGTCATAGCTTCTTTTCAAAGTCAATACATGACTTTTAATTTTTTTATTAATTTTTTTATTCATAGTCAAATAACATTATTTTTCTGAACACACCTTATGTATACAATGGTGTAACATATATAGTCATGATAAAGGACCATCAATTGTCCAATCAAGTGACTATAAAATCACACATTTATCCACCCTTCACCACGGACATTATCAATTATTTCTTGGCTGTGATTAAAATCATGTTCATCACCTAAATGAGTCAAATAGCATTCATGTTACTATTTTCATACTCACAAGATCTTTTTTCAAAATTTACAAGATTATAGATCATAACCGAGTCATATATAAAAAACCATAGGTACCATCATAAATATGCACAATACGATCTCAGTTTTAAATATATGATTATCACGTTATATATTCTCACTAGAAGATTTCATACCAAAAAAGTGATCTTATTATATAAGTCAATGCTTTCCACTACTCTATATTGACTAGAAAAATTAACCATACGTATATGCATATGACTTATTTCATTTACAGTCAAAACCACTTGTTGTCCAAACTTTATAGCATAGAATAAAAAATATGCAATCATATATAAAACTCATTTAGCTTATGGTTGTTTAACAAAAACAACAGCCAAAATTATTTATATTATATGATCATCTACAAACATTCATTTTTAGCAATAAAAATAATGTCGCATCCACATCATCCAAATGCTAGTTACTAATATCATGATTTGAATAAACAAATAATTTCATATATCAAGTTAAATATATATCAAGAAAAAAAAAAGAGAATACTTTTTGTACCAAAGAGTTTTACTCACAAATTAGATGGAATGAGTTATATTTCAGTTATCCTTATTTTCTATTTATAAAGCATTAAAAGGTGCTTGAGTGATTCTTTATAAAATATTACATTTTAAGTTGCACTTTTTGGTTTCCAAAAATCATTCATCCAACCTTTTAAAAATTAAGAATATGAGAATTAATTGATGTGCCACATATTTTAAAACAATCAAATCTCAGACACTTATTTAAAAATTATTATGTTTTATTGAACTAGTAAGAATTAAGTTGAAAGCGTGGACTCATGCATTGGAGTCAAAAGATTAGTGTAATACATACATTTGAGCCCCTTTTGTTGTTTGAATTTTTTATTAAATTATTTTTAGTCTCAAAAAACTGAATAACTTAACTTATAATACCTATATTTAGTCAAGTTAAAAATAGTTTAACTCGATTGAAGATATTTTTTAGTTAAGTCCAAATTGATTGAACTATTTTCAAACTATTTTTAACTAATTTACTTCACCTACTTTTAATTAGTGAAATTTCTATATATACCAAGACTCATTTTTTCTTTTACACACCCCAAGAATTCTCAACTCCTTTATTCTCTCTTCCTTTTGAATTTACAAAGCATTTTGTATTATAATTTTAAATTTTTATTTTCTGTTTTATAATTAAAAAACTTATTGAATCATAAAGGATATGCTATACAATGAAATACCCTTACAAACATTGTCCAACATGCCTCATATTATTCAGGAAATTATCACCCACAAATGGTGCATTTCAACCTTTCTTAAATCAGGAAATTTCTCATAATGAAAAACTACACGATTTTTGGCTTACAACACCAGTAGTTTGAAAAACAAAAAGCAAAAATATTTCTTCTTACTTTTCTTCCTCCTAGGGATCTTTTCCGCACTGTTCTAATAAAGATTTTTTTAAAATTATAATATTTTTATTCTAAATACATTTTATCTATTTTTATAGAAACATAATTTTTAAATACCTTTTTCTATCCTATGAAATTTTTTAGTTCTATTTTCTAGAATAAGACTTAATTTACAAAATACATAAAGTTAAAAGGGCTAAATTTATAGAACTTTTAGAAGGGTTAATTATGTAATTTACCTCCTAAACTTGTCTCAAGTTACCTAGTTGATACCTAAACTTTTTTAGACCTAGCTAGTTGGTATCTAAAGTATTTCGTCATACAGATCGGTATTTATGCACTAACATGGTTAGTTTGTGCTGATGTGGCCTTAATAGTTAATCTGATGGTGACACGTGGTAGTCTCTTACCATGCTATGTGACAAATAAAAATAAAAAAACAAAACATATTTTAAAATATATAAATTAATAAAAAAATTTATTTGTTTCAGGTCAAGAAAAAACCTAGAAAAATAGTAAATTTGTCCATATTCGTTCTAGATGTATTTTTCAATAAATTTATATATTTTTATTTTTATTTAATAAAATATCAATTTTAAAGTTATTAATGTTTTGAAAAATATATAAAATATAAATTTATAAAAATATTTAAATATATAAAATCACTAAAAAATACATTCAAAACGAATCTAGGCACGTTGTCCAAGTATTTTTAATTTGGACAACGTGTTCAAATCCATTCTTGATGTGAAATTTTTTTATACTTTTTTATTAATTTATATATTTAAAAAATTTAAAATTTTATATATTTTTGGTTTCAAAATAATAATAACAACCTAATATTTTATTAAAATATAAAAATATATAATTTATATATTCTGTATCATGACATCGACTTTGTTCCGAAATATAATACGAAACATACTCCACGAAAGTTAAAGAAGGATTTCATGTTCTAACCTACACAAACCAACACGAAAGACTAGATCAGCTCGAAATCTCCAATTTTGTGATTGGTTTCTATAGTATATAATATATATATATATATATATATATATATATATTGTATTATATATTATATAAAGTATTTTCAAATAAAATATACTATTATAATTTTATGTTATTTATAATATACATACATTCATACAACAATAGTATAAACATATAATATGTATATATAATGTGGAAAGGAAAAAAGAAATTAATATAAAGAAAGGAATGTTGTGAAAATGTGCCATTGATTTTAAAAGAAGTCACACCATTTTATTTCAAATTTTTAGTTTAAAATTTACAATTAAAAAAATGTTTCTTATCAAGAAACAGTATAATTATTTGGCTCCGTTTTTTTTAAGGGTCATTTAACTAATTATTCATGTGCTATAAATAGACCCTTAGATTGAAGACTTAAATAAAATTTTTCTATTAAGTGTTCTTTGGAATCATTCTGATTTTTTTAACAGTTAGGGACTTAGGGTTTAGATCTTATTTAGTTTTTTTAATTTATATTTTAAATATGTTCTTATATTTTTGAACATAAATAAAAATTATTAACCAACCAAATCTGAAATAATTAATAAAACACCACAATAAAGCACGATAAAACAATAATTCTTAAAGAAATAGAAAAAAAAATCAATAAATAGAATTAAAAACAGATTAATTAATTGTATTTAAACTTACATATGTTAATGGAATAGCAATGCTTGGTGGACACTTGTATGGATTTAGGGTTTGGGATTTAATGTTTAGGGATTTTGGGTGGGTTTAGAGTAATTAGTTTTTTAAAAATATATTTTAAAAATTAAATCTAAACCAATTGATGTATTTAATTAATATTAGTTTAAATAGATTTAATAAATAAGTTAAAAAAAGCATTGATATATATATGGATGGATATATATATAGGTATAATTAATTATTTTGGATATATATATATATATAGGACCAAATTATAAGAAATGAAATAAAAATACAAACAAAAAAGACAAGAAAACCTAAACTTTATAATTTTATATAATTCTTATAAGTATTACTTAAAAAGTTTAGAATTAATTATTTAAAACGTTACCGTTTGGTTTAAGTAAAATAATTACTTTGTGGCATTTTTTAAAAAAAGGCCAGAACTCTGCATTGAAGCTTAATAAAACGGTGCAGTTTTCGATTACAACTTTAACAATTGGCGGCGTTTTTACTAAAAACGCCGCTAATGCTTAAGCAATAGCAGCGTTTGTACAAGAAACGCCGCAAAAGTGACTTAAAATTGTTGCTAATCGACTCTGTTTCTGTCCACGATTTTTAAGTTAGCATTTTCTCTATATTAACTAAACGGCGCCGTTTATGTTAATTTTTCGTGGCATTTGTTTATGAAACGCCAGAAAAGTGACTTGATATATTGGCTAAACGTCGACGTCTAACTTAAGGAAATTAATTTTTAGTGGCGCTTTAAAGGAAAGCGTCAGAAATGACCATTAAATCTGAGCAAAACGGCGCCGTTTCGGATTAGAACCTTTATTCTTTGTGGCGCTTGTCAAGAAACGCTGCAAATACACAAGCTATAGCGGCATTTTTTCAATAAACGCCGTGAAAGTGTCTTAAAATTTTTGCTAAACGGCGTCGTCTCTGTACACGCATTTATACTTAGCATTTTCTCTATATTAATTCAACGGCGCCGTTTCTGTTAATTTTTTGTGGCATTTTTACACAAATGCCGCAAAACTGACATAAAATTTCCTACACGGCTTCGTTTAGCTTAAGCAAATTAATTATTACTGGCGTTTATTCAGAAAACGCCAGAAATGTGCATTACAGCTTAATAAAACGGCGTCGTTTCTGTTTTAACTTTAAATTTTAGTGGCGTTTTTGCAAGAAACGCCGCAAATGTTTCTTAAACTTTCGGCGAAACAACGTCATTTCTGTACCGTGTTTTAACTTATAATTTTCTCTATATCTCAGCAGGCAGAAAGACAATACAGAAACAGAATATAGCAGAAAACGAAAGGGGTAAAAACGATAGAGAAAAAATGAAGGAAAAAAGGGAGAGGAGAACTCAGAAATCTTCTGAAACGAAGCATAACGTACGAGTCAATCTTGAAAGGATACTATCAAAGCTGCAGAATTTGTGGTTAAAAGGTAAGCTTTTTTTTCTGTGGAAACAGTGTATCTTGATTTAGGGTTTTGGTTCAGTGTAATTTGGAAATTTGGGGTTTAGGGTCCTAGTTCAATCACGAAGCTTGTACCAGTTTGTTTGGGAATTTAGGGAATTGGGGAATTTTTGCGTGTCTAGGGTATGGGAAGAAGTTCCGATCTTGTGTGTTTGTTTTCTAGTTTGTTCTTCTAATTTGTGAAGGGCCCCCAAAAATATTTATACTGTTATTATGTTCATGTTTTGTTCCCCAGGAGTAACACTGCATTTGCCCAACTGTTAAAGAAAGGAGAACTGAAAATTGTGGATTAACCATTGTTACTGCTCGTATTTAGGTAAGTTTGCTGATTTGGTCCTTTATCAACATTTGAATGGCTTGGAATTTTTGGTGCATTTCTTACTGCTCGTATTTATAGTACTACTTTTAATTCGTTATTTTTGGAATTTTTGGTGCATTTCTTACTGCTCATATTTAGGTAAGTTTGCTGATTTGTTGAAATATGTTTACAATATTTTTCATTGTTTGAAAATTAGAAGCATTTTAGTAAAGAAAAACTATAATTAGAAATGTATATTCAATATTTGATGTGAAATTGTATTTTTAGAACTTAATCCAAAATTATTTACTATTAAAAGTACTCAAATTTGAAAATAATTGTATCCAAATAGGAACGCATGTCTTTGGTGCTAGACGTAAAAAAATTAATTGGTCTAAATTACAAAATCCATTTGGTGCTTATAAAATTTAGACTATTAAGCCTTCACCTTTAAATTTGATTTTCAAAAAGTAAAATAATATATATATATATATATATATATATATATATATATTTGTTTAATAAATTATTTTTGTTGTGTAGGTGTAATTCCACAATAAATTGGTAATCTACCACAGTTGAAATATCTTTATTTATCTTATAATTCTCTAACAGGTATTATATTACATTTCTTCTCTATATATGCTCAGTTTCATGATTGTTATTTTTTACTTTTATTTTCTTCCTTAAATTAAATTTATGTTCTCTTTGGTTTATACTCCTGCAAATTTGCTTTTGAATCATGTTATTGCATAATTTCCTTTTCGATTAGATCATTCATTGGAATTTTCAATTTTTTTATTGCACAGAAAGTTTCCTATTTATTTCCTCTTCACAATCACAGAGGAGAAATGGTTTCATGTTGAGTTTTGTGAATAAAGTTTTTGTTAGCAAAAGTTGTAAAATTTAGTAAAATTATTTCTGTTTTTAAATCAAATCAGCCTGTGATAGTCCGAAATAGGGCCTAATCAGAATAGTGGTTTCGTAACCACAAATCCGAAGTGAAATAGTTTAATTTTATAAATTTTTATTAGTTACTGATTGATTGAAACATTGTGTGAAAATATGGATAGGAAATTTTAATGATTTAGTGCCTAATTGAATTTTTAGGACTAAATTGAGAAAAATGCAAAGTGTGTCTAGTTAGTGATTAAATGACTTAATTGAATTATTGCATGTAATTGGAAGTGTTTATGTGGCAATTAGACCATAAATTAGTATTATGGACACAAAAGGGTAATTCTAGAAAAATATCTAAGTAATGGGTCAAGGGCATTTTTGTCAAAAGTGAATAAAAGACAAAATAAAGTGAAAATAAGTGTCCATCTTCTTCAAAATTGAAGAGGTTGCTGCCGAAACTTTCATGCTTCAATAGTTAGGGGTTTTGATTTTTCTAAGCTCAATTGTAAGTGATTCCTTGCCCCGTTTTTAATTATTTTCGTATTTTTATGCTTATTGGAACTTGAATTTCATGTTTCTACTATTTAATTTAAATGAAATTAAAGTTTAAAAATTGACCCATTCATGATATAATTGTAAATTGATTAGTGATGTTAGATAATGAATGTTTGAAGTGTTAATTACAAGTTTTGCTAGATGAATTTCAATGAAAATGTTGAAAAAGGGCTAAGTTGTGAAAGATGGTAAAGTGTGCATAAAGTTGTGATTTTGTGAAATTGAGGGCTGTTATGAGCATGAAATATGATTTAGTGAAGTTTGAAATTTAAGAATTTAGTGAATTTTATTTTTACGAGCCTAGGGACAAAAGTGGAATTTTTGAAAAGTTTTGGGGAAAAATATAAATTTGCCAAAATGTTGTGTATGAATTGTATTTGAATGAAATGTTGATAAAATGTATTAAATTGTGTTAATATAGATCAAGAAAGAAGAAATAGTGGAAGTGATCGGGGAAAAGAGAAAGTTATCGACTAAATTACAAAAATAGCCGTTTTGCATCCGAGGTAAGTTACGTGTAAATAATAGTTATATTTTTATAAATTGTGAATTATATTGATATGTGAATCAATATTGAATGTGGAATGAAAATTGTTCATGAATTATTCAAGTGATAAAGTGTTGAAGTGTAAATTCCCGGTTGAACTTAGGAATAGAAGTGGATACAAGTGACATGTCACTAGAGACCAGTGTTACAGTGTTACAGTGAGTCCCGGGTGCTGGGTGATCTAGCATGTGTTGCAGACACCTGACAGCTTGTGTGAGCAGGCCCGTGGACATTTCCAGTGTTATTGATCAGTGGTAGCTTCGGCTACATTTCAGTGGTAGCTTCGGCTACAATTCAGTGGTAGCTACGGCTACATATCAGTGGTAGCTTCGGCTACATATCAGTGTGGCACTTATGTGCTAATTCTCTACGTGTCCGTGTATATTCCGAGTGTTCAACGGGATTAATAATGAGTTAAAATGAATATGAAATGAAGTGTGTATGCAGGTACAATTGAAAGAATTGAGCATATGTGATAAATGTTAAGTGTGAAAATGTATATGCAAGTGAATTGGTAAGATTGTGCATGTGTAAGTGATTGAAATTGTTAAGAAATGTTGTGATTAGTTATATGTTAAAAGTGTTAATTATTAAATGAGTACTTATTGTTTACATGTAATTTACTAAGCTATTTGTAGCTTACACATTTTCTCCTTTCCTTTGTTTTATAGTGTTTTGAACTTGCTCGAATTGGGGGTCGTCGGAGCTCGTATCACGCTATCAACAAATATCTCGGTATTATGTATTTTCAAAACGTTTAAAGTTATGGCATGTATAGATTCTTAATCATTTTGAGTATGTCCATATGATGTGGCTAAGATTAGCTTTTGAAATAGTTAGTAAAAACTATGTTTTGGTGTTATGTATGTTTAAATGGTAACTAATTCAAAGAAGCAGTTTCTTTGACAGCAGCAGTGACGTGAATGTGAAAAATAACCATAAATGGTAGAAATGGAGTTAGAGAGTGAATGATATATAGAATTAAAGCTTATCAAGTCTATTTTTATATGAAAGAAACGGTGTAGGCAAATGAATTTTATATTTTGAGATATTTAAATTTTAGTGGGACAGGGTCAGAATGGTTTTTGAAGTCCCCTGTTCTGGCTTTAGAAAATCATTATAAATTGTACAGAGAGAATTATAAGCCATAATTTATATTTCTGGATTCCTTAATGAGTCTATTTTCAAAAGAAACGAACAGTAACCTTATATGAATTCTGTACAATGAGATAATTGATTTTTAGTGCCAAGAGGTCAGATCTGTCGAGCTGTAAAACAGGGGATATTTCAATGAATAAACTGTACTAATTAGCTAAGTCAAAAATTCTGAAAATTTTATGGTAAGTAGGAATATGAGTCTAGTCTCAGGGAAAATTTACGGATTTAAATTTTGAGTTTTGTAACTCGAGTTATAATTAAATTAGTGACAGTCGCACAGATGGACAGCTTTGCTGTGAACAGTGAATTTAATTTTAAAAGCAAATTTTTATGCTCCGAATTGGTAAGTTAGATTGGATGACATCTCGTACTCGATTCCGGCGACGGTCTCGGGTAAGGGGTGTTACACAGCCCATGCCCTGAGCTCACAACTGACATATTTAGGAGGAAAATGATTTCTATCTAAATTTTTTCTTTTGGTCCAAAATGTTTAGATTTGGGTTTTCATCCTTTTGAATACTTAAAAGTACTCAAATTTGAAAATAATTGTATCCAAATATATTATATGTCTTTGGTGCTAGACGTAAAAAATTAATTGGTCTAAATTAATCGTATCCAAATATATTATATGTCTTTGGTTGAAAACGTTATTGCATAATTTTTGTTTTTGCTAAGGAGCTTTGCTTTCACAATGCCGACAGAATAAAAGTGTCCTAGGAAAAGCTACAGCGTGTTAGATTCTTTTGTAAAGTATAAAAATAGTGACTAATCTATTTGTTCTATTTTAATCATTCAACTATTAATTCTTTTATTTAATCACTAAACTTTTTGAAATTAAATATTTTAGCACGAAATGCGATTAATTGTTGTTAAATGAGAAATGAAAAGCTGACACGAGACTTTTTATTGATCTAATAATAAATTTAGCCCTCCAATTTACATATTCTATTATTTGATCCTAAATATAAAAAATTTAACAAATTTAGGTCAATGGTAACAACAATCTCGTACATATTTCTAATCTCTAACAATGATAACAAATTTAACCCTCTTAAATTTCTACAAAATTATAACAACAATCTCTTACATGAAAAATTTTAAGGCATGCTTCAATTCTAATAGCATAGAGTAAGACCTGCAGAACTTTTAATATTTCTGTCGAAACCATTTTTTTGAAAACAAAAAATTTTAGGTTGTCGACTTTAAAAAAACAAAAATTGGGAGTCGCCACCAATCTTTTATTAAGGTGTGATTGGATCACCTAAAAAAATAGCTTTGGTCTACGAATTTTAGAAAAACAGGTCCGGGAGTCAGTTACGTATGAAGAAGGATTTGAACCCTCATTACGCCCAAAAATTAGTACCTAATTAATTAATTAATGTCTTAATGTCGAAAATTTGAAAAATATAATCCTTAACAAAAACTTAAAAACGTTACGTATTTAGACCCTTATCATTTCAGAGAAAGAAAATGCCACACCCAATGCATTAGGGCACGACATTCTAATTTCCTCAAAAATGAATTAGGCCAGAATACCCGTGTAATAAAAATTTAAAAGAATATCCATTTATTCAAGATTTAAGAAATCGCGGCCCAATACGTTAGGGCACAATTCCTCCAAAATCCCAAACTCGGAATATTTCCTTTATTATTTTTTAGAAAAAATCTTCATTTCGAGAAATCAATGTGTCACATCCAATACGTTAGGACACAACGTGTTGAATTCCCAATAATGAGTTCTTATTTTTTTATTAAAGAGAAATGCTCGATTGTTAGATTTAACGAAGAAAATCGGAACCCAATACGTTAGGGCTCAATTTCCTTGAAAATCCTAAATACGAGCATTATCTCAATTTTGAAAATTTTCTATTTTTAAATTTGAGTAAAAGATGATGTAACGTTATATTATATGTGCAAATACCGTGATAACAAATACAACAATAGCATAGAAATAATATAAACAAATGAATATAAAAAAACAATATTCCATGATATGCAAAATATTAAATAAAAAAATAAATATAAACACAATTAAATAGCGAATGAAGAAAGTAAGCAAAATAAACAAAAAAGAAGGTATATAATATACACATTGAAATTATGTAGAATAAAAAAAAAACATATAATTTACATATAAAATTTGGATTATAAAATTTATATAAACAAAAGTCATAATGCATTTAAGAAGATAAAGTATATATATATATATATATATATATATATATATATATATATATATATATATAAATTATAAAATATGTGTTAAAAAATATAAGCATGTATTTAAACATTTTCGAAAATAAAAAAAAAAACATATGTATGTTCATATATATATAAATATAAAAAATATTCATTAAAAAATAAATACATTTACATGTGTATATATATATATATTATAAAGAATGTATAAACATATATACATTATAAAATATGAAAATATAAATATTATAAAATATAAATGTATATAAAATATATAAAAACTATGAAAATAAAATAAAAATAAAATATATACATAATATGCATATGTATTTAAAACGTTTAAAATATTCCTATATAATCATACATATGCGCATATATATATGTAGGCATAATAATAATATATAATATAATAAATAAAAACTAATAATAATATGGTAATAATAACACTAATAAACAGTATTAATAATATAATAAAAAGAAAACTTAAAATAATAAATTAAGGATTAAGTTGAAAATCAACAGAATTAAAGAAAAAAATGAAGGGCCCAATTAAAAGGCGCGAATAACTCATAGGGCTTGAATGAGAAAATATCTTCATCCTTTGAAACGCGTCACTTTATTAGGGCTAAATAAATAAATAAAATTCGCAGTGGTATCACCTTCTCCCTTTTTTGAAATCGTAGATAAGTAAAAAATAATCGAAAAAGAAAAAAAAACAGTAAGCCACCTTTAAAAAAACTGCTAATAGTTCTCCCTTTTTTATCCTCTTTTTTATTGATTCTCTCCTTTTCTACAATGAAGCGAGATGCCTCTATTTATAGCTGAGCCTCCCCAAATCCAACGGTACAGATCAATTACATCAACGGCTAAGATTAAAGGGTATCTACAAATTAAATCTCTAAGATTATAAAATCATATCTTCTAAGATTACATATCATATCTAATATTGCATATATCATATCTAAGATTGCATATCATATCTAAGATTGCATATCCTCGAAGATTATGTTTCCATATGTGAGTCCAGGCTAAAATTGGGTATTACAGCTGCCCCTCTTTGCTTGTTGTCGTGAAATGGGAATGAAGCAAAGACTTTAAAAATAGCCAATTTTGCCCGGTCGTGCTGGACCTGGGTACTTTTCTTCTTCAAGTAGCCTCATTCCTTCCTACTGCATCTTCAGAGGTATAGGAACTAGTGTTTCAATCTACTCCACTGCAACTTCAGGGAAATAAGACTTATAGCTTCAACTTGATCTGTTGTCACTTAAAGATGAATTTGACGCGATCTGCTCTTTGTAATTTCAGAGAGATAAAATCTGTGATTTTAATCCGCTCCACTGCAACTTCAGAGAGATAGGATTATCGATCGGCTCTAATTTGCTCCACTGCAACTTCAGGGAGAAAAGATTTGCCATCTTCAGTCTGCCTCACTGCAATTTCAGGAGGATAAGACTTGCTTCGTTAGTCTGCTCCACTACAACTTCAAGGAGATAAGACTTACAATCTTCAACCTTCCACTACTGACCAGGAAAGTAGAATTACTGGCTTCAATGTACTCCACTGTAACCACAGGGAGGTAAAATCCGCCATCTTCGATCTGCTCCACTACTGCTTAGGGAGATAATATCTGAAATCTTCAATCTATTCCACTGTTGCCCAAGGAAGTAGAATTACTGGCTTCAATGTACTCCACTGTAACCACAGGGAGGTAAAATCCGCCATCTTCGATCTGCTTCACTACTGCTTAGGGAGATAAGATCTGAAATCTTCAATCTATTCCACTATTGCCCAGGGAAGTAGAATTACTGGCTTCAATGTACTCCACTGTAACCACAGGGAGGTAAAATCTGCCATCTTCGATCTGCTTCGCTGTCAATGTAGGAAGGCAAGGCTAGTGTCTTCAATCTGCTTCATTGTTAGTACAGGAAGGCAAGATCTGCTATCTTTAACCTGTTCCGCTACCACCGAGGGAGGCAAGGCTAGTGTCTTTAATCTGCTTCACTGTCAGTACATGAAGGCAAGATCTGCTATCTTTAACCGGCTCTGCTGCCACCGAGGGAGGCAAGGCTAGTGTCTTCAATCTGCTTCACTATCAGTACAGGAAGGCAAGATCTGCTATCTTTAACCTGCTCTGCTACCACCGAGAGAGGCAAGGCTAGTGTCTTCAATCTGCTTCACTGTCAGTACATGAAGGCAAGATCTACTATCTTTAACCTGCTCTGCTACCACCGAGAGAGGCAAGGCTAGTGTCTTCAATCTGCTTCACTGTCAGTACAGGAAGGCAAGATCTGCTATCTTTAACCTGCTCTGCTACCACTGAGAGAGGCAAGGCTAGTGTCTTCAATCTGCTTCACTGTTAGTACGGAAGGCAAGATCTGCTATCTTTAACCTGTTCTGCTACCACCGAGAGAGGCAAGGCTAGTGTCTTCAATCTGCTTCACTGTCAGTATAGGAAGGCAAGATCTGCTATCTTTAACCTGCTCTGCTACCACCGAGAGAGGCAAGGCTAGTGTCTTCAATCTTTTCCTATCACAATTCAAGGATACAGGATCTAAATCTTTCTGGTCTCTTACACCATTCCCAAGGTGTCGTACCAAAGGCTCATGCGCAAATGAAGGCTCTCTTCTCCGAGGTAACCTCTTTCTATTGCCTGGTGGTCATTACTTGCTTGTTGATTTAAGCTTTGTCATCAACACGACATCTTTTGTTCAACCAATGTTTTTGACAACAAAAATAAAGAGAAAGCCCTAATTTAGACTCTTCCTTTTCAGATTTCTAACCTTTAAACCTGGTGCGTTCTAAATAATAGTCCTGTTTCAGGCTCCTGTATTATTTAGAAACTTCTAGAGTAATATGCAAAACTTCCCTTGTGAAAGTTTTATTAGTCCATTAACCATTATTCTAATGCAACATGCTTGTAAAAAGGGTATAACAATGGATGGGAATACAATTGGTTCTAAGCATAGCTCGAAAGAAATAGATTATCAAAAATAGTAAACAAGGATAGCAAAGAAATTGATTGGGAATGTGTATCTTGGAAAAGAATGAAGTATTCCAAGAACAACAGATTCAGTATGAATATTGGGTGCCCCAGATATCGCAGCTTGAGCTTCTCTGTACAAACTTTCTGGAGACAGTTCTGAGTTTGACATGTGTTTAGGAGATCTACAGTGTTTTGTCGATGCTCCAAGATGTCGCTTACCCTTTCCTACTGATTCAAGTATAGTAAGGTCATCATATGCTTCATTTTGGTTAAAATTTGAGTTGCTCTAATCACCTTGTGCCCCATTCTGATCAATATTTGAGCCACCCTTTTCGGGTTTTCAACTCAAATCCCCTTTGGTCCCAAAGTGCCCTTTGCGGGTTTTCACTTTGGCCTCTCCATTTTCTTTTCTTTTTCTTTCACTTTTATTTTTGTTTATTTTTGTTATTTTTTTTGTTTTTTATTATTTTTTATTGTTTTTTTTGTTTTTTTAATCTAAACTCATAGGATTAGACAAGTCCTCGTTATCCCTTTCGAAAAATCTTTTTTTTTAATATCAGATTTCATAGAGCCTCTTGTAGTGAAACTACGACAGCAAACTTTAGATCTTCTTCTTCGATCCAACAAAACTTGAAGAGATGGATACTCGACTACAAATGGGCAAAGCTATGCTAAGTCAACTAGAAAGGCATTGCCCCGGCAAAGAATTTTCATTGCATCATTCACACTGCGAATTTCTGACATCGTGCTTTTGTACAGATTTCATTATCAGCGCTTGACCTGGGCATATCCTGGTATGATCATACAAAGACATCTTTCCACTCTAAAAGTAACTCAACAAGGTCTTGCTTCGTCTTGGCAGTCAGGTCAATTCTAATCTTCACCCAGCTTACAATTTCTCATGATTCTTTGTGAGATAGGCTTTGTCTATCCTCTTGTTCTACCATATTTAACAAGTTCAGAAATAAGCTACCATCTATGTCATCTTCAAAGTTATGAGATCCCTCGAAACACATATCCCACTCAAAAGGAACTTCTGAGTCCGTAACAGCATCACTCATGTCATTGATATCTGGGGACCCATAGTAGGTACCAAAGAATATACAAAAGAATGTATGAATAATCATTTGTACAATTATGAATGAATAAAAGAATAATATGGAAGAAGATCTAAAAGAATGAAAGTATAATTATTCGAAAAGAATGAAAGAATGTTGGCTAAAAAAAATGAATGCAAAGATGTATTTTATTAGAATAACGACGTTCAGACATGAGCCTATTTCATAAAGGAATTCTTATTGCCTCTAGGCTGAAGGCAACAAGTGTGTTTTGAACATTACGCTGAGTAATCTCTAAATACTACAGGGGTTTCTTCTGCAGTCTAATTATTTAGAACACTCCCAAGTCTATAAGGGCGAATATCTGACAAGGTCCCTTCTTCATTTGTTTCATCGTGAATACTTCTCGACACCCCTTCATATATTGCATTCAATCATGACTAGGTATTAGATGAGCCATCCATCTTGACAATACCCATGTTGATAAATTTTTCAACTAGCTTTTTGAAGGTAATGCAATTCTCTATAGAGTGTCCCGTAATTCCCGCATGATAATCGCATTGTGCACTTGTGTCATACCATTTGGGATACGGAGGCTGTAGAGGCTTCACATGTAAAGGAGAAACAACATGTGCATCGAATAAACTTTGATACAACTCCTTGTACGACATTGGAATTGGCGTGAACTGTAGTTTTTCAGTACCTTGCTTCACATATGATTCTTGTCTTGATGAACCCTGCTGATTAGCAATCGATTTACTATACGTGTTCACGCTGTTCACCTCATTTTCTTTTTCTTTTGAGGCTTGCCTTCTGTTATTTCCTCCAGCATCAATCTTTCCACTCCTTATGGCTCTTTCAATCATTTCACCATTCATGATTATGTCAGAAAAGCTTTTTGTGGCACTCCCTAACATATGTGTGATGAACGAAGCTTTCAATGTATTTATGAATAGCATTGTCATTTCCCTTTTCCAAGAGCGGCGGTTGAACTTGGACGGCGACCTCCCTCCACCTCTGTGCGTACTGCCTAAAACTTTTACCAGGCTTCTTTTCCATGTTCTGTAGAGTGATTCTATCAGGTACCATGTCAGTCACATGGCTGTACTGCTTTATGAACGCCTATGCTAGATCTCTCCATGAATTAATCTGGGTATGGTTCAATCGATTGTACCACTTGGATGCTGCCCCTGTGAGGCTATCCTGGAAGCAATGTATCAGGAGTTGGTCATTATTGACATAACCAGACATCCGTCTGCAGAACATAGTAATATGGGCTTCGGGGCTACTAGTTCCATTGTATTTCTCAAACTCTGGCATTTTGAACTTGTAAGGGAGCACTAAATCAGGAACCAAGCTCAATTCTTTAGCATCAACCCCATAATAGCTTTCAGTATTTTCCATCGCTCTAAATTTTTCTTCCAGCCATTTATAGTTTGCTTCTAGCTGTTTTGACAAGTCATCCTTCATTTTCTCTCTTCCAGCCATTTCATCAAAGTCAGGGACAGTAGGATTAACAAGGTTGTCTCCAGGGTTAGAGCCCGATCCAACTTGAAAATTAGTTGGCATTGCAGCGTCGCCTAGAGGTTTAATGGTAACAGAGGACCTACGCGGGTATATCTCAACTTGTTGGGGAGTAAAGTCCGGAGGATAGACATGTCCCTCATTGTCTCTTTCTTCAACATTAAGCATACAGCCTTTTCTTTTATCAGTTCCTTTGTTGAACCATTGAGTTAACTGAGCCATCATACTCCCTTGAGATTCCATCATTTTGTCTATCATTTTTTGCTGCTCATTCATTTGCTTTTGAAGCTGCTCCTGCATTTCCTTTTGGGATTGTTCTAGCATTTCCATCCTTTGATCCATGTCCTTAGTTTTTGATCGAGTACCATAGCAGTGTGTGGTGGTTTGGTTGGTTTCCAGATTAACTGAGGAGTGATTTAAATTAATTAGGATCTTTTAGTGGACTTTAATGCTATGATATCATGTAATGCAAATACATGAAATGAATGCATAAAGAGACGTTGATTCTAATTCAATTCCATTTAGAGAACTTTACTAGAAAACAAATCTCTTTACATAAAATGAATATTTATACGGCCTTGCCCTCATAGGCGAAGACATTCGATCCTTTTCTTCATTCGAGCATTAAGATAAATCTCACGAACTTTTCAAAAAGGACGTCTCTTCTATCTCCTTTTTGCTCGATCCAGGCCGTAACTCATTGCTCACTTATCCTCGTGATGCTCGTTGGCTTCTCTTTAAGAAAGTTCAACGTCTCTCGAATAATCTTTGTCATCTTGAATCTTTGGGCAATGGAGCCATAATCGTGTAGTCCTCCATTATCATCCTTCTCTTATCATGTGTTCTTGGACCATATTCGGACAACCATATTGTCATCCACTTTATCAAGAAACCCATTTCCTTATGACAAGCTCTCTATTTAACAACTGAACGTGAGTCAACACCTCTTTTTTTTATGATGAAATGAAATGTCATGTCGTGCAATCAAAATAAAACACAAAAAGTCAGTATCATAAGATATAATCAAGAAATAGTAAAACAGCTAATCGGATATCTACTAGGGTTCAGTATAGTTCTACCTAAGGTGGATTCCTAAGGTTCATTATATGAGGTTTGGCTTCTAGAGCAAGGGTACCCGAACTAGCAGATTCCTCAATCCTCACCCATTATAGGCTCATATGGACCGAGTTCAGTTCAGAGGAATACATTTCCCTATGGCTGCACGGAGATGAAAATCTCATGAAGACATAGGTACGGATGTATCCCGGAAGCAATCCACTATCCTGCACGGAGGTGAAAACCTCACGAAGGACTAGTTTCTTGCTCCCACTTAAAGGGTAAAATCATTCAACTCATGTAATATGCAGTGCAAACAATACTTAAATACATTAAGCAAGAAGATAATGAATGCAAAAAATTATCATGAATTTTTTAAAAAATACTTTCTCGACCGTAAGACAAAAATTAATCAACTTTGTGGCTCGACTCTCTTATTTTTTTTAAAAAAAAAGTCCGCAGCGGAGTCGCCAAGCTGTCGAAACCATTTTTTTGGCGAACAAAAAATTTAGGTTGTCGACTTTAAAAAATGAAAATTGGGAGTCGCCACCAATCCTTTATTAAGGTGTGATTGGATCACCTAAAAAAATAACTTTGGTCTACAAATTTTAGAAAAACAGGTCTGGGAGTCAGTTACGTATGAGGAAGGATTTGCACCCTCATTACGCCCAAAAATTGGTACCTAATTAATTAATTAATGTCTTAATGTCGAAAATTTGAAAAATATAATCCTTAACAAAAACTTAAAAACGTTACGTATTTAGACCCTTATCATTTCAGAGAAAGAAAATGCCACACCCAATGCGTTAGGGCACGACATTCTAATTTCCTCAAAAATGAATTAGGCCAGAATACTCGTGTAATAAAAATTTAAAAGAATATCCATTTATTCAAGATTTAAGAAATCGCGGCCCAATACGTTAGGGCACAATTCCTCCAAAATCCCAAACTCGGAATATTTCCTTTATTATTTTTTAGAAAAAATCTTCATTTCGAGAAATCAATGCATCACATCCAATACGTTAGGACACAACGTGTTGAATTCCCAATAATGAGTTCTTATTTTTTGATTAAAAAGAAATGCTTGATTGTTAGATTTAACGAAGAAAATCGGAACCCAATACGTTAGGGCTCAATTTCCTTGAAATTCTAAATACGAGCATTATCTCAATTTTGAAAATTTTCTATTTTTAAATTTGAGTAAAAGATGATGTAACATTATATTATATGTGCAAATATCGTGATAACAAATACAACAATAGCATAGAAATAATATAAACAAATGAATATAAAAAAACAATATTCCATGATATGCAAAATATTAAATAAAAAAATAAATATAAACACAATTAAATAGCGAATGAAGAAAGTAAGGAAAATAAACAAAAAAGAAGGTATATAATATACACATTGAAATTATGTAGAATAAAAAAAACATATAATTTACATATAAAATTTGGATTATAAAATTTATATAAACAAAAGTCATAATGCATTTAAGAAGATAAAGAAGAATATATATATATATATATATAAAATATGTGTTAAAAAATATAAGCATGTATTTAAACATTTTCGAAAATAAAAAAAAACATATGTATGTTCATATATATATAAATATAAAAAATATTCATTAAAAAAATAAATATATTTACATGTATATATATATATATATATATATATATATATATATTATAAAGAATGTATAAACATATATAGATTATAAAATATGAAAATATAAATATTATAAAATATAAATGTATATAAAATATATAAAAACTATGAAAATAAAATAAAAATAAAATATATACATAATATGCATATGTATTTAAAACGTTTAAAATATTCCTATATAATCATACATATGCGCATATATATATATATATATATATATATATATATATATATATGTAGGCATAATAATAATATATAATATAATAAATAAAAACTAATAATAATATGGTAATATAATAAATAAAAACTAATAATAATATGGTAATAATAACACTAATAAACAGTATTAATAATATAATAAAAAGAAAACTTAAAATAATAAATTAAGGATTAAGTTGAAAATCAACAGAATTAAAGAAAAAATGAAGGGCCCAATTAAAAGGCGCGAATAACTCATAGGGCTCGAATCAGAAAATATCTTCATCATTTGAAACGCGTCACTTTATTAGGGCTAAATAAATAAATAAAATTCGCAGTGGTATCACTTTCTCCCTTTTTTGAAATCGTAGATAAGTAAAAAATAATCGAAAAAGAAAAAAAACAGTAAGCCACCTTTAAAAAAACTGCCAATCATTCTCCCTTTTTATCCTCTTTTTTATTGATTCTCTCCTTTTCTACAATGAAGGGAGAAGCCTCTATTTATAGCTGAGCCTCCCCAAATCTAACGGTACAGATCAATTACATCAACGGCTAAGATTAAAGGGTATCTACAAATTAAATCTCTAAGATTATAAAATCATATCTTCTAAGATTACATATCATATCTAAGATTGCATATCTCATATCTAAGATTGCATATCATATCTAAGATTGCATATCCTCGAAGATTATGTTTCCATATGTGAGTCCGGGCTAAAATTGGGTATTACAATTTCAATACATGAAAATTCAATCTCGATTAAAAGGTACATATCTCTAATCTAATATTATTGTATTCAAAATTTCGCATGTTTTCACATATTTTGAACGATAAATCAAGTTTGAATGATTTTTGTTTAATATTCCGATATAATTAACCGAAGATGTTCCTAACATAGTTATATGGTAGGAATTATATAATTTATTTACCTTAAATTTTATTAATTTTTTAAAATTAATACCCACAATTTAGATTGTAGATAAGATGCATTGATAGTAATAAAGATAACATGGGAAAAATAATAATGATTGATAAGATAATAATAACACATATATATAGTTTATATGTAATTAAAAATGTCACATTACAGTATGTGATTACTAAAATAGCCAACAATTTTTTTAAACCCTTTTATAACATTTAGACTAAAAATCATAATTGAATAATAGTTTAGGTATCACAAATTAAATAACTTACATTAATTACATAACTTACAAAAATTAAATAACTTACATAACTTACATAAATTAAATAACTTACATAACTTACATAAATTAAGTAACTTACATAACTTATATAACTTACATAAATTAAATAACTTACATAACTTACAGAAATTAAGTAAATTACATAACTTACATAACTTACATAAATTAAATAACTTACATAACTTACATAAATTAAATAACTTACATAACTTACATAAATTAACTTACATAACTTACATAACTTACAAAAATTAAATAACTTACATAACTTATATAACTTACATAAATTAAATAACTTACATAACTTACATAACTTGCATAACTTACATAACTTGCATAAATTAAGTAACTTACATAACTTACATAACTTACATAACTTACATAAATTAAATAACTTACATAACTTACATAAATTAAGTAACTTACATAACTTACATAACTTACATAAATTAAATAACTTACATAACTTACATAAATTAAATAACTTACATAACTTACAAAAATTAAATAACTGACATAACTTACATAAATTAAATAACTTACATAACTTACATAAATTAACTTACATAACTTACATAACTTACAAAAATTAAATAACTTACATAACTTACATAAATTAAATAACTGGCATAACTTACATTATACATAACCTTCTTAACTTACATTATACACAACTCACATAATTAATATTATACACAACTTACATAATACATTACTTACATAGCTTACATTACTTACAGTACTTACATAATACATAACTTACATAACTTACATAATACATAAAAATATATCATATCACAAATTTTTGTAATTCATTTATGGTTATAACTGGCGTTTTAACTTACCCGTGCAAATTATTGTTAACGTCAGACTTCAAGAATTAAGAAATGGACCGGTCTTGGATGAATTTGTCAAGGGTTAGCAACGGTTATCGAAATGGAGTACAGTATTTTCTAAATTTTGCATTTCAATATGCAAGCCAAGAGAACATGATTCTTTGCCCGTGTAAGAAGTGTGCCAACATAAACTGGCATTATCGTGAGGTTGTATATGAGCATCTAATTGTTGATGGGTTTGTTCGGGGTTATAAACAATGGTTATTTCATGGAGAATGCCAGCCTAGTACTTCCTCTTCAACGATGGATGTATCTTACTCTGGTACTGCTTACCATCAGTCTGATAGAGGGGATGACATGGAAGGTATGTTGCGGGATGCATTTAATATGCATAATCATGGTGTCCAGTCGTTCCTAGCGGACTTTGTGGCTTCTGATGATTGTAATATTGGGAGAAATGTAGGACACCTTGGGGAAATGCAGACCTTTTCTCAAGCGAAAGAGTTGAGCTGATTCAACTCCTAATTTCATAGGATTTTGCTTGGATGAGCTTTACATGGGTACCCTTCCATTGTAGCGAAAGCTTTTGTCTTTCATACCATGCCTCTAATTCTGTATAGCTTGTGGAGCTGCGGCATCAAAGTCTGTCTCTATTGTTGGGATTCCTCGAACTTTCTCTATTATGTTTTGGAATAATCACTTCTCGATGATAGCTAAAGTAGAGTTATGTATTTATTGTGATCATGTAGCCACACTTTATATTATGGTGAAATTTTTGAGTGGACTCTTAAGTCCCGTGGTTTTTACCCTTTGATTTAAAAGGGTTTCCCACGTAAAAATTTGACGTGTCTCACGTGATTGATTTTTTTTTTATCATTCTTGGCTGCTTCTGTGTTTTTTTGAGATTATTTTGAGCTATTTGTGCTATCGTAATTACCAAAAAAGAGTTGCAGTTATGCTTGCATCTCTTCAGTTGTGGAGCAGAGCATTCTATGAAAATAAATAAAGAGTAAAAAATCATCAAATACAAGAAGCTGCAAATCAAACTTCACATCTGAGACTGAAATCTCTTTGATTCACTGATCCATCTCCTACAATTATAATATGAATCATTTTTTTAAATTAACAAACAGACTCATTCTGATATAAATTAACAAATAATTTTATATAAACCCACTCAACAAGGATAAGGCTTAGATCTAAAATAACCAAAATTTGGCAAAGATGAGACTTGAACCCAAGACCTTACACACACACTCAAAACACTTAACCATTTAAACAAATACACATTTGTGTTAAATTTTTACAGAAACAGAAATGAATTATTCAGAGCGTTACATAACCTTATAAACTACTTTAAAAAAATAATGAATAATAATTTATATTAGGTTATATTGCTGGTGCGTGGGGATAAACATAAACTTAGGAGAAATAAACAAAAGTTTCTAGGTGTGTATCAATGCCACTTTCATTAAGGTTCTATTCTCACCCACTTATGTTATGGTGAGCAAAAGAGTCACTGTCAAATGAACCTCGAGGATTAATTGTCTACACTTTGCCAGGAACAATCCATTAAGCATTGAGCATTGAGCAGAGCATAGCAATGATATTAATTTCTATAAAAATTTATACAGTAATTTTTTATAGAATAATCTGGGAATATAAAAGATAGTGGGAGAATAGAAAGAAACTTAGTTTCTACGTTTTTGGGTATATCCTACAAATGAAATTCATCTCCTATTTATAGGAGATCTCATGTCTCTTCATAAGGACATAACTACCCAAATGGATAGTCATATATTTATCCATAGACATAATTATTCAATAGGTATTTACTTGAATAATTATGAACCTTTCTTATTAATTAAGTGGTATAATTTTTTGTGACAAGAGACAATTAAGTGGTATAGTGATAACTCTCGCTTGATAACTAAGTGACATTATTTTTGGATCACTTGTGCCTTTTCATTTGTAACTATTGAAACACTATATATTTTTTGAAAATTTTCCAACAACCTCCCCCCATTTTCAAAATATTCCAGATTTTGGTAATCTTGGAAATCAATTGCATAAATAAAGGTGTCTTATAGTTGAATCTTTACTTAGTGAAAACATGATAAAGTTTGTATGGTAGGCTATGCTTTGAACCAACTATTCATTTGATTAATTGAACACATCTCACACAATTTTTCAACACCAGTCAATGCACAATTTTCAAGGACACTATTATGGCCATGTGTCTATAGCCTCTTTTCATGAGTGCTGTTAGAGCCAAGCCCTTGAGTTTCTAGAAGTAGCCACACTTCCACTCACATAGGTAGATCCCTTCGAGACTGTTCCCGTAATTATAACACTCTAACACATTTATGTTATGGGTCTATTAAGAGTATAATACTCATCCTTCCCTTTATCGTTACGGGTACCTAGCATTTTTCATCCTGGTATGATATTATTTTTTTTATAGTGCTAGCAATCACATACTAATGATGTACTTTGTCTCATTGAACTTAAGATTTGATGTTATACCAAACGTTAAGTCGAGTTTCCATCATGAGTAACTAAAATATTATGGGCTTATATTTCATCCCAAATTTTCAACTTTCCAACGTAGCTATGTTAATTATCTATAACACATGGTTAAACTTTATATTTATTTGTCTCGAATCTTCACAAGACCAACATCCCCACCATGTTCCATTATCGATTCTTTCGTAAAAGAATGCTATTAAGGATATCATTCCTACTATTATCAAATTATAGTGGTCACTTTACTTTTTTTTCTTATCATGACAATTTCATATTTGACTACTTTACTTATTTCTTGATATTCAAGAAATTAATTTTACAATCACCAAATATATGAAACCATACATCATGTCTTTTTCACCAAGTTGTTGTAAAGATGCCCCTTATCTCTTTGTGAAATTAGACAACATATTTTCTATTTGTCATAGCTTCTTTTCAAAGTCAATACATAACTTTTAATTTTTTATTAATTTTTTATTCATAGTCAAATAACATTAGTTTTTTCAACACACCTTATGTATACAATGGTGTAACATATATAGTCATGTTAAAGGACCATCAATTGTCCAATCAAGTGACTATAAAATCACACATTTATTCACCCTTCACCATGGACATTATCAATTATTTCTTGGCTGTGATTAAAATCATGTTCATCACCTAAATGAGTCACTTAGCATTCATATTACTATTTTCATACTCACGAGATCTTTTTTAAAATTTACAAGATTATAGATCATAACCAAGTCATATATAAAAAACCATATGCACCATCATAAATATGCACAATATGATCACAGTTTCAAATATATGATTATATTCTCACTACAAGATTTGATACCAAAATAGTGGTCTTATTATATAAGTCAATGATTTCCACTATTCTATATTGACTAGAAAAATTAACCATACATATATGCATATGACTTATTTCATTTACAGTCAAAACCACTTGTTGTCCAAACTTTATAGCATAGAATAAAAAATATGCAATCATATATAAAACTCATTTAGCTTATGGTTGTTTAACAAAAACAACAGCCAAAATTATTTATTTTATATGATCATCTACAAACATTCATTTTTAGCAATAAAAATAATGTCTCGTCCACATCATCCAAATGTTAGTTACTAATATCATGTTTTGAATAAACAAATAATTTCATATCTCAAGTTAAATATATATCAAGAAAAAAAAAGAATACTTTTTGTACCAAAGTGTTTTACTCACAAATTAGATGGAATGAGTTATATTTCATTTCTCCAACTTATTTTCTATTGATAAAGCATTAAAAGGTGCCTGAGTGATTCTTTATAAAAATATTACATTTTAAGTTGCATTTTTTGGTTTTCAAAAATCATTCATCCAACCTTTTAAAAATATTTGTTAGATCAAGTGACGCAACTTATTTTATTGAACAAATATAAGAATTAATTTTTGTGCCACATATTTTAAAACAATCAAATCTCAGACACTTATTTATAAATTATTATGTTTTATTGAACTAATAAGAATTAAGTTGAAAGCGCGGACTCATGCATTTGTAATACATATAGTCTCAAAAAACTGAATAACTTAACTTATAATACCTATATTTAGTCAAGTTAAAAATAGGTTAACTTGATTGAAGATGTTTTTTAGTGAAGTCCAAATTCATTGAACCATTTTCAAACTATTTTTAACTAACTCACTTAACCTATTTTTAATTAGTGAAATTTCTATATATATCAGGACTCATTTTTTCTTTTACACACCCCAAGAATTCTCAACTCGTTTATTCTCTCTTCCTTTTGAATTTGCAGAGTATTTTGTGTTATAATTTTAAATTTTTATTTCCTATTTTATAATTAAAAATTTTATTGAATCATAGAGGATACACTATACAATGAAATACCCTTACAAACATTGTCCAACATGCCTCAAATTATTCAGGAAATTACGACCCACAAATGGTGCATTTCAACCTTTCTTAAATCGGGAAATTTCTCATAATGAAAAACTACACGATTTTTGGCTTACAACACCAGTAGTTTGAAAAACAAAAAGCAAAAAGATTTCTTCTCACCTTTCTTTCTCCTAGGGGTCTTTTCGGCACTGTTCTAATAAAGATTTTTTTAAAATTATAATATTTTTATTCTAAATATATTTTATCTATTTTTATAGAAACATAACTTTTAAATACTTTTTTCTATCCTATGAAAGTTTTTTATTTTTCTATTTTCTAGAATAAGACTTAATTTACAAAATAGGCCAAATTTATAGAACTTTTAAAAGGGTTAATTATGTAATTTGTCTCTTGAACTTGCCTCAAGTTACTTAGTTGGTACCTATACTTTTTTAGACCTAGGTGGTATACAAAGTATTTTGTCATATAGATCTGTATTTATGCACTAACATCATTAGTTTGTGCTAATATAGCCTTAATAATTAATCTGATAGTGACATGTGGTAGTCTCTTACCATGCTATGTGACAAAAAAAAAAACATATCTAAAAATATATAAATTAATAAAAAGTTTTATTTGTTTCAGGTCAAGAAAAAACCTTGAAAAATAGCATCAATTTGTCCATATTCATTCTAGATGTATTTTTCAGTAAATTTATATATTTTTATTTTTATTTTTATTTAATAAAATATCAATTTTAAAGTTATTAATGTTTTGAAAAATATATATAATATAAATTTATAAAAATATTTAAACATATAAAATCACTAAAACATACATTTAGAACGAATCTAGGCACGTTGTCCAAGTTTTTTTTAATTTGGACAACGTGTATAGATGCATTTGAATTTGGACAACATGTTCAAATTCATTCTTGATGTGAAATTTTTTATACTTTTTTTATTAATTTATATATTTAAAAAGTTTAAAAATTTATATATTTTTAGTTTCAAAATAATAATAACAACCTGATATTTTATTAAAATCTAAAAGAATATAATTTATATATTCTTTATCATGACGTCGACTTTGTTTCTTCCGAAATATAATACGAAACACACTCCACGAAAGTTAAAGAAGGATTCCATGTTCTAACTTACACAAACCAACTTGAAAGACTAGATCAGATCAAAATCTCCAATTTTGTGTTGATTTCTGTAGTATATATGTTATTTATAATATATATACATTCATACAACAATAGTATAGACATATATTATTTATATATAATGTGGAAAGGAAAAAAGAAATTAATATAAAGAAAGGAATGTTGTGAAAATGTGCCATTGATGTTGTGAATAGCTGTATTACTTCATAAAGGGTCATTTAAGTAATGATTCATGTGGTGAGCGAAAGAGTCACTGTCAAATGAACCTCGAGGATTGATTGTCTACGCTTTGCACTGGCGAAAACAATCCATTAAGCATTGACCAAAGCATAGCAATGGTATCAATTTCTATAAAAATTTATGCAGTAATTCTTTATAAAATAATCTAGGAATATAAAAGATGGTGGGAGAATAGAAAGAAACTTAATTTCTATGTTTTTGGGTATATGCTACAAATGAAATTCATCTCCTATTTATAGGAGGTCCCATGTCTTTTTATAGGGACACAATTACCTAAATGGATAGTCATATATTTACCCATAAACATAATTATTCAATAAGTATTTACGTGAATAATTATGACCCTTTCTTATTAATCAAGTGGTATAATTTGAGTGGACTCTCAAGTCCCATAAGTTTTACCTTTTGATTTAAAGGGATTTTTTACGTAAAAAATTTGTGTCGTATTACTGATGCTTTGTTGTTTGTGTTTTTTTAGAGAATATTTAGAGCTATTTGTGTTTTTTCAAATACGAGAAGCCGCACGGTTTTACCTTAATATTTCAAAATTCGAGCTGGAAGAAGATGGTACGTCCTCAATTAAAGGCTAACTTGGAGGGCTTTCGATGATTTATATCCATTTTCACGAAACTCAGGTTGGCAGATTCCGTCATAGAGAGAGAAACATGGCGGTCCAAGCGATGAAAACAAATGTGCAATTAATTCCCTATTCTTGCCATTCCATGGAACCATACACCACCGGAAAATATCTCCTTCGAGTCCTTTGATTTGATTTGCTTCTTTCGCAAACCCAGCACCATAAAGGAGAAATGCTGCAACATATACAACTCAAATATTCACTTCTGATTCAAAATAAAGATGCTTGAACTACTGAAAGAGGATTGTACTTACGTCAAGCATATATAGTTCAGATTTCTTGACTCCAATTCTCAGAAATTGTATAACTTGAACCCAGATTTCTTACGATCACAGCATGCGAAATGGTGGAAGGAAGAAGCTTCCCTCCTTGCGATCCAGCTACTTGGCTGCAATAAATATATAAAACAGAAAATTAAAACAAGGGGAGAATAGAATAGCTACAAAATTGTTAAAAATTAAACCAGATTTCTTAACAAATAAATTTTTTTGTTAAAAAATATAAAAAAAAGATATATTAAAATTAATATAGAGTTATAAAAATTATAAATAAAAAACCATAAAAACTTGAATTGAACCGGTTATCCTTAAATTGGTAAAGGTACCAGTCTGAGGAACGCCATTAGATCGATTGATCTGAAACCCGATGTTGAATCGACTTTTTTTTTAATATTTTTATCAAACCAAATTTTATTTATCCAACTATTGACACACATATTTTAACCAAGGTTTTCAAAATCAGAACCAATAGTCAAACCAATCAAACTACTAGTTTGTTAATTCGACTGATTTGTCTAGTTTAATTAAATAAAAAATTATAAAAAATTAATTTAATTATCCAATTCCAAGGCCAACTAGTCTAATGGCTTTCATTGAACCAATACCTTTGTCAATTTCAATCTAATCAGTCCAACCAACTGATTTGATCTAGTTTAAATTTTTATGATTTTTTTTATAATTTGTATAAGTTTATATCAATTTTAATACTTTTTATTTTTTATTTTTATATAAATTTCAATACATTTTATAAAATTTTAAAATTTTAAGATATTTGTTATTAATTTTATAATTTATTAGAATTTTTTATAAAATTTATAAAATTTTATAATTTTTTATTTTTTTATCTTTTTTTGAAAAAAATATTATATTAAATGAGAAGTTGCCACGTGTCACCATTTGTTTGGTGCGTCAATTTATTTTAAAGATAAATTTGATCAATGACAAAAATATTTAGTGGAGGGGCTTAATTTATTTTTAATTAACGGTAAGAGCTTAATTGGATGTATATTTAATACAGTGACGTCAAATTTAGCTTGTTGGGACGCCATGCATTGCATCGTCGAGACGACAAATTCTTCTCGTTAGAACATGGTGTGTCGTATCGTTGGAATAATGTTCTAACCTACACAAACCAACACGAAAGCTTAAACCTGTTCAAAATCTCCAATTTTATACTTCGTTTCTATCTTATATAATATATATAGATTTTATATTTTATATTATATAAAACATTTTCAAATAAAACATATTATTATAATTTTATGTTATTTATAATATATATATATATACACACACATACGTACAACAACGTATAGACATATAATATGTATATATAATGTGGAAAGAAAAAAAGGAGATTAATAAAAAGAAAGAAATGTTGTGAAAATGTGCTATTGATTTTAATAGAAGTCACACCTTTTTATCTCAAATTTTTAGTTCAAAATTTGAAGTTAAAAGAATATGCCTCACCATCAAACATTATAATTATTTGGCTTTTTTTAAATAGTTAGAAAAGGGTTACTTAAGCACGGGGCAAATGAAAAAAATTTAAAATGAAAAAAATTTATTTATACGTTTTTTAAATTTTTAAAATTTTAAATTAATAAAAGTAAAATTTAATTATATTTTTATTATTGTAGAATTTATAATTTAATTTTGACCCCATAAAAAAATTTCTACCTTCGCAGTGTTGTCCGGATTATGTGACCAAAATATCAAATGTTTACAATGTTAGTGACACACTAATAATTACGTGATTGTCGATATAATTTATCATGTAATTACAATCATGAATCATCTAACTATCTTTTTCAAAATAAATTATCTTTTTATTTATTGTTTTAATTTTTTTTTAAAGTTACAGATATAATTACAGCTTATATCTCAAAAAGGTTGTTTTCGTTTGATCCAATTGACAAGTCCTTGTTCTCCTTATACAAGTACCTCACTGTCAAATTGTTTCTCATTTCTAAATATTTTAGTGTTTTTTTCATTATCAAAGTTTTTAGAATTTTATATTTTTATCTCAATTATTTCAAATGTTTTATAAAAATTATTTAAACATTACTTCATTTAAAGTTTTTAAAATGTATTTTTTGAATTTTTATGAAAAATAATTAAAATAATAAGATAAAATCTTTGTGACAAAAGCTAAATCTCAGTACTTTTATGGGGAGTGAGAGAGTATAAAGAAAGCTATTCGATAGTGAATTTTTTAGATGGGATCATTAGTGTATGCTTTTGTCATAATTGTATTTACACTTACATAATTTTTGACACTTTAATTATTTATTATTATATAGATAATGATCTTACTTTGTCAACTTTTGTGGGTGGAAAGTGGAAACTACAACGAAAAGGGCTGGCTTTTTCTTCACAAATTATTGTTTCCCCCAATGAAGGGTCAAAAGCAAGGTAGCACTTGTGTTTTTCAGTACCTACAATCATATACCAAACTTCATTCACTTCCCTCAACCTTTACTCAGCACTCTTTTCTCAACCTTTCTCTACTCTTATTTCTTGCAAGATGGCAACCAAGCTTTTTCTTGATGCCTTGTCCGCTATAAAAGAAGTTTTTGTCTCCAAGCTCGTTGACTTTTCCCTTGAGAAGCTGGCCTCATCCGACCTCCTCCAATTCGCTACTCAAAAAAAGGTTCTTGAGGAGATCCAGAACTTGGAGAAGGAACTGAAGCAGATCCGTAGGGTGCTTGATGATGCTGAAGAGAGACAGATGAAAGAGCAGCCGGTGAAAGACTGGTTGATCGACCTCCAAAACTTGGCATTCGATGTGGAGGATGTTTTGGACGAGTTTGCAACCGAAATTGGCAGGCGCAATCTGATGATGGAACGTCGAGGCAGCTCAAGTAAGAGATCCAGACTCAATATTCCTCAGTCATTCAATGATGTTCTGTTTAACAGAGATATAATGTCCAAGTTAAGGGATCTTACTGCCAAATTGAAAGATTTAGAACCTCAGAGAAACAAGTTAGAGTTACGAATAACTGATTGGGAAAGACCCACAAGACTAGAACAAAGACTGCAGCCTACTTCTTTGGAGATTGAAAATCATGTGTATGGCAGAGACAAAGACAAACAGACAATTCTTGACTTGCTCTTGAAGAGTGATGACGACAGAAATTTTGTGATTCCCATCCTTGGGATGGGTGGGATTGGTAAGACAACCCTTGCCCAGCTTGTTTACAATGATGCTTCCATTCAACATCATTTTCACCTCAAAGCATGGGCTTGTGTTTCTGATTATTTTGATGTTTTGAGAATAACGAAAGAAATCTTGCAAGCAATCACTTCCGTGTCATGCAATGATAATGATCTGAATATAGTTCAAGAAAAGTTACAGAAGGAGTTGTCCGGGAAAAAATTCTTAATTGTTTTAGATGATGTCTGGAATGAGAATTATCATGACTGGACTATCTTACAATCTCCTTTCAAAACGAGGACTCAAGGAAGCAAAATTATTGTGACAACAAGAAACCACGGTGTTTCATCAACAATGGGTGCCTTGCATGCTCATTCCCTAGAGCTTTTGTCAGCTGATGATTGTTTGTCTGTATTTGCTCAACATGCATTGGGAGCAAGGGACTTTGAAGGACATCCAAGCCTAAAGGAAGTTGCTGAGAAGATAGTGAGAAAATGCAACGGTTTGCCTTTAGCTGCTAAAACCCTTGGTGGCTTATTGCGCACTAATGTAGACCTTCATGCTTGGGAAGATATATTAGAGAGTGACATATGGAAGCTATCTAAAGATCAGTCAAGTATAATCCCAGCTCTACATCTAAGCTACCATCATCTTCCTCTACATTTGAAGCGATGCTTTATGTATTGTGCCATTATTCCCAAGGACTATGAGTTTGAGAAGGAAGAAATAATCTTGTTATGGAGGGCTCAAGGGTTTCTACAAGAAGCACGAGATAAACAATGCATCCATGATTTGGGTCACAAGTATTTCAACGATCTAGCGTCAAGGTCCCTTTTGCAAGTGTGCGTCAATAATAATTCTCGATTTGTTATGCATGATCTCATTAATGATTTGGCTCAATCAGTTGCCGGAGAAGTATGCTTTAAAATAGAGGATAGTCAACGAATTTCAAAGCATGCTCGCCATTTATCTTACATTGCTGAGAGGTTTGACGGCATCAAAAAATTTGAAGGCATTTATGAAGCGCAACATTTACGAACCTTTCTTCCATTAAGGTTTTCTTCGGTCTTTCGAACTGATAACTATCTAACCAATCATGTCCTAACGAATTTGTTGCCAAACTTGCGATGCTTGAGGGCACTTTCTTTGGAAGGGTACCAAATCATCATGTTGCCAGATTTTGTGGGAGATTTGAAACTCTTAAGGTACATAAACTTTTCTAATAATAGAGTTATTAAATGCTTGCCGGAATCAGTTAGTACCCTTTACAATTTAGAAACCTTTTTATTAAAGGGGTGTCGGAACCTTGAGGAGTTACCGTCAGAGATGGAAAAGTTGGTCAACCTATGCTATCTTGATATCACTGGTGCAGATAAATTAGAAAGCATGGCAAGCAATTTTAGCATGCTAACTAATCTTCAAAAGCTTTCCATTTTTGTTTTGGGTAAAGAGAAGGGACATAAAATAGGGGAGTTAATGAATTTGTCAAATCTCAGGGGTGAACTTTGTATTTCAGGATTACAGAATATAACCGAGCCTCGAGATGCATGGATGGTTAGATTATCTGATAAGTCGAGAATTGGGAATTTAAAATTGCAGTGGAGCAAAGACTTTGAGAATAGAAGAGAAGAAGTCGAGAAAAAGGTGTTGGATGGACTTCAACCTTCTAAGAAGCTCATGGAGCTCAGCATTAAGTTATATTGTGGTGAAATGTTGGCAAATTGGGTGGGGGATTCGTCCTTCAATTGTTTACAATCTTTATGCCTTGATGATTGTATAAATTTATTGTCATTGCCATCAATTGGGAAATTGCCATTGTTGAAAAAGGTACGTATTAAAGGGTTGTTCAGTGTAAGGACTGTGGGAGTTGAGTTGTTTGGAGAGAATACGACCAACACATTTTCTTCATTGGAGATTTTAGAGTTTGTGGACATGCTTAATTGGGAGAAGTGGAACTTGTGTGAAGTTGATGAGGAAGCTAGGAAATTCCCTAAACTTCGTGAACTCTTGATTCAAAATTGTCCCTTATTGTTAGGGAGTATTCCGGAATACCTTCCTTCTTTGAAGAAACTTGCAATTCGTAGTTGCGGGAAGTTGATAATTTCTGTTCAAAACTTTCCCTTGCTTTCAGAATTAGAAATTCATGGTTGCCACGAGGTAATTTATAAAGGTTTTGTAGATTATAGCTCTATAAAAAGAATCTCGTTTGTAGGGATTTCCAAGTTTAGTTGGGCAGCAGAATGCTTGAGGTTAAGATCAATAAAAGTGGAATCGTTTGAGATTGGTGATTGTGAGGAGTTGTGCTCTTCTCGAGATAACAATTGGGGATCGCTAACTCAGTCCATGTCCCCCCAAGATTTGAAAATTGAAAAATGTCCGCAACTTGTATCCATAGCAACAGAAGAGGAAAGAGAAGAATTGATGCAATTGAAGATTCCTTCTAGCATTGTAAATATGAGAATAGAGAATTGTGAAAGGCTAGAAAAACTATCGACAACCTTGTACTCTCTCGCATTACTTATGAAATTAGAGCTTGACGGTTGCTCAAAATTGATTTCTGTTGCAAGGAGCAATTTACCTTCGAATCTGAAAGTGCTAAGCATTCGAAGTTGTAAAAATTTGCAATGTTTGTTGTTGGATGAAGGAGAGGATGTTGACTCCAACAATGCATGTGTTCTTCAGGAGTTGGGTATTTTCAATTGTGAATCTCTAAAGAGAATAAATAGAAGTGTGTTGCCCACCACACTGAAAGTACTTCTGATAAACGAGTGTCCAAAGCTAGAGTCCATATCCCAAGAAATTCAAGATAACTCTTCTCTTGAATCTATTGAAATCCATGCATGTGATATGCGTAAGGGTTTACCTCAAGGATTGAACAAGCTCAAGCATTGCAAGAGTTTAGTCATAGCTAATTCTTCAAATTTGATTTCCTTAGCAGAGAGTGGTTTGCCCACCACAAACCTTGAACTGCTCAGCCTTTGGTATTGTAGACGTCTCCAAGCTTTGCCTGGGAATATGCACAGTCTCAACGCTCTAAAAGGATTAGCAATATGGAATTGTCCAAATGTGGAATCCATTCTAGAAGAGGGGATTCCTACCAATCTCACATCGCTTACAATTGGTGGACCCAATATCTGGAAGGCAAAACTTGAGAGGGATTTGCATACACTCACTTGTCTTAAATCTCTCTCCATATCAAATGGGTGTCCAGATGCAGTGTCATTTCCTCAAGATGAGATAGGAGTCACACTGCCCTCCTCTCTCACCTATCTCCACATCTCGGATTTCCCAAAACTGGAGAGCCTATCCTCCAATGGCTTTCGCAACCTCACTTCTCTCCAGTGCTTGACTATCGCAAATTGCCCAAACCTCAAGACTCTTCCGGGAAACAATATGCTTTCTTCGCTTTTGGAGCTAGAAATCGGGAGGTGTCCAATGATGGAAGAACGGTGCAAAAGGGATAAAGGACCTGAGTGGTCCAAAATTACCCACATACCTCGTGTTGCTTTTTGGAAATAATAGTCTGTTGATGATTCAGACACAAGTTCTTTGGAGAAACAATAATTTAAGAATCAAATTTGCAGGTATGTCAATTTGGGACCTTAGAGAAACAATAGAATAATCTTATTTATTATCTTTTTTTTTACAATTATTGTCCTATTTGATAACTAGAAAAACAAAATATATTGTCCTTTGGCTGGGTCAGGAATATTATTATTTTAAAATAGAACAATGAATTTGTGTAATGGTTTCTGCATAGCTAAGTCAAGTGAAGCACTAAAAAAACAACAAAATTTGGTTTTACCCTATCATTTATTATTCATTCCAAGGATCAAACCATTAATTCCTGCTATTGGAAATACCGGCATATTGAATCTATGTATGGATTTTGCTTTTCTCTGGCCTGTAAATTAAAGGACTAAAAAGTTTATTAATGGAAGTGAGAATCAATATTATAGATGTTATTGTCCAGCCGGCAATGCCTTGCTGTTGTTTATATCCTAATATTAAAGGACTAAAAAGTTTACTTGGCACTGATGAAGGAATTGCATTGCTCCTCTGATATATTGCTATTTGGACATGTGAAAGTTGAGAGATTATGATGCAACTTTTTTAACACGCCTTCATATATTTTGTTCTTGCAGTTGTTCCTCCGTCATATGTGACAAAACAGCCTTTCCAACCAAATGATGCAAAACTGATGAATCATTGATGTTAGTTTAGCAGGAATTTGGCCGACAATCAGAGGATGTCACAGATTTATGATAATTGGAAATACTCCTGAATTTATTTGTTATTAAGAGGAATTTGGCTGAAATCTAATGAAGAGGATGTCTCCGGTATCTGAATTTATTTGTAACCTTTAGAATTTGCTAATTAGGAAAACTTAGATAAGCTCTCTTCTTCCTAAATTATTTGCATGTTCAAATATATATCGCTTTAATTGATAGGTGTTTCATAACTTTCTTGAGTTTCACAACATTTGATTAGTTATCAATTAATGAAAGCCCTCTGACCAAAACATGCAGGACTCCTTGGGGAAATGCAGACCTTTTCTCAAGCAAAAGAGTTGAGCTGATTCAACTCCTAATTTCATAGGCTTTTGCTTGGATGAGCTTTACATGGGTACCCTTCCATTATACCGAAAACTTTTGTTTTTCATACCGTGCCTCTAATACTGTATAGCTATTTACACTTTGAATCTTTGTTTGCAGACACTTATGACAGTGTCTACAAGGCTCGTGTATGTTAGTTTTGCATGATTGGATTTGTTACCAATAGGTGTAGCTTGTGAATCTTCGGCTTCAAAGTCTGTCTCTATTGTTGGAATTTCTCGAACTTTCTTTATTATGTTTAGGAATAATCACTTCTCGATGATAGTTGAGCTAGAGTTATGTATTTATTGTGATAATGTAGCCACACTTTTATATTATATTGAAGTTTTTCGGTAGACTCTCGAGTCCCGTGGTTTTTACTCTTTGATTTAAAATGATTTTCTACATAAAAATTGTGTCTCGTGATTGATGCTTTGTGATTATTCTTGGCTGCTTCTGTGTTTTATAGAGAATATTTGAAGTTATTTGTGCTCTCGTAATTGTCGGAAAAAAGCTGCAGTTAAGCTTGCATCTCTTCGGTTGCGGAGCAGAGCATTTTATGAAAATAAATAAAGAATAAAACATTATCAAACATGAGAAGCTGCAAATCAAACTTCACATCTGAGACTGCAAATCAAACCTCAAAATTACAATTTTTTTAAAGATAAAATGAATACATAAGAAGTCGTCCATCTCCTACAATTATAAAATGAATCATTTTCTTAAATATAATTTAGTCATACTATAACATCTGTTTAAAATAAAGTAAGTGTAACCAACTTACAGGATAACCAGCAGACTGCAATTTGATAGAAACAGCCGAATGAAACCATGGAAGAAGCGAAGAACTACTCCAGAAGCTTGTTTGAAGTTAATGGGTTATCAAAGGAGACTGTGTTTGCCATATCAAAACCATCTATTTTCTGAACTCCAACTAGGTTTGAATACTTGAGGCCATCTAGTCCGCTATCCTAACTCGACCTCGTAGATTGTGCTTGGTAATTTGTTAAGAACATGGAGGCTGCAGTCATCGAGCTCCAACTTTCATTTTATCCTCACCACCTTAAGATCATGCCTTAGAGAAGCCTAGAGAGGTAAAGAGGAAACACAACATCATATCAGGTTGAGCAAGCTCAAGCATCTCCAAAGTATATGCATATCAGGTTGTTCAAATTTGATTTCATTCCGAGTGGTTTCAAAGAAAAATCGTATACAAAAGAAGTCACAATCACAAATTTCATCATTTTATTAAATATCTTTTAGTCAAGCATACTTAGATTATGGTTATTAGAGTTAAGGGATGCCCTATTAAAGTACAAGTTACAGCGTAACCAGCAGAGAGCAATTTGATTAGAAAACAGACAAACGATGGGGCACAGAGTTTTTGCCATATCCGAACCATCTATATTTCCAAACTCCAATTAGGTTTGAATACCTGAGGCCATCTCCGCTGAAGCTATACTCTGTTGTCTTAACTCGGCATCATATACGGGGCTAGTAATCCTTATATTTAAATGTGTTAAAGATGGACGCTGTAAACCAACTAGTGTTGAGTGCAATAGTAAGACATATTACATACTTAAAGGGAGATGCGAGTTTGAACTTTGGAGATGACATTGTGGGAGAGAGAACCCCAAACCTCAAACATGGATTGTAAAACGGACAAGTAGAATACCAAAAAAGGAAATGGACACTGCAGTCATCAAGCTCCAATATACATGTTCTCTGCACTAAGTTGAGATCATGCCTCAGAGAAGCCAAGTGAGGTAAGAGGAAACACAACATTAGACCAGGCCATTTATTCTAGTGATGAAACAGTTACTTTCCAAGCAATACTGTTAGCAATCTGATCTCAGGTTGGGTCGTACAGGTCGGAAAAAGGCAACTTTTAAAACCAGCATCCTTACGACCAAAGACCACGTTCATGGTTTCACCTTGATACTTCAAATTTCAAGCTGCAAGAAGACGGTATGTTCTCAATGTAAAGGCTATCTTGGAGGAGTTAAAGTAATTTACACTAGCTTTCAATAATTTACATTCATTTTCACGAACCTGAGGTAGGCAGATTCCGACAAAGGAAGAGAAACATGGTCACCCAAGGGATAAACAAATGTACAATTAATTCCCTATTCTTGCCATTCCATGGAACCATACCCGACCAGAAAATGTGTCCTTCAAGTCCTTTGACTTGATTTCCTTCTTTCGCAAACCCAACTCCGTAAGGAGAAATGCTCGCAAACCCAACTCCATAAGGAGAAATGCTGCAACATATACAACTCAAATATTCACTTCTGATTCAAAATAAAGATACTTGGAACTGCTAAAAGAATATTATTGTACGTACATCAAGCATGGTTCAAATTTCTTGACTCCAATTATCAGAAATCATACAATCTGAAGTCGTCACAGCATGCAAAGTGGTATGCTTCTTTTCGTTGAAAGGAAGAAGCTTCCCTGAGTACAAGCTCCTTACGATCCAACTACTTGGCTGCAATAAATAGAGGATTCCATTTAAATATATATAAAACAAAAAATCAAAACAATAACTAGAATGGAAGGGGAATGGTGGAATGGAATAGCTAAATATCTTTTGCAAAATATGTTTCTCTGTGAGAGCTTAATATAATCCTTGTATCAGTCTGTTAATTCCCCACAAACCTACCTTGATAACCGACACTCATACAAACGATTATGAATTTATAATGAAGCTGGAAGGGGAAAAAGAGGCACTGACCATCATGGGTATTGTTCTCTCTGAAGCACATTGTCGTAGGTGACGAGACGCCCTATTCTCACCTTCACAAACAATAACTGCCATCGATATTTTCTCAGCATCGAGATTTTGAATTAAGCACAGGAGAGTTTTGAACACACGTCCCCCTCCATGCTAGCCAACCCAAAAAGAAAATGGTAATTGTTTTAGACTATTTTAACTATGGAAGTGGAAGAAAAAGAAAAGGATATGTTAAAATTGATTGCAACTAAACCAATGACAAAGCATTGTTCTATAAGCTCAGAAGCTTAAAAGGTAGCAAATAATTCACACTTAAGAATTTCAGCACCCTGACTACTATTACACGATATTGACATCAACTATAAAGCAGCTTTTGCAACAAACTAAACTTTGAATGACTAGCAAAATGATGTATGAACACAGACCGGAATATGGCACCCCAATGTGATCAAATTTAATTGAAACCTTTAAAAGTAGCCTCTTTAAGGATAGCTCAAACCATGATGGAACATTAACCATTTGCACACATAAATTTCATTACATTAACCAAAATGTTAAAGAATCTATGAAGTTCTCAATAAGACTAGAAAACTGCTATGTTAACTGAGCCCTCCTATAAGAACGCCTGCTGCGAAGTATCCTTCAAATATGAATATGATCTTGCCAGGGATTTAGAGGTATTTGAGGAAACTGCTTTATATGCATGACTCTTGCCCTTTCTAAGGAACCAACAGACAGCATTTAATCATTAAAACCAATAATGCTTGTAAATATGAATCATTCTTTGCACTCTGCACACACACACACACAAAAGAGAAGTGTGTGAAACAATTGTTTTACTCATCAGGACTCAAGTAAATAATCAATAAGTAGCATATAACCTAGTGAGAACAGCTTTAATATGAACAAGTCACTGCAATAATGTGCTTAATAAAAGAGACAATCAGAATAACCAACTAGAAGCAAAAAGCTGTTAGCACTATCTGAAGTACCTGAAACTGAAAATAGCATTTACCTGGATTACTTTTGCAAATTTGGTGCAGAAATGTGGTTTTCCATGAAGCATAACTCCTACTCCATCAAAAATATAGCCACTGTTATCATGACGTACAGGCTTCCAAATTCTTGTAAGCCTAGTTTCTGGTTGATTCGATAGAACCATGTATCTGCAGGAAAAATAAATAAAATTGAAGTTTTCATCAGAAACAATATAGAGGAAAGAACATAAGTCATTACAAATTAAAAGATGACAACGTTACTAGAAAAGGCATGATTATTGATTAGAGGCTTGGAGTTTTACTTTGAATCAATTGTGGAACCTAGGTGCTTATTAGGAACAATTCCAATTTATATTTAATAGCAAACTTATCAGGAACACTAACACAAATATTTTTTTTTTCCTTTTGATACCATTTATGCCAGAATTCAACTGAATTTTAATTTGATAATCTAATGAAGCATTTACTAGTAGGGAAGTGTAAAGAAATTATTATCCAGTTAGCCCCAAAATTTCCCTGGAAAACAGCCAAGGAACAAGAAAGTAGACAACAGTAAATCAAGGGAAAAGTACTTAATTATAAAGTTCCAGAAGAAGCTAAAATTTCTAAATGGCAGTTGCACAAACAAAATTATGTTATTTTAACACAAAACCAAGACTAAGATTAACCAGTGGCAAGTAAAACTAAGATATAAAAGAACTTACTTTTCAGGTGATAACGCAGAACCAGCTGTAACTGAATCAGTAAGCCACTTATCTTTTAGAATTAATGAATTCACCGCACAAGCATACAGGAATTTGGTTGTTTGTAGCTGGTAGTAAAAAATAAAAAAATTGTCATTCAAAATGCCAACACACAACAAGATCATGCAGACCAAACTTCTAACAGTCTGATGGCCCTAATCGACTTGACAATCAAATTATACCTAATAAGTTCTAACACCTCACTCAGTGGCTAACAGATCCAAAAAAGATATATATATATATATATAATAACCTAAAAAGAGTGACGAAATTAACAAATAAGAAAATTTATTATCTTAAAAAAACATTATATTAGCAAGATTTTTAACAACTTTTAGGGGGGGAGAATTAAATCTTTGATCTTTAGGAGAAGGGCACTATATTTCTTAGCATTGATGAAGGAAATTATGAACGAAACAAGGTGACTAAACCACCCAATTTTGTTATATAAAAGGTGGAAATACGGTAATCTGTTAGGTTATATTTTGGAACACTTGCGGCACTGATATAGCATGGTTCAAAAACTGAACGGTGTTGTGGCTCTTGGATGATTGAAAAGAAGTGTCCATCATGGCTCTTATAGAGAGGAATTTAGCAGCTACAGTGTGATCCCAAACTAGAGCACTAGCACTTCTATCAATGTTCTCATTGGGATGCAACTAAATCAGATTAGAACCAGTTTCCATGTAGCACAACTTTCTGTTTGTACTTAGCTACATCTAATCCCTACAAGCATTAGTTTCCAACTAGCCACAAGTTATATGGATTTAAATCTTGTAGCATAACATCATGTATCCTGAGTTTTGGCTGTCGTGCTTCTTTTTTCTTATTTTTCTTTTTACCAAACAAGCACTTCCTCTGATGTCATACTCAATTCACCTTTCTTTCTTGACTTCCTTAACACCTAAAAGATGGTCCAAGGTGATAACCTTCAATGCTGAAAGAAAACTTTAGCTGTACCATACCTCTTTGCACTGGCGTTAAATGGAGCTTCACAAGCATCTTAACTAACCTCAAAAGAAAATTGATGTTCGTACATAGACATGTCAATTGGCAGGGCCGGATCAGATTTGAATCAGGTTGATTCAATTTAGGTTAGGGTCATCTAAGGTTCAAATCATTCGAATTTAGGTCATTTCAGATTCAATTAATTAAATTCAAAACCAGACTAAATTTAAACAAATAATTTGGTCAAATCAAATTCTTTTAGAATATGAATGGTTTAGATCATTCAAGTTTGGTCAGGTCAATCAAATTTGGATCAATTCAAGTCCAAGTTGATTCAAGTTCCAGACTTTGGGTTTTTTTCAGGCTCTGTTAGGTAGTTTCAAGTTGTTAACTTTATATGATTAAATCGAGTTCTACTTCGAGTGAGTTCAGCAGGCTTTTCAGTTTTATATCAGAACTGACAGTTTGGTTTGTACTATGAGATAAATACTAACAAGCAAGAATTCTTTCATAAAAAGTGCCCAAATATCTTAACGAAGGAACTAATCACCTTGTTTTTTGGTCAATAGGAACTAATCACTTTTTCTTGTTTTTGGTTGAGAGTTGCACTGGCCAGAAGCTTTAGACCCTAGAAAACCAGTATTACTCATCAATACTTAGAGAAAGTTTCTAACCTCCAATTTCCTATATATGTGTCAGAAACAAGCTAAACCATGGCAGTATACTTATCAATTCTCAGAAATTATACCAACTCAACACTTGTTGAAACAAATAAACATAAAGTAATATCTGAGGGATCAGGAAAAGAAAAAAAGTTCTAACAACCCACCTTCTTTGGGCATAGAATGATAGGAAGCTGCTGGAACTTATGCCTTGAACATATCTTTCCCCTGTTCGAAGGAGATGGAACATCAACCAGAACAATACCACCATATTTCCAGATCAATCCTTCAATTTCCTTTTCCTTCGCTCTCGAAAATCCTGTAAGCAGAAATTTTATATCCTGAAATAAAAAACACTTCTGATGCCTGAAGTGCATTGTTGAGGCCCTTTTACCATCTTCAATTTGAGCATCTGGTTTCAACCTTTTGCCAGGTCTCAAAGCAGAGGCTATATTAAAAAAATCAAGATTCAATATTCAAGAAATCCACAAAGGACAAGGAAATGCTATGTTTGTTTTCCATATAGAAGTATTACATTTTTCGTGTGAAGATTGTCGTGTGGTGAGCTCCTTGTTTTTCTGAAAGTCAACTTCGATTTCTGAGAAACGAACCCTTTTTCTTGCTGGAACCTTCATATCATTATTGCACTCAGATTGCATCCCTTGAATATTGCTGCCTGAGTTATGAAAGACAGAGACATCTTCTGCAACAATCTGTTCAGCATTTGCCTTTGAACCACAATCCAAAAGTTTGGCTGCCTGAAGTCGTTGGCGCATCCTTTGTGGTAGAATAAGAAGAGAGCTCTTTCCCATGGATGGCTGGTCTTGCAACTGAGCCCTATCTTTAGGATGTTCATAGTGCTTATCATTCATTCCTTCTCCATCTGGATTATTCACAGCAATATTTTCTTCAGCATCTCGACCAATTGTACACTCAGGTTTGGAGCTTTGAACCAAGGACATCTCAGAATTTCTTTTATCACAAAATCTAATTCCACTGTTTTTGTCTCTCAAGTGTAAAGAGGTCAATTGATTAACAAAAAGTCTTGGACTTCCCAAAATTGAATCATTTTCATACAAAACTTTACTATATATTTTAAGTGAGGTCAACTGCCTCCGAACTTTTGGTGCAGAATATTCACCATCAAATTCGGGCAGGTCTTGCCTGGTCTCAAATATAGATTCTACATGCATATTCTCATTCTGAGGTCCTACTGAGGAGAATGGACAATTTCTCGCACTACCTTCTCCAGAATTTCCATTCTGACCTAATGCAGTACCAGCATTTTCTGAAGAAATACTGCAAGGAACAACAGAACAAAGGGGATCCACCAAGGATGGATAAGAGGATCTCACATCTTGAGAAACCATAATGCCCTCATCAACTTGGTCAGGTAAACCCTCAAAGTGTACGCTTTGATCCGAAGCTATGTTAGATCTCTCGTTTGCACACTTCCTGACTAATGAGTTTTCATCAGGTGCAACATCAGCAGATTCAGAGAAGAAACTAGTCTCAGCAGCAAAACACTTAGTGATATTTTTGGTTTTTGGGTTCAGCTGTTCAGGATCAGCTTCCTTCTTAAGATAGAAACAAAAGAAATGAAAAAGAAACACCAAAATTAGGAAATTTTAAATATTAAAAGAGAGGAACATTAAATGCCTAGTTAACATACATGTACGTGCCCAAAATTAAGAGACAACCTAATGAAAGTAAAATAATTTTAGACAATTAGACTTGGATATAAAAGAGATTATAACAAAATAACAAGCAGCCTGCCAATTTAAACAGCAAATACAGTGATAAAACCTCAAAAACTAAACAAAGCAAAATTACCAAAAGTAGTAGCTCCAAAAAGTGCAGAAGAAAGCATATGAGATGCTTATAAAGCAAGTTACAGATGAGCAGAGCATGCATTACCATTATGTATAATGGTAGGCAAATTAAAGGAAATCAAAGATCTAGTATCCCAATAACTAGACCGAGTCAAAGTTTGATGAAAGCTAGATGTGGAACGGCAAAGTTACTTTACAGGTTGGCCATCAAATAATCTTACTAACAACCTTTATTCAAAGAAATTTATGATATTGTCTATTTGCCCCTCCCAACACGACAGGTCTTTAATTCTTCTAAAGCTTCTTATTCTTAAATTATGTATCACTTTCAGTCCCCCCCCCCCCCCCCCCACACCCCCAACACCCATACACACGCTAAAAACAAGGACTGTTGCACTCTAGACAACCTATAATTCAGAACCTACTGGGCAAATACAGCCCAAAAGCATCAAGACTCATTTTGATAAATTCCTATGAAAAATACAGGGGCTACAAGCAACCCCCTTATTTTCCTCCTGTTTATTAAAACTGTAAACTTTGTTATTTATAAGATAACATGTACAAGCTAAAAATCAAACTAAATAACAAAAGGACCTGTGAGATTCAAAGATCAATAGAACAAAATAAAGTATGTACCTTCCCTGTCCAACCACCTAACCAACGACTTCTGAATCCATCGGTGACAAATGGACTTGTACTTTCCCCTGCTGCATATAAATGAAAGAAAATAAAGGACCTTTAAACATAGCAATTATATGTTTAGAAGAAAAAAAAAGGGGAAAATATAGATATTCTCACCAGCATTCTTCAGATCACATAAATCAGAACAATGCAAATCAGCCTGAGATTGAACAGAAGCATCCACTTTTGAAAAGCCAACTCTCTGAAAGTGCACGAGAATAAGCATCCAAAAGAAAAATGGTAGAAAGTCAATCCGGTTCTTACAAATCCTAAGACTCCATCTTAACTAAACCACTAATTTGGGAAAGAAAATAGTTTTACATATCTTGTTTTCTTCTTTATTGAGTTTAGCATGGGGAAGTCAATAGAAGATGACACTCAAGTCTTTTACCTCTGCAGTTGCTGAAACATGTGAAATCTCCTCGACCATCTCATGCAAAATTGGATCAGAGTTTTTAGAGCTAGAAGTTGGATAATCAGAAGGTTTATTTTGAGGAGAAAAGTGTTCTGCATTTTCAGTTCTATTCCCACTCCTGAAACAATCTTCAGATACAGGAGTGTCTTTGACTACAGATACATCTGAACCACAAGCATGCTGATTACTAAAGCAACTAAAAGATAATCCAACATCTTCAAATGCATCAGCCATGGATAAATCATCCAAGTCTGGAAGAAAGTCCATCTCATCACTTGTTTCAGTTGGGCAATCAAATGCGTCTTCTGAGCACTCCAGACGTGCTTGCTTAACCTGAAGGGCAGCTTCAAGTACTGCTGCTGTAGGCAAAGCTTCTGCAACTGAGTCACTCTTCACTAATTCATGTATTACTAAAGCTTCTGATGCGGCAATAGAGAGTTCGACTGCATCTTTAATATCAGTACTTTTGAGGTTTCTGACAGTGACTTTTTCTATGGAATGCTCACTGCCATCATTGGCGTGATTTGATGATTGTCCACCAAAATTCTCTACATCTCTTGAGATGGAAATCATAGGCAAGGCATTTACCGCACAAGAACTATCTTTAGTTTGTATCAAGGCAGTCTTTTCTCCAACATTCTCCACATCTCTTGGGTTGGAAGTTATAGGCATAGCATTTACCCCACAAGCACTCTCTTCATTTTGTATCAGGGCAGTCTTTTCTGCAACATTCTCCATATCTCTTGGGATGGAAATTATAGGCAAAGCATTTACCCCACAAGCACTACCTTCATTTTGTATCAGGGCAGTCTTTTCTCCAACATTCTCCACATCTCTTGGGATGGAAATCATAGGCAAAGCATTTAACCAACAAGCACCATCTTCATTTTGTACTGGGTCACTCTTTTCTCCAGCTGGTATTTCAATTTGTGGTAATTGCAAAACATTTTTAGAGCCATGCTGAGTGCAAGCTGCACTAAAAAGTTGACTTTGGTAGTACTGTGAATCACCATCTGATGACAGATTTAGACGGAAATGAAGCACCTACAACTCATAATGCATACCAATCAGGCCAAAAATTCCATTCAAAAAATTCAAGTTCGTAACTAGCAAACTTTAATATTAAATGAAAATATGTTTCATAAGTAAAATCTTATCAAACAAAATTTCTTCTGCAAGTCTAACCAACAGATAAAAGTTATTTCTAATTCACAAAAAAAAAAAAAAAAACCCTCAAACCCTAATTTTCTTTTCTAATACTATAAAACATAAATAATAGATAATAAAAACAACTTACTTCCTTGGAAGAAGGAAAAGAACTAATTGGCGAATTGTCTTCTCCTGATAAGATTAAACAAAAACTATTACATCGAATATCTTCCTTTGACAGCAGCAATTCTGAATCTTCTCCTTCTATACATGAAAACTCCTATTTCAAAAAGTAAAATTATTATTTCACCAAATTTTATGCACAACAGTTTCAAATTTCAACCAAACAAGATAAAATTATCATCTGGCAGATAGAAAAGAAAAACTTAAAGTTACATGAAAACTCAGAATTTCCAAAAGTAATAACGACAACTATTTCAACCAAAGTAAGTAAAATTATTTTCTTGCGTATATGAAAGAAATGCTCAAAAAGAACAAGAACAAATCAAATTGTAAAAATTAATCCCAAAATAGAGAACCTTAAATTGTTGGTGAGAAGGGCTTCTGGGCTGCCCTGCGGAATCTGTGATTCGTTGAAGACAAGCTGGAAGCCAAGCCAATTCCTATTATTACAACAAAATTATTTGGTTTTATTCTCTTAAACTCAGCATTAATGTTAATTACTTAACAGATTAAAAGTAGAAATAATAAAGGGAAAATATTTATCTTCATTTGCTAAGAAAAAAAAAACTTGAAGAAGAAAAGAAATGTTCACCTCGGAAAATTGGGGAGGACGAAACCCTAAGCTTCCCATTTGTACCCCAATAAAATTATAAACAGATTTTTGTCACACTCGCAACTCATAAGTTTCTTTTATGAGCATTTTCGCGCCAAAAAAATTCAGAGCTAAATAAGGTGAAAATATCTTTTAGGAATTGAATTAAAATAATACTTTATTATTGAAGAAAGGCTAAATCTTGGATTAATGCAATTTTCTACCTCTCAACTTTATAATTAGATCCCTTTGGTATCTAAACTTAATAATTATGTTGAACTTAAAAAAGGTAAAAATTTAACGACGTGCTGCTCTGAAATTTATTACATTAACCTCAAATTTTAATAGAGTTAAAATTTATTATTGGCTTACTTAAAAAATACATCTCCTAAATTATACTCATGTGCTTAAAATGGTATTTAAAATTTTCTTTCATCAAATGTGATACTTAAATTTAATTATGATTCCCTATTTAACCCCAAAAATTAACATCCTTAGTAAAAAAAAACTTTGACCAATCATCGAGCAACTCGTGGTAAAAAATGTCAAATAAGTAATTTTATATCTTTATTTAACTCAAACAATTTCAAGTAAATAAATAATTAAAAAAATTATATAAAAATATATAAATAAATCATCAATATATAATTAAAAAATTTATATTACTATTTTATATTACTAATTAAAATAATTATATTAATTTTAAAAAAATTTCCTTCCCCCCCAACCCTGTCCCTCTCTCCTCACCCCTCCACCGCTCTCCTCTCCGAAGGAGATATGGTAGAATAATCATTAGCTACTGCTTCTACCAACAAATGATACACCACCATAGAAGTAAATAAACCACACATTGCTCTTCATAGCTCATGGGAGAACAGTTAGATGCCTGAAAACATTTTTATTTTTTGTTCCAAGTACTTGAGAGGTAACGCTAAAAGAAAACGTACAATAAAGATGAGTTATACAAGGCAAGGAAACAACTGAGGGGGCGAGAGAGAGGGACAGGGTTGGGGGAAGGAATTTTTTTAATTTTTTTAACATTAATATAATTGTTTATTTATAATATTTTCTATTATTTAATTTTTTTTGGAATTATTTGATATAAATAATGATGTGGTATTGCTTACGTGTTCAAAAATGTTTCTAACGGTGTGAACTTTTGGAGTTTAAATGGGTAACGGTAGTTAAATTTGAACACATTTGAACAGCTAAGTCAATGTTCTTCTCCACTAAACTTCCCACCGGTTGAACTCTATTTTCCTTTTCATTTTCAGCAGCTTTGTTCCCTACGTTCACCAGCAAATCTTTGAATGCCAATGTCAACCAGCCATGCATCATTAATTCATGACTTTGTAACTTCGTTATGAGTAATCTTCTGTTCTGTTTTATATCTGCCGCTTCTCCAAAATGAAGACCTGGCGTTAAAACGAGCAAGGTTCACCTGAATGCGATGCCTCCATATCATTGCACCATCCATGCCGTAGATAGCACCTTTTGCATCGTTCAAGCATGCAAAGCGTACAAAACAAAACCTGAATCCTCTTATACTCTCTCTTTAGGGATAAAAGTATCCACCAGGCGTCCATATTTTTGGAAGAATTTCCTAAGCCATCTCCAGTGAATATTTTTCCGGTAAGTTATTAACAAAGACCATTGTAGACCTGAGAAAATACCGTCAACTATTCATTGGACCTTTCTACTCGAAACAGAAAGACATCGTTCATACTTTACCACTCACCTAGCTGTCGTTCCATAATGGAACTTACTTCAGCTCCTCCTCCTGGGGTTTCTAATTCTAACCCAAAAACTTTTTCATCCTTATCATTATATTTATTTCTATTATGTAAATCAATTAAATTTAATAATTTTCCAAGGAAATTTTAAAAAATATATAGATTATTACAAATGTATTACTTAACAAATTATACCTCAAATACATATGATTTTACAAACTCAGATTTAAAAAACAAAATAAAAAGCAAAAATTATTTAATAAACATATTTATAAAATTTGAATAAATAAATAAATGAGACATTAGCTAAAATGATAATTATAATATCTTAAATTCAAATATTGAGTATTTTTTTTTAAAAAAAAAATTAAGATATCATCAAACTAATATATATTACTGCTTAATATATATACTTTCAAAAATATTCTTCAAATTGAATATCATAGATATTGAGTAATGGAATAAACAAAGATAGCTGAATACAAATACAAACAATCCAATCCAATAAATAAACAGTACCAATTCAATGCACAATTAAAAGCAAACTGTGTTCAAACATTGTTGAAGAACAGTATCTATGCGCTGCAAATGTATTCAGTAGCAGCTTTTCTTCCATAGTTATTGAGTAAGAGGTTCAATGAAATAGGGAGGTTGAGGTTAATGCCTAACACATTAGCTCTAAGGGCAGTGCAAAGACAAACTGCAGCTTCAAGATCTGCCAACCCATGGATCAAACTGCAGCAAACTCAATAGGTTAAGACATACACCAAGATTCAAAGGATTACATGTACCAAGTTGGCCTGGAGTGTTTGGATATAAATCTTCAGGATGAATAAAAACAGGGTTTCTCAAATCAATATTTATTTTTTAATCGAAACAAGTAAATGTTTATATATCTCCAATATTAAGTATTTGTTTTCTGTATTGTGTAAAATATTATATATATATGTATATTGAGTTTGTGATTTTTTTTAAAGAAAAATTAAAACTAATGAAAAAAAAATAAAATTATAGGTATATAAGTTTTTTATTTTATTTAAAACGTAAGTTACCAATTTACAAATGAAGTATCAACATTTTTTTAGAATGTTATTTTCATCCAAAACATTTTTTTAGCCTCATATTGATATAGCGGTGTACGAATTTTAGTTTATATCAAGAAAAAGATCAAATTCGTATAAATTATTATAAGAAAATACTATAATTTATAAGCTCCATTAATTATCTCATATAGCATTATAGTTGATTGGGATTTTCATAGACATCTTAATTTATTGCTTAGAAAATGCATCATTATTACAAAAATAAATTAAGACAAGAAGTAAAGAAATTATTACAAGAGATGAAAGGGAAAGGTTGAAGAGCCTTTCCTTTATGAAAAAACAACAATTCGAGAAGTGCTATGAAATGAATCAAAGAGACAATCCAACAAACAATCGATAAAAGAATAATCAAAGAAAATTTTCTAAAACGACAATATTTATGGAGCGCAAATGTATTCAGTAGCCACCCTTCTTCCACAATTATTGAGTAAGAGACTCAATGAAATAGGAAGGTTGAGTTTAATGTCCAAGACATTAGCTCGGACAGCAGTGCAAAGGCAAACCGCAGCTTCAAGATCAGCCAACCCATGGATCAAACTGCAGCATGGTTGGGTTGGCACGTTGCCGAGGTCGAGATTCACCAAACCACCCAACAGATTAACACACACACCAAGGTTCAATGGATTACAAGTACCATAATAGCTTTGAGCGTTACCATCGTTGGGAAACTTGTATCCGGGACGGATAACAACAGGGTTCTGAGATTTTGTGGGGTAAGAAGAACCATTAGGTTATTATCAACATTGTAAGAGCTTACTAAAGCAAAAAAGAAAAGGTTAAGAGAGAAGAAAAGAGCAGTTGATGGCTTAACCTTTGGAGCCATTTTTCCAGTAGAGAATAATTTGATTTCACTGAGAAAATGGACTGCTGCTTACGATGAAGGTGATGAAGTGATCAAAGGGTTTTTATAGAACACAAGGATGAGGTTTAAAACTAGAAAATGAAATTAAGCCACTAAGTCATATCATTTGGATACTTTGGATATGTTTTAGTTGGCTTTGATTAACAAATCTCCCAGATCTATGAATGAGTTGTTATTATAATCATATATCGTAATTCCAACCACGGACCAAGCCGAACTTTTAAATTTTAATTATGAATCATAATTTATATATTAACAAGAGTACAACGTTACTAAGGTTTTTTGTCAAGTTATTCATCCAAACTCAAAGTAGCATCTAAAATTTTGAGAGGATTTAAATAAAAGTATTGAGCTCGAAATTGAGATTGAATGAAAAATAAGTCCATTTAAAATATGGATCGAGTTTGGACAAGAGACACACAGACTACAAACACGACCATGTGGTGAAATCTAAAAATTGCTTATTGACTGCCTCAGACGATGAAGGTGGTGAAATGATGAAAGGGTTTTTATAGAACACAAAGATGAGCTTTTAAAGATAGAAAATGGAAGTCATTAAGTCATATTATTTGGAGAATTTGGATACTTTAAGATATGGTTTCGTTGGCTCTAATTATGGAATCTCCCACGTCTACAAATGAGTTGATATTATTATAATTTTTTTTCTAATTGCGAATATGGTTTAAATTTTAATTATTAATCATAATTTATATTTATTTATGTTAATGAGTTGGTTTATTCATTATCTTGAAATGGTGTTATAAATTGAGTGCAAGATTTTTATTATTCAGATCATGTGGCCAAGTTGTATGATAGATTTCAAGTCGTGTGCTTCAGAGACATGGTCGTGTGGTCAAACTATGTACAGTTCGAATACAGGGTCACACAGTCATGTAATCAGGCCGTTTGCAATTTGAAATTGGGTCACACGTTTGTGTAACAACCTGTGGCCACATGGGAAAAACTTGCACAAAATTTAGATAAGTCACATGGCCGTGTGGGGTGACCCTGTGTGGTACGCGGCAATGTGACAGCCCGTGTTCCATGTCGTGTGCACCTAAAATGACTTCCAAAACAAGACAAATCATCACTCATTTCTTAGGTACCAAGCCAAACCAATTTCAACCAATTTCACACCTTCAAAACACATTCAAACATGCTTAAAACACACCAAAACATTCAACCTAAGTGTCTAACCAATATGCCCTCATTAGCATCACATTTCATACACCAAACCAAATTCACATTCAAAGATCACAAGCCCTTATGTTATACACATGCCAAACATATCAATTCGTCCATTCTATTCACATACAATTTTACCATATCTCAACCATTTTCAAGAAGTATAAACCAAATAACTAAAGGCAGATATATATAAACATATACAACCCAAAACTAATATATATATACACATCCACAAGTATGCTTTAACCAAAATTTGAACAACATCATAGCAAAAGAATTTAAAAGCTTCTAGTACATGTCATTTATAACCCAACATCCAAATGACCAAAACTTCTACCGAGATAAAGAACGGATAGTGTATGTGCTTTGACTTGAACTTCCAATCAATCAACATTTTTTATGATCTACAAGGAAAGAAAACAATTAATGTAAGCAACTAGTGCTTAGTAAGCACCTATAATGTAAACTTTAATTTACCAAACATGTTTATATTCAAACCATTCGTGCATAAATTCATTCATTAGCTCATGAGCATATATTTCTTTCTTATATAACACAAACCTCATAAGGTTAGTAAGTGTGACAATGAAACATATAATTCCAACATATCATGAAACATCTAATAATAAACATATCAAGTACACATTTCATCCATCACATATCCCATAAACATAACTTTTCCATTTCAAGTGTTCATAATAACATTTTCCAATTCACATGTCAAGATCATATAACATTTCATATATATATATATATATATATATATATATATATATATAGACACACATTCGTTTAAACATTTATCACCTGTTGAACCAAATGAAATAACATCGAATACTCGGGAAAATGCTCACACAAACTGTGACTGTAATTGTATATGCTCACACGAACTATGAAATGGGCCTGCTCACACGAGCTGTGGAGAATCCGCAACAAATGCAGGACTTCAACCATTGGTAGGACATCCATGATTAACACCCAAAACTGTAAATAACCCCTAATGATATGTCATTGGTATTCTAAGTATTCACAAGATTCATACAAGTCACTTTACATATCCGAATCATTTAACTTCATTTCTATTATACCATTTCAAACATACAACCATGTATTTCACATTTTCCAAGCATAATCATCAATTTAATCAACATCATAATTTTGTCCAAAATCACTATTAGACATATATCATTCAATTTAACCCTATGTAACATGAATAATCAGTAAAATGTTACCAAAGCATCATTTAATGAGTTTAAACAATATACAAACTTACCTAAACAAAGATGGTTATGAATATGAGGCCGACGACTAATCCGTTAATTTAGCATTTCCACAATTCGAGTCTAGTTGATTCGTTTCTTGATCTAAATAATACCTTTCACTCAATTAATTATAGGTATATAAGATTTTTATTTATTTATTTAAAATGTAAGTTACCAATTTACAAAAGAAGTATCAACATTTTTTAAGAATGTTATTTTCGTCCTTTTTTTTTTTTTTGAAACATCTTGTTTTAGCCTTATATTGATGTAGCGGTGGTGTACAAATTTTAGTTTATATATGGTGAAAAAATAAAGAAAATACTATAATTTATAATTTCTGTGAATAAACTTGTTGAGTGTTTTTTTTAAGTGTGTCACTTTCAAGAGGGTTAAAATCACTATTTATATAATATGGTTACTGTTCACGAATGTGGCATCGTATATACCTCATGCATCCTAGCACGTACCCTACTTTAGGACTAACATGTGTTTTCAAGATGTGGGTTTGTTTGCATGGTTTTGTGAATCCACACCGTTCGAACTCATAAAAGAATGCAAACACTTCACGTGCGCACTTAAGGTGTGGGTCAAGATCAAATCAGGTACTCAGGTGTTGGGTCGGTAATGGCGAATTCCATAACAAAACTTATAGCATTGTCATTCATAAATATCTTGTTCTATTTATTAGAAATGGATTGTTATAAAAAAATATATTAAAACAATAAGTAAAGAAATTATTACAAGAGATGAAAGGGAAAGGTTGAAGAGCCTTTCCTTTATGCAAAAACTGATAAGAAATGAATCAGCGAGACAACCCAACAACCACTCAGTACATCGAAGAATAATAAAAGAGAATCGCTGTGAATGACGATATTTATGGAGCGCAAATATATTCGGTAGCGACTCTTCTTCCACAGTTATTGAGTAAGAGACTCAATGAAATAGGAAGGTTGAGTTTAATGTCTAACACATTAGCTCTAATGGCAGTGCAAAGACAAACCGCAGCTTCAAGATCAGCTAACCCATGGATCAAACTACAGCATGGTTGGGTTGGTACGTTGCCGAGGTTGAGATTCACCAAACCACCCAACAGATTAAGACATACACCAAGATTCAATGGATTACAAGTACCATAGTAGTTATGAGTGCTACCATCGTTAGGAAACTTGTATCCAGGACGGATTACAACAGGGTTCCGAGATTTTGTCAGATAAAAAGAACCATTTGAATTATTATCGACGTTATAAGAGCTAACTAAAGCAAAAAAGAAAAGGTTAAGAGAGAAAAATAGAGCAGTTGATGCCTTAACGTTTGAAGCCATTTTTTCAGTAGAAAATTATTTGATTTCACTGAGAAAATGGACTGTTTTGATGAGAGAAATCTAAAAATTGCTTATTGACTGCCTCAGACGATGAAGGTGGTGAAATGATCAAAGGGTTTTTATAAAACACAAAGATGAGCTTTTAAAGCTAGAAAATGGAAGTCACTAAGTCACATGTTTTGGAGAATTTGGATACTTTAAGATATGGTTTCGTTGGCTCTAATTATGGAATCTCCCACGTCTAATTATAATTGTTTTTTTTATCTAATTGCAAATCTGGAATAAGCCAAAGTTTTTAATTTTAATTACGAATCATAATTTATATTTATTTAGGTTGATGAGTTAGTGTGAGATTGTAATCATTCAGGTAAATTATTAAATTATTATTAAGTTTACAAAAAGTTATAAAATGATAATTAAACTATTAGAAAGTTTTTATTTATGCTATTAGATTGTTAAAATTATCATTGTATGATAATTTTTATTCACTCCACCTGCACCAATTGAAAACCTTTTTTTCTCCTTCTATTGTACAATTCAATTTTTTTTTCATGAAACAACTTTGAACATTAAAAATTTGAAAACCAAAGTCTAAACAAATTTTTTCGTTGATCTCCTACACTAACTGTCTAATCAATTTAGATTTAAGGTATGTTATTCTACTCGTTGATGGGTACTAATCCACCATACTGATTGTCAAATCGTTGGTTGAAGCTCACTTGCCGGACTTTTTAAAGAAAAAAACCTTAATAACTTAGTAACTTAAATAAAAAATTTAATTATGTATAATAATATACTTATTTACGAACCAAAATCCAAACAACTGACAAATTGATCTCTAGTATTGACAAATTGATGATTATCAATTAGATTTAAATATTTATTTTATACTATATATATATATATATATTTATTTCTATTGTGTAAATAAATTAAAATTAATGATTTATAAGGAAATTTTAAATATGAATATATAAAAAATTATTACAAATATATTACTTAATAAATTATATAAATAATATATATGTCAAAATTCAAACATGTAACAATACAAACTCATAAATTTAACAAACAAAGCAAAATACTAAAACCTTAACAAGGTTTTGTATTTTTTTTTTTTACAAAAGAAGTTTTAACGGAGATAAAAGAAAAGTTGCAAATGTTAAAAGATTCAAACTTTACACATAATAAACATCACTTTTTAAAGATGATTGTATGAAAAAATTGAAATAAGTTCCAAATTCCAACCAAGCTTAAGTAATGAATTTGTGTTTTATTATGGAACAATGAAATGAAAATCCCATAAAAAATAAAGCATTGCTACTGTTGGGGATCGACTTGTATAAATAACAAGATAATAAAAGTGAAGAAGAACAAATGCAAATATTTTACGTGAAAAACCCTCAAAGAGGAAAAAACAGGAAACTAATTAAATTAAAGTTCTTTCTTTGGCCCAATTATCGATTAGTAGATTTAGCTTGTATGAATCAATATTGGTTTAATCCTAATACCGGCAGTCGTTTCAATATGATAAGGATCCGTATGTATCCGCGTCTAAAAATTCGTTAATGGTACATTTTCCCTATATTATGTATGTATCGTGCCGGGCATATGAAAACAAATAGATGGTCACAAGGATTGTCTTACATTTTATTCTGATACACGATACTAATTTAATGACATCATATCAATTAGATCGACAAATGAATCAACAAAATCCTATTTGAACTCTCAAATTTTCTCTTTTGTAGAAATCTCTCACTCTTTTGTATCCCTATACGAATCAAATCAAAATCCTGGTTGATTAATTTTATTTGAAAAAAATAATAAAGTTCATAATGAACTTAAAATCACCGTGTATATAAAAATAACCGGTATTATTATTACTTATTAGTAAAATTCACATTCAAAAAAAGCGGGGAAATTTTTTGGTTTTATGGTACAAAATTCATTCATCTCAGTTATTTTTCAAGAAAAAAAGAGAAGAAAACAGGGGATCTATTGAATTTCAAATAGTTAGTTTCACCAATAAGATACGAAGACTTACTTCACATTTGGAATTGCACAAAAAAGACTATTTATCTCATAGAAGTCTACGTAAAATTCTAGGAAAACGTCAACGACTGCTATCTTATTTATCAAAGACAAATAAAATATGTTCTAAAGAATTAATTGGTGAGTTGGATATTCAAGAATAAAGAAATCGTTAATTTGCAAATTTTGAATTAGTCGATTTATTAGATTTTCATTTTGATGTACTTGTTTTCTTTTTCAACAATTCATGTAAGAATGAATCGAGGAAAAACTTATGAATCTATCAGCTACAGAAAAAAGACCTTATAATAGTCAATATGGGGCCTCACCACCCATCAATGCATAGTGTTCTTTGTCTCATTGTTACTCTAGATGGTGAAGATGTTGTTGACTGTGAATCACAATTAGGTTATTACACAGAGGAATGGAAAAAATTGTGGAAAACCAAACAATTATACAATATTATGTAATTTGCCTCTTGAACTTGTCTCAAGTTACCTAGTTGGTACCTAAACTTTTTTAGACCTAGTTGGTATCCAAAGTATTCCGTCATATAGATCGGTATTTATGCACTAACATGGTTAGTTTGTGCTGATGTGGCCTTATTAGTTAATCTGATGGTGACAAGTGGTAGTCTCTTACCATGCTATGTGACAAATAAAAATAAAAAACAAAATATATTTAAAAATATATAAATTAATAAAAAGTTTTATTTGTTTCAGGTCAAGAAAAAACCTGGAAAAATAGCATCAATTTGTTCATATTTGTTATAGATGTATTTTCCAGTAAATTTATATATTTTTATTTTTATTTAATAAAATATCAATTTTAAAGTTATTAATTTTTTGAAAAATATATAAAATATACACGTTGTCCAAATACTTTTTAATTTAGACAACGTGTTTAGATGCATTTGAATTTGGACAACGTGTTCAAATTCATTCTTGATGTGAAATATATTTTTTACTCTTTTTATTAATTTATATATTTAAGAAATTTAAAATTTTATATATTTTTAGTTTCAAAATAATAATAACAACCTAATATTTTATTAAAATCCAAAATATATAATTTATATATTCTTTATCATGATGTCGACTTTGTTTCTTCCGAAATATAATACGAAACACACTCCAATTTTTAACCTTCACTAGACCAGTTCAAAATCTCCAATTTTGTGCTTGGTTTCTATAGTATGTAATATATATAGATTTTGTATTATATATTATATAAGTTATTTTCAAATAAAATATATTATTATAATTTTATGTTATTTATAATATATATATACATTCATACAACAATAGTATAGACATATAATATGTATATATAATGTGGAAAGGAAAAAAGAAATTAATATAAAGAAAGGAATGTTGTGAAAATGTGCCATTGATTTTATTAGAAGTCGCACCTTTTTATTTCAAATTTAAAATTAAAAAAGTTGTTTCTTATCATGAAACATTATAATTATTTGGCTTCGTTTCTTTGTGAATAACTCTATTGCTTCATAAAGGGTCATTTAAGTAATTATTCATGTGCTATAAATAGACCCTTAGATTGAAGTCTTAAATGAATTTTTTTCTATTAAGTGTTCTTTGGAATCATTCACATTGTTCTAAGCCAAGACAAAGATATTGTATATCATACTATTATTTCTTGATTGTCTTGCATGCATGATAGAAGAGAAATAAACTATTCTTAACATACTTTCTATGAAATGTCTTTTCTTTATAACTTTATAATTTTTTTTTTGATCTTCCGTAAAGATTAATAAGAACTGGTTTCCTCGTATCCATTTCGAAATGCCATTGACTCTTTTATTATCACTCAAAATACCACAACTTTGTCATTATATTCTTATGGGAATCTTGTTAACGAAGACTATTGAACAACCCCTACCTATTTTTCTCAAAAGTTTCAATATAAACTATTGAATGCAATAGCTTTCAAGAAGTTTTTGGACTTGGAGTTAAGCTTCACTTGTTTCAAAGCAATTCTAGGCTTCTGGGTCTTTAATGGCAATTTTAATGTGTTAACCTTATAAACTATTTTTTAAAAATAATGAATAATAATTTATATTAGGTTATATTGCTGGTGCACAGAGATAAAAATAAATTTACGAGAAATTAATAAAAGTTTCAAGGTGTGTATCAATATCACTTTTTTTTAAGGTTTTATTCTCACCCACCTATATGTTATGGTGAGCAAAAGAGTCACTGTCAAATGAACCTCGAGGATTGATTGTCTATGCTTTGCACTGGCGAAAACAATCCATTAAACATTGAGCAGAGCATAGCAATGATATCAATTTCTATAAAAATTTATGCAGTAATTCTTTATAAAATTTATAGGAGGTCTCATGTCTCTTCATAGGGACACAACTACCCAAATGGATAGTCATATATTTATCCATAAACATAATTATTCAATAGGTATTTACTTGAATAATTATGACCCCTTCTTATTAATCAAGTGGTATAATTTGAGTAGACTCTCAAGTCCCGTGATTTTTACCCTTTGATTTAAAGGGATTTTTCACGTAAAAAATTTGTGTCTCGTGCTATTGATGCTTTGTTGTTTGTGTTTTTTTTAGAGAATATTTAGAGCTACTTGAGCCGAGAAAGAGTTGCAGTTCGGTTGTGGAGCAGAGCATTCTAGGAAAATAAATAAAGAGTAAAACATCATCAAAATATCAAATACAAGAAGCTGCACGGTTTCACCTTAATATTTCAAAATTCGAGCTGGAAGAAGATGGTACGTCCTCAATTAAAGGCTAACCTGGAGGGCTTTCGATGATTTATATTCATTTTCACGAAACTCAGGTTGGCAGATTCCGTCATAGAGAGAGAAACATGGCCGTCCAAGGTATGCAACAAATGTGCAATTAATTCCCTATTCTTGCCATTCCATGGAACCATACACCACCGGAAAATATCTCCTTCGAGTCCTTTGACTTGATTTGCTTCTTTCGCAAACCCAACACCATAAAAGGAGAAATGCTGCAACATATACAACTCAAATATTCACTTCTGATTCAAAATAAAGATGCTTGAACTACTGAAAGAGGATTTTACTTACGTCAAGCATAGTTAAGATTTCTTGACTCCAATTCTCAGAAATTGTACAACTTGAACCCAGATTTCTTACGATCACGCATGCGAACTGGTGAAAGGAAGAAGCTTCCCTCCTGACGATCCAGCTACTTGGCTGCAATAAATATAGGATTCAATTTACAGATATATAAAACAGAAAATTAAAACAAGGGGAGAATTGAATAGCTACAAAATTGTTAAAAATTAAACCAGATTTCTTAACAAATAATTTTTTTCTTGTTAAAAATTATAAACAAAAGATATATTAAAATTAATATAGAGTTATAAAAATTATAAATAAAAAATCATAAAAACTTGAATTGAACTAGTTATCCTTAAATTGGTAAAGGTAACAATCGGAGAAAAGCCATTAGATCAGTTGATCTAGAACCCGGTGGTTGAATCGACTTTTTTGTTTTTTTAATATTTTTATCAAATCAAAATTTATTTATCCGACTATTGGCACACATATTTTAACAAGGTTTTCAAAATCAGAACCAATAGTCAAATCGATCAAACTACTAATTTGGTAATTCGACTAATTTGTCTAGTTCAATTAAATAAAAAGATTTAAAAATTATAAAAAATTGATTTAATTATCCAATTCCCAGGCCAACTAGTCTAATGGCTTTCATCGAACCAATACCTTTGTCAATTTCAATCTAATCAGTCCAACCAACTGGTTCGATCTAGTTCAAATTTTTATGATTTTTTTATAATTTTTATAAGTTTATATCAATTTTAATACTTTTAATTTTTTATTTTTATATAAATTTCAATACATTTTTATAAAATTTTATAACTTTTATAACTTTATATCAATTTTTATATTTTTTATATTTTTTTATATTTTTTATCATTTTTTGAAAAAAAATATTATATTAAATTAGAAGCCACCACATGTCACCATTTGTTGGTGCCCCAATTCATTTTAACAGTAACTTTGATCAATGACAAAAATCTTTAATGGAGGAGCTTAATTGATTTTTAATTAACGGTAAGAGCTTAATTGGGTGCATATTTAATACAATGATGTCGCATTTAACTCGTTTGGACGCCATGCATTGCATCGTCAAGACGACGAATTCTTCTCGTTAGACCGCGGTGTGTTGTATCGTTGGGACATCAGTTCTTTCTCATCATGATGTTGACTCTGTTTTTTTCGAAATGTGAGATGCACTCTACGAAGATTAAAGAGTATTCTATGTTCCAACCTACACAAACCAACACGAAAGATCAGACCTGTTCAAAATTTTCAATTTTATGCTTCATTTCTGTCGTATATAATATATATAGATTTTATATTTTATATTATATAAAATATTTTCAGATAAAACATATAATTATAATTTTATGTTATTTATAGTATATATACACACATACATACAACAACGTATAGAAATATATATATATACACACATATATAATGTGGAAAGAAAAACAAAGATTAATAAAAAGAAAGAAATGTTGTGAAAATGTGCCATTGGTTTTAATAGAAGTCACACCTTTTTATCTCAAATTTTTAGTTCAAAATTCGAAGTTAAAAAAATATGCCTCACCATGAAACATTATAAGCACGGGACAAATCCAGAAAAGTAAGATTTAATTACATTTTTATTATTATAAAATTTATAATTTAATTTCGAGCCGTAAAATTTTTTTTTACCTTCCCTCCTGCTTGAACACTTATTTGTGTGTGGGCCGACGGGTGGCAATTATTACGTACGTTTTGAAGTCTGTTCTCATTATAAATGTCCCATTTAACATTACCGCCAACCTTATCTGTCTGCTTCCCACTGTTAAGGGTAGAAATTACGACGAAAAGAGCTGGCATTTTCTTTAGAAATTATTGTGTAGGAGGATTCGAAAATCAAGGGGCAAAAGCAAGATAGCAAACTTCATTCACTTCCATCTACCTTTGCTCAACACTCTTTTCTCAACCTTTCTCTACTCTTATTTCTTGCAATAACACAAACTAACGGTGTTAATGTGATACTAACTTGTGTGATAAAATACAAATTCATATATCAATTAAGTTGAAAAAATAAAGTTTAGGTACTAACTAAGTACTTTGAGACAAATTCAGGGGCAAACTATATATTAACCATTTTTAGAATTATAATTGAGTTGATAGAATATGTAAACATTAAGGTACTGTTTGAAAAGTCACTTAATAATTGGATTTGAGTGTAATTACTTACAATTAAACAATAATGGCATGTTTGAGTAACCATTGAAATTGGTGGATTCCACCAAACTGGGTGTAATTGAAGCACCCCACTTATATTTTCAAATTCTAGGGGAGGGTGATAATTAGAGTAATTAAATAGGTAATTACACCCAAGTCCAATTATAAAAAAATATGTTTATACAAGTTATAAAAATTATATTATAAGCATGAACATGTATGAGTGCTTTAGGATGGTTATAACAAAAAATTTCTTATAATAATTTGGGTATTTTATAAAGTTATAACAAAAATATATATCATTTAAATCTTAAAATATTTCTAAAGTTATGATAAAAAGTTTATTATAAAAAATAATTACATATTATAAAAGTGTTATAATATATTTATTTACAAAATTTATGGTCAAGAAGTATAAATATAACTTATTTAAGTGTGTATACTATATATTATAAAAATAATATACTTATCCATAAAAATTATTATAATTTTTTTATCATAAGTTATTGATAAAAAATAATAACTTCCTAAAATTATGGCAAAAAAATTACAGTAATTATAAGAAGTGTTATGAAAGTTATTAGAAACTTTATAAAACTTTATTGATAAATATTATATAGTATACATTTTATATTATTTTGACTTAATTTGCGTATTATAAAAAAGGATATAACTTAAAGTTTTTATAGTTAAAGCTACAAATTACTTGGACCTTGAACTTGAATATTACAGGATTAATGTTGACTATACAAATACAAAAAGTTTTCTTATATCATACCATGAGTAAGATACCATTTAAGACTCCATCACCCAATTTGCACACTTTTTATTATTAGTTTCAGTAGGAGCCAAGCCAACTAACGCATACTACTAAATTATTGTACTCTACATTTCTTTACCCCCTTATTAGCATTCAAAAGCTGTTTTCCAATTTTCCTGATGCGCAACTTCTTTTTCTCCTTATACAAGTGCCTCACTCTCAAGTTGTTTCTCATTTCTAAATATTTTAGTGTTTTTTTTATTATTATCAAAGTTTACAAAAATTATTTAAACATTACTTCATTTGAAGTTTTTTAAAATGTAATTTTTGAATTTTTATGAAAAATAATTAAAATAATAAGATAAAATCTTTGTGACAGAAGCTATATTTCAATAAATTTATGGGGACTGACAGAGTATAAAGAAAGCTATTTGATAGTGAATTTTTTAATGGGATCATTAGTGTATGGTTTAGAGTCATAATTGTATTTATACTTACATAATTTTCGACACTTAAGTGTGAGAAGTAAATAATTATCTTACTTTGTCAACTTTTGTCGGTGGACAGTGGAAACTACAACGAAAAGGGCTGGCTTTTTCTTTACAAATTATTGTGCAGTAAGATTCCCCCATTCAAGGGTCAAAAGCAAGATAGCACTTGTGTTTTTCAGTACCTACATTCATATACCAAACTTCATTCACTTCCATCTACCTTTACTCAGCACTCTTTTCTCAACCTTTCTCTACTCTTATTTCTTGCAAGATGGCAACCAAGCTTTTTCTTGATGCCTTGTCCGCTATAAAAGAAGTTTTTGTCTCCAAGCTCGTTGACTTTTCCCTTGAGAAGCTGGCCTCATCCGACCTCCTCCAATTCGCTACTCAAAAAAAGGTTCTTGAGGAGATCCAGAACTTGGAGAAGGAACTGAAGCAGATCCGTAGGGTGCTTGATGATGCTGAAGAGAGACAGATGAAAGAGCAGCTGGTGAAAGACTGGTTGATCGACCTCCAAAACTTGGCATTCGATGTGGAGGATGTTTTGGACGAGTTTGCAACCGAAATTGGCAGGCGCAATCTGATGATGGAACGTCGAGGCAGCTCAAGTAAGAGATCCAGACCCAATATTCCTGATTCATTCAATGATATTCTGTTTAACAGAGATATAATGTCCAAGATAAGAGATCTTACAGCCAAATTGAAAGATTTGGAACCTCAGAGAAACAAGTTAGAGTTAAGAATGACTGCTTGTGAAAGACCCACAAGACTAGAACAAAGACTGCAGCCTACTTCTTTGGAGATTGGAAATCATGTGTATGGCAGAGACAAAGACAAACAGACAATTCTTGATTTGCTCTTGAAGAGTGATGACGAAAGAAATTTTGTGATCCCCATCGTTGGGATGGGTGGGATTGGTAAGACAACCCTTGCCCAGCTTGTTTACAATGATGCTTCCATTCAACATCATTTTCACCTCAAAGCATGGGCTTGTGTTTCTGATCATTTTGATGTTTTGAGAATAACGAAAGAAATCTTGCAATCAGTCACTTTCGTGTCACGCAATGATAATGATCTGAATATAGTTCAAGAAAAGTTACAGAAGGAGTTGTCCGGGAAAAAATTCTTAATTGTTTTAGATGATGTCTGGAATGAGAATTATCATGACTGGACTATCTTTCAATCTCCTTTCAAAACGAGGACTCAAGGAAGCAAAATTATTGTGACAACAAGAAACCACGGTGTTTCATCAACAATGGGTGCCTTGCATGCTCATTCCTTAGAGATTTTGTCAGCTGATGATTGTTTGTCTGTATTTGCTCAACATGCATTGGGAGCAAGGGATTTTGAAGGACATCCAAGCCTAAAGGAAGTTGCTGAGAAGATAGTGAGAAAATGCAACGGTTTGCCTTTAGCTGCTAAAACCCTCGGTGGCTTATTGCGCACTAATGTAGACCTTCATGCTTGGGAAGATATATTAGAGAGCGAGATATGGAAGCTATCTAAAGATCAGTCAAGTATAATCCCAGCTCTACAGGTAAGCTACCATCATCTTCCTCTACATTTGAAGCGATGCTTTATGTATTGTGCCATTATTCCCAAGGACTATGAGTTTGAGAAGGAAGAAATAATCTTGTTATGGAGGGCACAAGGGTTTCTACAAGAAGCACGAGATAAACAGTGCATCCATGATTTGGGTCACAAGTATTTCAACGATCTAGTGTCAAGGTCCCTTTTGCAAGTGTGCGTCAATAATAATTCTCGATTTGTTATGCATGATCTCATTAATGATTTGGCTCAATCAGTTGCCGGAGAAGTATGCTTTAAAATAGAAGGTAGCCAACAAATTTCGAAGCATGCTCGCCATTTATCTTACATTGCTGAGAGGTTTGACGGCATCAAAAAATTTGAAGGCATTTATGAAGCGCAACATTTACGAACCTTTCTTCCATTAAGGTTTCCTTTTGCAAATCATAAGTATCTAACCAATCATGTCCTAACGAATTTGTTGCCAAACTTGCGATGCTTAAGGGCACTTTCTTTGGAAGGGTACCAAATCATCATGTTGCCAGATTTTGTGGGAGATTTGAAACTCTTAAGGTACCTAAACTTTTCTCAGAATGTTGCTATTAAATGCTTGCCGGAATCAGTTAGTACCCATTACAATTTAGAAACCTTTTTATTGAAGGGGTGTCTCAGCCTTGAGAAGTTACCGTCAGAGATGGAAAAGTTGGTCAACCTATCCTATCTTGATATCACTGGTGCAGATAAATTAGAAAGCATGGCAAGCAATTTTAGCATGCTAACTAATCTTCAAAAACTTTCCATTTTTGTTTTGGGTAAAGAGAAGGGACATAAAATAGGGGAGCTAATGAATTTGTCAAATCTCAGGGGTGAACTTTGTATTTCAGGATTACAGAATATAACTGAGCCTCGAGATGCATGGATGGTTAGATTATCTGATAAGTCGAGAATTGGGAATTTAAAATTGCAGTGGAGCAAAGACTTTGAGAATAGAAGAGAAGAAGTCGAGAAAAAGGTGTTGGATGGACTTCAACCTTCTAAGAAGCTCATGGAGCTCAGCATTAAGTTCTATTGTGGTGAAATGTTGGCAAATTGGGTGGGAGATTCGTCCTTCAATTGTTTACAATCTTTATGCCTTGATGATTGTAGAAATTTATTGTCATTGCCATCAATTGGGAAATTGCCATTGTTGAAAAAGGTACGTATTAAAGGATTGCGCAGTGTAAGGACTGTGGGAGTTGAGTTCTTTGGGGAGAATACGACCAACACATTTTCTTCATTGGAGATTTTAGAGTTTGTGGAGATGCTTAATTGGGAGAGGTGGAACTTGTGTGAAGTTGATGAGGAAGCTAGGAAATTCCCTAAACTTCGTGAACTCTTTATTGAAAATTGTCCCTTATTGTTAGGGAGTATGCCAGAATACCTTCCTTCTTTGAAGAAACTTGCAATTCGTCGTTGCGGGAAGTTGATAATTTCTGTTCAAAACTTTCCATTGCTTTCAGAATTAGAAATTCATGGTTGCCACGAGGTAATATATAAAGGTTTTGTAGATTATAGCTCTATAAAAGGAATCTCGTTTGTAGGGATTTCCAAGTTTAGTTGGGCAGCAGAATGCTTGAGGTTAAGATCAATAAAAGTGGAATCGTTTGTGATTGGTGATTGTGAGGAGTTGTGCTCTTCTCGAGATAACAATTGGGGATTGCTAACTCAGTCCATATCCCCCCAATATTTGAGAATTTTCAAATGTCCGCAACTTGTATCCATAGCAACAGAAGAGGAAAGAGAAGAATTGATGCAATTGAAGATTCCTTCTAGCATTGTAAGAATGACAATATGGAATTGTGAAAGGCTAGAAAAACTATCGACAACCTTGTACTCTCTCGCATTACTTATGGAATTAGAGCTTGACGGTTGCTCAAAATTGATTTCTGTTGCAAGGAGCAATTTACCTTCGAATCTGAAAGTGCTAAGCATTCGAAGTTGTAAAAATTTGCAATGTTTGTTGTTGGATGGAGAGGATGTTGACTCCAACAATGCATGTGTTCTTCAGGAGTTGGGTATTTTCGATTGTGAATCTCTAAAGAGAATAAATAGAAGTGTGTTGCCCTCCACACTGAAAACACTTTATTTACGCGAGTGTCCAAAGCTAGAGTCCATATCCCAAGAAATTCAAGATAACTCTTCTCTTGAATCTATTGATATCGAAGGATGTGATATGCTTAAGGGTTTACCTCGAGGATTGAACAAGCTCAAGCATTTCACGAGCTTAGTCATAAGATGTTCAAATTTGATTTCCTTAGGAGAAAGTGGTTTGCCCACCACAAACCTTGAAGTGCTCCAGCTTGACGGTTGTAGACGTCTCCAAGCTTTGCCTAGGAATATGCACAGTCTCAACGCTCTAAAAGGATTAGCAATATGGAATTGTCCAAATGTGACATCCATTCTGGAGGAGGGGATTCCTACCCATCTCACATCGCTTAGAATTGGTGGACCCAATATCTGGAAGGCAATACTTGAGACGGATTTGCATACACTCACTTGTCTTAAATCTCTCTGCATATCAAATGGGTGTCCAGATGCAGTGTCATTTCCTCAAGATGAAAAAGGAGTCACACTGCCCTCCTCTCTCACCTATCTCTACATCTCGGATTTCCCAAAACTGGAGAATCTATCCTCCAATGGCTTTCGCAATCTCACTTCTCTCCAGCGCTTGACTATCGAAAAATGCCCAAACCTCAAGACTCTTCCGGTAAACAACATGCTTTCTTCACTTTTGGAGCTAAATATCTGGGGGTGTCCAATGATGGAAGAACGGTGCAAAAGGGATAAAGGACCTGAGTGGTCCAAAATTACCCACATACCTCGTGTTGCTGTTCGGGAAAAATAGTCTGTTGATGGTTCAGACACAAGTTCTTTAGAGAAACAATAATTGAAGAATCAAATTTGCAGGTATGTCAATTTGGGATCTTTAGAGAAACAATAGAATAATCTTATTTATTATCTTTTTTTACAATTATTGTCCTATTTTATAACTAGAAAAACAAAATATATTGTCCTTTGGCTGGGTCAGGAATGTTATTATTTTAAAATAGAACAATTAATTTGTGTAATGGTTTCTGCATAGCTAAGTCAAGTGAAGCACTAAAAAAACAACAAAATTTGGTTTTTACCCTATCATTTATTATTCATTCCAAGGATCTAACCATTAATTCCTGCTATTGGAAATACCGGCATATTAAATCTATGTATGGATTTTGCTTTTCTCTGGCCTGTAAATTAAAGGACTAAAAAGTTTATGAATGGAAGTGAGAATCAATATTATAGATGTTATTGTCCAGCCGGCAATGCCTTGCTGCTGTTTATATCCTAATATTAAAGGACTACAAAGTTTACTTGGCACTGATGAAGGAATTTGCATTGCTCCTCTGATATATTGCTATTTGGAAATGTGAAAGTTGAGAGATTATGATGCAACTTTTTTAACACGCCTTCATATATTATGTTCTTGCAGTTGTTCCTCCGTCAAATGTGACAAAACAGCCTTTCCAACCAAATGATGCAAAACTGATGAATCATTGATGTTAGTTTAGCAGGAATTTGGCCGACAATCAGAGGATGTCACAGATTTATGATAATTGGAAATACTCCTGAATTTATTTGTTATTAAGAGGAATTTGGCTGAAATCTAATGAAGAGGATGTCTCAGGTATCTGAATTTATTTGTAACCTTTAGAATTTGCTAATTAGGAAAACTTAGATAAGCTCTCTTCTTCCTAAATTATTTGCATGTTCAAATATATATATATCGCTTTAATTGATAGGTGTTTGATAACTTTCTTGAGTTTCACATCATTTGATTAGTTATCAATTAATGAAAGCCCTCTGACCAAAACATGCAGGACTCCTTGGGGAAATGCAGACCTTTTCTCAAGCGAAAGAGTTGAGCTGATTCAACTCCTAATTTCATAGGCTTTTGCTTGGATGAGCTTTACATGGGTACCCTTCCATTATACCAAAAACTTTTGTTTTTCATACCGTGCCTCTAATACTGTATAGCTATTTACACTTTGAATCTTTGTTTGCAGACACTTATGACAGTGACTAAAAGGCTCGTGTATGTTAGTTTTGCATGATTGGATTTGTTACCAATAGGTGTAGCTTGTGAATCTTCGGCTTCAAAGTCTGTCTCTATTGTTGGAATTTCGCGAACTTTCTTTATTATGTTTAGGAATAATCACTTCTCGATGATTTGTTGTGATAATGTAGCCACACTTTTATATTATATTTAAGTTTTTCAGTGGACTCTTTGATTTAAAAGGATTTTCTACATAAAAATTGTGTCTCGTGATTGATGCTTTGTGATTATTCTTGGCTGCTTCTGTGTTTTATAGAGAATATTTAAAGTTATTTGTGCTCTCGTAATTGCCGGAAAAAAGCTGCAGTTAAGCTTGCGTCTCTTCGGTTGTGGAGCAGAGCATTCTATGAAAATAAATAAAGAATAAAACATTATCAAACATGAGAAGCTGCAAATCAAACTTCACATCTGAGACTGAATTCTCTTTGATTCACTGATGTCTAGTAATTGGTATTGGTAAACCTCAAAATAACAATTTTTTAAAAGAAAAGATGAATACATAAGAAGTCGTCCATCTCCTACAATTATAAAATGAATCATTTTCTTAAATATAATTTAGTCATAGTATAACATTTGTTTAAAATAAAGTAAGTGTAACTAACTTACAGGATAACCAGCAGACTGCAATTTGATAGAAACAGCCGAATGAAACCATGGAAGAAGCGAAGAACTACTCCAGCAGCTTGTTTGAAAGTTAATGGGTTATCAAAGGAGACTGTGTTTGCCATATCGAAACCATCTATTTTCTGAACTCCAACTAGGTTTGAATACTTGAGGCCATCTAGTCCGCTATCCTAACTCGACCTCGTAGATTGTGCTGGTAATTTGTTAAGAACATGGAGGCCGCAGTCATTGAGCTCCAACTTTCATGTTATCCTCACTACTTAAGATCATGCCTCAGAGAAGCCTAGAGAGGTAAAGAAGAAACACAACATCATATCAGGTTGAGCAAGTTCAAGCATCTACAAAGTATATGCATATCAGGTTGTTCAAATTTGATTTCATTCCGAATGGTTTCAAAGAAAAATCGTATACAAAAGAAGTCACAATCACAAATTTCATCATTTTATTAAATATCTTTTAGTCAAGCATACTTGATTATGGTTATTAGAGTTAAGGGATGTCCTATTAAAGTACAAGTAACTTACAGCGTAACCAGCAGAGAGCAATTTGATTAGAAGACAGACAAACGATGGGGCAACAGAGTTTTTGCCATATCCGAACCATCTATATTTCCAAACTCCAATTAGGTTTGCATAAGTGAGGCCATCTCCGCTGAAGCTATACTCTGTTGTCTTAACTCGGCATCATAAACGGGGATAGTAATCCTTATATTTAACTGTGTTAAAGATGGACACTGTAAACCAACTAGTGTTGAGTGCAATAGTAAGACACATTACATACTTAAAGGGAGATACGAGTTTGAACTTTGGAGATGACATTGTGGGAGAGAGAACCCCAAACCTCAAACATGGATTGTAAAACGGACAAGTAGAATACCAAAAAAAGAAATGGACACTGCAGTCATCAAGCTTCAATATACATGTTCTCTGCACTAAGTTGAGATCATGCCTCAGAGAAGCCAAGTGAGGTAAGAGGAAACACAACATTAGACCAGGCCATTTATTCTAGTGATGAAACAGTTACTTTCCAAGCAATACTGTTAGCAATCTGATCTCAGGTTGGGTCGTACAGGTCGGAAAAAGGCAACTTTTAAAACCAGCATCCTTACGACCAAAGACCACGTTCATCGTTTCAACTTAATACTTCAAATTTCAAGCTGCAACAAGACGGTATGATCTCAATGTAAAGGCTATCTTGGAGGAGTTAAAGTAATTTACACTAGCTTTTGATAATTTACATTCATTTTCACGAACCTGAGGTAGGCAGATTCCGACAAAGGAAGAGAAACATGGTCACCCAAGAGATGAAAACAAATGTACAATTAATTCCCTATTCTTGCCATTCCATGGAACCCTACCCGACCAGAAAATGTGTCCTTCGAGTCCTTTGACTTGATTTCCTTCTTTCGCAAACCCAACTCCGTAAGGAGAAATGCTCGCAAACCCAACTCCATAAGGAGAAATGCTGCAACATATACAACTCAAATATTCACTTCTGATTCAAAATAAAGATACTTGAACTGCTAAAGGAATATTATTGTACGTACATCAAGCATGGTTCAAATTTCTTGACTCCAATTATCAGAAATCATACAATCTGAAGCCGTCACAGCATGAAAAGTGGTATGCTTCTTTTCGTTGAAAGGAATAAGCTTCCCTGAGTACAAGCTCCATACGATCCAACTACTTGGCTCCAATAAATAGAGGATTCCATTACAAATATATATAAAACAAAAAATCAAAACAATAAATAGAATGGAAGGGGAATGCTGGAATGGAATAGCTAAATATCTTTTGCAAAAGACGTTTCTCTGTGAGAGCTTAATATAATACTTGTATCAATCTGTTAATTCCCCACCAACCTAACTTGATAACCGACACTCGTACAAACGATTATGAATTTATAATGAAGCTGGAAGGGGAAAAAAAGGCACTGACCATCATGGGTATCGTTCTCTCTGAAGCACATTGTCGTAGGTGACGAGATGCCCTATTCTCACCTTCACAAACAATAACTGCCATCGATATTTTCTCAGCATCGAGATTTTGAATTAAGCACAGGAGAGTTTTGAACACACGTCCCCCTCCATGCTAGCCAACCCAAAAAGAAAATGGTAATTGTTTTAGACTATTTTAACAATGGAAGTGGAAGAAAAAGAAAAGGATATGTTAAAATTGATTGCAACTAAACCAATGACAAAGCATTGTTCTATAAGCTCCGAAGCTTAAAAGGTAGCAAATAATTCACACTTATGACAAGAATTTCAGCACCCTGACTACTATTACACGATATTGACATCAACTATAAAGCAGCTTTTGCAACAAACTAAACTTTGAATGACTAGCAAAATGATGTATGAACACACACTGGAATATGGCACCCCACTGTGATCAAATTTAATTGAAACCTTTAAAAGTAGCCTCTTTAAGGATAGCTCAAACCATGATGGAACATTAACCATTTGCACACATAAATTTCATTACATTAACCAAAATGTTAAAGAATCTACGAAGTTCTCAATAAGACTAGAAAACTGCTATGTTAACTGAGCCCTCCTACAAGAACGCCTGCTGCGAAGTATCCTTCAAATATGAATATGATCTTGTCAGGGATTTAGAGGTATTTGAGGAAACTGCTTTATATGCATGACTCTGGCCCTTTCTAAGGAACCAACAGACAGCATTTAATCATCAAAACCAATAATGCTTGTAACTATGAATCATTCTTTGCAGTCTGACACACACACACACACAAAAGAGAAGTGTGTGAAACAATTGTTTTACTCATCAGGACTCAAGTAAATAATCAATAAGTAGCATATAACCTAGTGAGAACAGCTTTAATATGAACAAGTCAGTGCAATAATGTGCTTAATAAAAGAGACAATCAGAATAACCAACTAGAAGCAAAAAGCTGTTAGCACTATCTGAAGTACCTGAAACTGAAAATAGCATTTACCTGGATTACTTTTGCAAATTTGGTGCAGAAATGTGGTTTCCCATAAAGCATAACTCCTACTCCATCAAAAATATAGTCACTGTTATCATGACGTACAGGCTTCCAAATTCTTGTAAGCCTAGTTTCTGGTTGATTCGATAGAACCATGTACCTGCAGGAAAAATAAATAAAATTGAAGTTTTCATCAGAAACAATATAGAGGAAAGAACATGAGTATAAGTCCTTACAAATTAAAAGATGACAGACGTTACCAGAAAAGGCATGATTATTGATTAGAGGCTTGGAGTTTTACTTTGAATCAATTGTGGAACCTAGGTGCTTATTAGGAACAATTCCAATTTATATTTGAATATATTCACAATAGCAAACTTATCAGCAACACTAACACAATATTTTTTTTTCCCTTTTTGATACCATTTATGCCAGAATTATTATCCAGTTAGCCCCAAAATTTCCCTGGAAAACAGCCAAGGAACAAGAAAGTAGACAACAGTAAATCAAGGAAAAAGTACTTAATTATAAAGTTCCAGAAGAAGCTAAAATTTCTAAAAGGCAGTTGCACAAACAAAATTATGTTATTTTAACACAAAACCAAGACTAAGATTAACCAGTGGCAAGTAAAACTAAGATGAAAAAGAACTTACTTTTCAGGTGATAACGCAGAACCAGCTGTAACTGAATCAGTAAGCCACTTATCTTTTAGAATTAATGAATTCACTGCACATGCATACAGGAATTTGGTTGTTTGTAGCTGGTAGTAAAAAATAAAAAAATTGTCATTCAAAATGCCAACACACAACAAGATCATGCAGACCAAACTTCTAACAGTCTGATGGCCCTAATCGACTTGACAATCAAATTATACCTAATAAGTTCTAACCATACCTCACTCGGCGGCTAACAGATCCAAAAAAGAAATATTTATATATATATATAATAACCTAAAAAGAGTGACGAAATTAACAAATAACAAAATTTATTATCTTAAAAAAACATTATATTAGCAAGATTTTTAACAACTTTTAGGGGGGAGAATTAAATCTTTGATCTTTTGGAGAAGGGCATTATAGTTCTTAGCATTGATGAAGGAAATTATGAACGAAACAAGGTGACTAAACCACCCAATTTTGTTATATAAAAGGTGGAAATACGGTAATCTGTTAGGATATTTTTTGGAACACTTGCGGCACTGATATAGCATGGTTCAAAAACTGAACAGTGTTGTGGCTCTTGGATGATTGAAAAGAAGTGTCCATCAAGACTCTTATAGAGAGGAATTTAGCAGCTACAGTGTGGTCCCAAACTAGAGCACTAGCTATCAATCTTCTCATTGCGATGCAACTAAATCAGATTAGAACCAGTTTCCATGTAGCACAACTTTCTGTTTGTACTTAGCTACATCTAATCCCTACAAGCATTAGTTTCCAACTAGCCACAAGTTATATGGATTTAAAGCTTGTGGCATAACATCATGCATCCTGAGTTTATGCTGTCGTGCTTCTTTTTTCTTATTTTTCTTTTTACCAAACAAGCACTTCCTCCGATGTCATACTCAATTCACCTTTCTTTCTAGACTTCCTTAACACCTAAAAGATGGTCCAAGGTGATAACATTCAATGCTGAAAGAAAACTTTAGCTGTACCATACCTCTTTGCACTGGCGTTAAATGGAGCTTCACAAGCATCTTAACTAACCTCAAAAGAAAATTGATGTTCGTACATAGACATGTCAATTGGCAGGGCCGGATCAGATTTGAATCAGGTCGATTCAATTTAGGTTAGGGTCATCTAAGGTTCAAATCATTCAAATTTAGGTCACTTCAGATTCAATTAATTAAATTCCAAACCAGACTAAATTTAAACAAATAATTTGGACAAATCAAATTCTTTTAGAATATGAATGGTTTAGATCATTCAAGTTTGGTCAGGTCAATCAAATTTGGATCAATTCAAGTCCAAGTTGATTCAAGTTCCAGACTTCGGGTTTTTTCAGGTTCCGTTAGGTAGTTTCAAGTTGTTAACTTTATATGATTAAATCGAGTTCTACTTCAAGTGAGTTCAGCAGGCTTTTCAGTTTTATATCAGAACTGACAGCTTGGTTTGTACTATGAGATAAATACTAACAAGCAAGAATTCTTTCATAAAAAGTGCCCAACTATCTTAACGAAGGAACTAATCACCTTGTTTTTCGGTCAATAGGAACTAATCACTTTTTCTTGTTTTTGGTTGAGAGTTGCACTGGCCAGAATCTTTAGACCCTTGAAAACCAGTATTACTCATCAATACTTAGAGAAAGTTTCTAACCTCCAATTTCCTATATATGTGCCAGAAACAAGCTAAGCCATGGCAGAATACTTATCAATTCTCAGAAATTATACCAACTCAACACTTGTTGAAACAAATGAACATAAAGTAATATCTGAGGGATCAGGAAAAGAAATAAAGTTCTAACAACCCACCTTCTTTGGGCATAGAATGATAGGAAGCTGCTGGAACTTATGCCTTGAACATCTCTTTACCCTGTTCGAAGGAGATGGAACATCAACCAGAACAATACCACCATATTTCCAGATCAACCCTTCAATTTCCTTTTCCTTCGCTCTTGAAAATCCTGTAAGCAGAAATTTTATATCCTGAAATATAAAACCCTTCTGATGCCTGAAGTGCATTGTTGAGCCCCTTTTACCATCTTCAATTTGAGCATCTGGTTTAAACCTTTTGCCAGGTCTCAAAGCAGAGGCTATATTAAAAAAATCAAGATTCAATATTCAAGAAATCCACAAAGGACAAGGAAATGCTATGTTTGCTTTCCATATACATGTATTACATTTTTCGTGTGAAGATTGTCGTGTGGTGAGCTCCTTGCTTTTCTGAAAGTCAACTTCGATTTCTGAGAAACGAACCCTTCTTCTTGCTGGAACCTTCATATCATTATTGCACTCAGATTGCATCCCTTGAATATTGCTGCCTGAGTTATGAAAGACAGAGACAGCTTCTGCAACAATCTGTTCAGCATTTGCCTTTGAACCACAATCCAAAAGTTTGGCTGCCTGAAGTTGTTGGCGCATCCTTTGTGGTAGAATAAGAAGAGAGCTCTTTCTCATGGATGGCTGGTCTTGCAACTGAGCCCTATCTTTAGGATGTTCATAGTGCTTATCATTCATTCCTTCTCCATCTGGATTATTCACAGCAATATTTTCTTCAGCATCTCGACCAATTGTACACTCAGGTTTGGAGCTTTGAGCCAAGGACATCTCAGATTTTCTTTTATCACAAAATCTAATTCCACTGTTTTTGTCTCTCAAGTGTAAAGAGGTCAATTGATTAACACAAAGTCTTGGACTTCCCAAAATAGAATCATTTTCAAGCAAAACTTTACTACATATTTTAAGTGAGGTCAACTGCCTCCGAACTTTTGGTGCAGAATATTCACCATCAAATTCGGGCAGGTCTTGCCTGGTCTCAAATATAGATTCTACATGAATATTCTCATTCTGAGGTCCTACTGAGGAGAATGGACAATTTCTTGCACTACCTTCTCCAGAATTCCCATTCTGACCTAATGCAGTACCAGCATTTTCTGAAGAAATACTGCAAGGAACAACGGAACAAAGGGGATCCACCAAGGATGGATAAGAGGATCTCACATCTTGAGAAACCATAATGCCCTCATCAACTGGGTCAGGTAAACCCTCAAAGTGTACGCTTTGATCCGAAGCTATGTTAGATCTCTCGTTTGCACACTTCCTGACTAATGAGTTTTCATCAGGTGCAACATCAGCAGATTCAGAGAAGAAACTAGTCTCAGCAGCAAAACACTTAGTGATATTTTTGGTTTTTGGTTTCAGCTGTTCAGGACCAGCTTCCTTCTTAAGATAGAAACAAAAGAAATGGAAAAGAAACATCAAAATTAGGAAATTTTAAATATTAAAAGAGAGGAACATTAAATGCCTAGTTAACATACATGTACGTGCCCAAAATTAAGAGACAACCTAACGAAAGTAAAATAATTTTAGACAAATAGACTTGGATATAAAAGAGATTATAACAAAATAACAAGCAGCCTGCCAATTTAAACAGCAAATACAGTGATAAAACCTCAAAAACTAAACAAAGCAAAATTACCAAAAGTAGTAGCTCCAAAAAGTGCTGAAGAAAGCAAATGAGATGCTTATAAAGCAAGTTAGAGATAAGCAGAGCATGCATTACCATTATGTATAATGGTAGGCAAATTAAAGGAAATCAAAGATCTAGTATCCCAATAACTAGGCCGAGTCAAAGTTTGATGAAAGCTAGATGTGGAACGGCAAAGTTACTTTACAGATTGGCCATCAAATAATCTTACTAACAACCTTTATTCAAAGAAATTTATGATATTATCTATTTGCCCCTCCCAACACGACAGGTCTTTAATTCTTCTAAAGCTTCTTATTCTTAAATTCTGTATCACTTTCAGTCCCCCCCTCCCCCTACACCCCCAACACCCATACACACGCTAAAAACAAGGACTGTTGCACTATAGGCAACCTATAATTCAGAACCTACTGGGCAAATACTGCCCAAAAGCGTCAAGACTCATTTTGATAAATTCCTATGAAAAATATAGTGGCTACAAGCAACCCTTAGTTTCCTCCTGTTTATTAAAACTGTAAACTTTGTTATTTATAAGACAACATGTACAAGCTAAAAATCAAACTAAATAACAAAAGGACCTGTGAGATTCAAAGATCAATAGAATAAAATAAAGTATGTACCTTCCCTATCCAACCACCTAACCAACGACTTCTGAATCCATCGGTGACAAATGGACTTGCATTATTTTCCCCTGCTGCATATAAATGAAAGAAAATAAAGGACATTTAAACATTGCGATTATATGTTTAGAAGGAAAAAAAGGGGAAAATATAGATATACTCACCAGCATTCTTCAGATCACATAAATCAGAACAATGCAAATCAGCCTGCGATTGAAGAGAAGCATCCACTTTTGAAAAGCCAACTCTCTGAAAGTGTACGAGAATCAGTCATCCAAAAGAAAAATGGTAGAAACCCTAAGACTCCATCTTAACTAAACCACTAAGCTGGGAAAGAAAATAGTTTTACATATCTTGTTTTCTTCTTTATTGAGTTTAGCATGGGGAAGTCAATAGAAGATTAGATTCAAGTCTTTTACCTCTGCAGTTGCTGAAACATGTGAAATCTCCTCGACCATCTCATGCAAAATTGGATCAGAGTTTTTTGGGCTAGAAGTTGGATAATCAGGTTTATTTTGAGGAGAAAAGTGTTCTGCATTTTCAGTTCTATTCCCACTCCTGACACAATTTTCAGATACAGGAGTGTCTTTGACTAAAGATACATCTGAACCACAAGCATGCTGATTACTAAAGCAACTAAAAGATAATCCAACATCTTCAAATGCATCAGCCATGGTTAAATCATCCAAGTCTGGAAGAAAGTCCATCGCATCACTTGTTTCAGTTGGGCAATCAAATGCGTCTTCTGAGCTCTCCAGACGTGCTTGCTTAACCTGAAGGGCAGCTTCAAGTACTGCTGCTGTAGGCAAAGCTTCTGCACCCGAGTCACTCTTCACTAATTCATGTATTACTAAAGCTTCTGATGCGGCAATAGAGAGTTCGACTGCATCTTTAATATCAGTACTTTTGAGGTTTCTGACAGTGACTTTTTCTATGGAATGCTCACTGCCATCATTGGCGTGATTTGATGATTGTCCACCAAAATTCTCTACATCTCTTGAGATGGAAATCATAGGCAAGGCATTTACCACACAAGAACCATCTTTAGTTTGTATCAAGGCAGTCTTTTTTCCAACATTCTCCACATCTCTTGGGTTGAAAGTTATAGGCAAAGCATTTACCCCACAAGCACTCTCTTCATTTTGTATCAGGGCAGTCTTTTCTGCAACATTCTCCATATCTCTTGGGATGAAAATTATAGGCAAAGCATTTACCCCACAAGCACTACCTTCATTTTGTATCAGGGCCGTCTTTTCTCCAACATTCTCCACATCTATTGGGATGGAAATCATAGGCAAAGCATTTAACCAACAAGCACCATCTTCATTTTGTACTGGGTCATTCTTTTCTCCAGCTAGTATTTCAATTTCTGGTAATTGTAAAACATTTTTAGAGCCATGCTGAGTGCAAGCTGCACTAAAAGGTTGACTTTGGTAGTACTGTGAATCACCATCTGATGACAGATTTAGACGGAAATGAAGCACCTACAACTCATAATGCATACCAATCATAAATAATTTCTTCAGCAAGTCTAACCAACAGATAAAAGTTATTTCTATTTCACAAAAAAAAAAAAAAAAAACCCTCAAACGCTAATTTTCTTTTCTAATACCATAAAACATAAATAATAGATAATAAAAACAACTTACATCCTTGGAAGAAGGAAAAGAACTAATTGGCGAATTGTCTTCTCCTGATAAGATTAAACAAAAACTATTACATTGAATATCTTCCTTTGACAGCAGCAATTCTGAATCTTCTCCTTCTATACATGAAAACTCCTATTTCAAAAAGTAAAATTATTATTTCACCAAATTTTATGCACAACAGTTTCAAATTTCAACCAAACAAGATAAAATTATCATCTAGCAGATAGAAAAGAAAAACTTAAAGTTACATGAAAACTCAGAATTTCCTAAAGTAATAACGACAACTATTTCAACCAAAGTAAGTAAAATTATTTTCTTGCGTATATGAAAGAAATGCTCAAAAAGAACAAGAACAAATCAAATTGTAAAAATTAATCCCAAAACAGAGAACCTTAACTTGTTGGTGGGAAGGGCTTCTGGGCTGCACTCCGGAGTCTGTGATTCGTTGAAGACAAGCTGGAAGCCAAGCCAATTCCTATTATTACAACAAAATTATTTGGTTTTATTCTCTTAAACTCAGAATTAATGTTAATTAATTAACAGATTAAAAGTAGAAATAATAAAGGGAAAATATATATCTTCATTTGCTAAGAAAAAAAAACTTGAAGAAGAAAAGAAATGTTCACCTCGGAAAATTGGGGAGGACGAAACCCTAAGCTTCCCATTTGGACCCCAATCAAATTATAAACAGATTTTTGTCACACTCGCAACTCATAAGTTTCTTTTATCAGCATTTTCGCGCCAAAAAAATCAGACTAAACAAGGTGAAAATATCTTTTAGGGATTGAATTAAAATAATCCTTTATTATTGAATAAAGGCTAAATCTTGGATTCACCTTTGCTCTCAAATAAAAAATTAAAATTATTCAAAAAAAACTAAACAGTAATAATTTTATTTATATCTACTATTTATATTATTAAATTATACTTCACATTTTATATTATTTATATTATTGAATTGTTTAGTCATATTATTATTAATTGTGCCATAAAATATTCGTGTTAAAATTTTATATTGGTATCAATTTCACATTTTATTTTTTAAATAACTTTTATTAAAAAATCATATTTCTACATTTAATATATTTTTTTATTCCAAAATACATAGTGACAAGAATCTGAAGATAATTGAAACAATTAAGCAAGCAAAGAAGCTAACCAGTATATAAAAAATTAATAAATAAATTATGAGGTGATGAAAGTTAATAAAAAATTTGATTAAGGTCGACAAATTTTATTACGATGGGTGACAGTGGTTACAAGGACCTAAAATTATTTTTTAAAATTTAACTCGAACAAATATAATCGATTTGATTCAATTCGAATTCCATCTCACTCGACTCGATTCGAGAAAGCTTCAAATAAAGTTAGGATGATAAAATGAGATTCGAAAACTCGATTAACTCGAAAATTTTTTATTCGATTCGATTCGATTGGATCGAATCCTCACCCCTCCACCGCTCTCATCTCCGAAGGAGATATGGTAGAATAATCATTAGCTACTGCTTCTACCAACAAATGATACACCACCATATATTTGCACCTTTTGCTTATGCTATCCCATTTTTTTATGTAAATAAACCACACATTGCTCTTCGTAGCTCATGGGAGAACAGTTAGATGTCTGAAAACATTTTTATTTTTTGTTACAAGTACTTGAGAGGTAACGCTAAAAGAAAACGTATAATAAAGATAAGTTATACAAGGCAAGGAAACAACTGAGGGAGCGAGAGAGAGGGACAGGGTTGGGGCAAGGAATTTTTTAAATTTTTTTAACATTAATATAATTATTTTAATTAATTATTTATAATATTTTCTATTATTTATTTTTTTGGAATTATTTGATATAAATAATGATGTGGTATTGCTTACGTGGCATTTTGCCACGTGTTGGTTGGTGATTAGTCAAAAATGTTTCTAACGGTATGAACTTTTGGAGTTTAAATGGGTAATGGTAGTTAAATTTAAACACATTTGAACAGCTAAGTCAATGTTCTTCTCCACTGAACTTCCCATCGGCTGAACTCTATTTTCCTTTTCATTTTCAGCAGCTTTGTTCCCTACGTTCACCAGCAAATCTTTGAATGCCAATGTCAACTAGCCTTGCATCATTAATTCATGACTTGTAACTTCGTTATGAGTAATCTTCTGTTCTGTTTTATATCTGCCCCTTCTCCAAAATGAAGACCTGGCGTTAAAACGAGCAAGGTTCACCTGAATGCGATGCCTCCATATCATTGCACCATCCATGCAGTAGATAGCACCTTTTGCATTGTTCAAGCATGCAAAGTGTACAAAACAAAACCTGAATCCTCTTATACTCACTCTTTAGGGATAAAAGTATCCACCAGGCGTCCATATTTTAGGAAGAATTTTCTAAGCCATCTCCAGTGAATATTTTTCCGATAAGTTATTAACAAAGACCATTGTAGACTTGAGAAAATGCCGTCGACTATTCATTGGACCTTTCTACTCGAAACAGAAAGACATCGTTCATACTTTACCACTCACCTAGCTGTCGTTCCATAATGGAACTTACTTCAGCTCCTCCTCCTGGGGTTTCTAATTCTAACCCAAAAACTTTTTCATCCTTATCACTATTTTTGTTTCTATTATGTAAATAAATTAAATTTAATAATTTTCCAAGGAAATTTTAAAAAATATATCAATTATTACAAATGTATTATTTAACAAATTATACCTCAAATACATATGATTTTACAAACACAGATTTAAAAAACAGAATAAAAAGCTAAAATTATTTAATAAACATATTTATAAAATTTGAATAAATAAATAAATAAATGAGACATTAGCTAAAATGATAATTATAATATCTTAAATTCAAATATTGAGCATTTTTTTAAAAAAAAATATAAAAAAATAAAAATATCATCAAAATAATATATATTACTGCTTAATATATATACTTTCAAAAATATTCTTCAAATTGAATATCATAGATATTGAGTAATGGAATAAACAAAGATAGCTGAATACAAATGCAAACAATCCAATCCAATAAATAAACAGTACCAATTCAATGCACAATTAAAAGCAAACTGTGTTCAAACATGGTTGAAGAACAGTATCTATGCGCTGCAAATGTATTCAGTAGCAGCTTTTCTTCCATAGTTATTGGGTAAGAGGTTCAATGAAATAGGGAGGTTGAGGTTAATGCCTAACACATTAGCTCTAAGGGCAGTGCAAAGACAAACTGCAGCTTCAAGATCTGCCAACCCATGGATCAAACTGCAGCATGGTTACCAATCTCAACATTCACCAAACTCAATACGTTAGACATACACCAAGATTCAAAGGATTACTTGTACCAAGTTGGCCTGGAGTGTTTGGATATAAATCTTCAGGATGAATAAAAACAGGGTTTTTCAAATCAATATTTATTTAATTGAATTTTTTAATCGAAACAAGTAAATGTTTATACATCTCCAATATTAAGTATTTGTTTTCTGTATTGTGTAAAATATTATATATATGTATAATGAGTTTGTGGTTTTTTCTAAAGAAAAATTAAAACTAATGAAAAATAAAATAAAATTATAGGTATATAAGTTTTTTGATTTTATTTAAAATGTAAGTTACCAATTTACAAATGAAGTATTAACATTTTTTTAGAATGTTATTTTCGTCCAAAACATTTTTTTTAGCCTCATATTGATATAGCGGTGTACGAATTTTAGTTTATATCAAGAAAAAGATCAAATTCGTATAAATTATTATAAGAAAATACTATAATTTATAATCTCCTTTAATTATCTCATATAGCATTATAGTTGATTGGGATTTTCATAGACATCTTAATTTATTGCTTAGAAAATGCATCATTATTACAAAAATAAATTAAGACGAGAAGTAAAGAAATTATTACAAGAGATGAAAGGGAAAGGTTGAAGAGCCTTTCCTTTATGAAAAAACTACAATTCGAGAAGTGCTATGAAATGAATCAAAGAGACAATCCAACAAACAATCGATAAAAGAATAATCAAACAAAATTTTCTAATACGACAATATTTATTGAGCGCAAATGTATTCAGTAGCCACCCTTCTTCCACAATTATTGAGTAAGAGACTCAATGAAATAGGAAGGTTGAGTTTAATGTCCAAGACATTAGCTCGGACAGCAGTGCAAAGGCAAACCGCAGCTTCAAGATCAGCCAACCCATGGATCAACTGCAGCATGGTTGGGTTGGTACGTTGCCGAGGTCGAGATTCACCAAACCACCCAACAGATTAACACACACACCAAGGTTCAATGGATTACAAGTACATAATAGCTTTGAGCGCTACCATCGTTGGGAAACTTGTATCCGGGACGGATAACAACAGGGTTCCGAGATTTTGTGGGGTAAGAAGAACCATTAGGATTATTATCAACATTGTAAGAGCTTACTAAAGCAAAAAAGAAAAGGTTAAGAGAGAAGAAAAGAGCAGTTGATGGCTTAACCTTTGGAGCCATTTTTCCAGTAGAGAATAATTTGATTTCACTGAGAAAATGGACTGCTGCTTACGATGAAGGTGATGAAGTGATCAAAGGGTTTTTATAGAACATAAGGATGAGGTTTAAAACTAGAAAATGAAAGCCACTAAGTCATATCATTTGGATACTTTGGATATGTTTTCGTTGGCTTTGATTAACAAATCTCCCAGATCTATGAATGAGTTGTAATTATAATTATATATCGTAATCCCAACCATGGACCAAGCCGAACTTTTAAATTTTAATTATGAATCATAATTTATATATTTACAAGAGTACAACGTTACTAAGGTTTTTTGTCAAGTTATTCATCCAAATTCAAAGGTGTACTTAAAATTTCGAGAGGATTTAAATAAAAGTATTGAGCTCGAAATTGAGATTAGACGAAAAATAAGTCCATTTAAAATATGGATCGAGTTTGGACAAAAGCCACACAGACTGTCACACGACCATGTAGTGAAATCTAAAAAATTGCTTATTAACGGACTCAGACGATGAAGGTGGTGAAATGATCAAAGGGTTTTTATAGAACACAAAGATGAGCTTTTAAAGATAGAAAATGGAAGTCATTAAGTCATATTATTTGGAGAATTTGGATACTTTAAGATATGGTTTCGTTGGCTCTAATTATGGAATCTCCCACTTCTACAAATGAGTTGATATTATTATCATTTTTTTTCTAATTGCGAATATGGTCTAAATTTTAATTATTAATCATAATTTATATTTATTTACGTTAATGAGTTGGTTTATTCATTATCTTGAAATGATGTTATAAATTGAGTGCAAGATTTTTATTATTCAGATCACGTGGCCAAGTTGTGTGATAGATTTCAAGTCGTGTGCTTCAGAGACATGGTCGTGTGGTCAAACTATGTACAGTTCGAATACAGGGTCACACAGTCATGTGGTCAGGCCGTTTGCAATTCGAAATTGGGTCACACGTCCGTGTAACAACCTGTGGCCACATGGGAAAAACTTGCACAAAATTTAGATAAGTCACATGGCCGTGTGGGGTGACCCTGTGTGGTACGCGGCATGTGACAGCCCGTGTTCCATGTAGTGTGCACCTAAAATGACTTCCAAAACAAGACAAATCATCACTCATTTCTTAGGTACCAAGCCAAACCAATTTCAACCAATTTCACACCTTCAAAACACATTCAAACATGCTTAAAACATACCAAAACATTCAACCTAAGTGTCTAACCAATATGCCCTCATTACCATCACATTTCATACACCAAACCAAATTCACATTCAAAGATCACAAGCCCTTATCTTATACACATGCCAAACATATCAATTCGTTCATTCTATTCACATACAATTTTACCATATCTCAACCATTTTCAAGAAGTATAAACCAAATAACTAAAGGCAGATATATATAAACATATACAACCCAAAACTAAAATATATATACACATCCACAAGTATGCTTTAACCAAAATTTGAACAACATCATAGCAAAAGAATTTAAAAGCTTCTAGTACATGTCATTTATAATCCAACATCAAAATGACCAAAACTTCTACTGAGATAAAGAATGGATAGTGTATGTGCTTTGACTTGAACTTCCAATCAATCAACATTTTTGATGATCTACAAGGAAAGAAAACAATTAATGTAAGCAACTAGTGCTTAGTAAGCACCTATAATGTAAACTTTAACTTACCAAACATGTTTATATTCAAACCATTCGTGCATAAATTCATTCATTAGCTCATGAGCATATATTTCTTTCTTATATAATACAAACCTCATAAGGTTAGTAAGTGTGACAATGAAACATATAATTCCAACATATCATGGAACATGTAATAATAAACATATCAAGTACACATTTCATCCATCACATATCCCATAAACATAACTTTTCCATTTCAAGTGTTCATAACAACATTTTCCAATTCACATGTCAAGATCATATAACATTTCATATATATATATATATATATATATATATATACACACACACACACACACATTCGTTTAAACATTTATCACCCGTTGAACCAAATGAAATAACATCGAATACTCGGGAAAATGCTCACACAAGCTGTGACTGTAATTGTATATGCTCACACGAACTATGAAATGGGCCTGCTCACACGAGCTGTGGAGAATCTGCAACAAATGCAGGACTTCAACCATTGGTAGGACATCCATGATCAGCACCCAAAACTGTAAATAACCCCTAATGATATGTCATTGGTATTCTAAGTATTCACGAGATTCATACAAGTCACTTTACTTATCCGACTCATTTAACTTCATTTCTATTATACGATTTCAAACATACAACCATGTATTTCACATTTTCCAAGCATAATCATCAATTTAATCAACATCATAATTTTGTCCAAAATCACTAATCGACATATATCATTCAATTTAACTCTATGTAACATGAATAATCAGTAAAATGCTACCAGAGCATCATTTAATGAGTTTAAACAATATACAAACTTACCTAAACAAAGATGGTTATGAATACGAGGCCAACGACTAATCCGTTAATTTAGCTTTTCCACAATTCGAGTCTAGTTGATTCGTTTCTTGATCTAAATAATACCTTTCACTCAATTAATCATAGATATATAAGCTTTTTTTATTTATGTAAAATGTAAGTTACCAATTTACAAAAGAAATATCAACATTTTTTAAGAATGTTATTTTCGTCCATTTTTTTTTTCAAACATCTTGTTTTAGCCTTATATTGATGTAGCGGTGGTGTACAAATTTTAGTTTATATTTGGTGAAAAAATAAAGAAAATATTATAATTTATAATTTCTGTGAATAAACTTGTTGAGTGTTTTTTTTAAGTGTGTCACTTTCAAGAGGGTTAAAATCACTATTTATATAATATGGTTACTGTTCACGAATGTGGCATCGTAGATACCTCATGCATCCTAGCACGTACCCTACTTTAGGACTAACATGTGTTTTCAAGATGTGGGTTTGTTTGCATGGTTTTGTGAATCCACACCGTTCGAACTCATAAAGGAATGCAAACACTTCACGTGCACACTTAAGGTGTGGGTCAAGATCAAATTAGGTACTCAGGTGTTGGGTCGGTAATGGCGAATTCCATAACAAAACTTATAGCATTGTCATTCATAAATATCTTGTTCTATTAATTAGAAATGGATTGTTATAAAAAAAATATATTAAAACAATAAGTAAAGAAATTATTACAAGAGATGAAAGGGAAAGGTTGAAGAGCCTTTCCTTTATGCAAAAACTGATAAGAAATGAATCAGCGAGACAACCCAACAGCCACTCAGTACATCGAAGAATAATAAAAGAGAATCGCTGTGAATGACGATGTTTATGGAGCGCAAATATATTCGGTAGCGACTCTTCTTCCACAGTTATTGAGTAAGAGACCCAATGAAATAGGAAGGTTGAGTTTAATGTCTAACACATTAGCTCTAATGGCAGTGCAAAGACAAACCGCAGCTTCAAGATCAGCTAACCCATGGATCAAACTACAGCATGGTTGGGTTGGTACGTTGCCGAGGTTGAGATTCGCCAAACCACCCAACAGATTAAGACATACACCAAGATTCAATGGATTACAAGTACCATAGTAGTTATGAGTGCTACCATCGTTAGGAAACTTGTATCCAGGACGGATTACAACAGGGTTCCGAGATTTTGTCCGATAAAAAGAACCGTTTGAATTATTATCGACGTTATAAGAGCTAACTAAAGCAAAAAAGAAAAGGTTAAGAGAGAAAAATAGAGCAGTTGATGCCTTAACGTTTGAAGCCATTTTTTCAGTAGAAAATTATTTGATTTCACTGAGAAAATGGACTGTTTTGATGAGAGAAATCTAAAAATTGCTTATTGACTGCCTCAGACGATGAAGGTGGTGAAATGATCAAAGGGTTTTTATAGAGCACAAGGATGAGCTTTTAAAGCTAGAAAATGGAAGTCACTAAGTCACATGTTTTGGAGAATTTGGATACTTTATGATATGGTTTCGTTGGCTCTAATTATGGAATCTCCCACGTCTAATTATAATTGTTTCTTTTATCTACTTGCAAATATGGAATAAGCCAAAGTTTTTAATTTTAATTACGAATAATAATTTATATTTATTTAGGTTGATGAGTTGGTCAGTGTGAGATTGTAATCATTCAGGTAAATTATTAAATTATTATTAAGTTTACAAAAAGTTATAAAATGATCATTAAACTATTAGAAAGTTCTTATTTATGCTATTAGATTGTTAAAATTGTCATTGTATGATAATTTTTATTTACACCACCTGCACCAATTGAAAACCTTTTTTTCTCCTTCTCTTGTACAATTCAATTTTTTTTTCATGAAACAACTTTGAACATTAAAAATTTGAAAACCAAAATCTAAACAATTTTTTTCGTTGATCTCCTACACTAACTGTCTGATCAATTTAGATTTAAGGTATGTTATTCTACTCGTTGATTGGTACTAATCCACCATACTGATTGTCAAATCGTTGGTTGAAGCTCACTTGCCGGACTTTTTTAAGAAAAAAACCTTAATAACTTAGTAACTTAAATAAAAATTTTAATTATGTATAATAATATACTTATTTACGAACCAAAATCCAAACAACTGACAAATTGATCTCTAGTACTGACAAATTAATGATTATCAATTAGATTTAAATATTTATTTTATACTATATATATATATTTATTTCTATTGTGTAAATAAATTAAAATTAATGATTTTTAAGGAAATTTTAAATATAAATATATAAAAAATTATTACAAATATATTACTTAATAAATTATATAAATAATATATATGTCAAAATTCAAACATGTAACAATACAAACTCATAAATTTAACAAACAAAGCAAAATACTAAAACCTTAACAAGGTTTTGTATTTTTTTTTTTTTTACAAAAGAAGTTTTAACGGAGATAAAAGAAAAGTTGCAAATGTTAAAAGATTCAAACTTTACACATAATAAACATAACTTTTTAAAGATGATTGTATGAAAAAATTGACATAAGTTCCAAATTCCAACCAAGCTTAAGTAATGAATTTGTGTTTTATTATGGAACAATGAAATGAAAATCCCATAAAAAATAAAGCATTGCTACTGTTGGGGATCGACTTGTATAAATAGCAAGATAATAAAAGTGAAGAAGAACAAATGCAAATATTTTACGTGAAAAACCCTCAAAGAGGAAAAAACAGGAAACTAATTAAATTAAAGTTCTTTCTTTGGCCCAATTATCGATTAGTAGATTTAGCTTGTATGAATCAATATTGGTTTAATACTAATACCGGCAGTCGTTTCAATATGATAAGGATCCATATGTATCCGCGTCTAAAAATTCGTTAATGGTACATTTTCCCTATATTATGCATGTATCGTGCCGGGCATATGAAAACAAATAGATGGTCACAAGGATTGTCTTACATTTTATTCTGATACACGATACTAATTTAATGACATCATATCAATTAGATCGACAAATGAATCAACAAAATCCTATTTGAACTCTCAAATTTTCTCTTTTGTAGAAATCTCTCACTCTTTTGTATCCCTATACGAATCAAATCAAAATCCAGGTTGATTAATTTTATTTGAAAAAAATGATAAAGTTCATAATGAACTTAAAATCACCGTGTATATAAAAATGACTGGTATTATTATTACTTATTAGTAAAATTCACATTCAAAAAAAGCGGGGAAATTTTTTGGTTTTATGGTACAAAATTCATTCATCTCAGTTATTTTTCAAGAAAAAAAGAGAAGAAAACAGGGGATCTATTGAATTTCAAATAGTTAGTTTCACCAATAAGATACTTCACATTTGGAATTGCACGAAAAAGACTATTTATCTCAGAGAAGTCTACGTAACATTCTAGGAAAACATCAACGACTGCTATCTTATTTATCAAAGACAAATAAAATATGTTCTAAAGAATTAATTGGTGAGTTCGATATTCAAGAATAAAGAAATCGTTAATTTGCAAATTTTGAATTAGTCGATTTATTAGATTTTCATTTTGATGTACTTGTTTTCTTTTTCAACAATTCATGTAAGAATGAATGGAGGAAAAACTTATGAATCTATCAGCTACAGAAAAAAGACCTTATAATAGTCAATATGGGGCCTCACCACCCATCAATGCATGGTGTTCTTCGTCTCATTGTTACTCTAGATGGTGAAGATGTTGTTGACTGTGAATCACAATTAGGTTATTACACAGAGGAATGGAAAAAATTGTGGAAAACCAAACAATTATACAATATTATGTAATTTGCCTCTTGAACTTGTCTCAAGTTACCTAGTTGGTACCTAAACTTTTTTAGACCTAGTTGGTATCCAAAGTATTCCGTCATATAGATCGGTATTTATGCACTAACATGGTTAGTTTGTGCTGATGTGGCCTTATTAGTTAATTTGATGGTGACAAGTGGTAGTCTCTTACCATGCTATGTGACAAATAAAAATAAAAAACAAAATATATTTAAAAATATATAAATTAATAAAAAGTTTTATTTGTTTCAGGTCAAGAAAAAACCTGGAAAAATAGCATCAATTTTTCCATATTTGTTCTAGATGTATTTTCCAGTAGATTTATATATATTTATTTTTATTTAATAAAATATCAATTTTAAAGTTATTAATTTTTTGAAAAATATATAAAATATACACGTTGTCCAAATACTTTTTAATTTAGACAACGTGTCTAGATGCATTTGAATTTAGACAACGTGTTTAAATTCATTCTTGATGTGAAATATATTTTTTACTCTTTTTATTAATTTATATATTTAAGAAATTTAAAATTTTATATATTTTTAGTTTCAAAATAATAATAACAACCTAATATTTTATTAAAATCCAAAAATATATAATTTATATATTCTTTATCATGATGTCGACTTTGTTTCTTCCGAAATATAATACGAAATACACTCCAATTTTTAACCTACACTAGACCAGTTCAAAATCTCCAATTTTGTGCTTGGTTTCTATAGTATGTAATATATATAGATTTTGTATTATATATTATATAAGTTATTTTCAAATAAAATATATTATTATAATTTTATGTTATTTATAATATATATATACATTCATACAACAATAGTATAGACATATAATATGTATATCTAATGTGGAAAGGAAAAAAGAAATTAATATAAAGAAAGGAATGTTGTAGTATGTGCCATTGATTTTAATAGAAGTCGCACCTTTTTATTTCAAATTTAAAATTAAAAAAGTTGCTTCTTATCATGAAACATTATAATTATTTGGCTTCGTTTCTTTGTGAATAACTGTATTGCTTCATAAAGCACTACACCAAAACAGGGTTTTAGCGGCACTTTTAGTGGCGTTTTGACAAAAAACGCCGGTAAAAATCAGGAACTAGCGGCGCTTGTAAGAAAGCGCCGCTAAAAAATGAGCTTTAGCGGCGTTTCTAAGAAAACGCCACTAAAAATATGCATTAGCGGCGTTTTCGCCAAAAACGCCGCCAAAAAAGAAAATCCCAACGGCGTCGTTTGGTAGTCTTCGGAGGGCTTTAGTGGCGTTTTTGTATTAGTGCCGCTAATGCTGTGACTTTTAGCGGCGTTTTTAAGTATTCGCCGCTAATGGTCGGGGGTTTTAGTGGCGTTTTTAATCAACCGCCGCTAATGTTAAGGTGTTTAGCGGCGTTTTCTTTGAAACGCCGCTAATATTTGGTCTTTTAGCGGCGTTTTTAAATAAGCGCGGCTAAAGTTAAGATTTTTAGCGGCATTTTTTTGAGAAGCGCCGCTAATGTTAGGGGTTTTAGCGGCGTTTTTGTTGAAGCGCCGCAAAAAACATTTTATCTTAATTGGTTTATTATTTAGATTACTTAAATAAAATTCAACTTAAATCTAATTAAATATTTAAAATATTCAGAAAAAATAACACATAGAAATAATTTGAAATAAATCACATGGAAAAATTAAAATACTATTATTTAAAATAATTTTTAAGATTTTTGATACATGATTAATACTGATTATTTTTTATATTAATTATATATAGTAAAAATTTTTATATAATCGTAAAACAGATACTATGATTTTAAATTTAAAATATTGAATTAATTAATTATCAGTATAGTTAATTTAGGGTTTCAGGTTTAAGGTATATATATATATGATTATTAATTTAATATATATTAATTTAAATTCAAATTCTGGTTATTGTGGATATGAATATCCAAAAAAAGGTTAAAATTTTAAAATTATGTTTTTTTTATTAGGATTAAAAAATTTGATGGATAATATTATTTAATTTAAATTCAAGGTTGGAATAGTAATACTCAAATAATTCATGACAAACATTTAATTAAATACTTAAATAAATTTGTGAATTTGAATTGAAATCATTCAAATTAAAATATATGCATATACCTAACTCGCTATCATTCCTTTTGTTATCACTTCAATATTAAAAAAAAAAAGCCATGTATATATATAGTTGTTCGTCCTTCTTGTTTTCATTTATCTATTTGAGAAATTAAGAATATAATAAATTTGTTAATTAGAGAAATTTATTCATTTATCAATAAAATAAAATTTTAAAAATTCCATACTTTATATAAAAAATAAATTTTATAAAGATTAATATTGTTTATTGCTACTTTATACAAAATTTTTAACTATTAATTATTGTTTAATCGATTTTAACTATTTTTATGATTATTAAAGATTTAGGGAATTTTTTGGAAGGTATTTTAAGGAGTAGGGGGTATGGATTAGGGTTTGGGATTAAGGTTTAGGGATTAAGGGTTAGGGATTTAGAGGTTAGGGGTTAGGGATTTAGGGTGTCAAGGGTACTCAAGTTGGGGATCATGGTTGCTTAGATTAATTAGTTTTATTAATTTATATATTAAATATGTTCTTATATGTTTGTAAAATATATAATAATAAATTTAATATTAAGTAGTGACCGCCCGGTTTTGTTTCTCCAAATTTTTGTCACTACTCTACAAAATCTGGTTCAGCCTTCTAATTTATAGTACAAAGGATCGTTCTAAAAATATTTATTGATGAACGACGGGATTTGGAGTGTTGGAAGCTAGAAGCCCCCTTTCGGTATTTTGGCAATGTTCCTAGGGCACCGATAGCACATGTCATCCTACAATTGGTGGAGGTTCAGTGATCATTTAAGATATTTCAAAGATGTATAGTTTATATTATTAAATTAAGAGATATATAATATATATATATATAGATCACTTTATATAAGCATGTATACTGAATGGTTAAATTAGGGTTTAAGGTTTATTTGAGACTTGTTAAATGATACATTTAATTAATACTTTTATATTTAAAAATATTTAACCTTAACAATTTGATATTTTTTATATGGATATATATATAAGTAATTACTTATTTAATTTGGATAGGATCAAAATATGAGAAAATATAAAAAAAAATGAAATAAAAAAACTAAAATTTATAATTTTATCAAATACTTTTAAACATTACTTAAAATTTTAATAATTAATTAATTAAAATTCTAATGAAACATAGAAGAAAGAAATAAATAAATAAGTAAAAGATGTGAGATTTAGCGGCGTTTTGACCAAAAAGGCTGCAAAAAGTTATTAATAATTTAGTGAAAACGGTGTAGTTTTTGGCTGGGAATTTAACGGCATTCGCGGCGCAAGGGCGAAAACGCCACTAAAGTTGGGCATTAGCGGCGCTAGGAAGAAAACGCCGCAAAGTTGCTCTGTAGTTTAATCAAAACGTTGTCGTTTTCTATGGCATATTAACGGCATTAGCGGCGCTCCGTTGAAAACGCCACAATTTGTAATTATATATTGTGTTTTTTAAATATTAATTAAAAAAACAATGTTTTAAAATTTCTAAAAAACGGTGCTGTTTCAATAGAAGAATTTAATTTACAAAAACGCCAGAAAAATGGGCATTAGCGGCGTTTTATTCATAAACGCCGCAAAAAATTATTAATAGTTTGGGCAGAACGATGTAGTTTTTGTTCGGGAATTTACTGGCTTTTGCGGTGCAATTGTAAAAGCGCCACTAAAGGTATGTTTTAGCGGCGCTATGCTGAAAACGCCGCAAATTTTCTTTCCAGTTTTAAAAAAACACTGTCGTTTTTCTGCCATATTAACGGCATTAGTGGCGCTATATTACAAACGCCGCAATTGTTCATTCTGGTTAGACGCTGTCATTTTATAGTGTCTGTATTTCATCCCAATTACTCCCAACACTTAGCCGAAAAAGCTATTTTCTCCCAAAAATTGTAACAGCCCGATTCTAGGCCTAGTTGGAACAATGGTTTCGGGACCACAAATCCGATGAGGGAAAATATTATTGTTATTATGTTTTTATGGTCTACAATTTCACGAAAAAATTTCGTAAAAATTTCGTTCGAAAATTTCGACGTTTGGGCACTCAATTTAGTCAAAAGGACTAAATTATAAAAAGTGCAAAAGTTGAGTTCTATATGTTAGAAGTGTCTAATTGTTATGAAATTATAAATTGGAGGCCCTTATGTGGAATTAGACCATTTGTTAGTTGATGGACAAAAATGGGCATAGAATTAGTGAAATAGATTTTTTTTAAGTGAGGGCATTTTAGTCATTTGGTAATTAAATAGAAATAAAATGGGAAAAAGATGGAAAAATGGTATCATCTTCCCAAAGTTGCTGCCGAAACTTGGAAGACACCATAGCCAAGGTTTCTTTACTTTCTCAAGCTCATAGTAAGTGCATCCTAGCCCCGTTTTTAATGTTCTTCGCATTTTTGAAATCCTCGTAGCTCGGTTTAGCTTATTCTACCATTAATTCACGGTAGGGTGCATATTTGGAAAAATACCCATAGGTAAAATGTGTTTATTTTGCTGTTTTATGGTATAATATGAAGCTAGAATTTATGATAAACAACTTTTACTAAGTGATTTTAAGTAAAAACGAGTAAATTGACATAATCGGTAAAAATATTTATTGTTCATAAGTGTATGTTAGAGTGAGAATTTGATGTTGCCATAGAAGGGAAAAGTGTTCAGCATGTTGTAAAACATAAGAATAAGGTGTGAAATTTAATTTTCGAGCCTAGGGACGGAAATGGAAATACACAAAAGTTTAGGGGCAAAATTGTAATTTTGCCAAAGTTTGAGTCAAGGACTGTTTTGATAAATGTGAGTACTAAATAAGTCAAATGTGTTATTATAGATCAAGAAAGAAGTGGAATCGACCTTGACTGGAGAAAAGAAAAGATTAAAGACTAAATTGCTAAATTTTTATATTGTTGCATCAAAGTAAGTTATGTATAAATAATAGTTATATTTTTATAAATTGTGAATTATGTTTGATATGTGAATTAATATTCAATGTGTCATGAATTATTCAAGTGATAAAGTGTTGAAAATAAAGTGTTAAGTGTAAATTCCCGGTTGAACTTAGGAATAGAAGTGGATACAAGTGACATGTCACTAGAGATCAGTGTTACAGTGAGTCCCGGGTACTGGGTGATCTAGCATATGTTGCAGACACCTAACAGCTTGTGTGCGCAGGCCCGTGGACATTTCCAGTGTTATTGATCAGTGGTAGCTTCGGCTACATATCAGTGGTAGCTTCGGCTACATATCAGTGGTAGCTTCGGCTACATTTCAGTGGTAGCTTCGGCTACATATCAGTGTGCCACTTATGTGCTAATTCTCTACGTATCCGTGTATATTCCGAGTGTTCAACGGGAAATTAACTAAGTGAAAATACATGAGATCATGTAACGATTAAGTGTAATTGAACAATGAATATATGTGTGGAATTGAATTGATTAGTGATTAATAGTGAAAAAGTGAAATTATGAAAAACTAGAAATAGCAACAAAACAGTTTTGGACAGTAACAACAGTGTGACTTTGAAAAATCACCAAAAATGGTGGAAGTTGAATTAGAGAGTGAGTAAGATATTAAATGAAAGCTTAAGAAGTCTATTTTTATATAAAAGAAACATAGCAAGCAAAAGAGTTATACATTTTGAGATATTTGAATTTTAGTGAGGCAAGGTCGGATTGATTTCGGAATCCCCTGTTCTGATTTTGGAAAATAATTAAAAATTGTACAAAAATGATTATGAGTTATAATTTATATGCTTAGAATACTTAATGAGTCTATTTTCAAAGGGTACAAACATAAATATTATCCGAGTTTTATACAATGAGATAATTCATTTTTAGTGAAGAGAGGTCAGAGATGTTGAGCAGTAAAACAGGGGTGACTTTAAAGAATAAACTGTACTAATTGACCAAGTCAAAAATTCTGAAAATTTTATGGCAAGAAGATATGTGAGTCTAGTTTCTGGGAAAATTAACGGATCTTAATTTGGAGCTCTGTAGCTCCAGATAAAAATGATTGAGTGTCTCTGACTCAAATAGACAGCTTTAAATTTTAATATAAGTGAATAGTGAAATTATGTATAATGCTATTTAAGCATGTTTTATACGTAAAGGATGTGGAATGGAGAGGAGGAGGAGGACAATAAAATGTATGAAAGAATTGTGTATAATGGTCATATGCCCGATTATAATCGATAAATGTTAAATCGAATGGTAAATACGTATTGATACTGAAGGAACTATTGCGGTATTGAAAAGCAATTGATCAAATATTTAAGAAATTTAGTCATGATGTATATATGTGTGATAATAATGATATATGGGTGATTATATCATTGAGTTGCATTGATTAATTCGGTTTATGTGATGGGAATGTCAAGAACATTTGTCTTTGATATGTGATAATCATGGTTTAAGCTCATATGGGAAAATATAAGTTTCATGGTATGAGAGAGTGGTATTGAAATATATATATTGGATTGAGAAATTGTTTTGAATTGTGAACATGAAAGATTGTGAATTGAATAAAATGGAAATGAAGATTTGAATTACATGAGTAAGTACCGGGTCTTGTAGACCCTATTTGTTATGAGTATAATATTTTGAGGATATGTTGTAAAGAATTATAAAAGCATGTTAAAAATTTGAAGAGTTTAAATTTGAATGAAATTTTGTAACTCGGTTAAGTACGTTACATGTGTAAGTGTTCTAGTAATGCCTCATACCCTATTCCTGAGTTGAATACGGGTAAGGGGTGTTACAAAAATCCCCCAAATCTAGAACCCTAGTCTGCTGCGCCCCAACCATCTCTGCTACATTGCCGTAGACTGACCCTTCTGTTGTCGCTCGTCGACCGTCGACCATCATAGTCCTGTACCGCCGCACTCAAATAGTTTTGCACCTGGTTTCGTCTGTCTTACAACCTCACATACATTGTTTTACACCTTCATTGATAACTAAATGCGCAAATTGTTGATGGGTTTTAGACAATTTTTCACTATCCTGTTTGGGACAGAAAAGATCGGGAAATTGTTATTAGAATTTTATCTATACCCATTGCATAATTTAGTTCATTATTTGTTTATTTCTTGTTTGTAGTTTAAAATAGTTTGAAACTGTTCATAATTTTGTTCATAATTTTCACTATCCTGTTTATATTATAGAAAACAATAAATTGTTATTAGAATAATAATGTTATACGAATAATATTATGAAAGTATCAAAAAAATGATGGTGACCGTGACTGATCCATATAGTCTACAAATTTTATGTTATGTAGCCAATTGTGGATGAGGTGGAAAACATCTTATTTTGTATCTGTTTCAAAAGGGAAAAAGAAAAGGTTATATGATCAATGACGCCATTGATAGTGTTGGAAAACATCTTATTTTGTATATAAATCTAAATGTGCTTTCTACCCAATAATTCTTACTGTATACCTTATCAAATAATTGCTGTATTTGGTCCCATAGACTGTCAAGTAATTAACTTGTAATAACAATTCTCGTTGCATAATAATTCTTACTCTATAGCTTATCAAATAATTCTTACTCTATAGCTTATAAAATAATATAAATCTAATAACATTTCTCGTTGCAAAATTTTGTTCATAATTTGTTTATATCCTGTTCGTAGTTTAAAGTAGTTTGTAACCGTTCATAATTCCTGTTTGCGTTGTTGTGCTTAGCTTGCTGGGTCGGAAGGATAACGCTATTCTTTGGCGTGGAAGGTAAATTTTTATTCTTCTGTTGTAATGTATCAGCCTTAGTTTGATTGAATGAACGGAATTTGCTGAAGGTAAATTTTCTGTTGCAAACAAAAAGTTTTGTAGTTAATCATCTTGCTCTTCGAGGTACTGATATAGCCGTTGCATTTACTCACCGTTTTGACATGTATTATGCAAATCCCCAAATGGTTTTAAGCAAGTGGACTTTGTTTATGTGCTAATAGTTCTTTTAGGCAATGCAAATTTTATTATTTAATACTAGTTCTTTTTAAAATGGATTTATAACATATGAATATTAATATAAAATTAAGTTAATATTTTTGAAACATAATGTCTTATTGCTCACGAAATTCTATTTTTGAAATGCCTAATGAAGATGGTTGCTATATGGTTCCATAAACAATACAATTTCGCTATCTTTGAAATACATAAACAAATTTTAAAATATAATTATTGTTGTTCATAGTAATATATATGATTTATAATTGTAATTAGACTTTGAAAATTAATGATTAGTTATAAAATAAAGAAATGGTAGTATGAAACTGATATATAATATTTATAGTTTGAAGATAAATAAGTTTAAAAATGATGAAAAGACCTTACTGCTAAACTTGTAGAAATAAAAAAGAAAAGCATGCAACTTTAGAATCCATGGTTTTTATGCTTTTATATTAGCTTTTCTTTTATCTTTTCTCTGCAAATGCAAATCAGCAAACATATTCTACAGAAAGTAGTGTTTATTTTGTTGTCAAATCAGTAACACATATACCTTTCCACCCCTAATTCAGTGGAAGATTAGTTTAAAAGCAAAGATTGCTTGTAATCTTTTATTTTAACCCCTAATATGCCGGTTGATCTCATTCTTTTTGGCTTAACCTATTTCATTTTTCACATAGATAACCTATTTTTCTAAAAAATTATGAGAAAATATTAACATCTATATTTTCAATAATAAATTTTATAATTTTAGAAATAATTGTAAATGTTATTTTCTAAAGATTAACATCTATATTTGGAATAATAAATTTTACAATTTGAAAAATAATTGTAAATGTTATTTTCTAAATACTAACACGTATATTTTTAATATATCACCCCATATATATGGTATGGATATGTAACTTATATTTCAAATTTTTTGGAAATAAATATTTTAGTTGTATAATTAATTATAAATAAGATACATAAAAGTGATATACTTACATAATATGTAAATTACATAACCGAAAATTGTAACATATAACTTACATAACTTATTAATATTTATATACATTTTTAATATATATATATATATTTAAAATTTATATATTTTTCCAAAACTTATCAATCATATCATAAGTTACATAACTCAAATTTATGAATCATATCATAACTTATATATAAACTTACATAATACATAACTTACATCATAACTTACATAACTTATATCTAAACTTATATATAAACTTGCATAACTTACATAATAACATAATAACTTACATAATATATAGCCTACATAAATTGCATAGCTCACATAATACACAACTTACATGACTTAAATAACTTACATGATACATAACTTACATTAATATTATACATAACTTACATAACTAATTAATATTATACATAACTTGTCAGACTTACATAACTTACAAAATACATAACTTACATAATACACAACTTACATAACTTACATGATACTTAACTTACATAATACATAACTTACATAATACACAACTTACATAACTTACATAATACTTAACTTACATAATACATAACTTACATAATACACAACTTACATAACTTGTCGGACTTACATAACTTATGTAATACTTAACTTACATAACTTGCATAATACATAACTTACATAATACACAACTTACATAATACATAACTTACATAACTTACATAATTTCTGGTGAAAATCAGACTTCAAGAATTTAGAAATGGACCGTTCTTGGATGAATTTGTCAAGGGTAAGCAACGGTTATTGAAATGGAGTACAGACTTTTCTCAATTTTGCATTTCAAAATGAAAGCCAAGAGAACATGATTCTTTGCCCGTGTAACAAGTGTGTCAACATAAACTGGCATTATCGTGAAATTGTATACGAGCATCTAATTGTTGATGGGTTTGTTTAGGGTTTTAAAAAATGGCTTTTTCATGGAGAATGCCCACCTAGTACCTCCTCTTCAACGATGGATGTATCTTATCCTGGTACTGCTTACCATCAGTCTGTTGGAGGGGATGACATGGAAGGTATGTTGCGGGATGCATTTAATATGCACAATCATGGTTTTCAGTCGTTCCCAGCTGACTTTATGGCATCTGATGATTGTAATGTTGGTGCAAATGCTTTTACCGAACAGGGAACAAGTGTACCTCATGAAGAGCCAAATTCAGAAGCGACGAAGTTCTACGTACTACTTAATGAGATGAACGAAGAACTATATGAGATATCAAAATTTTCAAAAATGTCTTTTGCGTTCGTCTTTTCCAGTTAAAATGTTTGGGAGGGTGGATCGGGAACTCATTGACAATGCTGTTAGAGTTTTTGAGAGAAATGTTTCCGTTTGCAAAAATCCCTCAGTCATGCAAAGATATGAAGAAAATGATAAAAGACTTACGTCTTGGGTACAACAAAATCCATAGTTGCCCGAATAACTGCATGTTGTATTGGGGCGATCGGAGAAACCAATTGTGCTGTCATGTATGCGGCAAATCCCGTTGGATAAATAGAAACACAGAAGATGGGAACGACGATGAAAATGATACACAGCCAAGAAAGAAGCCGGTCAAGATTTTACGGTATTTTTCGCTGATACCAAGGCTTCAAAGGCTTTTCATGTCGTCGAAGACAGCGGAGTCAATGACGTGGCACCATGATGGACGAACCGATGATGGATTATTAAGGCATCCGGCAGATTCTTTAGCTTGGAAATCATTTGACAATAAATTTCCAAGCTTTGCAAGCGATCCTAGGAGTGTGAGGCTTGGCCTAGCATCTGATAGATTTAATCCTTACAAGATCATGAGTACTGCGTACAGTACTTGGCCAGTAGTGCTTGTTCCTTAAATCTGCCTCCATGGATTTGCATGAAGCAATCTTCCCTTATCTTATCTATGATTATCCCTGGAGAGAAAGGGCCCGGGAATGACATCGACATTTATTTACAGCCACTTATTGAAGAGTTAAAACAATTATGGGCTGGTGTTGAGACATATGATGTGCTGAGAAATGAGAACTTTAATTTACGTGCAGCTTTGATGTGGACCATTAATGACTTCCCCGCTTATGCCAATTTATCTAGTTGGAGTACCAAGGGTCGTTATGCGTGTCCTTATTGTGCTGCACAAACATGTTCGCAATGGTTATACAATGGGAAGAAGTTCTCTTACATGGGGCATCGTCAGTGGTTACCAAAAAATCATAGATTTAGATTTTAGAGTTCGGCATTTGACGGTACTGAAGAGTTCAGAGAAGTTCCTTCGCAGACAAGTGGATCTGAAATCTTGTTAATGTTGGAAGATATGAATTTCAGTTATAGGAAGATGAATCAACCAGCAAACACGCAAAGAAATAAAAGATTAAATGATGAAGCTGATGATGACTCTGATGAAGAGGATGATCCTAATGAGGCGGACTTGTGGAAAAAAAGAAGTATTTTTTTTGAGTTGCCTTATTGAGAGCATCACCTTTTACGACACAATCTTGATGTTATGCATATTGAGAAAAATTTCTGCGAGAACATTGTCGGTACAATTTTGAATGTAGACGGAAAATCAAAAGACAATCTTCAGAGTCGACTTGATTTAGTCGACATGGGAATTCGACCTAATCTTCATCCGAATCTACTTCTGAATGGGAAATATCGGTTGCCGCCTTCTATTTTCTCAATGTCGAAGACAGAGAAAGAAGTGTTCTGCATGGTGTTAAAGGATATAAAGGTTCTAGATACGTATGCATCAAATATATCTCGATGTGTTAGTGTTAAAGATCGAAGACTATATTCGCTAAAATCACATGACTATCACATCTTGATGCAAGATTTACTGCCAGTTGCTCTACGATGTTGTATTTCGAAGAAGGTGACGTCTTGTATAATTGAACTATCCAATATAATGAAAGCCATTTGTGGCAAAGTTTTGGATGTTCAAGAACTTCAGAAGGTACAGGATCGAGCCGCTTTAACTTTATGCAACATGGAGAAAATCTTCCCACCTTCCTTCTTTACTATTATGGTTCACTTGATAAACCATCTTCCGCATGAAGCAATTCTTGGCGGACCCATTTTCTATCGATGGATGTATCCCATAGAAAGGTGTTAATTATAATTTTTAAAATTTTCCTTCATTCACCTATATGCCTTTAGTTACAACTTTTGATAATGTTGTATATCGTGTTTAGGTTCCTATCTAAATTAAAGTCTTACTGCTGCAACAAGCGTTATCCAGAAGGATCGATTGCCGAAGGCTACTTGGCAGAGGAATGTATGACCTTTTGTTCAAGATATTTGGAAGATATTGAAACAAGGTTGAACAGACCAAATAGAAATGCTGGACTCACGGATCATAACTTTGCCGATAATTATTTGTTCCAAAGTTTTGGAGAACCAATCGGCAAAGTTGAAATTGCAGAATTAGATGATTTATGGTGGGTACAAGCACATCGATATGTTCTGTTTCACCACGAATCAATGGAACCTTTACGCAAGTAAGTTCTAGAAATTTGATAAATATTCATAAATTAAAAATTGTTTATTTTCTAACAAACTGAACATATTTTTAACATAGTGAGCACAAACAAATATTGAGATCTCGTTCGCGCTCCCGAAGAACACAACATCGAAATATCAATAAGTTGTTCACAGAATCTTTTCATGAATGGTTAAGCCAAACGGTATACAATTGGAGCTTTCACCGACAAATAATAATATTTACTCAAAACATTTTTAATTACTCAGTTTACTTTCCATTCAATAGGTTTGGAGTGGGAAGAACATCACCGACGAAGTTAAATGGCTTTCCCAAGGTCCAAATCGAGTGGTTAAAAGATATAGTGCGTTCCTCATCAACGGATTTAGATTTCATACAAAATATCGCGAGAGATTGAGGAGAATGCAAAATTGTGGAATAGTTGTTAATTCCTCAATTACAAGTTATGCTAGTGCTAGGGACAATAATCCTGTTGAGGGAAATGTGGAATATTTCAGACTTCTTACTGACATAATTGAGCTAGATTACTACGGCAAATGGAAAGTTGTCTTATTTCAAGGTGATTGGGCCGATGTTAATACTGCTCGTGGAATTAAGCAAGATCAATTTGGTTTCACAATGGTAAACTTCGCTCGATTGATTCACACAGGACGACAATTGATTGATGAGCCATATGTATTTTCTTCTCAAGTCAAACAAGTGTGTTACTCAAAAGATCCAACTGATGAGGGTTGGTACGTTGTACTCCGTAACATCCCTAGAGACTTGTTTGACATGGGCAGTGGAAGTAGAGATGGCATTGACGACAAAACACAAACTTTGCCCTTTCCAGAATAAAACTTAAACGAAAACATCCCTAGTACTAGTACACAATTTCAATGGGTCCGCCAGGATACGGATGAAGATATTTACGAATTATAATGTAGTAAGCTTTTACGATTATTTAATTATATGTAATATCATAATATAAATATTGGTCTTATTATATATTTCAACTATTTTATATGTGCTATTATTGTTGTAATTGTATACTAAGCTTTCAACTATTTTATTTGTTTTGCAGATAAAATGACTGGAAGAAAAGTGCGAGAGCTAAGCATTCTTCAAGGGACTTCAAACTTGGCGGGAACAAACAGCACTGAACAACAGACTGCTATTGGATCTTCGAATGTTCCGATTACATCTGAGGAACCTACAGAAGTTGAAAGTAATTTAACATTTAATTTACATGCGTGTTGACTTATTGCTTATTTATTTTTAAAATTCTTATATTACAATATAACATTTTCCAACTAAAAATGGTGGGACGCGGACGTACGCTACTTAGGGATTTATACGAGCTAGATCTAGTCTAGCGTGTCAAAGTATCCAGTAATAGCTTTGGTCAGCCCGTTGGATCAGAAGCTCGCCTTTTAGCAGGATACATGAGCATTCTAGCATGGAATGCAAATATGTTGCCAATTAACTTCGAGTCATGGCATAAAATGCCCGAGAGTAACAAGAACCAAGCTCTCGATAACATTAAGGTAACAAAACGTTAATGTCATTTATAATACTTGGGTTTAAGTTTCATTTATATTTACTTTCTTAACTTGTGTTTTTTGTTGGCGAGATTTGCTCTAGAGGTCTCCGATGCTTATGTAAAGAAGGCATTGGGAAAAAGATAGAGAGACCATAAGAGCACTTTAAAGAAAGACTATTTTAAGACAAAAACAACACTTGATGAGAAATTACAAAATGTCCCGCCGGGATTGTTGAGGTACCAGTGGGAAGAGGTCGTTAGATTTTGGACTTCGAAGAAAGGAGAGGTATGTGTTACTACAAAAATCTTGTAATTATTTTGGTGTATAGTATTTACTAATTAACGTACTAATAATTTCATAACGTAGGATCGTGAACGAGTTGGAAAAAGTAGTAGGCAGAAACAAAAATTCACTCATACAGCTGGGTCGAAAAGTTTTGCATGTGTAGCTCAGGCCGAGGTATTTTTAATTTTTTAATACTGAGAGATATTTATTACTTTCTATCAAATAATATTTTTACTATTGTATTGTACGAACTGTCATCCGGTCAGAAAGTTGGACGCCTTCAACTTTTTGACATTACACATAGGAAGAAAGATGGAAACCCTATGACTCCTGAAGCTGCAGAAATTATGGTACGTTTGCTTAATACAATTTGACTTGTTTTAATTATTTATAGTGTTTATTTTCTAATGGTTTATTCCATTTCTTGTAATGCAAATATTGTTAAGTTATGTTGCATTTGTTTTTTTAATATATATTGCGTTCCTAACTATGTGATTTATTTTTTAGGAAAAACTAAAGGATAAAAAGGCGAAGTACGAAGCGATTGCTTCCAGTGATAGTTCTGTTCATATTGACGACATTGATAACCGAATTATCACTGAAGTTTTGGGTCCTGAAAGGTATGGTCGGGTTTGATTTCAAGGATCTTTTGTTAATCCATCCCAATATTTTGGATCCAGCTCGCAACAATACATGCCTTCGAGGAGTCAGGCTCAAGCTAAAGTTCAGATGTTAAGAGACCAGATGGCTCAGGTGCAAGCGACAACAGCTGAGCAAATTACACAACTTAAAGCGGAGGCAGCATCGAGAGAAGCTGAGGTTTAAAAAAGATATGAAGAACTCCAGCTACAACTTAAAGCAGATGCAGCAGCGAGAGAAGCTGAGGTTCAACGAAAGTATGAAGAACTCCAGCTGCAGCTTAAAATAGATGTGGCAGCGAGAGAAGCAGAGGCTGCAGCGAGGGAAGTAGAGGCTGCAGCGAGGGAAGCAGAGCAGCATAAAAAGTACGATGAACTCCAGCAGCAGCTTCAAAATATGATGACGATGTTTCGGCAATTGCAACAACCACCGTCTTAGACTATCGTGTAAATATACTTCAATTTTGACTTTTAATTATCATTTTAACTTTTAACATTTTTGTAAGAATAATACGAATTTTATTTTATTTATTGATATTTATTATATATTATTCGTTTAATTTTAAATATTATATAGATTTATTGCTTTCGGTTGGTTTAGATTTGGTTTCTTTTGATTTGTTTTTACAGGAGAGCTAAAAATATAAAAAAATATTTTTTACAAATCTACCAAAATTAGTGGCGTTTTTAAAAAAACGCCACTAAAGGTCATGGTCTTTTGCGGCGTTTGTTGGAAAAGCGCCGCTAAAGATCAGGGTCTTTAGCGGCGTTTGTTTGGAAAGCGCCGCTAAAGGTTATTGTCTTTAGCGGCGTTTGTCGGATAAGCGCCGCTAAAGGTCATGGTCTTTAGCGGCGTTTGTCGGGAAAGCGCCGCTAAAGGTCATGGTCTTTAGCGGCGTTTGTGGGAAAAGCGCCGCTAAAGACCATGACCTTTAGCGGCGTTTGTGGTGAAAGCGCCGCTAAAGGTCTTGGTCTTTAGCGACGTTTATTTCTAAAAACGCTGCTAAGGTTAGCGACGCAATCATTAGTGGCGTTTTTCGCGACACTTCGCAAAGCGCCGCAAATACTTTTAGCGGCGCTTTCCTGTTTTGGTGTAGTGAAGGGTCATTTAAGTAATTATTCATGTGCTATAAATAGACCCTTAGATTGAAGTCTTAAATGAATTTTTTTCTATTAAGTGTTCTTTGGAATCATTCTGATTTTTTTAGAACAATTTAATAATAATTACATTGTTCTAAGCCAAGACAAAGATATTGTATATCATACTATTATTTCTTGATTGTCTTGCATGCATGATAGAAGAGAAATAAACTATTCTTAACATAGTTTCTATGAAATATCTTTTCTTTATAACTATATAATTTTTTTTTTGATCTTCCGTAAAGATTAATAAGAACTGGTTTCCTCGTATCCATTTCAAAATGCCATTGACTCTTGTATTATCACTCAAAATACCACAACTTCGTCATTATATTCTTATGGGAATCTTGTTAACGAAGACCATTGAACAACCCCTACCTATTTTTCTCAAAAGTTTCAATATAAACTATTGAATGCAATAGCTTTCAAGAAGTTTTTGGACATGGAGTTAAGCTTCACTTGTTTCAAAGCAATTCTAGGCTTCTGGGTCTTTAATGACAATTCTAATGTGTTAACCTTATAAACTATTTTTATAAAATAATGAATAATAATTTATATTAGGTTATATTGCTGGTGCACAGAGATAAAAATAAATTTACGAGAAATTAATAAAAGTTTTAAGGTGTATATCAATGTCACTTTTTTTAAGATTTTATTCTCACCCACCTATATGTTATGGTGAGCAAAAGAGTCACTGTCAAATGAACCTCGAGGATTGATTGTCTATGCTTTGCACTGGCGAAAACAATCCATTAAACTTTGAGCAGAGCATAGCAATGATATCAATTTCTATAAAAATTTATGCAGTAATTCTTTATAGAATAATCTAGTAATATAAAAGATGGTGGGAGAATAGAAACTTAGTTTTTATGTTTTTGGTATATCCTAAAAATGAAATTCATCTCCTATTTATAAGAGGTCTCATGTCTCTTCATAGGGACACAACTACCCAAATGGATAGTCATATATTTATCCATAAACATAATTATTCAATAGGTATTTACTTGAATAATTATGACCCCTTCTTATTAATCAAGTGGTATAATTTGAGTAGACTCTCAAGTCCCGTGATTTTTACCCTTTGATTTAAAGGGATTTTCCACGTAAAAAATTTGTGTCTCGTGCTATTGATGCTTTGTTGTTTGTGTTTTTTTTAGAGAATATTTAGAGCTATTTGAGCCGAGAAAGAGTTGCAGTTCGGTTGTGGAGCAGACATTCTATGAAAATAAACAAAGAGTAAAACATCATCAAAATATCAAATACAAGAAGCTGCACGGTTTCACCTTAATATTTCAAAATTCGAGCTGGAAGAAGATGGTACGTCCTCAATTAATGGCTAACTTGGAGGGCTTTCGATGATTTATATTCATTTTCACGAAACTCAGGTTGGCAGATTCCGTCATAGAGAGAGAAACATGGCCGTCCAAGGTATGAAACAAATGTGCAATTAATTCCCTATTCTTGCCATTCCATGGAACCATACACCACCGGAAAATATCTCCGACTCCTTTGACTTGATTTGCTTCTTTCGCAAACCCAACACCATAAAGGAGAAATGCTGCAACATATACAACTCAAATATTCACTTTTGATTCAAAATAAAGATGCTTGAACTACTGAAAGAGGATTTTACTTACGTCAAGCATAGTTCAGATTTCTTGACTCCAATTCTCAGAAATTGTACAACTTGAACCCAGATTTCTTACGATCACGCATGCGAACTGGTGAAAGGAAGAAGCTTCCCTCCTTACGATCCAGCTACTTGGCTGCAATAAATATAGGATTCAATTTACAGATATATAAAGCAGAAAAGTAAAACAAGGGGAGAATTGAATAGCTACAAAAGTTAAAAATTAAACCAGATTTCTTAACAAATAATTTTTTTCTTGTTAAAAATTATAAACAAAAGATATATTAAAATTAATATAGAGTTATAAAAATTATAAATAAAAAATCATAAAAACTTGAATTGAACTAGTTATCCTTAAATTGGTAAAGGTAACAATCCGAGAAAAGCCATTAGATCAGTTGATCTGGAACCCGGTGGTTGAATTGACTTTTTTGTTTTTTTTAATATTTTTATCAAATCAAAATTTATTTATCCGACTATTCGCACACATATTTTAACAAGGTTTTCAAAATCAGAACCAATAGTCAAATCAATCAAACTACTAGTTTGTTAATTCGACTGATTTGTCTAGTTCAATTAAATAAAAAGATTTAAAAATTATAAAAAATTGATTTAATTATCCAATTCCCAGGCCAACTAGTCTAATGGCTTTCATCCAACCAATACCTTTGTCAATTTCAATCTAATCAGTCCAACCAACTGTTGGTTCGATCTAGTTCAAATTTTTATATTTTTTATAATTTTTATAAGTTTATATCAATTTTAATACTTTTAATTTTTTATTTTTATATAAATTTCAATATATTTTTATAAAATTTTACAATATTTAAAATATTTTTTATTAATTTTATAATTTATTAGAATTTTTTTATAAAATTTGTAAAATTTTATAACTTTTATAACTTTATATCAATTTTTATAATTTTTTATAATTTTTGATATTTTGTATCATTTTTTAAAAATATTATATTAAATTAGAAGTCGCCACGTGTCACTATTTGTTGGTGTCCCAATTTATTTTAACAGTAACTTTGATCAATGACAAAAATCTTTAATGGAGGAGCTTAATTGATTTTTTAATTAACGGTAAGAGCTTAATTAGGTGCATATTTAATACAATGACGTCGCGTTTAACTCGTTTGGACGCCATGCATTGCATCGCCAAGACGACGAATTCTTCTCATTAGACCGCGGTGTGTTGTATCGTTGGGACATCGGTTCTTTCTCATCATGATGTTGACTCTGTTTTTTTCGAAATGTGAGATGCACTCTACGAAGATTAAAGAGTATTCCATGTTCCAACCTACACAAACCAACACGAAAGATTAGACCTGTTCAAAATTTTCAATTTTATGCTTCATTTCTGTCGTATATAATATATATATAGATTTTATATTTTATATTATATAAAATATTTTCAGATAAAACATATAATTATAATTTTATGTTATTTATAGTATATATACACACATACATACAACAACGTATAGAAAATATATATATATACACACACATATATGATGTGGAAAGAAAAACGAAGATTAATAAAAAGAAAGAAATGTTGAGAAAATGTGTCATTGGTTTTAATAGAAGTCACACCTTTTTATCTCAAAATTTTAGTTCAAAATTCGAAGTTAAAAAAATATGCCTCACCATGAAACATTATAAGCACGGGACAAATCCAGAAAAGTAAGATTTAATTACATTTTTATTATTATAAAATTTATAATTTAATTTCGAGCCGTAAAATTTTTTTTACCTTCCCTCCTGCTTGAACACTTATTTGTGAGTGGGCCGACGGGTGGCAATTATTACGTACGTTTTAAAGTCTGTTCTCATTATAAATGTCCCATTTAACATTACCACCAACCTTATCTGTCTGCTTCCACTGTTAAGGGTAGAAATTACGACGAAAAGAGCTGGCATTTTCTTTAGAAATTATTGTGTAGGAGGATTCGAAAATCAAGGGGCAAAAGCAAGATAGCAAACTTCATTCACTTCCATCTACCTTCGCTCAACACTCTTTTCTCAACCTTTCTCTACTCTTATTTCTTGCAACAACACAAACTAACGGTGTTAATGTGATACTAACTTGTGTGATAGAATACAAATTCATATATCAATTAAGTTGAAAAAATAAAGTTTAGGTACTAACTAAGTACTTTGAGACAAATTCAGGGGCAAACTATATATTAACCATTTTTAGAATTATAATTGAGTTGATAGAATATGTAAACATTAAGGTACTGTTTGAAAAGTCACTTAATAATTGAATTTGAGTGTAATTACTTACAATTAAACAATAATGGCATGTTTGAGTAACCATTGAAATTGGTGGATTCCACCAAACTGGGTGTAATTGAAGCACCCCACTTATATTTTCAAATTCTAGGGGAGGGTGATAATTGGAGTAATTAAATAGGTAATTACACCCAAGTCCAATTATAAAAAAATATGTTTATACAAGTTATAAAAATTATATTATAAGCATGAACATGTATGAGTGCTTTAGGATGGTTATAACAAAAAATTTCTTATATTATAAAAATAATTTGTGTATTTTATAAAGTTATAACAAAAATATATATAATTTAAATCTTAAAATATTTCTAAAGTTATGATAAAAAGTTTATTATAAAAAATAATTACATATTATAAAAGTGTTATAATATATTTATTTACAAAATTTATGGTCAAGAAGTATAAATATAACTTATTTAAGTGTGTATACTATATATTATAAAAATAATATACTTATCCATAAAAAATATTATAATTTTTTATCATAAGTTATTGATAAAAAATAATAACTTCCTAAAATTATGGCAAAAAAAATTACAATAATTATAAGAAGTGTTATGAAAGTTATTAGAAAATTTATAAAACTTTATTGATAAATATTATATAGTATGCCTTTTATATTATTTTGACTTAATTTGCGTATTATAAAAAGGGATATAACTTAAAATAAATCTTTCTTCAAATTAAGTTTATATAAGTTTTTATAGTTAAAGCTACAAATTGCTTGGACCGTGAACTTGAATATTACAGGATTAATGTTGACTATATAAATACAAAAAGTTTTCTTATATCATACCATGAGTAAGATACCATTTAAGACTCCATCACCCAATTTGCACACCTTTTATTATTAGTTTCAGTCGGAGCGAAGCCGACTAACGCATGCTGCTAAATTATTGAACTCTACATTTCTTTACCCCCTTATTAGCATTCAAAAGCTGTTTTCCAATTTTCCTGATGCGCAAATCCTTTTTCTCCTTATACAAGTACCTCACTTTCAAGTTGTTTCTTATTTCTAAATATTTTAGTGTTTTTTTATTATTATCAAAGTTTTTAGAATTTTGAATTTTTATCTCAATTATTTCAAATGTTTTAATTATTAAAGTTTACAAAAATTATTTAAACATTACTTCATTTGAAGTTTTTTAAAATGTATTTTTTGAATTTTTATGAAAAATAATTAAAATAATAAGATAAAATCTTTGTGACAGAAGCTATATTTCAATAAATTTATGGGGACTGACAGAGTATAAAGAAAGCTATTTGATAGTGAATTTTTTAATGGGATCATTAGTGTATGGTTTAGAGTCATAATTGTATTTATACTTACATAATTTTCGACACTTAAGTGTGAGAAGTAAAAAATTATCTTACTTTGTCAACTTTTGTGGGTGGACAGTGGAAACTACAACGAAAAAGGGCTGGCTTTTTCTTTACAAATTATTGTGCAGTAAGATTCCCCCAATGAAGGGTCAAAAGCAAGATAGCACTTGTGTTTTTCAGGACCTACATTCATATACCAAACTTCATTCACTTCCATCTACCTTTACTCAGCACTCTTTTCTCAACCATTCTCTACTCTTATTTCTTGCAAGATGGCAACCAAGCTTTTTCTTGATGCCTTGTCCGCTATAAAAGAAGTTTTTGTCTCCAAGCTCGTTGACTTTTCCCTTGAGAAGCTGGCCTCATCCGACCTCCTCCAATTCGCTACTCAAAAAAGGGTTCTTGAGGAGATCCAGAACTTGGAGAAGGAACTGAAGCAGATCCGTAGGGTGCTTGATGTTGCTGAAGAGAGACAGATGAAAGAGCAGCTGGTGAAAGACTGGTTGATCGACCTCCAAAACTTGGCATTCGATGTGGAGGATGTTTTGGACGAGTTTGCAACCGAAATTGGCAGGCGCAATCTGATGATGGAACGTCAAGGCAGCTCAAGTAAGAGATCCAGACACAATATTCCTGATTCATTCAATGATATTCTGTTTAACAGAGATATAATGTCCAAGATAAGAGATCTTACAGCCAAATTGAAAGATTTGGAACCTCAGAGAAACAAGTTAGAGTTAAGAATGACTGCTTGCGAAAGACCCACAAGACTAGAACAAAGACTGCAGCCTACTTCTTTGGAGATTGAAAATCATGTGTATGGCAGAGACAAAGACAAACAGACAATTCTTGATTTGCTCTTGAAGAGTGATGACGAAAGAAATTTTGTGATTCCCATCGTTGGGATGGGTGGGATTGGTAAGACAACCCTTGCCCAGCTTGTTTACAATGATGCTTCCATTCAACATCATTTTCACCTCAAAGCATGGGCTTGTGTTTCTGATCATTTTGATGTTTTGAGAATATGATGTGTGCTGGAAAAGTTAGTAAAACGTTGAGTTTTGGGTTGAATGAATAATGGGTTAAAACGGGGCGTTGCATGTAAATGAAACGATGTGTTTTGTTAACCGTTTTTGCCACGTCAATTCTTGTTATTTTCCTTTCTTTTATGTTAAAAAGTGTGGGGAGTCAGTTATGATTTTTTCATGAATAGAGAAAACAGATTTCTTCCTATCTTCTCTTCTCTCCTTCTATCTGTTCTTTTCTTCTCTTAAAATTTTACTCGATTTTTTGAGCGTTCATCAAAGGTATCAGAGCTTCACGATCTTGCTGATGGCGGGTGACGGAGTCTCGACGAGGCTGCAGAAGGATATTGTTAGTGTTCAGCAGGAGATGTCCAAGTTGCAGGCAGAACTGGGTCGTTTGGAAGGTAAGATGGAAACTCAAATGGATACAAAGTTTCAGGAGTTCCGTAATGATGTGCAGGCTCTTTTGGAACAATATCTCGGCCAACCCAAGCCTGGTCCGACGATGGTGGGAACTGAGGATAAAGGGAAGGGGGTGTTGGGAGCGCCGCCTGGGTTTCCTCCTAAGGAGATGGGAGGTGGGTCGAATCTGGCAGATGGGACTAGTATTCATTTGGGAGCTACTTCTCATGTCGTGAGGAAGTCAGAAAGAATTAGTCGTCGATTAGAGTGCCCCAGTTTTGATGGGTCTGATTTTCGTGGATGGTTAACTAAGCTTGAGCAATACTTTGAGGCGGAGGGAACGCCAGATGAAGAGAAGGTTCGTATTGTGATGTTACATTTGGAGGGCCGAGCTTTGGATTGGCACCATTTTTACTCGCGACGGAATGGAGGTCTTCACATGCTAGCATGGCCAGCTTATTTGGAGAGTTTGCAAAACCGTTTCGGTTTTGGGCAATTTGGAAATCCGATGAAAGCTCTGGTCAACCTTAAGCAACAGGGCACGGTGGAACAGTTTCAGGACTCTTTTGTAGAGTTGTTGAATCAGCTACATCTGCCTGAATCTTATGCCCTTAGTATTTTCCTCAGTAACTTGAAGACGAAAATTGGGCATTATTTAGATCTGTTTGAACCTTCTACATTGATAGAGGCTTTTCAGTTAGCAAGGAAGATCGAGGTACTACTGGTGGGTACGGCTAATAAATCTTCTTTTCCTTTACAAAATTCCTCTCGGCCATTTTCTATGGCAGCTGGGTACTCTTCAGCTCCAACGAGAGCAAACTCAGTTCAACAATCAGGCAGCAACACTTCTGTTAGTAAGCCGACATCTCGTTCCATTTCTCCGGCGTTGATGGCAGAACGGAAACAGAAGGGCTTATGTTTTTGGTGTGGAGCTAAGTATCAAGCGGGGCATAAGTGTGTTAAATCCCAATTGTATCAACTGCTGATGGAACCCTTTTCTAACAATGAAACGGAAGAATTTCAGGAGTGTTCGGATCGTTTAGAAGAGAGTACTCTGGAGGAGGAACCACCTAAGTCACCTGTAATTTCATTACATGCTCTCACAGGTATGCAAGGTCATAACACCATGCGTGTTGCTGCTCGGGTAGGCTCTCTTTTAGCTATTATTCTTGTTGACTCTGGAAGTACGCATAACTTTATCGATGTTAGATTGGTTAGCCGTCTGTCTTTACCTGTAACGTACCAAGAGCAGTTAAGAGTTTCCGTGGCCAATGGTAAATCTTTATTCACTAGAGGGGTGTGTAAAGGGGTGTCATGGGAGGTTCAAAATTATACGTTTGAAACAGATTTTATGATTTTACCATTAAAAGGGTGTGATATGGTGCTTGGGGTTCAGTGGCTACTCTCTTTGGGTGACATCAACTGGAATTTTAGTTCCCTAATCATGCAGTTTAGGTTCAAGAATGAAAATTGCGTACTGCAGGGAATTGTTCCTGGTTCATTAGCTGAGGAAAGTTTGAATTCCAGTTCAAGGTGTTTTTCGACTATTGGGCACTCTTTGGGTCCCTATGCAGTAGTATTGTGCTCTTCTAGTCAAATAATGCTCTCAACTATTATGGCAGTTGAACCGGAAAACGAACTTCATGAACTTTTGGAAAATTTTGCGGATATTTTCCAATTACCGAAGGGACTACCTCCTTTTCGCTTGCATGATCATAAGATTCCTTTGAAAGACGAGAGTGTGGTCGTGAAGGTTCGGCCGTATCGATATCCGGCCATTCAAAAAGGGGAAATTGAGAAGTTGATCCAAGAAATGCTTCAGGCAGGCATCATCCGGGACAGCAACAGTTCTTTTGCTTCTCCTATAGTGATGGTAAAGAAAAAGGATGGTAGTTGGAGACTTTGTGTTGATTATAGACAATTGAATCAGCACACCGTTAAGGATAAGTTTCCTATCCCAATAATTGAAGAACTGTTGGATGAGTTGGGAGAGGCTCGCGTGTTTTCCAAGTTGGACTTGAGGTCCGGATACCATCAAATACGAATGTGGGAACCCGATATTCACAAGACAGCCTTCAGAACACACGAGGGGCACTATGAGTTCCTCGTAATGCCTTTTGGCCTCACCAATGCCCCGTCAAGTTTCCAAGCCCTTATGAATAACGTTTTTAAACCATGGTTGCGGAAGTTTGTACTCGTTTTCTTTGATGATATTCTCATATATTCAAAGTCATGGTCTGAACATTTGAAGCATGTGAAGTCGGTTCTTTTGGTTTTAAGGGAACAACAGTTGTTTGCAAAGAAAAGCAAATGCTGTTTTGGAACGTCTAAAGTTGAATATTTGGGTCATGTGCTTTCTGAGGGTACAGTTTCTATGGATTACTCGAAGATTGAATGCATTTCAGCTTGGCCGGTTCCACAATCAGTGAAGGAGTTGAGAAGTTTCCTTGGTCTCTCTGGCTATTACAGACGGTTCATTCGAGGATATGGGACGTTAGCCAGACCACTCACAGAATTGCTAAAGAAAAACGGATGGGGTTGGTCAGACCAAGCTACAACAGCTTTTCAAGCGTTAAAAGCAGCCTTGTGTGCAGCACCTGTGCTAGTTCTACCAAATTTTCAGATGGAGTTTGTGGTTGATACGGACGCTAGTGGAATTGGAGTGGGTGCAGTGCTACAACAACAAGGAAAACCGATGGCTTTTTTTAGCAAAGCTTTGGGAGTAAGACACCAAGCTCTGTCAATTTATGAAAAAGAAATGTTAGCAGCACTGTTAGCCGTCAGGAAATGGCATTCGTATCTGGTGGGTCGACACTTCAAAATAAGGACTGACCATCAAAGTTTACGCTTCTTGTCAGATCAGGTAGCCATTACCCCATTCCAACAGCGTTGGGTTGCGAAGATGCTCGGGTATGACTTCGAGGTGTCCTATAGGAAGGGTATTAACAATAAGGTTGCTGATGCCTTATCTCGACAAACTCATTTGGAACAAGGTCAGTTTTTTACGCTATCATCCAGTTCAACTATTTCTGAACTATTGCAACAGGTGCAACAAACGTATACAATCGATGGGAAGCTGATAAAAATTATTAAAGACCTACAACAAGCCAATATTCCAAATGATAAGTATTCATGGGATGGCCGATTCTTGCGCCGTAATGGGAAAATCATGGTGGGTAAAGATGTGCAACTGAGACAGGAATTATTTCAACATTTTCATGCTAGTGCAGTAGGTGGCCATTCGGGGGTTCAGGTCACTAAGAAGAGATTGACGAGTCTGTTATTTTGGAAGGGATTAACGACTGATGTGAAGCGATGGATTCGCGAGTGCTTGGTTTGTCAAAAATGCAAGAGTGAGTCAGTTGCTTCCCCGGGACTCCTTCAACCTTTGCCCATTCCTAATAGGGCTTGGTCAGTCATCAGCTTAGACTTCATTGAAGGGTTACCAAAGTCAAGCAAGAAAAATTCTATTCTGGTAGTAGTAGACCATTTAACCAAATACGGTCACTTCCTGGGGTTGTCTCATCCTTATACAGCGAAGGAGGTGGCGCAGGAGTTTATGAGCCATGTTTACAAACTCCATGGAATGCCCGATTCGATCATTTCAGACAGAGATAAAATCTTTGTAAGCAATTTCTGGCAGGAGTTATTTCATCAAGCTGGTACTAAGTTGTTGTTGTCCACAGCTTACCACCCACAAACGGATGGTCAGACAGAGGTGTTGAATCGTTGTCTCGAAAGCTATTTAAGGTGCATGACTGGGGAGACTCCCACCAACTGGTTCCGGTGGTTACCACTAGCTGAATGGTGGTATAATTCTTCTTTCCATTCCTCTATTCAACTTACTCCCTATGAAGCTCTATATGGGCAGCCTCCACCTTCACACATGCCATACCTTGCTGGGGTCTCCTCTGTGGCGGTCGTCGATAGGAGTCTGCAAGCTCGTGAGGCTGCAAGGAAATTACTACATTTCCATTTAAAAAGAGCTCAAGGACGCATGAAACAATTTGCAGATAGACATAGGAGTGAGAGGAGTTTTCAAGTTGGTGATTGGGTCTATTTGAAGTTACAGCCGTATAGACAACACACTGTCCGAAAAATTCTGAATCAAAAGCTATCTCCCAAATTTTATGGCCCTTTTCCAGTACTTAAGAAAGTGGGTGAAGTCGCATACACCTTGCAGTTACCTCCAGGGTCTCGTATCCACCCAACTTTCCATGTCTCCCAGCTGAAGAAACACATAGGGTCTGCTCCTTCGCAATCTCATTTACCCTTGGTAGATGTTCAAGGTGTCTTACCAAAGGAGCCGGTCAGAATCATTGAGCGACGGATGGTGAAAAGAGGGAATCAAGCTATCACTGAAGTTCTTGTTGAATGGATTGATTCTTTTCCCGAAGATGCGACATGGGAGTCTTTGTCTGAGTTGCAAGCTAAGTTTCCTCATTTTCATCCTTGAGGACAAGGATCTGGTTCTGAGAGGGTGGTATTGATGTGTGCTGGAAAAGTTAGTAAAACGTTGAGTTTTGGGTTGAATGAATAATGGGTTAAAACGGGGCGTTGCATGTAAATGAAACGATGTGTTTTGTTAACCGTTTTTGCCACGTCAATTCTTGTTATTTTCCTTTCTTTTATGTTAAAAAGTGTGGGGAGTCAGTTATGATTTTTTCATGAATAGAGAAAACAGATTTCTTCCTATCTTCTCTTCTCTCCTTCTATCTGTTCTTTTCTTCTCTTAAAATTTTACTCGATTTTTTGAGCGTTCATCAGAATAACGAAAGAAATCTTGCAATCAATCACTTTCGTGTCACGCAATGATAATGATCTGAATATAGTTCAAGAAAAGTTACAGAAGGAGTTTTCCGGGAAAAAATTCTTAATTGTTTTAGATGATGTCTGGAATGAGAATTATCATGACTGGACTATCTTTCAATCTCCTTTCAAAACGAGGACTCAAGGAAGCAAAATTATTGTGACAACAAGAAACCACGGTGTTTCATCAACAATGGGTGCCTTGCATGCTCATTCCTTAGAGATTTTGTCAGCTGATGATTGTTTGTCTGTATTTGCTCAACATGCATTGGGAGCAAGGGATTTTGAAGGACATCCAAGCCTAAAGGAAGTTGCTGAGAAGATAGTGAGAAAATGCAACGGTTTGCCTTTAGCTGCTAAAACCCTCGGTGGCTTATTGCGCACTAATGTTGACCTTCATGCTTGGGAAGATATATTAGAGAGCGAGATATGGAAGCTATCTAAAGATCAGTCAAGTATAATCCCAGCTCTACAGGTAAGCTACCATCATCTTCCTCTACATTTGAAGCGATGCTTTATGTATTGTGCCATTATTCCCAAGGACTATGAGTTTGAGAAGGAAGAAATAATCTTGTTATGGAGGGCACAAGGGTTTCTACAAGAAGCACGATATAAACAGTGCATCCATGATTTGGGTCACATGTATTTCAACGATCTAGTGTCAAGGTCCCTTTTGCAAGCGTGCGTCAATAGATGGCCCCTTTTGCAAGTGTGCGTCAATAGTAATTCTCGATTTGTTATGCATGATCTCATTAATGATTTGGCTCAATCAGTTGCCGGAGAAGTATGCTTTAAAATAGAAGGTAGCCAACAAATTTCGAAGCATGCTCGCCATTTATCTTACATTGCTGAGAGGTTTGATGGCATCAAAAAATTTGAAGGCATTTATGAAGCGCAACATTTACGAACCTTTCTTCCATTAAGGTTTCCTTTTGCAAATGATAAGTATCTAACCAATCATGTCCTAACGAATTTGTTGCCAAACTTGCGATGCTTAAGAGCACTTTCTTTGGAAGACTACCAAATCGCCATGTTACCAGATTTTGTGGGAGATTTGAAACTCTTAAGGTACCTAAACTTTTCTCGGAATAGAGTTATTAAATGCTTGCCGGAATCAGTTACTAACCTTTAGAATTTAGAAACCCTTTTATTAAAGGGGTGTTGTAACCTTGAGAAGTTACCGTCAGAGATGGAAAAGTTGGTCAACCTATGCTATCTTGATACCAGTGGTGCAAATAAATTAGAAAGCATGGCAAGCAACTTTAGCAGGCTAACTAATCTTCAAAAAATTTCCATTTTTGTTTTGGGTAAAGAGAAAGGACATAAAATAGGGGAGCTAATGAATTTGTCAAATCTCAGGGGTGAACTTTGTATTTCAGGATTAGAGAATATAGCTGAGCCTGAAGACGCATGGATGGCTAGTTTATCTGATAAGTCGAGACTTGAGAATTTAAAATTGCAGTGGAGCAGAGACATTGAGAACAGAAGAGAAGAAGTCGATAAAAAGGTGTTGGATGGACTTAAACCTTCTAAGAAACTCATGGAGCTCAGCATTGAGTTCTATGGTGGTGAAATGTTGGCAAATTGGGTGGGAGATTCATCCTTCAATTGTTTACAATCTTTATGCCTTGTTGATAGTAGAAATTTATTGTCATTGCCATCAATTGGGAAATTGCCATTGTTGAAAAAGTTACGTATTCAGGGATTGAGCAGTGTAAGGACTGTGGGAGTTGAGTTCTTTGGAGAGAATACGACCAACACATTTTCTTCATTGGAGATTTTAGAGTTTATGTACATGTTTAATTGGGAGAAGTGGAACTTGTGTGAAGTTGATGAGGAAGCTAGGAAATTCCCTAAACTTCGTGAACTCTTGATTCAATGGTGTCCCTTATTGTTAGGGAGTATGCCGGAATACCTTCCTTCTTTGAAGAAACTTGCAATTCGTCGTTGCGGGAAGTTGAAAATTTCTGTTCAAAACTTTCCATTGCTTTCAGAATTAGAAATTGATGGTTGCCACGAGGTAATTTATAAAGGTTTTGTAGATTATAGCTCTATAAAAAGAATCTCGTTTGTAGGGATTTCCAAGTTTAGTTGGGCAGCAGAATGCTTGAGGTTAAGATCAATAAAAGTGGAATCGTTTGAGATTGGTGATTGTGAGGAGTTGTGCTCTTCTCGAGATAACAATTGGGGATTGCTAACCCAGTCCATGTCCCCCCAAGATTTGATAATTAAAAGATGTCCGCAACTTGTATCCATAGCAACAGAAGAGGAAAGAGAAGAATTGATGCAATTGAAGATTCCTTCTAGCATTGTAAATATGAGAATAAGGTATTGTGAAAGGCTAGAAAAACTATCGACAACCTTGTACTCTCTCGCATTACTTATGGAATTAGAGCTTGACGGTTGCCCAAAATTGATTTCTCTTGCAAGGAGCAATTTACCTTCGAATCTGAAAGTGTTAAGGATTAGTTTTTGTGAAAATTTGCAATGTTTGTTGTTGGATGAAGGAGAGGATGTTGACTCCAACAATGCATGTGTTCTTCAGAAGTTGAATATATCCAGTTGTGAATCTCTAAAGAGAATAAATAGAAGTGTGTTTCCCTCCACACTGGAAGTACTTCGGATAAACCGGTGTCCAAAGCTAGAGTCCATGTCCCAAGAAATTCAAGATAACTCTTCTCTTGAAACTATTGAAATCTCGGGATGTGATATGCTTAAGGGGTTACCTCAAGGATTGAACAAGCTCAAGCATTGCAAGAGATTATTCATAGAGGATTGTTCAAATTTGATTTCCTTAGCAGAGAGTGGTTTGCCCACCATACTGAAAGAACTTGTGATACTGTGGTGTCCAAAACTAGAGTCCATATCCCAAGAAATTCAAGATAACTCTTCTCTTGAATCTGTTAATATCCGTGGCTGTGATATGCTTAAGGGTTTACCTCAAGGATTGAACAAGCCCAAGCATTTCACGAGCTTACTCATTAAAGGATGTTCAAAGTTGATTTCCTTAGGAGAGACTGGTTTGCCTGGGAATATGCAGAGTCTCAACGCTCTAAAAGAATTAAAAATAAGGGATTGTCCAAATGTGACATCCATTCTGGAAGAGGGGATTCCTACCAATCTCACATCGCTTAGAATTGGTGGACCCAATATCTGGAAGGCAAAACTTGAGAGGGATTTGCATACACTCACTTGTCTTAAATCTCTCTCCATATCAAATGGGTGTCCAGATGCAGTGTCATTTCCTCAAGATGACAAAGGAGTCACACTGCCCTCCTCTCTCACCTATCTCTGCATCTCGGATTTCCCAAAACTGGAGAGCCTATCCTCCAATGGCTTTCGCAACCTCACTTCTCTCCAGCGCTTGACTATTGAAAAATGCCCAAACCTCAAGACTCTTCCGGGAAACAATATGCTTTTTTCGCTTTTTGAGCTAAGTATCGTGGGGTGTCCAGTGATGGAAGAACGGTGCAAAAGGGATAAAGGACCTGAGTGGTCCAAAATTACCCACATACCTTGTGTTTCTTTTCGGGAATATGTTGATGATTCAGACACAAGTTCTTAAGAGAAACAATAATTTAAGAATCAAATTTGCAGGTATGTCAATTTGGGATCTTTAGAGAAACAATAGAATAATCTTTATTTATTATCTTTTTTTTACAATTATTGTCCTATTTTAGAACTAGAAAAACAAAAAATATTGTCCTTTGGCTGGGTCAGGAATATTATTATTTTAAAATAGAACAATGAATTTTTGTAATGGTTTCTGCATAGCTAAGTCAAGTGAAGCACTAAAAAAACAACAAAATTTGGTTTTACCCTATCATTTATTATTCATTCCAAGGATCAAACCATTAATTCCTGCTATTGGAAATACCGGCATATTGAATCTATGTATGGATTTTGCTTTTCTCTGGCCTGTAAATTAAAGGACTAAAAAGTTTATGAATGGAAGTGAGAATCAATATTATAGATGTTATTGTCCAGCCGGCAATACCTTGCTGCTGTTTATATCCTAATATTAAAGGACTAAAAAGTTTACTTGGCACTGATGAAGGAATTGCATTGCTCCTCTGATATATTGCTATTTGGACATGTGAAAGTGGAGAGATTATGATGCAACTTTTTTAACACGCCTTCATATATTTTGTTCTTGCAGCTGTTCCTCCGTCAAATGTGACAAAACAGCCTTTCCAACCAAATGATGCAAAACTGATGAAGAACTAAAGATCATTGATGTTAGTTTAGCAGGAATGTGGCCGACAATCAGAGGATGTCACAGGTTTATGATAATTGGAAATACTCCTGAATTTATTTGTTATTAAGAGGAATTTGGCTGAAATCCAATGAAGAGGATTTCTGAGGTATCTGAATTTATTTGTAGCCTTTAGAATTTGCTAATTATGAAAACTTAGATAAGCTCTCTTCTTCCTAAATTATTTGCATGTTCAAATATAGATATCGCTTTAATTGATAGGTGTTTCATAACTTTCTTGGGTTTCACATCATTTGATTAGTTATCAATTAATGAAAGCCCTTTGACCAAAACATGCAGGACTCCTTGGGGAAATGAAGACCTTTTCTCCAGCGAAAGAGTTGAGCTGATTCAACTCCTAATTTCATAGGCTTTTGCTTGGATGAGCTTTACATGGGTACCCTTCCATTGTACCAAAAGCTTTTGTCTTTCCGTACAATGCCTCTAATTCTGTATAGCTGGTGGATCTTCGGCATCAAAGTCCGTCTTTATTGTAGGGATTCCTTGGAACTTTTTCTATTATGTTTTGGAATAATCACTTCCCGATGATAGCTAAAGTAGTGATAGCTAAAGTAGAGTTATGTATGTATTGTGATCATGTAGCCACACTTTTATATTGTAGTGAAATTTTTGAGTGGACTCTCAAGTCCCGTGGTTTTTACCCTTTGATTTAAAGGGGTTTTCCACGTAAAAATTTAGCGTGTCTGGTGTGATTGATGCTTTGTGATTATTCTTGGCTGCTTGTGTTTTATGGAGAATATTTAAAGTTATTTGTGCTCTCGTAAATGCCGGAAAAAAGCTGCAGTTAAGCTTGCATCTCTTCGGTTGTGGAGCAGAGCATTCTATGAAAATAAATAAAGAATACAACATTATCAAACATGAGAAGCTGCAAATCAAACTTCACATCTGAGACTGAATTCTCTTTGATTCACTGATGTCTAGCATTTGGTATTGGTAAACCTCGAAATTACAATTTTTTTAAAGAAAAAATGAATACATAAGAAGTCGTCCTTCTCCTACAATTATAAAATGAATCATTTTCTTAAATATAATTTAGTCATACTATAACATCTGTTTAAAGTAAAGTATGTGTAACTAACTTACAGGATAACCAGCAGACTGCAATTTGATAGAAACAGCCGAATGAAACCATGGAAGAAGTGAAGAACTACTCCAGAAGCTTGTTTGAAAGTTAATGGGTTATCAAAGGAGACTGTGTTTGCCATATCAAAATCATCTATTTTCTGAACTCCAACTAGGTTTGAATACTTGAGGCCATCTAGTCCGCTATCCTAACTCGACCTCGTAGATTGTGCTGGTAATTTGTTAAGAACATGGAGGCCGCAGTCATCGAGCTCCAACTTTCATGTTATCCTCACTACCTTAAGCTCATGCATTAGAGAAGCCTAGAGAGGTAAAGAGGAAACACAACATCATATCAGGTTGAGCAAGCTCAAGCATCTCCAAAGTATATGCATATCAGGTTGTTCAAATTTGATTTCATTCCGAGTGGTTTCAAAGAAAAATCATATACAAAAGAAGTCACAATCACAAATTTCATCATTTTATTAAATATCTTTTAGTCAAGCATACTTAGATTATGGTTATTAGAGTTAAGGGATGTCCTATTAAAGTACAAGTTACAGCGTAACCAGCAGAGAGCAATTTGATTAGAAAACAGACAAACGATGGGGCAACAGAGTTTTTGCCATATCCGAACCATCTATATTTCCAAACTCCAATTAGGTTTGAATACCTGAGGCCATCTCCGCTGAAGCTATACTCTGTTGTCTTAACTCGGCATCATAGACGGGGATAGTAATCCTTATATTTAACTGTGTTAAAGATGGACGCTGTAAACTAACTAGTGTTGAGTGCAATAGTAAGACACATTACATACTTAAAGGGAGATGCGAGTTTGAACTTTGGAGATGACATTGTGGGAGAGATAACCCCAAACCCCAAACATGGATCGTAAAACAGACTTGTAAAATACCAAAAAAAGAAATGGACACTGCAGTCATCAAGCTCCAACATACATGTTCTCTGCACTAAGTTGAGATCATGCCTCAGAGAAGCCAAGTGAGGTAAGAGGAAACACAACATTAGACCAGGCCATTTATTCTAGTGATGAAACAGTTACTTTCCAAGCAATACTGTTAGCAATCTGATCTCAGGTTGGGTCGTACAGGTCGGAAAAAGGCAACTTTTAAAACCAGCATCCTTACGACCAAAGACCACGTTCATGGTTTCACCTTGATACTTCAAATTTCATGCTGCAAGAAGACGGTATGTTCTCAATGTAAAGGCTATCTTGGAGGAGTTACAGTAATTTACACTAGCTTTCAATAATTTACATTCATTTTCACGAACCTGAGGTAGGCAGATTCCGACAAAGGAAGAGAAACATGGTCACCCAAGGGATGAAAACAAATGTACAATTAATTCCCTATTCTTGCCATTCCATGGAACCATACCCGACCAGAAAATGTGTCCTTCAAGTCCTTTGACTTGATTTCCTCTTCTTTCGCAAACCCAACTCCGTAAGGAGAAATGCTCGCAAACCCAACTCCATAAGGAGAAATGCTGCAACATATACAACTCAAATATTCACTTCTGATTCAAAATAATACTTGGAACTGCTAAAAGAATATTATTGTACGTACATCAAGCATGGTTCAAATTTCTTGACTCCAATTATCAGAAATCATACAATCTGAAGTCGTCACAGCATGCAAAGTGGTATGCTTCTTTTCGTTGAAAGGAAGAAGCTTCCCTGAGTACAAGCTCCTTACGATCCAACTACTTGGCTGCAATAAATAGAGGATTCCATTACAAATATATATAAAACAAAAAATCAAAACAATAACTAGAATGGAAGGGGAATGGTGGAATGGAATAGCTAAATATCTTTTGCAAAAGATGTTTCTCTGTGAGAGCTTAATATAATCCTTGTATCAGTCTGTTAATTCCCCACAAACCTACCTTGATAACCGACACTCATACAAACGATTATGAATTTATAATGAAGCTGGAAGGGGAAAAAGAGGCACTGACCATCATGGGTATGGTTCTCTCTGAAGCACATTGTCGTAGGTGACGAGACGCCCTATTCTCACCTTCACAAACAATAACAGCCATCGATATTTTCTCAGCATCGAGATTTTGAATTAAGCACAGGAGAGTTTTGAACACACGTCCCCCTCCATGCTAGCCAACCCAAAAAGAAAATGGTAATTGTTTTAGACTATTTTAACTATGGAAGTGGAAGAAAAAGAAAAGGATATGTTAAAATTGATTGCAACTAAACCAATGACAAAGCATTGTTCTATAAGCTCAGAAGCTTAAAAGGTAGCAAATAATTCACACTTATGACAAGAATTTCAGCACCCTGACTACTATTACACGATATTGACATCAACTATAAAGCAGCTTTTGCAACAAACTAAACTTTGAATGACTAGCAAAATGATGTATGAACACAGACAGGAATATGGCACCCCAATGTGATCAAATTTAATTGAAACCTTTAAAAGTAGCCTCTTTAAGGATAGCTCAAACCATGATGGAACATTAACCATTTGCACACATAAATTTCATTACATTAACCAAAATGTTAAAGAATCTATGAAGTTCTCAATAAGACTAGAAAACTGCTATGTTAACTGAGCCCTCCTATAAGAACGCCTGCTGCGAAGTATCCTTCAAATATGAATATGATCTTGCCAGGGATTTAGAGGTATTTGAGGAAACTGATTTATATGCATGACTCTTGCCCTTTCTAAGGAACCAACAGACGGCATTTAATCATTAAAACCAATAATGCTTGTAAATATGAATCATTCTTTGCACTCTGCACACACACACACACAAAAGAGAAGTGTGTGAAACAATTGTTTTACTCATCAGGACTCAAGTAAATAATCAATAATCAATAAGTAGCATATAACCTAGTGAGAACAGCTTTAATATGAACAAGTCACTGCAATAATGTGCTTAATAAAAGAGACAATCAGAATAACCAACTAGAAGCAAAAAGCTGTTAGCACTATCTCAAGTACCTGAAACTGAAAATAGCATTTACCTGGATTACTTTTGCAAATTTGGTGCAGAAATGTGGTTTCCCATGAAGCATAACTCCTACTCCATCAAAAATATAGCCACTGTTATCATGACGTACAGGCTTCCAAATTCTTGTAAGCCTAGTTTCTGGTTGATTCGATAGAACCATGTATCTGCAGGAAAATAAATAAAATTGAATTTTTCATCAGAAACAATATAGAGGAAAGAACATGAGTATAAGTCATTACAAATTAAAAGATGACAGACGTTACTAGAAAAGGCATGATTATTGATTAGAGGGTTGGAGTTTTACTTTGAATCAATTGTGGAACCTAGGTGCTTATTAGGAACAATTCCAATTTATATTTAATAGCAAACTTATCAGGAACACTAACACAAATATTTTTTTTTTTTTCCTTTTGATACCATTTATGCCAGAATTCAACTGAATTTTAATTTGATAATCTAATGAAGCATTTACTAGTAGGGAAGTGTAAAGAAATTATTATCCAGTTAGCCCCAAAATTTCCCTGGAAAACAGCCAAGGAACAAGAAAGTAGACAACAGTAAATCAAGGGAAAAGTACTTAATTATAAAGTTCCAGAAGAAGCTAAAATTTCTAAATGGCAGTTGCACAAACAAAATTATGTTATTTTAACACAAAACCAAGACTAAGATTAACCAGTGGCAAGTAAAACTAAGATATAAAAGAACTTACTTTTCAGGTGATAACGCAGAACCAGCTGTAACTGAATCAGTAAGCCACTTATCTTTTAGAATTAATGAATTCACCGCACAAGCATACAGGAATTTGGTTGTTTGTAGCTGGTAGTAAAAAATAAAAAAATTGTCATTCAAAATGCCAACACACAACAAGATCATGCAGACCAAACTTCTAACAGTCTGATGGCCCTAATCGACTTGACAATCAAATTATACCTAATAAGTTCTAACACCTCACTCAGTGGCTAACAGATCCAAAAAAGATATATATATATATATATATATATATATATATATAATAACCTAAAAAGAGTGACGAAATTAACAAATAAGAAAATTTATTATCTTAAAAAAACATTATATTAGCAAGATTTTTAACAACTTTTAGGGGGGGAGAATTAAATCTTTGATCTTTTGGAGAAGGGCACTATATTTCTTAGCATTGATGAAGGAAATTATGATCGAAACAAGGTGACTAAACCACCCAATTTTGTTATATAAAAGGTGGAAATACGGTAATCTGTTAGGTTATATTTTGGAACACTTGCGGCACTGATATAGCATGGTTCAAAAACTGAACGGTGTTGTGGCTCTTGGATGATTGAAAAGAAGTGTCCATCATGGCTCTTATAGAGAGGAATTTAGCAGCTACAGTGTGATCCCAAACTAGAGCACTAGCACTTCTATCAATGTTCTCATTGGGATGCAACTAAATCAGATTGGAACCAGTTTCCATGTAGCACAACTTTCTGTTTGTACTTAGCTACATCTAATCCCTACAAGCATTAGTTTCCAACTAGCCACAAGTTATATGGATTTAAATCTTGTGGCATAACATCATGTATCCTGAGTTTTGGCTGTCGTGCTTCTTTTTTCTTATTTTTCTTTTTACCAAACAAGCATTTCCTCTGATGTCATACTCAATTCACCTTTCTTTCTTGACTTCCTTAACACCTAAAAGATGGTCCAAGGTGATAACCTTCAATGCTGAAAGAAAACTTTAGCTGTACCATACCTCTTTGCACTGGCGTTAAATGGAGCTTCACAAGCATCTTAACTAACCTCAAAAGAAAATTGATGTTCGTACATAGACATGTCAATTGGCAGGGCCGGATCAGATTTGAATCAGGTTGATTCAATTTAGGTTAGGGTCATCGAAGGTTCAAATCATTCGAATTTAGGTCATTTCAGATTCAATTAATTAAATTCAAAACCAGACTAAATTTAAACAAATAATTTGGTCAAATCAAATTCTTTTAGAATATGAATGGTTTAGATCATTCAAGTTTGGTCAGGTCAATCAAATTTGGATCAATTCAAGTCCAAGTTGATTCAAGTTCCAGACTTCGGGTTTTTTCAGGCTCTGTTAGGTAGTTTCAAGTTGTTAACTTTATATGATTAAATCGAGTTCTACTTCGAGTGAGTTCAGCAGGCTTTTCAGTTTTATATCAGAACTGACAGTTTGGTTTGTACTATGAGATAAATACTAACAAGCAAGAATTCTTTCATAAAAAGTGCCCAAATATCTTAACGAAGGAACTAATCACCTTGTTTTTTGGTCAATAGGAACTAATCACTTTTTCTTGTTTTTGGTTGAGAGTTGCACGGGCCAGAAGCTTTAGACCCTAGAAAACCAGTATTACTCATCAATACTTAGAGAAAGTTTCTAACCTCCAATTTCCTATATATGTGTCAGAAACAAGCTAAACCGTGGCAGTATACTTATCAATTCTCAGAAATTATACCAACTCAACACTTGTTGAAACAAATAAACATAAAGTAATATCTGAGGGATCAGGAAAAGAAAAAAAGTTCTAACAACCCACCTTCTTTGGGCATAGAATGATAGGAAGCTGCTGGAACTTATGCCTTGAACATCTCTTTCCCCTGTTCGAAGGAGATGGAACATCAACCAGAACAATACCACCATATTTCCAGATCAATCCTTCAATTTCCTTTTCCTTCGCTCTCGAAAATCCTGTAAGCAGAAATTTTATATCCTGAAATAAAAAACACTTCTGATGCCTGAAGTGCATTGTTGAGCCCCTTTTACCATCTTCAATTTGAGCATCTGATTTCAACCTTTTGCCAGGTCTCAAAGCAGAGGCTATATTAAAAAAATCAAGATTCAATATTCAAGAAATCCACAAAGGACAAGGAAATGCTATGTTTGTTTTCCATATAGAAGTATTACATTTTTTGTGTGAAGATTGTCGTGTGGTGAGCTCCTTGTTTTTCTGAAAGTCAACTTCGATTTCTGAGAAACGAACCCTTTTTCTTGCTGGAACCTTCATATCATTATTGCACTCAGATTGCATCCCTTGAATATTGCTGCCTGAGTTATGAAAGACAGAGACATCTTCTGCAACAATCTGTTCAGCATTTGCCTTTGAACCACAATCCAAAAGTTTGGCTGCCTGAAGTCGTTGGCGCATCCTTTGTGGTAGAATAAGAAGAGAGCTCTTTCCCATGGATGGCTGGTCTTGCAACTGAGCCCTATCTTTAGGATGTTCATAGTGCTTATCATTCATTCCTTCTCCATCTGGATTATTCACAGCAATATTTTCTTCAGCATCTCGACCAATTGTACACTCAGGTTTGGAGCTTTGAACCAAGGACATCTCAGAATTTCTTTTATCACAAAATCTAATTCCACCGTTTTTGTCTCTCAAGTGTAAAGAGGTCAATTGATTAACACAAAGTCTTGGACTTCCCAAAATTGAATCAATTTCATGCAAAACTTTACTATATATTTTAAGTGAGGTCAACTGCCTCCGAACTTTTGGTGCAGAATATTCACCATCAAATTCGGGCAGGTCTTGCCTGGTCTCAAATATAGATTCTACATGCATATTCTCATTCTGAGGTCCTACTGAGGAGAATGGACAATTTCTCGCACTACCTTCTCCAGAATTTCCATTCTGACCTAATGCAGTACCAGCATTTTCTGAAGAAATACTGCAAGGAACAACAGAACAAAGGGGATCCACCAAGGATGGATAAGATGATCTCACATCTTGAGAAACCATAATGCCCTCATCAACTTGGTCGGGTAAACCCTCAAAGTGTACGCTTTGATCCGAAGCTATGTTAGATCTCTCGTTTGCACACTTCCTGACTAATGAGTTTTCATCAGGTGCAACATCAGCAGATTCAGAGAAGAAACTAGTCTCAGCAGCAAAACACTTAGTGATATTTTTGGTTTTTGGGTTCAGCTGTTCAGGATCAGCTTCCTTCTTAAGATAGAAACAAAAGAAATGAAAAAGAAACACCAAAATTAGGAAATTTTAAATATTAAAAGAGAGGAACATTAAATGCCTAGTTAACATACATGTACGTGCCCAAAATTAAGAGACAACCTAACGAAAGTAAAATAATTTTAGACAATTAGACTTGGATATAAAAGAGATTATAACAAAATAACAAGCAGCCTGCCAATTTAAACAGCAAATACAGTGATAAAACCTCAAAAACTAAACAATGCAAAATTACCAAAAGTAGTAGATCCAAAAAGTGCAGAAGAAAGCATATGAGATGCTTATAAAGCAAGTTACAGATGAGCAGAGCATGCATTACCATTATGTATAATGGTAGGCAAATTAAAGGAAATCAAAGATCTAGTATCCCAATAACTAGACCGAGTCAAAGTTTGATGAAAGCTAGATGTGGAACGGCAAAGTTACTTTACAGATTGGCCATCAAATAATCTTACTAACAACCTTTATTCAAAGAAATTTATGATATTATCTATTTGCCCCTCCCAACACGACAGGTCTTTAGTTCTTCTAAAGCTTCTTATTCTTAAATTCTGTATCACTTTCAGTCCCCCCCCCCCCAACACCCATACACACGCTAAAAACAAGGACTGTTGCACTCTAGACAACCTATAATTCAGAACCTACTGGGCAAATACTGCCCAAAAGCATCAAGACTCATTTTGATAAATTCCTATGAAAAATACAGTGGCTACAAGCAACCCCCTTATTTTCCTCCTGTTTATTAAAACTGTAAACTTTGTTATTTATAAGACAACATGTACAAGCTAAAAATCAAACTAAATAACAAAAGGACCTGTGAGATTCAAAGATCAATAGAACAAAATAAAGTATGTACCTTCCCTGTCCAACCACCTAACCAACGACTTCTGAATCCATCGGTGACAAATGGACTTGTACTTTCCCCTACTGCATATAAATGAAAGAAAATAAAGGACCTTTAAACATAGCAATTATATGTTTAGAAGAAAAAAAAAGGGGAAAATATAGATATTCTCACCAGCATTCTTCAGATCACATAAATCAGAACAATGCAAATCAGCCTGAGATTGAAGAGAAGCATCCACTTTTGAAAAGCCAACTCTCTGAGATTGTACGAGAATAAGCATCCAAAAGAAAAATGGTAGAAAGTCAATCCGGTTCTTACAAATCCTAAGACTCCATCTTAACTAAACCACTAATTTGGGAAAGAAAATAGTTTTACATATCATGTTTTCTTCTTTATTGAGTTTAGCATGGGGAAGTCAATAGAAGATGACACTCAAGTCTTTTACCTCTGCAGTTGCTGAAACATGTGAAATCTCCTCGACCATCTCATGCAAAATTGGATCAGAGTTTTTGAGCTAGAAGTTGGATAATCAGAAGGTTTATTTTGAGGAGAAAAGTGTTCTGCATTTTCAGTTCTATTCCCACTCCTGAAACAATCTTCAGATACAGGAGTGTCTTTGACTACAGATACATCTGAACCACAAGCATGCTGATTACTAAAGCAACTAAAAGATAATCCAACATCTTCAAATGCATCAGCCATGGATAAATCATCCAAGTCTGGAAGAAAGTCCATCTCATCACTTGTTTCAGTTGGGCAATCAAATGCGTCTTCTGAGCTCTCCAGACGTGCTTGCTTAACCTGAAGGGCAGCTTCAAGTACTGCTGCTGTAGGCAAAGCTTCTGCACCTGAGTCACTCTTCACTAATTCATGTATTACTAAAGCTTCTGATGCGGCAATAGAGAGTTCGACTGCATCTTTAATATCAGTACTTTTGAGGTTTCTGACAGTGACTTTTTCTATGGAATGCTCACTGCCATCATTGGCGTGATTTGATGATTGTCCACCAAAATTCTCTACATCTCTTGAGATGGAAATCATAGGCAAGGCATTTACCGCACAAGAACTATCTTTAGTTTGTATCAAGGCAGTCTTTTCTCCAACATTCTCCACATCTCTTGGGTTGGAAGTTATAGGCATAGCATTTACCCCACAAGCACTCTCTTCATTTTGTATCAGGGCAGTCTTTTCTGCAACATTCTCCATATCTCTTGGGATGGAAATTATAGGCAAAGCATTTACCCCACAAGCACTACCTTCATTTTGTATCAGGGCAGTCTTTTCTCCAACATTCTCCACATCTCTTGGGATGGAAATCATAGGCAAAGCATTTAACCAACAAGCACCATCTTCATTTTGTACTGAATCATTCTTTTCTCCAGCTGGTATTTCAATTTGTGGTAATTGCAAAACATTTTTAGAGCCATGCTGAGTGCAAGCTGCACTAAAAGGTTGACTTCGGTAGTACTGTGAATCACTATCTGATGACAGATTTAGACGGAAATGAAGCACCTACAACTCATAATGCATACCAATCAGGCCAAAAATTCCATTCAAAAAATTCAAGTTCGTAACTAGCAAACTTTAATATTAAATGAAAATATGTTTCATAAGTAAAATCTTATCAAACAAAATTTCTTCTGCAAGTCTAACCAACAGATAAAAGTTATTTCTATTTCACAAAAAAAAAAAAAAAAAAAAAAACCTCAAACGCTAATTTTCTTTTCTAATACTATAAAACATAAATAATAGATAATAAAAACAACTTACATCCTTGGAAGAAGGAAAAGAACTAATTGGCGAATTGTCTTCTCCTGATAAGATTAAACAAAAACTATTACATTGAATATCTTCCTTTGACAGCAGCAATTCTGAATCTTCTCCTTCTATACATGAAAACTCCTATTTCAAAAAGTAAAATTATTATTTCACCAAATTTTAGGCACAACAGTTTCAAATTTCAACCAAACAAGATAAAATTATCATCTAGCAGATAGAAAAGAAAAACTTAAAGTTACATGAAAACTCAGAATTTCCAAAAGTAATAACGACAACTATTTCAACCAAAGTAAGTAAAATTATTTTCTTGCGTATATGAAAGAAATGCTCAAAAAGAACAAGAACAAATCAAATTGTAAAAATTAATCCCAAAACAGAGAACCTTAACTTGTTGGTGAGAAGGGCTTCTGGGCTGCACTCCGGAGTCTGTGATTCGTTGAAGACAAGCTGGAAGCCAAGCCAATTCCTATTATTACAACAAAATTATTTGGTTTTATTCTCTTAAACTCAGAATTAATGTTAATTAATTAACAGATTAAAAATAGAAATAATAAAGGGAAAATATATATATCTTCATTTGCTAAGAAAAAAAACTTGAAGAAGAAAAGAAATGTTCACCTCGGAAAATTGGGGAGGACGAAACCCTAAGCTTCCCATTTGGACCCCAATCAAATTATAAACAGATTTTTGTCACACTCGCAACTCATAAGTTTCTTTTATCAGCATTTTCGCGCCAAAAAAAATCAGACTAAACAATGTGAAAATATCTTTTAGGGATTGAATTAAAATAATACTTTATTATTGAATAAAGGCTAAATCTTGGATTCATGCAATTTTCTACCTCTCAACTTTATAAAAAAATATCACGACGTGCTGCTCTGAATTTTATTACATTAACCCCAAATTTTAATGTAGTTAAAATTTATTATTGGCTTACTTAAAATAGTATTTAAATTTTTCTTTGATCAAATGTGATACTTAAACTTAATTATGATTGCCTATTTAACCCCAAAAATTAACATCCTTAGTAAAAAAAATTTTAACCAATCACCAGCAACTCGTGGTAAAAATGTCAAATAAGTAAATTTACATCTTTATTTAACTCAAACAAGTTTAAATAAATAAATAAATATATATATAAAAATATATAACTAAATCATCAATATATAATTAAAATATATATATATATTAATATTTTATATTACTAATTAAAATAATTATATTAATATTAAAAATATTTTCCTTCCCCCCACCCATGTCCTTCTCTACCCCCACCATCCTTCTCTCCTCACCCCTCCACCACTCTCCTCTCCGAAGGAGATATGGTAGAATAATCATTAGCTACTGCTTCTACCAACAAATGATACACCACCATAGATTTACACCTTTTGCTTATGCTATCCCATTTTTTATGTAAATAAACCACACATTGCTCTTCGTAGCTCATGGGAGAACAGTTAGATGTCTGAAAACATTTTTGTTCTGTTAGATGTCCGAACCGAAAATATTTTTGTTTTTTGTTACAAGTACTTGAGAGATAAGGCTAAATTAAAGAAAACATACAATAAAGATAAGTTATACAAGGCAAGGAAACAATTGAGGGGGAGGGGAGGGGAGGGGAGGGGAGGGGGAGGGGGAGAGAGAGAGGGACAGTATTGGGGGAAGGAATTTTTTTAACATTAATATAATTATTTTAATTATTTATTTATAATATTTTCTATTATTTAATTTTTGGAATTATTTGATATAAATAATGATTGGCATTGCTTATGTGGCATTTTGCCACGTGTTGGTTGGTGATTAGTCAAAAATAAATGGGTAACGGTAGTTAAATTTGAACACATTTGAATAGCTAAATCAATGTTCTTCTCCACTGAACTTCCCACCAGTTGAACTCTATTTTCCTTTTCATTTTCAGCAGCTTTGTTCCCTACGTTCACCAACAAATCTTTGAATGCCAATGTCAACCAGCCTTGCATCATTAATTCATGACTTGTAACTTCGTTATGAGTAATCTTCTGTTCTATTTTATATCTGCCCCTTCTCCAAAATGAAGACCTGGCATTAAAATGAGCAAGGTTCACCTGAATGCGATGCCTCCATATCATTGCACCATCCATGCCGTAGATAGCACCTTTTGCATCGTTCAAGCATGCAAAGCGTACAAAACAAAACCTGAATCCTCTTATACTCTCTCTTTAGGGATAAAAGTATCCACCAGGCGTCCATATTTTAGGAAGAATTTCCTAAGCCATCTCCAGTGAATATTTTCGGTAAGTTATTAACAAAGACCGTTGTAGACCTGAGAAAATGCCGTCGACTATTCACTGGACCTTTCTACTCGAAACAGAAAGACATCATTCATACTTTACCACTCACCTAGCTGTCGTTCCATAATGGAACTTACTTCAGCTCCACCTCCTGGGGTTTCTAATTCTAACCCAAAAACTTTTTCATCCTTTATCACTATATTTATTTCTATTATGTAAATCAATTAAATTTAATAATTTGCCAAGGAAATTTTACAAAATATATAAATTATTACAAATGTATTACTTAATAAATTATACCTCAAATACATATGATTTTACAAACTCAGATTTAAAAAACAAAATAAAAAGCTAAAATTATTTAATAAACATATTTATAAAATTTGAATAAATAAATAAATAAATGAGACAGTAGCTAAAATGATAATTATAATATATTAAATTCAAATATTGAGTATTTTTAAAAAAAATAAAAAAATTAAGATATCATCAAAATAATATATATTACTGCTTAATATATATAAAATTAAGATATCATCAAAATAATATATATTACTGCTTAATATATATACTTTCAAAAATATTCTTCAAATTGAATATCATAGATATTGAGTAATGGAATAAACAAAGATAGCTGAATACAAATACAAACAATCCAATCCAATAAATAAAGCAAACTGTGTTCAAACATTGTTCAAGAACAGTATCTATGCGCTGCAAATGTATTCAGTAGCAGCTTTTCTTCCATAGTCGTTATTGAGTAAGAGGTTCAATGAAATAGGGAGGTTGAGGTTAATGCCTAACACATTAGCTCTAAGGGCAGTGCAAAGACAAACTGCAGCTTCAAGATCTGCCAACCCATGGATCAAACTGCAGCAAACTCAATAGGTTAAGACATACACCAAGATTCAAAGGATTACATGTACCAAGTTGGCCTGGAGTGTTTGGATATAAATCTTCAGGATGAATAAAAACAGGGTTTCTCAAATCAATATTTATTTAATTGATTTTTTTAATCGAAACAAGTAAATGTATATATATCTCCAATATTAAGTATTTGTTTTCTGTATTGTGTAAAATATTATATATATGTATAATGAGTTTGTGGTTTTTTTCAAAGAAAAATTAAAACTAATGAAAAATAAAATAAAATTATAGGTATATAAGTTTTTTATTTTATTTAAAATGTAAGTTGCCAATTTACAAATGAAGTATCAACATTTTTTTAGAATGTTATTTTCGTCCAAAACATTTTTTTAGCCTCATATTGATATAGCGGTGTACGAATTTTAGTTTATATCAAGAAAAAGATCAAATTCGTATAAATTATTATAAGAAAATACTATAATTTATAATCTCCATTAATTATCTCATATAGCATTATAGTTGATTGGGATTTTCATAGACATCTTAATTTATTGCTTAGAAAATGCATCATTATTACAAAAATAAATTAAGACAAGAAGTAAAGAAATTATTACAAGAGATGAAAGGGAAAGGTTGAAGAGCCTTTCCTTTATGAAAAAACAACAATTCGAGAAGTGCTATGAAATGAATCAAAGAGACAATCCAACAAACAATCGATAAAAGAATAATCAAAGAAAATTTTCTAATACGACAATATTTATGGAGCGCAAATGTATTCAGTAGCCACCCTTCTTCCACAATTATTGAGTAAGAGACTCAATGAAATAGGAAGGTTGAGTTTAATGTCCAGGACATTAGCTCGGACAGCAGTGCAAAGGCAAACCGCAGCTTCAAGATCAGCCAACCCATGGATCAAACTGCAGCATGGTTGGGTTGGCACGTTGCCGAGGTCGAGATTCACCAAACCGCCCAACAGATTAACACACACACCAAGGTTCAATGGATTACAAGTACCATAATAGCTTTGAGCGCTACCATCGTTGGGAAACTTGTATCCGGGACGGATAACAACAGGGTTCCGAGATTTTGTGGGGTAAGAAGAACCATTAGGATTATTATCAACATTGTAAGAGCTTACTAAAGCAAAAAAGAAAAGGTTAAGAGAGAAGAAAAGAGCAGTTGATGGCTTAACCTTTGAAGCCATTTTTCCAATAGAGAATAATTTGATTTCACTGACAAAATGGACTGCGGCTTACGATGAAGGTGATGAAGTGATCAAAGGGTTTTTATAGAACACAAGGATGAGGTTTAAAACTAGAAAATGAAAGCCACTAAGTCACATCATTTGGATACTTTGGATATGTTTTCGTTGGCTTTGATTAACAAATCTCCCAGATCTATGAATGAGTTGTAATTATAATTATATATCGTAATCCCAACCATGGACCAAGCCGAACTTTTAAATTTTAATTGTGAATCATAATTTATATATTTACAAGAGTACAACGTTACTAAGGTTTTTTGTCAAGTTATTCATCCAAACTCAAAGGTGTACTTAAAATTTCGAGAGGATTTAAATAAAAGTATTGAACTCGAAATCGAGATTAGACGAAAAATAAGTCCATTTAAAATATGGATCGAGTTTGGACAAAAGCCACACAGACTGTCACACGACCATGTGGTGAAATCTAAAAATTGCTTATTAACGAACTCAGACGATGAAGGTGATGAAATGATCAAAGGGTTTTTATAGAACACAAAGATGAGCTTTTAAAGATAGAAAATGGAAGTCATTAAGTCATATTATTTGGAGAATTTGGATACTTTTAAGATATGGTTTCGTTGGCTCTAATTATGGAATCTCCCACATCTACAAATGAGTTGATATTATTATCATTTTTTTTCTAATTGCGAATATGGTTTAAATTTTAATTATTAATCATAATTTATATTTATTTACGTTAATGAGTTGGTTTATTCATTATCTTGAAATGATGTTATAAATTGAGTGCAAGATTTTTATTATTCAGATCACGTGGCCAAGTTGTGTGATAGATTTCAGGTCGTGTGGTTCAGAGACATGGTCGTGTGGCCAAACTATGTACAGTTCGAATACAGGGTCACACAGTCATGTCGTCAGGCCGTTTGCAATTCGAAATTGGGTCACACGTCCGTGTAACAACCTGTGGCCACATGGGAAAAACTTGCACAAAATTTAAATAAGTCACATGGTCGTGTGGGGTGACCGTGTGTGGTACGTGGCATGTGATAGCTCGTGTTCCATGTCGTGTGCACCTAAAATGACTTCCAAAACAAGACAAATCATCACTCATTTCTTAGGTACCAAGCCAAACCAATTTCAACCAATTTCACACCTTCAAAACACATTCAAACATGCTTAAAACATACCAAAACATTCAACCTAAGTGTCTAACCAATATACCCTCATTAGCATCACATTTCATACACCAAACCAAATTCACATTCAAAGATCACAAGCCCTTATCTTAGACACATGCCAAACATATCAATTCGTCCATTCTATTCACATACAATTTTACCATATCTCAACCATTTTCAAGAAGTATAAACCAAATAACTAAAGGCAGATATATATAAACATATACAACCCAAAACTAAAATATATATACACATCCACAAGTATGCTTTAACTAAAATTTAAATAACATCATAGCAAAAGAATTTAAAAGCTTCTAGTACATGTCATTTATAACCCAACATCAAAATGACCAAAACTTCTACCGAGATAAAGAACGGATAGTGTGTGTGCTTTGACTTGAACTTCCAATCAATCAACATTTTCGATGATCTACAAGGAAAGAAAATAATTAACATAAGCAACTAGTGCTTAGTAAGCTCCTATAATGTAAACTTTAAGTTACAAAACATGTTTATATTCAAATCATTCATGCATAAATTCATTCATTAGCTCATGAGCATATATTTCTTTCTTATACAACACAAACCTCATAAGGTTAGTAAGTATAAGAATGAAATATATAATTCCAACATATCATGGAACATGTAATAATAAACATATCAAGTACACATTTCATCCATCACATATCCCATAAGCATAACTTTTCCATTTCAAGTGTTCATAACAACTGTAATCACTAAATTTTTTCCGGAAATAATTTTGTGTTTTAAAAAAAAATTGCATTTTGACCCCTAAACTTTTCTCAAAATTACATTTTGACCCCTAAACTTTTTTAAAATTACATTTCAACCCCTAAACATTTTGAAATTACATTTTGACCCCAAGATTTTCTTTAAATTACATTTTGACCCCTTAACTTTTTAGAAATTACATTATAGCCCTATATTTCCTAAAATTGCATTTTTGCCTCAAAAACTTTGCACCCCTTACAATTTAGTCCTTCTGGGCATGACAAGACTGCCCCCCAACCTGCGTTCTTGCGTGCACCGCCTTCCACGCCTGGCACACCCAATCGGCGGTCACGGCGTGCTCCCCCTCCTCCGCTGCCACCTGAAAACAATTAGAAAGAGGACAAAATGAGGAGATTAAAAGGAAGAAGGGGGGATTTTTGAGTGGGGGAAGCAATCAAAAAAAAAAAACAGAAGCAAAAAAATTTTCAAAATAGCAGCAAGCAAGAGTCACCACCGCCTTCGCCACCACCGTGACCACCCGTTGCCGATCTGTCGTTTTCCTCTTTGCCACCATCACCTAAAACACCCACACAATCAAAAATACCCACACAATCAAATAAAAATAAAAACAGCAAGCAAAGAGAAGAAAAAGAGAGCAGAGAAAGGGAAGAAAAAGAAGAAAGAAGAGGAAGAAGAGAGGAGTGCCGGCATCGTCATATCAGGGCGGAGGAGGCGGCGGCGCAGTAGCGTGGGGCTAGGGGCAACCCGAAGAAGAAGGAAAAAAGAAAGAAAAAAAGAGAAGAAAAAGAAGAAAAAATTAGAAAAAGAAAAAATAATAAAATAATATAACAGTCGGGCCGAACCGACCCGAACCGTGTGACTCGACCCGATCCATCAACCCGACCCGCGCACCAGCAGCAGCAGGCCACTCCAGCCAGCAACAACAGGCCCATATAAAAAAAAAGCAGACCAAAAAAGCAGAGAAAAAAATAGAAGCAGGCCACAGCCAGGCCTGTCCAGCAGCCAGCAGGCTCACTCCCAGGCAGCCCACACCAGCAAGCAGCAGAACAAGCAGGCCCCCAGGCCTGAATTCGGCAGCAGGCCTCCCAGGCTCGAATCCTGCAGCAGAAAAAAAAAGGGAAAAAGAAGGAGCCCATCTTTCAAACCCATAATATTGGGCCTTTGGTAAATTTTTTTTATTTATTTTATTATCTCTTTTAATTTAGTACATGTATTTAAATGGTGTTTCATTTAATTTAAATTAGCATTTTTAAAATAGTTTTTTTATAAATATTATTATGTCATTTTAATTACATGTTTAAAATAAAAAAATAATATTTTAATGCATAAGGCAACGAACCGATTTAGCACCAAGCCGTTGATTTCATCGCTATGTTGGGTGGATATCGATGGCTCGTGTTAAATACGGGACGCCCTTCTAAAAAAAAATTGAATTGAAAATATTCTAAAATTCTCATTTTTTTTAAATTCTTGTGTTTTAATAGAATCTCGATTAAATATTAAGTTGAATCGATTTGACACTAATTCGATGATTTCATCGCCATGTAGGGATGAATATAATTGATTCGTGTTAAATACGATACTTCTTAAAAAATCGTGTTTCAAAAATTTTCGTGTTTTAAAAAAAAATTTCTCGTGTTTCAAAAATTTCTGTGTTTTTAAAAAAAAATTTTGTGTTTTCAAAAATTCGCATGTTTCAAAAATCTTCGTGTTTTCAAAATTCTAGTGTTTCATAAATTTCCGTGTTTTCAAAAAAACAATTTCGTGTTTCTTAAATTTCCGTGTTTTCAAAAAAAATTCCCGTCTTTCAAAAATTTTCGTGTTTTCAAAAAATTGACCCGTGTTTCATAAATTTCTGTGTTTTCAAAAAATTCCGTGTTTCTTAAATTTCCGTGTTTTCAAAAAATTCCCGTCTTTCAAAAATTTTCGTGTTTTCAAAAAATTGACCGTGTTTCATAAATTTTCGTGTTTCAAAAAAAATCCTCGTGTTTCGTATTTTATCAAAAATTTTATGTTTTCAAAAAACAAATTTTGGGTTTAAAAAATTTTCGTGTTTCAAAAAGAAAATTCATGTTTTCAAAAAAAATCTCGTGTTTCAAAATTTTCGTGTTTTTTAAAAAAAGGGTTTCGTGTTTCTAAAATTCTTGTATTTAAAAAAAATTCGTGTTTTCAAAAACGAAAAAATTGTTGTGCTTTAAAATTCTCGTGTTTCAATCTTATCACGACTAATATTAAATTGAACTCATATTTTTGAAAATTAAGACAACACGTGTTTAACGAGATACCAATTTTGGGCGTCGCGAGGGTGCTAATACCTTCCTCGCGCGTAACCGACTCCCGAACCCTAATTTTCTCTGGATTCTAACGTAGACCTAAAATTACCTCTTTTTTTTAGAAAAGTTTTAAAAAAAAGATTTTCTAAAAAGAGAATTTTTAAGGTGTCCGATCACACCTAGGAAAAAAGATCGGTGGCAACTCCCTTTTTAAATAAAATCGAAACTCCGTTTTCAAAATTTCAATGATCACTTCGACCAGCGCCCGTGCCCAAATTTTTAGGTCGCTACAGCTGGCGACTCCACTGGGGACTTTTTTTGAGAGTCGAGTCTGATGTTAAACGCGTGTTGTCAAAATTTTCAAAATTTCTTGTTCAATTTAATTTTTAATTGTGATCCTTGAATTTTATTTTATTTTTTTTTCGAAAAGTCATGCATCCGCATTCGATTTTTAAATTAATATGTTTCTAACTTGTTTTATTTTTCTATTTTTTTAGCTCTATGTTTTACGGTTTTTAGTTTGTTTTTTAGTAAATAAAAAAATAAATAAAAAGGTTTGTGAGTTTCTCTCCACACACCGTGCACTTGCATTTTGCATAACATGAGCTCTCTACTCGGGTTCCGTCCGTTTAAGTGGAAGTAAATGCTACGCCTTCGTGAGTTAACTCGTCCTTCCGCACAGGCTAGTGAATTACTTCCGGATTACATATGGCTTATGCTTTCGTGAGTTAACTTGTCCCTCCGCATAGGCATAAGTAAATGTAATCCCTCGAATTGAGCTCGCAAGCCCATGACGGGTAATAACCGAGGCTCCGTACTAACCTTAGTAGGTGACAGTATGGACAATTCGAGTACCTTTCTAGAACCAAAACCACATATAGTGAACCGTACGAGCCACCCAATTAGAGCCATGCCGAACCTCTGTCCGTTTGATAGTTACCAAAATAAGTACACGGGAGAAACTCCTCTTACCTTTTATTTCTTTTATATTTACACTTATTTGCAAATGAATTAAGTTTGTTTAATAAATTGGGCCGGATAGATTGTCTGATAGTATGTGGGGTAAGTTTTTTGTAAAGCATGTTGGGGCAAAAAAAAAAATGTGGGTCTGTTCCACCAAATGGCATGATTGAATAGCTTAATTTGTTAAATTTTCAATAGTATTTATTTTTCATTTTCTTTTGTTTATATTTGTTGTGATCTCTAACCAAGGTTATTTGTTCTTCATTTTATTTTTCATCATGCATCGTAGACATCTCATTAGGAAGGTGTTGATTACAGATTGGTTGCCAAAAACGGGTTTCTGATGGAGGAGTCAATTACACGAGTAACCGAGAAAAATGCTGCAGTCCGAGATTGGTCTTTGAAGACTCAAAGAGCAAAAGGGGACAGTTTAAAGGAAGGATACACCTCTGATCTTCCCGAGCGTGTGACTTCGAATGCTCGTCAGAACGATCTCGAAGACTTGACTGGGATTTGGAAGTTGTGAGACTCAGGCACTAGGGGCATCTTCATTGACAAAATATTTTGTAATGGACTCTTTTGATAAATGAAATGCCAAAATATGGGGCTATCTTGAAATCAACACCAAATTCTTGTATATTTATTCATGACTAACATTCACTTGTCATTCATTTATTCATTCATTCATTGTATGTACATATCACCATTACCATTCACCAAGGCTAGAACCGCACAATCCACAGTTGTGACACTATAAGTCTGGAATCACGTCATTCTTATAGAACGCATCTAAGAGCTAGAGCTATGGATACTGAACTCAGTGAGGGTGATTGCAATTGAGGATGTCTCAATGATACGCCCCTATCCTCCAGGATATGTTTTGAACAACTGGACTGCTGTGGACCTCCTTATAGTTTCTAAGTCCTATCCAGAGTAATGCCCAATGTTAATTCTCCATTATTTTGTGTGTTTTTAAATAATGGGATTCCTTTCGTAAGAGCTTATGTTTGCTCTTTATCATTTCAATGAACATTAATGAAGATGCATTTTGTCATAATCTTTTCATTTCCATCAGTTTCATAATTATCCCTATCGCTTCATATCCTTTCTCTCCATGTAGCTCATTCCATAACATTGTGTATGATTGATTCCAATACTTTGACGCTCCTCCATAGTTTTCTTTCCCATTTACCTTTCAGGTGCTCAGATATCAATGGCATGAATAATCCCGTTATGAATCCTGAAATCAATTTTGAAAAGGCTGTTTGTTTAGGAGAATTCGAAGCCGAAAAAGATGCTGAAAATTGTGTCCCGCCTCCTGACTTACTGAGAATGGTTGAATAAGAAGAGAAACAGATCCTACCCCATCAAGAATCTGTTGAGGTAGTAAACTTGGGGAATGAAGAAAAGAAACAAAAAGTGAAGGTTGGGACTTTTATTTCAGAAAACACCAGGCGGGATTTGATCGCCTTGCTCCATGAGTACAAGGACGTGTTTGCCTGGTCTTATCAGGATATGCCAGGGTTGAACACAGATATTGTGGTCCACAAGCTCCCACTGAAACCAGAATGCAAACCTGTTCAACAGAAGCTAAGAAGGATGAGACCTGAAATGCTGTTGAAGATAAAAGAAGAAGTCAAGAAACAATTTGACGCTGGCTTCCTACAAGTCTCCAAATATCCAGAATGGGTAGCTAATATAGTCCCAGTGCTGAAGAAAGATGGCAAGGTGTGAATGTGCGTGGATTATCGTAATCTGAATCAAGCAAGCCCCAAGGATAATTTTCCTTTACCACACATCGATACTTTGGTGGATAATACGGCAAAGCATTCTTTGTTTTCTTTCATGGATGGTTTCTCAGGTTATAATCAGATAAAGATGGCTCCCGAGGACATGGAGAAAACTACATTCATAATAATGTGGGGAACCTTCTGCTATAAGGTAATGCCGTTCGGATTAAAGAATGCTAGGGCAATATATCAGAGAGCTATGGTGACACTGTTCCATGATATGATGCACAAAGAAATAGAAGTTTATGTCGATGATATGATTGCCAAATCTCAAGAAGAAAAAGAGCATGTTGGGAATCTCAAGAAGCTGTTCAAAAGGCTAAGGAAGTTCCAGTTGAAGCTTAACCCGGCCAAATGTACGTTTGGGGCTACCTCTGGAAAATTGCTAGGTTTCATTGTCAGTGAGAGAGGTATCGAGGTTGATCCAGACATGATAAAAGCTATACAAGAACTGCCTCCCCTGCGCACACAGAAAGAAGTCAGAGGATTTTTAGGAAGGTTGAATTACATTGCTCGATTCATTGCTCAACTCACTAACCAGTGCGACCTAATTTTTCGACTCCTTCGAAAACATAACCCGGGAGAATGGAACGAGGAGTGCCAAGTGGCCTTCGATAAGATAAAACAGTATTTGTCTAATCCTCCTGTGCTAGTACTGCTGACCCTTGGAAAACCCTTAATATTGTACCTGACCGTGTTTGAGAACTCAATGGGTTGCGTACTGGGACAACATGATGAGTCGGGGAAAAGAGAAAAGGTAATTTACTACCTCAGCAAGAAGTTTACAAAATATGAGGCAAAGTACCCTTCAATTGAGAAGTTTTGTTGTGCATTGATTTGGACGGTTCGAAGGCTCAGACAATACATGCTATATCACACGACATGGTTAATTTCAAAACTGGACCCAATAAAATACATGATGGAGTCACCTGCACTCTCAGGGAGAATGGCACGATGGCAGATCCTATTGACTGAATATGACATTGTATATATGAGCCAAAAGTCGATAAAGGGAAGCGCAATAGCTGACTTCTTGGCAAGTCGAACAACGGAGGAATACGAGCCTTTGAGATTTGATTTCCCAGATGAAGACTTGATGTGCATTTCAGAAAAAAAGGATGAGCCATCAAAAGAGAAATCATGGAAGATGTGCTTTGATGGTGCATCGAATGCATTGGGGCATGGGATTGGAGCAATCTTAGTGTCGCCGGAAGGAGATCATTACCTGCTCACTGCCAGATTGAACTTCTTCTGTACCAATAATGTAGCAGAGTATGAAGCTTGCATTATGGGACTTCGTGTAACTATCGAGAGGAAAATCAAAATTTTAGAGGTACACGGGGACTCAGCATTAGTCATTTACCAAATTCGTGGAGATTGGGAAGTGAGAGATTCAAAATTAGTCAGGTATCATGATCTCGTTGCGAAATTGGTCAAAGAATTCAAAGAAGTGACTTTTAACTACTTTCCACAAGAAGAGAACCAATTGGCTGATGCCCTAGCCACCTTGGCTTCGATGTTCAAAGCAAATAGAGAAACTGATATAATGCCCATTCAAATGAGTATATATGAGACCCCGCACACTGTTTTAGTATTGAGGAGGAGTCAGATGGACGGCCATGGTTCCATGATATCTTAGAGTATATCAAGAATCAAACGTACCCAGAGCAAGCAAATGAGAATGACAAAAGAACAATCAGGAAATTGGCGGTTGGATTTGTTCTTGACGGGGATATTCTATACAAAAGAGGGAAAGATCAAGTGCTCATGAGATGCGTGGATGCTGTTGAAGCTAGAAAGATACTTGAAGAGGTTCATGAAGGAATTTATGGAACGCATGCCAGTGGTTTCACTATGGCCAGACAGATTATGAGACTTGGTTATTACTGGCTGACGAAGGGAACAGATTGCATTGGCTACGCACGAAAGTGCCACAAGTGTCAAATTTATGGCGATAAAATTCATGCAGCTCCATCGCCCCTTTATGTTATGACTTTTCCGTGGCCTTTTTCTATGTGGGGCATGGATGTTATAGGGCCAATTTCCCCGAAAGCTTCCAATGGACATCGATTCATCTTTGTGGTTATAGACTACTTCACAAAGTGGGTAGAAGCCACTTCGTTTGCTAATGTAACGAAGGCTGCAGTCTGTAGGTTCTTAAAAAAGGAGATCATATGTCGATACGGTCTGCCTGAAAGAATCATTTCAGATAATGCTTTAAATTTGAACAACAAGATGATGAAAGAAGTATGCGAGCAATTTCAGATAAAGCATCATAATTCTTCACCCTATCGTCCGAAGATGAACGGAGCAGTAGAAGCAGCTAATAAGAACATTAAGAGGATTATTGGGAAGATGACTGAGACATATAAAGTTTGGCACGAGAAGCTACCATTCGCTTTGTACGCGTATCGCACCTCTGTACGAACGTCTACGGGGGCAACTCACTTTTTCCCTGGTCTACGGGATGGAAGCCGTTTTGCCTATTGAAGTAGAGATCCCGTCTTTGCGAGTCTTGATGGAGACAAAACTAGAAGAATCAGAATGGGTACGAGCTCGATATGACCAGCTAAATCTTATTGAGGGAAAACGCTTGAAGGCAATTTGTCATGGACAGATGTACCAGAAGAGAATGATCACGACTCATGATAAAAGGTGCGACCAAGAGAATTTCGCGAAGGGGAACTGGTACTAAGAAAGATCCTCCCGATACAAAAAGACTTTCGAGGAAAATGGTCGCCAAATTGGGAAGGGCCATATGTTGTAAAAAAGGCATTCTCAGGAGGGGCTCTGATTCTCACTGAGATGGATGGGAAAGAATTACCTAATCCAGTGAACTCAGACGCTGTGAAGAAATATTATGACTAAAAAAAAAAACAAAAACAAGAAAAAGAAGAAAAGAAAAAATCAAGATGAAAACCTGAAAAGGGCGTCTTGATAAACAAGAAGGATTAGGATGAAAACCCAAAAGGGCGTCCTAATGAAGTGGGCTCGGGCTTAAAGGAGCAAAGTGACTTGAACAGGGAGTTGAATGACAAAGTCGCAATATTTGAAGCATTCTCAGAAGCTCGAAAACTTCTACACAAGAAGCCGTGCTCGAATGGATCCAGGACGAAGAAACGTGGAGAAGTTCATGCATTGGATATCTATAGCATTTCTAGCCATTGAATTCGCTTTCTTTTCTTTATGATGTTTTATTTGTTAAACTTTCCTTGTCAATTTCCTTTGTTTGTTGCTTTCTTTTGAAAAATTGAATGTGAGGTATTTCTTTCATGCCTAATTTGCCTTTTTTGTCATGCATCTTATGTTTGATTCATTTTAAATGATAAATAGTAAGATGACATACTCTAGACAAAAGGAATGTTGAGCATTACCTGGATGAGAATTTGATAAATACAAGGACCCTGAAGCAAGAACAAAGTTCAACAAGGGGCAGGAAGGTGGTATACGAAGATGTGGATTATTCACAGAACTTGAGGATGAGTACAAAACTGAAGAGAAAAGTCAAGAATTGAGGAAATGAATGCGGACCCTCACTAAAATCAAAAGTGGGGCATGTAGCAAACAACTCAGGGTGCATAACATGATCATGTAGACATAAAAGCATTTAGGATGAACATGTGCATATCATAATAAAACCATACATGACATATACAGGTATACCAATAGAGCAAGGAATGTTGGGAGAAAGCTGCACAGAATCAACGAAGAAGAAGGCTTTTAGTTTCACCTGATGTTTTTTGAAACCCTGTTTCTTTCAAAAAATATTTTTCAATCTCTGTTTTTTTTCAAAAATCAACTCATAATACAGAGGTGAGTTGAGCCTCGGGTCATGCCGAGGTATTTCTTTCAAATTTTCGTTTTTCAAAAATCAACTCATAATACAGAGGTGAGTTGAGCCTCGGGTCATGCCGAGGTATTTCTTTCAAATTTTCGTTTTTCAAAAATCAACTCATAATACAGAGGTGAGTTGAGCCTCGAGTCATGCCAAGGTATTTCTTTTAAATTTCCGTTTTTCAAAAATCAACTCATAATACAGAGGTGAGTTGAGCCTCGGGTCATGCCGAGGTATTTCTTTCAAATTTCTGTTTTTCAAAAATCAACTCATAATACAGAGGTGAGTTGAGCCTCGGGTCATGCCGAGGTATTTCTTTTAAATTTTCGTTTTTCAAAAATCAAGTCATAATATAGAGGTGAGTTGAGCCTCGGGTCATGCCGAGGTATTTCTTTTAAATTTCTGTTTTTCAAAAATCAACTCATAATACAGAGGTGAGTTGAGCCTCGGGTCATGCCGAGGTATTTCTTTTAAATTTTCGTTTTTTCAAAAAAATCAACTCATAATACAGAGGTGAGTTGAGCCTCGGGTCATGCCGAGGTATCTCTTTCAAATTTTCGTTTTTCAAAAATCAACTCATAATACAGAGGTGAGTTGAGCCTCGGGTCATGCCGAGGTATTTCTTTTAAATTTTCGTTTTTTCAAAAAAATCAACTCATAATACAGAGGTGAGTTGAGCCTCGGGTAATGCCGAGGTATCTCTTTCAAATTTTCGTTTTTCAAAAATCAACTCATAATACAGAGGTGAGTTGAGCCTCGGGTCATGCCGAGGTATTTCTTTTAAATTTCTGTTTTTCAAAAATCAACTCATAATATAGAGGTGAGTTGAGCCTCGAGTCATGCCGAGGTATTTCTTTTAAATTTCCGTTTTTCAAAAATCAACTCATAATACAGAGGTGAGTTGAGCCTCAGGTCATGCCGAGGTATTTCTTTCAAATTTCCGTTTTTCAAAAATCAACTCATAATACAGAGGTGAGTTGAGCCTCGGGTCATGCCGAGGTATTTCTTTTTTCAAAAATCAACTCATAATACAGAGGTGAGTTGAGCCTCGGGTCATGCCGAGGTATTTCTTTTTTCAAAAATCAACTCATTATACAGAGGTGAGTTGAGCCTCGGGTCATGCCGAGGTATTTCTTTTAAACTTCCGTTTTTCAAAAATCAACTCATAATACAGAGGTGAGTTAAGCCTCGGTCATGCCGAAGTATTTCTTTTAAATTTCCGTTTTCAAAAATCAACTCATATTGCGAGAAGTGAGTTGAGCCTTGGGTCATCCTGAGGTATTTTTCAATTTCTGTTTTTCAAAAAATCAACTCATAATGCGAGAGGTGAGTTGAGCCTCGGGTCATCCTGAGGTATTTTCAATTTCTGTTTTTCAAAAAAATCAACTCATAATGCGAGAGGTGAGTTGAGCCTCGGGTCATCCTGAGGTCTTTTCAATTTCTGTTTTTCAAAAAAATCAACTCATAATTCGAGAGGTGAGTTGAGCCTCGGGTCGCACGCCGAGCTATTATCGATTTCTGCCTTTCAAATAAAAAGAAAATTTTGGATGGTCGAACAAAATTCAGTGCTTTTAAGTCTTTGCTCTATCCCTGTTTCACAGCGATGAGCAAAAAGGGGCAGCTATAATCACTGAATTTTGTCTGAAAATAATTTTGTGTTTTAAAAAAATACATTTTGACCCCTAAACTTTCTCAAAATTACATTTTGACCCCTAAACTTTTTCAAAATTACATTTCAACCCCTAAACATTTTGAAATTACCTTTTGACCCCAAAATTTTCCTTAAATTACATTTTGACCCCTTAACTTTCTGGAAATTACATTATAGCCCTATATTTTCCTAAAATTACATTTTTGCCCCAGAAACTTTGCACCCGTTACAATTTAGTCCTTCTGGGCATGACAAGACTGCCCCCCAACCTGCGTTCTTGCGTGCACCGCCTTCCACGCCTGACACACCCAATCGGCGGTCACGGCGTGCTCCCCCTCCTCCGCTGCCACCTGAAAACAATTAGAAAGTGGACAAAATGAGGAGATTAAAAGGAAGAAGGGGGGATTTTTGAGAGGGGGAAGCAATCAAAAAAAAAACAGAAGCAAAAAATTTTTCAAAATAGCAGCAAGCAAGAGTCACCACCGCCTTCGCCACCACCGTGACCACCTGTTGCCGATCTGTCGTTTTCCTCTTTGCCACCATCACCTAAAACACCCACACAATCAAAAATACCCACACAATCAAATAAAAATAAAAACAGCAAGCAAAAGAGAGAAAAGAGAGAAGAGATAGGGAAGAAAAAGAAGAAAGAAGAGGAAGAAGAGAGGAGTGCCGGCATCATCATATCAGGGCGGAGGAGGCGGCGGCGGCGCAGTAGCGTGGGGCTAGGGGGCGACCCAAAGAAGAAGGAAAAAAGAAAGAAAAAAATAGAAGAAAATGAAGAAAAAATAGAAAAAGAAAAAAATAATAAAATAATAAAATAATATAACAGTCGGGCCGAACCGACCCGAACTGTGTGACTCGACCCGATCCATCAACCCGACCCGCGCACCAGCAGCAGCAGGCCACTCCAGCCAGCAACAGCAGGCCCATATTAAAAAAAAAAGCAGACCAAAAAAGCAGAGAAAAAAATAGAAGCAGGCCACAGCCAGGCCTGTCCAGCAGCCAGCAGGCCCACTCCCAGGCAGCCCACACCAGCAACCAGCAGACCAAGCAGGCCCCCAGGCCTGAATTCGGCAGCAGGCCTCCCAGGCCCGAATCCTGCAGCAGAAAAAAAAAAGGGAAAAAGAAGGAGCCCATCTTTCAAACCCATAATATTGGGCCTTTGGTAAATTTTTTTTATTTATTTTATTATCTCTTTTAATTTAGTACATGTATTTAAATGGTGTTTCATTTAATTTAAATTAACATTTTTAAAATAGTTTTTTTTATAAATATTATTATGTCATTTTAATTACATGTTTAAAATAAAAAAATAATATTTTAATGCATAAGGCAAAGAACCAATTTAGCACCAAGCCGTTGATTTCATCGCTATGTTGGGTGGATATCGATGGCTAGTGTTAAATACGGGACGCCCTTCTAAAAAAAATTGAATTGAAAATATTCTAAAATTCTCGTTTTTTTAAATTCTCGTGTTTTAATAGAATCTCGATTAAATATTAAGTTGAATCGATTTGACACTAATTCGATGATTTCATCGCCATGTAGGGATGAATATAATTGATTCGTGTTAAATACGATACTTCTTAAAAAAAATCGTGTTTCAAAAATTTTCATGTTTTAAAAAAAATTTCTCGTGTTTCAAAAATTTCTGTGTTTTTAAAAAAAATTTCGTGTTTTCAAAAATTCGCATGTTTCAAAAATCTTCGTGTTTTCAAAATTCCAGTGTTTCATAAATTTCTGTGTTTTCAAAAACAATTCCGTGTTTCTTATATTTCCGTGTTTTCAAAAAAAATTCCCGTCTTTCAAAATTTTCGTGTTTTCAAAAATTGACCGTGTTTCATAAATTTCCGTGTTTTCAAAAAATTCCGTGTTTCTTAAATTTCCGTGTTTTCAAAAAATTCCCGTCTTTCAAAAATTTTCGTGTTTTCAAAAATTGACCGTGTTTCATAAATTTTCGTGTTTCAAAAAAAATCCTCGTGTTTTGTATTTTATCAAAAATTTTATGTTTTCAAAAAACAAATTTTGGGTTTAAAAAATTTTCGTGTTTCAAAAAGAAAATTCGTGTTTTCAAAAAAAAATCTCGTGTTTCAAAATTTTCGTGTTTTTTTAAAAAAAGGGTTTCGTATTTCTAAAATTCTTGTATTTAAAAAAATTCGTGTTTTCAAAAAAGAAAAAATTGTTGTGCTTTAAAATTCTCGTGTTTCAATCGGATCACGACTAATATTAAATTGAACTCGTATTTTTGAAAATTAAGACAACACGTGTTTAACGAGATACCAATTTTGGGCGTCGCGAGGGTGCTAATACCTTCCTCGCGCGTAACCGACTCCCGAACCCTAATTTTCTCTGGATTCTAACGTAGACCTAAAATTACCTCTTTTTTTTAGAAAAGTTAAAAAAAAAAGATTTTCTAAAAAGAGAATTTTGAAGGTGTCCGATCACACCTAGGAAAAAAGATCGGTGGCGACTCCCTTTTTAAATAAAATCGAAACTCCGTTTTCAAAATTTCAATGATCACTTCGACCAGCGCCCGTGCCCAAATTTTTAGGTCGCTACAACAACATTTTCCAATTCACATGTCAAGACCATATAACATTTCATATATATATATATATACATTCGTTTAAACATTTATCACCCGTTGAACCAAATGAAATAACATCGAATACTCGGGAAAATGCTCACACAAGCTGTGAGTGTAATTGTATATGCTCACACGAACTATGAAATGGGTCTACTCACAAGAGTTGTGGACCAGGATGTTAGGCTAAACGATGCTACTCACACGAGCTGTGGAGAATCCGCAACAAATGCAGTATCTCAACAATTGGTAGGACATCCATGATCAGCACCTGAAACTGTAAATAACCCCTAATGACATGTCGTTGGTATTCTAAGTGTTCACGAGATTCATACGAGTCACTTTACATATCCGAATCATTTAACTTCATTTCTATTATACCATTTCAAACTTACATCCATTGATTTCACATTTTCCAAGCATAATCATCAATTTAATCAACATTACAATTTTGTCCAAAATCACTAATTGACATATATCATTCAATTTGACCATATGTAACATGAATAATCAATAAAATGTTACCAAGAGCATCATTTAATGCGTTTAAACAGTATACCAACTTACCTAAATAAAGATGGTTACAAATACAAGGCCAACGACTAATCTGTTAATTTAGCTTTTCCACGATTCGAGTCCAATTGATTCATTTCTTGATCTAAATAATACTTTTCACTCAATTAATTATAGGTATATAAGGTTTTTTATTTATTTAAAATGTAAGTTGCCAATTTACAAAAGAAGTATCAACATTTTTTTTAGAATGTTATTTTCGTCCATTTTTTATTTTTTTGAAACATCTTGTTTTAGCCTTATATTGATGTAGCGGTGGTGTACAAATTTTAGTTTATATATGGTGAAAAAATAAAGAAAATACTATAATTTATAATCTCTGTGAATAAACTTGTTGAGTGTTTTTTTGAGTGTGTCACTTTCAAGAGGATTAAAATCACTATTTATATAATATGGTTACTGTTCACAGATGTGGCATCGTAGGTACCTCATGCATTCTAACACGTATCTTACTCTAGGACTAACACGTGTTTTCAAGATGTGGGTTCGTTTGCATAGTTTTGCGAATCCACATCGTTCAAACTCATAAAAGAATGCAAACACTTCACATGCGAACTTAAGGTGTGGGTCAAGATCAAATCAAGTACTTAGGTATTGGGTCGGTAATGGCGAGTTCCATAACAAAACTTATAGCATTGTAATTCATAAATATCTTGTTCTATTAATTAGGAATGCATTGTTATAAAAAAAAAATTAAAACAATAAGTAAAGAAATTATTACAAGAGATGAAAGGGAAAGGTTGAAGAGCCTTTCCTTTATGCAAGAACTAATAAGAAATGAATCAGCGAGACAACCCAACAACCACTCAGTACATCGAAGAATAATAAAAGAGAATCGCTGTGAATGACGATATTTATGGAGCGCAAATATATTCGGTATTGACTCTTCTTCCACAGTTATTGAGTAAGAGACTCAATGAAATAGGAAGGTTGAGTTTAATGTCTAACACATTAGCTCTAATGGCAGTGCAAAGACAAACCGCAGCTTCAAGATCAGCTAACCCATGGATCAAACTACAGCATGGTTGGGTTGGTACGTTGCCGAGGTTGAGATTCACCAAACCACCCAACAGATTAAGACATACACCAAGATTCAATGGATTACAAGTACCATAGTAGCTATGAGTGCTACCATCGTTAGGAAACTTGTATCCAGGACGGATAACAACAGGGTTCCGAGATTTTGTCGGATAAAAAGAACCGTTTGAATTATTATCGACGTTATAAGAGCTAACTAAAGCAAAAAGAAAAGGTTAAGAGAGAAAAATAGAGCAGTTGATGCCTTAACGTTTGAAGCCATTTTTTCAGTAGAAAATTATTCGATTTCACTGAGAAAATGGACTGTTTTGATGAGAGAAATCTAAAAATTGCTTACTGACTGCCTCAGACGATGAAGGTGGTGAAATGATCAAAGGGTTTTTATAGAACACAAAGATGAGCTTTTAAAGCTAGAAAATGGAAGTCACTAAGTCACATGTTTTGGAGAATTTGGATACTTTAAGATATGGTTTCGTTGGCTCTAATTATGGAATCTCCCACGTCTAATTATCATTATTCTTTTTTCTAATTGCAAATATGGGAATAAGCCAAAGTTTAAATTTTAATTACGAATCATAATTTATATTTATTTACGTTGATGAGTTGGTGAGTGTGAGATTGTAATCATTCAGGTAAACTATTAAATTATTATTAAGTTTACAAAAAATTATAAAATTATCAGAAAATTATCAGAAATTTTTTTATTTATGTCATTGGATGTAAGATATGTTATTCTACTAGTTGATAGGTACTGATCCACCATATCAATTGTCAAATCATTGATTGGAGCTCACTTGCTGAAACTTAAAAAAAAAAAAACCTTAATGACTTAGTGACTTAAATAAAAATTTTAATTATGTATAATAATTTATACTTATTTGCGAACTAAAATCTAAACAACTGATGAATTGATCTTTGATATTGACGAATCAATGATTATCAAATAAATTTCACAAACTTAATTTCTTCTAACTCGATTTTTAGAACGTGATAAGTGACAAAGAAAGTCAAAAGTTGTGATGAAGTGAGGAAAGGGTTCATATAGAAAAAAGGGATAACATAAAAACTATGTAAATGAAAGGCACTAAGTGAAATTAATTGGGATACAGAAATATTTGATTTGCTGGCAAAGAATGGAATTTGCCATGTGTATGATGATTTTTCGAATCCAATAGGCCAATTTTAAATAATAACACGAGCACAACGTTATTACTATTATAACTACAATTAATTTAGTACTTTGCATTGCGAGTATCATGTCACCAGCACACAACAAAAGACAGTACATATTGCAAATTTGTATCTTTAGGTATCTTTAATATTAATTAAAGATTAAAAACGCTCAAATAATTAGTCTCACAAGCTGCTCAAATTTAATTAACTTAAAGACTTAAGTCGTTAAAACTTAAATCAATAAAAGTTGAGCTAAATTTAAGTTTTCTTTAATAATGTATGTTATTATACTCGTTGATACGCACCAAGTGAAATTAATTGGGATACAGAAATATTTGATTTGCTGGCAAAGAATTGAATTTGCCATGTGTATGATGATTATTCGAATCCAATATGCTAATTTAGTACTTTGCGTTGCAAATATAATGTCACCAGCACACAACAAAAGCCAGTACATATTGCAAATTTGCATCTTTAGGTATCTTTAATATTAATTAAAGATTAAAAACACTCTAATAATTAGTCTCACAACCTGCTTAAATTTAATTAACTCAAAGACTTAAGTAGTTAAAACTTAAATCAATAAGAGTTGAGCTAAATTCGAGTTTTCCTTACCTAAAACGAGAAATTATGTATCAATCTTAATCATAGTACTATAAAGGTAAAATGCCTTTGTAATTATTTTAAATAAATTATTTCTAATGTAAATACGTTGCATGTAATTTTATACATTTAATTTTTAATTAATTAATTTTTGAATAACGTATTTTTAATTATTGTTACCTATCATTGATAATGATGATTTCTCTTAATTTCTAAATAATATATAAATTTGAAACTATAAAAGAAAATAAATTATAATATTAATTTTAAAATAAAAAAATAACACAGCATGTAACAATTATAATAACAATTCATGATAAATACAAAAGATATTCACAATAAAAAATACAATTTTATAAGTGCTTGCTTCACACAACAATACTATAAATTATTATAAGAAACTACTATAATTTATGATCTCCATTAATTATCTCATAGCATTATAATTGATTGGGATTTTCATAAATATCTTATTTTATTACTTAGAAAATGCATCGAAGTAAAGAAATTATTACAAGAGATGAAAGGGAAAGGTTGAAGAGCCTTTCCTTTATGAAAAAAACAACAATTCGAGAACTGTTATGAAATGAATCAAAGAGACAATCCAACAAACAAACGATAAAAGAATAATGAAAGAAAATTTTCTAAAACGACGATATTTACGGAGCGCAAATGTATTCAGTAGCCACCCTTTTTCCACAATTATTGAGTAAGAGACTCAATGAAATAGGAAGGTTCAGTTTAATGTCTAAGACATTAGCTCGGACAGCAGTGCAAAGGCAAACCGCAGCTTCAAGATCAGCCAACCCATGGATCAAACTGCAGCATGGTTGGGTTGGTACGTTGCCGAGGTTGAGATTCACCAAACCACCCAACAGATTAACACACGCACCAAGGTTCAATGGATTACAAGTACCATAATAGCTTTGAGCGCTACCATCGTTGGGAAACTTGTATCCAGGACGGATAACAACAGGGTTCCGAGATTTTGTGGGGTAAGAAGAATCATTAGGATTGTTATCAACATTGTAAGAGCTTACTAAAGCAAAAAAGAAAAGGTTAAGAGAGAAGAAAAGAGCAGTTGATAACTTAACCTTTGAAGCCATTTTTCCAATGGAGAATAATTTGATTTCGCTGAGAAAATGGACTGCTTCTTCCGGTGAAGGTGATGAAGTGATCAAAGGGTTTTTATAGAACACAAGGATGAGGTTTAAAACTAGAAAATGAAAGCCACTAAGTCACATCATTTGGATACTTTGGATATGTTTTCGTTGGCTTTGATTAAGTAATATCCCAGATCTATGAATGAGTTGTTATTATAATTATATATCGTAATCCCAAGTATTGGACCAAGCCGAAGTTTTAAATTTTAATTATGAATCATAATTTATATATTTACACGAGTACAACCTTGCTATGATTATTTGCAAATAAATATGATCTATTCGTCCAAACTCAAATGTGTATTTAGAATTTTTAAAGGATTTAGACAAAAATATTAGGTTCGAAATTGAGATTAGACGAAAAATATATCCGTTTAAAATATGGACCGATTTTGGGCTTGAATATTCAAAGCCGAAACCTAGTCCATTTTTTAAGTTTGTAACGTTTTATATTATATTTATATGTTATGTAATTTTTAACGCATAAAAAATAAATCTATAGTAATATATAATATTATTATTATGTAAACATTTAAAAAAATATTGAGATGATTATATATAAAATTTTAATAAGTAAAAATATATAAAATTATTAAATGTTAAATTAAAAATAATATAAATATATCTTTTTTAAAAATAATATGGACTAGTGTAAAATGGACTTAGGTTAGGCATTTGTCCATATGATGAGTTTGGGAAAAATTTAAGCCAATCCTTCAAGTCAAACCGGACTTGGACAAGTATAAAGTGTAACGATCATACCTAAGCTCATTCTAGACTATGAATATGATAAGTGCTAAAAGTAACATGCTTTAATCTCATTCTTAATGCGTTTTTAGGTGATTATTTGATGTTAATGGTGAATTTTATGCTCTTAATCCTTTAAATTCATGTTTTTATATTTAGGAGAGCATTTGGGAGCAAAAAGAGCAAAAAATGAGAGAAAATCAAAAAATCGGAGCAACTTACAAGAGCCACATGGGTTGATCATTTCCACAAACCGTGTGAGTCACACGGGCTGGCACACGACCATGTGGCAAGCCGTGTCGATTTCTCGCATTCTGAGATACATATATGAGAAAAATAAGAAGATAGTAGTGAGCCGTCATAGAATATTCAAGAAAAAATTGAAAGACAACATTAAAGCCGATTCTAAAGTAATTTTCCGTCAAGATTGAAGATTCCTAGTTGATTTCTCAAGAGATTATCATGAGTTTCTTTATTTCTTTCAGTTATACTGTCTCTGGGATGTTTTTATTCTTAAGCATGAACTAATTTTCTAAATACCTAGTGTGGTGTGTCGTTGAAAGCACCAAAAATAATCTACCCCTATGAAATAAGGAAAAAGAATAGTATAGGGGAAGTAGGGTCAAATCCTCAGGGACTGGATTTGCACAACTTCTTGTTCCTCGAGATCCCGAGCACAGTTGTGCCCAAGAAAAAGCGGCATATCTAGAATCAAACAAAAAAAACAAAATTAAAAATATGCAGGGGTTGAAATTGTATAAATTGAAATTGAAATTGTAAAAATAAACAGAATTAAGAGAAGGGATTCTTCAATTTGAGGGGTTCTAGACTCTAATTATCTCGATCCTCATTGGGTTCAATCTTAGGCTTTTAGGTGATCCTTCTCATGACAGAATAAGCCAATTATAGTGGAAGAGGATGCCTACGACCACTAGCTCCACTTAGATTTTAGACTTACGATTTAGAGGAACCTGACTCTAGCCAACCGTCACTTTTGTGGGACCGTCTTACACTAGATCATCATTTCTTAATGGCGAATGCCACACCATTTTGTCTCTTAGGCTCAACAATCACTGATGTAATAAGCTAACGAACCGACTGTGCAACCTTCTCAAAACATACAAAGCAGTCGCCTTTGCATAAAATGAAAAGTTCACTTTTGGAAGGACGTGGATGGAAGCGTCAGTCCCGTAATGCAGAGAAACGATGAATACTCGTTGAGAAGGCTAAGTACGGGTTCTAAGCCTCATGAACCTTTTGTAGGGAATCTCAATAACCTTTGACTAGATGAGTTTAGTGGCTCATGCTTTTCTAGAAAAAACAAATAAGTTTAATAAAGTGGAATTTTATTGAAAAATAAAAGGAACAAAAAGTTAGAGCTTTTTGGGAGAGGGAGTTTTTACAGAAAAGATAAGTTGTCACTCCATCCCCTATTTATGGTACACAAAAAACCTACTTTGTTCCTATTGAAACTCTAAAAGATAAATAAAGATAAAAGCTGAAATTAAATCTAAATAATAATCCTAACAATAATCCTAATAAAATTCAAATTTAAATAGAGCCTTATTGTTTATAAATCTCTTCTTTGAATTTTTACCCCCAAGTCTTTCAGACTTTGTATTTTTGACACCACTTCTTTCCTATTTCGCATTCTAGCCCATTTTATCTTTAAATTCACGCTTTTTACCCTTAAATTTCATTTTGCCTTCCATTTGGTCCCTACAAGATAAAAACCCATAAAAAAGCACAATTTAGTAGAATCATACTCAAAATATATATGCAATTAACAAATAAAAGTATGTCATTTTTAAAGTATTATCCCCCTACTTAGACCATGCTTGCCCTCATGAATGGTTCCTATCCACAAGAAGTATTACTAGAAAGTTATTTATAAAAATTAAGCGTAATGCATATGAAAAATAAAGAGAACCTTTAGCTTGCTTTAAGTAAAACTGAAAAGTATTCCAACTTAAACACACAAAAATCAAAACCGACTTGGATTATTTCATGAAAATTAGGTAATTTACTAAACTTACCAAGACACCCTATTTGTTTCCACCCTTAGTCCTCAAATGCAATTCTTTATTATTATTTTTACTTGTTTTTCCCTTCTCTTTTTTTCTCTTTTTTTTCTCTTTTCTTTTCTTAAGAACATTGAACTTTTTGATGTTAAGAGAGATAACAACCAAGCACCCCACCCTGGTTACTCAACCCAACATACTCCTAATTTATTATATTTATATATGTTTTTCTTTTCTTAAGAATATATCGAACCTTTTGACGCGAAGAGAGATGACAACCAAGCACCCCACCCCGGTTACTTAGCCCAACACATTCTTAAAATTTTTTGTTTAATTCCAGTTAGCGGAGTTTTACCTAACATGTCACACAACCTTTTGACGCGAAGTAGGATGACAACTCAAGCACCCTACCCCAGTTACTCAGTCAGTCACGTTTTAAGTTGTGCTTATAACCACGGAGGCATTAAAATTTATTATTATCATAAAACAGAATTTTAATTTTGGAGGACTAGGAAAAAAAATTAAGTGCCAAAAATAAGTTTCGGTAGCTACCTAATAGTCATTAAAATAAATTTAGCATACAATTGCATTAAGTGTCCTATTTGCATTAAACTTAATCGATTTTACTATAAGCAAGATAGGATTAACTTCATTAATCATAATTATTTTAGTCTAATAGAAATAAAACAATGGAGATGAAATCAATATAGCAAAATTATAACTAAATAAGTAGACAAAAATCATGCTCGCAGGTCAAACAGTGGGCAATTCTTGGTTAAAATCTTGGGCATGAAAAGAGGCAGGATATACTAAAAATAAATGTGGGTAAAAACAAGCACAAGGCAGCAGCAACAATAAAACGGCAAAAATAATGAGGAATGCTTCCCTTACTTAAAACACATTGTCTTCGATGTGAGGGGGAAAAAAACCAAATATGCGAAAGAAAAAGGTTTTAGAAAAACTCCCCATGTAGTCACTATCGTTCACGCATAGCTGCAAGGAGGGGAAGGTTTGGCGTCGCTAAAGTCGACATGTTGGGGTGCCGAGAACCGATGCCGATGATTGTTAACGGTGAAGAAGGGTTCGACTGCGACGCAACTCCTAATCCTAGCCATGGTGGTTCAAAAATCGATGATGGGGGTAGGGGAGAGGGCTAACGGTGGCTTGAGGGAGTTTTGGGTTAATATGGGTGAAAAATTAGGGTTTGAAAGTATAGGAGGAAGGATGTTTGGCTGTAGGGTGGGTGTTTGGGCGTAGGTTTGGGTGGGTTTAAAGTAGGGATGCGCTATTCCTACCTAGATTAGGGTAGAATATGGGGTTTTGCTAAAACATACCAATTCCTTCAAGATATCATTCCAATTTTAATTTTTCTTTTCGTTGATTTTCCTGGATATAAGAAGAGAGAATAAATTTTATTAACATGCAAGAAAATAAAAAATAAAATAAAATAAAAATATATATTTAAATAAAATTGAGTTGCCTCCCAACAAGCGCTTATCTAACGTCATTAGTTTGACGCCTCAACTAGCATTGGGGTTGTTCCAGCTGAATTCTTTTGTTCGTATGGTCTTGAAAATTCTCCTTTTTTACCACATCCACCATATTTGGGTTCAATCGTCCTTGCACCTCTTCTTATGTGTGTCTGTCAAGGGATTAATCCCTTTTAAGTCGGCAATGGTCTCATCATTCTCCAAAAATGCGCATTCGAGATATAACGACCCGATAGTCAGGGTTGTCAGAAAGTGCATTCTCGAGACTCTGTTTTCGTAAATCAGAGTCATAAATATTTATTAAAAATATTTATGAAGTTAGTTGTGTAGTTAATTAGGTTTTGGTTAAGTGAATTTGCATGAATTAAGAGTAATTAGGTATAACGACTAAATTGCATAAAGGGTGAAAGTTGAATTATAGATTAAAGAAAAATTAAAGGGACTAAAGAAGTAATTATGTCATTTTTCTTTAATGAGACGGCATAAGTGTAAAATTATTATATATATTATTAATAAATTAAAGTTAAAAAATATATATGTTATAATATGTTTTACTTAATATTTAAGTAAATATATATAATATAATAATAAAGTAAATATAATAAAACAAATAAGTAAATGAAATAAAGAAAGACAAAAGCAAAATCAAAACTGGTCAGAAAGAAAAAAAAAAGAAAAGAAGAAAGAAACAGATGCAAGGCTTAGGGGTTTCAAAAGTTACCAAGTTCAATTGGTTAGTCAATTTAGTCCTTTTTCTTGTAATTTTTATGTTTTTGAAATCTCGGTGTTAAGTACTACCCGACTTATGTCAAAATTTTAGAAATTATTGAGTTTTTAAATGTTGTTAATGTTGAATAATTCTAGTATTAGGGATTAAATTGATAGATTTTTAAGCTAAAAATGAAAATGGATTAAATTGTAGAATAAATTGAAAATTTTGAGTAATAGGGACTAAATTGTAAAAATTTCAAAATTTAGGGATTTAAGTGAAAATAGAGAGTTAAATTTAGTTTAAAGTGAAATTTGTATAAAAATATACGATTAATTGTAAAGAAATAAAGTTAGTCTCGGTTTAGGGACTAAATTAAAAATTTAGCAAACATTGAGTCAAAATTGAAATATTCAATATAAAATTGAATTATGTTATATTGATAAATTTTAATTGTTTTAATTTTGTAGCTAATGTTGTACCATAATCTTAGACTAAAAAGGGAAAAGAAAAAGTCGACATGGAATAGCTCGGAATTCCTAGTTTGTATTTCTATAATCCGAACCTAGCTGTTAATTGTTGTATTTTAAATTAATGTATATGGTAAGTGGTTAAGGTGAGTATATGGCACTTTGATTATTGAATTGATTTAAAGTTCATTGAATTGGATTGAATTGATATATATACATATATGTACAAATATGATATTGGATATTGTTGTAATTGGAAAGAGAATTGGAACTCTATTAATTGTATCAGGCTGAGTCAGATATAGATGGCATGCCATAGGATTGGAAGAGTTCATGAATTTCTTCGACTTTGAGTCGATGAGGCACTGAGTGCCATTTACTTCGGTTTAACTGATGAGACATTGAGTGTCAAATTTACATAGCACTGGGCAAAGTTATTACTTCGGATTTATTCGATGAGGCACTGGGTGCCAAACTAGCGTGTTGATTGGATCAGTGTATCCGTTCGAGTCTGAGTCGTGTTAATAAGGGTAATTAAATAGAATGGTATTATGAATGATATTGGATGATATTGTATGTGAATTGAAGATGAGATAGTGAATTGAAATATGAAAATGAGACACATGAATTTTGTATTCATGAATTGGGTATTGTTATTGTTTCAAATGATATGAGGATCAAACTGTGAAAAGCTATTATATAGCAAGTGATGAAGATTGAGTATGGTATAAAATGATGTATTTATGATTTGAATATTGAATGGTTAATGCTATTATATAAATAAATGTGGATTTTAAATATTCAATTGTGCTTAATATTTAATTGTGCCTATTATATTATTTTGTCTTTAAAAATTTAGATTATAGAAATACCACTAAGTTTTTACTCAGCGTACGGTTTGTTTTCTGTGCTCAGGTTAGGTACTTAACTTTTGATCGTCGATTCAGCATCCAACAGTGAACTCGAACTCAAATGTGGTTATGTTTATCCTTTGTGTCGGCATGTACTTAGGGTGTCTAAATAATAGTTATTTTGAGGTTTGACTATAAATGAGGTTATAAATTTAATATTAGTTTAGTATATTCATATAAACATGTGTTTCTTTTTGAAGCTTTATTATAGCTTGTTAAATTGATGTTTAAGTGTTCATAAACTAGGCAAAATTGATTAGATTAGGTATGTTTATAATTTGGACTTGAATAATGTTTTGATGATATAAATGTGGTACCAATGAGGGTACATTAGTTAGGCACCTAGGATAATTGTTTTGACATGTTTTGGGTGTGTTTGATTGTGTTTTTGAACTAGTTAAACGAATGATTTTTGAATTACTTAGCGTCCAAGCTTGCAGGGAAGGGTAAACTTGTTGTTTAAGGTACATTTCGAGTCCACACGGCCAGACACACAGGCGTGTGACTTGGCCGTGTGAGACCCACGGCTAGCACACTGGCATGTGACTTGGCTATATGAGACACACGACTAGCGCACGAGCGTGCGAGGCCATTTTGAAAGGGTCACGGCCTGGCACACGGGCGTATGGGTTGGCCATGTGACCCAAGTCAGAGATTTACACGGGTACGACATGGGCTAGGACACGACCGTGTCTCTTGACCGTGTGAATCACACAGCCTTACCACACAGCCGTGTGAACCCTGTAGCTTTGAAAAATTTAATATTTTCAAAATATTCTTTGAGTTTCCAAATTAGTCCCGACTTGTCTCTAAAGCATATTTTGGCCTCAAGGGATCGAATAAAGGACAATATGTATAAGTTAAATTTGTTTTCTGACCTGAATATTATATGATACGAAATGTTTGTAATTTATTTTTGTTTGATCGGTAAACTTTGGTAATGCTCTGAAACCCTATTATGGCAACGAATATGGGTTAAGGGTGTTACATGAAATGCTCGAGAAGTAGTTTGAATTCTAGTTCTGGTGCCTGCACAACAGAAGGTAGAAGTTTAGTATCCATAGGAGCCAATAATTCATTAATAGATTTGTAAATAGATCTTGAATCGAAATTATTATCAAACAATGTTTCAAGTTTATCTACATAAGGTGACTCAAAAGTTTCTTCTACTAATGAGTCAATTATGTCGACACGATTTAAGTTCAACATTTCACTCGGGTGACTAATAGCGTAATAAATGTTAAACTTCATAATCTCCTCGTCAAACTCCATCGTGAGGGTTCAGCTATGTACATCAATCTTAGTATTTGCAGTACTAAGGAAAGGTCACCCCAACAAGATGTCTGAAGACCCAAGAGAATTATCTTCTTCCATTTTTATCATATAAAAGTCTGTAAGAAGGATAAGTCCGTTGCATTTCACTAATACATCCTCAAGGACTCCTTCGGAATGCATAATAGACCTATCTACTAATTGAATGATAACATCTATTTTCGTCAAAAAACTCGCATTAAGTGATTCATAAATAAAAAAAAGCATTACATTTATGAAGGCCCCTAAATCACACATAGCTTTTTTAATTCCTAAGTGCCTGTTATGCATTGTATTGCAAACATGCCCTTATCTTTACATTTTACTAGCATTCTCTATTGCAATACCGTAGATACATTTTCACCAACACTTACTCTTTCATTTCAGTTAAATTTCACATGTTGGTGCAAAGTTCTTTAAGGAACTTAGCATATCGCGAAATTTTGTTTGATGGCATCTAGTAGCGGTATGTTGATCTTGACATTATTGAATGCTTCGAGAATCTCGTTTTCCTCCTTACCTCTCTGATTTTGGTTCAATCATTCTAGAAATAGAGGTTGAATTATGGGCAATATAGGTTTCTTTCAGACTTTTTCATCGTTCTCCTACTTTTTCTTAGCGGAATCTTAATCAAGATATTTGCCAGGATTTGGTTCCAGTACTTTTCTACTTTGTAACGTCATTGCATTTGCATGTTGTCTTGGGTTAAGTTCTGTTTGTTACGGCAACTTCCTTTGTGAGTTCATTTTCTCAATTGATGTGGTCAATTCTCTTATAGACGCATCAATTTTCTGTAGAAAATCAAGCATATTAGCTGCTAATTTATTGACCATGATTACTAGAGAGGTACCTAAATCTCATGGCTATTGTAGAATCAGGTTTTGGTATGACTGGTTGTACCATTTGGGATGATCTTTCCACCCTAGGTTATAAGTATTAGCATAAGGGTCATATCGCCTTTGGGGTGGTCCAAGAAAATTCCCCACAACATCCAAATGGGTTATAGTATCATTACACAAACTAGGACACGCATTTGTTGTATGTTCGGGTGTTGCACAAATTCTACATGGTCGGGTTGGTCTTATTTTTACTGCAAAAAGAGAATTCATGATATTAGTAAGTTGATCAATTTTATCTTCTAAAACTGAAATACTTAGCTGGTAAAGCCTTCTGGTGGGCTCAGGATTGGCTCGAAATTGTTGAGTATTTGTAGCCATCGTGGATATCATGTCCCTAGCCTATTGGGGAGTCATGTTGGCCAATGCTCCTCCACTGGCGACATCTACCATATTCATCTCTATAGGCTTTAAGCTCTCATAGAAGTATTGGAGCAAAGACTGTTCTATTATCCATGTTGTGGGCAACTTGCACACAACTTCTTGAATCATTCTCAATAGTTGTAAAGAGTCTCCACATTTTTTTTGTCTTATCCCAACGATCTCCCTTCTTAACTCAGCTGCACGCGATGCTAGGAAGCACCTGATGAGAAACAAATGGGAAACATCAGTCCAAGTTGTAATAGATTTAGAAGGTGGATAAAACAACCATTCCCTTGGAAAATCTACTAAGGAAAAAGAGAAAGCACTCAATTTGATTTGATCCTCAGTTACGCCTTGAAGTTTCATTCTAAGACAAACCATATAAAACTCTTTTAGATGTTTATGTGGATTTTCATTTTGTAGTCCACGAAAAGTCGGCAGTAACTAGACTAATCCTGACTTCAGTTCAAAATTAGTATTCATAGTAGGATACGCAATGCATAACGGTGATTGTTCTGTAGGAGCTTCGGCCAATTGTCGAATCGTTTGAGCCATAGGTTAATGTGCTAGATTTGGGTTTTCATTAGCCCTAGCGTTAAACACTTCTACTGGTGGATCAACTCCTATTTTTTCGTTTTCTAGAGTTTGAGTAGGGTTTTGGTTAACCCTAGACTCAACTTCGTCGCCCGCTTCTATTTCTAGCGGTGGGTTACTCTGAGTCCCTACCACCTCTGACTGATTTTTGCATAGCTTTGTTTCCTTGCGATTAGCTCTTGCAGTCTTCTCTATTTCTAAATCAAACGTAAGAATACCTGGAGTAGATCTAGTCATAAGAAACAAAAGAAACAAGATTAGCACGATACCAGTCCCTGGCAACGGTGTCAAAATTTGATGTGTCATTGAAAGCACCAAAAATGATTTATCCCTATGAAATAACAAAAAAAATAGTATAAGAGAAGTAGGGTCAAATCCTCAGGGACTGGATTTGCACAACTTCTTGTTCCTTGAGATACCGAGCACAGTCGTGCCCAAGCAAAAGTGGCTTACTTGAAAAAAAAACAAAAAAATAGAATTAAAAATATAGAGGGGTTGAAATTGTATAAATTGAAATTGAAATTGTAAAAATAAACAGAAATGAGAGAAGGGATTCTTTGATTTGAAGGGTTCTAGCCTCTGGTTATCTCGATCCTTCTTGGGTTCAATCCTATGCTTTTAGGTGACCATTCTCATGACAGAATAAGCCAGTTATAGTGGAAGAGGATGCCTACGACCACCAGCTCCACTTATATTTTAGATTTACGATTTAGAAGAACCTGACTCTAGCCAACTTCCACTTTTGTTGGACCGTCTTACACTAAATCATCATTTCTCAATGGTGAATACCACGCCATTTTGTCTCTTGGGCTCGAAAACCACTACGCAATAAGCTCACGAACCGGCTGTGCAATTTTCCTAAAACATACAAAGCATCTGCCTTTGCACAAAATGAAAAGATCATTTGGAAAGACATGGACGGAAGCGTCAGTCTTGTAATGCAGAGAAACAATGAATACTCTTTGAGAAGGCTAAGTGTGGGTTCTAAGCCACATGAACCTTTTTTGGGGAATCTCAAAAACCTTTGGCTAGATGAGTTTAGTGGCTCATCCTTTTCAGGAAAAAACAAATAAGTTTAATAAAGTGAAATTTTATTGAAAAATAAAAGGAACAAAAGCTAGAGCTTTTTGAGAGAGGGAGTTTTTATAGAAAAGATGAGTCTCTATTTATGTCACTCCATCCCCTATTTATAGTACACAGAAAACCTAATTTGCTCCTATTGAAACTCTAAAAGATAAATAAAGAAAAAAGCTAAAATTAAATCTAAATAATAATCCTAACAATAATCCTAATAAAATTCAAATTTAAATAGAGTCTTATTGTTTATAAATGTCTTCTTTGAATTTTTGCCCCCAAGTCTTTCACACTTTGTATTTTTGGCACCACTTCTTTCCTATTTCACATGCTAACCCATTTTATCTTTAAATTCACACTTTTTCCCCCAAATTTCCTTTTGCCTTAAATTTGGTCCCTACAAGATAAAAAACCATAAAAAGCACAATTTAGTAGAATCATACTCAAAATATATATGCAATTAACACATAAATGCATGTCATTTTAAAGTATTATCATAGGTGGAGATGAACCCTATGATGAATTCTATTGCTTCATTTTTATTTTACGCAATAAATACTCAGATCTTGTTCTTAGTTATGTGTGCTTGATTCTTGGTTTGATATTTCTAAATTATTGGTCCATAATTGATGTGGTTCAATCAGAGGTGAAATAGACACTGTTTAAGAGTAGATCTTGCGTAATTAAATAGAGTTGCATGCAATCCCAAAAATAGGATGACATAAATCTATCGAATTAGAGTCAAATCCAATAGGGAATCCATAAATCGTATTAATCCGATAATAGCGGTTTTAATTAGAAAGAAATTTCAATTAATCAACCTACAATCAATTGTTCTACTCTCGAAACAGAAATTAGCATAATTTAGGGATTTCTACGGATCAAGGTACTAAGTAAAGAAATTGCATCTTTTAGATTGATAATGACAGATGAAATCTAGGTGAATTCTTTCTTGGGTATGGTTTCGCTTCTTGGTTGTTTACTCGATTGTTTTCCTGATTTAAATTTCTAATAAGTCAGATTTTGGGATGTTACAATTTATACTTATTTACGAACTAAAATCCAAACAAGTGACGAATTGATTTCCGATATTGACGAATTGATGATTATCGATTAATTGGAATCAACATAAAAACTAAGTAAATGAGAGGCACTAAGTGAAATTAATTGGGATACAGAAATATTTGATTTGCTGGCAAAGAATGGTATTTGCCATGTGTATGAGGATTATTCGAATCCAATAGGCCAATTTTTAAATAATAACACGAGCACAACGTTGTTACTATTATAACTACAATTAATTTAGTATTTTGCATTGCAAATATCATGTCACCGGCACACAACAAAAGACGGTACATATCGCCATTTTTTTTCAAAACATATTAGCTGTGCCAATTTTAATTTATACCGAGAAAAAAGATTAAATTCGTATAAATTATTATAAGAAAATACTATAATTTATAATCTCCATTAATTATCTCAAGCATTATAATTGATTGGGATTTTCATAGACATCTTAATTATTACTTAGAAAATGCATCCTTATTACAAAAATAAATTAAGACAAGAAGTAAAGAAATTATTACAAGAGATGAAAGGGAAAGGTTGAAGAGCCTTTCCTTTATGAAAAAACAACAATTCGAGAAGTGCTATGAAATGAATCAAAGAGACAATCCAACAAACAATCGATAAAAGAATAATCAAAGAAAATTTTCTAAAACGACAATATTTATGGAGCGCAAATGTATTCAGTAGCCACCCTTCTTCCACAATTATTGAGTAAGAGACTCAATGAAATAGGAAGGTTGAGTTTAATGTCCAAGACATTAGCTCGGACAGCAGTGCAAAGGCAAACCGCAGCTTCAAGATCAGCCAACCCATGGATCAAACTGCAGCATGGTTGGGTTGGTACGTTGCCGAGGTCGAGATTCACCAAACCACCCAACAGATTAACACACACACCAAGGTTCAATGGATTACAAGTACCGTAATAGCTTTGAGGTCGTTGGGAAACTTGTATCCGGGACGGATAACAACAGGGTTCCGAGATTTTGTGGAGTAAGAAGAACCATGGGGTTATTATCAACATTGTAAGAGCTTACTAAAGCAAAAAAGAAAAGGTTAAGAGAGAAGAAAAGAGCAGTTGATGACTTAACCTTTGCCATGTTTCCAATAGAGAATAATTTTATTTCACTGAGAAAATGGACTGCTGCTTACGATGAAGGTGATGAAGTGATCAAAGGGTTTTTATAGAACACAAGGATGAGGTTTAAAACTAGAAAATGAAAGCCACTAAGTCATATCATTTGGATACTTCGGATATGTTTTCGTTGGCTTTGATTAACAAATCTCCCAGATCTATGAATGAGTATATCATAATCCCATGGACCAAGCCGAACTTATAAATTTTAATTATGAATCATAATTTATATATTTACAAGAGTACAACGTTATTATGGTTATTTGCCAAGTTATTCATCCAAACTCAAAGGTGCATTTAAAATTTTGAAAGGATTTAAACAAAAGTATTAACTTCGAAATTGAGATTGGACGAAAAATAAATCTATTTAAAATATGAATCGAATTTGAACAAGAGACACACAGGCTGCCGCATGACCATGTGGTGAAATCTAAAAATTGCTTATTGACTGCCTCAGACGATGAAGGTGGTGAAATGATCAAAGAGTTTTTATACAACACAAAGATGAGCTTTTAAAGATAGAAAATGGAAGTTACTAAGTCTTATTATTTCTTATACAACACAAACCTCATAAGGTTAGTAAGTATAACAATGAAATATATAATTCCAACATATCATCAAACATGTAATAATAAACATATCAAGTACACATTTCGTCCATCACATATCTCATAAGCATAACTTCTCCATTTCAAGTGTTCATAAAAACATTTTCCAATTCACATGTCAAGATCATATAACATTTCATATATATATATATATATATATATATATATATATATACATTCGTTTAAACATTTATCACTCATTGAACAAAATGAGATAACATCGAATACTCGGGAAAATGCTCACACAAGTTGTGACTGCAATTGTATATGCTCACACGAACTATGAAATGGGCCTGCTCACACGAGTTGTGGGTCAAGATGTTAGGCTACACAATGCTATTCACACGATCTGTGGAGAATCTGCAACAAATGTAGGACCTCAACCATTGGTAGGACATCCATGATCAATGTTGACACCATTTTTTTTTTTATAAAAGGGGATCGACTTTGATTTTGAAAATGAAAACAAATGCGGGAGTCGCCACCAATCTTTTTTAATAAGGTGTGATCGGATCACCTCACAATTTAATCCTTTTAATAAATAGTTTGATTTATTAAAACATTATTTTTCGGTCTACAAAAATCCAGAAAACGGGTTCGGGAGTCGGTTACGCACGAGGAAGGATTAGCACCCTCGATGCGTCTAAAATTGGTACCTAGTTGATTAATTAGTGTCTTAATATCAAAAATGTGCAAAGATTTTAAAATACGATCCTTGTATTTAAAAAAAACTTGTATAAATCAAATTACCCGTTAAGACCCTCTCATTTTGGAGAGAGAAAATGTCACACCCAATGAGTTAGGGCATGATATTTCACCTCCTCAAAAACAAGCTTGTCCTAAAAAAACTCATGCAATAAAATTTAAAAGGATATTCAATTGTTTAAATCAGATGAAGAAATCGCAGTCCAATACGTTAGGGCACAATTTCTCAAAATTTCAAACATTGAATATTGCCTTTGTTATTTTTTAGAAACAATCCTCATCTCGGGAAAGCAACATGTCATATCCAATGCGTTAGGACACAACGTATCGAATTCCAGATACGAGAATACATGCCGAAAACTTTACTTATTTGAAAGACTTCAATTATCTCGATTTTAGAAAAGACCATATTCCGTAAGTTAGAACACGATCTTTTATTAATTCCCGAGATTATAAAAAAAATTATGTTAGAAAAGATTTGTGTATTTAGATTTATCGCGAAAATTAAAACCTCGTAAGTTAGGGTACGACCTTCTCGAATCTAAACATGAAATTTTGCTTATTCAAAAGTCATCATTTAAAGGGATATTTTGCTATTTAGGTTAAACGAGAAATCGAAACCCAGTACGTTAGGGCACGTCTTCTCAAATTTCCAAATGCAAAATATTGCCTTATTTCGAGATTTTTTTAATTTGGATAAAAAGGAAATGAAATGCTTAAAAATGTACGTTTAATTTATTAGGTTTTTAGAGAAATCGTTTAATACGTAAAAGGAGTTATACGTGGCTAAATACGATAGTGCGACATACATTTGAAATAGCAATGACATAATGTACATAATAAAATGTAACATGCATAACATTATCGTTAATGAATCATAAAGTTAACAAGCACAAACAATAATAAGAATGATGCCAATGATAATACAAGTAACAATAATAATAATAATAATAATAATAATAATAATAATAATAATAATAATAATAATAATAATAATAATAATAATGAATAAAAAAAAGACAACGATAAGGGTAAAAAATAAAATAACAAGCCAACCTAAAAGGAAAATAAGAAGCAAGTAAATAACTAAACTAATAAATCTGATTCAAAAAGGGTTGAGATCTACTAAATAAAAAAAATAAAAATAAAAAAGAATATCAAATAAAACAGTCATTTTTATTAAAATTAAAATAAACAAACTAATAAACTAAGGACTAAGGATGAGGTTGAATTTGAATATAAATTTCGGGGTCTAAATTATAATTAAATAAAAAACTGCTAAGGACCAAAATAAGACACGCTCAAAGCGCGAGGGACCGACTGGGAAATATCCCCATTCCTTATATGCATCGTTTTGTGTAGGGCTAAATTGGAACGAACTCGAAAGAAATGGGGTCAAATTAAAAGTGCTAATAAGGGTCAAACGTGAAACGATGTCGTTTTGGCCATTGTTGCCTAAACCCAAAACGGCGTCATTTTATTCCCAGTAGAAATGTTAAAAGTCAGAAGAAAAAAATAGTTTAACCCTTATTTTTTTAGAAAAACAGAGAGCGAAAACATTCTCTCTCTTGCAGCCTCAAATCTGGCCAATAGGGTCGTCGCTTGCGCCGCCGTGACCCTGCCGTAGGTGGTGGCCAGAGCAGCAAAAATCTAGTTTTTTAACCCCACTTTAAGGATCGAATAAAGGCCGAGCCTTCATGGCTCTAGGGCCGTGGGAAGAAACCCCAAACGCCACCCTCTCCGTCTGATTTCGGCAACCGAAATGGCTCTAGCGACGGACTTCGCAGTCAACCCCAGGTAAGTCTTTTTCTTTTTTATTTTCGTTTAAAAAAATTAAAAAACAATAATAAAAATAAAGAAAAAAGAAAGATTGAAATAAAAAAAAAACCAAGAAATCACCTTAGTTTTTGCTTTTTATTTCTAATGTTCGTAAACAATCCCAGAAGAAGATACAAGGTTGAGATTTCAGCCTCTATAGCCGATCTAAACGTTCATAATCTATTTTTATTGTTTTTCGATTTGGCCTCTATTGTTGTTGTCGTTTTTCGTCTTGTTTTTTTTGGCAGGTAACAGAGGCGTGCGACGCGTAGAGGTGACGTGCGGCAGACGCATGAGGCTGACGATTGGCAAGCAGCGCAGGTGGAGCGCATGCGGTGCTGGAGGCTTAGGGCTAGGGTTTTTTGCTAAAAATTTTAGTCTTAGGTGGGCTAGGGTTCCTTTGGCTTTGGGTCATATTGGGCCTGTTGTATTTGGGTTCAGTTTAGTTTGTTGGGCTGGGGTATTTTGGGTTAATGTTTTTGGCTATTTTATTTATTTTGATTTTGGGTGTTGGGTCTTATTGGGCCCCGGGCTAAATTGGCCTACAACAATCAGCACCTGAAACTGTAAATAATCCTTAATGACATGTCGTTGGTATTCTAACTATTCACGAGATTCATACGAGTCACTTTACATATCCAAATCATTTAACTTTATTTCTATTATACCATTTCAAACATACATCCATATATTTCACATTTTCCAAGCATAATCATCAATTTAAGCAACATCACAATTTTGTCCAAAATCACTAATTGACATTTATCATTCAATTTAACCATATGTAACATGAATAATCAATAAAATGTTACCAATAGCATCATTTAATGAGTTTAAACAATATACCAACTTACCTGAACAAAGATGGTTACGAATACAAGGCCGACGACTAATCCGTTAATTTAGCTTTTCCACAATTTGAGTTCAATTGATTCGTTTCTTGATCTAAATAATACTTTTCACTCAATTAATTATAGGTATATAAGGGTTTTTTAATTTAAAATGTAAGTTACCAATTTACAAAAGAAGTATCAACAGTTTTTTTAGAATGTTATTTTTGTCCTTTTTTTTTTTTTTGAAACATCTTGTTTTAGCCTTACATTGATGTAGCGGTAGTGTACAAATTTTAGTTTATATATGGTGAAAAAAATAAAGAAAATACTATAATTTATAATCTCTGTGAATAAACTTGTTGAGTGTTTTTTTGAGTGTGTCACTTTCAAGAGGGTTAAAATCACTATTTATATAATATGGTTACTGTTCAGGGATGTGGCATCGTAGATACCTCATGCATCCTAACACGTACCCTACTTTACGACTAACACGTATTTTCAAGATGTGGGTTCATTTGTATGGTTTTGTGAATCCACATCGTTCGAACTCATAAAAGAATGCAAACACTTCACGTGCGAACTTAAGGTGTAGGCCAAGATTAAATCAGGTACTCAAGTGTTGGGTCGGTAATGGCGAGCTCCATAACAAAACTTATAGCATTGTAATTCATAAATATCTTGTTCTATTAATTAGAAATGCATTGTTATAAAAAAATATATTAAAACAATAAGCAAAGAAATTATTACAAGAGATGAAAGGGAAAGGTTGAAGAGCCTTTCCTTTATGCAAAAACTGATAAGAAATGAATCAGCGAGACAACCCAGCAACCACTCAGTACATCAAAGAATAATAAAAGAGAATCACTGTGAATGACGATATTTATAGAGCGCAAATATATTCGGTAGCGACTCTTCTTCCACAGTTATTGAGTAAGAGACTCAATGAAATAGGAAGGTTGAGTTTAATGTCTAACACATTATCTCTAATGGCAGTGCAAAGACAAACTGCAGCTCAAGATCAGCTAACCCATGGATCAAACTACAGCATGGTTGGGTTGGTACGTTGCCAAGGTTGAGATTCACCAAACCACCCAACAGATTAAGACATACACCAAGATTCAATAGATTACAAGTACCATAGTAGCTATGAGTGCTACCATCGTTAGGAAACTTGTATCCAGGACGGATAACAACGTCGGATAAAAAGAACCGTTTGAATTGCTATTGGCGTTATAAGAGCTAACTAAAGCAAAAAAAGAAAAGGTTAAGAGAGAAAAATAGAACAGTTGATGCCTTAAAGTTTGAAGCCATTTTTTCAGTAGAAAATTATTTGATTTCATTGAGAAAATGGACTGTTTTGATGAGAGAAATCTAAAAATTGCTTATTGACTGCCTCAGACGATGAAGGTAGTGAATGATCAAAGGGTTTTTATAGAACACAAAGATGAGCTTTTAAATTATGTTTTCGTTGGCTTTGATTAAGAAATATCCCAGATCTATGAATGAGTTGTTATTATAATTATATATCGTAATCCCAACCATGGACCAAGCCGAAGTTTTAAATTTTAAGTATGAATCATAATTTTTATATTTACAAGTGTACAACGTTATGGTTATTTGCGAATAGACATGTTCATAATCAAGTTATTTATTCAGTTTAAATCTCATATTTTTAATTATTTTTAAAATAAAAACATAAAGTATTATTGGCAACCTACAATCTTTGACTTTTCAAAGATATTGGTGTCAGACAATTGGCACTGAAAATCTAAGCATTTAAGGCATAGATTTTTGGGTTGAAATTTGGCTTGGGATAATTGCAATTTTGGTCCCTAATTGTATAGGAACTTTGCAAGTTGATCCTTGAGCTTCAACTATAAATAGGCCTAGCTATTTTTCATTTTCTACATCCCACATTTGCCATTCTCTACTTAAGGCAATTGTTCTCTCTCCTTATTTGTAAACTTTCACTTGTATTTTGGAGTGAAATATATTTGGTAGTGCCCGAGGACGTAGGCAAAATTTACTGAACCTCGTTAAAATTCTTGTGTTCTTTATTGTTTATTTTGCATATTTTGTGAGTGTGATTGCAGTGATTTATTGTGCTATTAAATTACGATAGAGGGATATTCTGGCTAGGAAAGACCTGGTACTTAAGTGATCCTTGTGATCCACCTCTCTTTCCTGGGAATTGAACTTAGTGTAATTTTTTAGTACAATAATTTTACTCTTTTACACGCTTCCGCGCAACAATTGGTATCCGAGCCAGATTCGTACTTGGGGAATACGACCATTTACGATACTATTTACATATCCGATATTGTTCATCCACGGCACTATTCACGTTGACGGTACTATTCACGTATATAGTTGTTGGGATTGAGGAGAAAAATGGCAGAGGTATCATCATCAACAAAGATTACCGTGACCAATGCAAAATTTGAAGTAGAGAAATTTGATGGTACCAATAATTTTGGTATGCGGCAATGTGAGATCCTGGATGTCTTATGTCAGCAAGAGTTGGATATAGCCCTTGAAGAAAAACCTGACAAGATGGATGACAAGGAGTGGGCCAAGATCAATAGACAGGCGTGTGGTACAATTCGCCTATGTTTGGCCAAAGAGCAGAAGTACTCTGTCATGAGGGAGACATCAACGAAAAAGTTGTGGGATACACTGGAAGAAAAGTTTCCAATGAAAAGTCTTGAAAATAGGCTTTATATGAAAAAAAAACTTTTTCGATTCATGTATGCACTCGGTATGTCGATGAATGACCATGTGAACTCATTCAATAAAATTTTAGCAGACTTGCTAAATTTGGATAAGAAGTTTTAAGATGAAGACAAGGCATTATTGTTGTTGAATTCTCTTCCTAATGAATATGATCATCTTACCACTACATTGCTTTATGGGAAGGATACGATCACATTTGATGCAGTCTGCAGTGCGTTGTACAGATCTGAGACTCAAAAGAAAGATAAAAGAGATCACAGAGATACAACTGCAGAAGTCTTATAAGAGGTCGTTCATACAGCAACAAACCTGGTAGAAGGGGCAAGTCCAAAGGGAGACCCGCCAAAGATGAATGCGCTTTTTGTCGTGAGAAAGGGCACTGGAAAAAGAATTGTCCTAAGTTACAAAAGGGCAAGGCTATTTCTAATGCATGTGTAGCGAATCATGATGAGGAGTCAAACTTTAGCTTGGTTGGCATGGCAATGACATGTCATACAGATGAGTGGATCCTGGATTCGGGATGTACTTACCATATGTGTCCTAATAAGGACTGGTTTTCTAGTCTTGAAGAACTAGAAGGTGTAGTTATTTTTATGGGTAATGACAGTGCCTGTAAGACAATGGGAGTAGGTACAATCAAATTGAAGAATCACGACGACTCAATCCAAGTCTTGACAGATGTTCGCTATGTACCTAGCTTGAAGAAAAATCTCATCTCATTAGGGGCCCTAGAATCTAAAGGGCTCACAATCACTTTGAGAGATGGATTACTAAAGGTAGTAGCAGGGGTATTGACGGTGATGAAAGGCACTAGAAGAAATAACTTATACTATTTAAATGGAAGTACAGTTATTGGATCAACATCAACAGTTTCTGCGAAAGATGCAAATTCAGAGGCTACCAGGTTATGGCATATGCGATTGGGACATGCTGGTGAAAAAGCTTTGCAGACTTTGGCGAAGCAAGGCTTGTTGAAAGGTGTAAATTCTTACAAATTGGAATTCTATGAACATTGTGTTCTGGGCAAGCAGACGAGGGTAAAATTTGGTTCAGCAATTCACAATACGAAAGGAATTCTGGACTACGTTCACAGTGACGTGTGGGGACCTACCAAAGTGGCTTCTTTAGGAGGTATGCATTATTTTGTTACTTTTGTTGATGATTATTCAAGAAAAGTATGGGTGTATCTAATGAAAAGAAAAAGTGAAGTTTTGGATGCATTTCTGAAGTGGAAGAAGATGGTGGAGACTCAGACTGGTCGAAAGGTCAAACGACTTCGATCAGATAATGGTACTGAGTATAAAAATGATCCATTTCTACAAGTATGTCAAGATGAGGGCATTATGCGACACTTCACTGTTCGAGATACACCATAGCAGAATGGGGTGGCAGAACGTATGAATCAGACTATACTGGAGAAAGTTCGATGTATGTTATTGTCCAATGCTGGATTGGGCAAGGAATTTTGGTCTGAGGCAGTTACATATGCGTGCCATCTAATTAACCGGTTGCCATTAGCTGCAATAAATAGAAAAACTCCTATGGAGATGTGGACTGGTAAACCTGCTACTGATTATGATTCTTTACATGTTTTTGGTTTCATTGCATATTATCATGTAAAAGAATCTAAGTTAGACCCAAGAGCAAAGAAAGCATTATTCATGGGTATAACTAGTGGAGTAAAAGGATATCGTCTCTGGTGTCCTGATACAAGGAAGATTGTTTTCAGTAGAGATGTGACTTTTGATGAATCAACCATGATGAAGAATAAGGATTCACAAAAGGATGACAAAACCAGTGGCACTTTGCAGCAGGTGGAGCTTGAAAAGGTTAATGATGATCCAGCTAATATTGAAGGAACAAATGATGAAGAAGTTTCGACCCAAGAGCTTCTACAGCAACAAGATTCAATTGCATATAGGAGGCCAAGAAGAGAGATTCGTAAGCCTGCTCGTTTTGATGATATAGTGGCCTATGCACTTCCAATTGCAGATGATGATGTTCCTTCTACTTACACAGAAGCAATAAGTAACCCTGATGGTGTAAAGTGGAAGCAAGCTATGAATGAAGAAATGCAGTCTCTTCATAAAAATAGGACTTGGGAGTTGGTGACACTACCCAAGGGAAAGAAGGCAATTGGATGCAAATGGGTATATGCAAAGAAGGAAGGATTTCCTGGTAAAAATGAAATTCGATACAAGGCTAGATTGGTAGCAAAGGGTTACGCTTAGAAAGAAGGAATAGACTACAATGAAGTGTTTTCTCCAGTTGTGAAGCATTCATCTATTCGAATTTTGCTAGCCTTGGTTGCGCAATATGACCTTGAACTAGTTCAGCTTGATGTGAAGACAGCTTTTTTACACGGTGATTTGGAAGAGGAAATCTATATGACTCAGCCTGATGGATTCATGGTTGCTGATAAAGAAAATTGGGTTTGCAAACTGACGAAGTCGCTTTATGGATTGAAACAATCTCCGAGGCAGTGGTACAAGCGATTTGATCAGTTCATGAAAGGGCAAAGGTATACGAGAAGTAAATTTGATCATTGCGTGTATTTTTAGAAGCTACAAGTAGGAACTTTCATATACTTGCTTTTATATGTTGATGATATACTGATAGGATCTAAGAGCAAAGTTGAGATTGAGAGATTGAAGACTCAACTCAATCTCGAGTTTGAGATGAAAGATCTAGGTGAAGCTAAGAAGATTCTTGGCATGGAAATATGTAGAGATAGAGCTCATGGCAGAGTTAGCTTGTCTCAGAAGCAGTATTTGAAGAAAGTACTACAGCAGTTTGGCATGAACAAGCAGACCAAACCTGTAAGTACCCCGTTGGCTTCTCATTTCAAGCTTTCTGCACAACTATCTCCTTCGACGAATACAGAACAAGAATACATGTTACAAGTTCCGTATTCTAATGCAGTGGGTAGCTTGATGTACACAATGGTGTGTACAAGACCCGATATTTCACAAGCAGTTAGTATAGTGAGCAGGTATATGCATAATCCTGGAAAAGGACATTGGCAAGCTGTGAAATGGATTCTACGGTATATTCTGAAGACTGTGGATGTTGGATTACTGTTCAAGCAGGATACTACACTTGGTAAAGGTGTTATTGGGTACGTTGATTCTGACTATGCCGGTGATTTGGACAAACAAAGATCAACCACCGGTTATGTGTTTACACTTGCTGGAGGACCAATAAGTTGGAAGTCTACACTGCAGTCTACAGTTGCATTGTCAACCACAGAAGCCGAATACATGGCTGTAACAGAGGCTGTAAAGGAAGCTATTTGGTTACAAGGTATGGTTAAAACCATGGGTTTGGTTCAGGAGCATATTAATGTGTATTGTGATAGTCAAAGTGCTATTCATTTAGCAAAGAATCAAGTCTATCATGCACGTACAAAGCATATCGACGTACGATTCCATTTTGTGCGGGAAATTATTGATGAGGGGAAAATTTGTCTTCAGAAGATTAAGACTACAGATAATCCCGCAGATATGATGACCAAGGTGGTAACAACATTGTTTGAACTTGATCAATATTCTGCAAGTTTAACAGTTGAAGAAGGCACTATCAAGTATTGTTGTCAAAGGCAGAAAGAATTGTGTGAAGATAAGATTATCCTAATCAAATCTTCAAGGTGGAGATTATTGGCAACCTACAATCTTTGACTTTTCAAAGATATTGGTGTCAGACAATTGGCACCGAAAATCTAAGCATTTAAGGCACAGATTTTTGGGTTGAAATTTGGCTTGGGATAATTGCAATTTTGGTCCCTAATTGTATAGGAACTTTGCAAGTTGATCCTTGAGCTTCAACTATAAATAGGCCTAGCTATTTCTCATTTTCTACATCCCACATTTGCCATTCTCTACTTAAGGCAATTGTTCTCTCTCCTTATTTGTAAACTTTCACTTGTATTTGGAGTGAAATATATTTGGTAGTGCCCGAGGACGTAGGCAAAATTTGCTGAACCTCGTTAAAATTCTTGTGTTCTTTATTGTTTATTTTGCATATTTTGTGAGTGTGATTGTAGTGATTTATTATGCTATTAAATTACGATAGAGGGATATTCTGGCTAGGAAAGACCTAGTACTTAAGGGATCCTTGTGATCCACCTCTCTTTCCTGGGAATTGAACTTAGTGTGATTTTTTAGTACAATAATTTTACTCTTTTACACGCTTCCGCGCAACAAGTATCATAAAATAATAAAAGTTATTTTAACCGTGAATATTTTTGTAAGTTTTCTGATTAAGTTGATTTCAATTGACTCGTAACACCAACTCAATCAAAGCTTAAATAATAACATAAACAATAATAAAGTTAATAAAGTGCACATAATAAAATTAAAATGTATCTAAAATCAAAATAAAATTTTAGTTACGCGATAAATTTTAAGTTTTACTGATGCGATCAATGTGAATTCAAATCACCTATATATATTTATATTTTTATTTTTTATTAAATTAAAAAGATTAAAATACCTTTAAATAATATAATTTATTTTAAATACATAAAGACACTTAATAATTTCTTTAATTAAATTACTGTCCATAGACTCCGGACATCAACTTAATCAAAGCTTTAAATAAAAATATAAACAAAGCATAATATATATTTCTATATATAACAGTTTAAAGTATTTCTATTAGGTTATATAAAATGAATTTAACAAACCATTACATTTATTAATATAATCATATTCAATATAATTATGCATAATTAAGTTATATTTATCGTGCCTATAAAATTTTGAATTTATCTAAGAAAATATATTGTTGATTGAGTCTTAGATTAATTATTATGGGTATTATTATCAATACAGAAGACATGGGTTCAAATGGGCTAAAGCGCATTATCCTCCTATTTATAGGTTAAGAGAGGCTATAAGTATTCTAATCATTGTGTAAAAAAGAATAGATATAATTTGAATATATAATAAGATTATTAAAGAAAATCATCTTTACTAATATATTTACCCTTCAAAAGATTATATATTAAATAAATTTATAAATTTAATTTACTCAAAACTCAACTAATAATCTATATAAATAAAAGATAAAATATAAGCCATAACAACGAGTTGTCCAAATTCATTGTACTTAAAATTTTGAATTTATTTATTATTTATTGTTAAAGAGATGTGACCCAAATTCCTATTAAAATAAAAAAAATCTACGAAGCACAGTACAGATTACACAAGTGAAATCCGTATAGAAGTATACTACTTCTATTTGATGTTGATTAGAATAAGATATTTTAACCTTACTGCATTACTTCTATTTGACTTTAATTAGAATATGGTTTTACAAACCTATAAATAGACGTAGCCATCTCTCCTCTTGTATCATTCGAATTCGACATTATAAATTTTCCTTCTTATCTGCTTGTGGTTTTTTCCTAAAAGGGTTTCCACGTAAAATCTATGTGTGTTCTATTTTTTTCCTTTCTTTGCGAGACACTGTCATCATCAACATTCTATTTTCACATCTACAAATTATTTAAATTGTATTATCCAAATCCAAATCTGAATTAAATACAATTATTCTATTGATATTCGAATCCGCAAAAAATAAACAATTTCAAGATTCTAATCATTTTCAAATATTCAATTTTGTTATCTAAATCAGAATATCTATCTACATCAACTTAAAATTTATAGCAAATAATAGTTTTAAGATATTAATCTAAATATTATTTAAATTTGCAAAAACTTATCCATAATTTGAAATGTTATTCTGATAAAGACTTTATTTGATAACCCATTGCAAAATTTAAATCAAATAAAAATTGATAGTTATAGTGATTTAATATTTTAAGCAAGTTTGGTTATTCAAAATAAAAAATAAATTATAGAATTTTTCAGCAAAAAAAATGTGAAAAATAATAAGTAAATAAGGAGTTACTTTTCACTTAATGTGAATTTTTTTTAATTATTTTATTTTATTTTATTTTATTTTACTTTATTTTATTTATTTTAATATTATCTTTTAATTATTTTACTTTTAAAATTTAAAAATTAATTTTAGATTTATCAAACAGTCTAATCATATTCTACATTTAATTTAAAAAATTTACCGCTTAATAAATTAAATTTAGTATTACTTAATTTATCAAACAGCACTTAATATAAGAATTAAAAAATATAAAATTATAATTTACCCACTAGAAATGGCCAGATTCGATATTACAACAAATATCCGAAAATGAGCAGTATGATAGCTGTGTTAAATTATTATTGAGTGAGTTTTTAGTGATATCCTAATTATCACGATGCCAATCTATTCCATTTGTTTTTTTAAGTCAGTCCAATCATTATGATTAATGTTATCAATCATTTTATCACACGCATATATGTATGGAAATTACATATTTAAAATATAAGTGTACACAGTGGCGGAGCTACTAAAATAAAAAAAAATCATTTAAAAACTATAAAGATATAGACTATTAAAATGATGAAATTATATTTTTACTATCGTAAAAATATACAATTTAATTCCGCCCTAAAAAGATTTTCTGACTCCACCACTAAGTGCACATTTAAAAATAATATACAATACATAATAAAGCGTTATGTTCGAAACTAATAATACCAATACATTTTTATTTTGATTATAATAAATCAGGTTTGAATAATTGGTTTTTAATATATTTTCTTCCTTTCTTTTATTCTATAAGAGCTTGATTTCGTCCTACAATCTAAAAGCATGTAAGACGAATTGATGATTATCAATCAAATTTAAATATTTATTTTGCACTATATATTTATTTCTATCGTGTAAATCAATTAAAAATGATCATTTCTAAGGAAATTTTAAATATAAATATATAAAAAATTATTACTTAATAAATTATATAAATAATATATACAAACATGTAACAATACAAACTCGTAGATTTAAGAAACAAAATAAAAAGAACCCATGTGTTGGCCTGATAGTCAAGATGTTTATCACCTCAGATGTGGCCTAAGTTTGAGTAACCCTAATCGTGTTCATCAGAAAAAACAGCTAATTTCAAAAGTAAAGCAAAATACTGAAAGTTTTTTTTATATATATATATAACGGAGATAAATTCAAATTTTACCTATGAAAAAATTGAAATACCAATGAATTTGTGTTTTATCATGAATCACACAAAAAATAAAGTATTGCAATATAAATTTGATATTTATAATAATATAGATAGGATACTAAAATTTATATAATTTACTTTTAAAAATATATGATTAAATACAAACGCAAACAATCCAAGTCAATACACAATAAAAAGCAATTTGTGTTCAAACATTGTTGAAGAATAATATCTATGCAATGCCCTGCAATTGTATTCGGCCCTCAATGCAATATTAAGGTCGATGGGAAGGCCCAACATCTCGACTTTCATAGCAGTGCAAAGCCAAACTGCAGCTTCAAGATTCCCCATTCCTGCAAGCAAGCTGCAACATGGTGTTGTAGGTGCGGTTTCGAGAATAACATCCGCCAGCACCCAACTCCCCAGACACGAAACGAGGCTAACTGGTCTTGATTGTTTGAGTACACATCTCCAGGACGAATAAAAACAGGGTTTTTAGAATCTTTTGAATCATCATCGATATTATAAGAGTTGACTAAAGTAAAGAAGAGAAGGTTGAAGGAGAAAAATAGAGCACTTGATGCTTTAATCTTGGAAGCCATTTTTCAGAAAGAAAATTGTTTGAAGTGATTGAGAGAAAGCCAAAACTTGGTTGAAGGTCATGAAGTGAGCAAAGGGTTTATATAATTAAAAGGGATGAACATAAAAATGAGAGCCACAAAATGAAATTAATTGGGATACTGAATGGAATTTCCCATGTATAACATGAGCACAAGGTTGTTACTTATAATACATAATATGTTCCTTGAAGAGAGATCGAATACAATAAATAATCATATCGATTTTTTCAATCTTACGCCTATCAGTACTAAATTATTGAACTCTTTTTTGATTTGGCGTCAATACAATTTTATGAGGCGACGATGTCTATCTCCCAAACTAGAGAAATAACAAATACTGAAACGAAAGTTTTTAAGTGCGATTTCGAATCTCACGACTCTCTCCCATTGTGACAATCTCATTTAAAAATATATCAAAAACAAATAAAATAAATATATTAATTAAGCACATTATCATTAATGGATTAATTTATGCATTGAAAATATTGATCCGTTTAAAGATTAAATTGTAAAAATTTGAAGCTAAGTTCACGAGCACATAAATCAAATTTAAAGCTTACTATTGTTTTTAAATTTATTTTTCTACTGAAATTTATTTCAAATATATAATTTATATATTTAAATTTATAATGGTTATATTTTAATATTTTTTAATAATAATATTAAACATTTAAATCTTAAACCATAATTTTTCAAAATATTTTTCACCATTGGATTGACATTTTGGATGATTTTTTTTACTAACATAATCAAAATTTTCAATTTGCTTTTGTTTAGTTGATTGCATCAAAGGATGAGAGGTGAAGTATTAAAGGATGAAAGGAGGAAGTATTTTCGAAACCTGAGCAAGCAATCAAAAACATGAAATTTTGGGCAACTTATTTTTAAATTTTGAATAATAATTTTATTCCGTATGTAAAAATGTTGAAATATTTTCAAATATTTATAGTGTTTTCATAACTATAAGTGAAAGGTTAAATCTTTTGATTATTGGTCAAAAATTATATTACGACAAAGTATTATAACTATTCAAACGATATTACTAAAAAAATTATAATATTAGATGAATAATTATTTGTCTTTTTAAGACATGTATTGAAAGATGTGAGACATGGAAATTCTTATACATAAGAATGAGATTCCATTTGAAAATTACACCATCAAGTTCTAAAAATTCTATCCTTCCTCCATTTTTCAATATTATTAGATTATTTTATAAAGTATTACTGCAAAGGTTTCTTTGTAGAAATTAAGTTTTTTGTTATACATTGCTTAATGAATTATTTTCGTCAGTGCAAAACCAAATAGTCATCAGCTTTATTGTATCTTCGAGATTAATTTGTTTGAAACTCTTTTGCACACCAAATATAAGTGAAGGCAAATAGAACCTTAAATATAGTAATTTGATACACGCCTTGAAATAATGTCCTATTTCTTTATTTTTCGTGGTTTGAAATTTTTCTCACTGGAATTCTGTATTAGCAAAAAATTAAATCGAGTTATAAATATGCTTAGATCGAGTTGTAAATATGCTTAGGTGCACCAAAAAGATAAATTAAAAAGCTAGTTAGGTGACGCGTAAGAGCCAAGAAAATGAAGAATTAAATGGAGAAAACAACATGTGATCTCACTATACTTTTTACCTTAAGTACACAAAATAGTAAGTGTTATTACCATCAACTTCAAATCATTATGTTTTACCACCATACCTGATTAAATGCTAAAGTTACATATTTTATGTAATTACTTTGTTTAATTTATGAGAATGCACCACTAATTTTGCCATATTTATTGAATTTTGTGCAGGAATGCAATTTGGGGCTAAATAGAAGAAAAAGGAAACAATCGGGCTAGATTGAAGAAAGAAGCAAAGAAGGAGGGCCAAAGAAGAATTTTTCCAAGATTAATTAGCTGAAATTTTTGAGTTAGTGGGAGAATATTTTGGGATTTATTTTATCATGGGATATTTTTCCTTAATTTCCTATGACTAGTTGGCTCCTAATTTAGTAAATCCTCTAGTATAAATAGAGCTTGTATTGTTCATCATTTCATCAATCAAAAAATATTAAGCTCTTGTCTTTCAATACATTCTCTCTTTTCTCACGTAGCATTGTTGTTTCTTTAGTTTTCTTTCCTTCAATTTTTTTTCCAGTAGCTAATCACCAAATCAAGCCATTTGCAATTCCTTTTTCAATTCTTTTCCAAATAGTCAACCACCCCACTTTAATATATTCCAACCCCCATATTCAATCACATCACCCACCTTTTTACCCATTTACCTTAATTAATTTATCAAATACCAACATGTCCCAAACCTTAGCCAACCAAACCCATTTTCAGCTTTAGGCCAAAATTAGCCTCGTCAAATCCCGTGAGTTACGAACCCGAGCCATTTAACTCCTAAAATTCCAATACTTATTACTTCTCCGGATTAAGAGTATGATTTTGTCAGCTCATAAAGTCAGATCAACACTAAGTCAAAAAAGACGTCGTTTGATTTGGTGTGATTAGACGTACAGTTGGAATTCCGAAAAGAACGTTTCTAATCGGTTTTCTGTGAACACATTGGCGTGCCAAGTGGAGGCTGCTGTTTGGTTCCGTCAAGGGAAGTAGTAACCGGATTTAAATGTCCCACGCGGTTGAGGGCATTGGTTCTAGCTAGGCTCTTCTAGAACGCAAAGCTGCCGGAGTTCTAAATCACGAACGTTTCGTGGTTGTTCGATCGGTAAGAGTTAGTTATTGGACGTTCCATAACTAATTTACACAAGGAAGAGTTGGTGTCCGAGGCGTCCTTGGTAGCTATAACTAGCTTATTGGAAAAGAGGAGTTCATCCAATTTCGAGGATCGATTCAAAGACGAGGAAAATTCGCGCCTAAAGCTGAGCTCATTCTAATTAATTTTTCTTAATATTTATTTCACGGTTTTTATTATTCTGTTTTCAACTTTTACTTTTGACATTATTTTTCTGTTAATGTCAGGTTTTCAAATTTTTATCCCCCCGAACGTCTTGGGCACGACAGCTGCCCCGACAAAAATCTGGTCAAGAGAGGAACAATTTGCAGTAAACCAGTCTCTAAGGGATCGACCCTACTCCCTATACTGCATAATTTGCAAACTAAGGCGTAGGTTTATATTGGTGGATTTGACACCCATCAGTTTTGGCGCCGTTGCCGGGGACTGGCAACACTTATAATTGTTTAAATCATCTTCATGACCAGATCTTTATCCGGAGATCTCGAATACGACCCAGAGATCGAAAAATCAGCACGAGCACGACGTAAAGAGACGGAAGTTCTTAAACGTGTAGCAGCAATTGAACGTGGAAAACAAGTCGAAGTGGTTGAACCTGAGACTAAACCTCTTCCTGAAACAAAAAGGAGTAGAAGACAACCTCGGTGAACCAGAAAGGATGGCAAACCGAACCATTCGTCAGCTAGCCGCTGCTCCCAACGAGCAAACACCGTTATGCATCAACTATCCAGTCAGAGAAACCCTGTTCGAGTTGAAGTCAAGCCTGATTCACCTTTTGCCCACTTTTCGAGGCTTGAATAACGAAAATCCACATACCCACTTGAGAGAATTCCACATGGTCTGCTCAAGCATGAAACCACAGGGAGTAACCGAAGATGAAATTAAACTTCAGGCCTTTCCTTTTTCTTTAGTTGATACAGTAAGAGAATGGTTATTTTACTTACCCCCTGGTTCTATTACAACATGGGATGACTTATCTCGTGTTTTTCTTGACAGATTTTTCCCAGCATCGTGAGCAGCTGAACTTAGGAGAGACATAGTGGGAATTCACCAAATAGAGAATGAATCACTCTACGACTATTGGGAGCGATACAAAAAGCTGTGTGCAAGTTGTCCTCAACACGGTTTGACTGAGCAATCACTTCTTCAGTATTTCTACGAGGTTTTGCTCCCTATGGAAATGAAAATGATTGACGCAGCTAGTGGAGGGGCGCTTGTCAATCTGACTCCTCAAAGGGCAAGAGAACTGATATCCACTATGGCAACAAATTCTCAACAGTATTGGCCAAATTCAGAACCTACAAGACGGGTTAATGGGGTAAACGTTTCATCCTTAGAAGATAAATTGGATAAGCTTACCAATATTGTTCAGTCTATGCTTACAGAAAAGAAGAATCTGACCCAATTGTGTGGAATATGTACTACATCTGAACATCCGACGGATTTGTGCCCAATCCTTAATGAAAATTCAACGGCACATGTCGACGCTGTCGGAGGTTTTCCGAGACCTCCGCAAAGACGCTATGATCCTTTCTCCAACACCTACAATCCCGGGTGGAAGGATCATCCCAGCTTGAATTACGGAGCTAATCCCCAATATAATCCATCGTACCAACCAAGACCTCTGCAACCGCCACCCAAGCCGAGCACATCTCTAGAAGCTGTTATGGAAAGACTTGCCGTCGATGTTGCGAAGTACCAACAGAGGACAGACGCATCAATACAAGAGTTAACTAATCAAGTTAGTAAACTCTCGATGGCAGTTAATCGTTTGGAATCTCAAGGTAAATTACCTTCCCAGACAGAGTCGAATCCTAGGCAGAATGTAAGTGCAATAACTCTTTGTAGCGCAAAGATTCTGGAAACAGTTCCAGACAAAAGTCATGGGTAAGACAAAGAACGAGAAAAGCAGATCTCTGATCCAACAGTCAGACCGGAATCAGAAATTCAGAAACCATTCGTGATGCCACCTCCTTTTCTAGAGAGGCTCGCAAAGGATAAGAAAGCGAAGGAGGAAAAAGAAATCCTCGAAACATTGAGAGAGGCAGAGGATCAAGACAAAACAACTTTCACGTGCCCTTCCGAAATGTTTGCATATAGACGAATGCCGTTTGGACTCTGTAATGCTTCGGCCACCTTCCAGAGATGCATGGTGCGCAAATTCTCTGATTATGTCGAGAAAATCATTGAAGTCTTCATGAATGATTTCACGGTGTACGGATTTTACAGACGATTCATAAAAGACTTCTCGAAGATCATGCAACTGCCTTGCAGTCTATTACAAAAGGATAAAGAATTTGAATAACACAGGTCGTCGAGCTAAACGACGTCAAACAAAGCGCTGTTGGGAGGCAACCCAAATTTTCTTTTCCTTTATGCAAATAAAATTTTTGGTAAAATAGAAAACGAAAATGCATATCGAGGATTAGTTCTGTCTAAGGAAAGACTTGGTACTTAAGTATGTCCATTGTGACTCACCTGTCTTTCCTGGGAACTTACTTGGCGCATTTATCACGACTATTTTACCAAATCTCGTACTCTTGGTTTTTAATAATATTTCTCGAGTTTATAGCTTAGCTAATAAATTTGAAAAAAAAAATTCCTATTATTATTATTTATTTTTACTATTTTATTTTATTTTCATTTTTATTTTTGCAGGAAAACATTCCAAGACAAAATTAAATTCCACATGTCAACCGACAAAATTCTTTTTATTTCAGCCAAGGCCCACTCTACCTACGAGACCAACCTCCGCGACATTGAAATACATGGGGAGTTTCTTTTTTCTTTCTTTCTCCTACTTATCTTTACTTTTATTTTTTAAAATTACATTGGGACAATGTAAAATAAGTAGGGGGGAGGGAAATATAAATTGGTTCTAATTTGCTTATCTATCATCGCTATTTTTGCATGTTTTTGATAAAAGGTAAAATTTTTCTTTTGATAAATTGGGATGGTACACTTATGGTTTGACCTATTTAGCTATTTAATTCTTTACACATGAAACTTTTCAATAACCTAGACTTAGTGGGTAAGAAATTTTTAGGAATTATAAGTTTGCTTGACTGTCTACTTTTTATCATATGTCAAATTTTTGAATGCAAAAAAAAAAAATACTCCTCTGATACGAATGTTAAGAGTGAAAAATTGGGGCTGTACATCAGGCTGAGTAACCAGAACGTGGTGCTTGGGTTGCCATTACATCTCGCGTAAAAAGGTTCGTGTGGCTGCCCAATTTCTTTGCACTCACTCCGCTAACAAGTTATCATGAGTAGAGCGAAATAACCCGCTTAGAGACGTCCGAATTGAGTAACCAGAACATGGTGCTTGGGTTGTCATCATGTCTCGCGTCAAAAAATTCGAAAATGCCCTAAGTACAAAAATAATAAAATGAAAGGTAAGCCTATCAAGCTCTCATAAATTCTGAAATATATTTACTTACTTATTAGGCTAGATTATTTGAGATGTTAATGTGCTAGGATTAAACTGTTGAATTGTGTAAACCATGGGGGTCAAGTCCTATTTGGAGAAAATTTTTCCTTTTGCAGATACAAACAAAATGCTCGAGGACAAGTGTAACAACCCGGTTTTAACTCTAATCGGACATAGTGGTTTCGGGACCACAAGTCCGAGTCAAAAAAATATTTTAATATTTTGTTGTGTGTTTATTATGTGTGAATTTAATTGTGTGAAATTTTCGTGTTTTAATTTTGTCGTTTGAGTATCCGATTAAATAAAAGGATTAAATCGCTTAAAATAAAAATTTAGGGGTTAAATCTAAAAGTACCTAATTGTTGTTGTCTTTTTAAAATGGGGGATTTATGATGCAATTAGACTAAAACATAGATAGTGGGTGGCAAAGGACTAATATAACCTTATTATATATGTTTTGTTTATTAATTATTAAAGGTTATTTTAGTAACTAAAATAAATGATAATATATGCTAAATAAAACACAAAAAAATAAAGCCATTTTATCATCTTTTCTAGCCGAATTTGAACAAAAGAAAAAAGGAAGAAAGCTAGCTAGGTTCGGCCATTGTTGTGTTTAAATTTAAGGTTAGTTCTTTGTTCGGTTTTTGATAATTTTTACGTTTTTGAGATCGTTGCTTCGAATACTTCAAAACCCATGTATTAATTTTGTGAATTGTTGATGATTTTGAAATGTGCCATTGATGAATGTTTGAGTTTTGTGATGTTAGTTGATGAAATATGAAATATATGTGTTAGATTAACATGTTTTGTCTTTGAATTTTTAGTGAATTTGAGTAATTAGAGTTAAATTGTGAAAATAAATTTTTGAAGGACTAAAATATGAAATAAATGCAATGTGTGGACTTGTATGAGAACCATGAATATTCGGCCCTTGTGTGATATGGGCAAATTTTGTGTATTTTGTGTTTTGTGCAAAAATGACTAAATTGCAAAAAGTGCAAAATGTTAGGGGCAAAATGGTAATTTTCCCATTTATGTATTTTGGACTTAATTGAATGTTTTGATGAATAAAAAGGTTAAATTTGATTATGTTTAGATCAAGAAACGAAGAAAACGAATTTGGATCGGGGAAAAACGAAAGTAATCGAATAGTCGATCGTGTCTGCTGATATCCGAGGTAAGTCTATTAGCTATTTAATGTTATTAAATCAATATATATGTATGTATATCTATTATGTTTGTTGTTGAGCTATAATTAAAAGTAATTTAATTGAATAAATTCAAATTATAAATGGTATATATATATGTATATACAATGTTCGAATATATAAGTATATGCTTATATAAATTTTTGAATTAAGTTAAAGTATAAATGGTATAAAGGTATATATATATATATTCAAATATATATATATGTATCTATATGTATATGTACTTGAATTTGGTTGGTTGTATGAGAGTTATATATATGTGCACATAAGATTCAAATATACGTAAGTAAATACATGTATAAATTCTTGCTTAAGTTAAAGATATGTATAATACATATGTATACATAAGTTTCGAACATATATATGTATGTAAAAACGATTGGGTTTGATTTAAGGTACGTATGTTGTAATTGTACAGATAATTTCGAATAAGTAGGTATATGGGAGTTGTAACGTCTATATATATATATATGAATAGGTCTTGATTATATTTTAAGGTATAAATGTTAAATACGTACTTGGGAGTTCGAATATATCTAAATGTATATTCGTGTACAGATTCTTGAATTGAATTGAATGTATGATTTGCAAACTCTTTTTGTGATTGAATATGGACTACAATGAAGGTGTGTTTGCTGTTAATAAGTATTTGAGGAATTATTCTGTATATGTGAATATTGAGATTTTCAGGCTTAGCGCCTAGCAGGCTTATTGCCGGTGAAACACTTCAGACTATATGTCTAGCAGGCTTAATGCCGGTGAAATATTTCAGACTAAATGTCTAGCAGGCTTAATGCCGGTGAAATATTTCAGACTATATGTCTAGCAGGCTTAATGCCGGTGAAATATTTCAGACTATATGTCTAGCAGGCTAAGTGCCGGTGTACCTAATCAGGCTTTAAGCCTAGCAGGCTAAATGCCGGTGAATCTATTTTTATGTATGTGATTAAGTGTATAATTATATGATTTTGGATATATTTGAGTGATAAGTATATTCATATATAAATTCGGCTAAGTGTATTTGATGATCATATATATATTCGGTTTATGCATTGGTAATAGATATATACATATATATACTTTGGGATTATGCATTTGATAAATATATATTTATAAATATTCGGTACACATATTTGATTAGTAACTACATATGCATTCGAGATATATATACCTTTGTTTATAAGTATTTGATGAAAATGAATGCATTTGTTCATATGTATTAGATTTGTATTGGTTTAAAGTTTATCATGAGTATACATACACATTCGGTTATGGTATGTGCATAATATATATATATGCTCGGTTGTATACTTTCGGTGGTAATGTTGTTTGGTATAAATATATATTCAATTGATTGCATTCGACAGGTATACATATCTGACTATAAATAAAACGGTCTGAGTACAATAATGTATAAATGTTAGTTATTCGTGTTAATTGAAATCTCAGTGAAATAGATTAAAAAAAAGTTATATTATTTATATATTTATATACATTTAGTTATGTTGTAGACTTACTAAGCTATAAAAGCTTACTTTGTTTGTTTTCGTCCATTTGCTTTTATAGATTTTGGAGACGCGTTACGAGCTCGGGGATCATCAGCATAGTCCATCACACTACCGACTTCTTTTGGTACTTTGTTAAATATTTGATCTAAATCTTATGGCATGTATAGGTTCGAGTACGATGTAGATTACATTTTGATTGTAAATTATAATAGCTATGCGAAAGTAATTAAATTTTCATGTTGTGATCAGTTTGGTTAAAAAAATGGTTGTGTTTGTTCGGTAATGCCTCGTAACCCTAATTCAGCGATAGAGACGGGTTAGGGGTGTTACATTTTATTGGTATCAGAGCTACGGTTTAGTCGATTCTTGGACTAACGTAGTGTGTATGAGTCTAGCTATACATGCCATAATTTTTATACCGAGATAGTGTGATGATTGCTGGCATCTAAAAATGTGTTTTTGTATAGTAATGGATCCCGATCGAGCCGTAGCCGATGATGTTGAGAGTATAGCGCCTGCTCCCGCACAAAGGACAGAGTCGGTAGATTCTCGACCGACCTCGAGTAACCAGGAGGGAGAGGCTAAACAAGCCTTCTACCAAATGATGAATGACTGGTTTACTCAATATGTCCGAACTAATCCGGTTGCACAACAACCTCCACCCCCGACTAATCCATCTTCGATTCCTGTTATACCTCAAGTAAGTGATCCGATGAGATTACTTAAGCCTCCTGTAGATAAAATTCGAAAACACGGGGCTGAAGAGTTCAGAGCCACTGATGATGATGATGCTGAGAGAGCTGAATTCTGGCTCGATAATACTATTTGAGCATTTGATGAGTTATCTTGCACCCCTGATGAGTGCTTAAAATGTGCTATATCTTTGCTACGGGACACTGCATATCACTGGTGGAATACACTAGTATCGGTGGTTCCGAAAGAGCGAGTGACCTAGGAATTCTTTCAGACTGAGTTCCGTAAGAAATACATTAGCCAGAGATTCATTGATCAGAAGCGTAAGGAATTTCTTAAATTGAAACAAGGTCGTATGACAGTGACAGAATATGAGCGGAAATTTGTGAGACTCAGTAGATATGCTCGAGAATGTGTTTCGATTGAAGCTATCATGTGTAAAAGATTTGAAGATGGGCTGAATGAAGATATTAAACTGTTAGTTGGTATACTTGAGATAGAAGAGTTCGTAGTACTTGTTGAACGAGCTTGTAAAGCTGAGGAGCTCGGGAAAGAGAAGAGGAAAGCTGACTATGAAGCTCGAGATTCTCATAAAAGATCATTCAGTAAATCATTTCAGTCGACCTCAAGGAAATCCAGAGAGGATCATAGCCGATTTAAAGCTACTACAGGGTTTCCTAAGTATGATCGAGATCGACCCCCTGTGAGTTCACGAGCTACTTCAGTTGCTAGCGTTGGTAGTGTTCGACAAAATAGATCAGAGTGCAAGCATTATGGGAAATGGCATCCTGGAGATTGCAGATTTCATGATCGGTCTTGCTTTAAGTGCGGTTCAAAGGATCATTTCATTCGAGAGTGTCCGATGGTAGCTGAGCAAAACACTGTGCAGAATACCAGACCGAGTAATGTGCCAGTACGAGGTAGACCGCCGAGGCAATTGAGTAATGTAAGTGGTAGTCAGAGAGGAACAAAGGACACGGCAGTTCAATCTGAGGCTCGTGCACCTGCCAGAGCATATGCCATCCGTGCTCGGGAGGAGGCTTCTTCTCCAGATGTTATTACTGGTACTTTCACTCTTTATGATACTAATGTTATTGCATTGATTGATCCTGGTTCGACTCATTCTTATGTGTGTGAGACTTTAGTATTCAGTAAGACTTTGCCTGTTGAGTCTACTGAGTTTGTAATTAAAGTATCGAACCCCCTGGGCCGGTGTGTTTTGGTTGACAAAGTGTGCAAGAATTGTCCGTTGATGATTCGAGATTTATGTTTTTCGGCTGATTTGATGTTGCTACCATTCGACGAGTTTGATATAATTCTGGGTATGGATTGGTTAACTCTGCATGATGCTATAGTAAACTGCAAACGGAAAACTATTGATCTACGGTGTCAGAATGATGAGATTATTCGGATTGAATCTAATGATCTGAATGGTTTACCAGCAATAATATCCTCGATGTCGGCTCAGAAGTATGTGAGAAAAGGTTGTGAAGCTTACCTTGCATTTGTTCTTGATAGTAAAGTGACCGAAAAGAAGATTGAATCTGTGCCAGTAGTGTGTGAGTATTCAGACGTGTTTCCCGAAGAATTACCGGGTTTGCCACCTATTCGAGAGGTAGAGTTTGGTTTTGAGTTAGTACCAGGGATGACTCCAATCTCGATAGCTCCGTACCATATGGCACCTACCGAATTAAAAGAATTAAAAGTACAGTTGCAAGAGTTGACTGATAAAGGTTTTGCACGACCGAGTTTCTCTCCTTGGGGTGCACCAGTTCTATTTGTGAGAAAGAAGGACGAAACGATGAGAATGTGCATTAATTACCGGCAACTCAATAAGGTGACTATAAAGAATAAGTATCCGTTACCACGGATTGATGATTTGTTCGATCAGTTGAAAGGGGCTACTGTGTTTTCGAAGATAGATCTGAGATCAGGCTACTATCAGTTGCGAGTTAAAGACTCTGATGTGCCAAAGACTGCTTTCCGAACGAGGTACGGACATTATGAGTTTCTTGTTATGCCTTTCGGACTTACTAATGCACCTGCTATTTTCATGGATTTGATGAATCGGATCTTTAGGAAGTATCTGGATCGGTTTGTGGTAGTATTTATTGATGACATTTTGATCTACTCTCGTGACGAAAATGAGCATGCCGAACATCTGAGATTTGTGTTACAAACTTTGCGAGATAAGCAGTTGTATGCAAAGTTTAGTAAATGTGAGTTCTGGTTACGTGAAGTCAGTTTTCTGGGCCATGTTGTATCAGCATCGGGTATTCGGGTTGATCCGAGTAAAATTTCAGCTATACTTGATTGGAAACCTCTGAGGAATGTTTCGGAAGTTCGAAGCTTTCTGGGGCTCGCTGGCTATTATAGACGTTTTGTGAAAGGGTTCTTTATGATTGCGACCCCGATGACAAAGCTACTACAAAAAGACGTTAAGTTCGAGTGGTCAGAAAAGTGTCAGAAAAGCTTTGATCAGTTGAAAGTTCTTTTGACCGAAGCTCCAGTCCTAGTTCAACCCGAATCGGGTAAAGAGTTTATTATCTATAGTGATGCATCTTTAAATGGTTTGGGCTGTGTTTTGATGCAGGAAGGCAAAGTTGTAGCCTATGCCTCGAGACAGTTAAAGCCGCATGAAAAGAACTATCCGACGCATGATTTGGAATTGGCCGCTATTGTATTTGCGTTAAAAAAATGGTGTCACTATCTGTTTGGCGAAAGATGTCATGTTTATTCTGATCACAAAAGCCTGAAATATTTGATGACTCAGAAAGATCTGAATTTGAGACAGCGTCGATGGTTAGAATTGCTGAAAGATTACGAGCTGGTGATTGACTATCATCCGAGAAAGGCTAATGTTGTTGCTGATGCCCTAAGTCAAAAATCACTGTTTGCTTTGCGTGCAATGAACGCACATATGGTTATGTCTGAAGATGGTGCGATAGTAGCTGAGTTGAAAGCAAAATCGTTATTTGTTCAACAGATTTGTGAAGCTCAGAAAGTCGATAATAATTTAAGTGCAAAACAAGCTCAGTGCGACTTAAATGTTGATTCAGAGTTTTTAGTTGATGCTGAGGATTGTTTGAGATTTAGAAACCGATTATGTGTTCTGAAAAATTCAGAGTTAATTCAGATGATTTTGAAGGAAGCTTATAGTAGTCGATTTTCTGTTCATCCGGGTAGCACGAAAATGTATAACGATCTGAAACAGCACTATTGGTGGCAAGGTATGAAACGAGACATTTCTGACTTTGTTTCGAAATGTTTAATTTGTCAGCAAGTTAAAGCCGAGCATCAGGTACCATCTGGGTTGCTTCAGCCGATCATGATACCTGAATGGAAATGGGATCGAGTCACGATGGATTTTGTATCCGGTTTACCGTTGACACCGAGCAAGAAAGATACATTCTGGGTTATTGTTGATAGGTTGACAAAATCGACACACTTTATTCCGATTCGTACAGATTTTTCGCTCGATAAACTTGCTGAATTGTACATTTCTCAGATTGTGATATTGCACGGAGTGCCTATTTCTATTATTTCGGACAGAGACCCGAGATTTACATCGCGGTTTTGGAAGAAATTACAGGATGCTTTAGGTACGAAGCTACATTTTAGCACAGCTTTTCATCCGCAAACAGACGGTCAATCTGAGCGAATCATTCAGATACTTGAGGACATGTTGAGATGTTGCATTCTCGAGTTTGAAGGTACGTGGGAACGATATTTACCTTTGATTGAATTTGCTTATAATAACAGCTTTCAATCTAGTATCAAAATGGCACCTTTTGAGGCTTTGTACAGTCGTAAATGTCGTACACCACTGTATTGGACCGAGCTCAGTGAAAATAAGATACACGGGGTTGATTTGATTAAAGAGACTGAACAGAAAGTGAAAGTGATTCGGGATAGTCTGAAATCAGCATCGGATCGTCAGAAATCTTATGCGGATTTGAAAAGAAAGGATATAGAATTTCAGATCGGGGATAAAGTGTTTTTAAAAGTCTCACCGTGGAAGAAAATACTCAGATTCGGTCGTAAAGGCAAATTGAGTCCGAGATTCATTGGACCGTATGAGATTACAGAGCGAGTTGGATCGGTTGCTTATAGATTGATGTTACCGCCTGAGTTAGAAAAGATTCATAACGTATTTCATGTTTCGATGCTCCGTAGATACCGATCTGATCCTTCACATGTGATTAGTCCGACGGAGATTGAAATTAACTCTGATATGACATATGAGGAAGAACCGATTAGCATTCTGGCTCGTGAGAAAATAAGAAAATTCCGTTAGTTAAAGTATTGTGGCATAAACATGGGGTTGAAGAAGCAACTTGGGAGTCAGAAGATACAATGAAAGAGCGTTATCCAAACCTATTCACCGGGAAGATTTTCGGGGACGAAAATCCCTAAGGGGGGAGAGTTGTAACAACCCGGTTTTGACTCTAATCGGACATAGTGGTTTCGGGACCACAAGTCCGAGTCAAAAAAATATTTTAATATTTTGTTTGTGTTTATTATGTGTGAATTTAATTGTGTGAAATTTTCGTGTTTTAATTTTGTCGTTTGAGTATCTGATTAAATAAAAGGATTAAATCGCTTAAAATAAAAATTTAGGGGTTAAATCTAAAAGTACCTAATTGTTGTTGTCTTTTTAAAATGGGGGATTTATGATGCAATTAGACTAAAACATAGATAGTGGGTGGCAAAGGACTAATATAACCTTATTATATATGTTTTGTTTATTAATTATTAAAGGTTATTTTAGTAACTAAAATAAATGATAATATATGCTAAATAAAACACAAAAAAATAAAGCCATTTTATCATCTTTTCTAGCCGAATTTGAACAAAAGAAAAAAAGGAAGAAAGCTAGCTAGGTTCGGCCATTGTTGTGTTTAAATTTAAGGTTAGTTCTTTGTTCGGTTTTTGATAATTTTTACGTTTTTGAGATCGTTGCTTCGAATACTTCAAAACCCATGTATTAATTTTGTGAATTGTTGATGATTTTGAAATGTGCCATTGATGAATGTTTGAGTTTTGTGATGTTAGTTGATGAAATATGAAATATATGTGTTAGATTAACATGTTTTGTCTTTGAATTTTTAGTGAATTTGAGTAATTAGAGTTAAATTGTGAAAATAAATTTTTGAAGGACTAAAATATGAAATAAATGCAATGTGTGGACTTGTATGAGAACCATGAATATTCGGCCCTTGTGTGATATGGGCAAATTTTGTGTATTTTGTGTTTTGTGCAAAAATGACTAAATTGCAAAAAGTGCAAAATGTTAGGGGCAAAATGGTAATTTTCCCATTTATGTATTTTGGACTTAATTGAATGTTTTGATGAATAAAAAGGTTAAATTTGATTATGTTTAGATCAAGAAACGAAGAAAACGAATTTGGATCGGGGAAAAAACGAAAGTAATCGAATAGTCGATCGTGTCTGCTGATATCCGAGGTAAGTCTATTAGCTATTTAATGTTATTAAATCAATATATATGTATGTATATCTATTATGTTTGTTGTTGAGCTATAATTAAAAGTAATTTAATTGAATAAATTCAAATTATAAATGGTATATATATGTATATACAATGTTCGAATATATAAGTATATGCTTATATAAATTTTTGAATTAAGTTAAAGTATAAATGGTATAAAGGTATATATATATATATATTCAAATATATATATATATGTATCTATATGTATATATACTTGAATTTGGTTGGTTGTATGAGAGTTATATATATGTGCACATAAGATTCAAATATACGTAAGTAAATACATGTATAAATTCTTGCTTAAGTTAAAGATATGTATAATACATATGTATACATAAGTTTCGAACATATATATGTATGTAAAAACGATTGGGTTTGATTTAAGGTACGTATGTTGTAATTGTACAGATAATTTCGAATAAGTAGGTATATGGGAGTTGTAACGTCTATATATATATATATGAATAGGTCTTGATTATATTTTAAGGTATAAATGTTAAATACGTACTTGGGAGTTCGAATATATCTAAATGTATATTCGTGTACAGATTCTTGAATTGAATTGAATGTATGATTTGCAAACTCTTTTTGTGATTGAATATGGACTACAATGAAGGTGTGTTTGCTGTTAATAAGTATTTGAGGAATTATTCTGTATATGTGAATATTGAGATTTTCAGGCTTAGCGCCTAGCAGGCTTATTGCCGGTGAAACACTTCAGACTATATGTCTAGCAGGCTTAATGCCGGTGAAATATTTCAGACTATATGTCTAGCAGGCTTAATGCCGGTGAAATATTTCAGACTATATGTCTAGCAGGCTAAGTGCCGGTGTACCTAATCAGGCTTTAAGCCTAGCAGGCTAAATGCCGGTGAATCTGTTTTTATGTATGTGATTAAGTGTATAATTATATGATTTTGGATATATTTGAGTGATAAGTATATTCATATATAAATTCGGCTAAGTGTATTTGATGATCATATATATATTCGGTTTATGCATTGGTAATAGATATATATATATATATATACTTTGGGATTATGCATTTGATAAATATATATTTGTAAATATTCGGTACACATATTTGATTAGTAACTACATATGCATTCGAGATATATATATCTTTGTTTATAAGTATTTGATGAAAATGAATGCATTTGTTCATATGTATTAGATTTGTATTGGTTTAAAGTTTATCATGAGTATACATACACATTCGGTTATGGTATGTGCATAATATATATATATATGCTCGGTTGTATACTTTCGGTGGTAATGTTGTTTGGTATAAATATATATTCAATTGATTGCATTCGACAGGTATACATATCTGACTATAAATAAAACGGTCTGAGTACAATAATGTATAAATGTTAGTTATTCGTGTTAATTGAAATCTCAGTGAAATAGATTAAAAAAAGTTATATTATTTATATATTTATATACATTTAGTTATGCTGTAGACTTACTAAGCTATAAAAGCTTACTTTGTTTGTTTTCGTCCATTTGCTTTTATAGATTTTGGAGACGCGTTACGAGCTCGGGGATCATCAGCATAGTCCATCACACTACCGACTTCTTTTGGTACTTTGTTAAATATTTGATCTAAATCTTATGGCATGTATAGGTTCGAGTACGATGTAGATTACATTTTGATTGTAAATTATAATAGCTATGCGAAAGTAATTAAATTTTCATGTTGTGATCAGTTTGGTTAAAAAAATAAAAATGGTTGTGTTTGTTCGGTAATGCCTCGTAACCCTAATTCGGTGACGGAGACGGGTTAGGGGTGTTACAACTAGCATAAGCTAAGTAGGGGGGATTTGATTAAATGCTAAAGTTACATATTTTATGTAATTACTTTGTTTAATTTATGAGAATGCACCACTAATTTTGCCATATTTATTGAATTTTGTGCAGGAATGCAATTTGGGGCTAAATAGAAGAAAAAGGAAACAATCGGGCTAGATTGAAGAAAGAAGCAAAGAAGGAGGGCCAAAGAAGAATTTTTCCAAGATTAATTAGCTGAAATTTTTGAGTTAGTGGGAGAATATTTTGGGATTTATTTTATCATGGGATATTTTTCCTTAATTTCCTATGACTAGTTGGCTCCTAATTTAGTAAATCCTCTAGTATAAATAGAGCTTGTATTGTTCATCATTTCATCAATCAAAAAATATTAAGCTCTTGTCTTTCAATACATTCTCTCTTTTCTCACGTAGCATTGTTGTTTCTTTAGTTTTCTTTCCTTCAATTTTTTTTCCAGTAGCTAATCACCAAATCAAGCCATTTGCAATTCCTTTTTCAATTCTTTTCCAAATAGTCAACCACCCCACTTTAATATATTTCAACCCCCATACTCAATCACATCACCCACCTTTTTACCCATTTACCTTAATTAATTTATCAAATACCAACATGTCCCAAACCTTAGCCAACTAAACCCATTTTCAGCTTTAGGCCGAAATTAGCCTCGTCAAATCCCGTGAGTTACAAACCCGAGCCATTTAACTCCTAAAATTCCAATACTTATTACTTCTCCGGATTAAGAGTATGATTTTGTCAGCTCATAAAGTCAGATCAACACTAAGTCAAAAAAGACGTCGTTTGATTTGGTGTGATTAGACGTACAGTTGGAATTCCGAAAAGAACGTTTCTAATCGGTTTTCTGTGAACACATTGGCGTGCCAAGTGGAGGCTGCTGTTTGGTTCCGTCAAGGGAAGTAGTAACCGGATTTAAATGTCCCACGCGGTTGAGGGCATTGGTTTGAGCTAGGCTCTTCTAGAACACAAAGCTGCCGGAGTTCTAAATCACGAACGTTTCGTGGTTGTTCGATCGGTAAGAGTTAGTTATTGGACGTTCCATAACTAATTTACACAAGGAAGAGTTGGTGTCCGAGGCGTCCTTGGTAGCTATAACTAGCTTATTGGAAAAGAGGAGTTCATCCAATTTCGAGGATTGGTTCAAAGACGAGGAAAATTCGCACCTAAAGCTGAGCTCATTCTAATTAATTTTTCTTAATATTTATTTCACGATTTTTATTATTCTGTTTTCAACTTTTACTTTTGACATTATTTTTATGTTAATTTCAGGTTTTCAAATTTTTATCCCCCTGAACGTCTTGGGCACGACAGCTACCCCGACAAAAATCTGGTCAAGAGAGGAACAATTTGCAGTAAACCGGTCTCTGAGGGATCGACCCTACTCCCTATACTGCATAATTTGCAAACTAAGGCGTAGGTTTATATTGGTGGATTCGACACCCATCAATACCTATTGTATTTTTTATTTACTATTATAACCTTTAAATAATAAACTAGCTTAATATTAGGATATTTTAAGTTAGAAATTAATATAATAATAAATTATTTACTTAAATAATATGAATAATAACACTGACCAAAACAAGGTCACTTTAATAAATAAGGACGACAAAATGGAAAATAACAATATAAAAAAGAAAAGAAGGGAAGAAGAGGAGGAAACAGAGAAAGACGGCAGAACTTACAGCGACAAAAGGGAGAGAACAGAAAATGGAGAGAGATTAAGAGAGAGGGACGATAAATTTTGAAGAATTTTAGGGATAATTTTTTAGACTTAAAATTCCACCTATTTTCTAGAATTCAAATTTAACTCAATTTCTACCACATAGACGATACTGTCAAGAAATAGTAAAAACATTTTTGCTTTGCATACAACATTCAAACACAAGACCTCTACATAAGTTAAAATCTTACTATTAAACTAACAAACTCATTCTTATCAATAAACTAACAAGAATAAAATAAACTTTTAAGAACCAAATCAAATTTAAATTCAAAAATTAATAGAAAAATTCCAAAAAAAAAAAAGAAAATTAAACACAAGACCATGGTTCACCCAATTAAATTACTTAACATAATCCCTCAACATTTATCCCAAAATCAGAATGTGATCACCCATGGTTCACCAACTTAATTTCTACTAACTCAATTAAGATGTTACAAAAAATTAATATAATAATAAATTATTTACTTAAATAATTAAATTTTATTACTTTGAGATCCTAAATCACTTAAAATATAAAAATTCATATTATTGTTCAACATATATTATTTTGATAAATAATTTGAGACCCATATTATTTTGATAAAAATAGTTATTTTAGTGAAAAAAACCCTAGAGAGTAGATGATTGCAGTTGTCCATAAAAAGCTCATAAAACCAACATTTATGAAATTAAACACCACCAAATCTCATGTCTATATTAATGTAAGAAAGAAATATTTTAGTTAGAAAAAATTTTAAGATAATGAAAATTATTTTAATTTTGATAGCTTTTATATTTTAATATATTAATTTCTTGAAGTAAAGAAAGAAACATTTTAATTAAACAAGAATAAATATCCAAGAGATGATAAGCATGATGAGATTTAATCAAACAAATATTAAACTAAAGTAGAACTTTACAAATTAAGAAATTTAAACTTCCTTGCTTTAAGCTAACAATAAACCAAAATCTTTGCCTTTAAAAAGAACAGAAATAAAAAGAAATTATTTCAAAAATGGACTAAAAACTTTAATTTTGTAATCTTTATAAAAATTATGAAATTATAATGTACCCACTAGAAATGGATATTACAACAAATATAGGAAAATGAGCAGTTTTTCAGCTGTATTATAACAAAACAAAGGAACCGAATCAAGCATTATATCATTGCTTTTTAGTTCCCATAATCCTTTCAACCCTCCAAAGCATAAACTCCCTTCACCTTCACAACTTTAATGCTCGAGTCTGTCCATGAAGATAATCAATTTCAAGAAATGTCATCCCCATACAAGAAATCCCTTCAGATATAAAGTATACAACAAAATATAATATCCTTTATCTCCAATAAAACAGTACCAAAACAGAAAACAATAAATATGAGCATTCATAAAACATATATGATTCATGTGATACGGCTTCAGGACACACCGTGAATATCTCCTCCAAACACTTCATATCTACAGGAGACTAAGGGGAACCCATACACATCTATGTACCACTACATACTCCAAAAAGTGGGGGTTCAAGAAGACCCCAACAACTCCGGCTTCCTTTTCCAGTACTGTTGAAGCCTCTGCTTGGCATATTCTTTGTAGTCAAAGTCAATTTCATTGACATGTTCCTGAGGAAGAAATTTGATAAAAACATAAAAAAAAATAAAAATGCAATCAGTGTAAAAGAAATAAATTCCAAGCAAATGACATCTCTCTTCTACTTTACAAGTACACGTCAAAAGTATCTGTAGGTTTGGTCCCACTAGGGTCAATGACTGCATTTCAATCTCCAACAACTTCAATATAGCTTGTCTGTGACAGGTTACATGAGCTCAACATGATAGGAAAATCGCAAAGAAGCAAGTGAAGAAAAGAATAAACCTCTAATGATTACCTGAGTGATAATTTGTACCACTTCAATTCCAAATTGAATGTCCTCTTCAGAAGCAATGGTTTTAATAAAATTACAATTAACAATTCACAATCATACAGATCGTTGAGAAAGGGCAGTGATCTGCAGGGTATCTTATAGGTAGCTAAGGACCAAGCTAAAAGATTGCATTACTGACACCAAGTACATGCATTATCATCAAATGATTTTGGGATGGTAGAGAGGGCCAAAATTACCGATATTATTCCCCACACACCCCAAGTGAGGTGACTCGCTAGAGTATATTTCTCAACATCTTGAAGCAGCTGCTGCACTTCAGAGTCTCTAGGTTTCTTACCTGCAATAAAAACATGGATAATATCATGGATCCCTGACAATATATTAAATTCAGAGTTATGGTCACACATCAAGTTCGAATATATAAATTGAAACAATTGCCTTAACTTCTTTTTAACACAAGAAAATAAGTGTTAAATTAGTCCTTTGGCAAAGCATATAAGCTAAATTGGCAGCAGAATACAATAATTATGGACAGTTTAAACATAAAAGCTGCTATGCCAATCATGCTTGCAGAACCAAAATTGGAATTATCAGAAAATGAACTTCTCATAATTGCAGCCACCATGTAAACAATTAAAAAGTCACAGAATGTCTTATAAGCAATAAACAGTTACCTGAAGAATTCAGGTATACACGCAGAAATCTTAGGCGCTCTTCCAAACCTATGAATGCCACAGGACTAGAAAACTTTTTTACCATTCAGGGAATATAGCGCATTTTAAAAAAGAAAAAAAATGAAATCCAAAAGGTTCACCTGGATATTTACTATAATCCATAACATGGGGTGATTCTGTGTGATAATCAGCAGCCATCTCACAGAAGTGATTTGCAATATCAAAGGCAACAGGATTATAACTTGCATACTCATAATCCTATAAAAGTAGGCAGCCAATCAACATCCAGAGAATTACATATTCATTACTTTGAGAGAAAACAAGTCTCGGAGAAAATAGAATCATCACTTATCGAGCAGCAAATTCAAGATCATATGAAATTTCTATCATCCACTAATTATTTAGATCTCTTTCTGCTTGATAACTTACATACAAGCACAACTTGCTCTCTTCACGCTTAAATAAGACTTAGTCAATAACATTCATGATCAAGCTTGAAATGCTTGGTATAATTTATGATCCTATATTAAGCAAATACAAAGACTAAAAGTTCAATAAAGGATGCTATGAGACACATTACTACATCATTTTAATGTTCAATATAGAAGAGATTAGGATATTTAAAAGCAAAAGTGGTATGAAATACAGCCCACAGCCCAACTCAAGTAAAGAAACTTTGCATGGACTTAAAGAGCTCAATGATAATAAAATACTCAGAACTTAGAAAAGCATTAAGAACATATGCTGAATTAACCACAGGAAAAAACATGTATATAAGTCAAACCAAAATGTTCTTCTATGAAAAATGATCTTTTGGGCTTTCCACAGGATTTAAGTTGTGGCTTTTTATGGCGGAAAAATAAAAGGTTGTGGCTCTTAATAGAAATACAGTCTGGGTGAGTGATGACCCCAGTTTCATAAGGAATAATGTGTGTAAATTCTCTCTGATGCTATACCTGATATATCTATCTTCATCTAACCTAGTCAATGAGAAATTCATGAGATCACAAGACATCCATCAATGTCCTCTAAGTCACTCAACCAGGCAGAATTGCATCTGTACTTGGATACCATCCAGACATCACCAATTGCATCATATGACAACAAATATCCTTTAAACAAATTCATGCATATAGAATGATTTTGCTGATATGATAATTAAGGACTAAGATAACTGCATTAATCTGCTCTATCTTAAGCCAACTTGGTCCTAAACAGGCACGGACAGAGTTCAGGAATTAGGTATTCACTACTCAGAAAACATCACACTATTCAGAAGAATACCAATAATGCAACCATATGAACAACTATGATTTTATCACTGCTGCCACTGCTGTTGTTGTCTATGTTTGAATTTGAGACCAAAATCATTCTTCATCAAAGGTTCAGATGTTATCCTCCCATCAAAAGAAAGCAACTAACAGCCCAGCCGGTTACTCCAACTTGTCTAGAACTTTCCCATTACGAGCTATTAACATATGGTTCAATGACAAATATAAAGAAGAGTTTTGCTATTAAAATTACTGTAAATAAAGTACATACAAAGAAAGCAAGTTTGGTAGAAACTCACAATGATGGTTACTGATTTAGTCCCTTCATCAAACATTATGTTCCCATATTGTAAATCATTGTGGCAGAAACCTATCTGTTGATGCCTCGCTGAGAGTTTCTTTTCTAGAATAGAGATTTCCTCCTCCAAAGATTCTAAGCGAAAGGCTTTGGCTTCTTCCAGTGGGCTAAATCTCTTGGCTGCCTTAAGCCATTTTCTGAACACAACCAATGGTAGAATCTTTGAATTAATAAAGTAGCTATAGGCATGAGATCCATAATATTTAGCATAATTCACCAAAGAGTTATTAAAATGTACCGCAATCTATCCCATAGCCAAACTTTCTTTGGACCGGGCATATCAAGTTCATGGAACTCCCTTAATCTGGTTGCTATTAGAGCTGATATAGCTGGATCACGCAAATCAGATGCTGATAGTGTCTGAAAGTCAATACGGAAGAAAGAGAATATCAATACACATTCAACATTTCTGATAAATAGATGAGTAAATGGCCCCAGTAGGTCGTAAAGAAGAAAGAGAGTATCTTCTATTAATTACAATCGTCAATGGGAAACTGTGATTACCATGGTAATACTAAAACTTGAAGTTCTTAATAAATGAGACACCATATCAAACATGAACAATTTAAGTCACTAGAAAAAAATAGATGCCTAAAAGTTTTTAAAAAGATCATCTTCTCTTAATCACAGCAATGGTATTCATCCAGGAGCTCATTCCCATTGTGGATAGAAAGGTAATAAATCATTACATAAATCAGTAACTTTAATGCTACAATCATTTAAGATAGCTGCTTGAAGAGCAAATCCCCTTTATTTACATAATTCGAAACAGAATAGTTATGCTTCATATCCATATCTAATGTTAAAATAATATGTAAAGAAGTATGGAAAGGGAGCGAGTATCAAATTACCCGCGCACGGATGAACTCTTCAATTCGCCCATTGCGGAACCGTCGTAGCAAACGAGGTCCTTGTCCATGCTTTGACATAAACTCAAACGTCCGGATTTCATCCTCCCGATCAAAAAACACATCCACACCCTCACCGTAAATTCTAACTAAAACCTTTTGTGACACATGATCTCCCCTGGTTGGCCATTTTATCTGGAACACCTCATTGGTCATAGCACCTTTAAGAGGGATCACCTGCAAAGCTTTTGAATCCACTACATCATCCCACTCAGACGCCATCGACTGCAGAGCGTCCTTTACTTCTCGTGGCAACCTTGCCTCTTTATTGTCTACGACATTAGTTGCAGCACCCATAACAACAAACCAAACTTAACTCCACAAAAATTATGCTCAAATTTATTGGTTAAACAAAATCTGAAAACAAGGGAATGGCTGGCCTGGAGATGAAATATAATCAAACATTAGAAATCAATACATGCGTAGCTACAGATTCCCGTTATGATAAAGCAAATTCAAGAACAAGACCCATACTTGACAATAACGACTTCAAAAACACGCGTGCGCACGCACAATTGATGGAAAAATGGCCCTAACAAGAATAGCATAAACAGATATCATCGAATTTAACATGCAAAAGAGATCAACACAATTAAGCAGGTTCTTGATTAGAAATTAATAATCAATTAGCCAAATAAATTGCAAGTTTAGACACAAAAATCCTTAAAAATCAAAAATTAAACACAACAAATGCATGATTTGTTTATTTGTTTATTTACTTAAGAATGATTTTATTTGTTAATCATTTCCTTTGCTTTCTAGCAAAGTTTAACAAACTAAACAATACGAAACCCAAAAAATTGCAAAAATATGAATAGGCATTAACCAAAAGAGAAGCAATTAGAATATTGAAAAGAATCCAATAAAAACATTTAACAAATAAATCAATTATATCAAAAGAAAAGAACACAGAGATGATGCTTACCTGAAAAAGAAAAGATGATGGGAGAAATGAGATGGGAGAGCCCGGAGTTCGTCCGTAAAGGAATCACGGCCGTTGGATCTTCTGTAGATGATCTTCCCTATTTTTGTTATAAAACAATTGAAATGAGTGAATCTATATGTTGAAAGTAGAGGACAAAAAAGATAAATCTCCGTTGAAAGTGACTTGTGCCTGTAAGGCTGCACACGTGTTCAATCCACAAATTAACACGTGTTCATGTAGGGTTTTCTTTCCATTAAGAATTCCAGAAGAAGGTATAGTATAAATTAAGAGGAAAAAGAAAACCAACCTTTTTCCGGATAAACCTCAATCCAATTCATTCCATCAAATAAATTATGAAAAATATATAAAATGTATGATTTTACCCCATTTTAATACGCTCACTATTAATTTTTTATTCAACTGATCTAATCCATACTTCGACTGGTCTGATTCAATCAACCACGAAAAAGATTATTATTTTATTTTAATTTACTCAAAATAATAAATTACAAAATAATTTAAATATTTCACTAATTATTTTTTTAACAATCTATAATTGATAATATTTGCTCTTTTTTAGAATACCTAGAATTATCCATTGCACCTTTCTCGCCGTTTTAGAACACTCGACCCATCCACCCGTGCCAATCGAGCTAAAACTCAATCCAATCGATTGTATTTAAAAAGTTTTTGATACAGTATTGAAAGAACTTGACCTATAGTGTAGAACTTTTTAAAATTTTGTTTTATTTTTAAGTGATCCTTTTAAGAGTTGATATCGAAATTACTATTTTTAATTATTTATTTAAATATTTTTATAAAAATAATAAGAGATAAATTATCAGTAATATTAAGATTAAATCTTTTATTAAAAAAAGTTTGAAGTAATTTTTTAGTGAGTTGATATTAAATTAATTTATGATATCAATTCAATCAAACACATTATATATATAATATAAATTTATTTTATTTATATATAATTTTGTCATTTTATTTATATTTAAATTAATAAATATTTATTTAGATGACATTAATTCATAGTAAATTAATAATTTTTATTAATTTATAGTAAATTAAATCAAAGCTTTTAATTGTTTTCGAATGTAATTTTTTTAAAATAAAATTCATAGAAAATGAAGAGCAATGTTGATAAAAAAATGGATATAAACTCCTTATGCAAACAAAATAATAGCTGAAATTTTAATTGAATTCAGCTTAAATAGTGTGAAATCTGAACAGAAACAAACATCTACTAAAAAATCCAAATTAAAAAAAAGGGGAAATAGAGAGAAGAACCAAACCTGGCCACTAGTCTTCTCATACTCCTCCATCTCCGATAGTTCGCCAATATTTTCATTCTGGGTCTCCATTGAAGACGACGAATCATCCAAGGCTCGAGATGAAAACGAAAAGCTTGGGGTATGGGGATGGGGTCTGAGACCTGCCAAATAAATGGGAGTGTAACATTTTGAAACTGAAGGGATTAGAACAGGCTTTGAGAGGATCCAAGTGACAGTTCTGGGGTAGATTCTGGGAGTTGGATTAGCTATTTGGAAGGGTAAGATTTTAGACATTTTAATGGGTGGTTTGGATTGGGGATTTAATAAGCTAAAAAATCGGGGTGAAAATGGAGAAGAAATATAGGAAAAATTGGGGAAATGGTTTGATGACGAAAACACCATTTCGGAGAAAATAAAAATAAAGGTCAAGTTTCGTCCACGTTACACTTTGGTGCGTTACTGGTTGTAGGCGTCCGTATTGTTTGGGTTAAATGAAAGAGTTAAACTATCATATTTATAGCTAACTTTGTTCACGTCTAATTTGACATTATTTTTTATTTTGTGTAATTATATACTTAAAATTTTAATTTTAATTCAATTGTTCACAGTTAAAGAAATTAATACATATATTTATTTTTCATATTAGATTAATATAATTATTTGTTTATATAATATCTAATGTAAAACGGTGCTGATTCGATAATGACGTTAGTGATTTTTAAAAATTGAATTAAAAATTAAGTTTTTATTTATAAAATCGCATAAAACTAAAGTTTATGTATGGCATTTATACAGTGATACAACAAGGAGGATGCACGAAGGAAAGAGTGGTAGTAGCTGTGAAGGCCTATTTACCTAGTTAAGGCAGAGAGCCAAGAATTATAAAGAGTGAAGATGAATAGAGTTTTGAAGGTTGAGAACTAAAGGTGAGTTAGTAGAATGTAGGCTTGGTGTCTTAGAGAGCCAATCCTTTTTTCATCCTTTTTGGAGTATTTATAGGTGAGGTTCTCATATAGGATAGTGCTAACATGTTGAACTTGTCATTAAGCCATCATTATGAAACATATAGGGCGGATATCTTCAATGGGACGAGGATGTTTGCAATGGAACAGAGCTTGACATTTATTTTAATCTGATGATATGGTGCAATTGAACTCACATGGTATTTGGTGACTAACAATATCATGTTCTCGAAGCTTAGGGACCCAAATGGCATATGGCTAATATATGTTTGGATGGTCGTTTTAGAAGGGAGGCTTGTTGGTGCCTTCCTAATTTGCTGGTAGTTGGTTTATAAAGTGACCTTCCTTGAGACTCTTTGATCTGTTAGCCTTTTTTTTCACAAATTGCTCCAAATGGTGATATTGTTTAAAGGTAATTTTTTGTATCAAAACCATTAAGATTCTGCCATAAATTCACTCTAATATCTGTGTTTTTAGGGAGTCGTGATAATGATTATCGATAACTTTTTGGAACAGGTGGTAAGTTGCCATTGTGTGTTGCTTGTTTTTCGAAACAATACGTTTTGAGAGGTAAGTTTATATATTCTCTAGTTTTTCTTCATTAAGGTTACTTTTCCTTCTTTAAAAAAAAATTGCAACTAGTTTTGTCATTTTTCTGGTTTTGGTTGGTTTTTTACGACGATTTCTGCACTTTAGGGGTCTATTTGTTTTTATTATTCTTGTAGTTCTTCTTTTGTTGTCATCAGAGTTATTTTTAGTATTTTTGCTAGAGAAAATGGTTAAAGAACATGGACAATCTGTAAAAAATAGAGGTGGAGGCCATACTAGTCGTACTCCGTTGAAAGAGGTGGTGAAAAATAAAAAAACTACCACAGCCAAGTTTGACAGGGCTACTGCAACCAAGTTCGAGAGAAGAAGTGACGAGCCTGCTATTAGTCTTCGCTATCAATGTTTTACACCCTACCGAGAGATGAATAACTTTTTAATGTATCGTGTGTTGCTTGCAAAACATCATAAGTATGAATTCAGCATCCCATAAGGGTCACATCATCTCTGCGAAATGTTTGGCCCATATTCTACTAGTGAGAGACCTAGGTTCTACCTTCGGTTTTTTCTTCTAGAAGCGGGTTTTACTCTTCCTCTCTCAGACTTTATCTGAGATGTGTTGTTAGATTTAGTGCCCTAAATGTAGTATTTTTGTCTATGTACACTTGTATTTTTTTTAAAAAAATTGGTTTAATAAAAATATCCATGAATTACTTAATACCCTTTGTATATTGTCCTCAATGGTTTTTGCACGCAAAGCAAAATGAAAGAAAATGTTAACTCACTAATTATCTAATGTTTAACTAATTCTAATTAGTATTATGGGGTTGAATCGTAATACGAAAAGATAACTTGTATTAGTATATTAACCTAAACATGTCCTTATTCTAATCAGAAATAAGAAAATCAATTGAAAAACTAATATGATGTCTATCAAGTTCAATTGGGGAGATGCTTTGTCTTGAGCATCGAGAAGATAGAGATATAGATGTGACTGATTGGACTGACAGTACATCGAACAGAAGCCATGTAGAATAGATCATGAATCCGTTTATGGATTTATTCACTTGTGACATTCATAGTGTGGCATACGTTAATCTTGAGTAGATGATGGATTATGTATATTAAAGTATGCGTGACTTATATACTTTGATGTAAGTAAAAGCCTTAGCTCAAATAGATAAGGAACAGAAAGCTGGTGCGTTGAGTATATGACTTCTGCAGTATGTAGCATAATTTACAATAGTGAAATTCATAGCTCAAGAAATGGGTAAATGATATCTTCTTATTTGTATTACATGATAGATGAAAAGTAAACGTGACCACGGGTCATTTGTCTTTGTGATAAATAACTTAATTACTATTTGATAGTAATTGACTTTTTATGAAGGAAGATGTAATGGTTACTATGAGATAAAATATGATCATATTGAGAGAATGAATTTATCCCAAATAGATTAAGGATACCCTATAATGGTAACACACTTATGGCAAAGTCATTTGACGAGCACTAATCGAGTAGTTTTCGTAATGGTATGTAACTAGAGAGAGCTCAGTCACAATACCATAGTGGAATGACTTTGTGACTAAATGAGTTTATAATTAATAGGCGAAAAATTAGAACTTAATTATAAATCATTTGAGTCCTAATTACATATGCCCAATTAGTCCATTCGTAGCTCGTTAAAACCAGAAATGAATTACTTATAGAATCAAACGAACAAAAATGGATAGAAATGATAAAGTTAGAGAAATGTGTTATATTCGAGAATTAATATAATTTCCCACTAAGTATGGAAATGACTTAAGAATTAATTATGTTTTTTAAATTATTATTTAATAAAATAATTGAAATTCGAAAATGAATTTAAAGTAACTGATCATTGTGAATACGTTGAATATGAAAATTAAATATATTTTCTCATAAGTTCTTTGACGGTAAAGTTGTCATGACTTTAAAGGAATTATAATTCGGTTGAAAAAATTATTTAATTGAGAAATTAATTTATTTAGTAAATAATATTTAATTTGGAAAATAAAAAAATGTACTAGGTTGGAATAAATTATAAAGTGTTGTATTAAAAGTCTAGGAAGCACATATAATTGGTTATTGTGAATCCGTTGAATGTAAAAATTAAATATGTTTTCTCATAAATTTTTTTATGGTAATATTGTCATGATTTTAACAGAATTATAATTGGGTTGAGATCATTATTTTATTGAAAAAATTAATTAATTTAATTTAATAAATAAAATTTATTTTGGGAAATAGAAAGACATGTATTAAATTAGATTAAATTATAAAGTGTGGATTAAAAGTTTAAGAAACACATATAATTGAACCCAACACAAGAAAGACCCCAATCTCGAGGAGACACACTCTATTAGCAGCCTCTCTCTCCTAGTTCAACTAGGAGATTGGTTTTTTTTATTAAATAAGTATTATTTGTATTTTACTAATACAATTAAGGTTTCACTTCCTCTCCCTATAAATAAATAGCATCGATAGGGCTAAAAATATACAAAACTTAGAGATATTGCTATTCTGCTCGAAAATAGTTAGAATTTATTTCCAAGCATAAATTATATTCTTTTGAAATAACAATTCTATCGGTTTCTATAAGAGAGAAATTTACTTTCATATTAAAAGTGAGAAATTTTTGTTTTGATTATATGTTTAATTTGAAATTGTTCGAGCCCACACTTGAAGTGATTCGTAGTACAAGAATAGCGGAGAAGGCCATTCGGTTGAAAGCCGGGAATGTCAAGGATCTATCTTGTTTAAAGCACATGTATTATTTCAGGAAAATGTTTATTTCTATAAATATCACAAATCGGCCTCAGTTTTTAAAACTTTATAATTTTAACATTTTAAGAAAATCATTTTTGAACTGGATTTTTTCCAACACTATATATTTTCTATGATTTGATAAAAAATTTTGAGATCTTTCTAAATTTGTTTGAAAATTGTATTTTATCCTTTTTTTGTGTTTTATGTATTTTATAAAAAAATAAATATTTTTTTAAAATTCTTGGATTTTGTTAGACTTGAAAATACCAAGAGGGGGTGAATTGATATTTTAAAAATCTTTACAAACTTTTCTGAATGATAATGAAATGAAAGAAAAGCTTGAATAATTCGATTTATAGTGATTCAGCCCTAATTGCCTATCTCCACTACCTTAGTATACACCAATTAAAGATTCCCCAATTCACTATAAGAATTGACACTTTTCAAGGAGAAAGTATAACCTTTACAACACTTTCTTCTTCTTAAAGCTTAGATAGAACCTATCTTCCTAGTTTTTATTGCTAAACTAGAATCCTTCTTAGTTTTTGTTGAGTATGCCTCATATTTCAGTCAAATAAGAGATTGCTTGTAAGTCAAGTTAAACAAAACATATTTTCTTTCTAGAAGATTTAATATTTATTAGTATAATATATTTAGCATATATTAGCATAATTTATTTGACCTACGAATATAACCTATAAATAGGCTCTTTTACAACATTAGAAAATATACCCATTAGAGATTAGGACTCATAACACTTTTACAGAATTTTTGTATTTATATTTTGAGGGTTCTTTAATTTTAGGTTTTAGGGTTTAGTTTTATTTCAATCTTTTGTACTCTTTGTTCTTTTGCCATTATAGTAAAATTATCTTTGCCTGTAGTTTTTTATCCTCTTTGGAGGGGTTTTTCACGTTAAATTTGTGTGCTCAATTTCTCAATTTCTTTAGCTATTACAACTTGTTCGTTGCTTAATCGGGTCGATCCCTAACAAGTGGTATCAGAGTTAGTTCAATTTTCACAGATCAGCCCATTCAGAGATAGTAACAACAAGGTTTGACATTGAGAAATTCGATGGTGTCACAAATTTTAATTTATAGCAAGTTTGGATGATTGTAATTCTTGTTCATATTGGCTTGAAAAGGGTCGTTACTAGGAAAAAACCTGAGAATCTAGATCAGTCAAAATAGGAAAAGCTTGATGAAAATGTCATATCTACAATCTAGTTGTGCCTCGCTAATAGGGTATTACAGGAGGTATTGATGGAGAAGACCTCATTCGCCTTGTGCAAAAGGTTAGAAACTCTTTATACAACTTAGTCTATGGCTAATCGTTTAGTGTTGAAACAACATCTATTTGCGTTTCGCATAAACAAAGGTAAGCTTTTTAGAGATCACATCAATCAATTCATTACCCTTTTAAATGATTTAAATAACGTTGAGGTTCAAATCGACGATGGAGATCAGGCTATGCTATTATTCTGTTCTTTACCCCCTTCATACAAGTCTTTCAAGGAGACCCTGATTTATGGCAAAGACAAACTCTCGTTCGAGAATGTAAAGGGTCATTTGTCGAGTAAAGACAAACTCGGTAATGAGTTTGATTCGGATAGCAAGGTAGATAGGCAAGCTTCCATTTTGGTAGCATCAAATAAGTGAGATAAAAGGTGTTGCTATTGTAAGAAGTTAGGTCACGTCAAAGCATATTGTTACAAACTGCAAAATAAAAAGGCTATTGAGAGTAACAAGGAATATGTAACTAGTGTTAATTTGGCCAACGAAAGCGGTGATGATTTCTTGTTAGTGTCAACGAGCGAAAGCTCCGAGCTTACATCCGAGTGGATCCTAGATTCGGGATGTTCTTTCCACATGTGTCCCAATAAGAATGGTTTTCTACATACAGTTTGGTTAAAGGTGGAGTTGTGCAAATGGGAAACGATTCATCTAGTAAGGTAATTGGTATTGGTACTGTTAAAATTAGGATGTACGATAGGACGATTAGGACACTTTTAGATGTACTTAATTTACGAAAGAATCTCATCTCTTTGATTATTTTAGACTTGAAAGGTTGCGGAATCAACATCAATTCGAGAAGCATTAAGGTGTCTCATGAGGTTGTCGTTTTGTTAAAAGGTAAAAGGATCAATAGCTTTTATATTTTGTAAGGTTCTATAGTGACTGGTGAAATCAGACGTCACTCATCCATTACGGAGTCAAAGTCAACTCGTTTGGAGTGGAGGCAACTTGGTCATAGGAGGAAAAATGTATGACCGTTTCGTTGAAGAGAGGTTCTCTTTTGGATGCAGGTTTTGAAAAGTTAGGGTACTGTGTTCGTGAAAATTAGACTCGGGTTAGTTTTGATTTAGCAGTACACAAGTCGAATGCTAGAAGTCTTCCAACTTTTAAGCACAGATTCGACTCAGTTAATTCCTTACATAGTTCAAGATAGGCCTGTGGCGGGCTTTAGCAAAGATAACGTTGTGGAAATACGAGTCAATATGGAGATTTGTTGAGTATGCCTCATATTTCACTCAAATAAGACATTACTTGCAAGTAAAGTTAAATAACATATATTTTCTTTCTAGAAAATTTACTATTTATTAGTATAATATATTTAGCATTTATTAGTATAATTTATTTGACCTACGAATTTAGCTTATAAATAGGCTCCTTTATAACCATAGAAAATACACCTATTAGAGATTAGAACTCATAACACTTTTGGAGAATTTTTGTGTTTATGTTTTAAGGGTTCTTTTTTTTCAGGTTTTGGAGTTTAGTTTTATCTCCATCTTTTACACTCTTCATTCTTTTGCCATTATAGTAAAATTATCTTTGCCTGTGGTTTTTTAATCCTCTTTGGAGGAATTTTTCCACGTTAAATTTTTGTGTTCAATTTCTTAGTTTCTTCCACTATTTTTACTTGTTCGTTACTTAATCAGGTTGCTCCCCAAGAGTTTTTGTGGCTCAACTATAACCTTCTCAATTTAAAATTGGTGATGTGAAAGAGATTAAACAAAGAGACCTTTACAGGATATCTGTTTACAAAAATTAAGCTCTCAAAAAAAATAAAATTAGAGTGATAAAAGATCTAACAATAAACTCTTAGAGAATATTTACAAGAGAAATGAAAGAATAAAGATTTGAATAGTTTTCTCTTGAGCTTGATGCTTGGATATCTTGAAAGTGTATTTATAACAAGGAACAAGTTTTTGGATGTTTATGACCGTTAGGGATGAATTCTAGCCGTTAGAAGTATTAATTTTAGGCTTAAAAATTGTCATTGCAACGCATGTCTTGAGACTTTGCAAGATGTCTTGAGATAAGGTTAAAAAGTAGTCATACATAGCCGTTGACAGGTTATATCTCGAGATATGAATAGTGTGCCTCGAGAGAATTTGCCAATTACCTCTAGACATACTGCACAATGTCTCAAGACAGGAAGCTCCTGAACTAGATTTTTGCTCCGAAATTTTCATGTCCCAAGACCTGCAACCAAAGTCCCTTAAAAAACATTTTAAACACGTTAGAACACTTTGATATTAACCCAAAAACATTTAGATAAATTAAAACACATTTAAAAAATATTTTTGAATATTTTGCAAAACACTTTAGTATTTAGGATATATAATACATATAAAATTTATCTTAAATGTTGTTATATCAAAAGCTTGGAACATCAAATTTAAACAAATTTTATACAATTGTATATAATTTTTCTGATTTTTTGTAGCGACCCGATTCTCATTAGTGTTAGAAAAGTCAATTCAGATAGGAAATTTTAAGTTGAGTTATATGAGAAGTTTAACCGAGAAAATTATGAGTTAAATACAAGATTAAAAAAATGGATTAGCTAGTAATTAAATTTATTAAATTATTAAAAAAATAGTATAATGACTAAATTGCAAGGTTACTTAAATGTGAAGAATTGATTAAGTTTTGAGTGAGTCCTTATTAAGCAATTAAACCATGGCCTTAAGATAATTTAGCCATTCACAAAATAATAACAGTGGATGCTGTGGATCACATCCATTAAATCCCACTTGGTTAATCACGAATAAATATTAACCATTGATTAATCAATGTTGAAAGTGGAAGAGAGAAAGACCATTAACATTGGTTTTTCGTCCTCCATTTTATCTTATTTCATCGTTCAAGTTAGGAAGAAAGAAAAGAAAATTTTGTTTAGCGTCTTTGCCATTGCCGAACCAAAAATCCATAGGTAAGAAATGTTTTCCTTTTAAAATTTTGATGGATTTTCATTATATGATAGCAGGAATTAGTGACCCATTAATTAAATTAATGAATTAGTAAATTTAGATATAATTTTTCCATGAATAGTAAGCTTGAGAAAGTAGGGTTTAAAGGTTTATATTAATAAAAGTTAGTATGATTTAAAATTATACAGGAATAAGTTAATCTTGTAGTAGAAGTCTTAAATTAAGCTTGAGTTAATCTTAAATTGCATGTTTATGACATTAGAGATCAAATTGAATGGATTGAAAGCTGTTAGAAAATTATATCATGAATTGTAAGTTAGAGGTCCCTGTACTATGTTTATTAAGTTAGTTTTGGATTTAATCTGTTAAATCGTAAGTTACGAGTTAGTTTTAGATTTAATTTGTTAAATCGTAAGTTACGAGTGTTTCGGATATCAAGGCATGAAAGGACTAAAATGAATTAAATGCATGCATGTTTGATTTTGTTAGCTTTGTGTTGAATTGTGTGATAGCCCGAAATAGGGCCTAATCGGAATAGTAGTTTTGTAACCACAAATCTAAAGTGAAATAGTTTAATTTTATAAATTTTTATTAGTTACTGATTGATTGAAATATTGTGTGAAAATATGGATAGGAAATTTTAATGATTTAGTGTCTAATTGAATTTTTAGGACTAAATTGAGAAAAATGCAAAGTGTGTCTAATTAGTGATTAAATGACTTAATTAGACCATAAATTAGTGATATGGACACAAAAATATCTAAGTAATGGGTCAAGGGCATTTTTGTCCAAATTGAGTAAAAGACAAAATAAAGAGAAAATAAGTGTCCATCTTCTTAAAAATCAGATGGTTGCTGTCAAAAATATTCATGTCACCATAGCTAGGGTTCTTGATTTTTCTAAGCTCAATTGTAAGTGATTTCTTGCCCCGTTTTTAATTATTTTCGTATTTTTATGTTTATTGAAGCTTGAATTTCATGTTTCTACCATTTATTTTAAATGGAATTAAAGTTTAAAAATTGACCCATTCATGATACAATTGTAAATTGATTAGTGATGTTAGATAATGAATGTTTGAAGTGTTAATTACAAGTTTTACTAGATGAATTTCAATGAAAATGTTGAAAAAGGGCTAAATTGTGAAAGATGGTAAAGTGTGCATAAAGTTGTAATTTGGTGAAATTGAGGGCTGTTATGAGCATGAAATATGATTTAGTGAAGTTTGAAATTTAAGAATTTAGTGAATTTTATTTTTACGAGCTTAGGGACAAAAGTGAAATTTTTGAAAAGTTATGGGAAAAAATGTAAATTTGCCAAAATGTTGTGTATGAATTGTATTTGAATAAAATGTTGATAAAATGTATTAAATTGTGTTAATATAGATCAAGAAAGAAGAAATAGTGGAAGTGATCGGGAAAAAGAGAAAGTTATCGACTAAGTTACAAAAATAGTCGTTTTGCATCCGAGGTAAGTTATGTGTAAATAATAGTAATATATTTTTATAAATTGTGAATTTTATTTGATATGTAAATCAATATTGAATGTGGAAGGAAAATTGTTCATGAATTATTCAAGTGATAAAGTGTTGAAAATAAAGTGTTAAGTGTAAATTCCCGATTGAACTTAGGAATAGAAGTGGATACAAGTGACATGTCATTAGAGATCAGTGCTACAGTGTTACAGTGTTGCAGTGAGTCCCGGGTGCTGGGTGCTCTAGCATGTGTTGCAAACACCTGACAGCTTGTGTGAGCAGGCCCGTGGACATTTCCAGTGTTATTGATCAGTGGTAGCTTCGGCTACATTTCAGTGGTAGCTACGGCTACATATCAGTGGTAGCTTCGGCTACATATCAGTGTGACACTTATGTTCTAATCCTCTACGTATCTGTGTATATTCCGAGTGTTCAACGGGATTAATAATTAGTTAAAGTGAATATGAAATGAAGTGTGTATGAAGGTACAATTGAAAGAATGAGCATATGTGATAAATGTTAAGTGTGAAAATGTATATTAAAGTGAATTGGTAAGATTGTGCATGTGTAAGTGATTGAAATTGCTAAGAAATGTTTTGATTAGTTATATGTTAAAAATGTTAATTATTAAATGAGTACCTATTATTTACATGTAACTTACTAAGCTATTTGTAGCTTACACATTTCCTCATTTCCTTTGTTTTATAGTGATTTGAGCTTGTTCGAATTGGGGATCGTCGGAGCTCGTATCACACTATCATAACCATCTCGGTATTATGTGTTTTCAAAATGTTTAAACTATGGCATGTATAGAGTCTTAATCATTTTGAGTATGTCCATATGATATGGCTAAGATTAGCTATTGAAATGGTTAGTAAAGATTATGTTTTGGTGTTATGTATGTGTAAATGGTAGCTAATACAAATAAGCAGTTTCTTTGACAGTAGTAGTGATGTGACTGTGAAAAATCACCATAAATAGTATAAATGGAATTAGAGAGTGATTGATATATAGAATTAAAGCTTATCAAGTCTATTTTTACATGAAAGAAACGGTGTAGTCAAAAGAATTTTATATTTTGAGATATTTGAATTTTAGTAAGACAGGGTCAGAATGGTTTTTGAAGTCCCCTATTCTGAATTTAGAAAATCATTATAAATTGTACAGAAAGAATTATAGGTCATAATTTATATGTCTAGATTCCTAGTGAGTCTATTTTAAAAGAAATAAACGATAACCTTATATGAATTCTGTACAATGAGATAATTAATTTTTAGTGCCAAGAGGTCAGATCTGTTGAGCTGTGAAACAGGGGATATTTTAATGAATAAACTGTACTAATTGGCTAAGTCTAAAATTCTGAAAATTTTATGGTAAGTAGGAATATGAGTCTAGTTTCAGGAAAAATTTATGGATTTAAATTTTGAGTTTTGTAACTCGAGTTATAATTAAATTAGTGACAGTCGCGCAGATGGACAGTTTTGTTGTGAACAGTAAATTTAATTTTAAAAGCAAATTTTTATGCTCCGAATTGGTAAGTTAAATTGGATGACAACTCGTACTCGATTCCGGCGATGGTCTCGGGTAAGGGGTGTTACAAATTGTATAATTGACAATGTTTCCGTAATGTATTATTGAACGTAGCTAAAGATGACATCGAAATGTCGAAAAGCAAAGGGAAAGCCAAAACCGTTGACAAATATTTATCCTGGTTTGTGCTATCATAACCTCAACTTACAGTTTGATAGGCAATTAATATAATCAAATAATATTACTGTCAATGACAATCCGTGGTACGTATTAATTTGATCAATTGAGATGATTGGGTTATAATTGAAATATGTACACCTATATGCATTGTGGTTATATGGTTGCGTCATGTTAATGATATGTTATTTTGAATTGTTATGCTCAAAAATTGTTGATAAAGAGCAATGTCCTATTAACGGTATCAAATAGAGTTACGAGCATAGTTGACATGTTACAGGATTAAATATACGGAGATACTTCGGTTTATACCTGTGAGCACTAGAAGCATATTACTTCAAACATTTCAATGAGTGTTGGGCACACATTACTTCAATTTTTATTGATAACCGTTGGATGCATTTTACTTCGGACGTACCGATGAGCACTGGGTGCATTACAAGTGTGTTGCTAGATTAGTTCGTGTATCCATTCTTGAATCTGAGTCAATTAATAAAAGTTGAAACGAGTAAATAAAATAAACTACTATAATTGATAATTAAGTATGTTTAAGAAGTGTAAATGAATTTGAATTATGACGCATGAAACGAGACGCTAATATCCTAGGGATGCACCGATAATTCTAATAATCGGTAAAGTAAATGAATACCTTGAGGGTGTTTAGATAAAATAGATAAGATGATCTAACACGTGTTTAAGGTTGTTATTTTGGGTTTATTTCATCGTATGCTTTTCAATTTAACGTAAGTACGTGTTGGTTTCAAATAATGTTAATACCGCTAAACATATATAATTCAGCGAACGGCTATGTTTGTTTTGGTGTGTAGATGTCTGATGAGAACCGTAGTAATCCAACCTGAAAGCTTAGCTCACAAAATCTATTGTGTATGACATATATCTAGGTCGGTTGGTTTTGTTATTTAAGTCCATCTTTTGATATGGATGGTGACTTGTCCTATACAAGTTTGAATATACTAATTGTTTCATTAATTGATTTATTCGTTATGCTATTGTTCACATTGCTTTGTTTAGCAAAATTTTATCCATTGAAAGTCTGCAAAGAAGTTCTTTTTCAGATATGTTTAGCAAGAATGGAAGAACCAGGACTGACCCCGCCAGATGCTGCTCAACAGCTTCTGTTTTTAGTTACATCTGTTCTATCTGCTTCTTTAGCAAAACTAACTACAACCTGCAAAACAATCCATCGATTTACCCAAAATCTATTGAAGCCAACTCAAATTGGTTTCAAACCCAAATTCCATCTAAAACTCATAGTGGGAACCCTAAAATCATATTAGAACACAAATGAAGAAAACCCCACAAAAGAGAAACCCAATTTTTATTATTTCTAGTTTTATATTATATATACTTAAAATATTTATGCATTTTTATATATTTATTCGAATTTTTAAAAGTTATAATTAAATTGATATAATATGTAAAATTAAGAACTAAAATTATTATTATACCAATTTTTATGCTACCACCTCACCCTCCCCTTCAATAGTTAAGGGCATTTAACAAAAAAGGACGATAAAAAAATCATAGTTAAATGACCAAAATAAACAGCCCATAGTTGGGTGACCTGTTGGGTAACCTGTGGTGTAGTTTACCCATAAAAGTATAAAACTTAATCCAACGGGTATAAAAAATAGGATATATATAACACATGCACAGATTATCATATATCTATATAAAAGCATCTTTCATGTCATACAATAGAGAAAAAAAAAAACCCATCCCTAATCTCAAGTAAAAAATGTAAGAAAATGACTGGGAGAAAGAGTTCCAACTTCTTTTGTGAATCATTTACGAGGGGTGTCCTAAAACCAGGGTTAAGGCAAAGGCAAAGGCAGTCCTAATTGCCCCGAGACATGGGATCATCCTTAGGGAGGGCAACGAAATTTAATGGGATTACATTGTTAACCCTACCAGTTTCTCTACGTTCTTTTAAGTTTGAAACACCATGCTTACCTGACGGAGTAGAAACACGGCGAGAGGTTGGTGTTCCAACCATGGCATTGGTCTGAGCCAACGGCTTTTTTGGTCTTGAGCCAAAGAGTGCCTCTTGTTCTGCTGCAAATTGTTCTTGCAGCCGTTTTTGCTCCTGAAAGATAGAGCAAAATCAATCAAATGAACAAAGACCAGCAGATACCTTCATGATATACAATGACACATTGTGAGAATTGGAATAAAGGCTAGTTCATGCCACATCCATATCCCCATAGCAAGTTGAATAACATTTGATCACATGACAAGCTATGTATTGCTATCAGGACTCAAGGATGAATGTCGCATTCAAATATGTATCTCTGTATTCAAACACAAGAACTCAAAAAGGACCAGCTATGTTGATTAGGATTGAGTGGCAATGATGTAGATGAGATGAGGTAGCTTTTCATTCATGCTTTACAAATCAATATGTAATTCTTTTTGTTGGGGAAAGGGGCGGGGGATAGGTTTAACATTGAGAAGTAATCATCCTGATTAAATAGTAAAATTCACAATCATACCCGAGATCTACGCTTTTCATCCTCTCTTGCCTGGCGTAACACGGTATACTCCTCCAACATATCTAAGAGTGAAGCCTGCAATAATAAACCAGTTTTGAGATAAACAATCAAAACAAACTAAAATTTTAAACAAAACACAAATCATAAGCCACTTACCTTGTCATACAGAAAAGGGATTCCTTTCTCAAGCTCCCAAGCTTTTACTTTTGCAGTCAAATGTTCAACAATAGCTATCCAACAAAAAGAAGATTAAGTATTATTATATGACAGACATTAAGCACTAAAAAATATGAATACAATCACCAATGCAAACCTATCTTTCGGTAAAGTTTCATAAACTTTTAAACAATAGTCAAAAATTTCAATATGATTTTCTTTAGGTCATAGACAATCTGTGAAATTATCATGTTGTCAATGCAGTTCAAGATAAAGCACTTATGCACACAATTATAAACATCATAAATGCGTCGTGGACCTATAGATAGGAACAGACATTGGCAACTTTGGTTCTTTTGAAGCTTCACTATTAGCAATTAAAACCAAATATATGCAGGCAGTAAAAGCCAAAATGCACAGCGGCAGTCAATAAATGTCTGCATCATATGCCCCCAGGCCTCCAGTTTCTTATCCAGATATGCAATCACTAGAGTTGATAAGTATCACCATTATTTCATACTTGGCAATAATTCAGTTATTATTTGTGGATCCTTCTCAGAAATTCTCAAATTAGACTTGTGTGGTGTTGAGTCGAGTTTGAGCTATTGAGCAGATCAAATTCGAATACCTTAATGCTTGATTAGAGTATCACACGAGTTTGATTGAGGTCTTTTTACCTTTTAACTATACTGAAAAATCTCATTTCAAACTCGAGCTTAAGCTCAGGAATAAATAATAAAATTTGAAGTTGAGCATGAAAATTGAGGGCATCAAGTAAAAGAGCCTAATCGAACAAACTCAAGTAGTTCAAATTTCTATCTCGAATTGAGATCTAATTTTAGAAGTGAAACTTGATTAAACTCAAATCAAGTTTTGAAGCTTTGAATTTCGAGTCAAGCTCAGATCAGCTCAATTAATCGCCTGACCTTAGCATAACATTCCAGCTAGGAGCACAAGTAGAAGTAGGAAGAGAGTTCTTAAAAAACTGCAAAATTACTTTGGAATTTACAGATCACAAGGAAAATCTGGTGAGGCTGAAAGCAAACATTGTGTAGAAATATTTGCCAGACTTTCCTTCTTCATACCACTTTATAGGTTTCCCCCCAGCTTGTATACAAGATGTGTTCAACACATTTACATAGGGATGCGATATGATACTCCAAAGACCCTCAAAATACATGAAAAATGCTTAGAAAATATTAAACATACCAATGTAAGACACATACGTGTATGCGATACACACCTGAGTCAGAATAATACAGCATAAACTTCAAGTAAAAAAATAATAATGCAGTCCTTTAAGAAGCGTTGAGGATGCAGGGGAAAAAATTTAAAGCTACAGATTTTAATCAATGCTGGAATGTATCATAAAAGAAGTCACAGAACAAATTACAGTAAGCAAATTATTTAAACCACATCAACTGGACAAGCATAACTAGAGGTGAGCAAAAGCACTGTCCAAAACCACGGTTACACAAAACCAAACCAAATTCTATTTTTATTAATATATAATTAATTTTAATTTTTTATGATATAAAAATAAATATTTTATACTTAAAATAGTGAAAATATTTTAAAAATTTTTGTTTATTGGAAATATTTATGAAAAAGACCTTGAAATTTTGTCAAATAATATTGAAAAGCCATAAAACAAAGCTCATTTTATAAAAATAAGTCTAAAATATAAAAAAAAAAAAAAAAAGAGTTAATATGCAAAAACCGAGAACTGAACCGAATTATGATGGACAGTTCAAAAAATCTAAACAACCCGACCGAACCAAACAGATATCACCCGGTTGCCTACTCATTGAAAAGTAATATGAATGAATCAAATGCAAGATATTGGTAACATATATAAAAAAAAACAGCCAGCATATAAGCAAATCAACTAAATCTTGCATTGCAATAAAGCATGTTTTCTATTTAACAAAGGAGATTAAGTTAATATGTCACAGAAACCTACTTCAAGATGTAAGATTACTACTAGAAGCTTACATGGCAATTTGCTAACTAGAATGCGAGCTTTCTCTGCACGTTTCAGATTTTTGTGCACTCCTCTTCCTGCACTATACCGGTTCTCATCCTGTATAAAAGAAAAATAATAAAAATAAAATTGCATATAAGAAAAATGAAATTATAGCTCCAAAGTCCAAAATAGACATCAATAATTTCCACCACAAAGATAGCAAACTACCGAAGCATTTCACTGGCTAAAGCAATTTCAAAGAGGAAAACTGGTTCAGTACTATCTCAAGGATAATTTATTTAAATTATATACTCCATTGACTCAGTGAATATTTGATTCTCTAATATAGTATAAGTAGCTAGTTATTAATATTAGAAGAAATGACAAAACAAAATTATTATTAATTTTTCTTCAAAAAACAGTAAATATGAATTTGAATTAGAAAAAATTTTAAGAAATGTAGGGCCAGCCAAATGTTGCCAAGAGCACAAGGTATTCTAGGCACTAGAACCCTTTATATTACTCAAAAGGCAAGGTGTGGAAAAAGCACTTGCCGCAGACAAGGCAATATATATAAATTTGTGTTTTTATGTGTGACCGTGTACATATAAATTAGCTTAAGATATGATAGCAAACACTAACAACTGGTCCCTTTTATCTAAAAATCATGCAAATTTTTTTAATCTTTCATTGGCCAATACACATGATTTCCAAATGGTCCTTGTTATTGAATACACATGCACTTGATCATATTCATTTACACCTCGCCAGAGATCTATATGCTTTTGTTGTCTAATGTTCAGGTGCAATGCTTAGTCCGGTCTAGGCCCATGCCTTGGCAATGCTGGGCTACCCGTTCTAGAACATGACAGCAGTCATGTTTGCAAAAGAGAATATGAAACTAAGGCAAGCATATTTAAAAATCATTGTTGTCATGAGGACAAAGGTGAAATCTAGGCACTAGATCCCGCATATTGCCAAGGTTTAATACACAGAAATACTTACCAAAGTGAAGAGCAATTCAATACAAAATTTTATTTTTCTTTCATTGGTCAATATACATGGTTTCCTTATGATTCCATGTCCATATGTTAAATGCTCAGATATTGAGAAGTGGAGGGTTTGATATATCTCCTTTCTTACTAGTAAAGTTATAGTTAATGATTTTTAAAAAGAAATAAACTAAAGAGATTTAATGCAAGTTTTTTGCACTCATAGCCTCACAAAAAAGTGCGCTTGATCAAATGCATCTCATCCAAAAGGGTCTAAACTCTGCAGATGCTTTTGTTGTCTAATGCAAGGAAGTTAATTCTGTACAGGTACCGCCCATACCAGCAGGAACATCCCATTCTAGTAGTAAATGGGAACAACAAAAATACCAATAAATCCGAAACAGTAGATTGAAATACATTCGTACCAATATGTACCAAAACAAAAATGGTACGTCCACGAGTATAATACCAACTACCTTGGTCTAATGCACCTAGGCACACACCTAAGAACACTGTTAAAAAGCATCATTGATGCAGGCAAAGTAAGGATCTCAAAATAAAAATTCTTTTTGAAAACTTAATGCTACAGAAAACATTCCAATAGTTTCTCAAAGAAAGATTTACCTTTTCATAGTCATCAAGCCATTTTTCCTCCTCAGATGCATGTTTCCATTTATCTACCTTGTCCAAAATATCCTTCCGGCTTAAAGCTTCCTGTTTGGCTTTTGCAATCTGATCATCCATGCTTGAAAGTAGATTGGACAGATCAACATTATCTGCAAATGCATGTTGGCGAATACTAATCACATAACATATCAACAAAATATTTTCACATGAACAATTCAACCCATTATTGCAAAAAGAAAAAGAAATTTACAAAAGGAAATGAATTTTTCCAAAGAAAATGCACATAGCACCAAAGATGCCAAAAAGAAAACTCAGATAGTTATTACGTAAGACAAACTGTGGGACTCTAGAAATTAAATCAATATATGAAATGAAGATTGCCTGCTTATAGAAATGAAAACAAAAAATACATTAAATAGTTTCAAGAAGATTGGATAATTTAGAAAAAAGTTCAGTTGGTAGAACCAGATTCTATGAGGTTGATAAGAATCTGCCGTGCTGCATCACTGTTTACGTCAATATGAACTCCTCTATAGATCTCCTCAAGTTCATTTTGCCTCTTCAATACCAACTCTTTCATTTTACTAGCCTTCAGCACATTCAAACTTTGAACTTGAAGCTCAACCTGGACGTAACAATGAATGTTCAACATTAAGAGGAAAGTAAAATAATCTTGGAACATTGACAGTTCTATTTTTTTTTTTTTTTAAAGGGGGCAACCTGCTCAATGATATCTAGACCAAGGGATCCTTGTCTCAAGACCTCATCAACTGACAAAGAAATCAAGGAAGAAACATGCTCAAATCTCTTTCGCTCATCAGGTGGTGTGTCAAGGAGATCCCATAGTTCTATCAAAGTGCTCCCAAGACATTGAAGCTACACATAAAACAAGATGAAATTAAGAATAAAGACTTAAAGAAGTCCACATACCAACATATAAATGCAAGAACAGAAATAATCAATCCTCAGGCAAACTGAAAAAGAGAGCCAATATTAGAAGTTTTTGGATGACACTTGAAGTTGTTACCTTACAGAAAGAACCTCAGTTATCAGCATCTCTTAATTACAGAAAAAAAAAAATACAGATGAAAAAACATTATAAACAAGATAATAATCCTGGTAGAACAGAGTGTATTGACCATAAATATGTTTCCATACCCGTTATTTCTATGAAAATTACTTACCGAACAGAACAGATAAAATAAAGACTGTTCTACCATATTCCTCGATAATTCCATGTTATGACATGGAATAGTTTAAAAGTCTTTCATGTACTGGAAAAAAACAGTTGTCTTTCAGAAACCGACATAAAGATATTCAAGAAAAACAAGAGTCAATGCATTATGTGGCTAGTCTTGAAAGCTAACCACCTAAATTTGAAATCTAATTTTCAACTTTTAAGAACTTGCAAGGGAGACCTCTTGGCCCACGACTTAACTTTTAAAGTATGAAGCAACCAACTGTACAAAGTAATCTACAATTCTGCCATCTGTTCCAATTCTTAGGAGCTGTTCTTCTCCCAAGCTATACATGTTATAATCTTACAAACTAGGAACACCTAAACAAGGCAGTTTTTCTGTCCATATAACAGTTCCCTACTTAAGTTGCATAGCAGCTGAAAAACAGAGGGTGTTCCTTCTCAATAACTTTTTAACTTATTGAAGATTGAGGGAAAAGTAAAAACAACCTTGTTGAAAAGCTATACACGTTATCATCCTAAACCTAGGGACACCTAGACAAATCAGCTTTTATGATTGTATGGTGTCTTCCTGGTGAACTTGCGCAACAGCTAAAAATGGAGGATGATCCTTCTCAATAACTATTGAACTTACAGAAGATTGAGATAAAACATCCTGGCTCCTCTAAAAAAAAGCAATTCCATCAATAAAATTGATCACGACATGAAAGTTGCGAATGCTTGAGCAGTTTAAGAACTAATCAAATTATTTAATTGAAATCAATTATAAAGTACAGCAATCCATGCAGGCGTCAACAAAGCAAACATGATACTGGGAAAAGAAACATCCCAACTGAAACTCTCTTGGAACATTAAAATGCTATAAAACACTTTAGTTTTTCCCATCCTACAAATTCACTCTCAACAAAAGCACCAAAAGAAAGTACTTGGTCAGTAAGAAATTCATTTCCTCAAGCAGAATGGTTAACCAACTAACATATATACACTAGAGAAATTGTAAATTTCTTTTACGCCATTTTAGTTTAATTTCAATGACGTTTACCTACCCAGACCCAGTGTTCTTTAGGGCACAATAAGCATGCAAGGCACTAGAACCCTTATACTGCTTGAGGTCACAAGGAAAGTATTCGCTTGAGTAAAATAAGGTGCAAAATGTGTGTCTGTATATCTACAAAATGAGCTTAAGATATAAAGAGTGATCCAGTTTTATCCACAAAACAGGCAAATTTTTCCTCTTTTTTCTTTTTCTTTTTTTTTTTTTTTGCCAATATGCAGAGTTTGTCTATGGTCTCAAGTTTGTTGATGAACACTCAAATATTGAGAAATAAAGACTTTGATACTGTTCTCTTTTTTTTTTTTTTCTTTTTTTTCCCTTTTTTTACTATTAAAGGTGAAAATAAGACAAAATGCAAGAGAACTTTAAAGCAATCTTTTTTTGCATCTAACACCTCAAAAGGAAAGGCAATTGATCAAATGCACCTAGCTAGAAAATATCAAAGGTGCTTTTGTTGTCTGGCAGTGCATCTTAGTATGCACCTTGACAAAACTGCTCAGACCTTATTAAGTAAGCAACTCCTTGAGATTCTGACTTATAAATAAGATTTAGTGTGGAACAAAATTTTATGCAATACATGATAAGCAAAAGTTCCTTCCAAATACTGGACATGATTTTAGTTTTACCAAAGAGCAGAAAGCCAATTAATTTTTCATGATTCTAGTCCTTTATAACCTTTGCTCATTGCTACATACGATTGCAACATCTTTCCATCTCAAAACTCCAAAACATTCATCATTGCAGAAATATTGAAGTGAAAGAAAGAAAAATTATATAGATCATTAGGCAAGAGTAAGCACCAATACTTAGACATGTATCTGCATAAGCATATAAATCTAGGGGCATCTACTTATGGAGACATGCAATGTGCCAATACATGAAAAATATTGATTAAATCCCCAAAATGTCACCTTTTGTAACCTTTTTTGCTTCTCTTGCTGCAGTGAATTAACCACACCTGTCAATTTAGCAAGAGTATCATTGCTGATGCTCTTTGATTGACCATTTGCAGGATCAATCAGGCTCGAATGAATGCCACTTACTGTCTTCAAGAAATCAAAGGACATCACTACTGACAACTCATGAATCATACTAATGTGGCTGTCAACTTTCTGTAGCCTGATAATCTGCAGATTCAGTAAAAAGCATAAAAACCAGTGGAATTGGCAAGCCAAAGCACTAGTAATACAGCTTAAAATCCAGACAGTAGTTATCACCTTCTCATTCTGAAGCTCCTGTAGATGAGACTTAAGCTCCCCTAGTTTCTTGACTGTCAAATCACGCTCATCTACTTGTGGATCAGAAGACATCATAGACTGACCATTGCCAGCTATTTCTGCACATATCTTTACAATCTGTGATTGTGTTTCGGTAAATTCCTTCACTCTTTGCTTCTTCTTCGACCTCAACTCCTCCAAAACAGGTCTTATATAAGATATTTGTTGCTTGAGAGTGCCCTTTCCCTTCTCAAATTGCAGAAATAAGCCACATCAACAGACAATATAAAGGGCAAAAAACAGAAGTTAAGTAGCAGATATATCCTAAGGTAGTAGCTAATGTACACTTTCTCATAATGAATTTTAGACATATAAGGGCTGGTTTATGCAGATCATATTGCACTAAGTGTTCACTACATCCTCAATAAACTCTTAAAAGCAAAGTGAACACTTGTAGTTCCCATCCATGTCGTATACAATTTTACACATAAAGGGCCATCTTTCAAATGATATAACAATTATTCTCAGACATTTCCTTTTCTTCTTTCCAAGACGAAAAACAAAAAAGCACTTCATATGTTGAGATTTAAGAATGTACCAGAAATCCCAAACAGTCTTAAAGCAGATACTTGCTGCTTGAGCGCCATTTTACTACTCAAATTGCATAAACGGAACAAATCAAAAGATGGTATGCAGCATAAAAATTGTAAACCGTTTAGAACTTAGATACTTCACATGTAAACTGTTGACTATAACATATTACAAATTATCGCACAAATGCTAAGGGGCCAAAGCGACACATAATAAGGAATTCAATAGGGAAACATAAAGCAAATATATACCCTAAGATGTTAATGGACCATTTTTTTATCCTGGTGGCTATACAGTTTTTCATTTTTCACACAAACATGAAGCATTTTCTACTAAATACCAACAACAAACAAACACAATGGTTGCTGTTTTAGCTACTCTCTTTAATTATTTGCTTTTGCTTCTTAAAAGGCCGATGAAAAGAAAAATTATAAACTAAATAAATAAAAACTAATAAATACATAACTAAAAGGTAACACCAATCATAGCATAACTCTATATATATGTAAGTACACTAATGCCTTTTGTCTTAAAAAATTAGTATAATTTTATAAATTATTATTATTAACTTTTGATCCAAAGCAACAACACAACGTAACATTAGAAAATGCAAGCTTTAGTGCCTGAAATAAAGGATTTAAGTTGCGGTAGGAGTCTTTCTTAGAGTCATTTGCATCACCTTTATGGCGGTTGTGGACATGAATGGTATTATGATCCATTGCGATAAATATCAACCCTGGCGTTACATCACAAAATGAAGATCGCCAAAAACGCAAAATAAAATCTCTAACGTTAAATGCTCTGCCTTTTATTCAATATTACATTTTTTTTTTGTTTCTTAAAACTATCTAAATTGAAGTGATTTGTGTAAACAACTACAATTCCATAACAATAACAATGTTAGAAAGAGAAAAGAAAAATGAACAAACCCTTGAGAAGGAGAAGGAATGCTCGCCGAGGGAGGAGACGATTTTGGCGATTTCGGATTCAAATTGAGCCAATGAGTTCTGCAAATCGGCCTTGCACTTTCTTGTCATTTCAACTTTTCTTCTATAAATATTCAAGCATTCTTGCTCCAATTCCAACAGCATCTTATCTCTTTCTCCATCACTTTCTCCTATTTCATCCCATATTATCTAAGTATAAAAGAAAAACAACTGTTAATTTGACTATCTTAGTCAAAAATTCCACAAAAAGTACAAAAATTCCAACCAAAAAAAAAGAAAAAGTAAGTAAGAGATGAAAAACAAAACCTGTAATTCTTGAAGGAGAGAAGCGCAAGTGGTCTGGGAACGAGAAGGAGATAGAGACGGCGGCAACGTTGTCATTCTTTGGGGAGAAAACAAAACAAGAAGAATCAAAGAAAAGCTAGAAACCCTAACAAAATAACCAAAAAAAAAGAGGGAATTTTGAGGAATTGAAATGCAAAGCAAAATGGAAGCGTTACGAATCGGAGTTTTGAATTTTTGTTTTTTTTTTTTTTTAATGAGGAAAGATTTATGGGGGGTTTTGTTTTTATTTTCACATTTCTGATTTGTTTATCTTTCTTTCTTTGAGAGAAAATTTCTGATTTGTTTTTTAAATGCAATGATTTGATTTTTGTTAGAAAAGATATTATAGTGAGAGAGAAAAGAGTGAGAAAATGTAAAACAACAGAAAAGAGAAAAAAAAAATTATTTCCCTTGGGAAAGAGGAGCCGTACGGAAAATTTGAGTTGTTTTGGCGCGAAAATCCACGCCCTTATTTTATTTTTATTTTTTTTGAATATTAGTCAAATTATTTATATTTAAAATTCTCTATATTTTAAAAAAAATAGTTTCTTTCTATATAAATTATTTAAAAAATCTCTATATTTAAAAAAAAATAGTTTCTTTATATATAAATTATTTAATAAAAACAAATTTTTATTTGATTTATTTTTTCTTTCAAATATCAATATTATATAAATACTTAAAAACAAGCTATTATTAAATATTAATTAATATTTTTAGCATAATATAAATATCGTAAAATATAGCATAAACTGTTGAAAGATTAAAAACATAAATTGTATAGTATAATTTTTTAACATTAATTTTATTATAAATTATTTTTATATTTATTTTTATAAAATATCTAGAATTATTAATTTTTTTAACATTTAAACAAGAAGATAATAAATTTCAACGTATTTTCAAATGTATTATTTTATTTATTTTTCATAAATGTCCAAAAAATAAGTATAATCATTATTAATGGACATTACGTTATTTATTCCAAAAATAAAAATACGTTTTCATTCTTTGTCTTTTTTTATCATTGCTTAACTACTAAGCAAAAGTAATTTATTTCAACTGACACGTGCTACTCACGTGTCAAAATATTGCGGCAAAAAGCCGAAAGGTCGAAGCTTCGATCCAAATTCACTATAAAAATTCCCCCAATTGTTCCCAGAAAAATTCTCGGTTTCCACCCAAATGCAAAACCCCAATTTTCTATTCTCCCTTTTGTTTTCTATATCGATCCCAATTCTGTTGTTCAACAATTTAATCGCTGAATCAACCTTCTGCCCTGAAACAATGGCGACAACCACTACTTTGGGCGGAGTCCACCCTTCCCAAGGCTCCCAAAACAGCGTCGAGCTCGAAAACCTAGCACGCTTTGCCGTCGACGAGCACAACAAGAAAGAAAATGCAATGGTGGAGTTTGTGAGGGTTGTGAAAGCAAGCGAGCAAGTTGTGGCGGGGACGCTTCACCATTTGACGGTGGAAGCTGTCGATGCCGGCAAAAAGAAGCTTTATGAAGCCAAAGTTTGGGTTAAACCTTGGATGAATTTTAAAGAATTGCAGGAGTTTAAACATGCTGGTGATGCTGATAGTTCCGCTTCTTTTGCCGCTTGTGATCTTGGTGCCAAGAAAGGTTGTTGAACTTTTTCCTTTTCGTTTGAATACTTTTTTTACGAGATTACTGGGTTTTCTTTAAAATGATGATCCGTTGATTGCTGAAAGCGTATTAAAATAGTAGAGTTTGATTTTTTTTTTTTGGGGTTCTATTTGAGATGGGTTTTTTAAACAACGAATTCTAATTTTTTTGAATATTTTAGAATATTTATAATTAATTTTTTACTCTAAAAATTAGGTTTTTTATTGATGATATAGTGTGTAGATATGCTAGATATATTAACACTGATAGGAAATCAAATATAATTACTTTTGGAATTTTTTAGTGTTTAAACCCCAAAAAATGAACAAAGATAAGAAAGCAATATCAAACATCGGCTAATTGCATAAGAGAGAAATTCTATGTTAATATTGGTTTTGAAGTCCCAAGAAAATTGGTAATTTTTTACGTATAGTTTTATTTGAAACTTCATTGGGAATTTATATTAAATCATGATCAGATGTCCGTGGACCAATGCTGCAAGCGGTGGCCACAAATGATCCCGTAGTTCAGGATGCTGCGGATCATGCTGTGAAGACCATACAACAGAGATCCAATTCCCTTCTGCCCTACGAACTTAAAGAAATAGTTCATGCCAACGCTGAAGTAAGCACCAAACTGTTCCTATTTCCTCGAATCTTTGTCATGTTTTAACGTAATTGGTATGTGATTTGGTTATTTTAACTGCATCCCGTTTAGTGTGATGTTTGAGATTCTTATGGAAGTTAGAGCATAAGTTCTTTATATCCGGATAGGAGTATGAGAATATGATCCTCCACCCCAAATACATTTGTGATATTGACATCCAAATCTGAATAACATAGAGCTGTTTGCTGCTCTTGTCAACGTGTTTATCCTTTCCTTTATGCATCTTTGTATGCATATAAGTCGTGTGTTTGATTGAAAATGTAAATGTGTTATGGGAGAATGTGTCGTACAATGTTATATAACCATGTGTATGTGTTTATTCTATATTCCTATCCAATCCACAACCGAACATGGGCTTGAAAATATGACCTTCCAAAGATTTTTCGGGTATATTGAACATACTTGGGCCTGATACATACTCAGATCCGATACTCATACCAAAGCCTGAGTACCATAGAAGAATGGTGTCATCTAAGTTCTGCACCTCACACTAGCTTCTGGTTCATTATATTTTGTGCTGTGAAAACTCTAGATTCTACTTGAAATCTTGTTCATCTTTCAATGTGTTGAAGATTTGATTCGAAAATCATTCAACCTAGTTGACAATCAACATATGATTGAACAACTGCAAAATCAGTTTCATTCGGGTGCTAAGTGTTTGAATGTGCAAATAGGTATTGGAAGATTTTGCAAAACTCAACATGGTTCTTAAAGTGAAGAGAGGAGACAAGGAAGAGAAGTTCAAGGTGGAGGTACACCATAAGAACGAAGGGACTTACCATGTGAACCACATGGAGCAAGACCACTCTTGAAGGCTAACGTTACGGTAAAACTGTTAAAAAGAGTTTGAATCTTAATATGATGATATGACTATAAAAAAGTGTGAACCTTGTATCATGTGCTCATCTTTACTCCTGTTGTAGAACCTATGTTTGTAAGAATGTTCGGAGAACATACACGAATAACATGTCTTTGTTTTACGTGTTAACCTCTTGGAATACAGAGCAGACCTTTGGAATTTACACTGCTATAGATTTATGTTTGACGGTGTTCGAATTCTTGTTCTTGGTTTTCTTAATACCTGCTTATATATGCATATATGGATTTGGACAGGAGGATGGGATCTGATCTCTTCCAAAAGGAACTCTAAATACATTGAAAAATGAATTCCATTTACAAGGAGAGAGTCATATTAGTACAAGCCAGTGTAATATTTCAGGTGTTGCCAACACTTCAATATCAGTAGGCCCGACAATTGGTGTCTATTTTCTAAAATTGGCTGTAATTATTTGTTACTTAAATAATTTAGATTTATTTGGTACTTAAAATTTTAACCTTAAGCTTTTCTACACTTTTAGTCATTTACTTGAAAACTTAGAAATTAAGTCTTCACTCATAACATGTTAAATTTGACATATTTTAATATAAATTATGAGGAGTGATTTTTAATCTCTTGAAGTACAAAAATTGATGGTATGTTTTAACCTACTAAAAAATACTACAATATAAATATTTAAAAATTTAAAAAATAATATGTTGCTTATATATACAATTTTAATAAATGAAAAAAATAGAAGTAGATTAATATTTTTCAAAAAATAAAAAATAATATAAGCGGGTAAACTTAAATTTTTACACGCACGTGTTTGTAACAATTAATTATAAATAAAAATTAAATTATCTTATTGGAAGTAAAATCTTCAAAGAGAAATAGTATTAGTAATAAAAAGAAAAGAAAATAAGATTTTTGTCTTAAGAATTCTTTTATCACAATAAAGAAGCATGGAGAAAATTCCTCCTCCTCCAACCCTTTCTCTTCTATTACGGTTTAATTTAACATTGTTGTTACGGTGTAGGGAAAGGAAAGCACTTCTAAAAAATGCATGAAAAAATATGATTTGTTACTTTTAGATGTTTAACATTGTTGTAAAAAATTAGGGTTGAAACTTAAGATGCTATATTAAGTATGATGTGATTTATCATAATTATTTAAGTATGATGTCAAATTCACTTAGATGAAATATCAAAAATAATAATAATTTACCTAATTTAAATAAATTTAGAATTATTTTTTAAAAATATTTTAAAAATTCTATATTGCTTATATAAAAAACTTGATAAACGAAAAAAAATAAAATTATTAATATTAATTAAAGAACTTATTTAATGATTTATAAATATAGACAATTCTAACCGGATCCAACTCAAAATAAGCGGCACTGGATCCAATCCCATAGATAAAATGGTGTTATATTGTAAGCATTAAATTCATCAAAGAAATGAGATTAGAGCCGCAAGAACAGGTTGGGTACACCTTTTGAATCTTACTATCATTTATTTCTTTAGTAACAGGTACCTTCCAAACTCTTCTGTTTTCTTACTTACAGGATTTTAATTACCATTTTTAAATTTTTTAATTGATGTATAGAAAGTTTCTTATAAATAGGAATTTATTCCTTTGAATCTTTTAAATTCCCAAATCAATTTTAATTCAATTGATAATATGTAGTAGGTTGACAAGGGTCTCGGCCCTTTTAAATAGAAATTTATTCCTTTAAATCTTTTAGTTTGTAAATTTTAAACTACCATGATAAATTACATATGGACTCTTCAAGAATAAGAAACTTTTGTTTAGTTCTTAATAAAAACAATAAAGTTATAATTTAATACAATAATGAAATTACATTTTAATTCCTATAAAAATTTTAATTTAAAATTGCGCCAAAAATTTTTTTTGACTTCACCCCTATTGTTAACATTTGTTAGAGTTATTAACATCTATAGCCTTGAACTTTAAATCTTAAAACCTTAAATGCTACCTTTAGTTTATTCTCAATTTAAAGTCTCCTTTGAATAAAACGAACCTTTAGTTTAAAATCTTAAAACCATAACTTGTTGTAGGAGTTTTTGTATTCCGTGTAAATTGGTAGAAAGGATTTTCTTTACTTGCAACATTTTATAACCACCATCAAACATTGTAAAGACTAGAATTCTCACCTTACTAGACGATCATACTCTTTTAAGGGCTTTAGGCTAAAGGCATGAAAGACTCCTTTCCACAAGATCAATAAGTTGAGAAACACGTTGAATGTCTGAATTAACTCTTGGACCATAAATTATAGTTTGTGTTTCAACTAATCCTACCTTCCGACAAACACATGCCTCCAATAAATTGAGTGCTCTAGATAATTTTCCATGTGAGGGAAAGGTAAGCTCATAACTTCGACTTCAAAAATTTGTATTAGGGAAATATTTAGCTTTTAACACATGAGAAATAGTCAACGTAGTATTAGACAACACACCAGTATTGTTTCGCTAACAATGCAATATTAAGTTTCTTTAAATCTCGAAAACCCAATGTTGTCTATAGCCTTAAGATCGCAAAGCCTAGATCACGAATACCCTTTCATGAAGTTGCCTTCTACTACCAAAATTTGCTTACAATGGCTTCTTTCTCAATTGCAAAACTAATTTGATGAAAACATATTTACTCCCTTGTGATAATAGCATAGTACTCCATCTTTTGATACAATCATTGATATTATCCTTTAAAATCTAGAAGGAAACTTTTTTATTTGGCATAATTGTCGAAAATACCCTTAACGTTTATGGATTTTTGAGTTTGAGCCCTTAATCTTCTTCTTTTTTTTAGATTAACACTTAATGTTACGATTTTTTCAAAAATCGGTCCAATTTTAATGGTAAATGTGAGTTCACCATCATTTTTTTCATTGTTTCAATCTTATTTGTTCTTCTCCTCTTTCTTTCTTCCCCTCTAACTATGTTGTCGTTGTGTTAAACCCTCATCATCACCACCTTCCTTCTCATTCCTCATTGTCCCAACCCCCACGCCGTTTCCTTCCCTCTAACATTAAAAGGAAAAATCAAATGTTGAAATTGCAAATTCGCAATTTGAATCAAGGGTGGGTGGCAAAGAAAAAGGATCACTTTAAGCTTCATCATTTGTAATCCAAGAGATGCAACCAGGTAATAGAAATTTGATCGAATTCAAGCTTGAAATGAGATTAAAAATTGTAGATGAAGAACCTAAAGATGCAGGGGATGAATCTTTAGAGACAGAACAATAAATCATCATTTGTCTGCCTATATTTGCCCACTTTGGCTTCCAAGCCCATCCGACTAAAACACCAAGAAGTTTAGCAATCCATAAAGGAGCTATGAAAATAATTAGGTCCTTCAAAACATCCCTAATTGTTGGTGTTAGAATTGACCTGATTAAGCAACAAGTAACAAAAATAGCAGAATAAATTGAGAAATTGAACACATAAATTTAACGTGGAAAAACTCCTCCAAAGAGGATAAAAAACCACGGGTAAAGATAATTTTACTATAATGGCAAAAGAATGAAGAGTACAAAAGATGGAGATAAAAACTAAACCCCGAAAACCCGAAAATAAAGAACCCTCAAAATGTAAACACAAAATTCTCTAAATGTGTTATGAGTTCTAATATCTAATGGGTGTTTCTTTTAAGGTGGTAAAAGAGCCTATTTATAGGCTAAATTCATATGTCAAATAATAATAAAATAATCTAAACTAATCAGTGTTTGATTGAAATAAATAAACAGAGTTTAACTAGAAGGTTATTTCTCAAATTTGACTGAAAATAGGAGTCATACTTAACAGTTGGTTTCTTTAAAATCTCCAAAAAAAAGGGACACCCAAACCATCCTTTAGAACAACCCTCCTTCGATAAAGAAAAAATGATTTCTAATAAAAAAAAAAAGATAAACAAAGGTGATAAATGTTGAATAGGTTATGAATAAAAAAAAAAGATAAACCTTTGTGGCGAGAATGAATGGAGTGGTGGTGGGTGTTGGGACGGTGAGGAGTGAGAGGGAAGGCGCGGCAGCGGTGAGGGTTGGACACAACAATGATAGTAGCTAGAGGAGAAGAGAGAAAGAGGAGAAGAACAAAGAAGATTGAAGCAATGAAAAAATTGATAGTCAACTGACATTTACCGTTAAAATTGGGCTGATTTTTGAAAAAATCGTAATTTTTTTTCATTTCAGGGTTGAATTACTCCTGTTTTCATATCTAGGATTTACATATACAACACATATTACTGTCAAGGGTGAATTTCTTATTTCTTATTATTGAGCTTATAATATATAATATATAATTTATATTAGATGTTAGAATATTAATTCTATTTTATATATTTTAATATATATTAGTATTAGATTTATTTATATATTTTATTAATTTATTTATATATTTTATTTATAATATATTAGAATAATATATTTATATTATTTATATATTTCTATTTCATTTGTATTTAGAATTTTGATTAAAAAAAAGAGAGTGGGTGTTAATCCAAAAAACTTAAGAGCTTAAACCTAAAAATCCATAAACGTTGAGGGTATTTCCGACAATTATGTCTTTTTATATCTTCCAACCAATGTAGGCAACCCCTAATTTTCTGGTTACTTGAACCAATAATAGCCTTCTTCACCATACTTTACACATTAGAACTGAAACAGATCAAAGACAAATAATTCTCACAATCATTAATATATGTTGCACCCATAATTGATGCCTCTCCCAAAACAACGTTGTCGTTAGCAAACAACAAGTGTGAAACATTTGGACTATTCTTGCTAATTTTAACTCCTTTTAGATTACCTTCACTCTGTACCATCCTTATTAAAGTTGAGATGCCCTTGCTGCAAAAAGAATAAAAAAAGGACTCTAACATATCCCTTAGTTGAAGTTCTCTAGTCAGTTTAACATATCCTCACATACGTTGCCATTCAGAGCAATAAAATACGACACTAATTTCACACACCTTATTACCAAATCAGTCCATCCAGGGTCGAAACCCAATTTCAACATCATATCTTTCAAAAAATACTATTCGACTTGACCATAAACATTGCTTATGTCGAGTTTTAGTACAAAATACCCTTTGTTCCTAATTTTCTTATTCTTAAAGGCATGCAAGATTTCATAAAAATCAATCAATATATTATTTAAAATGAGGGGCAAAAGCACATTAAGTTCATCTATAAAATGCATAATCATCTTCTGTAACCTATCAATAATGACCCTAGAAATAATCTTGTAAATAACAATACAAAGACTAATAATATAACACCCTATACCTAGCTCGATTTTAGGTCTAAGCTACAAAATGTCACATTCATTGCCAGAGCAACTACGATACGATTTACCTTTTTATAAATATATACTATTAATGATATTATTCAATCTCAATGTGATTTTCCATTATTTCTGGGTCTTATATAAGCTTACGAAAGTTCTTTTACTAACCCAATGTCAAATTATGACCAAATTGGTTTGCAAAATATCGGGTTGGCAACACAACTTTAGTACTTGTCATATTTTAAACAAAAATAGATTATAAATGTTGCTGAGTTGAGGACCACAGATTAGATGTTTAAATCACCTATCGAAACTTCGAGCTTCACTTTTACCTGTGCACGGAATAAACAAACCATACGCTAAGCGATAACGCTCAGTAGTACTTTCATGATTCAAGATAATATAACATTAGTATTAGTAAATGATCACAAAAGATTCATGCTTAATGTCTAACTGATTTACATCCTATCATGCCAAGTAATCCCGTTACCATATATACATACCTATGGCACGTTGTATATCAATTTATCTAACAAGTACAATTGAACTCACCAAATCATACTATTCATCAAATGCCAATCAATGTGCCATTTCAAAACATATCATGCTATTTAAGTTTTGAACATACTTACCTTTAACAATAGGTTATCAGTTTCCATATTCAATCAATGTCATTTAACCATTCAACTCACCATTCGATTCTCTTTACGAAGTCTATTGACTCATTCATATTTAATTTGGCCCCAAGGTTCGATTCTAACCAGTTTTCGTAATCTTTCATATATTTTATCTTTTGTGAGTTACAAATATGCATGCATATAGTTCCATATCATCAAATCATTGCATATACTATTACCAACTCACGAATTCATACCATTTCAATTCAAATCATACGTTACAATAGCTTACCAAATTCAATTTATTTCATTTTCAAATTTCAAGATCTAATTTTAATGTTTCGCCCAATGGAACCCTGTTAAAATGGATTTGAATACACGGGTGAATTACACTACACCAAGATAGCTCATACGAGCCTAAACTGCACCATACCAAGGCACCAAAGTGCAAAGCCCATAGATAGTATATGTACAAACATTTTCAACTACATCCTTCCACCACACTGAAATCTCCACAAGGACAAATAATACTCAATGATCCGCAACAGATGCTGGATCTCGATGTAACCTGTAATAATATTTGTATCATTATATATCCCGTACAAGCGCACATAAGACTCTATTGACATGCCAATCAATCTTAACATTTTACTGAGTTCACGTTGGCATTAAATTTTCATATTTGCATTATCATACTTTGATCATTCAAATTCACATATTCATACATGTAAGAATTTACATTTACCTGTCATACCCTGTAACTGGTCACATTTGCATTTTTCATACCCTGTACACTGTACTATCACATAACAATCATTTATCTCATTTCATTTCAATTCAATCCTGTTCATATAGAATTTCGCATTCAATTTCACAATTTCATTCCAATTCATCATCAACTTACATTATCTTTTATCATATAACATTTTTCAATCAATTTTCATATCACATATCATGTATCAATTTAATCATGCTACTTTTCATTTTATTTAATTCAATTCATTATCTCAATAACCATTATCAATTGTAAAAAATAAATTCATACAACCATAATTAAATCACATCGATACTCAATCATGCAATAATACATGAATATGCAAATAAATATATTGATCTTGAATCATAAAAGCACAAACCAAAATCTCGCGCCACTCGTCGATAACTCTTGCTTTTTCTTTTCCTCTCGACAACTCGACATCGTTTTTCGCTACAATCGATAATTTAACAAATATAACAATATCTTATTTCATTCAATCCATATTCAAAAATAAAACTACACATATTTTTCATTTTATTCAATTTAGTTCCTAAATTTAGGATAAGTATATCTTTCGATATGGAGTTTCGGATCAAAACCCGATTTCAAATTCTTTCATTAGTCCACACAATTTGATATTTTTCATAATCTAAGCTTAATATCTATCGATTTCAAGCTTAATTCATTAATTTCTCAATAATGGAAACTTACTAAAAACTTAACAATTGAATAAGTTAATGCATGGACTAACTAAATCAAGCTCTCATGATCATAAATCTATAAAAAAAAAATTATGAATTTAGCTTGGTTACCTTATTAGAATTGATGGTTGAATGCAAAGGATGGTTTCAAGCTTATCTCTTCAAGAATCGGTGGAATAAGATGATAATATCATCTTTCTTTCCACTAAAATGCTAGTTATACTAAGATTTACATTTAATTAAGCTTAGGTAATTAGATTAATTAGGTTTTATATTAATAATTTAATTATTAATTCAAACTAAGTGGGCATAATCATTATCATCGACCAATCGTATAAAAACAATGGTTTATTAACCATCTAGGCCTTTTGAATAATTTCTATCTAGGTTCCCAAGTATTTTTTTATAGCGATTGGATTTACACAATTTAGTCTTTGAGATTTAATTAACTATTTTTTCGGCTAAATTACTTAACCAGGCTTTATTATATTTTTATACTAACTCCATAAATATTCTTATTTTATATTTATAGACTCAATTTATGAAAATTGGGTTCTGAAATCACATTTTTCGACACAACTGAAATTTGGGTCGTTACAAGTAGCTCAAAACTAGGACATATTTCTTGTGTTTAAAACTCTAGGAATGAGAACAATATAAGTTTCTTGATCTCATCAATAGAAGACTCACAATTTAAAACCGAAAGACAAAAAGAACCAAGATCATTTTAATATGTTCTAAAAATTCTGATAAAAAAGCAAGAAAACAATCAATACCTGGTGCTTTGATCGAGTGCATACTTTTAATAATCATCTGGACGGCCTCCTCCAATTTAAGCTCAATGTTGGAAACTCATTCATATCTCATATAATACACCTTTCCACCCCAAAAGAATGTATGAAAGATCTAAATGTCCCTGCAAAAAAAAAAAAAAGGGCTGAAATTAATTGCAAGTTATGTGCTCTAAATTTTCCCTCTTTGTCATAATGTCCCTATTGTCATCTTCCAAACCAATTATGCTATTCATTTTTCGTCTAGCTGAAGCACTATTATGGAAGAATGTAGTATTGTGGTCCCTTTTCTTCAACAAATTAACTCGAGCCCTTTGGTCTTAGTAAATTTCCTCCTTTTCCACTTTCAAGTTCAGCTTCGGTTTAGGTTCATAAACCCCTTCCAAAACTTGAAAGAAGGAAATAAATCATTTAAGTCCCTCCTGGTGCTTAACTTTTTGACCTTTTATTCTTGCTTTTCCTTACCCCATGTTTTCAAACTAATACCTAGAAGTTTCAATTTAGTGGGAAGATCTCTCTCATTAGATTCCCCTAACCTCAAAACATTTTGTTTGCAATCCTCCTTTAAGATTCAGTCTGCATCAAAACGAAATTACTTGTTTGAGTGAGAGCTCCAGTTTGAAGTTTTTCCAAAGCCTGTCGAAATAAGAAATGGGCAATAATCCAACAACCATTCGTTAAATGTTGAATAGTATAACCTGGAAATAGATTCCACCAGCTGGGGTTCTCACCCCTCGATCTAATCTTTCCTTAATAGATTGTTTGTCTTTCACCCCTTTTTCCCATATAAACCACCGACCTTTAAGATTTGATACATCACAATCTTTGAGTGTTGATTTGAATTCGAGATTTAATCATCATTTTTAAACAGTAACTATATAAGACTTCTATGAAATATCTTTTAAAGAACTCGATATTCACTTTTGATAAATTGAGAGTTTAAATCATAATATCGACAAATCCAATATTTTTCAAAGGAAAAGATTGTATGAAACAATAACGGCATGCCATATGTATAATTTTTTCAATAGTTTTATGTCACATATGCATTTTCATGTTGAAAAAAATTAAATTCAAATTAAAATCTTAAAATTCAAGATAAAAATACTGATGTGACATAAACCTATTGAAAAAAAAAAAATCAAACAACCCTTTCTCATTTTTCAAAACACAATCATATATCATTTATAGTAATTAAGTTAAGGAAATTGACAACAATTAGCAAATAAACTAAAAAGGGGAAATATGGCAAGTTGCTATTATTAACTACCCATTCTCTTATTCTATGAATGGGAGCTTCTCTTTTATATTCAAACAAAGTTTACATAAATGTTAATTCCTAATTTAAGCTAAATAATTCATGTAATCATACCTGTAATAAAATCATTTAATTTTATTTATTATAATATATTTTCATTTACTATTAAAAAAGGTATAATGGTATTCTAAAAAAAATAAAATCAATTAATCATAAAATTGGTAAATTTTTGATGCATGAATGTCCACCAGATTTAATTGCATCTTTTATAGAAATTTAATTTGTTTAATTAGGTAATTGTGTTGATATAGTACTTTGAAAACATTAATTTAGAAGAAATTTATGGCAATAATAATAATAGTTTCCTTAGGTACCAAAATCTGAACAAGAGCTTAGTCATGATTTTCAATCTTATGTTAGATGATGCAAGTAACAACTTCACACTGAGATTTCTTTCCATATAATTGCATGATATTACATAAATTAAGCCCTTAATATATATATATACACACACACACATAAACATCACTCCCTCAATATCTCACATAAAATCAAGAAAAATATATAATTTGCCAATGGTTATCATACTCGAAGATCCTTCAGAAGTAGTTTCAACCAAATCGGCAGACATGGCAGGCTCAGTCCCACAGCAAAAGCCGAGTTCCGTTGTGCTCGATTTGAAGCTCTCGAACCATGATGACGACGGCGATGATAACGGAGGAGCCAAGCTGCGACGCGAATCGAAGACCGAACTCAATCTTTTCACCCCGAGGAACCCGACTAATTCTTCCCAACACGATGGTGATCATCATGACAAAAGCAAGGTTTTCTCATGCAACTTTTGCAAGAGAGTTTTCTCAACATCACAAGCCTTAGGGGGACACCAAAACGCCCACAAACAAGAACGTGCCTTAGCCAAAAGGCGCCACCAAGGGCTCATGGAAGTGAACCCGTCTCGCACTTTTGGCACCCCAAACTTTCCCTACCATCCATTTTCGACCTTTCCTTCGATACCTTTTCAAGGATCTTACAACAGATCACCCCTTTCTGTTCGATACGAATCAATGGTTCGTAAACCGACGCATCCATGGCCATCGATGCCATCGTCGTTGTCCCAACCGTATCATGTTCCCCATGGTTGGTCTTCATCTAGGCAAGCCTTAATGAGTCTTATACAGCCAAGTTTAAGCTTTAACAATGGAGGGTTGGGAATCCCGGGGGCTTCGACTAGTGCAACTCTAGGATTGGGTCAAGCCAATGTTGCAATGAATAGGGTTTCTGAAGGAAGTGATAATCAGTGCAAGGATGGTGCAGGAATGGATTTGTCCCTTAAGCTTTAATTGCAGTTTTTATTTTAATTGTTCTAGTTTATTGTTGTAATTGTGGGTGTGTATTTACAGTTTAAATTTATATGTGTTATGTTTTTATGAAATTCAAATTATTATTAATGGAATTTATATATTTTCCTTATTAATTTTGATATTGATGAAATTTCTATATACATTTTGAGAAAGACATTAAGTTGATCATTAAGATTATTGCATACCATTTATGAAGTGTCGATATGGACGTAGAATACGGTTGGACATCATGTGGGTATTGCGATACTGTAATATGTAAATTTAAGAGAAAAAAAAAAAAAAACAGAATATGATGTTGTAAAAATAAAACCATTAGAATATCTTAAATATATTTTAATTTATTCAATTTCATATATACAATGAATTTTATTTTTATGTTTCATAACAAAATTCTTCTAATTTAAACCATTTTAAGAAAAAAATTTCTTATTATTAGTGTGAGGTGTGGCTCGTATTTTCGCCCGAACAGACAGCGATGTCATGACGAGAAGTTTCCCGACGTTGCGATGACGAACAACGTCGTGACGACACGAATGAGGATGTGACAACATGTTCCCACATAAATTGGGTTTCTTCTCCCAATTAAGCTCTGATTACTTTAGGGATATTTTAGTATATAATTAGAACTCTATTATTAGACCATTTAAAGGAGCTATTGTATCCCTGTTTTGAGAGGGCAATTAAATATGTAGTACTATAGGGCTTCTCTATTGGGGCGACAGTATGTAGTCATAGATGAGTTCTGGTGAGAGTTTTTGTGGTAACGATGGAGATAATTTTGTTCCCGAGTTAGAACTTTATTTTTGGGATTTAGGTTTGTGCGCTTAGTATATTTAGGTTTATTTTATCCATATTGTAGTCTCGTTTGTTTACTCATTTAGTAAAAAGTCAAAGCCTTATTTGCTCATGGTTTTTATCCTCTTTGGAAGAATTTTTCACATAAAATTTGTATTCGATCTTCTCTACCTTTTCTATTCTGTTATTTATACGGGTTGATCCCGACAATTAGTTTTGATTTTAGATAAATTATTTTATGAAAATAGTTGATATCTTAAATTTTAAATTTAAATAGTTATAACTTATTGAAAAAAATCTATGTTAAAAATTTTAATTTATTAAAAATAATTAGAATTTATCTTTTATTTTAAAGTTTCATCTTTATTCTCTTTTTTTGAAAATCGACACGACTCTAATACGAGGAGTGTTCAAAATAAAAAATCCATACTATCAACATTCGATAATATTAGACTTTAAGTAATAAATCTCTTGGCTGAAATGAGTTCATTCAAATTCAATATTAAAATTTGAATTTACAGGTTCACCTCCATGGTAGTATAAGGGTGGGTTTGGATGGGCGATTGAGTTTAGCTTACTTTTTATCTCACGCTACAGTATCCTACAGTATTTAATCTCACCGGCACCGCTGTTTTTACACTAACTGCAGGTAAACGCACCGCTCATCCAAACTCACCCTAATATGGGATGAATTTAAATTTGTATCGTATAAAAAAAGTGCTCAATATCATTGATTGTAATGGTGAAATATATAAGAAATAACTCAAATTTGATTTCTAAATTGATGTTAGAAAATACAATCATAAAATCCGAAAGAATTAATAATGATAATTTTTTTTTATTTTCATTATAATAATATTTTTATAATTATATTTATATATTTCCACAAATGCTTAGATAGATTTCCCTAACTTGAAATATTTTTGTATAACCTTTGTGGTAATATTTATTTAATATTATATAATTATATTTTATTAATAAATAAACTTTGGGTTATACCAGATTTATAAGGGTGGATTGATTTTGGAAAAAAAAAATGTTTACTCTTCGTTACTTTGATTTTAAGAAATCCCAATTTAAATCAGTTTGGTTTCTCCATTAAAAAAAATATTTTACAGAATTTATATACTTTTTGAATTATTTTCATTAACTAATATATAACATAATTTATTTTTATATTACGAAAAATTATAAAATAATAAAATAATAACTAAATAAATATAAAATTCAATTCAAATAATAACAATCTTATTTTAAACCAAAAATTAGAATAATAAAACTAAGATGAATCGAATTTATTAAAATTTAATCAAAATTAAATCAATTATATGGTGTGAATTAAGTTTGTATTGTATTATATAATGCTATTCTTATATAAGTCGTTTATAATATATAAAAAGTTAAATCTAGAATAATGTATAATACCATAATTTAAGCATTACAAAATTGTTAGGTTGCTTATATTTAAAATTGTAATAGAAATTTTTTTTATACAAAATTATTAAAAATTAAATTAAAAATAATTTAAATATTTTTTTAAAAGATTATATGAACGGATTTAAAATGGATATAAAATAAGTGCAATTTTAGTTATTTATAAATATTGATAAAATTGGATAAAATTTTAATCTTATATTTTGAATCAAATTAAATTTAAATAAATATAAAATATGTTAATATCATGTTTAAATCTGACCTGATTCATGGGCCGGGCTTCTCGCCCAAGCCCGAAGGCCCGCTCAAAATTTTAGAGGATTTGGGTAAAAATATTAGGCTCAAAAATGGGTTTCAACAAAAAAATTAGGCCCGTTTAAGATATGAATTAGGCTTGGGCCTGAATGTTCAAGGGCCGAGCCTAGATTGACCCGACCCATTTTAAGTTTATAATACTTTATATTATGTTATTTTTTTTCATATATTATGCAATTTAAAACACATTAAAAAATAAGACTATACTAAATATATAATACTACTCTAATGTAAACATTAAAATAATGTTAAGATGACTATATACAAAATTTCAATAAATAAAAAATGTATGGAATTATTAAATATTAAAATAAAATAATATAAATATTTTTTAAAAAGAATTTTAAAAATAATATAAGCGGATCTAAAATGGGCTTTAATTGATCTTTTGCAAATATAGGTGAGTTTGAAGAAAATTTTAGACTTAAATTTCAAGTAGAACTGAGGTTGAATAAGTAGAATATATATTAGTATTATGGTTAGATCCGATCTGACTCATGGGTACTCCAAGTGGTACCAATAGATTTTCGATTTTTTTAATAATTTATGCCCTAAGATTTAACTGGATAAAAGAATCTATTGAAACTTGGGCCATTAGGGGCCATTAGGGTTAGACGGACCCTTTTATTAGTAAAAGGGTTAGGGGGCCTGACTCTTTGGCGCCGCCTCCTTCTCCATCCATCTCATTCTTCTATATATCTTTTAAACCCCTAAATCGATTTTCATTCATGGGTTATTTCTTATTTGTTTCTGATGCAAAGAATGTCTTCACAAAAATTTAACAGAGTTTTTAGTTGGTGTTTTTCTCTTCTTTTTTGTTTTGGATATGCTTTTTGTTTTTGCCTATGATGGTATTAAATATACTTTGAGAGATGTTTTCTCTTTGAAATAATTCTAATCTGAGGCAAAGAAGTAGCCCAAATTCTTTTATGTGCTTGTTTCTTTCCATATGTAACTAGCATAAATTTTGTAGACTGATATCTGTATGCTCTTGTTTGGGTGATTGGTAACTCACTCTTCCTGTGAATCTATGTTTCTATTCTTCTCGAAGTACTCTGCAGTTTTACATGAATTTTGCCTATGAAATCTCAGCTTTAAGCTGGTTTTTTTTTGGGTTTAAGATCTTACAAAGTTATCTAGTGCTTCGACTAAATTTGAAGCTGAGTTTTGTTTACTATAGGGAGGTAAGGTTTTCTTCTTTTAGCTTCGTTTTTAAACCAAACGTCGAACTCTGTTGATAGTAACTTTAAACTGGTTTACGCTTGTGAAAAAAATGGTCTCTGTACCTTATAGATCTATGTTTTCTTGATTGCCACTGATTGTTTTAGAGTCTAGAGTTGCAATGATTTTGTCTCATTAATTTTTTTTTTCTATATTTCTTGATTTTCCTTTAAAATCTGGTTGTTCTCTATAATAGATTGTGCAAGTGACGATAAAGATAGACAGGGACATCAGTACCCATTGGAGGATGATGAGTTGTCTAAAATGGGAATCTCTCTGATGCACAAAACTAATTGGTTTTATTTCATGCATGAGTTTCTTTTTCATGATTTGATAAAATTTATACAAAATTTTAGATGAAAGGTTTCTAAGGAGTATTTTGGTGTATGCTTAATCCATTAATCCTTGTTTTAAGTTTGAAAGACTCATGTTTGTCTATGATGCATCTTAATGCACGTATTATCAGATCAAATAATGATGATATCTCATTATTGTCACTACCTCTGAGACAAACCATATGTGAGATATATTACTACTAATTCCTCACTTTGCAAGTCTAGATTTTTGGGTTTTGGATTGTAGTTTCAACGAAGGGATTTTTCACTTCATTGAATATGGATTTCTTTTGTTCTGTAGGTTTTGCACTTCATCGAATATGGATTTTGCAATTCTTTATTGAGTCTATAGGTTTTGTGCTTTGTATATTTTGCTGTAGTTGACTACTTTTTTGCTACTGCAGCTTGAAATGCCTAATGGTTCAGCGGAGTTGTCTTTTGTGGTTGAAATGCCTAATGATTATTATAAAGAACGGAGATTTGAATGGTGCTTCTTGTTGCAGCTTGATGATTTATTGAGCTCCAAAGGGCATTGCGTGTGATAAACAATTTTATATCAAATATGAAGGCATAAATACAAGCTGTTTTTCTTTATGTATCATGTTACAATTTATACTATTAAATAACTCTGATCGAATTAGTTGCATTGGGTTAAGCAATTAATTAATCAATCTATATTAAGTAGGAAGTAATACCCTAACTTGATCTTCCTTTGGCGCCCTCCTTCTTGTCCATACATCCCATTCTTCTATAACTCTAGTAAAATCTTAACTCTGTTAAACAATTGTATTCATATTTCACAAAATTTAACCGAGTTTGTAGTTGATAATTTTTTCCGTTTATGTTTTTGTTTATTCTATTTTTTGATAAATTGTTTATGCTAATTTTGTTTTGCCTATGATGGTATTAAATATACTTTGAGAGATGTTTTCTCTTTGAAATAATTCTAATCTGAGGCAAAAAAGGAAATCCCAATTCTTGTGTGCTTGATTTTACATTTGGGTTTTGTTATTGATTCTGATTATATGTATGGATGTTCATATGTAACTACCAAAATCAGTAAGCCCTTCGTGCCACTGATTTGGCGTCTGGAATTTTAGTTTTTTTAATTTCATTAATTGTTTCTAAATGTCTTGATTTTCCATTCAAACCTTGTTGGTTTCTCTTAGAAATTTATGCAAGTGACTATAAAAATAGACAGGGACGTCAGCACCCATTGGAGGATGATGAGTTGTCTAAAATGGGAATCTCTCTGATGCACAAAACTAATTGGTTTTATTTCATGCATGAGTTTCTTTTTCATGATTTCATAAATTTTATACAAAATGTTAGATGAACGGTTTTGAAGGTGTGTTTTTTTATATGTTTAATTCATCAATCATTGTTTTAAGCTTGAAAGACTCAGGTTTGTCAATGATGCATCTTAATGCACGTATTATCAGATCAAATAATGATGATATCTGATAATTGTCACTACCTCTGAGACAGACCGTATGATATGTCTATCGAATTTTGCTTTAATTTGGATTGTTTCATAAGCAAATTTTATACTTAATGATTGTCACTTCTTTATGTTGATGGTGTTAAATGTATTTTTGGTTGAATTCAGTAGCAGTCTTTGAGGCTTTTCTACTATTTGTTTCTCACTTACACTTGTATGGAGGAGGGTTATATACCTATCTTAATTCTGGTAATCATATCTTTGTACTTGTAAGCAAATTCTCATTGATGTTGTGCTGGCATGTTCAATTGGTGTAGCTGCTGTTTTCTTCTTTACCGTCCTATATTATCTACATATTTTGCTGAAGTTCATCTTAGATTATAAGAATCAATTGCCAGTGAGGATATCTATGACAAATACCATCTTTCGGGACTGAATGGCTCTTCAAGCTTTGATGTCCGTCTGCAAATCTGAGGCATTTGTGCTGCATATAATGCTAGCATGTAGGGTAATAGAAAACCATAAATAGTTCAGCATTTTGTTCGGAAACGGATTATGTTTGATATATTCATAGTAATTATTGTTTCATCAAATTTGAAGGTTCTTACAAATATTGCCATCAGTTGCACCATCTCAATAACTTGGTTGACGCTAATATTTTAGGATGCATTTTTGTGCCGTGCAGCTTGTGCTTGTTAAGTAGTAGGCTTACAAAAATTGTATGACATTTGATTTTCAGCTTTATCAGTTTTGGACGTCATGATGTTTATTAGCCTTGGATATCATACTACCTTATAGCGGGTTTGTTCTAATGCAAAAAGGATCTCTCTATGTTAAAAATCTATGTTTTTCTTGGGTGACACCAACTGAACTGATTTATAGTCTAGAAATTCAATGATTTCTTTTTCCTCTGAAATCTTGTTAAAAATATGTGCAAGTGACGATAAAAATAGACAGGGACATCAGTACCCATTGGAGGATGATGAGTTGTCTAAAATGGGAATCTCTCTGATGCACATAAAGAATTCATTCTGAATCATATATTTCTTTTCAAGCTTTGATAATTGTTGTACAAAATTTTAGATGGAATCAGATTATTGTCTGTAAGTAGTTTTCTGTTACATGCTAATAATCTTTGTTTAAATCTTGATTAGCTTCTTTGTCAATGATGCATCCTAATGCACGTATTAGCACGGATCAAATAATGGTGATCTCTCTTTATTGTCACTACCTCTTAAACAGACCATTTGATGCGTATTTAATTTGCTCTAATTGTGTCATACATAATAAAATTTAGCACCTCATGGTTCTTTTATTTTGGTGTTGGTGTTAAAATTTTTTACTTTGAGTTAATTCTGTAACAGTCTTAGAAGCTCTTTGACCATGTATGCCAAACTTTTTGCCACTAAATTGCTGACTTTGCAGTTTCGATTTTTGGTCATGTTAACCAGTATTTGTTCCATTCTTGTTCCAGGGGCAGTGTGTAGATGTACTTCTTCGCTAAAGTTGTAACTTATTTAAGAATCAGTGTCCTATCAGGGGCTGAATAGCCTGCCTTAGCTCATGATCTTCGTTTACAAATATGGGGTTTTGCTTTACTTTGGTTGTGCATCATGTTCTTATGTAACCTGATTGTTGTTAAGATCTAAGGATGCATTTTGTGCTGTGCTTAGTTCTAGTAAGTTTACATCAATTTTACGACAATACTTATTAATTGATATTCATATGAATACTAATTCCAAGTAATTACTCCCTAGAATTTACTAATCAAAACATCAAATTCATCACAAAAACCTTGAAGCAACATAAAAAGTCTCATCGCATGTGTAAGTAGAGTTTGAGCAACTAATCTTTGCCCGTCGTTATTTGTTTGCCATGAGAGCCAAGTAATTCTTTCTTCTCACCAAGTCGGCCTTGGGTGAATATTCCTACCAAAAAACCTGTACCCTTTTTTCAAGCTTTACGCACTGCATTCATCAGCCTTGAGCAGCCCTTAGTAAAATTGGAATAGTCGAATCGGTTTGGTAATTGATTTGTTGGTTCAGTGGAGTTTTAGTTTAATCCCAGAAGATTTCTTTTAAAGCTCCTTTCGAGGAGCCTCAACAAGTAACAACACATCATTAATAAAGAATAGATGTGACGGGTCAATCAAAATGCCAAGGAGGACCGACTCAAATTGCATTTGCAATTACGGTGGAGTAGAGGTGATTATGGGTCAGGTCCGGTTTGGGCTGAGTTTAGAAAATTGTTTTAGCCCGTGTCCTAGGTTTGGACTGTCCCGAAATATAAGCTTGAAATTTTGTTCAGGCTTGGCCTGGGAAAAAATTTCTAAGCTCAAGCTTAACTCGGCCGGCTCTTTTTTTAGTAAATATCAAAATTGTATAAAAAACTTGTAAAATATAATCCACTATTTAGAATATTCATACATTAATCAATCAACATATTTAATTTTATAATAAAATATAAATTGTCAGTTAAATTAAATTTTCAATAATTATAAAGGAAGTATCCTAAAAAACAACCGAAGAAACATCATCCTCATTGTCCTTTTTGCAACCAATTTATTATATTCGGAAATGTATTTTGAAAATAAAAAAATATTTTAAAAATACTTTAAATAAAAAAATAAAGAAAAATATATAATATAAATACTAAATATCTAATGGGAAATGGGAAATATATTTTAAAATAAAAAATTCCCTCATCGGAGTCTCGCTGAGTGGCGACTCACATTACATGATTTTAAATTTTAAGAGACTGGAAATGTATTAAAGGAAAAGAAAAAATGTTGTGTTAAAAAATAATTTGCTTTATAATATAGTTTTAAAACAGGAATAACATAAGTTTTGGCTTTTGCACTTTGTAATAACTAGATTCATTTTAATTTTTAAATTTAAATTTCATCAAGATTTGATGATCTGACTATTACTATTGTAATATGATTGGATTGGTTGGTTGAACCAATTAAAATAATAGTTGATCGATATATTGATTTAAAAAAAAAGGTTGAACTAATTGAGTCAGAAATTGTTCAAAATCAATAAATATTTTAATAAAAATGGGACAAAAAATTAGTAGTTGAACAAGTTGAATTGATTTAATAAAATTTTGTGATTTTAAATTTTTATAAATTTTTTATTATTTAATTAATTATTATTGGTCTAATAATTGAGCGGATTAAACAAATTGAGTTAGGTCTAGTTATTAAAACACCATATGTGATATTCTAAGATTGTATGACGTTAAAATTTTATAAAAAATTTTTAATTTTCAAGTGATGATATGACACAATCTTAGAATGTCACATCATTAAACAATTATATTTTTCAAGTTCAAGTCTCAAAATGAATCTACTTGCTAAATGCAAGTCCCAAAATGAAAAAAATACATGTATCAAAACGGACTTAATTACTAAATTCTGTGTCACTATTATTATTTTTACCTTAAAAAAGATTGTGATACTTCCCAAAAAGGAAATTATATCTTAAAACAATTTTTTTTTATGTTATTATAGGCGATTTTAATTGTCAAACACACCAAATTATCCAAGACTCAAGTTTATAATGTAAATATTAAAAACATATATTATTTTGTCTATATTTAAAAATATAATAAATAAATTATTAAATAAAATAATATTAAGATGAAGCAGCCTTAATGAATTTAAATTATAAATAATGACATTTTTAAGTAAATGTGAAATTCATATTTGAAACAGAACTTTGTAATAATGTATAGTATTGCAATATACATAAACTTAGCCTGAATCTAACTTAAATTTCGAAGGCTAAAGATTTTCAATATACAATAAATATATGTACCTAATAAAGAAAAGAGTAAATCCGGAATCTATGATTTACAAACAACTATTTGGTCGAACTAAATCAAATACTTTTCCCACTACGTTACAACAAAATGATTGAGCATCTTTATCCAAATATGTCAAATTTACATTCCGCAAGCTTATTTCGGTACATGGATTCTTGGGACTACAATCAAATTTTATAGCTATAGGTGTCGATGATGTTCCTCTTATATTCTCATACCTGATATCTTTAATCTTTATTCCTGAAACCTATAATTATCAAATGGAAAACAAACAATAAAGAAAGTAAAGAAATTAAGCAAAATGCATAAAAAGAAAACAATCCGGTGATACTAGATGATTATTTGAAAGTAGTAGTAATGGTAATTTTGTTATACCTGACCCGGACAATTTTCGCTGTGAGGGCAATAATTTTGATCAATCACAATAGGGTTTTGAACATTTCTCATCACGGAATCTATAAATCGAACCCCTTGAACAAATCCGCTACTTGGCCTAGCCCATGATTTAATTCTCAATCCGTTTTGGGTGCCAGAAAAGATTGTCTTCTTCACTGTAACATTTTGGACCCCTTCCTCTTCCAAATCCTTTGCTAAACTTCCAATGCTGCAAAGTTCCAATTAACACAAACCGATATTAGTACATTGCTTCATTTTTAGTAAAAGTAACAAAGGAGTTTGATATATCAAACCTAATGCCATGACCGGGACCACAAGTGACTTGCTCGATCCATAAATTTTTTGTGCCGGGGCCAATCGAGATGCAGTCGTCTCCGGTTTTAATGGAGCTATTAAATATTTCCACATTTGTCGACAATTGAACATGGATGCCATCAGTATTGGGGCTATCACCGGCTGCAATAATCTTAACTCTTTGGATTTGCACATTTTGGCATCCATTAATCGCAATGTGAAACATTTGGCTATTTAAAGATGTTAATCCATTGATCGTGATATTGTTTGAGTTGGTAAATCGCAACGTCTGTTTTTACACACAAAAAAAACATTAGTAAATAAATATTACAAACCATTTGTTGCAATAATGATAAAATATTATAGTTTACTTTCTAGCTCGGAATTAGGGTACAAATTGAGACATCCATGCTTGCAATACATTCCAAATTGGCTCAAACAATTTTCAAATCTGGTTCAGTCATTGTCAAGCCGAGCTTATGCTCAAATTTAAGTTAAACTTCGAACTCCAAGTTCAACTTAGCCGAGCTTTTGTTCAAATTTGACTTAAAACTTCGAACTTCAAATAAGAAGTTTGAGCTCGACTAAATTCAATTACTCTACTCAGAATCGTATAAGAAAAGAAAAGAATGGAAATATATACCGTGGTTCCAAGAGGACATGAGTTAGAGCTTGAAGCCTTGCAAGCCCAAAGAGAGGGTCCTTTAGCATCAAATGCACCTTGACCAATTATAGAGACTCCGCTCACTCTTTCAAAGCTAACCCAATTTTCCCATTTTCCCAGCACTCCATAATCCGAAGGAGCCACAATGGTACCATCGATTCTTATGATGATCTGAGGGCTTTTGCATTGGCCTTTAAAAGCCAATGAACCCACCAAATACCGCCCTTTCGGCACATATATGAAGGTCGAGTCTGCCGTGCCACAGGCTGCATTCCATGCCTTGAGGAAACTGTCGGTCGAATCGGTTCGACCAATCGGGTTAGCGCCGAAGTTCAAAACATTAAAATTCGTCATTGCAGATGTGGAACTTATACTTAACATAACAAAAACAATCACAAGGACTCCATGGAAATTACAACCAGAAAGTTTCATGGTTTTAAACAATAAGTGTTTGGGTTGAGAGAAAAACTGAAACAAGTGTGAGAAAATTCAGAGAATGAAGATGGAAGTGTTTATTAGATGATTGGTGCATGAGAAAAGTTTGAAGAGAAAGTGGGATATTAATACAGAAGTGTAGGGTGTTTTTTTTGTAAAAGAAAAAAGACATGAAAGGATGGATCAGTATAAATGTCAAAAGCGTAGGATTGAAGAAAGCTGCCATGGAGTCCTAAGGCTACCATTTAGAGTATTTTGTATGAAATACAGTGTACATTGAACAGTTTGCTTGGCTTCCAATTCACCAGCGATTTCAAATATGTTAAAACGATAGATTTGAGGATCATCAGCGCAGTCGATTTGCACCCTAATCAAATAAATTAAAGGAATTTCCTATGAATGTGAACGTGAACGTGATATGCACAAATCATGTTTGATATGCTATTTTGAGATTCTCATGATATTAATGCAATTTTATATTTATATTTATTAAGTTAAAATATGTAATGGTTAACTATACTCTTCATAAATTTAAAATTTAGTTCCTGCATTTTTACTTTTATTATTTTAATTCTTGTACTTTTTATATTTCAAAATTCAAGTCTAATTGTTAACGTTGTTAAATTTATTTTCTATAAATACAAGTTCATTAGAATGTCAATTTTTAGTTACATGGCTAACAAGTAATAATGATAAAACATGCTTGAGTACATTCGAACTCACATCTTCTTGCATTGGAAATAATAATGATAATGTCAACCAAGTTAAATCTCAATCGTCAAATTCTAATAATAGAGAAAGAGATGGTAAATAATAGAATTAAACTTAAACCATGGTGTACTAAATTGTTAAAGTTTTAATAGTACTAATGTGACAACTCGTGTCATGATTTCTATATCCCATTATTAATGTGGAATTTTTAAAAATATATATGAACTTTCATACAATTTCAATACTTTTATGTTTTTTTAAGAAACTTTTATGATGTGTATTCCTACACAGATTGTCATGTCAACATCATTAAAATTTTGATAGTGTTGTAAGATTTGTTGTAAAAAAAGGTAAATTAACTAAAAGGTTAAATTATTCTAAAAATAAAAATTAAAGTCAGTAAAAAATATATTAAATGTTAAGAATTAAATTTTTTATTATCCTAAAAAAATATTTTCTTTTGATACAATGTCTATTTTTACATAAAACCTTTCTTAATTTTTAAAAGTACACTTAAACGTAATTAAATTCACATATTTATTACAATAAATATCGAAAACCCTAAAATTCTTACTCATTTGACCATCTCTCATCCATTTCTTTAACCATGGTAAAAACTATTAGGAATGCATACTGTTTTGAGGCGTGCAGTGATGATGATGAATCAATTATTACTGCTCTAACAAAAGGGAAAAGCCTAAAATTACGGCACCAAGTGAAAATTGTGATTAAATTTAAGAGTATCCTTATGTATATTTTGACACCGTATTTAAAATTATCTATAATCTTCTTTTACCCTATCAATAGGAAAATAATATAATTCATCATACTCAAACCCTGCCACATCCTTTATACATTAACAACAATAGCCATGCCAATCAAGTTAAGACCCAATCGACTAAAAATATTCTACTCTAATCATATATATACTATAACAATATGAAATTATAATTTAGGAAACAATTTAACGTGTCGTAGTTTGTACATTATCATTTGACATTTTAATAAGTTGACATGTGTATTGCATACTTTCCATAAAAAAAAAAAAACATACATAATTGTCTGTTCATGAAATAAAAGAGAAAATTTTGATACGATTAAGAAAAAGAAAGAAAATAAATGAAGAGGAAATTTTAATTATAAATTTTTAATTATATTTTTAAAATTTCGCTTTAAATAAATTTTCAAATTACATTAATTGTTTTCATACACTTTTTTTTAATTTTTATTTTTTTAAATTTGATATTTTAATAATTACATTTCTAATTTTTTTTAACTAATAAACTATATGTTAATTATTTTTGGATTAACATGTTTGCAATGAAAGGAGAATTAACTTAAAAATTTTCAAAATAGAAATTAAAAGTGAGATTTTTTTTCCTTTTTTATGTTTGAAAAACTAGAACAAAAAGGTTTTTAACATATAGACAATATTAATTTTTTTAAACAATTTTGTAGATTATTTTAACATATTTTTATAAACACTTTTATAAATAAAAATGTGAATTTTTTAAAAAAAATTTTAACATTGTCAATATTTTGAAAATGTTTTTAATTAATATGTTTAAAATTTTAAAAAGAAATTTTTACATTAAAATTTTAACTGAATTTAAAAAATAAATTAAAAAAAATACTTAAAATAAATTTAATTTTTTTTTAGAAATTATTGAAAAATTTAATTAAAACATTAAAAAGTGACTAAAATATGTTAAAGACATACTACAATTTGTTAACTGAAAATCTATAGAAAATTAAAATTATTAACATGATATTTTCAAATTATTTAAAACTATTTATATTTATAACTCTTTTCACAATAAAATAGTTTTTCTTCAAAATCTAATTTAAATTTTGAAAAAAAAATATAAATGTATATAAAATATTACATAAATAATTAAATTTGGAATAAAATTTAAGTAGTTTATATATTTTTATATAAAAACATTATTTTTTTTTAAAATTAAAACTAGTGAGTAATGGGTGAGAAATTATGAAGATAACGAGATATAATGGTAGTTTCATAGAAGTTACACTCATATAATTCATTTTGGCAAGGGCAGTGCTACTTGCAAACTTAAGTACAAATGCATAGTTTGATCAATAAGGAGAGGGAGAGAAAAACACTCGTACTCTAGAGAAAGGTTAAGAAGTAGCATTCTTAATAGTATTCGTATCTGAGCCTCCAAGCCATGCTCTCCAATACACCCCAATGGTGGAGCAAACCTAAAAATCCTGCCAACTTTCTTAAGCTTAGCTCCACAACATTCTTAAAATGGACTAATTCTACAAGAAACAATATCTCCTGATACTACTATTGATAAAAGCGTTAATGACCAAAACTGAGAATTCAAAGTATTAGTATCATATCAATAAGATCTTTCTATTAGCTTAATCGTTAGCTTGGACGTCCAATACTCAAGTCCCAACTCAAATATGTCATGCAAGTTACTTAAAACATGTAGATCAAAATTTAATCATGCGTACCTACTATATGGGCAAGTGAGATTTGACTTGTTAAAAAAACATATAGTATCATTAAATTTATGAATGATATTTTTTTAATATGTCAAATTCAAACTATACATGTAATAATTTTACACGTGTTTAAAACTTTATTCACATGTTTTAGAAATGCTTCACGTCAAATCCGAGCTAGTGTTTTAATGCCCAAGTTGACGAAAAAATCTAATCAATATGATATCGATACCTTGAGGACTCAATTAGAAAATTTCTAAATTTGGGGACTAATTTAAAATATAAACCATAGCTTAGGGATATCTGAAAGAATTAACCCATAAAATAATTAAAATATAACACACAACAATATGACATGGAAAAATTATAAACATGAAACAAGTACACAAATGTAACAAAATTTTTATATAATAAATATGGTTAACATTTCAAAATTTATATATTATAAATTTTTTAAAATATTTTTCATGTCCGTTTTACGGTCTATATTCAGAATTCGTGACTACTACTCTTAATAATGTCGTGTCCAAAATTTGAACCAATGTATCCCTTAAAAATATAATATATCTTATATATCTTTGTTGAACCCAAAAATTACTTAAATTGGTTTATAGACATCTTATAAATTTGGAATTTGATTCCTAACATCAAATAACCTTTCTCTTTTCCCAAAACTATGTAAGTTGGAATGCCCCATTTCCGTAATAAACTCAAACCTAAATCCATACTTATTTCTAACTGGTATAATAACGTATTTAGTCCTCTATACTTACAAATTCTATCAATTTGATCCTAATTCTAAATAATTCAATAAATTTAAACCTCCACATTTACAGGTTCTATCAATTATATATATTTTCAAATTTAATCTAGTTGAGTTGGAATTGTTTGAGTAAATTAGTTTGCAAGCATATGAATGGAAGCTTAATCAAACTTCAACATGACTTAGAATTATCTTGAATTTACTTAGGTGTTAAAAGATTACCAATTGTCACATGATTTGGAATACATTGGAGCGTAAGCCTAGTTATAGTATTAAAGTATAAGAAGCAACAAATAAAATGGATCGAGTAAACAAAAGGTTGATTATATATTTATAAAACAAAAGTTGATGAACAAAGTACATGGTAAGGTTGTGAAACAAGGGCTTAGTATATATTTAACAAATAATTAATCCACTTTGAGTAATTAATCAATTTTACTTGTTTCTCAATTCCATACATGTAGACTAATGATTAAACAAATTGTTGACCTTATTAATAAATCATATTCACCTTCATAATAAAGATTCCACCACCTTTTTTGACCATGAAATCATAATCCGCCGCAGCAATAATGCTATATAGATGTCGAAAAGTAGACGGTGAACCTCTTTGCATAGCATCAATCATATATAAGAGTGCATTTTTCGTTATGTATGTTGGAATATTTTCAAATATTTATAGTATCCCAATAACTATAAATGAATGGGTGTAATTAATCAAAAGATAAAACTTTTGGTCATTGGTCAAAAGTTATATCATTTGATTTTTTAAAAAAGAATTATAACTATTCAAAAAATATTATTTGAATAGTTACAAAATTAAATGAATAATTATTATTATTTATTTATTCATAAAGACACCTATTGAAAGATGTCTCTATGAAGAGATATGAAAATTCCTATAAATAGGAATGGGATTTCATTTGGAAATCATATCAACAAATTCTAATATTATTTCTTTTCTTCCTTGATTTTCTAATATTATTAGATTATTCTATAAAGTATTACTGCAGAAATCCTTTATAGAAATTGAGTTTTTGTTATACATTACTCAGTGCATAGTGGACTATTCTCGTCAGTGCAAAACGCAAATAGTCATTGGCTTCATTGTATCCTCGAGGTTAATTTGCTTGGAACTCATTTGCACACTGAAGATAAGTGGGGGCGAATATAACCTTAAAGATAGTGGCTTGATACACGCCTTGGAGCCTTGTCCTATTTCTTCTTTTCTTTTCGAGTTCTGATCGTGTGTTCGAGATTTTCCTTACCGGAGTTTTGTACTAACAATTTTAAGGTTATATTTCATGATGACTACCACAACACATGAAAATGGAACACTAAGGGAGTTGGCTTCCAACTTTGTTAAACTTGATCGTTTTGATGGTGGCAATTTTCGACGATGGCAGAAAAAGATGCACTTTTTGTTATCAACTTTGAAGATTGCTTATGTTTTGGATACTCCAAGACCTGAAGAGAATGAAAACGAATCTGTTGCTGCAACCCGAGAAAGACAAAAATGGGACAATGCTGATTACATGTGCATGGGCCACATATTGAATGGTTTATCTGATGGTTTGTTCGACACCTACCAAAACGAGGTCACTGCTAAAGAATTATGGGACAAATTGGAGGCAAGATACATGACCGAAGATGTTACAAGTAAGAAATTTCTTGTCAGTCGTTTCAATAATTATCAAATGGTTGATGGTCGTTCTGTTATGGAACAATTTCGTGATATTGAAAAGATGCTGAATCAATTTAAGCAATATGATATGAAAATGGATGAAATGATTGTGGTATCCTCCATAATAGACAAACTTCCTCCATCTTGGAAAGACTTTAAAAGAAGTCTAAAACATAAGAAAGAGGAAATATCTCTTGAGGCTTTGGCAAATCATCTTCGTATTGAAGAAGAGTATAGAAAACAAGATCAGAACCTAAATTTTGAAAATGCCAAAGTACATGTTACGGAGGAAGTACAGACTACTAAACCATTCAAGAGAAAGTTCAAACAGACTGATAGAGCACCTAAGTTCAAAAAGAAACAAAAGGGCTCATGCTATCATTGTGGAAAGCCGGGACATTTCAAGAATGAATGTCGTTTTTTAAAGAAGAAATCATCTTCTAAGGCTGATAATAACGAAAAGTTCGTTGCAATGATATCTGAAATTAATATGGCACAAGATGATAATACATGGTGGATTGATACCGGAGCAACCAAACATGTGTGCAAAGACAAAAGCATGCTCACAAAGTTCACACAATGTGAAAATGACAATGTCTTGTACATGGGAAATTCTTCCACCGTAGCAATTAAAGGCAAAGGGTCTGTTGAACTACAATTCACTTCTGGAAAGGTTTTAACTTTAAATGATGTATATTATGTACCAGAAGTTAGGAAAAATTTAGTGTCTAGAAGTCTGTTGAATAAGTTTGGTTTCAAACTTGTTTTTGTGGCAGATAAGTTTATTTTGTCTAAGGGAGGAATTTTTGTGGGGAAAGGGTATATGTATGAGAGCATGTTTAAACTCAATATTATTAATAAGAATAAAAATACTATTTCTGCTTATATGGTTGAATCTTTTTGTTTGTGGCATTATAGATTAGGTCATTTGAATTATAGGAAATTGAATGACATGTATAAATTAGATTTAATTCCTGTTTTTAATAATAATATTGAAAAATGCAATACATGTATGTTGACTAAAATTACAAGAAATCCTTTCCCTAAGGTTAAAAGGAAAACAAAATTGCTTGATTTGATACATAGTGATTTATGTGACTTGTATAATACTCCTACATTAGGTGGAAAGAAATATTTTGTTACTTTTATTGATGATTGTTCTAGATATTGTTATGTATATTTATTGCATTCAAAAGATGAAGCGCTTGATAAATTTAAAGTTTATAAATCTGAAGTTGAACTTCAGTATGAATCATTTATCAAGTGCTTAAGATCGGATAGAGGTGGAGAATACTATAATCCAAGTTATTTTGAACTCACTGGAATTGTCCATCAAGTTTCAGCCCCTTACACACCACAACAAAATGGTGTAGCTGAAAGGAAAAATAGAGTCTTGACTGAAATGGTAAATTCAATGTTATCATATTCAGGTCTTGGACAAGGTTTTTGGGGAGAAGCTGTTCTAACAGCTTGTCATATATTGAATAGAGTTCCTAATAAGGAAACTAAAATAACCCCCTATGAACAATGGAAGAAAAGGAAACCAAACCTTAATTATTTGAAGGTTTGGGGTTGTAGAGCTATTGTAAAAGTTCCAACACCTAAACGTAAAAAGTTAGGTGAAAGAGGAATTGAATGCATATTTATAGGTTATGCACATAATAGCAAGGCATATAAGTTCATGGTAATTGAACCAAATGATTCAATTTCAATTAATACTGTTATTGAATCAAGAGATGCTATTTTTGATGAAAATAGATTTAATTCTATATCAAGACAATTACAATCACAACAATTGATTCATTCTTCAAATGAGAATGAGATTCCATTGAAACAAATTGATAATAATGATGAATCTTGTCAAGAATTAAGAAGAAGTAAGAGGATTAAAAAGGTCAAAGATTTTGGACCAGATTTTATTATGTTTCTTGTAGAAGGAAAAGGTGAAAGTATATGTAATAAGGTACCTTATTGTTATAATACTGAATCTGATCCTATTACATTTGAAAAGGCAGTGAAATCTCAAGACTCTGCTTTTTGGAAAGAAGCAATAAATGGTGAGATGGATTCAATAATGGGAAATCAAACTTGGATTTTAGTTGATCTTCCACCAGGTTCCAAACCATTAGGTTGTAAATGGATCTTCAAAAAGAAAATGAAGGTCGATGGAACCATTGATAAATTTAAAGCAAGGTTGGTAGCAAAAGGTTTTACACAGAGACAAGGTATTGATTACTTTGATACCTATGCTCCAGTAGCAAGAATTGCTACAATTAGACTTTTAATATCACTTACCTCTATATATAATTTGGTTGTTCACCAAATGGATGTTAAAACTGCATTTTTAAATGGTGAATTGGAAGAGGAAGTGTACATGGAGCAACCGGAAGGATTTGTTGTTCCAGGACAAGAGCATAAGGTATGTAAGCTTGTTAAATCTTTATATGGGCTTAAACAAGCACCAAAACAATGGCACCAAAAGTTTGACAAGGTTGTTTTAGCTAATGGCTATAAAATAAATGAATCCGATAAGTGCATATATAGCAAATTTGAAAATGGAAAAGGTGTCATAATTTGCTTATATGTAGATGACATGCTCATTTTTGGCACGGATTTGGAACAAATAGAAAACACAAAGAAATTCTTGTCAAACAACTTTGCTATGAAGGATATGGGTGTAGCAGATGTTATTCTTGGGATTAAAATAACCCGAGATGAAAGCACTATAGCTTTATCACAATCACATTACATTGAAAATGTGCTTAAAAAGTTTGATCTTTTCAACTGTATACCAGCATCTACACCCATGGATCCTCAATTAAAATTAGTATCCAATGCTGGTAGGAAAATTGATCAATTGAAATATGCAAGTCTAATTGGTTGTCTTATGTACATAATGACTTGTACAAGACCAGATATTGCATATGCTGTTGGAAAATTGAGTAGATACACAAGTAATCCAAGTAGTTTGCATTGGCAAGCTTTAAATAGAGTACGTAGGTACTTAAAGAAAACTATTAACTATGGATTGTGTTATAATGGATATCCTCCAGTTTTAGAAGGGTATTCGGATGCTAGTTGGATTACAAGTTTAGAAGATCATGCATCTACTAGTGGGTGGATCTTCATTCTTGGTGGAGGAGTTATTTCTTGGGGTTCCAAGAAACAAACATGTATAACTGATTCCACCATGGCAGCAGAATTTATTGCATTAGCCGCTGCATCTAAAGAAGCAGAATGGTTAAGAAATTTGCTTTATGATGTACCTTTATGGTCTAAGCCAATTTCACCTATTTCTATCCGTTGTGATAGTGAGGCTACTCTAGCAAAGGCATATAGCCAAGTATATAATGGAAAGTCTAGACACATTGGATTAAGACATAGTTATGTCCGACAATTAATCTCTGATGGAGTGATCACTATTAATTATGTGAGGTCAAGTGAAAATTTGGCAGATCCTTTGACAAAAAGTCTTGCTAGAGATGCAGTAAAAAGGACCTCAAAAGGGATGGGACTCAAGCCTATTAATTAGAGTCACCCATGATGGAAACTCGACTCAACGCTTGGTATAACGTCAAGTCTTGAGTTCAATGAGACAAAGTACATCATTAGTATGTGACTGTTAGCACTATAAATAAATCCATCCTAAGATTAAAGTGCTAGGTACCCGTAATGATAAGGGAAGGATGAGTAATGTACTCTTAATGGACCCATAACATAAATATGTTAGAGTGTTATAATTACGGGAACACTTTTGATGGGATCTACCTATGTGAGTGGAAGTGTGGCCGCTTCTAGGAGCTTAAGGGCTTGGCTCTGACAGCACTCATGAAAAGAGGACATAGACACATGGCTATAATAGTGTCCCTAGATATTATGCATTGACTGATGTTGAAATCATTGTGTGAGATGTGTTCAGTTAATCAAATGGAATAGTTGGTTCAAAGCTTAGTCTACCATACAATTTCGATTAACTTTAATATGTTTTCACTAAGTGAAGGTTCAATCGTAAGACACCTTTATTTATGCAAATTGATTTCCAAGAATATCAAAATCTAAATATTTTGAAAATGGGGGGAGATTGTTGGAATATTTTCAAATATTTATAGTATCCCAATAACTATAAATGAATGGGTATAATTAATCAAAAGATAAAACTTTTGGTCATTGGTCAAAAGTTATATCATTTGATTTTTTAAAAAAGAATTATAACTATTCAAAAAATATTATTTGAATAGTTACAAAATTAAATGAATAATTATTATTATTTATTTATTCATAAAGACACCTATTGAAAGATGTCTCTATGAAGAGATATGAAAATTCCTATAAATAGGAATGGGATTTCATTTGGAAATCATATCAACAAATTCTAATATTATTTCTTTTCTTCCTTGATTTTCTAATATTATTAGATTATTCTATAAAGTATTACTGCAGAAATCCTTTATAGAAATTGAGTTTTTGTTATACATTACTCAGTGCATAGTGGACTATTCTCGTCAGTGCAAAACGCAAATAGTCATTGGCTTCATTGTATCCTCGAGGTTAATTTGCTTGGAACTCATTTGCACACTGAAGATAAGTGGGGGCGAATATAACCTTAAAGATAGTGGCTTGATACACGCCTTGGAGCCTTGTCCTATTTCTTCTTTTCTTTTCGAGTTCTGATCGTGTGTTCGAGATTTTCCTTACCGGAGTTTTGTACTAACAATGTAAATTTTAATTTATTTTATGTTGCTTTATATTTTTTTCATACAATTTACATTGTAAGAATTTGATTTCTATCAAAAAATATTTTACTAATACGATCCCTAGACTTGTACTGATGACCGACTATACGATTATGTCTATCTCTTGTATATTGGTTACGTGATGCTACGAGACAAGAAGATAACCCTTGAATATACCCCAGAGCACAAAAAACATGGGATCTTCTTCTTCCCTAAAAAGTCTATAATCAACCTCCTCCTTCTTTGGCTCTTTGCCTGTTATAAGTAAACTAAATATCCTTTTATGATCTCTATCACATTTTCCTCTTTGTCATTCCTTGTTGAAATCTTATATCAACATTTGGTGTGATGAAAGTGAATGAAAAGAGTATGTAACACCCCACACCTGATTAGATTATCGAGTTTAAATGTGTAATGTCACATTATACTGCCGAAACAACTCAAATTAATTCAACATACTTTTAATAGGTTTAATTCATATTTATCAACGGTTAACTAATAAATCATTTAATAAAATCATACATAAGCATTTATAGTATATAATGATGTCATGGTCCTTTATGTTATTTAGCAGTAATAATTGTCTCATCATCACTAAAAACAATTGAGAAGATCGAAATCGGATTTTAACTATAGTGGTGAGTTTGGTTTTGGTTATTATTTAATTTTGTTTATTTCATATAAATTTTAATTTATAAGATAAAAATCGTAAATTTAAATTTTATATTTATTTTTTATAATTATTTTATAATATAAAAATAAATATTATATAAATTCATAAAAATAACTTTAAAAAGCAAACATTTTTTTTTTTAAATTCAATACACTGAATCGATTCAAATCGGTTGAATTTATTTTGGTTATCTTCGATATTCAATATAGTTTTGGTTTGGACTTTTAAAAGTCAAAATATAATCACAATTTTTTTTTCAAGAATTGATCTAAACCAAACCATTATCACTTTAATTATCACAACTTAAGTGAAGTTATTAGTTTTTTAAAACAAGTTACAATTATAGTATAATCAAAGTACAATACAAATATATATCCAGAAATTATAAGGATGAAATTATTATAGTACAAATGGATTGTCCAAGTAATCACATAATAGAATTAATTAATTGGATATGTCAGATTAAAGCTGACAGATTGAACTAACTAAATTAAAACTTATACATGACAACTACATATGATGAGACTCGAAGATCCATGTATATAGTTGCTCATGGTAGATCTTGAATTTCAGTATGCAAGACCTAGGGCCTCCGCTTTTTTCAACTATGCCAAAGCATGATTGGCAAGTAAAGCCATTCTAATTAATTTAAAAATTTATGTATTGTCGATTGAGTCTTAGGTCGATTAGTATTGACATTGTTACCAAAGCAGGAGATATGGGTTTAAGTGTATTGAAGCGCATTATTTTTTTTATTTATGAGTTAGGGAGAGACTATGGGTAATTCTAAGCATTATCCTCTTAAATTATGTTTAAGTGTTGTATAATTTCATAATCATAAAAAGTTTGATATATTGTCTTTAACATATTTGTATATATTCTTTTTATGTTGATATTATATATTTAATGTGGTATGGAGTTTTAATTATTTTACATGTGATTTCATAATTTTATGACGATCGACGAAAGCAAACCGTTCGTCGGGTATCTCCCTCGTTTAGCATTGCTTCAAAACACAATTACAATGGCTTAATTTCAGGGCAATCTCAAAATAATGTGTAGAACACATGCTTCCGATCCTGCGTTCATATTGATAACAAGTTCCTTTGATCCCTTAATTTATACAAAAACTAAAGTTGATTGATTCCAACACAATTCATTACAATGTGACTGCGCTGTACTTTGAGATGAACCTCAATTCTCTTCTTTTACATATTTTAAATCTTTGGAGAATTGGAATCCAAGTCATCTGTTCTAAGTTCACTGTATTTCATACAAATCACTCTGAATGGGAGGAGCCTTTAGACGCCATTGCAGCTTCCTTCAATCCTACACTTGTTTTTAACATTTACACTGTTTTTTTTAATGTCCCTTATCCAAAGCAAAACCGTACACTTTCCCTAGTATAAATATACACTTTCTCTTAAACTTCTCATTTATCAATCATCTTCTTCCTCTGAATTTTCTCTACATTTACACACAGTTGTTGCAGTTTTCTCTCGAGCCAAACACTGTTGAAAACGATGAAGCTTTCTGGTTGTAATTTACCTGGAATTATTGTGATGGTCTTTGTTATGCTAAGTTCAAGTTCAACATCTGCGATTACAAACTTTAATGTCTTAAACTTTGGGGCTAACCCGACTGGTGGAACCGATTCGACGGACAGTTTCCTCAAGGCATGGAATGCGGCCTGTGGCACGGCAGACTCGACCTTCATATATGTGCCCAAAGGACGGTATTTGGTTGGTCCATTGGCTTTTAAAGGCCAATGCAAAAGCTCTCAGATCATTATAAGAATCGATGGCACAATTGTGGCTCCTTTGAATTATGGAGTGCTGGGAAAATCGAATAATTGGTTCAGCTTTGAAGATGTGAGCGGTGTTTCTATAATTGGTCGAGGTACATTTGATGCTAAAGGACCTTCTCTTTGGGCTTGCAAAGCTTCCAACTCCAACTCATGTCCTTCCGGGGCCACGGTATTATCTTCTTCCACTTTCTTTGAGTCTAATTCTGAGCTAAATAGTAAACATTAATCTTTTGTCCACCGTTATATAGTAAACGTTTTGTAAATAGACTTACTAATACTGTTCAATTTGTGTGAAAACAGACACTGAGTTTTACCAACTCGAACAACATCAGGATCAATGGATTAACGTCTTTAAATAGTCAAATGTTTCATATTGTGATCAATGGATGCCAAAATGTGCACCTCGAAGGAGTTAAGATCATCGCTGCTGGTAATAGTCCCAACACTGATGGCATCCATGTCCAATTATCGAGAAATGTGGAAATTTTAAGCACTTTCATTAAAACTGGAGATGATTGTATCTCGATCGGTCCTGGCACTGAAAATTTATGGATTGAACAAATCACTTGTGGTCCTGGTCATGGCATCAGGTATGATAAATTAATTAAATTTCATTGTTACTTCTACTCAAAATGAAGCAATGTGTTTATTATTAACTTACACATACTAGTTGGTTTTTAGAGGCAAGATTTTATGATTTATAATTGCTTTATGTTGCTTAATTTTAACTTTCCAGCATCGGAAGTTTGGCAAAGGATTTGAAAGAGGAAGGAGTCCAAAATGTTACAGTGAAAAAGACGGTTTTTTCCAACACTCAAAATGGGTTGAGAATCAAGTCATGGGCTAGGCCTAGTAACGGATATGTTCAAGGGGTACGATTTATAGATTCAGTGATGAGAAATGTTCAAAATCCTATTATGATCGATCAAAATTATTGCCCTCGCAATGAAAATTGCCCGGGTCAGGTATTACAAAGTTCCAACTACTACTTACTTCAATCTTTGAATACTACTTTTAAAATTTTTCATGCTTTTCCCTTAATTTCTTTACTTTCTTTTTGTTTGACGATTATAGGTTTCGGGAATAAAGATTAATGATATCGTGTATGAAGATATAAGAGGAACATCATCGACACCCATAGCTATAAAATTCGATTGTAGTGACAAAAACCCGTGCACTGGAATAAAATTGCAGAATGTGAATTTGACATATCTGAACAAAGCAGCTCAATCATTTTGTAGCAATGTGGTTGGAAAAGCAATTGATTTAGTTCGACCAAACAGTTGTTTGTAAATAATGGATTCTAGATTTACTCTTTTGTTTAGTTTTTGGCATATTGATTATATATTGAAATTGATCAGCATTTGAGCTATTTAGACTTTGTACCCATAGCTAATGCTGTTCACTTGTAATATTTAAAAAAAAAAGATTAAAATTTTATATTTTTAATTCACTTCTATATATTATTGGTTTTATCAATGTGCTTATGACTCGAAATAGATGAGTTTGTATGAAGAAAATGTATAGAAGTTGAATGTTTACTTATAAGTTTCAAATTTTGCTCAAATCTAAATTAATTTAAGTTATCTTATATTATTTTTTCTAATATATTTTATTTAATATTAAATAAGTTTATAATATTTTTATTTTTAAAAATTTTAAACATATATAACTTAATAAGTTTTTACATTATAATATCTTTTAAAAATTGTGTAGAAAATTCTTTTGTTAAGAAGAGGAGATATTATTGTTGAAATCAGTTGATTTTTGCAAGATATAAACAAGTCGTTATAACTAGACGTATAACATTTGAAGAACAACAATACAAAAGCAATTGGTTATTTGATAAATATCACTTATGTTTGTGAGACCTTGTCTAGAGAGTCAATCTACTATATTTAACATCATATAAAGAATGATTTAAGTCCCACCACTCACCAGTGTAGCTACCTCACACTTGCACTAAAGATTTAGATCACTCTCCACTAAGTTCTCCCTCCCCTCAAAAAAAAAAAAAAAAGTTTGTAAAATCAAGTGACTTGTTTTATTTACAAAATTCACTCACAAAAATAAGTTCCAAATATATAGATTAAGTACTAATTCTCTTAGTACTTCTATCTGATAAATTTCTTGCATATATACAATTTTTGGACTTGTTGATATACATATCAATCCCCACCAAAGCAGTCTACAAAATAGGATTAATAATATCTTAATAAAGTTTATGATAATTCAAAGATCTCCAAGATAAGTCTTCAAGTCATTCGAGCCAATCTCTTCAAAATAGGGGATCTAATTTCCTGATTTAGATCGATCCAATCTCCAATGATTTGTTTCTTTATGAGATTGATTTTCATAGATGGGCCAACACACATACATGAGATTAAAAAAAGTTATGGCCCAATTGTTTTGGTTCAAAAGGTTTCCAACCCTAAATAAGGCAAGTTATGTAGCAATTAAAAACACAATTATAATTGCTATTGTAACTGCTCTCATAACAACACCAACAATTAGAAATTAGAAAAACGAGATGTTATGGAGAAATGATATATGAAGAAGAAGATTGAAACAAACTTTGAAGAACAATTATGGTAACAGATGGTTGTTGTTAGAGCCAAGATTGTCCAGCAATGTTTGCTTAGTTACCTGGTCAGTCAAGATACGAGACAACCTAAGCATATTTATATGTTAGCCTTGGACGTTCTCATTCCAATATTCAAAGTTGAAATCAAAGAGGTTGTATTTATGAAGAGTTTGAGTATCTAGAAGAGATTGAATTCGACTAGGGTTTTTGGTGGGAAATTTTCTCAATCTTAAAGGCATATATCACGGTTGATTTTAGGGAGATTAAATCTACTTTATCTTAAGATAATATTGGAGGCTATTCATCCTAATTATTTTATTGAAGAAGAGTAGTTTATATTGGACAATGATGATCAAATAGGTTGTCATATTAAGCCTATAAACAGCCAACCAATACACATGGAAGATGCATCGATTTAAGGGGGTACTGTGCTGATTTGATTAACTTATCTTTGTTATTTTCCCTTGTATTTTAACATTCTCTTAGTAGGCTTTCTTTGTGAGAGATTGAACCTTTGTATGTGGGGTTTTAGGGGTGAGTGATTTGTAACAATTGGGGTTGGAATTACTTCTTTGTGTAAGGGTAGATTGGCTTAAACCAATAAGTAATCCAAAAGATTGTTGGAATAAGAATCATTCGCTGAGTAAGGCTCCGTAGGGTAGGATTGTTTCCGAACTATGTTAACAAACGATTGTGTGCAAATCTCTTCCAAACGATTGTGTGCAAATCTCTTCCAAACGATTGTGTGCAAATCTCTTCTTACCTTCTTTGATTTTCGTATTTGTTTCATTTTTTGTTCAATCCTATGACTGAACACATACTTGGATAGCCAAGTTAAACTTATAACAAACTGACGTGTTTTTTTAGTTGTGATGAAAGTGATGGCTAGATAAAAAGTGTGAAAACTATGGTGGTTGTAGTTTTTGTAAAGAAAAAATTGTTGAGTGTTTATAGTACTTAAATCTGCCAAAAGTTCCAAAGGTCTCAATTAAAGTGTTTGAACCCTTATTTATAGCCTCCCAAAGGAGGTTATAAAAGAGCAGTTATTAAAGAAGTGGGGCGAACATTCTACAAATAATAGATAGTAGGCCTACTTTTTAACATGCTAGATCCAAGTTGTGCACGTGTTTTAAATATACTTCATGTTATATTCAAACTAGTTTTTTACACTCAAGCTAATGGAAGGATCTAATTGATATGATAGTGATACTCAATTTGTAATGTTTGAAGATTAGGGACCAATTTAAAATCTAGACCATAGTTCGGAGAAGTTTGATAAAATTAACCCATAAAATAATTAAAATATACTACAAAACACGAGACAAAAAAATATCAGTACAAAACAAGTACACTAACGTACCAAAATCTATACAATGAAGAAATTGTTATTGTTTCAAATTTTATATAAATATTAAGTATTTTAAATACGATTATGGCAAAATAAAATGTAGAAATACAATATGAGTACATGAATTGTCAAATGTTATTTATCTTTTAATTTGGTGAATCCAAAGATTAGATAAGTTGATTTATTAACGTTTTATAAATCCGTGGTCACTGGGATGAACACAATAGAAAAACAAAACACATAGAATTGTTTACGTGGTTTGATTTCATTACATTTGCGAGGTTTAGCTTAGTGAGTAAATTCACTATCTTTAATCCTAATACAAAAAGTAATTCAAATTCCATCACACTCCAGTATAACAATCTCACTTTTGCATATAAAGATCGAGATCATTCACTTCTAAGTTCTCCGTTGAGAACTTAGGCAATAAACAAAACTTGTTTACTCTCTCAAATGCATCAAAAACTATGTTCCACTGTGAATAGATAAGTGCTCTCAATACTATGTTATAAAACCTATTTAAGTCTCTAAAATGTATAAAAGTTCGAGACTTGCTAACATATTAGAGATCAATTACAATCCAATCTCTTCTTCTAAGCAACTAAAATAGCATTAATATATACAATATGATAATAATTTAGACCAAAATAAATTAATCTCTCGGAGATAAGTCTTCAAAGTTTGTCCTGACCCAATATCCCTGAGTCAAGGGATTTGATATGTATGACCTGATCCGATTCAGTCCTTAAGAAATGCTCCTCCAAATTGATTGATCTTCATAGATGAGTTTGAATACTTCCACAATATTAATCATAGCCCATATATATTTTGTTTCAAAAAATTACTAACGTCAAATTTGTCAAGTAAGTTATCTTTTATAATGATAACTGTAATAATCACTTCCATTAATATATAGATATATCTATTTCAAAAAACTTGTCTCAATAGAATTGAACTCGAACAATTTGAATAAATTACGAACCGAGTTCTCAAGTATAAAAAATGAAACTTAACCAAATTCAAACTCAAATTAACCAAAGGGATACAAGAAAAAAAATCACTCAATATGCATCCCCACAAAATGTTTATTTTTATGAATTGACGTGGGTATTAAAAGATTACCAATTGTCACGTGATTGATTTTAAATGTGTTGGAGCTTAGACCTAATTATAGTATACGAATCAACTAAATGAAAGGTGGATTATATTTTTTGTTAAAGAAAGTGAATTTGCAAGTTCATCATCGTAAGGTGTGAACAACTTAATATATAAGTAGTAAGGACTAATGATTAAACAAATGGTTGACCTTGAAAACTAAATTTTTTTTAGTATAATGTAATAAATCTTATCCATCTTCATAATCAAGATTCCACCACGTGTTTTTGACCATGAAATCAGAATCCCCCCGCAGAGAATAGTGCTATAGATGTTGAAAAGTAGGAAGTCAACTTCTTTTTATACGAGTGTAGCATTATATAATATTTAGAATTATCTATAACCCCTCCAAGACCTTTAAATAAGAGGATAACGCGCTTCAACATACTCAAATTCACGTCCTCTTACATTGCAACAATATCGATGCTAACTAAACTAAGACTCAATCGGTCGGCATGTATTAAATATATATTAAAATATATAAAATTATTCGTATTAAAATTTATTTTTATATTAGGGTAAAAAGAATAATATGTGCACATACACAGATAGTTTAAATGATAAAACTAATTTATAAATAATAAAATTTAATTTTTTTATACAATATTAAACGTGGGAATGAGATGATTGGATATGAATCCATGTTAAATTCCATATAATATTATATATAAATAAATCTCTCTCTCTATATAATGCTTTTATAAAAAAGTGTTGTTTTAATATGTAATTAAATTTTAATCTGATTTTTTTTAAATTAATCTGATTTTTTTTCTTATTTTTAATCTAACACCGTAATTGAAAATATATATATTTTAAAAATAATTAATTTTATATTGAAAAATATTTTACCAACATTAAATTAATTTGAATTTTTAAACAAAATTTATAAGATTCTAAACATAGGATTTTTTTTAATCAAAAGTTTTAATCAATATTTACTTATTTTGAAATTTTTATTTAAAATTTTTTTCTCAAAAAATATTGAACTTTCTTTCAAAAATAAAATCTTCAAATTATTTCAAAAACTTATTTCTTAAAAAATATTGTAAGAAACTTTTTAAAAACTATTATGAAAACATAAATAAAAATTTTAAATAAAAATAATTACCACATTTTTAATTTTTTAAAACACTCTTTTAGTATTTTATATTTAGATTTTTTAATAAACTATTTAAAATATATTTTAATAAAAATATGTTTTTCCATAATTTGAATTCAAAAACAAATTTATAAAACATTATAGGACAAGAAAATTGATTTTTAAGTAATTGTTTTCACATTTTATTATAATTTTTAAATATTACTGTTTGGAAAAGAAATTTAATTGGTGATGAATAGCAGAAGAAATATGAAAATTCAAAAATCATGTTATACATAAAAGGCAAATATTCAACATGTAATTTTGGACATAGAAATGATTATAGGCTGTTTTAATGAAATATTGGATTTTATTTTATTATCCTGATTTCGATAAAAGAAATTGCTACCAAACATAACCAAAGCCAAGTCATACCCAGAAAAAACCTGAACCCAGATAAAATGTCGGAGAGAATGCCACTATCATGGATACAAGTCCTTTCATGGGCATAGATCTCATTGTCAAACGTTAGCCACCAAGACAGAATAAGTGAAATGATGTGTTTTAACAGCTATCAACGATCTTGTTGAATCCATTTGATCAGACGTAGACAAAAAGAATTGATAAAGTCACAAGAGATTCGAGAAAAACGAGTAACCGTGAAACTGAAAGAACATGAGTCATTCCCCACAGGAGGGCCAAAGGAAAAACCGTTAGTTTCATTATTATTCTGAGTAGTCCACTTAATTTGAAAAGGATAGTCAATAAGGGTGGCAGGGGATAAAAGGAAGAAAGGTTAAGGAGGTGGGTGATGAAATAAGAGGAAGCCAAGGAAAGAAAAGATGAGTGGGGAGGAGGAGGATGTCGACAAGGAGGTGGCAACGTCTCTCCACCAAAAAGGAGGAAAGGCACAAAGAAAAATAAATTTTTAATAAATTTTCGAACATAAATAATTAACATATTTTTTTAATATTTACATTATATTTAATTTTCATATTTATTATAAATTAGAAAATTAATGCCATTATACTCGAGCTTTAACTATCGAAACTCAAACTCGAAGAATATAAAAAGAAAGGCTTAGTTTCATGGTAACCTCAAAGTAATGCGTCAAACACATGCTTCCTATCTTCTTGTGTTCATATTAATACTTTCCTTTGATCCCTTAATTTCAACAAAAACTAAATTTGATTAATTAGAATGCAATTCATTACAATGTGGCTGCGACTGCACTTTGAGATGAACCTCAAACTCTTATTTAACATATCTTTAATCATTGGTGACTTGGAAACCAAGTAATCTGTTCTAAGTACACTGTATTTCCTACAAAACACTGAAAATGGTAGCCTTTGGACGCCATTGAAGCTTTCTTCAATCCTACACTTATTTTAACATTTATAAATGGTAGCCTTTGGACGCCATTGAAGCTTTCTTCAATCCTACACTTATTTTAACATTTATACTGCTCTTTTAATGTCCCTTTATCCTAAAAGAAACAGTACACTTTTGTATATAAATATCCTTTTTCCCTTAAAATTCTCATTCATCAATCGTCTTCTTTCTCTGAATTTTCTTTCGAGCCGAGCACTGTTGAAAACGATGAAGCTTTCTGGTTTTAATTCCCTTGGATTTGTTTTAATCGTGTTTGTTATGTTAAGTGCATGTTCAACATTCGCAATGACGGAGTTTAATGTTTGAACTTTGGGGCCAACTTGAATGGTCGAACCGATTCGACCAACAGTTTCCTTAAGGCATGGAATGCAGCCTGTGGCACGGCAGGCTCGACCTTCATATATGTGCCGAAAGGGCGGTGTTTGGTGGGTCCATTGGCTTTAAAAGGCCAATGCAAAAGCCCTCAGGTCATCATAAGAATCGATGGCACCATTGTGGCTCCCTTGGATTATGGAGTGCTGGGAAAGTCGGATAATTGGTTCAGCTTTGAAGGTGTGAGCGGCGTTTCTATAATTGGTCGAGGTACATTTGATGCTAAAAAACCTTCTCTTTGGGCTTGCAAAGCTCCCAACTCCAACTCATGTCCTTCTGGGGCCGGGGTATTTTTTTCTTCCCTTCTCTTTTATATTGTAATTGAGTTTAATTTAAAATTCGATCATTCAAAATCATTTGTTAAATATTATTGTATTTAAATTTGACTTTCTCGATGAGCTGTTTGAGCTTGAACTCGAAAAGGAAATTTTTAACCCAACACAAATATAAGTGTTTCATTTGCATTTCTAATTCCGAGCTACATAGTAAACAGTAATCCTTTCTTGTTGTTTTACCGTGAATGTTTTGTAAATTGAGCTACTAATATTCATTTTTGTGTGAAAATAGACGTTGAGCTTTACCAACTCGAACAACATCAGGATTAATGGATTAACATTTTTGAATAGCCAAATGTTTCATATTGTGATCAATGGATGCCAAAATGTGCACCTCCAAGGAGTTAAGATCGTCGCTGCTGGTAATAGTCCCAACACTGATGGCATCCATGTCCAATTATCGAGAAATGTGGAAATTTTAAGCACTTTCATTAAAACGGGAGACGGTTGCATCTCAATCGGTCTTGGCACTGAAACTTTATGAATTGAACAAGTCACATGTGGTCCTGGTCATGGCATCGGGTATGATAAATTAATTAAATTCCATTGTTACTTTTATTGAAAATGAAGCAAAGTGTTTATTATTAACTTATACACACTAGTTAGATTCTGAAGGCATAATGTTATTATTCATAATTGCTTTGTGTTGCTTAATTTTAACTTTCCAGCATCGGAAGTTTGGCAAAGGATTTAAAAGAGGAAGGAGTTCAAAATGTTACGGTGAAAAACGCAATCTTTGCCAACACTCAAAATGGGTTGAGAATCAAATTATGGGCTAGGCCTAGTAGTGGATATGTTCAAGGGGTTCGATTTATAGGTTTTGTGATGACAAATGATCAAAATTCTATTGTGATCGATCAAAACTATTGTCCTCGTAATGAAAATTGTCCGAGTCAGGTATTGCAAAATTCCAACTACCACTTCTTTCAATCTTTGAATACAACTTTTAAATAATTATCTCGTATGATTCATTTTGTTTGTTTTTTTCTATTTTTTCCTTAATTTTTTTTACTCTTTTTTGTTTGAGGATTGTAGGTTTCGAGAATAAAGATTAAAGATATTGTGTATGAAGATATAAGAGGAACATCTTCAACACCCATAGCTATAAAATTTGATTGTAGTTCTAAAAACCCGTGCACTGGAATAAGATTACAAAACGTGCATTCGACATATTTGAACAAAACAACTCAATCATTTTGTAGCAATGTGGTTGGAAAAGTATTTGATTTAGTTCGACCAAACAGTTGTCTGTAAATCATGGATTCTAGATTTTCTCTTCGTTTTTTTTTACATATATTGATTGTACATTGAAATTGATCAACATTTGAGCTATTTAGCCTTTCGTACCCATAGCCAATGTTGGTTACTTGTATTACTTTTTTAAAATCCTTTTCACATATCAATTCATATTTTAAATTTTTAATTCACCTTTTATTGGTTTTATCAATGTGTCAAAGAGTAGAAATAATGAGTTTGGGATCACCTTTATTATTACAAGAAAATGCATCGTTGTTTCAATTTGATTTGTCAAAACTTGGGTTATGATCTTTGCTGATACTTTGGACGTGTGCAAGCCTATTTATGATATCCAAACATTGTTATGAGAACATATCTTGAAGATTTGTTTGAATTGGATCAAAGGAATCAACTTTCTTATTTTAAAGGGATTGGATTGGATTGGGTATCTTGGTAACATATCCTAAAGATTTGAAGACTTATCTTGGTCATATTGAAGATATAATCTATGCTAATTATCTTGCCATTTTTATGGGAAGATTGATGGTAATTGATATTTATCTTAGCAATACTTAAGCTTTTATATATTGAAAGATTTGTGTAGGTAAAAGAGTGTGGAGAATCTTAGCACTTATTATATTATTCAGATCTTATCTTTTAAAGTGCATTCTGTAAGTAACTAAAAGAGTAACTTGGTTTATAAACTAAGTTTTCAGGGAGATAACTTAGATGAGAGTGATCTAGATCTTAGGTGCAAAAGTGAGGTTGTTAATTTGGTGAGTGTTAGACCTTGTAATAATTTGTTGTATGATGTGTTAAAATAGTGGATTATCTCTCTGGGCAAGGCCCCATAAATGTAGGAAAATTAAACTACATAAACATATTGTGTGTTCATCTTTGTTCTTTACCAGTGCTTGAAGTAGTGTTAAGCAGTGCACTGTTCTTAACATTGCTTCTGTTACTGTTTATTAATTTTCTTGAAAATATCGATTATAAGTTCCAACCATTGGTATTAGAGCCTCCCATTTAACGTAGCTAGTGGTTTTTCCTAGCGTTGATAAAGACTTGTAATGGAAGGTTTTTCAGTTTTGTGTTCCTCTGTGTTCAATGGATCGAATTGTGCCTATTGGGAGGTACGTATAAAAGCCTTTATAAGGTCAACTAACGAGAAGGTTTGGAAGGCTATTTTATTAGGTCAGGAGCTACTTATGTAAGAAATAGATGGAGTTTGAACCATCAAACTTGAAACCACCTGGACCACAAATGAAGGCAAAACATACAATTTTAACTCAAAGGTTGTATATGATATCTTCAATGGTGTAGATCCTTAAGAACTCAAGTGCATCTCCAAGTGTATTTCTACTCATGAAGCTTGGACTATTCTTGAAACAACCTATGAATGAACCAAAATTGTAAATTAATCAAAGTTGCAGATGCTTGCCACTGAATTTGAGACTCTTAGAATGCAAGAGAACTAGACCATTGGTGAATTTTATGCCAATCTATGTGATCTGTCCAATCACGCCTTTACCCTAGGTAATGAATATTCTAACTCAAAGCTGGTAAGGAAAGACCTTAGATCTTTGACTGAACATTTTATCATCAAAGTAATTAAAATTGTGAACATTTTATCATCAAAGTAATTAAAATTGAGGAGGTCAAGAATATTGATGCAATAAAGATTAATGAGCTCATTAGATATTTGTAAACATTTGAAATTTATCTTGATGAGTCAAGGAAGAGCAAATTAATAAATGAGAAGAGTATAGTACTACCAATTATAGCACCACCTGCCTCACATATGGTTTGACAAGACTAACAAAGCCAGTGAGACCATTGTTGTCAAAGAGAGTATCTATGCCATGCTCTGTAAAGCTAGCTTCATCTATGTTCTTTTGGAGCAAGTAGATGTGGGGAATATTTGGTTCTGTTTCTCTACAAAAGTTGCCTATTCTTCCTTAGCTTGGAAACAACTTCAATAAGCAAAGAAGCCAACTTGTTTCATCCTCTTGTTATGTTGTTGTGTAATCATAGGCATATTAGGCCTCTTGGATCGAGCTTTGCCACCAATAATTTCCTTTAAAGATATTGTTGGAAAAAATACGGTTTGAAAATGGTTTTCTTGCACAATGGAAGATTAAAATTTTGAAAATCGAGCCGGTTTGTGATATTTATAACAATAAACCCTTTACTGAAATCGCACTATTGTTTTCGACTATACGGATTCTTGTCCTTCTCGACTTTCAACAAACAGTTTCTCCACTATTCTCGCACCACAAATTGCTTTGAGTGTGAGTTCGAACAAATTTGAATCAAACACATAACTAGAAATAGTTTACTTTACTTTCATTGGAAAAGTAAATTCTTTCTCAATAGAAATCGGTAGAATTGTTATTCTAGAAAATATAATTTATGCTTAGAAAAATAATTTCTCACTATTTTCGAGCAGAATAACAATATCTCAAAGTTGTGTATTTAGCCCTATTGATGCCATCTATTTATAGGGAGAAGAGGTGAAACCCTTATTAAATTGTAGAAGTCTATTTCAATAGAAAAAACAAATTCCTAGTTTAACTAGGATTAGGTAAGGTGGCAACTATAGTTAAATAAACTAGAGTTTTTCGTCCCTAGCACTAACATGAGGGGCTTTTGGGTCTCTCCCATATCAGGTCCAATTATAAGTACTTCCTGGACTTTTAACCCAGTACTTTATGATTCAATCCAATCAGATATTTTTTTTTATTTCCTAAAATATACATCTTAAATTAATTTAAATAAATTAATTTTCTAATTAAATAATTTTCTTAACTCAATTCTAATTTCGTTTTAATCACGACAAATTTATCGTAAAAAAATTAAGAGAAAATATATTTAATATTTCTACATTCAACTAATTTACCATGACCAATCAATTTATTTCTATTTTTGAACTTCAATTATTTAATCACTTAATTAAATAATAATTTGAAAACCCAGAAATTCATTTTCCAAGTCATTTCCATTTAAAGAAAACCACATTAATTTCCAAATGTTTCCTATTTGTCTAACTTTACCATTTCTATCAATTTTTGTTCATTTGATTCAACATGCAATTCATTTCTAGTTTCAACGAGCTAGCATATGGACCGATTGAACATATACGATTATGGCTCAAATGATTTATAATTAAGTTTAAGCTTTTTGCCTATTAATTATAAACTCATTTAGTCATGAAGTTATTTTATTATAGTATCATGACTGAGCTCTTCTTAATGGCATATCATTACGAAAACAACTCAATTAGTGTTTATCCAATGACATTGTCATAAGTGTGTTACCCTCATAGGATATCCTTAATCTCTTTGGGATAAACTCATTCTCCCAATATGATCCTATTTTATCTTATGGTAATCATTACAGCTTCGTTCATGAAAAGTCAATTACTATCAAATAGTAATCAAGTCATTCATCACAAAGACGAACGATTCGTGGTCATGTTTACTTTTCATCAACCATGTAATGTCAATGAGAGGATATCATTTACCTATATCTTAGGCTATAAATTCCACTATTGAGAATGACGCTACATACCGCAGAAGACATATACCCAATGCACCAGCTTTCGGTTCCTTATCTATGTGAACTCAGGCTTTTACTTACATCAAAGTATACAAGTCACACATACATAGTCTGTCATCCACTCAGGATTAAAGTATGTTAATCTATTCTTCTTGGGTCTAGTCCGATGTACTGTCAGTCCATTCAGTCACATCTATATCTCTATCTTCTAGAAGTCATCCGCTCCGATGCCCAAGACAATGTATCTCCCCAATTGGATTTGATAGACGTCATATTAGTCTTTAATTAGTGATAGAGGGTCGCGCGCGGACCAAGATCGAGATGCCAAGTCACGGGAAAAGTCTTACGAAAACTATCGGCACCTAGATCTGAAACGAAAACAGAAAATAGAAAAATAAACTTAAAAGACCAAGAAAACCAAATTGAAATAGAATGATACTTGGGCGGCAAGAAAGGATAAATAAAGAACGTTTCTTGATGCCAAAGAGTGTTGCAAAATAGTTCCTTAAAGCTTGGAATGGCTGGAAACGCAACAAGAACAATTAAGCCAAGTTAATCAACAATTTGACACAAACAAAAATAATTAAAAAAGAACAAACAGCAAAAAAGATGGATAAAGTCCTAAGAAGCCTTGAAATCAAGAAAGATTTCACAACTCCCTTCAAACGGCTCTAATCTTCCCTCCAATGTAAAAACACGGCAAGAAGAAGGTTGAAGATGGCTCCCACAATCAAAAAGATTGTTAAAACTACTTCTAAAGAAAACTCAAGAGAGAATTCTTGGAGAAACTCAAAGAGAGTTTTCACTCCACAAAAAAAAATATGAATTCAATATATCATCTATAAGGGTGGCCGGCCAAGCCATATATATAGGTCTCCTAACTACTTTCCTATCCTTACTAGGAAAACTAAAAAACCCTAATTGTTGCCTTTCAAGGGAATTTCGTCCAATGCCTTTAAATAGGCCTCTTGGACTTAATTCTTACATAGAAATTTATTCATAAAGTCTAAAAATTAAAACTAAGTATTTAAAGAATTAAAATTTTACAAATTGGGCCACTTTGACAATTTGGCCTGATTTTCAACTAAGTCTAATTTAAACTTCTTGGTTGGGCTTGGAACATCTTATTGGGTCGTATCTTCAAGAACTTGGGCTTGTAATCCGTTCTCTCCCAAAATTGGTTCGTTGATGCTCGTAACTGAGATCTAATGCGCCTTAGCTGCAAGATTTAGTTTCTTGGACCACGATTTCCAAGATTTGAAATCTTGATTTTCTTGATTCTTGAAATTGCTCAAAACAGCAAAATTGGACCAAGATTCGGTTTCTTGATTTTCTTGAAAACAAGAAAGTGAATCTTGATTTTCTTTTTCCTTTGTATACGCATCTAAGGCCTTACTAATGAAGTCTTGAACAGTTCCATTTAGTTTCATACGCATTTGCCTAGCCTTTGGCCTCGTTATTGGGCCTTGTGGTAATTTGAGCCCATCACGTTGTTGAGCTTGAGTTGGGCCTTTGTGACTCGTATCATTCCCCCTTCCTAAAAAAGATTCATCCTCGAATCTGAAAAATCAACGACTTGACCAATTCTAGACATCTTATTATTATTATTATTATTATTATTATTATTATTATTGGAATAAATGCAAAACAAACACTCAACACTCAAAAATTAACAAACTTCACCGTTAATCACTCAAAAAGGAAAATCAAATTCTCAAAGAGGTAGAATTCAGTCTTGTGATTTCTTTAGTATATATCAATCAATTATAAAGTGTATGAACCGTAACTACCAAAGAATCCTAATTGCACTAGGAGTCCAAAAAGTGACGAGACTCCAATTGATTTGTGTCGCACCGAGAAAGAATTGTGCACACTTTTAAATCCTACTAACACAAGAAACAAGAAGGTGTTAGATAGTGTAAAGGAAGAATAAAAACAAAACAAATGAAAACCTACAGCTAAGAATCAATAAAAATTGCTGACACCCGAAAACCTGAAAAAAACTGCCGAGTAACTTGACAACTTCGTTCGAGCTGTTCCCGATCTCCAAAAATCATGAAATTTAAACTGGAATGTCCTTAAATATTGTATATTTGATCTGGAAAGTTTTGGCACTAAACTCAACCCGCTGAATATTTTTTAAAATTTTTATTTGATTTCGTCTTTTTCTATTTTTTGACTTTTTTCTACTGATATTTTTGTTGGAGATATTTTTTAATATTCTATCACAGTGCCAAAAATATGCATATAAATTTCAGACCAATCAGACAATGTTTACCCACTCAAATGAATTTTTTTTTCAAAAATTTTTCTGGGTAAAAACCAAGAACACCCAAAACGCCCAAAATATGATACCAAATGATAGAGGATCGCGCGCGGACCAAGATCGAGTTGCCAAGTCACGGAAAACTCCTATGAAAACGCTAGACGCTTGGATCTGAAACGAAACAGAAAATTAAAATTAGAATCAACAGATTTGAAACGAAAGACCCAAAACAACAAAGAATCAGCCACGAATTGAAACACTTATTAATAGGGATTCTTGGAAGCCAAGAACACGAAATTGAACTTCAAGAAAAGTCTCCAATCAGCCGAATCTGACAAGTAAACACAAAACAGAAAAATTAGACTCAACAGATCATGAAACCCCAAATTGAAGTAGAACTAGGTTTTGGGCGGCAAGAAAAAAAAATTATGAATCAAGAACGATTCTTGATGCCCAAGACTGGTGCCAAACAGATTCTTGAAGATTGAAAGGGCTGGAAACGCAACAAGAGAGATTAAAACAATTTAATCAATGAATCCGTACAAGTAGAAAAATTAAAGAGGAATAAACAACAAGAAAATAAAGAAAAGTCCTAAGAAGCCTTGAAATCGAGAAAGATTTCACAACTCCCTTCAAACGGCTCTAATCTCCTCTTCAATGTAGGACAATGGCAAGAAGAAGGCTAAAGATGGCTCCCACAATCAAAAAGATTGTTAAAACTACTTCTAAAGAAAACTCAAGAGAGAATTCTTGGAGAAACTCAAAGAGAGTTTTCACTCCACAAAAAAAATCTGAATTCAATATATCATCTATAAGGGTGGCCAGCCAAGCCATATATATAGGCTTCCTAACTACTTTCCTATCCCTACTAGGAAAACTAAAACAAACCCTAATTGTTGCCTTTCAAGGGAATTTCGTCCAAGGCCTTTAAATGGGCCTCTTGGACTTAATTCTTACATAAAAATTTATTCATAAAGTCTAAAAATTAAAACTAAGTATTTAAAGAATTAAAATTTTACAAATTGGGCCACTTTGACAATTTGGCCTGATTTTCAACTAAGTCTAATTTAAACTTCTTGGTTGGGCTTGGAACATCTTATTGGGTCGTATCTTCAAGAACTTGGGCTTGTAATCCGTTCTCTCCCGAAATTGGTTCGTTGATGCTCGTAACTGAGATCCAATGCGCCTTAGCTGCAAGATTCAGTTTCTTGGACCAATATTTCCAAGATTTGAAATCTTGATTTTCTTGATTCTTGAAATCGCTCAAAACATCAAAATTGGACCAAGATTCGGTTTCTTGATTTTCTTGAAAACAAGAAAGTGAATCTTGATTTTCTTTTTCCTTTGTATACGCATCTAAGGTCTTGCTAATGAAGTCTTGAACGATTCCATTTAGTTTCATACGCATTTGCCTGGCCTTTGGCCTCGTTATTGGGCCTTGTGGTAATTTGAGCCCATCACGTTCTTGAGCTTGAGTTGGGCCTTTGTGACTCGTATCAATTAGTTTGCTAATTTTTTATTAGACTAAGGACATGTTTAGGTTCGTCTACTAATATAACCTCTCTTTCCGTATCACGATTCGACCTCGTAATACCACTTAGTATTAGTTTAAACATTAAACAACCAGTGAGCTAATATTTGTTTCTATTTTGCTTTACTTGTAAAAACCACGTAAGGACAATATATAAAGGGTATTAATGTAATTTATGAATAATTTTATTAACTAATCTATTTGAAAAATTATCAATATATATTAACGAAAATACTACACTTTGAACACCAAATCTAACAATATATCCTCTACAAAATTCGGGTTTGATTCAATTTTATATTCATCAGTTGAATCAAAAGTGTCTTTAGAAGGACTTTCTTCAATAATTTTTTATTCAACAAAGATCCTACATAAAATTTCTTTAATAATTCATGAAATTTATTATTCAAAAGAGATATTTTGTTTGGAATCAATCAAGGAAGGAAGTTAGAAGATGAGGAATGGAAGTGGCAGAAAGCTTGAGTATTTCAATATATTAATTTGAATATATAATTTAATGTGAAATTATAAAGATTAATTAAGTGAAACTATTTTATGTGTGATTTTATGATTCATTTTATTTGAATAAATGAAAAATAAGTACATATGGAAAATTTAATTATGAAATTGGGCTATTAATTTTGTGTAATGTAGTTGAATATATTATCCATACTATTATTTAAGTTTTTGATTGAATTGGTGTGTCACAAGTCAATTGGACACCAATTCGGTTAGAAAAATTATAGAAATATCTATCCGTGATTAAAATAAATCATTAAGAGGGTATTTTAATCTTTTTATTCTAACAAAAACTTATAAAAATATGCATATAATGAGATTTGAACTTATGCTGATTAGATGAGTAAAACCTTAAATTTATCACTCAATCAAAATTTTATTTTACGTTATTTTATGCATATTTATTTTAATATGCATAATTTATTATATTCATCACTTGTATATATACTATTATTTAGGATCAATTATTAAAATAGTCACTTTTGTTTATCTCAAGTTACATTTTAGTCACTTATGTTTGAAATGTTACGTTTTAGTCAATTACGTTATCGCGTTATAACATTTTAGTCACTGAGTCATTAATTGTCGTTAACGGTGTAACGGTAAGCTGACGTGACACGTTAAATTATCATTTCAAATAAAAATTTTAGGTTAATTTATACAATCGATCCCCATATTTTTTTCGTCTTGAGCAATTTAATTTTTTTCTTGTATTTTTTTTCTTTATTTTCCATTCTCTTCTGCTTCTCCATCTGTTTTCCTACCTTCTCCATTTCTTTTAACATAATTTTTTAATGTTTTTCATTTGTTAAAACTAGTCCCTATATTTTTAATTTTTTGAACAATTTAATTTTTTCAAGTGAGGCGAGCTTGTGGACTAGTTTTAATAAATGACAAACATAGAAAAACTACGTTCAAAGAAATGAAGAAAGGAGGAAAACAAAGGGAGAAGCAGAAGAGAACGAAAAATATAAAAAAATGAAAGTTAAAATAACATAAAAGAAAAAAATAAATTACTCAAAATGAAAAATATAGGGATCAATTGTAGAATTTAACCTAAAATTTTCATTTGAAATGATGATTTAACGTGCCACGTCAGCTTACCGCTACACCATTGACGACAATTAACGGCTCAGTAACTAAAATGTTACAATACAATAACATAAGTGACTAAAACGTAACATTTCAAATATAAGTGACTAAAATGTAATCTGAGGCAAATAAAAAATATTTATTTTAGTAGTTTACCTTATTATTTAAGTTCTTGATTGATTTAATCGAACATCAACTCGATTAGAGAAATTAATTTTCTTTAATTTTAATATAGTAAATATTTTATATACTATTATTAATTTATTTCAAATTATAGATTTAATTATGTGATTCGTGTGTGGATAGAGATAGAATTGTCGTGTTCATAGAATTGATGGAATATGTTGGATGGTTTAATTCACCGAGTCAACCCCAAAGCAAAATATCTCTCTCTATTCTGCATCGATCTAAAGTGGATATGGTTTTCACATGCACCTTCCCTTGTAATCCTGTATTTCAATTCCAAAGACTATTTACAAGGAGCCGTCTTCAACAACACCACTCAGCCCCTCCATTATCACCTTCCAATCTCAAGCCTTCTTCTTCTTCTTCCTCATCTCATCATTATAGCCATACTTTTTCTCTCATTCAAGACACTGCTGTTATTGCATGCCTTCGTGCCAACAGGCAAACAAAACCCTTCTCTTTCACCATCTTCTTTTCATTTCCCCTATGTTTTTAACTCAATTGCTTTCATTTCCATGTTTGGGATGATGGGTGTTCTCTTATTTTGTTTGAATTCTGTATCTGAAACTCTCTTTTTCCCATCTTTTTTCTTTGTAGTGCTGAGCAGGCTATGGAAGCTGCTCGTGCTGCGGTTAATGGCGGCATTGCAGTTGTAAGTCACATCAAATTTTGATGTTGCTGTTGAGTAATGAACATTGCTTACTGCATATCTGGAACACAAAATGGGTTTTAAAACTTATGTAGAAACTGAATCCTGTATTTGGGTCTTATTAGCAATGGGACTTATTTAAATATTTTCTTCTCTTGATTTGCAGCTGGAAATTGTGAGATCAACCCCTGGTGTTTTTGAGGTGGCTTAAAAATTCCATTTTTTTTTCTTGATTTTCTTCCCAAATTTACCATATTGGATTGAGAATTTATGGTTTCTTTTCTCTGTTCTTCACAGGTCTTGCAGGCTCTGGCTAATGAATATCCAACTAAGGCCTTTGGTGTAATGATCTTACTAGTTGCATATTAATCATAGAATATATATGTTATTTGGACTAGGCTGTGAGTTTTGTATATGGGTACTGTTGAATTCTTTTAAAGTTTTTTTATCTGATTGGAGGATCTTTAGAGGGTTATAGTTCTATTCTCATATCCGGATATGCTTTAAACATGAATAAGGATCTTGAGTGTCAAATGTGGTCGAGAAAAGCTTTGTTGCTGCAGCTCTTCTTTTTCTTTGAAGTATTCGTATATAACATCATTTGACACATTTTCGGATATCGGTGTGGAGATATGATCCTCCAAGAACCTGAGAAACTTTAAAAGTTGGGGACATCCGAGTCCGGCATTTACCCCTATCTGACACTCCTACCGGAGTCTGAGTAACATAGTTCAAATGACCTTTTTGGATTATTTCTGAGGTGGATAGAAATCTTGCAGGTTGGGACGGTTTTAACTGCTGAGGATGCGAAAACTGCTATAAAGGCCGGAGCCAAGTTTCTTATGAGTCCTGCTACGGTGAATGTATATGCCCAGAATTCTTGAATCCTTTGTTCTGTCTTTTACTTCATTACTATGTTATTCTGGTTCTTCATCTTTCTTGAAATATGTGTCCGACAAATATCCGTACATAGGTATGAGGATATGATCCTCAAAGGACGCTTAGTACATGAAAAATGTTGGAAAAATTTTGAACATTTTCGTGCCTGACACTCGCATATTACTATATGTTTAAAAAGCTCCATTATGCTATGCTAAACATTCATACATGTTATCAGGACATTCTAGATGATGTTCGAGACACTGATGTTCTATATATGCCTGGTGTAATGACCCCAACTGAAGTAAGAAACACCTCTTTCTCAGTTCAACCTTTTTTAGGCTTCGGTTTCTCAGTGAACCTCATTAGTTTATGCAATTATTTTTAGCAGATGGCAACCAATAGATTCATATGATGTATGTTCATACATACGTATGTACAAGAGGCACTAAATTGGTTGAAAATGTGGTTTTTCAGATATACTCTGCTCATAATGCTGGTGCCAAGATTGTCAAGGTGAGTCTCTACTTGATATTTACTGATATTTAGGATCTCAATATTGATTGAAGGAATTATGGCCATCTAATACCAGTCCCTATTTTACTTTGATTCTTCATTGTCTTCAAAATACTCGTGTCCAACATATATTCCTTCATAAGTATGAAGATATGACCCTCTAGTAACTCTCCATATGCATGTGTATATATAGATGTAACCATTTAATGCATGTGTAGATATATTCATGTACGCATAGGTTCTTATGCGGTTTTTTACATTAATATGGTTAAACAGATTTATCCTGTTTCCGCATTAGGTGGCGTACAATACATATCAGCAATTAGGAAGCCTTTTTCTCACATCCCCATGGTTGCTTCCCAGGGCATAACTATAGGTCAGTACTTTTAGCTAACATGTTTGTGAGTTATTTCAAACATCTTCCCATTTGAAAATTGTATTTTAATTTGAAGTATTCATGTTCAAAATCTATATTCAATACATTTTCATATGGGTACGAGGATATGACTGTTCAAGGATCTTCCAAATACGTTAAACTTTTTTGAAAAATTGAACACAACAATGAACTGAAGCATAGCATTGACGATAAAATTGTTTTGTACCATTTTTCAATATCATCCACGTAAGATATTTTCTTAAACTTGATACAGATTCAGTAGGTGACTATATCACTCAGGGAGCTATATCAGTCGTTTTATCGGATGCCATTTTCGATAAGGAGGAGATGAACCAAAACAACTTTGATGTCGTAAATCGACTTGCCACATCTGCAGCTTTGCAGGGCAAAACTGCTGTGGAAAGGTTAGCCTTTTCCTTAAGTTTATCTGTTCTTTATTACCTTTCTGCAAGTTCTTCTATATCATTACTGTTTCAGTGCTGCTTTTGCTTTGGCTTGTAGTATATCCTATGTCAGAGCCTACATTACTTCGATTTTTCATTTTCTTAAAGTATTAGTGTTCGACACTTGTATCTAATGCGAATATGGCAAGATTTTTTGAAGTTCTTTTATGTATTTGGAAGATCTTTGGAGGCCATACCCCCATATCCATATGTTAGATATGAGAGTAGAACATGAATCCTTAAATGAAAATGAAAAGTCGGAATAACATAAGCTTCTAGCATATTTGATTTTCCGAAAAGAAGCAAAAAGTTCAATCTAGGGATAAAGAAACTTGAATGGATCAGTGGATTGTACTGGTTGAATTGAGAACTGAAAAACTCGGTCTAGTATAGTATACTAACCTTGGAAGTTGTTTACTCGAACTTGAGTGTAAGTATAGAATATGGGTATGTAACCGGCAGCAGCATGTTCAAACTTTCTAAAGTTTTTCTGTGTGTTTAAAACGTCCTTCAAGGATCATATTCATATCCTCGTACCTATATCTGAATATACATCGATTCGATAAATGTTTCAAGAAAAATGAAAAGTTGGGATAAGAAACAGCCAACATAAACAATTTCAAATGTTGTATTTGTTTAATGTGGTTGACTGATGTGGGATTACTGCAGGAAGAAAAGATAAAACATGACCCCAAAGGAATACTTACCGAACAAACAGGTAAAGCCGAGCTGTTCTTTCCGATGCCGGTGTCTTTCATGTGCCCGATCTCCGAAGCAGAGACATTTTTGCTAGGGAGTGTTCAAGCGTCAGATACATGTTCGACTCGGAACACAACTTTGATATAGTAAAATATGTATCATACATCCAAGGACTAATAAAAAACTTTAAAATAAAATCACTCATGATTTTCTTGTTTTTTGGCATTATAGGTTTTTTATTTTTTTTTCTCTTTCTGTTATCAAACTTGAATAATTAGAAATGTTTATGGGTCGGGTTTATTAGTAGTATCGGTATCATAATTAATATTTTATATATAATTTTGATGATTTAATCATTTTTCCAATGATTTAGTGTGTGATTAATTCACGATATCGAACTCAGTTAAGAAAATTATAATAAGATAAATATGTCTTGACATGAAATAATTGAGTCATACAAATTAATTAGAGCTTAAACCTTCCTTATTTATTTGTTGCGAATGGAAATTATTACAGTAGTCTTTATGTATTATTATATTGTAGATTACATTTTGGTCCTTTATTGGAAAATGGGCAAAATAGCCCTTCCATTAAAATTGTTAAATTTGTGTGATTAAATGTTTATTTTAGTATTTTGTTTATAATGCATAGTAATCAATTTAGCTTTTAACTTTTATACTCTTAATCAATTTGGTCCTTACTTTTTATTTGGAAAAAATTAGCCATCATCAAATAATTTAAAATTTATAAAAATCACCAAAAATTATATTTTCAAAAAAATATATATAAAAGTAATTTTTTTTAAAAATATATGGAAACGCACTTAAGTTCACGTCCTTCCGCCCTAATAATAATCACAATGTCAGTCGAGTTAATACTCAATCAATAATAATAATTAAAAAAAAAACTAGAACTTTGACAAAATCATTAAAAATAGACATGATCTCCATCATACCAAAGAAACCTTTATTAAGGAATACCCAAAGTGGGTGGCAATTTAAAATGGAATCCTTGACTTTGTTTTGAGAAAGAAAAAAGCTAAGCGATACGTTTATTTTTACACTTCTGATTTTGACCTCAAATTGTTTGAAAAGTATTACAACTATTTTGATATTTTTATAAAGCGTAAATTATTAAAATAGTCATTTTTATTTATCTCAAGTTACATTTTAGTCATTTGTGTTTGAAATGTTACGTTTTAGTCACTTACATTATTATGTTGTATAATTTTAGTCACAATCACCCAATTTGCTGTTAACGGTGTAACGGTAAGCTAATGTGGAATGTTAAATCATCATTTTAAACAAAAATTTTAGGTTAAATTATACAATCAGTTTTGAACAATTTACTTTTTTTTTCCTTTTGTGTTTTTTTAACTTTCCTTTTTTTTTTCTTTATTTTCTATTCTCTTCTGCTTCTCCCTCTGTTTTCCTCCCTTCTACATTTCTTTTAACGTAGTTTTTCTTTATGTTTTCCATTTGTTAAAACTAGTCTCTATACATTTTTTTTTGAACAATTTAATTTTTTTGAGTGAGGCGAGCTTGTGGACTAGTTTTAACAAATGGAAAACATAGAAAAACTACATTAAAAAAATGAAGAATAAAGGAAAACTGAGGGAGAAGCAAAAGAGAATGAAAAATAAATAAATAAAAAAAGTTAAAAGAACATAAAACGAAAAAAAAAAGCTCAAAATGAAAAATTATAGGGATCAATTGTAGAATTTAACCTAAAATTTTCGTTTAAAATGATGATTTAACGTGCCACGTCAGCTTACCGTTACATCGTTAATGACAATTAACGGCTCAATGATTAAAATGTTACAACACGATAATATAAGTGACTAAAACGTAACATTTCAAACAAAAGGGACTAAAATGTAACCAGAGGCAAACAAAACAAAAGTGACTATTTCGATAGTTTACCCTTTTATAAATAAATTGAATGAATAATTTATTTTTTTATTGATAGATTAAACAGAAAGTAAGAAATAACATATTATAAATTTGGTCATATATAAATGAATCTCTCCCTGTATATATAACTGTATAATCTATAAATTTTAAAGAGAACCCATTATTTTGTTTGGAAACTACAAGGAAAAGAAATGGAATTTACTATACATGCTACCAAAATACAAGGAAAAGGGAAGGAAAGGTTCAGGAAAGGAGATGGTAATTTACCTTGTACAAGCCCATTTTTGCCCGGGCCCAACAACTTTAAAAAAACCCAACTACCCAAACCCAAACCAATCCAATTACAAACCCAAATCAGATGGCCCAATAAAGACCCAAATCCCAACCCACCTAAACCTAACCCTAACAGCCCACAACCTAAAAAAAAAAAAACCCTAGCCTCCTAATCTTTGGCGCCGTACCAGCTGCCCTCTGCCACCGCCGCGCCACCTGCTACCGCCACTAACTCAGCCACCTACTCATCAACGTCAATCACCTGCAAAATCAGAAAAGAAGCAGCAGCAAGCAAGAAAATATAAAAAAACTTGTAAAATGGCTATAAAAGCCAAGCAAAAACCGATTGTAAGCCCTCTTTTATGATTTCAAGAAATAAAAAGGCAAAGAAAACAGATTCAAAAATTTCTTTTTCGGTATAAGCTTTATTTTCCCTTTTATTTTTTTATTTTTTCCTTTATTTTTTCTTCCTTTCGAAACTGTTTGTTTTCTTTTTTTTTATTTTTTTTATTTTTCTTTTATCTTTAAAAAACTATATATATATAACGTATAATCGTAAAAAAAAGCAAAAAAAAACCTTTTTTTGGATTTTTTGGCCACCGTGTACGGTAGCCGGCACGACGGCACCGATGGCCGGAGCACTCGTCAGATGTTGACCAGAGTCTGGGCTGAAAGGGAGAGAAGGGAGAGAGTTTTCTGAAATTTTTTTTTAAAAACAGGGATGAAATGATTTTTTTTTGGTTTTTTTGGACTTATATAAGGATCCAAAACAGCGCCGTTTTGGAAGGGTCAGAAAGGCCCCAAAACGACGTCGTTTTGCCCTTACCTGAATTTCAACCCGACCCCCTGCCAAGGTCCTCGTGTTTTTGCACCTTATGGGCTATTTGCGCTGCGGGTACTTTCACATTGTCACCCTCTTTCAATTTACTCCTTTGGCTTTTCGTTTTGTGTTTTAATTTGGCCCTATTAATTTGTTTTGGTTTCCAGTTTGGTCCCTATTGAACCTGCGCGTTTTGGAGGATGGGGATTATTTCCCATTTGGCCCTCTGTCCTTTCTCGCGCGTCACATTTTGGTCCTTTTCGTCTTATTTATTTCAAATTCGCCCAGTATTTTTATTTTATTTCAATTTAGTCCTTTTTTCAGTAGTTTTATTATTATTATTATTATTATTATTATTATTATTATTATTATTATTATTATTATTATTATTAAATTCTTATTACTATCATTATATTTATACTTATATTTACTTATATAAATCTTAGATATATGTGACATATTATATTATTATTATATAATTGCTTACATATATATATATGTATATTTTTATTTTTATTTTTTATACATACATAAATACTCATTATATATATATATATTTATATATATGTATATTTATATTTTTTCTCACGAATATGTATATACTTACTTATATATATATTTTATATAATAATTTTAAAATATGTACATATGTTTTTATTTTATAATTTCAAAGTATATATATATATATATATATATATATACACACGTTAATACATTTACATAATATATTTATACGTACATAGTTCATTTTAATAAAAAGTATACATATATATACATACTTTTATATACACATTTTTCATATTTACATAATTTTATGTATATACATATATATATTTTTCCCTTATATGTACATACATATTTTTTTCATGTTTTATAATTTTCATATATTTTCCTTTATTTTTATGTTCATTTATGTATTTATTTATATGTCCATTTTTATGCTTTAGTTTATTTATTTATTTATTTGCTATGGTATATGTATGATTGATTTATTTTATTATTCATTTTTGTTCATTTTTTTATTCACATTATCATGTTTATTATTCCATCATGCATATAAATATCATATTTCAGAAAAAAGGGAAAATATTTCTAATTGAGGCAATATTTAGCGTTTGGAAATTCGAGAAAACGTGTCCTAAGGTGCTGGGTGTCAATTTTTCTCATTCAACCAAATGGCTTAATATCCTTTTAAAAAAATTTTAAGATAAGGCAATGTTTTGCTTTTGGAAATTTGAGAAAATATGCCCTAAGGTGCTGGGTGTCGATTTTTCTCGTTCAACCAAATGGCTTAATATCCTTTTTAAAAAAATTCAAAATATGGCAATGTTTTGCATTTGGAAATTCGAGAAAACATGCCCTAAGGTGCTGGGTGTCGATTTTTCTCGTTCAACCAAATAGCTAAATATCCTTTCAAAAATTTCAAAATAAGGCAATGTTTTGCGTTTGGAAATTCGAGGAACGTGCCCTAAGGTGCTGGGTTTCAATTTCTCGTTTAACCAAATTGCCAAATATCCTCTTGAATTTTAATCCATGCTATTCGAGTTTTTTTAAGGATCGTATTTTAAATTTCTTTAAAGTTTTCAGTTTTTCGACACTAAGACATTAAGTAATCAACTAGGTACCAATTTTGGGCGTATCGAGGGTGCTAATCCTTCCTCGTGCGTAACCGACTCCCGAACCCATTTTTCTGAATTTCGTGGACCAAAATCGTTGTTTTAATAAAATTAAATTGTTTATTAAAAACAACCACTTTTCAAGGTGATCCGATCACACCTTATCAAAAAAGATTGGTGGCGACTCCCGTCTTTGTTTTCATTTTTCAAAACCCAAGTCGACCCCGTTTTCATTCAAAAAATGGTGTCAACAGCTTGGCGACTCCGCTGGGGACCCAAAATAAGTGAGTCGAGCCACGAGTTGATTACTTTTTGTCTTTTTGTCGAAAATTGAAATTTGGTTTAAATGTATGATCCTTTCATTGCATTTCATCGGCCTTTATTACAATTTTCATCGTTGAAGTTTATAATTACTGTGTTAGTTTAAGTTTTGGTATCTTTCTGCATTGCATTGCATGACCGTTGGTCACACCTTTTAAGTGGGAGTGAGAAACTAGTCCTTCGTGAGGTTTTCACCTCCGTGCAGGATAGTGAATCACTTTCGGGATACATCCGTACCTATGTCTTCGTGAGATTTTCATCTCCGTGCAGCCATAGGAAATGTATTCCCCTGAACCGAACTCGGTCTGTATGAGCCTATAATGGGTGAAGATCGAGGAATCTGCTGGTTCGGGTACCTTATCTTTAGAGCCAAACCTCATATAGTGGACTTAGGAACTTAGCCTAGATAGAGCCACTTCAAACCCCTAATAGTCACCCGATTAGGTACTTTCTGTTTTCCTTGTTTATTTTTGTACTAACCCATCTTATTGTGCTTTGATTATGATTGTATCGCATCTGCATCTTAGGAAAGAGATATTGATTCAAGTTCGATTACTAAATTAGAAAGCTTATCATGGAATACGGATTCCTTGATAAAGTGGAAAACAATACGACTTCCCAAATATATTCTGAGAAACACAAGAAGAGCGATAGAAGAGTTCGTGTCCTTGCTTTGTGGCCTGAGGATTCAAGGCGATCGTCTGGGAGCCTTCGACATTCCAACCCTTTAAACAAGCTGACGAGCCTTATGAAGATGGGCAGATAATGGATCGCGACCAAGATCAAGAGAATGAGCTAGCAATGGCATCTATTGGCGAGATTACCTCAAACATGCGAATGAAGAAAAAGACTGATGTTGTTTCTTGGAATATGAGGGTGAGGCCGTATATGTATCTGTTTTATGTAAGGGAATTTACTTTCTAGAAAAGTTTCCTAAATGTAACTGAATCAGAATCAACGTCTCTTTAGGCATTCATTTCATGCATTTGCATTACATTGCATTACATGCATTAAAATCCATTGAAAGAGTCTAAACGAGTAAATTTATTTCAGCTAACCTGGAAAACCAACCAACCAAACACCCTTATGATATCCAAGCAAAGACTTGAGAAATGGAACAAAGGTTGGAAAAATTAGAACGGTTACAAGTACAAAGTCAAGAGCAGCTAGATAAAATTCAAGAAGATATGACGGAAAAATTGATCAAGGCTTAAAAAGATGCGATGGCTGAATTGACCCACCTACTGACTAAAGGTGTAAATAAGGGGAAGGGTCCTATGGTTAATGATGAAGGAGAAGACAAGGATAGACCTATCTATCCTCTAGGCTTTACGCTTGTGCATGCGCAGACTCAGACCGAGGTGCCTCTGCGTAGGTCATTTATTTCCATTAGGCCTCTGTAGTCTAAAACCAGTGTTTCATTACCGATGAACTTTCTGGCCGGATCAGGTCCTAATCCCGGTGATAATCTGGTTAATCTTGCCGTCTCGAATTTTGTTGAAGCAACTAAATAGGGGACCTTGTTAAATATCTGCCCTTATAAATCTAGAGTGTTCTAAACAATTAGACTGCGGAAGAAATCCCTATAGTTTTTAGAGCTTTTCTAGAGTATTGTTCAGAACATTTTTGTTGTTTTTAGCCTAAAGCGATAGAATTTCCTTTGTGAAATAGGCTCATGTCTGAACGTCATTATTCTAATAAAATACATTTTTGTATTCATTTTTAAGCCAATATTCTTTTATTCTTTCTGAATAATTCTTCTATTTTTTGGATTTTCTTCCACATCATTCTTTCATTCATAATCATATGGTACAAATAATTATTCATGAATTTATACATTCTTTTGTACTTATTATGGGTCCCCAGGTATCAATCACATGAACGACGCTGCTACAGACCCAAATTTTCCTTTTTAGCGAGGCATGTGTTTAGAGGGATCACATGACTTTGAAAATGACATAGGTCGTAGCTCATCTCTGGACTTGTTGAGGATGGTTGGACAAAAGGATAGACAGATCCTACCTCTCAAGGAATCATTAGAAATTGTGAGCTGGATAAAGATTAGAATTGACCTAACCGCAAAGACGAAGTGAGACCTCAAGAATTCAAAGGATGTCTTCACATAATTATACCAGGATATGCTCGGAATAAGCGCTGATAATGAAATCGGTACAACGGCACAACAGTGTTCAAGAAAAATTCTTTGCCGGGGCAATGCCTTTCTCGTTGAGTTAGCATAGCTTTGCCCATTTGAAGTCGAGCGTCCATCTCTTCAAGCTTTGTTGGATTTTATCCTAATTGAAGAGGAAGATCAAAACTTTCTGTCATAGTTTCGTCCCAGAAGGCTCTGTGAAGGAAATCCGATATCAAAAAGATTCTTCGAAGGGGACAACAAGGACTGGCCTAATCCTATGGGTTCAGATCCGATTCAAAAAATCATCAAAAAAATCAAAATCAAAAGTAAAAATTGAAAAAATCAAAATCAAAAGTGAAAGAAAAAGAAGAAAAGAAAGAAAAGAAAAAGGAGAGGTCAAAACGAAGACCCGCAAAGGGCGCTTTGACCAAAGGTGGATTTGAGTTGAAAACCCGAAAAGGGAGACTCAAATTTTGAGCAAAATGGGGCATGAACATCACCATTATCGAAGACTTCTAATGGGCATTGCTTCATTTCTTGAGAGGCTACTTCATGCATTAATGTCATCACGTGCCGATTTTAGAGGAGATGGTATTGGAAAATGTATTGAACTTGAACAATAGCGTGATAGCTGAGGTCTAGAATCAATTCAGAAGAAGACACCACGATTCGTCACCAAATTACCTAGAGATGAACATCAAGAAAATTAAAGAAAATAACTGAGACTTGCAAGGGCTGGCATGTAAAGTTACCATCTGCCTTCCTTGTTTTTCGAGCGTCTATTGGACTTCGACTGGGGTAACACTATTTTTCTCTAGTTCACAAGACGGAAGTAGTTCTACCTATTAAAGTAGAAATTCCTTTTCTCTGGGTTTTAGTTGAGCAAAAGGAATCCAATCTGATCAGAAAGAGAAAAGCTAAAAGTTATTCAGCACAAAGGCAAATGATACGAGCCCATGACAAACAGGGTCATCCCAGAGAATTCCACAAGAAGGCTGGATGTTGAAAGAAGATCCTTCCTCAATGAAAAGATTATAGAGGGAAATGAATGCCAAACCGGGAAGGTCTCTATGATGTAAAGATGACCATTTTTAGAGGAGTATTGATCTTGAGTGAGATTGCTAATCCTATAAACTCAGATCCAGTCAAGAAACACATCGTTTAAAGAAGAAGAAATGACCAAGGTGAAAACCCGCAAAGGGCACTTTGAGTCAAAAAAATGAAAAATGAAAATGAATAAATGAAAAATGGAGAGGCTAAGGGGAAAACCCGCAAAGGGCACCTTAGGCCAAAGGGGATTTGAGTTGAAAACCTGAAAAAGGGCGGCTCAAATATTGATCAGAATGGGGTATGAGGTAATCAAAGCAACTTGAGTCTTGACCAAATTGGGTATGTGGTGATCTTGCTATCAACAAGAAAGGATAGGCGACATCTTGGGGCATCGACAGAGCACTGTAGATCTCCTAAACACATGTCCAACTCAAAATAGTCTTCAGAAAGTTTGTACAGAGAAGTTCAAGCTGCGATATCTGGGGCACCCAATTCTCATATTATTTGTTGTTCTTGGAATACTTTTTTCTTTTCCAAGATATTACATTCCCAATTAATTTCTTTGTCATCCTTCTTTACTATTTTCGATAATTTGTTCTTTCGAGCTATGCTCAGAACCAACTTTATTCTTATCCATTGTTATGACCTTTTTTGCAAACATGTTGCATTGGAATAATGATTAATGGACTAATAAAACTTTCACAAAGGAAGTTTTGCATATTACTCTGAAAAGTTTCTAAATAATATAGGAGCCTGAAGCAGGACTATTGTTTAGAACACACCAAATTTAAAGGCTGGAAATTTGGGAAGGAATAGTCTAAATTTAGACTTTCTCTTTGGATTTTTTTGTTAAATGCGTTGATTGACAAGACGCCATATTGGTGACAAAGCTTGAATAAACAAGCAAGCAATAATCATCAGGCAGTAGGAAGAGGTTACCTCGGAGAAGAGAGCCTTCATCTGTGCATAAGTCTTTGGTATGACACCCTGAGAATGGTGGAAGAAACCAGGACGATTTAGGTCCTGTATCCTTAATAAGATAGGATCGAGATAAAAGCCACATATTTCTACCTTTGGATTGCAGTGGGAGAATGATGGCACAAATTGTGCGCCCTAATGGATTAAACTTTGAGGTTTACAGTAGGGGGCAACTTGGCTAAATGTTTCTTCAGAAAAGCCAGTCAAGCGAGAAGGCGTTGTAGCACGTTAGTCACAAGGCCTTAATAAACTTCGAGTAATGACAACCTAAGCGGGATCATTCTCGGAAGAACAAAATTTTGCATTCATGCAAACACCATTTACACATGTCTAGTTAGGAGCATTTGATTCATTTTGATCATGCCATCCTAATCATTAGGCATAATTAGGTTCATTATACAGGTCATGCTCCCCAGAAAACAGATCAGTGAAGATAAAAAATAAAACCTTGCCTCCATCGGTTGCAGTGGAGCTGGTTAAAAAAGTAGATCTTGCCTTCCTGCATTAACAGCGAAGCAGATTGAAAACAAAGCCTTGCCTCCATCGGTTGCAGTAGAGCTGGTTAAAGATAGCAGATCTTGCCTTCCTGCATTAACAGCGAAGCAGATCGAAAACAAAACCTTGCCTCCATCGGTTGCAGTGGAGCTGGTTAAAAAAGCAGATCTTGCCTTCCTGCATTAACAGCGAAGCAGATTGAAAACAAAGCCTTGCCTCCATCGGTTGTAGTGGAGCTGGTTAAAGATAGCAGATCTTGCCTTCCTGCATTAACAGCGAAGCAGATCGAAAACAAAACCTTACCTCCATCGGTTGTAGTGGAGTTGGTTAAAACCACAGATCTTATCTCCCTGAGATTATAGAGGAGCAGATTGAAGACACTATCCTATCTCCCTGAAGTTACAGTGGAGCGGATTAAAATAAAGGATCTTATCTCTCTGAAGTTACAGCAGAGTAGATCGCATCAGGTCTTATCTCCCTGAGGTTACAGTGGAATAGACCGAAGAATTTCAGATCTTATCTCCCTGAGATTACAGAGGAGCAGATCGAAGACACTATCCTATCTCCCTGAAGTTACAGTGGAGCGGATTAAAATAAAGGATCTTATCTCTCTGAAGTTACAGTAGAGTAGATCGCATCACGTCTTATCTCCCTGAGGTTACAGTGGAGTAGACCGAAGAATTTCAAATCTTATCTCCCTGAGGTTACAGTGGAGCAGATTGAAGCCAGAGATCTTATCTCCCTGAGATTACAGCGGAGCAGATCGAAGACACTATCCTATCTCCCTGAAGTTACAGTGGAGCGGGTTAAAATAAAGAATCTCATCTCTCTGAAGTTACAGTAGAGTAGATCGCATCAGGTCTTATCTCTCTGAGGTTACAGTAGAGTAGACCGAAGAATTTCAGATCTTATCTCCCTCAGGTTACAGTGGAGCAGATTGAAGCCAGAGATCTTATCTCCCTGAGATTACAGCGGAGTAGATTGAAGCTAGTAATCCTATCTCCCTGAGATTATAGTGGAGTGGATTAAAATAAAGGATCTTATCTCTCTGAAGTTACAGTAGAGCAGATCGCATCAGATTGAAGCCACAAGTCTTATCTCCCTGAAGTTACAATGGAGCAGACAAAAGAAACCAATCCTATCTCCCTGAAGTTGCAGTGGAGCGGATTAAAATCACAGATCTTATCCCTCTGAAGTTGCAGTAGAGCAGATCACATCCAGTCTTATCTCTCTGAAGTTACAGTGGAGCAGACAAAAGAAACCGATCCTATCTCCCTGAAGTTACAGTGGAGCGGATTAAAATCAGAGATCTTATCTCTCTGAAGTTGCAGTAGAGCAGATCGCATCCAGTCTTATCTCTCTAAAGTTATAGTAGAGCAAATAAAAGAAACCGATCCTATCTCCCTAAAGTTACAGTGGAGCAGATTAAAATCACAGATCTTATCTCTCTGAAGTTGCAGTAGAGCAGATCGCATCCAGTTTTATCTCCCTGAAGTTACAGTGGAGCTAGTTAAAGAAGCAGATCTTGCCTTCCTGCGTTAACAGCGAAGCAGATCGAAAACAAAACCTTGCCTCCATCAGTTGCAGTGGAGCTGGTTAAAGATAGCAGATCTTGCCTTCCTGCGTCGACAGTGAAGCAGATCGAAGATTACAAGTCCTATATCCCTGGCCAGCAGTGGAATAGTGGAACAGACTGAAACCATTAATTTCATCCCCCTAAAGTTGCTGCGAAGAAGATTGAAGCTACAAGTCTTGTCTTTTTGAAGTTGCAGTGGAATGGATCGAAGCAACAAGGCACAGTGGACTGGAATGAAGCTACTTGAAAAGAGAGGCGTTGAATAAGTCAAGAATCAGCAAGACCGGGCAAAAATTGGTCTTTCTTAGTCTTTGTTCTGTTCTCGTTACACGACAACGAGCAAAGAGGGGCAGCTGTACAAGCCCATTTTTGCCCGGGCCCAACAACTTTAAAAAAACCCAACTACCCAAACCCAAACCAACCCAATTACAAACCCAAATCAGATGGCCCAATAAAGACCTAAATCCCAACCCACCTAAACCTAACCCTAACAGCCCACAACCTAAACAAAAAAAAAAAACCCCTAGCCTCCTAATCTCTGGCGCCATACCAGCTACCCTCTACCACCGCCGCACCACCTGCTACTGCCACTAACTCAGCCACCTACTCCATCAACGTTAATTACCTGCAAAATCAGAAAAGAAGCAGCAGCAAGCAAGCAAGAAAATATAAAAAACTTGTAAAATGGCTATAAAAGCCAAGCAAAATCCGATTGTAAGGCCTCTTTTATGATTTCAAGAAATAAAAAGGCAAAGAAAACAGATTAAAAAATCTGTTTTTCGGTATAAGCTTTATTTTCCCTTTTATTTTTTATTTTTTCCTTTATTTTTTTTCCTTTCGAAACTGTTTGTTTTCTTTTTTTATTTTTTATTTTTCTTTTATTTTTAAAAAACTATATATATAACGTATAATCATAAAAAAAAGCAAAAAAAATACCTTTTTTTAGATTTTACACGGTGGCTGGCACGACGGCGCCAATGGCCGGAGCACTCGTCGGATGTTGACCGGAGTTTGGGCTGAAGAGGGAGAGAAGGGAGAGAGTTTTCTGAATTTTTTTTTTAAAAGAGGGATGAAATGATTTTTTTTTGGTTTTTTTGGACTTATATAAGGATCCAAAACGGCGCCGTTTTGGAAGGTTCAGAAAGGCCCCAAAACGACGTCGTTTTGCCCTTACCCGAATTTCAACCCGACCCGCGGCCAAGGTCCTCGTGTTTTTGTGCCTTATGGGCTATTTGCGCTGCGGGTACTTTCACATTGTCACCCTCTTTCAATTTACTCCTTTGGCTTTTCGTTTTGTGTTTTAATTTGGCCCCATTAATTTGTTTTGGTTTCCAGTTTGGTCCCTATTGAACCTGCGCGTTTTGGAGGATGGGAATTATTTCCCATTTGGCCCTCTGTCCTTTCTCGCGCGTCACATTTTGGTCCTTTTCGTCTTTTTTATTTCAAATTCGCCTAGTATTTTTATTTTATTTCGATTTAGTCCTTTTTTCAGTAGTTTATTAGTATTATTATTATTATTATTATTATTATTATTATTATTATTATTATTATTATTATTACTAATATTCTTATTACTATCATTATATTTATACTTATATTTACTTATATAAATCTTAGATATATGTGACATATTATATTATTATTATATAATTGCTTACATATATATATACGTATATATATTTTTTTATTTTTTTATACATACATAAATACTCATTTTATATATATATATATATATATATATATATATATTTATATATATGTATATTTATATTTTTTCTCACGAATATGTATATATTTATATTTTTTCTCACGAATATGTATATACTTACTTATATATATATTTTATATAATAATTTTAAAATATGTACATATGTTTTTATTTTATAATTTCAAAGTGTATATATATATATATACACACGTTAATACATTTACATAATATATTTATACGTATATAGTTCTTTTTTTATAAAAAGTATACATATATATACATACTTTTATATACACATTTTTCATATTTACATAATTTTATGTATATACATATATATATTTTTCCCTTATATGTACATACATATTTTTTTTCATGTTTTATAATTTTCATATATTTTCCTTTATTTTTATGTTCATTTATGTATTTATTTATATGCCCATTTTTATGCTTTAGTTTATTTATTTATTTATTTGCTATGGTATATGCATGATTGATTTATTTTATTATTCGTTTTTGTTCATTTTTTTATTCACATTATCATGTTTATTATTCCATCATGCATATAAATATCATATTTCAGAAAAAAGGGAAAATATTTCTAATTGAGGCAATATTTAGCGTTTGGAAATTCGAGAAAACGTGCCCTAAGGTGCTGGGTGTCGATTTTTCTCATTCAACCAAATGGCTTAATATCCTTTTAAAAAAAATTTAAGATAAGGCAATGTTTTGCTTTTGGAAATTCGAGAAAACATGCCCTAAGGTGCTGGGTGTCGATTTTTCTCGTTCAACCAAATGGCTTAATATCCTTTTAAAAAAAAATTCAAAATATGGCAATGTTTTGCATTTGGAAATTCGAGAAAACATGCCCTAAGATGCTGGGTGTCGATTTTTCTCGTTCAACCAAATAGCTAAATATCCTTTCAAAAATTTCAAAATAAGGCAATGTTTTGCGTTTGGAAATTCGAGGAACGTGCCCTAAGGTGCTGGGTTTTAATTTCTTGTTTAACCAAATTGCCAAATATCCTCTTGAATTTTAATCCATGCTATTCGAGTTTTTTTAAAGATCGTATTTTAAATTTCTTTAAAGTTTTCAGTTTTTCGACACTAAGACATTAAGTAATCAACTAGGTACCAATTTTGGGCGTATTGAGGGTGCTAATCCTTCCTCGTGCGTAACCGACTCCCGAACCCGTTTTTCTGAATTTCGTGGACCAAAATCGTTGTTTTAATAAAATTAAATTATTTATTAAAAACAATCACTTTTTCAAGGTGATCCGATCACACCTTATCAAAAAAGATTGGTGGCGACTCCCGTCTTTGTTTTCATTTTTCAAAACCCAAGTCGACCCCGTTTTCATTCAAAAAATGGTGTCAACATACCTTACATTATTAATTTCACCTCAAATTAGGGGAAAATAATTTAGTTTTAAAAAGTCATATCCATTAATAACATTGGAATATTTTCATTTAATTATTATATTATTAAAAAAATTAAATAAGATTTAATTGTACAATTAAAAAAATAAATAAAATTATTCCTTTTCATTTACAATTCGCAAAATCATACAAAACTTTCAAAACATTAACCTTATTGATAATGAATAGTAATTATTAAGTCTATTAAAATTTAAACTTATTTAAATTAATTTTAATGGTATAGAACTAATTTCCTTCCTCCAAATCCTGTCTAGATGGTGCACTTATTCTTTTTTCATACTTTACAACCTAAGTCTACAATCAATAAATAAATAATGTATTGACTTTGGCAAGCTTTGCACCTCCTTCCTATGCATTGAAATACAAACATTTTCCTCTATCATTTACTTTCTTTCCTTTTTCTTCAACTTTTTCTAAAGATGGATCTTATATTTTTGTTAATTAGTTTTTGGGTATCTTTTATATTTGTTTCATGATTTGTGTTTGAAATTCTTACTTATTCTTTCTAATAATCCTATTTTATATCTATGCTAATTCATTAAATCTTATTTGTACAAGCCTAAATTTGCTCGGGGCCCAAAAAACCCAACTACCCAAACCTTAAACCAAACCCAATACCCTAAAACAGACCTAATCCAAACAATAAAATTACAGCCCAAAAAGAAAAAAAACTAAAAGCCCAACAAGCCCAAAACTAAAACATTTTCAGAAAACCCTACCCTCTATTGCACCTAACCCTAGCGCCGCACCTACCCTCTGCCGCTCATCAACTCCTCTGCCACCGCCACCTGCTCACGTCGTACGTCCCCGTCAATACCTGCAAACACGAAAAGGAAACGGAGACAGAAAATAGAAGAAAACAATATAAACAATTTTTCTTTATTTTTCTCTTTTGGGGGGGGGCTTGATGAGGGGAATGGGGATTTCTCTTTGATTTTTCTTTTTCCTTTTCGGCAAAAGCCGAGTTTGCTGTAAAAGAAGAAGAGTTTTCTCTTCTTTCGTTTTGCTACGAACGTTTGAAATAAAAAACAAAAAGCAAGTTTAAAGGTTTTTTTTTCCTTCTTAGATTCACATTTTTTTTATCTCTCTTAATTTTTCATTTATTTTAGATATCAATAATATAAAATAAAAAAGAGAAAAAAGGAGAAGAGATCTTACTTGCGCCGCGCTGGAAGGCGGAGAACCAAACGGTTTCCCTCCGTTTCTAGGGTTTGTGGCCACCTTTCAAAAGATTCAACCCCGAATCCGGGTCCTGAGGGGAGCAAACCTTAAACGGGGCTAAGAAAGGCCCGATTTTGCACCTCTAGCCGCCGCATGTGGCAGAGCCACGACGGAGGTGCGTTGGAGCCTATGGCCGGACTGGGGAGAGGGGCTGAGAAAGAATGAAGGTTTTTTTTTTCTGGAAAAAGAAGGGAAATGAAAATTTTTCTGAAAATTTTAGTTTTTATACGGTTTTGAAACGGCACCGTTTATCCCCCCATGACCCGCGCGCGACCCGACCCGCTCCATGGGAGATCTGCGCGTTTTCATGAAATGGGCTATTTGTGCCTTTGGTCCCTCCTCATTACTATATTGTTTTGATTTAGTCCTTCTGCTTGTTTATTTATTTTTTAATTTGACCCCATTTTTTACACTTGTTTCATTTTGGTCCTGCATGAAACGGTGTGTTTGAAGGCTAGGAATATTTTCCCAATCAGTCCCTCCTCTTTCGGCGCGTGTTGCATTTTAGTCCTTTTCGTCTTTTTTTTATTATTTTGAATTTGCCCAGTATTTTTGTTTTTATTTAGATTTAGTCCCTTTTTTTTAGCAAATTTATTGTTTTAATTAATTATTTTAGTGTTATTATTATTATTATTATTATTATTATTATTACTATTAATTATTATTAGTTTTATTTTCCTTATATCCATTTGTTACTGTTTTGATTAGTATGTTAACTAGTTTTATTATTATTCTAGCTTTATTTTCATAATATATGTATATATACCTATGTATATTTTTGTATATATATATGCATACACATTTTTTTTATACTTTATAATATTCATGCGTACATACATTTCATAACATATACATTTATGTGCACTTTTATTTTCATATGTATATGCATGTTTAATATTTAATAATATACATGCATGATTATATTATTATCTATTTTATAATTTATGCATTTATATATTTATATGCTCAGTTTAAGTTTTTATATTTATATGCCTATGTTTCTACAATACGTATATATATGTATTCACACATGCGTATTTTCATAATTTACACCTGTACATACATATTTTAATTTATACCTATATACATATATATATCTCTTTATATTTTTAATTGTATTCACTGTTTATTTATTTCATTTTCATTGTTATTTTGAATGAATGATTTAATTTTATTCGTTTATATACGTTGTTATTTTGTATGTAGTAGATTTGACCTTTTATTTATTTTATATTGTGCTATTACTCGTATTATTTTTATACTTTCGTATTAATTATGGTTCTGCCATGCACAACAACAATGTAATTTGTTTTCACAGTCCTTACTACGACTTCGCGTTTTATTTTACTCGATATACCAAAATTTGTTTTAAATAAATAACATTTCGTGTTTAGATTCGAGAAGATCGTACCCTAACTTACTGAGTTTCGATTTTCATAATGAATCTAGATACCCGAATTTTTTCAAACCCAAGTTTTAAACGATCTCGGGAATTAAGAAAAGATCGTGTCCTGACTCACTGGACATGATCCCATTTTTTTAAAAAAACCGAGATAGCCAAATATTTTCTTAAATAAGTAAATTTTTCGGCATGTATTCTCGTATCGGGAATTTGATACGTCGTGTCCTAATACATTGGATATGACATATTATTTTCTCGATATGAGGATTTCTAAAAAGTAATAAAGGCAATATTTTGCATTTGGAAATTCGAGGAAATGCGCCCTAATGTGCTGGGTTTCGATTTTTCCATTTGACCAAATAGCCAAATATTCTCTTAAATCTTAATCCATGTCATTCGAGTTTTTTAAGGATTGTACTTTAAATTTCTTTAAAGTTTTCAATTTTCGAAATTAAGACATTAACTAATCAACTAGGTACCAATTTTTGGGCGTTACGAGGGTGCTAATCCTTCCTCGTACGTAACCAATTCCCGAACCCGTTTTTCTAAATTTTGTGGACCAAAATTGTTGTTTTAATAAATCAAATTGTTTATTAAAACAACCACTTTTTAAGGGGATCCGATCACACCTTATTAAAAGGATTGGTGGCGACTTCCGTTTTTGCTTTCATTTTTCAAAATCCAAGTCGACCCCGTTTTCATCCAAAAATGGTGTCAACATTATTCATTGCGAATTCGCTTATGAGACTTTGTTGGATTATGAGCCTAGTTTCTCTCTTCTATTTGGCCTCTCAAATTTGTGTACAAAAATATGCAAATATAGTAAGCATACGAAGAGAGAACTAGGTTCATAATCTACTAAGTGTCATTTATTCGCCTGTCAAAAACTTACAATTTTCAAATTTAATGATAAGCGTACATTGATATTATTAAGAGGAGGAGCTGTAAATTTTTAAAAAAAAAAATTATAATAATATAAATATGTCTTGACATGAAATAATTGAGTCATACAAATTAATTAGAGCTTAAACCTTCCTTATTTATTTGTTGCGAATAGAAATTATTACAGTAGTCTTTATGTATTATTATATTGTGGATTACATTTTGGTCCTTGAAAAAAGGGCAAAATAGCCCTTCCATTAAAATTGTTAAATTTGTGTGATTAAATGTTTATTTTAGTATTTTGTTTATAATGCATAGTAATCAATTTAGCTTTTAACTTTTATACTCTTAATCAATTTGGTCCTTACTTTTTATTTGGAAAAAATTAGCCATCATCAAATAATTTAAAATTTATAAAAATCACCAAAAATTATATTTTCAAAAAAATATATATAAAAGTAATTTTTTTAAAAATATATGGAAACGCACTTAAGTTCACGTCCTTCCGCCCTAATAATAATCACAATGTCAGTCGAGTTAATACTCAATCAATAATAATAATTAAAAAAAAAACTAGAACTTTGACAAAATCATTAAAAATAGACATGATCTCCATCATACCAAAGAAACCTTTATTAAGGAATACCCAAAGTGGGTGGCAATTTAAAATGGAATCCTTGACTTTGTTTTGAGAAAGAAAAAAGCTAAGCGATACATTTGTTTTTACACCATACCATCATATTATTGAATTTATTTCAACTTCTGATTTTGACCTCAAATTGTTTGAAAAGTATTACAACTATTTTGATATTTTTATAAAGCGTAAATTATTAAAATAGTCATTTTTGTTTATCTAAGGTTACATTTTAGTCACTTGTATTTGAAATGTTACGTTTTAGTCATTTACATTATCGTGTTGTAACATTTTAGTCACTGAGCCGTTATTTGCCGTTAACGGTGTAACGGTAAGCTAACGTGGAAATCATCATTTTAAACAAAAATTTTAGGTTAAATTATACAATTGATTTTAAGCAATTTACTTTTTCCTTTATTTTCTATTCTCTTCTGCTTCTCCCTCTGTTTTTCTCTCTTCTCCATTTCTTTTAATATAGTTTTTTTTTTATATTTTCCATTTGTTAAAACTAGTCTCTATACTTTTATTTTTTTAAACAATTTAATCTTTTTGAGTGAGGCGAGCTTGTGGACTAGTTTTAACAAATGGAAAACATAGAAAAACTACATTAAAAGAAATGAAGAATGAAGGAAAACTGAGGGAGAAGCAAAAGAGAATGAAAAATAAATAAAAAAGTTAAAAGAACATAAAACAAAAAAAAGCTCAAAATGGAAAATTACAGGGATCAATTGTAGAATTTAACCTAAAATTTTTGTTTAAAATGATGATTTAACGTGCCACGTCAGGTTACCATTACATCGTTAATGACAATTAATGGCTCAGTGGTTAAAATGTTACAACAAGATAATATAAGTGACTAAAACGTAACATTTCAAACAAAAAGGACTAAAATGTAACCAGAGAAAAACAAAACAAAAGTGACTATTTCGATAGTTTACCCTTTTATAAATAAATTGAATGAATAATTTATTTTTTTATTGATAGATTAAATAGAAAGTAAGAAATAACATATTATAAATTTGGTCATATATAAATGAATCTCTCCCTGTATATATAACTGCATAATCTATGAATTTTAAAGAGAATCCATTATTTTGTTTGGAAACCACAAGGAAAAGAAATGGAATTAAAGAGAGGGGAAGAGGTAAAAGAAAGTTGGAAAGGGGAAGGTAATTTACTATACATGCTACCAAAATACAAGGAAAAGGGAAGGAAAGGTTCAGGAAAAGAGATGATAATTTACCTTACATTATTAATTTCACCACAAATTAGGGGAAAATAATTTAGTTTTAAAAAGTCATATCCATTAATAACATTGGAATATTTTCATTATTAAAAAGAATTGAATAAGATTTAATTGTACAATTAAAAAATAAATAAAATTATTTTTTTCATTTACAATTCGCAAAATCATACAAAACTTTCAAAACATTAACCTTATTAATAATAAATAATATTATTAACTCTATTAAAATTTAAACTTATTTAAATTAATTTTAATGGTATAGAACTAATTTCCTTCCTCCAAATCCTTTCTAGATGCTGCACTTATTCCTTTTTCATACTTTACGACCTAAGTCTACAATAAATAAATAAATAAATAATGTATTGACTTTGGCAAGCTTATAAATATACAAGCTTTGCACCTCCTCCCTATGCATTGAAATACAAACATTTTCCTCTATCATTTACTTTCTTTCCTTTTTCTTGAACCTTTTCTAAAGATGGATCTTATATTTTTGTCAATTAGTTTTTGGGTATCTTTTATATTTGTTTCATAATTTGTGTTTGAAATTCGTACTTATTCCTTCTAATAGTATCGTTTTCAAATTTTAAACTCCTATTTTATATCTGTGCTAACTCATTAAATCTTATTGATTGCGAATTCTCTTATGAAACTTTGTTAGATTATGAGCCTAGTTTCTCTCTTCTACCTAGCCTCTCAAATTTGTGTACAAAATATGCAAATATAGTAAGCATATGAAGAGGGAACTAGGTTCATAATCTACCAAGTGTCATTTATTCGCCTATCAAAAATTTATATTTTTCAAATTCAATGATAAGCAGGCATTGATATTATTAAGAGGAGGAGCTGTAAATTTCAAAAAAAAATAAATTATAACCATTAAAATAAATATTTATTTTTTTAAATGTTCTTAAAGCATAACTTTGTGTTATCTAAATATTTGTTTTTTAAATTTTACGGGGAAATGAAACTAAAAAGTGAAAGGGAAAAATCATACTTTTGGTAGGTTTTTATTACAAATATTGGATGAAAAATAGTCTTTAAGAAAAGGAAAAAAAAAAAAACAGAAAAAAGAGTCCTAGACAGAAGGAAAAAGAAGGTTCCATCAAGGGTCCCCCCCCCCCCCCCTTTTTATCTTAATCGCAAAAACGCCTCCGCTAAGTAAATTCCGAGGACACTGATCTCATCTCTCTCATTTTCCTCTCTTTCAATATCCTCCGCCGTCCCCATGGTCCCACCGCCGTCTACGCCGTCGCTTGACTCCCAACAAATCCAACAGTTCCTCTCCTCCGTCCTCTCCCAACGCGGCCCTTCTTCCCTCCCTTACACCGAAGACTCCAAATGGTTGATCCGCCAACACCTCCTTTCCCTCACCTCCCGCTACCCTTCCCTCCAACCCAAAACCGCCACTTTTACCCACAACGATGGCCGCTCCGTCAACCTCCTCCAAGCCGACGGCACCATCCCCATGCCTTACCAAGGCGTCACTTACAACATCCCCATCATAATCTGGCTCATTGAATCTTACCCTCGTTACCCTCCCGTTGTCTACGTGAATCCCACGCGCGACATGATCATCAAACGCCCCCATCCCCACGTTTCTCCCTCGGGGTTAGTTTCGATCCCTTATTTGCAGAATTGGATTTACCCAAGCTCTAATCTTGTTGATTTGGTCGTTAATTTAGGCTCTGCTTTTTCCCATGATCCCCCGCTTTATTCCCAACGTCGCTCCAATCCTAACCCTAACCCGCCTAATTACGGGCAACAGCAGCAGCCACCGCCACCGAGGGTTGCTGCCGCGGGTTATCCGCCTTCGCCTTATGGCAGGGCACAGCCGTCTCAGACGGAGGATGCTGCGGAGGTTTACAGGAGGAATGCGGTGAATAAGTTGGTGGAGATGGTTCATGGAGATATAATTAAGATGAGAAAAGAAAGGGAGGCTGAAATGGAAGGGTTGTTTTCAGCTCAAGGAGTGTTGAGAAAGCGAGAGGAAGAGGTCAACAAAGGGTTGAAAGAAATGCAAGATGAAAAGGAAGCTTTGGAACAGCAATTGCAGGTTGTTTTGATGAGCACCGATGTGTTGGCTGGTTGGGTTAGAGAGAACGAAGGGAAAATTAAGAACTTGGGGAATAACAATGACAATGTCGACGTCGACGAGGTGTTTCATTGTGCCGATGTGCTATCCAAGCAAATGTTGGATTGCACGGCTGCGGATTTAGCCATCGAGGACGTCGTTTATTCGTTGGATAAAGCCCTGCAAGAAGGGGCGGTGCCATTTGATCAGTATTTGAGGAATGTGAGGTTGTTGTCAAGGGAGCAGTTCTTTCATAAGGCTACTGCTGCCAAAGTTAGGGCAGCTCAATTGCAGGCTCAGGTTGCTAGCATGGCTGGACGAGCACCGCATTCACATAATGCACCATGACTGGTTATTGATTTGTTTTTGTGATTTGTCTATAAGTGGATCATGTTTTCTGATATAGCTGCATTTTTTTTTTGTCTACCTAATTGAATATATGTTTCCTTTTATCCTATTCATATGGGAAAATTTATTATTATGATGTGAATAATGTGCAGCCTTCTCCCATTCTCATAATGAATTTGGGCTCTTTAGTATACTTGCATTGGTGAGGAAAACTGGAATAGAAGCAGACGTTGAAGAATGCTAAAAGAAGCATTTACTTTTTGTATTCTTATGTTATCTTATCTTTTGACATGATTTCTATGTAAATGAATGATCCCTTTTTTTGTTGTATCACTGGTTGTTTAACTTATCAGCTTTTTACTTCAATGCATCAAGTTCATGCTGTGTTACTTATGTTCGTGGGAGCTAAACTCTTTATCACCCAATTGCAGTGAGGTTTATTAGATATTGCCTTGAGACTTTGTTATCTCTTTTTTCTTTTAATGAGGATGGGGTATACTAACATTGCACTTTGAGCAGGGGGAAATTGCACCTACTGATCGAAGCAACATGCAAAGTAGAAAAACCCTTCAAGGTAACATGAACTTGAAATCTGCAGCAATGCATTTGTCCTTAATTCAGTGCTTGTAGTCATGGTATTTATATGATTCTTCTTCCAATGGGAGTAATATGCTAATGCCACCCTAAAAATTAGGTACTTAGAGCAGAGAGATTGAGTCCTACTTGCATGATGCAATTTCTTTATATATATAACTGTCAAACAGGGTTTGGTTGGGCTAGGTTCATTCTAGGCCCATGTTTGGCATTCCTAGCCCGACTTGAAATATAAGACAAATTTTATTGTCGATATTTGTAAATAGTTTATCTAAATCCATTTAGACCCATTTATATATATACAGGTGTTATTTTGCCTATAAAGGTTGAGGCTTTGGGATTTTGATGGCTTAGGGCACGTTTGGTTCGCTGTAATAGAATAGAGTTGTAATGGAATAGAGCTCTAATGGAATAGAGGCGTAATAGTAATTCAATTGTTTGGTTGAATGGAATGGAATAGAACTGTAATAGTATTCTTGTGTTTGATTGTATGGAATGATGTTGTAATAGCATAAGGAAAAAAACTAAAATGACTAAAATACTCTTAAAGAATTTTTTTAGGTAGATGATTATTGTTATTGTTATTAAATTTTAATAAGATTGTTAATATAAATAATAAATATTTAATCATATTTTAACATAATTATTATTAAATATAATTTAATAAAATTCTTAATATTAAATATTCTTATATGAATTTACTAAAATCATAATATATAATACTATAAATATAATTTAAAATAATTATTATTAAATAAAAATATATAATTTAATAAAATTCAATATAATTATTCTTATATGAATTTACTAAAATTATAATATATAATACTATAAAATATAATTTAAAATAATCTACTTTATTATTTTTAAACTACAATATATATTTAATGTGCTAAAATATCATTAGTGAAACAAATAATTTAATTATTCTACAATAAAAAAAATTAGCAGTAATAAATAACTTAAGAATTATATTTTGCATAAACATTATATTTATATATTAACAAAAGGTTACATGAAATTCTAAGTCATAATCCATATGTTATACAGTTTTTCAACATAAAAAAGTTAGAACATTGTAATGACATATCATTCCAAATATTACAAACAGAAAAAGTTACGAAAATATCATCAACAGAACCATGATTTTTAATGGTCAGCAAGAAATCTTCTGACCCATTCAAATCGCACATCAGAAGGTAAACTAAAGAAAACGAGCATTTGAGTTGGATGATCTGGAATTTTGCTCAATGCTCGATAGCACTCATCCACAGTTAAACCTTCTATTTCACATAAGGTTGGATATAAATTTGTTGCTTTTTTTTGGATGATCTGGAATTCTTCTGACTTTTGTTGAATTACCACATCGGAGGCAATACACCTACTGATTGTTCGCCAATGGCGTGCATATTTTTCGCTAATAAAGTGGCAGCATCATGAAATGAAGAAGAAATATGATCATTTGCATCAGAATTCTTTTTTTTTCTTCTTTGAAGATGTGGAACTCCCTTGGTTTCTATCTGGTTGCGGTTCCGTAGCAGAAACATCCATGTCATCCAAAGAGACATCAGCTTCGCAGTCATAAAATTCGTTTCTTTCTTCATTAATATATGTAGTAGGTACATCCTGAACATTTATTTTTTTAATAACATCAGCAGCTGTTTGAGCATCTTTCTCAGTCGCTCGATCTCTTGCGTAGATGACAGTAAGTTGATCGTAGTAAGGGAAACTATGATGTCTTAATTGACCGGCTTCTTTATGACTATAAAAATGAGAAAATCATATTAGTTATAAGTTTGGTAAAAATAAGATAATAAAGACTTGAAATAATTCTTATATTTAAATAAGAGTTCCAAACCGCATCTTCAGCAACAACGAGCTGCCTATGCTCATCCCAATCAAAACCGCTATTGTTTTGGCCATTAAGCATGTCATACACGATTGACCAATCCCTTTTTAGTAACCTAATCCTCGATTCAATATTAGGTCTAGCCTTCAACATTGCATTGGGTAAAGTTTTTTCTAACATTTTGCCAACTCATTTAAATAACCGGCTTTGAACCCCGTATCAGCATTAAAGGTTCCAACATTGTGCAAGTCCACCATATAGGAAACTAATGCTGCATCTTCTTCTGGAACCCATTTCCTTTTGGTTCCTCGAGAAGTTTGGGAAGAAACATTTGATTCTGAAACACCTAACATAATTATCTTAAGAAAAAAATAAATTAAAATTAAGTTTAATATTATGAATCAAAAGGTGAACACTTTGTGTCTATTATAATTAAGTTCAATATCATGAATCAAAAGGTGTATTGAACTTAATTATAATAGACACCTAACATAATACACTTTTTAACAAAGTGTTCAAAATTTGGTTCAATACACCTTTTGGTTCATGATATTGAACTTAATTATAATAGACACAAAGTGTTCACCTTTTGATTCATGATATTAAACTTAATTTTAATTTGTTTTTTTCTTAAGATAATTATGTTAGGTGTTTCAGAATCAAATGTTTCTTCCCAAACTTCTTGAGGAACTAAAAGGAAATGGGTTCCAGAAGAAGATGCAGCATTGGTTTCCTGTATGGTAGACTTGCACAATGTTGGAACTTTTAGTGCTGATACGGGGTTCAAAGCCGGTTATTTAAAAGAGTTGGAAAAAATGTTAGAAAAGGCTTTACCCAATGCAATGTTGAAGGCAAGACCTAATATTGAATCGAGGATTAGGTTACTAAAAAGGGATTGGTCAATCGTGTATGACATGCTTAATGGCCAAAACAATAGCGGTTTTGGTTGGGATGAGCATAGGTAGCTCGTTGTTGTTGAAGATGCGGTTTGGAACTCTTATTTAAATATAAGAATTATTTCAAGTATTTATTATCTTATTTTTACCAAACTTATAACTAATATGATTTTCTCATTTTTATAGTCATAAAGAAACCGGTCAATTCAGACATCGTAGTTTCCCTTATTACGATCAACTTACCGCCATCTACACAAGAGATCGAGCGACTGGGAAAGATGCTCAAACAGCTGCTGATGTTATTAAAAAAATAAATGCTCAGGATGTACCTACTACATATATTAATGAAGAAAGAAACAAATTCTATGACTGCGAAGCTGATGTCTCTTTGGATGACATGGATGTTTTTGCTACGGAACCGCAACCAGATAGAAACCAAGGGGGTTCCACATCTTCAAAGAAAAAGAATTCTGATGCAAGTGATCATATTTCTTCTTCATTTCATGATGCTGCCACTTTATTAGCGGAAAACATGCACGCCATTGGCGAACAATCAGTAGGTGTATTGCCTCCGATGTGGTAGTTCAACAAAAGTCAGAAGAATTCCAGATCATCCAAAAAAAAAGCTATAAATTTATATCCAACCTTATGTGAAATAGAAGGTTTAACTGTGGATGAGTGCTATCGAGCATTGAGCAAAATTTCAGATCATTTAACTCAAATGCTCGTTTTCTTTAGTTTACCTTCTGATGTGCGGTTGGAATGGATCAGAAGATTTCTTGCTGACCATTAAAAATCATGGTTCTGTTGATGATATTTTCATAACTTTTTCTGTTTGTAATATTTGGGATGGTATGTCATTACAATGTTCTAACTTTTTTATGTTGAAAAATTGTATAACATATGGATTATGACTTAGAATTTCATGTAACTTTTTGTTAATATATGAATATTATGTTTATGCAAAATATAATTCTCAAGTTATTTATTACTGCTAATATTTTTTTATTGTAGAATAATTAAATTATTTGTTTCACTAATGATATTTTAGCACATTAAATATGTATTGCAGTTTAAAAATAATAAAGTAGATTATTTTAAATTATATTTTATAGTATTATATATTATGATTTTAGTAAATTCATATAAGAATAATTATATTGAATTTTATTAAATTATATATTTTTATTTAATAATAATTATTTTAAATTATATTTTATAGTATTATATATTATGATTTTAGTAAATTCATATAAGAATATTTAATATTAAGAATTTTATTAAATTATATTTAATTACAATTATTTTATAGTATTATATATTATGATTTTAGTAAATTCATATAAGAATATTTAATATTAAGAATTTTATTAAATTATATTTAATTACAATTATTTTATAGTATTATATATTATGATTTTAGTAAATTCATATAAGAATATTTAATATTAAGAATTTTATTAAATTATATATTTTATAGTATTATATATTATGATTTTATTAAGTTCATATAAGAATATTTAATATTAAGATTTTATTAAATTATATTTAATTACAATTATTTTATAGTATTATATATTATGATTTTAGTAAATTCATATAAAAATATTTAATATTAAGAATTTTATTAAATTATATTTAATAATAATTATGTTAAAATATAATTAAATTATTTATTATTTATATTAATAATCTTATTAAAATTTAATAACAATAACAATAATCATCTACCTAAAAAAAATTCTGCTAAAGGTATTTTAGTCATTTTAGTTTTTTCCTTATGCTATTACAACATCATTCCATTCAACCAAACACAAGAATACTATTGGCACTATTTTTTTGATAAAACAGGGTCGACTTGGATTTTGAAAACAAAAATGAACATGGGAGTCGCCACCAATATTTTTTGATGAGGTGTGATCGGGTAACCTTGAAAAACGGTTGTTTTTAATAAACAGTTTAGATTTATTAAAACAATACTTTTGGTCTGCAAAATTTAAAAAAACAGGTTCGGGAGTTGATTACGTACGAGGAAGGATTAGCACCCTTGTAACGCCCAAAATTGGTACCTAGTTAATTAATTAGTGTCTTAGTGTCGAAAATTGAAAACTTTGAAGAGTTTCTAAAAATACGATCCTTAAAAAAAAACTTGTATAAATCAAATTACATATTAAGACCCTCTCATTTTGGAGAGAAAATGTCACACCCAATGAGTTAGGGTATGATATTTCACCTCCTCAAAAATAAGATTGTCCAAAAAACTCATGCAATAAAATTTAAAAGGATATTTAATTGTTTAAGTCAGATGAAAAAATCGCAGCCCAATACGTTAGGGTATAATTTCTCAAAATTCTAAACATTGAATATTGCCTTTATTATTTTTTTAGAAAAATTCTCATCTCGAGAAAAAAACATGTCATATCCAATGCGTTAGGACACAACGTATTGAATTCCCGATAATAAGCTTTTTATTTATATTTTTTTGATTAAAGAGCATTCTCGATTATTCAAATTCAACAAAGAAAATTAAAACCCAATACGTTAGGGCTCAATCCTCTCGAAGATCCCAAATATCGAGTATTGCCTTTATTTTCAAAATTTTCTTTTTTTATGAATTTGGGTAAAATTTGATGTAATGTTAAATTTGATATATGAATTAATTCCGCATTAATAAATGGCAATAATGAATACGACGATGTGAGCATAGATAACATGAACAACCACAACAAAAATAAAGAGAGAAAAAAGGACAAATCGATTACATATAAAATAACAAGTAAATAAACAAATAAAATTAAAACATTCTCAAAATAATAATAAAAAGTAAATAAATAAAGAAAATGAATAAAAATATGAAAATATAAAAAGATATATAAGTATGTACATATATGTATGTATATAAAAATTATAAAATAAAAAATATATATGAGTTTGTATATAAATAAGTTATAAAAAATATATATACGTGCATATATATGTATATATTTATTATAAAAATGTATGTATAACATATATATAAATTATAAAGTATAAAAAGTATAGAAGTACGTATATGTACATATGTATATAAATAAGTTATAAAAATATGTACGTGTATATGTATATATATATTATAAAAATGTATGTATAATGTATATAAATTATGAAGTATTAAAAAGTGTAGGTATATGTATATATATATGAATCAAAGATATGTATGTATATATATATAACTAAATCTAAAATTAAAAAGGTATAAATGAATAACAAATAATAAACATGATAATAATAATAACAATATTAAAAATTATAATAGAAAAAATAATGATAACATTATTAAAATTAATTAATTTAATAGTAAAAATATAACAAAAAAAGGACTAATTTGAACTGAAAACAGAACTTTGGGGGGGGGCAAATTTGCAAATAAAATAAATGAGGGGCAATTTTCCCTTCTTCCTCAAAACGACGTCGTTCCAGATAGGACCAAATTGAAATCGCGACAATTTACGGGGTAAAATTAAGAAAATAATAACTTAATTAAAAAATATTAAAAAGCGGAATGGCTAAAGATGTAATTAGCCATTCCGTCGAAAACACGCGGGTTGTCCTCCTAAACGGCGTCGTTTTATACACCTATATAAATAAAAAAATTTTTAAAAAAATTCATTTTCTACCTTCTTCTTCAAAAAAAATTCAGAAAACACTCTCAACTCCTCTTCCCCTCTTCGGGCACAGCCCAGAATCCGGCCGCTGGCACCTATGCCGCCGTGCACGGCGGCGGGGAGTCCAAAAAATTTCTTTTTTTTTGCTCAGATGCAGCCCTCCGCCCCTCGAGCACTCCGGCAACGGCAAAAAGATAAAAAAAAACTTTCTTTTTCTTTTGTTATTTAATATTTCGAAAAAATAAAACAAAGCAAAAACAAAAATAAGAAAGCAACCTTTGAATCTTTGCTATTTTTTTTGTGAACCGTTTTCTTTTATTATTTTCCAAAAAAAAAATCCCCCCTCTTACAGATTTTTCAATCGGCCTTATATAGCCGAAATAATAATACCAATAAAAATCTCTTTCTGCTATCCCTATTTGATGTTGCTTGTTGGTGTTTGTTGCAGGTACTGGCATACGGAGGAGACGTGACGTGATGGAGGTGTGCGAGGGGCGGTGGCAGATGCGCCATTTGCGCTGACGGCGGCAGAAGTAAGAAGAGCTAGGGTTTCAGCTTTTCTGAAACCCTAGTTTGACTTTGTTTGTTGGGCTGGGGTGTTGGGCTTCTGGTTTTGGTCTGGGTTGATTTGAATTAGGCTTTGTAATTAAGTTTGGGTATTGGGTAGGTTTTGGGTTTTGGGCCCCGGGTCAAAATTGGGCTTGTACAAATACTATTACAATTCTATTCCATTTCATTCAACCAAACAATTGAATTGCTATTACGCCTCTATTCCATTACAGCGAACCAAACGTAACCATAATTTCTATTTAAGTTCAATAATTATATATATTTATGAAATTGTTAAATATAAATGATTTAACATTTTTTAATATTTACATGATATAAAAAAAGTTATAAAATTGAAAAATGGGAATTACGTATGTCATGGTAGTTATATGATGTAGCAAGCATGAATATTTGGTTATGATTATTTAAACCCATATTGTATTGCCAAGTCTGAATAGATTATTATGAATTATGGCAATTCATTATATTTTGTTGCCTAATTTGATTTGATGTCTTAACTAATCGATGCATTCACCCTATTACATCAATGCTTGTTGCTTGGTTTTTATTTTTTAATAATTTTATTATATATTCTGATCATATCTGTTTTTTTTGACGTAATATTTAGAATTATTCATAATTTCTTCTCAACTTATAAATAGAAGGATAATGTGCTTCAGCGCATTTAAACCCATATATTTCTGTATTTACGTGAAAGTTGAGAAGCTTGTAAAAACTTGCAGAGCAAAGACAAAAATGTTGCTAGGCTGATTCAATGATTGCGACCAATTCCAAACCACTTTCATGGTAAAAAGTGACGTTATATTAAAAAAGGAAGATGTGATTTTACATTAATACAAATTGGTTGGGTACGAATTAATAATTTATTCAAGTGATATGATACTGATGCACGAATTAAAAAGTGTCTAATCCAACATCTTACCTTTTTCGTACAAAGCAATTAAACAAAAGTTGGTCAAAGAAAGGTTAAATTCTATTCTTACTCTTCTACTTTGTCAAAGTTATGAATTTCATCTTTGTAAATTAATTTGATTAATTTTAGCTCGTGTGTTCTTTTAATTGGTCAATTTTAGTTTTTCTACTTTAAGATTCTGAAAAATGTCGTCTTGTCTTAAAAGGTTGTAGTTAAATTCAATTACTAATATTATACTATGCGTACAATTACAGATTTAGTCAATATTTTCTAATTAGATTATTCTAAGTTTTATACTCTTTGAATTTTGAAATTTTTATCTTGATCCAAATGATATTCAGTGAGTAACATGCGAAAATAACAAGTTGATAGTGTTACACTTATCGCATCAGATTTTAGAAATAGCAACACTTAATGAATTTAGCAATTATCATTTGGTATGTATTAAAATTTTAAATTTTGAAAAAGTACAAAGACTAAAAATATCAAATTAAAGTATAGAGATTAAATTCACAACTTTCATAAAAGTGTAGGGACTAATAGTCGAATTTAACAATAAAAATAAACTATGTTAAGTTATTTTGCCTCGATTAACTTGGAAAGGTTTTCTCTTATCTTATGCGTAAAATTTGCCTTCGAACAAAAAGGCTACTTCAGGTTGGATTCGGATTAAATTGTTGAAAACAAAAATTTGGGTACCATATAGAAAAATAAAAAAATAGAAATTGTAATTTTGAAAGAAAGAAGGTTACTCTATCAGTCTGTTGCCAATTCTAGGAGTGACGTGGAAGATTGTGATAGGAGCTTCACTGTCTCCCGAGAAATTCCAGTTTCACTTTAGCAAAAATGTTACCAATTACTGAACTTTTCTCTACACGCGTTTGGTCTTCGAGAAAGTGCCTACACCCCGAGAAAATTTTTGACCCCATTCCCTTTTTTATTTTTATTTTTATTTTCCCTCGAGAAAAAAATATTAAAAAGAATGAATCAAAAGAAAAACAACAGCAAAAAGTTAAAAAAGAAAACCCTAACAAAAAAAATGAAGCTTCCCCAATGCACCGTCACATTTACTTAACGCCTACAGCATCTTCTTAAGGGCGCCGTGTTTCATCCCACCCGCCGATCAGATCAGCCTTCTCACCGGCGATAGATTGTTACTTTCACTCTTGAATCACAATTCACTGGTTTCTTTCTTTTCCTCTCTCTTCTTATCTCTTTTATTTTTTTTTATTTGATTGCTTATATCAATGTTAAACCATTGAATGATACGAGTTTCTTTTTCTTTGGTGTTTTTGGTTGATTACTTTGTTTTTTTTTTGTTTTTTTAACTTGTTGGTTGTTTAATTTTAATGGGATGAGAAATGGGTTTGTTTTATTTGATAAATGTTAGTAAAGAAGCTGATGTTTGGGTTAGTCTCAGTGTGGACTCTTTTAGAGTAATTTAGAAATTAATTCGCTGAAAATCAATGCCAAATTGTTGATTTTTAAATGCTTGCACTTGTGTGAAAGTTAGGTGCTAAGCTTGGTTATAGGTTGTGGTTTGGCCATGCTGATTTTATTGGGGTCCGGGTCGAACCGGTGAATGCATGTCGAGAACTTAGATATTTGGATGGGTTTTCAGCTTTAACTAGTTAGCAAAGTTCTAATACAATTGTCTTGCTGAGCATTGGGATTTATAAACTTAGTTTTTCTAGAGATTGTAGTCAAGTTGATTTAATTTTCGTCCTCATGAATCTTATACTTGATTGTTCTTCAACTCAGTCCTTGTTTTCTGCAAATTTGGTGTTGGCTAACATCCACGGCATTGCTTATATAGTATGATTGAGCATTGGTTTCAAAGTGTTCTCAAGTTACTCAAGTTCTTACTTCTAGTTAGTTGTCTTCTTCCCTATTTCTCTATCCCTCCATATTTTCTTTCAGTTTCCAGTATGATATGAATGCAGTGAGCTGGTTGTGATTAACGACACCAATCGAAATCCTTGGCTATCTATGGAATGCTTCTTGCATCAAACATGGTTTAGGCAGTGCTCTTCCCAAACCTGTTCAGCGCTGGATTGAGTGTTATGTATTGTGTATATGTGTTTGTTTTTATTTGAATTTCTGAATCTTTAGGAAGTATGTTTTGGTGTAATTAGGTTCTCATATATGTTCCAAGAAGGTATTGTATTTGGAGCCTAATTGCTGATATAGTCCAAGAATTTGCCTTGTGCAGCTTTTTTTCATATAAAACCTGACATAATGGTTAAACTTAAAACAATTTATCACGTTTTGTTCGAGTGCTTCTGTAATCTGGAATGTCTCTGTTTCTTTTAGTTCTATGTTCTTATAACATGAGGTTGCTGATTTCTATTTGTAAGAAAGGAAAAGATCTAGTCCCTTGGAAGATGTAATTACTATAGTCTTAAAAGTGTTTCTGTAGTTTTGATGAGTGTTATAGTTGATTATAGGGATAAGTCAACATTTAATCCCTAAAATTGGAAACTTTTTCCTACTTGGTCCCTGAACTTAGTAATTTTTTCCCCAATTTGGTCATTGAGATGATGTGGCATTTAAGATTGTGCCATGCCATCACCAAAAATTTTAGAAAAAAATATAAATTTTTATGTGATGACATGGCATAATGTCGGAGTGTCACGTCATCACATGGACCAAAATTGGGAAAAGTTTCCAAGTTCCAAGACTAATGTGGACCAAGAAAAAGTTTAGGGGCTAAGTTGAGAAAAGTTGTCAAATTAGGGACTAACTGTGGCTTTCTCCCTTGATTATATTCACTGTTTTGTTGGGGAATATTATTGCCAGCAGTTTTGGATTGTACTTTTGTGTATTTTTAGAGGTTGGGCAGGGCACGGTTGGTTAGGAACTCCCTTCAGCTTGTTCTAACTCTTTTCATCATCCACTGTGAAGCCTCAAACTTATAGAATCCTTGCCTTATACCACCATGAACATAGTAATCAAAGAGGGACGGTTAAGTGGTTGATTTGAGTTTCATCTATATGAAATGTTATGGTCTTTCTGTTTATTTTTTCCGAATGGTGAAATTCCAACCACATCTTATCTCTTTTAAGAAGTATGATTGTATAGGTTTTCTCTTATCTTTTATTGTCTCGTTTTAATGATCACAAGAATGAATCTATTATCTTGTAAGATTACTAGATCTTAAGGGTTCATTTACTAAATGGTTAATGCCAGTCTTCATATCCGTGATTGGGGGACAAGCCTCTGTTTGCTCGTGATTTCTGATTCTTTAATCACCCAATTTGTGAAGCTTGACTCTCGTCATCCTTATCATTTGATCCGAGCCACCGTCATGCTTGGCCTTCTTATGCCTGACTGACCTAAGCGGCATGATGCATGGTTTATAGATTTCCTGTTTGTCTTCTTAGTTCTTTCTTTAATTGAATTAGTGTTGAATTTCTTTTCCGGGGCTTCATTCATTGCTATTTTACAAATTTATGGTTGTCGACCTGACATTGTTCAATTGTTCCGGTCATCATTACCATTTTATATATTTATATGATTGGAACATAATGTGACTCTCCTCTTGACCTTTGTTGTGCCCTCTATTGTCTATTAACACGGCGAAACAAAACAATTTATTTCTTATTCTCTAACTCGATTTGAGAAGTGTTTGAATGATCTTTGCTTTTTCTTATTTGTTTAGATGATCGAGGCACCAAGTTGGTCCTCAATTTTACCCATATTTAATATCTGTTGAGCATTGCACCATAACATGACAATGCCATTCTGTTGTTTATCCTGGATTAGGAATGGAGCACTACGACATGCAGGCGCCTAGAAGGGGAGAGATGAAGCATAAAGGAAGAAATGTAGTTTGGTCGGTTGCAATGGACAAGTGTCTCATTGAAGCTCTGGCCATTCAGGCTAAAAACGGGAATAAAATCGACAAATGTTTCAACGAGAATGCTTATACTGCCGCTTGTATTGCCGTGAATTCTCGTTTTGATCTGAACTTGAACAATCAAAAAGTTGTTAACCGCCTTAAGACAATTAAGAAAAGGTACAAAGTAATGAGGGATATGCTAAGTGAAGAAGGATTTCGGTGGAATCCGAATACGAAGATGATTGAATGTGACAGTGAAGATCTTTGGAAAAGCTATGTTGCGGTCAGTGTGTACTGCATTCTTCCCATTGTTTTGCTTTCTTGTTCCGATACATACTTTTTAAGATTACTTGACATGTAACATCATTGAGCAGGCACATCCTGATGCAAAAGGGTTCCGAAGAAAACCAATCGAGATGTATGATGAACTAAAGATTGTTTGCGGAAATTACCAAGCACCTAGTCGTTGGGCAAAGATGAAGGACGGAAGTCATCCGGTTGCTTATAAGAATTTCGAAGAAGATTCTGCTTCTTTTGTATCACCGAGTTCAGATGGCCTAAGTGATACCGATGGAACACAGTCGTATACTGGGCCACCGGAGTATATGCAAGATGTTAGTCAAGAACCTCCTCCAATGGAGCCTCTCAGACAACTTCCAAAGCGGCCGCGTGGCTCGGATTCTCTTGAAGAGGCAATGCTGGCAGTGGCATCCAGCATTCGGCGGTTGGCTGATGCAATCGAGCAGAGTAAAACTACAATCAATGCCACAGAATTGCTAGACGCTGTTATGGAGATTGATGGTCTGGAAGAAGCTAAACAGATGTATGCATTCGAGTATTTGAACGCTGACCCTATCAAAGCGAGAGCATTCATGACTTACAATGTTCGGATGAGGAAAACGTATTTGTTTAGGCAGTTTTGGTGGTGGAAATGACCAAACTGGATCGAAATTTCAAAGCTTTTTCAGTATATAATTGACAATAGTGTGGGGATATTTATGGATGATGACACATTAAAAAAACCTTGTTTCAATGATTCATGGAGGTTAAATGTACAGATTTCAGATGTTCACTGATTAAACATATATAGCTTTAAGGCTGAGTCATAGAGAATTGGACTGGATTGGCTGATTCAACTCGGTAGTTAGTCTGGGTTTGAAGATATAAAAGAACAGAACTTTAATGAACTGATAGATAGTTGATTTAAACAGAAAAAAGAAAAGGTTTGGAAAATTTAACCCACTTATTGTACTAAGGTTTGAAAAGAAAAATCCACCTGCTCATTTGGTTTGAAAATAACCACTTATTCTACTAAGCTTTGATGAAACTTTCCTGTGGCACTTTACTAAGGTCTGATGAAAATTTTATTTTTACCTTTTATTAAGTTTTTTTTTTTACCTTTTATTAGTTAATTATTAGGTTTTTTTTTTTGAAATAATATGGAAAACAAAATTTATCAAAATAATATGAACAATTTTTAATTATCAGAATAATATAGACTGTGTATAGAAATCTCAAATCGACATGACAGCTGACGATTTGGGGTGACTACAAGCAATGATTATATCAAAAGGAGACATAAAATCCTTATAATCCCAGTTGGCATCCAACATGTTGATTTGGGTTTGTAATGGTTTGCCATTTCGAAATTTCGGAATGTTTTTATATATTTAAAATTTATTTTTTATTTTAAATTTTAAACTGTTTATATTTTATAATTTTTATTTTTAAAAAATATGATTTTTTTTATATTTTTAAAAAATTATAACTTGAAAATTTTATGGTTTTTTTTAATGTAAATATTTATTTTTTAAATTTTATTAAATTTATTTATGTACCATCGTTCCAAATCAAAATTTAATCGTTATAATAGTGGATTTGTATATATATAAATTTAACCCATAATTAGTCTATTATAAATAATAGATATAATAATAAATTTAGCTTTCAACGTGTAAATCTTTTATCAACTTCGCACTTATTTTTGTTTTAGTTAAATTCATCTCTTATTCTTTTAAAAGATACTCTTTTTATTTTAGCGAACGTTTTATCTCCTTAGACTTTTCTGTTAAAGTTCTTTTGACGAGACAACAATGTTAATATTGTGTACTTTTTTCATCTACTAATGAAACATATAATGTGATTATGGATGTATAAGGAGGAGTGTTATAAATAATATAAATTTTTATTTGTTCTTAAAAGAAACTTATCTATGTTACAAAGAAGAAATCAACACCTTTGAAGAGTCCTAATCTAAGCATGGGACTTCAAGATGAAGATAAATTTGAGACAGTTGTTTTGACTACATTTAGAAGTAACTAGGGACAAAGTTAGAAAATATTTTTGGGGGTCGAAATTAAATTATATATTTTTATAATAGTAAAAATGTAACTTCACCATTTTAATATCTATATATTTATAATTTTTAAAAGATTAAATTAAATTTTTATCATTTTAAGGAAGACCAAAGTGTAATTTTACCTTTACTGATTTAAATTTTTATAAATTTTGAAGAAATCTAAATAAAAAATTTTCCATTTTAAGGGTCGACCCCTGCTAGCCCCTGGCTACGTCCTAAGTAGTAACTCATCTTACTTTAAACAGACTAGAATATGAGCTATAATTGTAAACCTTGAAAAGTTCTATTTCAAGTATGCCTCTGGTTAAGATCAAGATAGGGATAATGATGTATCGTTTAACATTCAAATATATTGAGTAACATTTTATCTGCTTGAAGTAACCTATTTAAAAGCTTATTTCAACATATTTATTTTCATGAAAAAAATAAAAGATTGGTGCGAGAACTAAACCTATTCATGGGTTAGATCACTCGCTCAAGTCTAAAAAGAATAAAGGATTGGTGCGAGAAATAAACATATTCATGGGTTAGGTCACTCACCCAAGTCCAAATGTATGTTTAAAAAATGAGAATGTTTGGATAAAATATGAGATCTAAAAAATGGGCTTGAGTAAAATTTAAGCCCATTTTATATATGGGCCAGGCAAGATTTTTTGGCATCAAGCCAGACCCAACCTGAATATTATGTTATAAAATAATATTATATTAATTATATACATTAAATAATAATTATATTTTTATTTATATTAAATCACTAACCTAATAACAATTAAACTCATTGTCCAAGACTTAAAAAAAACTTACCCAACTAAATAACCCAACTCAAAATATAAAATTTCGAAATTTATGTTTAATATATACAATAAAATATTTATTACATTTATGTGTGTTTTTAAATATAATAAAACATTTATGGTAGTGTTTTTTAATATAAATATTTTTTAATGTGTTAGAAAATTTTTATTTTAACATTTTTAGTGCATTTAATGTATTATATTTTTTAAAAAAATTAGTTTTAACTAAAAGTTAATCTATAAAAAATAAAATATGAGCAGGTCGAGCCCGATTTTACTTTTCTTAAATTGGATTGGGTTTGAGCAAAAAGATAAGATTATTTTTGGACTGAGCTGGACTTGATAAAAAAGATCTAAATACTATACATAAAGCTGACCTGACGTGGTCCATGAACACCTTTAACGACAACATATGTTGATCGCAAGGAATTATTTTAGACTTTTGAATGTTTTGTGGGTAAATTGAGTGTTGAAAACAGTAAAAAAGTTAGTAAGGAGGAGATAGAAGGGTGAAACAACAATTATTTTCGTGTTATATGAGTGATTATGGTAAATTAAACTTAAACCCCATAAACGTATGACTCCCAAACATAGAAGTAGGTAAATAATTGTTTACATTTGAATACACCTAATATTATTTTTAAAAAGTAAAAGTATAACTTGAAACTGATTTCAACCATTATTTGAATACATTAATCCTTATTTAACCAATTTAAAAAAAATTAATCATTCGATTTATTTAATTATTTAAACCCAATTTGAGCATTTCCACTATAAATTAATAAATTCTGAAAACCCTAATATTTTTAAATATTAAAACACAATTGTGGAAACCCAAAAATGCAAAGGACAAACACCATACCCATATGACACCACCACATCGAAAGGATACAAAATTGATTAAAATAAACTCAAAATTAAGAGGAAAAAGGAAAAAGAAAAGGGAATGAAATTAGGATAAATTCAACCATTTCCCCCCTAAATCAATATTTTGAATTAGTGGTGCGATACATTTAATTTACTTCTTCTGTCACCCTCATTAACTTTGTCCTATTAGTTGGACTTTATATTTGATCACATCAACAGACTATAATATAGATTAGGATAAAAGAGCTTCTTCCAGTATCAACCAAAAGAAGAAATGAATTCACTCGTGAATCAGCTGAGTTCCTCGTACCCCATGTCCGAAGAAGAAGAAGCATTCGGTTATGCTTGGTATTTACGAAGCTCCCACATGTTTTCTTATGTTTTGGATGCCGCAGTTCAGCTCGGTGTCTTCGATATATTAACGAAGGCAGGTCCTGATGTGAAGCTTTCTTCGAACCAGATCGCGTCGGAGATTCGCGCGAAGAATCCCGACGCGCCTTCCCTTCTCGATCGCATGCTTCGGCTCCTCGCTTGTCATGGTTTAGTTACTTGCGTTTCGCGAAAGCTCGATGCCGGTGAAGGTAATGGAGAAGATGGTGAAAGAGTGTATGGGGTTACTTTGGCTGGGAAAGCTTTTGCTCATGACGAACATAATGGATCTTTGGCTGTTTTTACTAGCGACAGGGCCGACACTGAAGTCTGGTAAGTTGAGTTCTAATATTCTCTTTCATAATTATTTGATTTTAATTTGGTTGAATTCTGATATCTAAAATATAATTATAATATAAAAAATACAAATTATAATATGAGACAAAATATAAAAGATTATTTAAAACCAAACTCGATTTATATTTTCCTAGATCTCCTATTTGAAAATTTACATGTTTGATAAAGTTTAATTATATTAACGAATTCAATAGTTATGTTCATGTTATGCTTCTTAATTGTATGTTAAGATGTAACTAAAAAAACAACTATGACAACAATACACATAAAAATTGTTTATGTAATTCGGAACATTTCTTATGTTTGTAAGACTTGCTTAAAAAGTAATTCATTATGAATCAATACAAGTTATAATTTATGTTAAACTCACATGGCAAATCACAAACTCATGCTTAAACATTCAACTAATATCAACCTTAAAAGCTTAGTTACAATTTGAACATGAAAATAGTTTGTTTACAAGCAAATTTCCCTTAATACAAATTCTTCTAATTAATGAACAAATAAGTAATCAATACCAAAAACAATTCTCCAATATTCATAATCTTCCAACCAGTATGATAAAATCATGCCACTAAGATTACACCTGAATTAGTCTCTGAAAGGCATAAAATATCTTCAACACTAAAATTTCTAAAGAAATCATATCTCTTTAAATATACCTATTACTCCTCAAATAATGTCCTCACTTGACAGAAGTTCAACATAATCAAATCAAGGCAACTGTGGTTCAAAATTCTCATAAACATGTAAGAAAAATAATTACAAGATTTGAGTCAAAATATGGACAAATTGTACAATCGTCTAGTTGCAAACAAATTGAATTATTAAAAATAATTATTGAAGGATGTAATTGCTTTTAACTTCCACATGCATACTTGAATCCTTTATTTTATATATAGGTTACGGTTCAAAGATCTGGTCCTTGAAGGTGGGAATCTCTTTGAGAAAGTGCATGGTATGCCAGCATATCAATATAAGAGCTTAAATCCAGAAAACGCGAAGAGATTTGACACCGCAATGACAAATCTTTCGAAGGTAATAGTGAAGAAAATACTTGAGAGATACAATGGATTCCAAGGGGTAGCTACTTTGGTAGACGTTGGGGGTGGATATGGGGTTACTCTCAACATGATCATCTCCAAATACCCTTCCATTAAAGGCATTAACTATGACTTGCCTCATGTTGTACAACAAGTCCCATCTTTCCCTGGTAATTATATAACCCTACTTTAAACTCATGTGAGTTGATTTAAGTTGGCTCGTAAGTTGGTCTTTGATATCATGCAGGCATTGAGCATGTAGGAGGAGATATGTTCTCAACTGTTCCCAAAGCAGATACCATAATGATGAAGGTAGATATGCATGGTTATATAGGAGTTAGATGGATTCAAAACTTTAGATTGTATCTATTTTAATTTGTTTGTGCTTTTGTAGGACGTTCTTCACAATTGGGATGATGAGCATTGCTTAAAACTCCTAAAAAACTGCTACGAAGCATTAGAAGAGAAAGGGAAAGTGATAGTAATAAGTTTCATTATGGTTGAGGAGGCAGAGGCAAGTAATGCAGCCAAGTTTATTTGTCAATTGGATCTCTATATGGCTACGCAATTTGGTGGAAAGCAAAGGACTGAAAAGCAGTTAAAGTCCATGGCCATGGATGCTGGGTTTTCAAGCTTTCAACTCAAGTGCCTTGTTTTCAATGTGATTGCTGTCATGGAATTCTATAAATGATGAATTTAATTACTAGAATATTGTTGTTGTTATTAGGTTTGGAATTTGGATTAACTTTCATGGTGATTCGATGTGTCTGGTTAGGTTAAATAATTAAGGGGAGTATTTATTTTTGGCATAATGACTTATTTGATACTCCAAATTTATGAAAAAGTTATTTTAGTCATTTATTTAAATTTATTTATATTTTTTAGCTCTTGAACTTGTATTTTTTTTTGTTAAAATCACCCCAAAATAAACGAAGAAGTTAATTTTTTTTAACTTTACTGACGTTGAATACACATGGATTGCTAAATGGGTGACTCGTCAACATTTAAATAATTTTTAAAATTTAAAAAATAATAAAAACTATTTTCAAAAATTAAATATCATTAAAATTATTTAAAAAATTATAAAAGAATCCAAGTATATATCTATCCATTTTTGAGGTAAATGACTAAAATAATTTTTTTGTAAAATTGAAAAACTAAAAAAATCATTACTTTTATTTTACGTAATGTTATGAACCGAATGATTGGACTTTGATGATCATTATCCTTTTTAGTTACAAATAGTAATGCATTCTTCTCACTAAAATAATTAAAAGGAGATTTTCCTTATATTGTGATATCAATATTTGTTAAAATGATTTATATTTAGAATAAAATACAGACTAATATAATTTTTAAAAAATAAAAATATAACTTGAAATTGATTTGAAAAGCTTTTACTTAAATACACTTAAAATCGTTTCGTCCTTGTTTGTCAATTTAAAATTTTAATCATTATTTGAGTACATAAAACTTTTTTTTAACCAATCTAAAAAGTTTAATCATTGGAGCACATTCGAAAGAAAATAGTTTTCATTTAATTATTTAAACCCAATTTGAGCATCTCCACTATAAATTAATAAATTCTAAAAACCCTAATATTTTTGAATATTAAAACTCAAATTGTGGAAACCCAAAAAATGCAAAGGACAAGCCATAAAACAATCCTAAACACCATACCACTATGACATCGCCACATCGAAAGGATACAAAAATGATTAAAATAAACTCAAAACATGATAGAAAAAAGCTTATAAAAGAAAAGGAAAAAAAAAAAGAAAAGAAAAGAATAAAATGCTCAATGCTAAATCACCAAATCGGACAGACACAAAAATATTAAAACAAAACACAAAACACCACATCATTACAAAAGAAAGTTAGGGTAAATTACATCATTAGTCACTAAATTATGAGTAAGTTTTCGTTTTAATTACTTAATTAAAAAAGTTGCAATTTGATAACTGAACTATTAGAAAGTTTTTATTTAAGTCATTGAATTATTCACAATATTTATTTAAGTCACTAAGATGTTATTTAAAAAAAAATTGCTAGTAAGCCCCAAGTGACGATCTGATGATCTGTAGGTGGATAAGTACTCATTGAGAGTAGAACATACCTTAGAATAGAGGATGATAAATCTAATGAGTATCCACTAGGATACCCTAGCCAATTGCCTGGGTAAAATCTTACAACAACTCAACACCTCGATGATGAATGGATGGGGAGGAAGATGGAACCCGACTTATAGTAATTGCAACAATGGGTAAAACCTATGCTTTCCTCACCATACTTAGGTCTATAAATCCCACTAAGGGGATAGGGCCCCTTGGACATACCTTAAAGCTTTTGTAGTAGTCCACAAAAATGCAGTAATTGTCTAGCCTCCTTTTCTTGGATGGTGCACTCAAAAGTGCTACAAATAATCGGTTCTCTTTGTTTCTTGGGAGGCCCCATCTGTTCCATCTCTATTGCTATAGAAGATTCAACCTCCTTTCTATGGTTGTTGTAACACTCCATACCTGGTCCGATTACTGAACCCAAGTTATAAGGTGCTACATGCAAATACAGAATATTTGATTACATTTCATAGTCCAAATATCAACTCCATATCAATTTATTCATATATAATCATATACAACACACAATTCATTTGTTTCGGGTTTATATCGAACTTAGGAAAGATTAAAACCAACCTGATATTAATCAAGGATTAAATTGAAACAAAAATAGAAAGATAGGAAAATTTTATGAACAGGGGTCACACTCCCGTGTCCCCTGACTGTGTGAAGAGATTGTGGCTGTGTGGAATGGGTTACATGACCGTGTGAATAGCCATGTACACTCATCAAGGCCGTGTGGGTAAAAAATGCAAATATTAATGTCAAACAGCCATATCACCGAGCCATGCAACAGTCTGTGATCGTGTGCACCAAAATCACCTAAAATTTTACAGATCACATGATTGTGCTATATGCCCTTGTAAGACACATGGCCGTGTGTTAGGCCATGTGTACCTGGAAATACATTTCAATGCAAGCTTTGTTCGAGATGTGACCCAAATTCATGATAAAATAAAATACAAGTGGCAAAATAGGGGGATTTACGAGGGCGTAGGCCTAGGGCCGAATAGAAGTCTACTTCCTCTGTTTGATGTTGATTAGGATAGTGTGTTTTAACCTTACTGTGATTAGGATATGGTTTTACAAACCTATAAATAGATATAGTCTACTTCTTTTGTAATTATTCGATTTTGACATAGTGAATTATCTTCTCCTCTGCCCATGGTTTTCCCCCGAAAGGGTTTCCAAGTAAAAATCTGTGTGTTCTTTATTTTTCCTTCGTTGCCATTATCATTATTCTATTTTTCACAAGCTTAACAATCCAAATTCACTTATGTCACAAGCAACCGTTTATACCATACTTCAACCAAATCAAAGACATCAATTTCATGACAATAACATCATTTATATCACCACCTAAGTGCTTAACCAATATGCCACATTTGACACCTCAATCCGATAATTCAAACTCAAACAAAGATTCATATTCTAACTAGTCCAATATGTCTTTCAAGGCACCTCAAAACAAGTAGCATAACATACATCTTTTTACCATTTCAAGCACCATAGAACCATGATTCAATATCAAGCATATAAACAAGCACAAAACCATACCAAAACCATTTAACCTACTAATCACATATAATTCTTTTACTAACTTATCTCAAACATATTACCTTATCAATATATAAGCCAAACACCAAACAAATCAACCAGACAACATTGCCATCAATTATATATACAAACATATATATAAGTTCTCAAAATGCCAATAAGATCAAAGTTAAGCAATGTTTAACCAAAGACTCCTTAGGTACATGCCATGACCTAAAAATAAACTATCACCATTCTTGAGTGCAGGATTGTCGCTGGATGCTGAAGTTAACGATTGAATCAAAAGTACCTAGTCTGCGCACTGAAAACAAAATCGTACACTGAGTTATTCCAATAATTGAAATATAATATGAATCATTTTAAATGCATAAGTTAAAAATGAATAATGAAATGCAATTATCATGTCATCTATACCAATATACATATTCTTTGCTCATTAACATATCTTACTATATAATACATAACAAACCACTTCACATATAATTTGGTATCTCAATTTCCAATTTCATATATTCATTGAGCATGTCTATCATTGTTCAACTCATTTCACAAATAGTAATTTTATTTCACATTTTTCTTCCATTGAACATCCATTTGCCATCTCAATATCAATCACCACATCTCAATTCATATCAATTTTTATCATGATTTCATTTATCAAAACACATGGTAGCATCAATCATCGCAATATTTATATATTCAATTTCATACTTTTATAACTATACACAATTTTCACATTATTCAATCTAGTCCTCATGAGCATCAATCGATTAAAATCATTCCCAAAACATCTCATTGTCACAAAGTGTTTCACCTTATGTTCTTACCATATACAAACAAGTCAATATGCAGCAATTTACAAAGTAGTTCAGATTATAAAATACAAACTGTAATCCCCAGCTATTTGTCGACGATTTTGTCTTTTCCTTACTTGCATCAAAGTACACTATTTTCCCATTCTAAACAGTTTAGTCCTTCATTGCTGAAATAAACATTTTATTAATTTCCATTCAATTCCATAGTATTTATTTCATACTATTAATCTATTGCCACCTGTTCAATATCTAATTTACAAATAGATACTTCATATTTTTCGATTTAACCCTTTTGATGTCAAAACAATATAACAAAAATATATTTTCAATTAATAAAGTAAGTCCCAAATGAACTTACCTAATTGGATCAACAAACAAATTGAAGCTTTAGGGATTAATCATCAATTTTGACTTTTCTGTGATTATCTTTCGAGTAGCTCAAATCTCGATCTATATAACAATTTATTTTAATTTATCAATTCAAACATCTTAAAATAGCTTATTATAATCATATATTAATTCAATTTTATTTTTTTAGATTCTCTTAAACTTTTGTATTTTATTCAATTTAGTCCCTAAAATCGAAATAACTATATCTTTCAAATTCAATCTTCGTTTTACAATCAGATTTCAATTCCATCCCTGAATAGCCCTCTAAATTCAATAATTATAGAAATTTCTTACTAATTTCAAAATATTTTCATTTTAGTCCCTATACACAAAATTAATATTTTTTACTTTAAAAATCAGTCTTATTTTACATCTAAGCTTGCCATGCAACCATTTTAACACCAAAAGCTTTAACATTCAACAATGGAAACGTCTCAAATCTCTAACAGTTTTAAAAATCAACCCACAGGTTAGCTAGATTAAACTACAATGGTATCAAAAACATAAAAACTACAAAAAATAGACTAAAATCGACTTACCAATCAAGGGGTTAAAGCTTGAAAACCCAACTCCTATTTCTTTCTTCAAGCTATGACCATGGGAAGAAGGTGAAGAGAAAATGAATTGAATTTCTCTTTTTCTTCCCACTAATATGTTTGTTTTATTATTTATTTTAACACATAATAATAATTATATTAATAATATTTTAACACATAAAAACTTTAAAACAAGACACTTACTGTCCATTATCTTAATAAAGTGGTCTAATTATCCCTTAGACCCTTGAAAATTTTTTAATTAAGCCATTTTAGCTAATAAAAATCATAGTGATTAACTTTTACAATTTTTGCGATTTTCGTCCTTTTTCCTTAATTAACTATCCAAACAGTAAAATTTCTGGATCAAATTTCAATTTACCTATAAAAAAACTTTTTATATATTTAATAATAATATTTATGGACTCAATTTACAGAACGAAGGCTCGATACCGCATTTTCCAAAACCACTTAACTTTAAGGTTAAACCACTTGACTTTTATCTAACTGTTCAATTAGCAAAACTTACTAGATCAAATTTTAATAAAACATTATAATCAACTCGGATATATTAATAAATAATAGTTATAGACTTAACCATCAGAGAATGGGGTTTCAAAACCATCGTTTTCAACACCACTAGAAATCGGGTCATTATAGTTATTTCCAACCATAATTGGTAGAGAAATACAAAGAGAGAGAGAGAGAGATGGGACACTTGAGTAATTTGAAGAACAATTGTAGAAAGAACACAAAAACACCTAGAAAGTTTGAAGTAACAAAATGGCCTGAAGGTTAAAGAAAATGTAACACCGCAAACCCGGCCTAGACGTTATGGTCGAATTTGGCGATGTCACATGGAAAGGGATTTGAAGACAAGATTGTTGAGTTTAAAAAACTGTTATAGTAAGTTAACTTTTATTTAATTCGAAAACAAACTAGTTGATTTGCTTTAAAATTTGTCTCTTAGTGGAAACTTTTGTAAGCAATTAATTTAGGGAAAATCGTTTCTATTTACAAAAAACCTTAGTTTTTAGAAAAAAATCGTGTTTTGTAGAGTTGTAGTTTAAAAAAAAAAATCCATAAAAAAAAGTATAAAGTCCCAAATTTAAAGCCAATCAGTCCATAGTCCAAAAGATACATCAAAAACCCCAAATAAGTAATAAATTCTAGGCATTAACGGAAAATAGTCTGAAATTTACATGTGGCCACCGTCGAGTCCTCCGCTGCACCGACCCGTCAAGTCTGGGGATTACCTGTATAGATTAAACAGAGAAAGGGTGAGTTTTTGTAAACTCAGTGTGTAATCCCCACAGAAAACATGCATGCAAATAATCAACAGAATTTAGTTAGATACAGTCTGGGGCCTGTGCCCATCATAGAATCAGTTTGGGCCTTATCCCGTTCAGATACAGTCTCAGAAATACATTAGGGCCTTGACCCATATCAGATACAGTAAATCAAAATCCTACCGACCAGACTCTACACACCATCTCTGTCCAACCCTACACACCATGTGGGGATTAAATCATCCCACCCATCCTTACACACCATGCTGTACAGAAATACGGCACATAATCAGAAGGTTGCAGCTCAGCTACCAGATAACAGGCTTAATAGCCTTTCAAACACTTCCTCCAAATATCATCAACCCACCCCGATGCAATGCAACATACAAAATATGTCATGCCATTATGCAATTAATAGTACATACATTCAAATATCATAAGTCATGCTCGGTATAGAAATCAGTCAGACAGATCACACATATAGGGGTCTAAGTAAAGCTTACCGACCCTACAGTAGGTCCACAGTCGACTTGGGAGACCCGTGCAACCTTACAGAACTTTTCAGAAAAATGGGCATACACGCCCATGTGGCCCACTCAGCCCAAATTGGCCTTGGCCGCGTGATCCATTTTTAATGTAACCTGTGCTAGCTAAATATTCATATATGTTTTCACTATTTACTTATGTGTTCCTTCAAAGCTGTCTACTTGAGTCACTATTACTAAATTATTTATATCTAGAGCTACAGAATTCCGAATTAAAATCTGCTTGATGCTTTTGAAACTAGACTCCAATACCTTTCTACCATAAAATTTTTAGAATTTTTGGTTTAGCCAATAAGTACAGTAAAATCTTCAAACTTATCTCTATTCTGCTGTCTAATAGCTTTGACCCTTCTTTGCTAAAAATTAATTATCTCTTGGTACAAAATTTGGATGAAGTTTCCATTTGTTTATATTGAAAATAAACTCATTAATAATTTAAACATGTAAATTTTAACCTATAATTATTTTTCTCCAATTTTTGATGATTTTCCAAAGTCAAAATTGGGGAACCCGAATTCATTCTGACCTTGTCTCACAAAGTTTATTATATCTCACGATTTACAATTCCATTGCTTACACTGTTTCTTCTATAAGAAACTAGACTCAATAAGCTTTAATTCTATATTTTTTTCATCTTATAATTCGATTTCCACAATTTATGGAAAATTTTCAAATTTAGCCTACTGTTGTTGTCTAAACAGCAAGCAATTTCAGCTTGTCGCCGAATCCCTTTTTTTTTTTGCGTTTTGGGTACACACCTGGTTTTGTTTGATGCTAAAATAGTCCCCGAGCATTCCAAAGCCTATAATCAAGATACTCAACATCAATTTAATGGATTTACAAGCGAATTGATAACCAAGAACGAACAGAAACCCAACTTACCACCAATAATAACCCTCCGTTTGACTATTGTGAAGATGAGAATGCTGAATTCACCAGTCCGAGCCTCCTCCTACGCCCAAATTGCAAAGAAAAAACATTATCACTTCAGTCGCTAAGAGATTCATGACAGAAACGAAGAGAAACACTTACCGAAACTAAGCGAGCACTAACCGCATGCTAAAACGAAGGGAAATAAATGGATTAGGGAAAAATCAAGAAGAAGAAAAAGAAAAGAGAGATAGAAAAACTTAGAGAATTTCGACAACAGGAGAGGGAGAAGAATAGAAGACAGAATTTTTTTGGAAAAGAGAGTTAAAATTCGGTTATGGGAAAAAAATAAAATAAAATCTTGATAACCCCCAAAATCCCTTAATCTTCTCCCCTAATTCCTACTACACATCTACTACTCAGAATCCCCCTATTACACAACTCTATCCCGAAATCTGCGTAAAAAAATAATACCCTTGCCTGCATGGGGATTCGAACACAAGACATCTACCATAATAACACACCATGTAACCACCAAACTAGTAGGCCCATTCTAATGTAATTTACCCAACAATCAAATAAAAGTGTACTAAACAGGAGTAAGGCCTGATTCATTCAAAATACCAAAGTTTGCCCAAGCGAATGCTTGAACTTAGGACCTCCCAAACACTCCCAGAATACATAACCACGAAAGCAGACAAATATTTGTGTCATATTTTCACAATAACGAAATTAGAAATTTTAGGGCGTTATAGAAAAAGATTATATATAGTCCCCTTACAAAATTGTGTGTTTCATTGCACAAACGATCCAACCCTTCACAACCAATACCACCCAGACACGTGTCCTATGAAACGATGTCCTTCATCATTGGCTTTGTTTCTATGAGAATATTTGTTCAACTTTTTATTTAATTCAGAAGTTCTAAACCTTCAATGCAACCCTTCACCTCCAAAAGCGTCCTCAACATGTGCAAAAGGCAACCTTTGGCATTCTAAACCACCTGCTAATTCATTTGTGGCTGGTGCCACCCATTAAGGCTATCTTCAGATAGCCTTGAGCTAGGCTACTTTGTAACATACCTCTCAACCAAGGGGTAATTGTTATACCCATACTCGATCTAAGACACGTGGTAACATGAGAAGTAGCCTAAGAGGCACCCACGGATAACCATCTTTCTTGTACCATTCGACTGGCTATTCAACACTGGCTAACCATTGGACTTTCCATTAGGCCACCTATTGGATATTTCATTAGGCCACCCGATTTTAGACTCCAAATTTTGTCCCCCAAAGTGGTGACCACTAATGAACCATTGAGGCTTAATAACCTTGTACTATCTCAACAAAGAGAAAGTCAGAGTAGGACCACACAATACTACACTTGAGGATGATCAACATATAATGGACTTACCACCTGCTTGACCACATGAGTAGGCCACCATTTGTATTGTTGATAACATGGCATTACCTAACATGGGGAGCTTCCCCTTATATATGTTGGGAAAATTTCGGTTTGAAAATAGTTTTCTTGCACAACAAAAAAATAAAATTTTGAAAACCAACTTGGTTTGTGATATTTATAGCAATTAACCTTAACTGAATTTGTATTTGTGTTTTTAGCTTAGCAGATGTTCTTTGTTCCCAGCTTTCAACCAAACGATCTTTTTCACTATTCTTGTACCACGAACTTCTTTGAGTGTGGGTTCGAACCAATTGAATTGAAACACAAAACTAGAAAAAGTTTTCTCTCCTTTTGGGGTGAAAATGAAAATTCTCTTTTCTTAATAGAAACTGGTAAAATTGTTATCTCGAAAAAATATATTTGATAGTTGAGAATAAATTCTCTATTTTTCGATAGAATAACAATGTCCTAAAGTTATGTAAATAGCTCTACCGGTGCCATCTATTTATAGGGAGAGAAGGTAAAACCCTTGCTACATTGTAGATGTTTATTTCAAATAGAAAAAACAACTTCCTAGTTCAACTAGGAGAGGGAGAGGGGCTAATAGAGTGTGCTTCCCCTTATATGTATTATGATGGGGATTTAGACTTTTCATACATCAGGTCAAATTACGAGTACTTTCTGGGTCTTTTGACCTAGTACTTTGTAATGTGATCCAACCCAATTCGATTTTTCTATTTCCCAAAATAAACTTTAATATTATATATTAAACAATTTTCTCGTCCCTATTTTACCCCCAATAAAATTTTAATGATTTTATCCCTAGTAAAATTTCAAAAAAATATATTCAATATTTCATAACTCAACATGTTCATTGTCACTGAATGATTTATTTTCATTTTTGGGTTTTAAAATAGCTCAAAAACATAAACTCATTCTTCCAATCATTTTTAAGTAGTCCATATAGAATTGCAAATGGATCATTTTCATTTCCATTTTTGGAAAATATACATTCATTTCCAAATGATTCCAATATTCTTCCATTTGGAAAAAAAACCATGATCATTCCTGAATGTTTTTCAATTCTCTTTTTCTATTTATTCTGTTCATTTCTATTCAAACTCGTAATTCATTTTTGGTTTCAACGAGGTAGCAAAGGGATTGTTTTGACATATGTAATTAGGGTTCAAATGATTTATAATTAAGTTTTGGCTTTTCACCTATTAATTATAAACTCATTTAGTCATGAAATCATTCCACTATAGTATCGTGATTGAGCTCTCCCTAATGACATACCATTACGAAAGCAACTACTCAATGCTTATCTAATGACCTTGTCATAAGTGTGTTACCTTCATAGGATATCCTTGATCTCTTTGGGATAATATCTGTTCTCCCAATATGATCCTATCTTATCCCATAATAACCATTACATCTTCTTTCATGAAAAGTCGATCACTATCAAATAGTGATCAAGTCATCTATCACAAAGACGGGTGACCCGTGACCACGTTTACTTTTCATCAACCATGTAATACCAATAAGAAGATATCATTTACCCATGTTTTGGGCTATGAATTCCACTGTTGTGAATGTCACTATATACTACAAAAGTTGTACACCTAATGCACCAAATTTCGGTTCATTATCTATTTGATCTCAGGCTTTTACTTACATCAAAGTGTATGAGTCACACATACATAGTCTGCCATCCACTTAGGATTTAGGAATGCCATACTATGAACATTACAAGTGAATAAATCTATAAATGGATTTAGGATCTATTCTGCTTGGGTCCTGTCCAATGCATAGTCAGTCTAGTCAGTCATATCTATGTCTCTATCTTCTAGGAGTCATCAGCTCTGATGCCTAAGACAAGACATCTCCCCATTTGGACTTGATAGACGACATATTAGTCTTTTAATCAGTTTGCTCATTTTCGATTAGGCTAAGGATATGTTTAGGTTCGTCCACTAATACAAGTTATCTTTTCGTATTACGATCTGACCACATGATACCACTTACTATTAGTTAAACATTAGACAATCAATGAGCAACATTTGCTTTCATTTTGCTTTGCGTGCAAGACCCATTTGAGGAAAATAATACAAAATATATTAATTGTAATCAATGAATTTGTTTTATTAACCAATCTGCTGGAAAAATTACAAGTGTATATTGTCGAAAATACTACACTTAGGACACCATATCCAATAATATATACCCAGCACACGATGTAGGATGGTTCGTCTCTCTTTTTACTCCCTTAAGCTTTTCACCTTAAGCACTATATAATCTTCTCTCCTTTCTTTTTTCTCTTTTCTCTCATTTTCTTCCTCTTCTTCCTATTTTGGCTTTACACCTATTACAGGTGAATTGACCTCTTTGTCACCACCACAAGGTCCTCTATATATACTCATTGTTGGACACTAGTAGTGATAATTTGTCAAAAGATGGACCAAATTATCTGATGCTTCTAGTGGGGACATGCGTTAAGTGAATGGAAACACCATATTTGTAACAGGAATAAGCTTTGCACTATGAGAACTGTAGGAAGCTTGGGCTTCAGACAAATGGAGTTGTTCAATAAATTTCTCTTAGTATACAAGCGTGACGTATTATACACAACCAGATTTCATGGTGGCATGTTCATGACGGTGAAGTACCATCGAAATAAGGAGTTTGAGGATGTAAGCCCAAAACCCTTAGGGTGTGTTTGGATGAGAAATTTATAGGAGAGGTCATTTTTACGAAGGTTTTCAAAATTCTAAAAATGAATTTACTTGTTTGAGTAAATATACTGGAAAATTTCAAAATTTGTGAATAATTTTAAAAGGGAATTTTAGTAACTCAATTTCCTTTTTCAAACTCTACCTAAAGAGGTGGTTTTTCAAAGTTCCTTTTAATTTTATTGGATTTAATACACATGGTCTCACTAAAAGATAAAAACTTATACTTCAAACATCATTTTTCTTAAAATTATATTTTATAAAAATCATTTATAATTTCTTACAAATATAATAATATCCACATTTAATATTTTTATATTATTTATTTTTAATATAATTATTCTTCTTTTATAATTATTTTGTGATTTACAAAATTTCAATAACCTATTTTTTCCTAAATCAATTTTATATCCAAATAAAGTGTTTGAATCGATAAATTCTAAAATACTATAGTTTTAAAAGTTTTAATCTAAACACTCTTAGACCCTTGAGTTTGGGAAGGTAAGATGTGCATGTGCACAACTTAAGTAAAGATATCCAAGCCAAGGATGGCAACAATAGTTTAATTATATCGAGTGACCATAGTCAAGGATGGCGACAATAGTTTAATTATATTGCGTGACCATAGGATAGATCTTAACAAGGGAATCGACGCTAGGAATTTGATTAGTGATATCATCATCGAATTAAATTAATTATATGGCATATTAAATAATTGTGAATGGATAAAAATTAAAAACCAAGATAAAATAATGATGATTCAATCAATTAAATCGAATTTATAATTTTTTTAATCATAATTCAATCAATAATTTGATCTATTGAAATAGTGAGTTCAAAAGTTTGACCGCTAATCCAGTTTTTCTCTTATAAGATTTTGTCTTGTAATCTGGTAGGGCATGGAAGTATAAGTAATACAAAGGATTGTTTTGTTCGTCTGGCACTGCTTCGTCTTAATCAGAATGGTGTTTGAAGATGTCAAATGTACCAATTTGGATGTAGAATGGCGCAACATTATTCCAGGGCACACAATCGTTGACCGGAAGCTTCATCCGGCTACGGATGACATCATGATACTGAGGAAATACACCCTTGCCTTTTTTGAGTCAATTAATTGTCTTCAAGCGTGGTGCTGGAAGCTCGGACTTTGTCTTTCACTAACTTTGTCCTTTTAGTTGGCCTTTATATTTGATCACATCAACAGAAGAGCTTCTTCCAGTATCAACCAAAAGAAGAAGAAATGAATTCACTCGTGAATCAGCTGAGTTCCTCGTACGCCATGTCCGAAGAAGAAGAAGCATTCGGTTATGCTTGGTATTTACGAAGCTCCCACATGTTTTCTTATGTTTTGGATGCCGCAGTTCAGCTCGGTGTCTTCGATATATTAACGAAGGCAGGTCCTGATGTGAAGCTTTCTTCGAACCAGATCGCGTCGGAGATTCGTGCGAAGAATCCCGACGCGCCTTCCCTTCTCGATCGCATGCTTCGGCTCCTCGCTTGCCATGGTTTAGTTACTTGCGTTTCGCGAAAGCTCGATGCCGGTGCGGGTAATGGAGAAGATGGTGAAAGAGTGTATGGGGTTACTTTGGCTGGTAAAGCTTTTGTTAATGACGACCATAATGGATCTTTGGCTGCTTTTACTAGCAACAAGGTTGACATTGAAGTCTGGTACGTTGGGTTCTAATACTCTCTTTCATAATTATTTGATTTTAATTTGGTTTGAATTCCGATATCTAAAATATTTTAGATATAATTATAATATACAAATTTAACTATAACCAAATTCAATTTATATTTTCTTAAATTGATTTAAAAATTTAAATGTTTGATAAAGTATAATATATTAATAAGTTTAATAATTATGTTTGTGTTATGCTTCTTAATTGTATGTTTAGTTGTAGCTAAAAAAACAATTATGACAACAATACATGTAAGAATTATTTATGTAATTCGGAACACTTATTACATTTGTAAGACTTACCTAAAGAGCAGTTCGTTATGAATTAACAATACAAATTATAATTTAAGTTGGCAAAATTTAATTCTATGATTTGAGTCAAAATATGGACAAAATGTACAATCCCCTAGTTGCAAACAAGTTGGATTATTAAAAATATTGATTGCAAAAAGAATTATTAAAGAATTATTAAAGTATGTAAAATTGCTTTTTAACTTCCACATGTATACTTGAATCCTTTATTATATATATAGGCTACGGTTCAAAGATCTGGTCCTTGAAGGTGGGAATCTCTTTGAGAAAGTGCATGGTATGCCAGCATATCAATATAAGAGCTTAAATCCAGAAAATGCGAAGAGACATGACACCGCAATGACAAATCTTTCGAAGATAATAATGAAGAAAATACTTGAGAGATACAATGGATTCCAAGGGGTAACTACTTTGGTAGACGTTGGGGGTGGATATGGGGTTACTCTCAACATGGTCATCTCCAAATACCCTTCCATTAAAGGCATTAACTATGAATTGCCTCATGTTGTACAACAAGCCCCATCTTTCCCTGGTAATTATATAACCCTACTTTAAACTCATGTGAATTGAATTAAGTTGGCTCTCAAGTTGATCTTTGATATCATGCAGGCATTGAGCATGTAGGAGGAGATATGTTCTCAACTGTTCCCAAAGCAGATACCATAATGATGAAGGTAGATATGCATGTTTATATAGGAATTAGATGGATTCAAAACTTTACGATTGTATTACTTTTAATTTCTTTGTGTTTTATGATAGGAAGTGCTTCACAACTGGGATGATGAGCATTGCTTAAAACTCCTAAAAAACTGCTACGAAGCATTGGAAGAGAAAGGGAAGGTGATAGTAATAAGTTACATGATGTTTGAGGAAGCAGAGGGAAGCAATGCAGCTAAGTTTATTTATCAAATGGATCTCTATATGGCTACGAAATTTGTTGCAAAGCAAAGGACTGAAAAGCAGTTCAAGTCCCTGGCCATGGATGCTGGATTTTCAAGCTTTCAACTCAAGTGCCTTGTTTTCAATGTGGTGGCTGTTATGGAACTCCATAAATGATGAATTTAATTAGTACAGCATTATTATTGTTATTAGGTTTGGAATTTGGTTTAACTCTCATGGTGATACGACGTGTCTGGTTAGGTTAAATAATCAAGGGTTTAGTGTTTGTTTTCGGCATAATGACTTATTTGCCTTACAAATTTATGAAAAAGTCATTTTCGTCCTTCATTTAATATTCTTTTGTATTTTTTAGTTCTTAAACTTGCGTTTTTTTTTTTGTTATCACCTAAAATTAATGAAAAAGTTAATTTTTTTTTTACTTTGCTAACTTTGCATACACATGAATTGCTAAATGGGTGACTCGCCAACATTTAATTAATTTTTTAATTTTAAAAAAATTCAAAAAATAATAAAAACTATTTTCAAAAATTAAATATCATTAAAATTGTTTAAAAATATAAAAATTACAAATATCATTTTTTAATTTTTTTAAAATTTAAAAAAATAATTAATGCTAACGATGAAAACACAGAGACAAAGGGCTGATCTTTGAATAGGAAAAAAAAGTGGATCCGCAGGATCCCAAATGAATTGGCTAATTCAAAAAAAGTCTTGTTCTTTGGAAGATCTATATCGTGCTTAGTATTACATAGTTCCACTCTGCAAAAAGGCGGAATCATTGAAGACATGTCAATCCACTTGTATATTCATCTATTTTGAGGTGAATGACTAATTTTATTTTTTTAAGCTGAAGAGCTAAAAACATCATTACACTTTTATTTTTCGTAATGTTATGAACTAAATGATTGGACTTTGATGATCATTATCCTTTTTAATTTGTTTTTAGTTGGTTTGATTTGATAAATTTATGTTTTTAGGGTTTCAATTTTTTTTATAAAATCAAGGAATAAAAAATGTCGAATTAGGTTGGACTTTGAGTTTAATTGATTCATTCAATTATTAAGAAAAAATTAAAATTAAAAAAGGTAAACATTCATAAATAAAAACATGAAAAGTAGAAAACAATTAGAAAAATTCATACTTACAAGAAATCATGAACAAAAAAATTAATAAAAATCACTGTTATCATTATTAAATCAGGGTAAGTAAAAATAGAATAAAAATTGAATTGTAGAATCACCCAAGAATTGAATTGAAAATGCCCAAAATCTTAATAAAAATGGCCAAAATTTTTGGATAAAGAAACCCAAACTTTGTTTTACACATAAATAAGTCATTATTTTTTGATAAAGTCTAAGTTCTCAAGTTCAACAAGCAATTTTCAATTCAACTCATATTAAGGTGTAAATGAAATATTAGTGTTTGTAAATTATTCAAATTTAATTATAAAAAAATATTTTTATAATTATCGAGTTGAGTTAAAACTATCCTCGAATTTAAGTTTTATAATATTTGGCTAAAACAAAATACAACCCAATAGAAAAGAGTTAAGTCTCCGATGACGGTTTTTGTGCTGAATATCCCTTTGTCAATGCATTGGAAGGGATTACGGGTGATGTTTAGGTTTCATGGGGAAGTTTTAGTTTTATACAGGCGAAAAGGAGTAAGGAAGGGAAAAGATTTGGATTTGTGAGATTCAGCAATATGACAGATGCAAGAAGGCCGATAAGTAGGTTAAATAGTTTTGTGATTATTGGAAATTGACTATGGGTGGACTGTTAGATGTTATTTTGAATAAATTGGGCTTAGTCAAATGTTGTTTAGGAGTATCTGATTAGTTCCTATTTTCTAGGGATTTAGTATCAGCTTAGTTGCTACTTTTTTGTGATTTTCAGTTGTACTTCAGCCTATATAAAGGCTTGATTAATTGTTGAATAAACATGAGTTTTCTGTCTTCTTATTTCTTAACATTGGTATCAAGAGCCAGGTTAGCAAAATCGTGAGTGTGAGTGAAAGTATAAGTTGAGAGTTTAAAAGAGCAAGTTTGCAGCAGCAGCAATGGCCACAGATAATTTTGTTCAACCAGCAATCCCACGCTTTGATGGTCATTACGATCATTGGAGCATGTTGATGGAGAACTTCCTAAGGTCGAAAGAATATTGGGATGTTGTTTCTTTCGGCATTGTTGAACCGGAAGGAGCAACTCTTACACCAGCGCAACGATCAGCTCATGAAGCGGCAAAGCTGAAGGATCTTAAAGCAAATAACTACCTGTTTCAAGTAATAGACAGGTCCATCATGGAGACAATCCTTTGCAAGGACACTTCCAAACAAATTTGGGATTCTATGGAGAGGAAGTATCAAGGGTATACAAGAGCAAGGAGACAGCAGCTACAAGCTCTTCGTACAGAATTCGAAACGCTACGAATGAATTTAGGGGAGTCAGTCACAAATTATTTTTCAAGAATGATGGCAATCGTCAATAAGATGCAGATCCATGGTGACAAGACGGAGGACACCGCCATTGTTGAAAAAATTCTTCGATCCTTGATGCTAAAATTCAATTATGTTGTCTGCGCCATATAAGAAGCCAATGACATTAAAGAACTCTCAATTGATGAGCTGTAAGGTTCGTTATTGGTTCATGAGCAGAAACTCCAACACCAAGACCAAGAGGAACAAGCATTGAATGTAGCAACTAATTTAAAAAACCACGAACGTGGTAGAGGGAGAGGACGAAGATTCCACCAATGCAACAACTTCAACGATCAGAAAATAGAAGGCTCTTCCTCTGATTATGCGAGAAGTAGAGGCCGAGGAGGACGTTCAACAGGTTTCAGGCCAATCGACAAGTCTAAAGTTGAATGCTTTAGATGCCACAAGTATGGGCACTACAAATCTGAGTATAGAACCAATCTCGGGCGACATGTGGAGACAACGAATTTTGCTATAGAAAAGGAAGAATGAGAGATACTCCTAATGGCATGTCAAGAGAAAGAGGCATCTTCGACAACTTTATAGTACCTTGACACTGGTTGTAGCAACCATATGTGTGGCAATAAGGGGGCATTTTCTTTAATTGATGAATCCCACCGTACCCAAGTGAAGCTTGGAGATGCCTCTACCCTTGCAGTCATGTGAAAAGGAACTATCCAAGTTTCTTCAGAGGATAAAACATAGACCATTAACGATGTTTTTTATGTTCCTGAATTGAAATCAAACCTCTTAAGTACCGGCCAATTACTTGAGAAGGGGTATGAAATTATATTTAAAAGTGGAGCTTGCAAGATTTATGATCAGCAGAAGAATTTTCTTGTTCAAGTTGATATGACATCGAGCAGAATGTTTCCTCTCTTTCTTCATGATGCTTTTCATACTTGCTACACAGTAAAATTAAAGGAGAAAGCGTGGATTTGGAATTTCAGATATGGGCACATTAATTTCGGTGGCTTTTAGACACTACACCAAAAGAAGATGGTGGAGGGGCTTCCTCCAATTACAATCCCATCAGGAGTTTGCGAAGATTGTGTTGTTAGCAAACAACACTGAGCTCAATTTCCACAAGGCAAAGCATGGAGAGCAAAGAAGTAACTTGAGCTAGTCCATTCAGATCTTTGTGGTCCAATCACACCGGTTTGAAATAGAGGTAAACGATATCTGATCACATTCATTGATGATTTTAGTCAAAAGGTGTGGGTATACTTCTTTTGGAATTAGGGGTCCTTTCACTAGAGGCAAGGAAGGGCTCTATGAATAAGGTCTATTGCAGTTCTTCGGATTGATCATGGAGGTGAGTACATGTCTCTTGAATTTTATGATTTTTTCATGAAGCATGGAATCTGTAGGCAACTTACAGTAGCCTATACACCACAATAAAATGGTGTATGCGAGAGGAAAAATCGAACTATTCTTAACATAGTTCGTAGTCTACTGCGAAGATGCGCCATTCCAAAGAATTTTTGGCTAGAGGCAGTACATTGGAGTATCCATCTCTTGAACAGAAGCCCCACACTAGCTGTTTTGAATATGACTCCTGAAGAAGCTTGGAGTGGACAGAGGCCAACGATTGATTACTTCAGAATTTTTGGGTGTATAGCATATGCCCATGTTCCAGATCAAAAGAGAAAAAAACTTGAAGACAAGGGGGAAAAGTGTGTATTTCTTAGAGTAAGTGATCAAAAAAAAAGCTTACAAACTCTATGATCCTGTAACCAAAAAATTATAATTAGTCCTGATGTAGTATTCGATGAAAAAAAGTTTTGGCCTTGGAATGATCAAGTTCAGGGTGCAGTACCAATAGCGGTTGATTTTGAAGAAATTGAGTAGACACACCAAGATCAGAATTTAATCAAGAACAAAACTGATCCTGTTGAAGTGGTAATGCATCAGCCTGATTCTGAAACAGCTACAACACCTGGTGGACGCCCTCATCGCCATCGACAAAGGCCAGCTTGGATGCAAGATTATCAGGTGTCCGGAATTGATCTAAGTGAAGATCCACTAATCCATTTTGCCTTGTTCGTGGATAGTGATCCAATTACTTTTGATGAGGCAGTGAAGCATAAAAGGTGGAGAGAAGCAATGAATAATGAAATTAAAGCAATTGAGAAAAATAACACTTAGAAATTAACAAATCTTCCCAAAGGCCAAAACACTATTGGTGTCAAATGGGTCTACAAGACTAAGCTGAACAAGGATGGCGGCGTTGACAAATACAAAGTACGCCTAGTGGCAAAAGGCTACAAGCAAGAATTTGGAGTGGACTACAAAATGGTGTTCGCGCTAGTTGCAAGACTTGACATGATTTGGTTGGTGATTGCATTAGCAACTAAAAAATCTTGGATGATTCATGTGAAATCTGCCTTTTTACATGTTGATCTTTACGAACAGGTATTTATCGACCAAACCCCTAGATATGTGAAGTTTGGTTGTGAGCATAAGGTATACAAACTAAAGAAGGCTTTATATGGATTACGACAAGCTCCTCATGCTTGGTACAGTAGAATTGAAGCTTATTTTTTGAAGGAAGGTTTTACCAGGTGTCCTTATGAACATACTTTGTTTATTAAGGCTGGTTATGATGGAAAATTACTTTTAATATGCTTGTATGTAGACGATATCATTTACACAGGGAATGATGGTGCCTTGATGGAGAGATTTATGCAATCCATGATGAATGAATTTGAGATGACAGATCTCAGCTTGATGAACTATTTCTTAAGCATTGAAGTACATCAATTTGCTGCTGGTACTTTTATTTGTCAAAAGAAATATGTACAAGAGATTTTAGAAAAGTTTCAGTTGAAGGATTGTAATCCAGGTACTACACCAACTGAAGTTTGATTAAAGCTCACCAAAGAGCCTGATGGAAAGAAAGTAGACTGCACCATGTACAAGCAAATTGTAGGGAGTTTGATGTACTTAATGGCAACAAGGCCAGACATCATGTATGGTGTTAGTCTCATTAGTAGATACATGAAGAGTCCCACTGAAAAACATCTTCAGGCTGCTAAGCGTATTCTGCGCTATTTAAAAGGGACTGCATCTTTCGGACTGCTTTACAAGAAAGGAGAAAATTCAGATTGGTTTGGTTTCACAGATAGCGATTATGCAGGGGATATTGAGGATAAAAAAAGTACTTCAGGCTATGTATTTATGCTTGTATCAACAGCTATTTCATGGTCTTCAAAGAAGCAACCCATAGTCATTTTTTCAACAACAGAAGCTGAATTTGTAGCAGCTACATCAAGTGCTTGTCAAGCTATCTGGTTGAGGAAGATTTTTGGACAAATTCAGTTCATACAGCAAGAGGCAACAACAATCTTTTGTGACAATAATTCAGCCATTAAATTATCAAAAAAATTTGGTTCTACATGGGAGGAGCAAGCATATAGATGTGAAGTATCATTTTTTGAGGGATCTTTCTAAAGATGGTGTGATTGATCTTGTTTTCTGCAGAAGTAAAGATCAAGTTGCTGACTTATGTACTAAGCCCTTCAAAATTGCAACATTTCAGAAGTTGAGGAAGCTCATTGGTGTTTGTTCGATGGATGCCTTAGCTCAGAGTGTTTTCACCTTATGTCTTGTTTAAACTGATTAGTAGCAATATCAGTTTAAGGAAGAGCATGTTAGATGTTATTTTGAATAAATTGGGTTTAGTCAAATGTTGTTTAGGAGTATCTGATTAGTTCTTATTTTCTAGGGATTAGTATCAGCTTAGTTGCTACTTTTTTGTGATTTTCAGTTGTACTTCAGCCTATATAAAGGCTTGATTAATTGTTGAATAAACATGAGTTTTCTGTCTTCTTATTTCTTAACATGGACTTAGCAAAGTTCAAAGGAAGAAGACGAATATGGAAGAAGAAAAGACGAGGAGAAGACAATGTGGTTTTGGGGAGCAACGAAAAAATGGAAAAAAAAGGAATATGAAAAATTAAAAGTTAGTGATAGAGTGGAAAGAGGCGAATGTTCTTTGAAGAGTCAGTTTGGAATGACGAATACAGAGAATGACGACGTCAGAACAGAGAAAAATTTTATTGCGGTTCAAGGACACGTTGAAGAGGAAAAGTTATGGAAATCACAAAGATGTGTGGTGGGTGAGACAGCTACCTGCTGCAATATTAAGAACCTATAAGAAAGAATCGCAAAGGTAGGATTAGGGGAGATTAGAATCAGAAGAATCCAAGGTAGATTCTTCTTGGTCAACATACCAGACGATGAGCTGTTTGGGATTGTGAAGCAGAACGATTGGGGTTATTTGCGAGAGTTTTTTGTTTCAGTCAAACCTCGGTTGGAATTTACAATAGTGGAAGAGAGGGTGGCATGGATAGATGTGGCTGGAGTTCCGTTACATTGCTGGAATTACGAGTCTTTTAAAAGAATAGCTTTGCTAGTATGCCAATGCTGGTGAGTATCATGAAACCAGAAAAGGTTGACGATCTAATTTGTTTTAGAGGTGGGGAGTTCCAGGTTTCCCATTAGAGTGGTAGAATAGGGGCTGTCTAAAGTTGAAGATGTGAGCAGGTCCTTGATGGGTAACAATGGCGGCGATGGAAAGAATATTGAACAGGGTAGGGCTGAGTCTGTCGTGTCAGAATCTGAATCGGTTCTAGGCCTTGGTCGGATAAGCTATCAGGTAGGGAACGTGGTTGGAAAGAGGAGGCAATCAATGCTATGTTCATTGAGAAACCAAACGACATAGTTGGAAGCCAATCTCTACATCAGAACGTGTTTAGTTTGGAAGAACAATTATTTGGTGCAGTAAGGGCAGAAAATGAGGAGGTTGAAAGGGATTTCCATGGGTCAAGTAATCATGCTAGGGCTGATATGATAAATATGGGCTTTTATTTGGGTGAAATTGGAGTGGGCATTGAGATGGGAGTCCAAGAAGATAATAGAAATCAATTAACCCATAAGGCTGTGTTACAAATTTAGAAATTGTAAAAAATTTCATCTAACGTAGCAGAATGGAGCATTTCTAAAATTCAAAGGGAAAAGTTGGATGAGGCAAAAGAGGGCAGCATTTCAGAAGGAGAAAGTGATATAGTGGAGAATCATTTAGTATTGCCTAATCGCAAGAACCAGAAATCAAATGGTAGGAAGGTCCGATCCATGCTTGACATTCAGGATAAAATTCTTTCGATAAATGAGAAGAGGAAGAGAGATTGGGTAATGAAAAAACAAAGAGGAAAAAGAAAAGTGGACAGAGAAGATACGGTCGTGAATGCGTCGTTATCGGATTTGGATATCAGCAATAGGAAAAGGGTGATACTCAGAGAGGCAAGGAAAGCTTGGGAAATTGGTAAAAACTCGAGTTTAGTGTTTGGGGAGATGATCGAGAAATGGTTGAGGATATTATGAGACTTGAAGAAAGGCAATGATGAAGTTTTAATGATCCAGTAGACGCCCGATGGGGGTCTAGGGGTTTATTGTCGGAAGTGAAAAAAAAGTTCTTTTAGAAGGATGATTTGTAAAACTAGAACAAATGTATGTTTTATATAATAATCTAAACGAGGAATTTCTTTGGCGTATGACTGCCCTTTGTCGATGCAAGAGTGGAACGTTACATCTTAATTACCTTGGGATTTTGTTAAGTGCTGATCCTAGAAAAATTGCTACTTGGGAGCCTATTGTGGGAACATTTAGAAAGAGGTTGGTAGGTTGACAGTGTAAGACATTGTCTTTTGCTGCAAGAGTAGTGCTAATTAACTCAGGTCTATTTTCCCTTCCTATCTATTTTATGTCCTTATTTCAAGCACCGGCTACTGTGATTTACAGCATCAACAGAACCAGAAGACAGTTCTTATGAGGAGGATCAGAAAATACAAGAAAAATGGCGAGGGTAGGATGGGATAGGGTGTGTCTATCGAGAAAGTTGGGAGGAGCTGGTGTGGTTAATCTTAAGGTAAAAAATCGCGCTCTTATGGCAAAATGGGGTTGGAGATTTGCTATGGAAAAGAATGCTTTGTGGAGGAAGGTGATAAAATCAAAGTATGGTTTGTCAAAGCAAAATTGGAGATTGAAGATAACTAAGACAAAGGAAATGTCAGTAGTTTGGTGTGGTATTGTGGAAAATTCCAAAAGTGAGGTGGTGTCTAAATGGATTGGGCAGAATTGTTTTAGATGGGTGCTTGGAAATGGTAAACGGTGTTATTTTAGGAGGATGTGTGGTGCGGGAACCGGTCACTACAAGTGGAATTTCCAAGACTCTTCAGACTAGCAACGATTAAGAATAGTTTGGTTTATGAAGTTGCTACGAATAATAGATTTGAAGAGGTACAGTGGGATAGAGATTTTTCGAGAAAGTTGTTGGATAGAGAGAGTTGCATGGTGGATAGATTGAAGTCGTTGGTGGGGACTTTAGAACTGATCGCGGATGTGGAGGATCGTATATTCTGGATTCATGATAGTGGGGGGAGTTCTCAGTGTAGAAGTTGTCATACTTGCTATCTGTTGATGGAATGGGTGCTATTGATTTTCTATTAATAAAATTTGGAAATTGAAGGTTCCTCTAAGAGTGTGTAATTTTATGTGGATGTTGGCGATTAATCGTGTACCAATGGAAGATTTTCTAATTAGGTGAGGGATACAGCTGGATCTGTTATTGAGTTACAGAAAATGTTAATCATTTGGTTTTTCTATGTACTTTTATTAATAGTTTTTGGTGTTTTTTTTTTTTATAATTGGTGAAGTTTTGATTGGAATAATGTGGCGAATTTTGTTGAGTTCTTTACTTTGTGCTGGAACATGCCCCTGATTGGTCTGCAAAAAAGCTTATGGTTAGTGGTGATTGCGGTGTCTTGTTAGACTGTGTGGCTATCTTAGAATGGTAAAGTGTTTGAAAGGTTGGTTACCACTTTAACGCTTTATTATTTCATTCTAAAATGAGAGCATTAATGTGGGCAAGAGCTGTTCATAATGAATGAATCTTCTTGAAAAGTGATTGGTGGAGCTGGCCGGTGAAATGTTGTGTGGGTGGAAGATCGATAAGGGTTCGGTACTTAGTTTGGGATCCTTCTCCCATGGGTAGGATAAAATTTAATGTGGCAGGGGTTGGTATGAATGAGATAGCGGCTTGTGGAGGAGTGTTGAGAGATGATAAGGGGGTGGTTTCAGCTTTATTTTTTAGTAGATGTGTAGCGGGGGGCTTGGAAATGGAGGTTCTAATGGCAATTAAAGAGGTTGCAAAGATGGTTATAGAGTTATTCAGAAGGAACAAGTCCCTTTAATCATGGAATACGATTCAATTACTGTTTCGGATTGGTTGAAATATAGCCGTCTTCAGCCGTGGTCGTTTAGGATTTTATTCGCAAATATTGAAGGAAGTTTAAGGTGAATGGCTGAGGTTCAGATTGAAGTCACAAATCAAGGTAAGAATGGAATGGTGAAAGCCTTGGCTAAAGTAGGTTTGTCGAGGAATACCTTGTTTAGAGCATATTGGTAATCTATTTTGGGGTTTGTTATTTTTCTGGTTGTTTGTGCTCTATTTTGGCATAGTTTGGCTGCTTTTGATTCCTTGTTTGAACTGGTATGGGTTGGGTGATCCCAACGCCTTTTCCTGTAATCAATTGACTGAGCAAAAAAAAAAAAAAGATTAAAATGACTTGTGAGCTTAATCGGACTTTTTATTTTTAATATATATTTTTAAATTTGATTGTTAAATTACATTATTGCTCTTAATATATATTATTAACCTTAAGCTTAATTATTTAGTCAAATTCGAGCTTAAATTTGAATACATGCAAACTTAATCGAGCTCCAGTACAAAATTTAAATTAAATAATAAATATCATATGAAATATAATCAATACATATTAGCTAGTGGTTAAATGCATTGAATGCACTTTAACCCCACACCACCCAAACGGCAACACTTTAGAATCGGATATTGGACTGAGCTTAAAAACGGGCCTAAATAAACTAAGAAAACCAAAGATTTAAGCTCCCTTGATTTGGGCTTGAACTTGGACTTTAACTCTAATTATGGACTCAAATTTGGAATTTTAATTAAAAAATGAGAACTTTTTTGATCTCTTTTCTTTCACACTTCTTTGAAATCCCAAACAATAAATAAATAATTTTAATTTTACGATCTTTTAGTAAAGACTCTGCTAGTTGGTGGAGTTACTTCTAATAGATTGGTGGAGTTACGCTTAATTAGTTGCCTCTTCCAATGAAATTGGAAAACAAGAATTCGTCATATCCAAAGGTCTCAAAATACGCCTGCTGATTAAATGGTTAAGTATGCGAATTATGGTACGCCAATTCTATTAGTATTTATGGATCCACCAAGTTTAGTATAAGGAGTTCTGTATGACGATATTAATGCCTATACAAGGGGTTGACTGTTCAATGTAATCACTTAGTGCTATTCTTTTCTACTAAAAAAAATTGAACCAGTAGGGGAATTGGTCAAATCATTGATTCACGATTCAACCACTTTGATTGAATAAATTATTAAAATAAAAAAATATTTAAAAAATATAAAAACTGTTCAACTGGTTTGACCATTGGTTTGGTTGATCCGATTGGTTCAAAAGTCAACCAATCTGACCCTTTATTTTGAATTGGTACCCCAACCAATTCTCAATCCAATTGGTCCTACCATTCGATTTGGTCCAGTTCTACAAATAGTGACGAAGCTTCATGCATTTAATTTAATGTATTATAAATATTCAAAAATTTCATTTATATCATAATTTCCAAAATTTCAAATTATAAACCCCTGAATTTTAATTTATAATTTCCATAATTAAGCCACCAATTTGCTGGTCAATTAGTTCGATCAGTTTGACTAGTACGATCTGACCAATTTGCCTAGTTCTATTAAATAATTCATCAAAAATATGTTAAAAAAATTTAGTTCAACCGATTCAACTGCCCAATCAATCAGTTTGTACAATTTCTGGGCCAACCGGTCTAATGCCTTTCTCCAAATCGGCATCCTAGTAGGTTTCTGATTCAACTGGTCAATCTAGCTCAATTCAAACAATAATGTTCAAAATCTTCCTATATAATTAAATCTTAAAAATAAAATGTTTTTAAAACTTAGAATTAGTTGAATGCTAAATCTAAATTTGAATTATTCAAACAATGAATTTGAATTAATTGAAATCTTAGGGTCCGTTTGTTTGACTGAAAATTGTTTCCGAAAATACTTTTTAGAAAATGACTTACTATTCTGAAAAAAAACTAATATTTTCTGTTGTTTGGCAGATTTTCTAAAAATATTTCATAAAAACTGCTTTAAATGAAACAAACATACATTGAAGAATTTATTGCCTTTTCATTGTTTAATTGAGTTTATTTTATATCTATTAAATTTATATTTTACATTATTTTTTGCATATATTACAATGATTTATTTATAAATAATTAAATCAAATTAAATATTAAGAACCAGTGCCAATGATAAGATTCAAAGAGAAAACAATCAATTACAAAAAGAAATTCCCTGATCTAAGAAAGTAGATTACACAAGAATACATATATCTGGTTTTAGGGGACCCTTCTGCATCAGTCAAACTAACCATGTTGGTTGTCGACCATAGTTTTGACCTTAACATGATTGAATAGCCAATGAAAGATTATGGAAAAAAATATAAACACTAGGACTGCCATTGTTATGCGAGTTGCAACTCCTTGAAAGGACAATCTCCTAGCACCTGTTTTAGCATTACAGAAAGGGTTCAATTTCATTTGTATTAGAATAATCTCAAGTATTGTAGTAGTTAATAAAATTTATGCGGTTGTAACACCTCTAACCCATGTCCGTCGCTGGATTAGAGTTACGGAGCATTACGATGAAAATCCAAATAATTAATATGAAAATATATCAATAATGTCATTTAACAACAATTACCTAAAACTCATTATAACCTTAGCATACATGTACATTTGGGCCTTAAATCGGGCCTTTAAGGCCCTAAAATTAGTTTAGAAATGATTTGGGACTAAATTGAAACAAATAAAAAATTTGAGAAAAGTTGAAAATTTTGAAAACATGGGTCAAACGGCCGTGTGGCCAGCCCGTGTGACAAAGCCCAGACTGTGTAACAATTGAACAAAGGGACACACGGTTGTGTCTCAGCCCGTGTCTTAAACCATGTAACTTGCTAAGTTAGGTTATGTAACACCCCTTACCCAAGACCGTTGCCGGAGTCGAGCACGAGACATTACCTAACTTAATTTACTAGTTCAGAGCATAAAAATTTACTTTTAAAAATTAATTCACTCACGTTCATTCAATATGTCCCTAAAACAGAATCTCGAGACCCTAAATCATGCAATAGAAACAGTTCGAGTCCAAACCGGGAACATTAATAATTTTTCAAATATTAAAACAAATTAAAACAATTCAATTCATTATTCACAATAAAACTGTCCACCTACGCAACATTCACTAATTTAATTATAACTTAAGTTACAAAACTAGAAATTTAGATCCATAAATTTTCCCTGAAACTAGACTCATATATCTTCTTACATTAAAATTTTCAGAATTTTTGGTTTGGCCAATTAGTACAGTTTATTCTTTAAATTTTCCCCTATTTCACTATTCGACAGCTCTGACCCCTCTTCACTAAAAATTAATTATCTTATTGTACAGAATTTGGATAACATTCTCGTTTGTTTCTATTGAAAATAGACTCAATAAATAATCTAGAGATATAAATTATAACTCCCAATTCTTTCTGTACAATTTTTAATTATTTTATAAATTCAAAATAGGGGATTTCAAAAACTATTTTGACCCTGTCTAACTAAAATTAAAATATCTAAAAATATACAACTCTTTTGCTTATTATATTTCTTTCATATGAAAATAGACTCATTCATCTTTAATTTCATATCTCACTGAACTTCTAATTCAGTTTCCACCATTTTTAGTGATTTTTCAAAATCACATCAATGCTGCTGTCCAAAAATTGTTCCATTGCAAATTTTTACTCTTTAATAATTTCTTTGCATTATCTATCATTTAAGCATACACAATACCAAAACACATTCTTATATAGCCAATTCAATAGTTAATCATTATCGAATATTTACTTGCTACTTCTTAGCCATATTATAAGAATACACACAAACTGACCAACTCCCTATACATGCCATATAAATCAAAAAGTTGTTTAACAAAATCTACCGGAATAAATCTGGATAGTGTGATCGTTGATGTAGATCCGATCCTCCGAAAAAATATATATACGTCAATCTACAAGAAACAATAAACACACACAAGTAAGCTTACAGAAAGCTTGGTAAGTTCATTGGCTCATAATAAAATCTTACCAAAATTTCACTAACAACATTAATAAACAAATAAAAATTCAACATTTCCTACCAACCACAATCTCAAACAATGAATCTATCCAATCGAGCTCAATATCAGATGTCAACTTCTATTTCGACATTTAGCTTCAATTGCACTTACAAATACCTGTCAAATTAAGGATCGTCTTACGGAATTGAGTAAATCGTTTTCCCTGTGCCACAATTTGCTTGAATATTTCACAAGAACTCAGTATGGTTTTCTTCACGGAAATACCATACCTACTTTTCACAATTCAGTATGATTTTCTTTACCGAATTACCATACCTACATTTCACAACTTAGTATGGTTTTCTTCATTGAAATACCATACCTACTTTTCACAACTCAGTATGGTTTTCTTCACTGAAATACCATACCTACGTTTCACGCTTTGCCATGGATCCACCATGGACTTATTCGTCAATTTATCACTGGTTACTGAACGTATGCACTCAATCCTGTATATCCTTTAATTTGAACTAACAATCTCGTTTTATTCTCATTTTTACCATAATCATAATTCAACAACAATATACAGATTGATACATTATATCATTCTCACATTAACAATTAATTATAAAAGTTCATCCGTATGAACTTACCTGGGTCAATTCGTAGAAGTTGTAAAAGTTCAGAAACTAGTTCGATACTTTCTCTTTTCTGCGTTTATCTTCGAATTCCCGATCTATAATATAAATTTTTTCATTCATTATCATCTAATTCAATACTAATTTACTTCACAATTTATGCCTTTTAATTTTTTAAATTACACTTTTACCCCCAAAATTTACAATTTTTACAATTTGGTCCCTACTCAATTAACCCTTCAATTGATCTAATTTTTCTCAATTAACACCTTTTCCAACCATTTTAGACTACTATACAGCCTTTTATATTCAAAATTTTGGTACAAAACCCCAATTCCTAACTCTTTCACAATTAGGTCCTAAAACTCATTTTATGCTAAAATCACTTAATAAAATCATAATATAATGAAATTAAAACTTCAAATATATATTAATTCATCACAAACTTCCAGAACTTATTCATAGAAACTTATAAAATCACTCATGGAATCAAAAACTAATGAATTCAATAGTTGAACCTAGTTGTAAAAGTCACAAACATAAAAATTTCAAAGAAAAAGCAAGAATTGAACTCACATGGTATAAAAATATGAGAAACCAGCTTGTTTCAGACCTCCTATGGCGTTTTTGCTGATAAATTATGAAGAAATCTCTAGATTTTTCACTTTTGTCTTTCTTTAATATATTTAATTTGTAAAGTTTCCAATTTTGCCCTTGTTTCTCCTTACTTTCTTGCTGATTTTTCTTACTTAACCGTCCAACCCATATACTTTAGGCCTAATTTCCTTTTAAATCCCTCCTTATTAGTCACTTAAGCTATTTAATCACAATTTAACAAATTTTGCACTATTTTCAATTTAGTCCTTTTTAATTAATTGACTATCCAAACGTTAAAATTTTCTAACGAAACTTTTATACTAACTCAATGACACTCCATAAATATTTATAAAAATATTTATGGCTCGGCTTATGAATTTGAGTTCTCGAAACCTCGTTTTAGACCTAATTTACCTATTAAATTCTTTTTAAATCACAAAATTCAATAAATCACAAAATTCACTAATTCAAAAATTCTTCTAAATTCACAATTGACCCATAATTATTAGTTTATTAAATTTTAAGACTCATTGGTCAGATTTAGTGATCTCGAATCACTATTTCCGACACCACTGAAAATTAGGCTGTTACAGGTTACACAGTTGTGTCGCGGGCCGTGTGCTAGATCGTGTAACTCAATGAGTTAGGTCACATGGTCGTGTCATAGGCCGTGTGCCAAACCGTGTCACTCTCTGACTTGTGACACACGGCTGTGTTATAGACCGTGTGCTAGGCCCTGTAACTCACTGACTTGATACACATGGCCATATCTTAGGCCGTGTGAAATTTGCACAAAAGATAACAAGTAAGACATGACCCTATAGTACAGCCATGTGTGTCACACGGCTGTATGACAGCCCGTGTGCTCCATAATTTGGCCCTAAAATCAAGCCATTTCAAGACCAAAATATACCCAACCAAACATTCCATTTGTGCATACATTCAAAAGACCTTAACACTTTTTAATTATATAAAAACATACCAATTCGATCAACCTATTTCACCTAACCAATATGCCATTCAAAGGCACCACATTTATACCAAAACATCATTAACCATAACAAAGCAATATAGCCACATCTCAAGCACAAAACCTAGTTCTTTTAACTACCAAATGACATCACTTATAACCATTTACATATCACCAAAAACATCCCAAAAAGGATCATATATTACAAGTACCTAAAAGTGGCTAAAATGACTTAAGTTTGTCAAGGTATTAAACTCTATCAAACAAAACATAAACTCTAAAAGCATATATAAACCAAATTGACCATTGACACATTCAAGAACTGCCATTATAAAAGGTCCTATACATGCCATTTATAACCTTGGCCAAAAATAACTCAAAACTACCGAAATGATTGCTGGATAGTGTGATATATATCTGACAAGCTTCCAACCGACCGAGCTTCTGATAATCTATGAAATAGAGGAAACTAACTACGTAAGCAACTAGTGCTTAGTAAGTTCGTATAAATTCAAAAATAACTTACCATTCTTAAGCCCAATTTATAGAATAAGCATAACATCATTACCAAGACCGTAGGCTTAATAAAATCCTATATAAGCACCATCAAACTCACAAGTTAGTAAGTTCATACATGATACATATAAGTTCAACCATATCATAAGTAGATTTTCATGTACACGTCATTTATCACATTAACCTTTCCATAAGATCATGAACCAATATCAAATTCTATACATACCATGCCATTTCTTTTACTTACCTATTGAACCATCTAGAATTACACTGGATACTCGGGAATACTCACACATAGTGTGCCTTTCCATATAAACGTAACATTTCCTTTTCAATAGTGTTCACACAAGCTGTGAAATGTTACGCCTAAGATTAAACCCAAGGAGGATCGAGATAACTGAAGGCTAGAATCCCTCAAATTGAAGAATCCCTTTCCTCAATTTCGTTTTTTTACAATTTCAATTTCAATTTATATACTTTCAACTCATCCATATTTTTAATTCTATTTTTTTTTATTTTTCCCAGTTATGCCATTTTTCTTGGGCAAGACTGTGCCTAGGATTTCCAGGAACAAGAAGTTGTAGCAACCCAGTCCCTGAGGATTTAACCCTACTTCCCTTATACTTTTCTTTTCGTTATTTCATAGGTTTATGTTATTTTTGGTTCTTTCAACAACACACCAAAATTTGGCTCCGTTGCCAGGGAATGGCAACATACTAATCTCGTTTCTTTTTATTATGACCAGATTTGCTCTAAAAAATCTTGCATTCGATTCAGAGATAGAAAAGACTGCGAGAGCTAATCGTAAGGAAATGAAGCTACGAAAAAAGCAGTCAAAGGTGGTAGGAACTTAGAATAACCCACCACTGGAAATAGAAACAGACGACGAAGTTGAGTCTAGGGTTAATGAAAACCCTACTCAAACCCTAGAGAATGAAAGAATAGGAGTCCATACGCCAAAAAAAAGTGCCTAACGCTAGGGTTAACGTAAACCCGAATCTAATACAACAACCTATGACTCAAATGATTCGGCAATTGGCCGAAGCTCCTGCAAAACAATAGTCGTTATGCATTGCGTATCCTACTGTGGATACTAATTTTGAACTGAAGTCAGGATTAATCCAGTTGCTGCTGACTTTTCATGGATTACAAAAAGAAAATTTACACAAACACCTAAAAGAGTTTCATATGGTTTGTCTTAATATGAAACCTCAGGGCGTAATTGAGGATCAAATCAAATTATGTGCTTTCTTTTTTTTTAGCAGATTCTACTAAAGAATGGTTATTTTATCTACCTCCTGGATCTATCACAACTTGGACTGATTTTTCTCGTTTGTTTCTCAACAGATTTTTCCCAGCATCGCGTGTAGCTGAGTTAAGGAGGGAGATTGTTAGGATAAGGCAAAGAGATGTGGAGTCTATTTACGACTATTGGAAGCGATTTAAGAAGTTGTGTGCAAGTTTCCCACAATATGGAATAACAAAAATATCTTTGCTCCAATACTTCTATGAGGGCTTGAAGCCCATAGAAATGAATATGATAGATGCCACCAGTGGAGGGGCATTAGTTAACATGACCCCACAATAGGCAAGGGACTTGATCTTCACGATAACTGTAAATACTCAGCAATTTCGAGCCAATTCTGAACCTAGTGAAGGGTTCACCAGCTAAGTAATTCAACTTTAAAAGATAAAGTTGATAGACTTACTAATATCATGAATTCTCTTTTTACAGTAAAAACAGGACCGACCCGACTATGTGGAATTTGTGCAACACTTGAACATACAACATACGCATGCCCTAATTGTGTGACGATACTATGACCCATTTAGATGTTGTGCGGAACTTTCTTGGACCACCCCAAAGGCGATATGACTTTTACGCTAATACATATAACCTAGGATGGAAAGACCATCCTAACTTGAGTTTTGGGGCTAACCCACAGTATAACCAACCATAACAAAACTAGTTTTCACAACAAACGTGAGATTCAGGTAGCTCTCTAGAAACCATGGTCAATAAATTAGCAACTAATATGCTTGATTTTCAACAGAAAATCGAGGTGTCTATAAGAGAGTTGACCACATCAATTGTGAAAATGAGCTCACAAGGAAAGCTGCCGTCACAAATGGAACCTAACCCAAGAAAAAACACAAATATAGTGTTGTTGTGAAGTGGAAAAGAACTAGAACTAAATCCTGGCAGAAATCTTGATCAAGATTCTGCCTAAGAAAAGTAGGAGAACGATAACAGGTCTGAATGAAACCTCCATTACCCAAAATTTAACCCCCGTTTCTAGGATGATTGAACCGACATCGGAAAGGTAAAAAGGACAAAGAGATCCTTGAAACATTCAGAAACGTTGAGATTAACCTACCGTTGTGGGATGGCATCAAACAAATTTCGCGATATGCCAAGTTCCTTAAGGAGCTTTGCACCAACAAGTGAAAATTAACTAGAAATGAAAGAGTAAGTGTTAGTGAAAATGTATCTGCGATGTTGCAGTGGAGGATGCCAGTAAAGTGTAAAGATAGGGGCATACAAAATAGGCCACTTAGGAATAAAAAAAGCTATGTGTGATTTAAGGGCCTCCTTAAATGTAACGCCTTTTTCCATTTATGAATCACTTACCGTGGGTTTTTTGATGAAAACAGGTGTTACAATTCAATTGGCAAACATGTCTATTGTGCATCCTGAAGGATTCTTTGAGGATGTATTAGTGAAAGTCAACAAACTTATCTTTTTTGTAGACTTTTATATATTGAAAAAAGAAGAGGATAACACTCTTGCAGAAACCTTTCCTTAGTACCGCTAGCACTAAGATTGATGTGCGTAGCGGAAAACTTACGATAGAATTTGACGGGGAGATCGTGAAGTTTAACGTTTACGATGCTATTAGTCACCCAAGTGAAATCTCGAACGTAAATCGTGTCGACATAATTAACTCATTAGTAGGAGAAATTTTTGAGTCACCTTATGGAGATAAACTTGAAACGTTGTTTAATGATTTTGATTCATGATTTATTTGTGAATCTGTTAATGAATTGTTGTCTCTTATGAACACTAAACTTCTACCTTCTGTTGTGCAGGCACCAGATTTGGAATTGAAACCACTTCCCGAGCATCTCAAATATGCATTTTTGGGGGAGATAATACCTTACCGATCATAGTTTCAAACAGACTTTCCAAGCTCAAAGAGGAAAGTTTGATACAAGTACTAAAAAACCATAAGGAAGGAATTGACTGGACTATCACCGACCTAAAAGGGATAAGCCCATTGACATGCACACATAAGATTTACTTGGAGGAAAACATGAAACCGAAACAAGAGGCGCAAAGATGATTGAACCCGAATATGATGGATGTGGTAAAAAAGGAAATAATTAAGTTGCTGGATGCTGACATAATTTACCCCGTTTCTAACAGTAGATGGGTAAGTCCGTTGCAAGTCGTGCCCAAGAAAATAAGTGTAACAATAAAGAAAAATGTCGAGGGCGATTTTGTACCAACTCGAGTGCAAAATGGGTAGTGTGTCTACATTGATTACAAGAAGTTAAATTCTTATACTAGAAAAGACCATCTCTATCTTCCTTTTATAGATCAAAGGCTTGAACGTTTAGCTGGAAAAACTTGCTGTCTTAATGGATACTCAGGTTTTTTCCTAATCCTAGTTGTACCAGAGGACAAAAAAAAAACCACTTTTACATGCTCATTCGACACATTTGCGTACAGAAGGATGCCATTCGAGCTTTCTAATGCACCGGACACCTTCCAAAGATGCATGATAAGTATATTTTTTGAATATGTAGAAAACATTATCGATGTTTTTATGGATGATTTTACTGTGCATGGGAACTCTTTTGATGAATGCCTTAAAAACCTCATGATAATTTTAAGTAGATGCATAGAATTTAATCTTATTTTGAATTACAAAAAGTGTCATTTTATGGTAAACAAAGGTTTTATTCTAGGACATAGAGTTTCAGCTAAAGAGATTGAGGTCGATAAGACCAAAATTGACATTATAAATTATTTGCCAAATCCCTCAACTGTAAGGGAAATTCGTTCTTTCCTTGGCCATATAGGGTTTTATAGGCGCTTTTTAAAGAACTTCTCAAAAGTAGTTGAACCATTGTGCGAATAGTTGCAAAAAGATAAGAAATTTGATTTCAGGTCAAAATGCAAGGAGGCTTTTAACACACTCAAACATAAGTTGGTTTTTGCTCCTATAGTACAAGGACCAAATTGGAACTATCCCTTTGAAATCATGTGTGATGCAAGCAAACGAAGTGTGGGGGCTGTGTTGGGGCAAAAGATAGACAGAAAGCCCCATACCATTTGTTATGCCTCAAAAACCCTAGATGTTGCACAAAGTAACTACACCACCATAGAAAAAGAACTTTTGGCTATTGTATTTGCTTTGGATAAATTTTGGTCTTATTTATTGGGATCTAAAGTGACTATTTTTTTAACCATGTAGCTCTTAGGTATTTGATCGCGAAGTATGAAGCAAAATCGAAGCTCATTAGATGGATTTTACTGCTTTAAGAATTCGACATTGATATTCGAAACAAGAAGGGATGCGAAAACTTGGTGCCTGACCACTTGAGTAGGTGAAAAACACCCTGTGGCGACACTCCTATAAGGGATGAGTTTCCTGATAAGGGCCTATTTTCGGCTAAAGCGTATTTCCATGGTATGCGGATATGGTAAACCTCTTTGGTACAGGTTCATTACCTATTGGGTTAGCTCATCTCATGAAAGATAAGTTTAGAAGAGAAGCTCGATATTATATTTGGGATGACCCATACCTATGGAAACATTACTCGGATCAGATAATAAGACGATGTGTTCTGGAACTCAAGGTAGCTTTTATACTCACTTTTTGTCATATCGAAGCTTGTGGAGGGCACTTTGGCCCTAAACGAATTGCTCATAAGGTATTAGAGTGTGGGCTATACAGGCCTACAATTTTTCGAGATGCATATGATTTCTGTAAATCTTACGATAGATGCCAACATACAAGTAACATAACTAAATGAAATCAAATGCCCCTATGCCCAATTCATGTATGTGAGATTTTTGAAGTGTGGGGCATCGACTTCATGGGTCCGTTTATTTCCTAATTTAGAAATGTGTATATAACTCTTGCGGTAGACTATGTTTCTAAGTGGATAGAAGCAAAGCCTACTCATAATGACAATGCTAAAACTGTCGCGGAGTTTCTAAAATGAACTACTTTTTCTAGGTTTGCAGACCTTGAGCCTTGATCAACGATCACGAAACCCATTTTTGCAATAGAGTTACGGAGGCACTTATGAAAAAATACGACGTTCACCACCATATAGCCACATCCTATCACCCAAACGAATGGCCAAGTGGAAATCTTGAACTGAGAAATCAAGACCATTTTAGAGAAAACAGTTCGACCTAACCAAAAGGATTGGACTCTTTGGCTAAATGATGCACTTTGCACCTATCAGACAACATATAAGGGACCAATTGGTATGACCCCATATCGGCTTGTTTTTGGCAAGGCTTGTCACCTTTCGATAGAATTGGAACATAAGGCCTACTGGGTTGTACGACAATGTAACATGGAATTGGAACCTACGGGAAGAGAAAGGAAATTAGACATCCAGTAATTGAAGGAAATTCGTAATAATGCCTACGAGAATGCTCGTATCTATAGGGACAAAAACAATTGTTCCATGACAAGAAAATATCCCAGAAGCATTTCTCGATAAGACAAAAAGTTTTACTTTACAACTTCGTGCTAAAATTATTCCCCAGTAAGCTTCGGTCTCGATGGCAAAGACCCTTTATTATAACCGAATTATTCACACATGGTACAGTTGAAATAGAAAGTGAAGAGTCAGGAAAATGGTTCACAGTTAATGGTCAAAGGTTGAAGCCATATGAGAATTTTCAAGCCAATACGGTTGAAAAAATTTAGTTGGAAGCTCCATAATACTAATCAAGACGTCAAGCTAACGACGTAAAATAAGGGCTTGAAAGGAGGCAACCCAATTTTTATTTATTTATATTAATTTTTACTTTATTATTATTATTATTATTATTTTCATGTTAATAAATTTCTCTTCTTATGTCTAGGAGAACCGATAAGAAAAAAATAAAATTGGAACGAAATCTTAAAGAAATGGGCATGCTTTAGTAAAATCCCACATTCTACCATAATCTAGGTAGGAATAGTGCATCCTTGAGTTTAAACCTATGCCTAAATACCTACCCTACAGCCAAACATCCTTCCTCCTATAGTTTCACCTCATCAAACCCTAATTTTTCATCCATATTCACCAAAAACTCCCCCAAGACGTCGTTAGCCATCTCCCCCTACCCCCACTGCCGATTTTTGAACCACTATGGCTAGGACTAGGAGCCACGCCACCGTTGAGCCCCCCTTCACCTTTAACAACTGTCGAACCTAGTTTCTGACACCCTAACACGTCGACCTTGACGAAGCCAAACCTTCCCCTCCTCCCTCTCCTCCATGTGACGTTGAACCTTCCCTTCATCCCTCTCCTCTGCGCGAATCCTCTCCTCCTCATTCTCCTCTATTAAAACCTTCCCATTCCACCTTACAGTCGTCCATACCGATTTTTCTACCCCCATCGTCACCTTCACCGATTGCTTTACACCCACAATTGCCGCCATCATCTTCGACTTCTACCCCTACTCGTCGTTTGGCTCGTCGACGACCACAGGGTCCTTCGGCCTAACCAAAAGTCGTCTCTGACGATACCTCCTTCATTAAGTCAGCCCACCCCATGCCGGAGTCCAACTCTAACAACGACGCCAATGGTTGTCCCACATGCTTTGACGCATCAGGGAGTCACGGTGACTATCGACCATTGCTGACCCGTGGCAGGACCTACCAATTTTGAGTGAATATTTTGCTACGGGAATGTCATTTAAATAGTAACTTAACATTTAATAACGCTGTCGATCAGGACAGGTATAATCATTTACGACACAAACAAATAGTGCCTTGTAAATGTTTATCACTGTCTGTTTTGCATGCTTTGCATATTGACACTATTGTTACCGATTATTTTCACAATATTGGATGGGTTTGGTAATTTTGATATCATTCACTGCGTTTATTATAAACTGATTTTGGAATTTTATTCCACCTTCTATTATCGATGGCATAGCCAATTCTTATTGGACACACCTAGGATTATATCATTTCGACTACTTGGGACCACACACAGTTTGTCCTTCATTGATTTCAATATTGCACTGACTTTTCTGACAGAAGACTAAGCTATATCCGCTGGCTATGAGAATAATTTGTGTACTTTTCGGACATAATTCAAGGCTATTAAGGCCTTTATGTTATTAACGAAAAATGCTGAAACCATATATAGCCTTAAAACATCAAAGGATTTATGGTTTCGTAACCCTGCCTTATGTTACTTACACCGCTATTTGGCTTACAATTTTTTGGGCCAAAGAGATGCTTCAGCTACCGTCTCGAAGATGGAATTATTTTTATTATGGTGTATGTACACCGGTTGTCCGGTAAATTTGGGCTATTGGTATGTGCTTCAATTTGAGCATATTATAAATGCCAAACAACCTCTAATTTTAGGCTCTTTTGTTACACAATTGTTATTCTCTTTACATGGCTCTAATGTTCCTATTTTGGACTTACATATTGCTTGCCAAGCCGATCTATTGGATGCTCGCTGTCTTGACTCTATGAGATTGCTTCTTGGCACTCCTTCTTCTTTCCGTTTTGTCCCTTCAAGTATCCGAGCTTCATCGGCTGAACAGATCTTTAGGCAACAAAACCAGCACGAGGTACCCAACCAAAATCAACCTTCCATGACCATCGAGTTAGCAGATGGTTGATCTCATTGTAGCTATGTAACAACCTGATTTTGACCCTATTCGGAACGGTAGTTTCGGAACCATGAATCCAAGCCCGAAAAATATTTTTCTTTTTTTATAAAATTTATTTTATGTGTCTCTTATGTGTGAATTTGTTTGTGCTAAATTTTCATTTAAAAATTTAATCGTTTGGATGCCCGATTTAATAAAAAGGGCTTAATCGAGTAAAATAAAAATTTGATAGTTAAATGTGTGAATGCCTAATTGAACTTGTCTTTATAATATGATGCATTTATGTTGAAATTATGCCATAGCTAATATTAGTGGACGGCATTGACATTAATAAATAATAGTTATATATTGTTTTATAAGGTTAAAATAGTAAAACATGAAATAACTTATGTAAAATAAAATGAAAACAAAATGTTCATGCATGAAACTTTGTTTTTACCTAAATAGATAGATAAAAGAAAAGAGAAAAAGAAGCTAGGGTTCGACTTTGTGTTTCTTCAATTGAGGTATGTTTTTGTTTTGGTTTTTGATAATTTTTACGTTTTTGTGATCGTTGCTTTGAGTACTACAAAGCCCATGCCTTAATTTTTGAATTTGATGATTATTTTGTGAATTGTTATTGATGATAGCTTGTGGTTTTAGTGGTTGATGATGAAATATTAAAGATATGTAAAAGATTATAATGTTTTGTTTTTGAATTTTTGATGAATTTGATTATTTTGGGTTAAATGGTAAAAATAATAAATTGAGGGACTAAAATGTGAAATAAATGACATGCATGGACTTATATGAGTCTAGGGAATATTCGGCCAAGCTATACTGTGGTCAATTTGGAATATTTTGTATTTTGTGAAATAGGGACTAATTTGTGAAAAAGTGAAATATCAGGGGCAAGAGTGAAATTTATTTACTTATGCATTTTTTAACTGAAACGAATGAAATTATGTTTGAATGAGTTTAATTTGAATATGTTTAGATCAAGAATTAAAGAAATCAGACTTGGATCGGGGGAAAACAAAAGTCGTCGATTAATTATTTCTGTTCCGGTTTATCGTTGTCCGAGGTAAGTTTATAAGCAAATAGATGTTATAATTTGTAAATAAATATTTATATATGTTGAAATGAAAATATGCAAATATATATATATGTAGTCGAATGTGTTTAAGTTCGGGAAGCAGAAATAGACATGGATGTGATTTATCGATATTTAGCACTGAGTGTGCAAGTATGGAATAGCTACGTCTATATGAATGGCACTAAGTGTGCGAAACTAAAATGATGATGTTGAATAACGGGCACTAAGTGTGCAAAACTAAAATGATGATGTTGAATAACGGTGTGCGAAACTAAAATGACGATGTGAATAACGGGCACTAAATGTGCGATACCGAGATCAATTTGGTTAAATGAGAGAGAGCATTAATTGTGCAACTTCATTATGGCCTCGATAAATTATTTAGCACAAATTGTGCGGATCCAATGAATAATATATGATATCAAGGTATATAAGTACATGATAGTACAAGTATGTAATAGTTAAATAATATATGATATCAAGGTAAGTTGGTTATTTCAATTGTGATACAAATTATATGATGCAAATGTAAGTATGTGTGTGTGTGAAAAGCCTATATTCGGCCAAAGGTTAAGTGCATGTGAAATCATAATTATGTTTTATATGCTTCTATATATGAATATGAATTGAATTATTCGGTCATGTGATATTGAATTATTAATGACATTGAATTGTTTATTTGCTTATGACTTACTAAGCTTTGATAGCTTACCGTGCATATGTGTTTGCCTTGGTTTTATAGATTTTGGAACTAGTTATGGGCTCGGGAATCGTCAGCGAAGTCAATCACACTATCGTCCGTTATCGGTATCTATAAAAGTTAAACTTAAACCTATGGCATGTATAGATGATACCACCTTTTTGAATATATTTTAAATGATGTATATATATATAATAAGCCATGCGAAAATGGCTTGTTTATTTTGATATGTATGGTTTCATGCTTTGATTAAATATTATGGTTGTGATAGACAAGTAAAGTTGATTGATATGATATGATATTTGTGTGAGCTAAGTTTGAGATCATGGGTGGATATACCTTTATATTCCGTAATTAAGATTGAATGTGGATTATCACTTGATATGCGAAAGTTATATAATGATTTTCCATGAATATATGATAGTTGGGAATTGGTAATTTGCATAATGAGTCTTTTTATGTAATGAGTCTTATAGATGACATTTGACACATTGAGTATAAATAGTATTAGCATATTTATATATACAGGATCGGCTTTGGTATGTTATGCATGAAAATGTTGAGTATTAATGAATTTGACATTGGTTAAAGCATAATTGTATTTGGCTAAAGCTTGAGAAATTGACCATATGAATAGTAACTTTATTTATTTGATGAATAAATATTTGTATGCAATTTTGATAAATGGTTTTGAGTATTTGATTAATAGTGAGTGAATATACCATGAAGGTATACAAATGCTTATGACATATTCGGCCCAATGTTTATAATTGTTTGTATTTATAAGGTTTGGTATATGTACATATGTTAAAATATAATGGTTACATGTAAAATAGGTAACTTTTAAATGTGAGTTTTATATACATATTTGTATCATTGTTGTTTATAATTGGTTTGTTAGTCGAGTAGGCGAAATGAGGTATGATCGAATGTGGTGTCTGAATTATTTGCCTAAAAACAATGATGATATTCTGGCTATTTTTATTTATGAGTTATGTGATTACGAATATGTTCGATGTATGATATGAAATGACTCGTAATAAGTTTATATTACCTTTTTGATTTAGGATTCGTACGGTTTAGTAGTTTGAACATGCGTATATCTATGATTGCTCGAATTTAAGTTTGGTCTGGTAATACCTCGTATCCCTATTCCGCCGATGGTTACGGGTTAGGAGTGTTACAAACTATACGTGAATGACAGTAACTATATGGGGAGTTTTTCTAAACCTTTTTCTTTCGCATATTTGTTTTTTCACATCGAGGACAATGTGTTTTAAGTAGGAGAGACATTCCTTATTTTTTTTTTGTTTTATCTGCTGTTTTATTACTGTTGTTGCTGCCTTATGCTTGTTTTTGCCCACATTTTTTTACTATATCTTGACCCTTTTCATGCCCAAGATTTTGACCAGAAATGACCCACTGTTTGACATGCGAATCATGATTCTTATCTACTAAGTTAGTTGTGATTTTTGCTATGTTGATTTCATCTCCACTATTTTATTTCTATTAGGCTAAAATAATTATGATTAATGAAGTTAACCCTATCTTGCTTATAATAGAATTGATTAAGTCTAAATGCAAATATGGCACTTAATACGAATGTATGCTAAATTTATTTTCATGACTGATAGGTAATTGCCAAAACTTATTTTTGACACTTGATTGTTTTTCCTAGTTCTCCAAAATTAAATTCCTGTTTCATTAAAAAATAAAATAAATTCTGATGATTCCTTGGTTATGAGCACAGCTTAAAACGTGACTGACTAAGTAACCGGGGTAGGGTGCTTAGGTTGTCATCCTACTTTGCGTCAAAAGGTTGTGTGACATGTTACGTAAATTTTGCTAATCAAAATTAAACAAAAAAATTAAGAGTGTGTTGGGCTGAGTAACCGGGGTGGGGTGCTTGGGTTGTCGTCCCTTTTCATGTCAAAAGGGCCAATATATTAAACTTAAAAAAAATGAATTTCACATGGGGACTAAGGGTGGAACAAATAGGGTATCTTGGTAAGTTTAGTAAATTACCTAATTTTCATGAAATAATCCAATTCGATTTAACTTTTGTGTGTTTAAGTTAGAATACTTTTCGGTTTTACTTAAAGCAAGCTAAAGGTTTTCTTTATTTTTATATGCATTATGCCTAATTTTTATAAAACTTTAGAGTGATACTTTTTCATGGTAAAATCTAAATTACACGGTGAGATAGGAACCATACTTGAGGGAAAGCATGGGCTAAGTAGGGAGAATATGATAATACTCTAAAATGACATACTTTTATGTGTTAATTGCATATATATTTTGAGTATGATCCTACTAATTTGTGTTTTTTATGGTTTTTTATCTTGTAGGGACTAAATTGAAGGCAAATAAAAGTTTGGAGGCAAAAAGCGTGAATTTAAAGAAAAATAGGTCAGCATGCGAAATAGGGGAAAAAATGGTGCCGAAAATACAAAGTGCAAAAGGCTTGGGGCAAAAATTCAAAGAAGAGATTTATGAACAGAAGGCTCTATTTAAATTCGAAGTTTATTTTTAGGATTATTATGATATTATTTAGATTTAATTTCAGATTATATTTTTATTTATCTTTTAAGAGTTTAAATAGGAACAAACTAGGTTTTCTATGTACTATAAATAGGGGATTGAGTGACAAGAATATTCACTCATAATTTTTCTGTAAAAAACTCCTTCCCCCTGAGGCTCTAGCCTTTTTGTTCCTTTTCCTTTTCAATAAATTTTTATTCCACTACACTTGTGTTTCTTTTCCCGAAAGCCTGAGCCACTAAACTCATCTAGCTAAAGGTTATCGAGATTCCTCAAAAAAAAAAAAAGGGTTCATGAGGCTTAGGACATGCACTTAGCCTTCTCAATGAGTATTCATCGTTTCTCCGCATTACGGGACTGACGCTTCTGTCCATGTCCTTCCAAAAGTGATCTTTTCATCTTGTGTTAGGAACGGCTGCTTTGTATGTTTTGGGAAGGTTGCATAGTCGGTTCATTAACTTACTGTGTCAGAGGTTGTTGAGCCTAAGAGATAAAATGGCGTGGCATTCGCCATTGAGAAATGATGATCTATTGTAAGACAGTCCCACAAAAGTGACAGTTGGCTAGAGTCATGTTCCTCTAAATCGTAAGGCTAAAATCTAAGTGGAGCTGGTGGTCGTAGGTATCCTCTTCCACTATAACTGGCTTATTCTATCATGAGAAGGATCACCTAAAAGCCTAGGATTGAACCCAAAGAGGATCGAGATAACCGGAGGCTGGAATCCCTCAAATCGAAGAATCCCTTTCCTCAATTCCATTTCTTTTTACAATTTCAATTTCAATTTATACAATTTCAACTCGTCCATATTTTTAATTCTGTCTTTTTTATTTTTCTCAGGTACACATTTTTCTTTGGCACGACCGTGTCCAAGATTTCGAGGAAGAAGTTGTAGTAATCCAGTCCCTGAGGATTTGACCCTACTTCCCTTATACTATTCTTTTCGTTATTTCATAGATATAGGTTATTTTTAGTGCTTTCAACAACACATCAATAACAAATCTAGCATGCTTGCACTGTGATATAGCAGACTACCAATCATGCTTTTTGTAAGTGGAATCAAAAGCAGGCATTCCTGTTGCATGTGTGCCAATCTTAACATTTGTTGACATAGGTGTTCTAGCAACCTCAGATTTCTCCAGCCCAAACTTTTTTATTGAGTTCGTCGTATACTTGTGAGAGAAAAGTATCATCTTCCATCTTCTATCTTCTTCATTTGGAATACAAAAAAAGTATGATAATTCACCTACCATATTTTTGACACCGACTATTATTTTTGACAAAACTCATTCTACATCTTTACAAAACTATTTTTGACACCGACTGAAGTATAATTTGATATAATAAATTTGGTCACACTTTGTGTTAAAAATTCATTAACTATTATTAGCTTAATTTTATTATTCTTATTCTTATTTTAATTAATATTATTATTCTTATTTTCATAAGAAAGATACAATAGTTAATACAACTTATACATTAACATGAAACACTTTTCTACAACCCTTTATAACCTTTTGTTTTCGTTCGTAACAGTAAATAATTTTATGAATATTTAAATATTTTTTTGGACATTGAGACTTCAATTATTTTTGAACTTTTTTACATATGCAACACTCGAAATAAAAAAAATCATATTTTATTTTAAGAAAATTTATATAGATTTGTAATTATGATATTATAATATAACTAAAGTTGTTTATGGATTAGAAGTCAAACTTGAACATAAAAAGAAATTGTTTTTCTCAATGCCCCAATCCAACTTCACAATTTGTACCTAATCATCATTAGAAACATCCAATAGCATTATATTCATAGGTTTAGTATCCTGATCCATTTGGCTATTGGTACCAATTTCTGAGTCACCAAAAGATAGTAATTGTAATCTTTGTCACAAAATCTACCGACCTTCAAACTCATCTTCACTATCACCAGCCACTCGCTTCCTTTTAGAGCTGGAAGATGATTTAGAATCTATAATATCAACCTTAATCATATATAGTTCCAGTCCCATTCCACCTAGTCCAGGTTGGTTAATAGTTTCATGCTCCACAATGTTTATATCATGTTGAGATTGATGTTGTTGTCCCCACAATCCATCCACCAAAACCAAGTTGTGTGGCACTTCATCAGGGGGAATGATGGCTGATACATTTCCTCTTTGTTCATTTGACTGAACCGTAACAGTGAAAGTAGCTTGTTGTCAGGTTCTCTCATGTCTTTCCCCCGAAGCATTAAACTCAGGTCTGTCATGTATAGTTCTCGAAAGGTTCCCATGCGAATTGAGACGCGCATTAGTAAAGAGAGTCTCTTCATCTGGGAGATGTATCCATCGACGTACATTGTTTTCAGGTCTAATAGCGGTTACCTGAAATAGATAACAATTCCAATACCTATTAGTCCGAAAGTGCCCTTCATGAATCTTGTGTAGCATATTGTACATGTGACATCTACACTCGACTTGATCGTCAGATTTGAATGTGTAATATTACATTATGTTACCAAAGCAATTTAGGCTAACTTAGACATAAAGTTTATAGAGTTAAATTCATATTTATCAATCATAACAATTAAATCATTTATCATATTCGTACAAATATATTCATAATATACAAGAATCTATTTAATCGAATTACGGGATTATGCTAGGTCAGATTTAGAGTCAGTACTTTGTCTTAAGACAACCCTTATTTTATTTTTGGAGAATTTTAACTTCAAAGTTATCATGTCTCAAAACACTAGATGTTGCGTCTCGAGGCAAGGTCTCTCATATCTTGAGACTAACCTCTCTTGTTTTCTAATTTTAGCTTCGATGTTTGAATGTCTCGAGACAGGTGTTCTTGTCTCGAGACTTGATGCAAGACAAAATTTATTTAGTTTTGATGTACACTTGTCTCGAGACCAACTTGACATGTCTCGAGATATTAAGCATTTAAATGCGTAACATGAAAACATTTGTTTTAACGGTCTTAAGACATAATCTTACTATCTCGAGATTTTTCAGTCAAATAACCTAAAATGCACAAGTATACAAAATCTTACCATTTGCATTGAAAGTTACCTAAAACTTACCTCAATATGAAACCATCAATTTAGCACAAAAAAGCACATTCAAACATCACCAAATCATAGCTTTCAATGCATCAATACTTAATATATTAATTTGCACATTCAAACTTATATAGTCAAGCATAAATAACTAATAATTATAGGATAAAATCCAACCATAAAAACCTTATAGATAAAGTGACCAATAGTACTAAAATACTAACTTAAACAATAAGTTGAAGCCAACCTAAGTACATGTCGTAAGACCCAAAACACGTATATACATACAAAATGACGAGTTGGTTTCCGAGTTGAGTTATCGACTTGAATGCTTAACAACCTTTGATCTATCAAGACTATGCATGAAAATAAACATAACCGTATGCTGAGTAATGTATACTTAGTGATGCTAACATAATTCGAATCCAATTATAAACACAGTAAATTTAAATAAGAACTAAATAACAAGATTAATCAATTTAACCATCAATCATTTCAACATCAATATCATCGATACATATACACCTATAATTCATTAGGTCATTAAAGAACTAATGATATGTACGCGTATAGCATTGAATCTCTCACTTATCAATACGAACCCTATGACATGTCAACTATACTTGTGACTCTATCCAACAACGTTAATAGGGTAATATCTCATTATTATTGATGTCATCAAACAAACATATATAAATACAATCAATTCAGTAAATGATCACAACTCACATTTTCAGGTATATATGTACCTTTCAAGCATAATGTCATAGGCAGTTTTCCATTTCCGAACATTTAACGAATTAATATAAACATATAATATTATCTAGCGAACTTGAATTATGAGAGCACAAACCAGATTAACTATTCGTCAATGGTTTTGCCTTTCCTTTTACTTTTCGATGTCTTGACTTCATCTTTAGCTACGTATGATAAATTCGAATGTGAAAAACTCGTTAGATATATAATCCGAACATAGAAATATGATAATTAAACATGAATGCATTTTATTCATTTTAGTCCTTAATAGTCCCAACCTTCGAAATGTTCGTATCTCACAATTCACCCAATCAAATTTAAATCCAGCTTTATAAATACAGAGACCTCTTACAATCATTATTTATTATTAAATCTAAAAGTTTTCATCCCTTACAGTTTAGACCTTAATAAAACACAATTTATCAAACAATTCAAACTTAATTCAAACTTGATTCACTATCATTTACCACATTTCTATCATGTTTTTAGCTAAAATCAAACATGCATGTAATTAAACTCTAAATAATATTCAAGATTCTCAAAACTTTCTACAAGAGAGCTTGGATAAAAAATTGATTAATTAACAAATCTAGCACTTGGGGGTTTTATTAATCCACTTCTATAAACTAATATTTCCTCAAAATTTAAATAAATACTAACCTTCCTTGACACAAATAGGGTCGGCAACAGTGGGTATAAAACTTAAAATTTTTCCCTTGGCCGAATGGAGATGAAAAAGGAAATGATATTTCTCTTTCCTTCCACCATCTAATTATCAATATTAGATTTAGTTAATAAAAATAATTAATAATCAATAGTTAAAAGTATGATATAGATAGCTTAATGGAGTTTGACCGCCATCATCATTTTAATTATCTAAACCAACTTAATATTGGTTTAATTGCTATCACATCCTTGGAATAATTATCACTTAAGGCCCCACTAAATTTTAAATCAATTCTCATTTGTTTTGGTTACTAAAATATTTTAGTCTATGTACTATTTTTAATAACCATTTTAACTGAGTATCACTTAATAATTCGACCCTAATCCATATTTGATACGAAATTATTCGAATCTAATTTTTTATTAATTCAATTTAATAAATTCGATCCTAAAACTGAATTTTTAGACACCATCAAAATTCGGATCATTACGGTACAATTGCCTCTGTTGTTCGTTAAGTCTATCATTATCAGTCTCTTGGGAAATTAGAGCTTCATTGATCAGATTTCCAGTACTGCGGTGAGCATTTTGTAATTCCTCATCTGGCAATTCTACATTAGAAGGCATCCCTTCCATTGGATTTTCTTGAATATTTGAAAACTCGGATGGGAAGATATAGTGGCCTCCGAGTCTGCTTGATGTAATGGGCTTTGAACTTCACCTGTTTCCATGTTCTGTTCCTACTAAAAGCTATATTGAAGGTCCATAAATGGATTCGACGATGATGTACGAGCCTGATACTTGGGAGTATAATCAATATAAGTGGAACACAGTTGTCCTTTGATACTTGATTCGCACATAGTGCAATGAAAATGGGTCTCTTGATTATGAAACCCCAATTCATAGCCACATTGAGAATTAATATCCTCCATTTGGTTTGACACCATTCTTTCCACCTCCTGATATTGATATGAACAATTAAATCTCGAGTGCCCTATAATCCCACAATGCATGCACAACGTGCAGACCCGCTCGTACCTAAAAGCGACCCAAATTGTCACTCCATTATCCATTTGCAATGCACAGCCAGGTAATAGCGAACACCATGGACATACCTCCACCCACACTCGCATAAAGCAGATATTTCTTGGAGTCACATCTTGCCAATCAATCTCCAGGATCCCCCTACAACCCGTACCATTCTAGCAGCCACAAAAGGACATTGGTATTCTAAGCGTAGTCCCCAAAGTTGTATCCAAATAGGGACTCAAACAAACATATTATTACTCAACTTTTTATTAGGCCTCCATGAATGGACCATGAAAAATTCACCCTCCAAAGACCAAAGACCTTCATCCAGTACATAATTCCTATCATTTAGATCCTTAAACTGCAAGGTAGAGAAATTACCAGTTCTTCCAACAATATGTACCCTATCTCTAAGCCTCTAGACGCAATTTGCAATCAACTGTAAGTGTTGAGGCAAAAATTTTGGTTTTAAATTTGTCTAAGTCGACCTAGACTTCGCAAAGTGAAAATTCACAATAGATATTATCTAAAGTACCGAAAATAAAGCAGAAGCAACTCAAAGACAAAATAGGAAAGAAAGAATAGAAAAACCGCAATACAGCTAAAGCACGCAAACTGTTTGAATAAATGCTCTCAAAATATTCTATTACTCAAGTATGCGATGATTACAAATGAGTGGAATGTCACTATATATATTTGAGCTCCACGATATAGTTTACTTTATCTCAACGATCGAGATTAAGTCAATCTACAATTTGAGATTAGAAAGGGACTGATATCTTCGATTACAAAATCAAATCTTATCATATTACAAATCTTATCAGATTACTTTCCATATTTATAAAGATAGCCCTAATTTTTCTTAACTACTTCACTGGGCCACCAAAGCTTTAAGTAGATAGGATTCTCCACATATTCTATGAATCGGGTTAGTTCAAGTGAGTCAAATAAACCTTAATTTTAAAACTTATATTTACACATATATTTTTATAGATGTAATTGAGATATATTTGTATGTATATATAATATATAATTTTTCGAAAAAATATAATTTATTAAGAAACTAAAAATTAGATTAAATACATAAGTAAAAAATATTTAAATATATATAATTGATTAATAAACTAAAAATTAGACCTAAATATATATGTGAAAAAATATTTAAAAATATTGATAAATCCTAAATAATATATCAAAACATACCAATACAAATACATAATAATGCAATGATAAAAGCGATATACCCACCAGTACCGTCTCGACTAACGAATCGGACCAAAATCTAACCATAAGCAAGTAAGGAAGTTAATGCCGGCCATTATGAAGATCCTTTTGATGGAATGAAATTTAAAGATGAGGTAATACCCTTCGAGCAAATGTCGTGTTAATTGTGTTTGGATTGTTTTCTCGACTAATTAAATAGGGTAATTTACATTAGTAACTTTTCTAAACTTTTGGAACTGTAATCTATTTTAGGGCTTTAATTTGGTTTTTATTTTGTTTATCGACATTTGATATTTTCAAACATAAAAATTCGAAAAAAAAATTGCACGAGTTAACAAACTAAAATTCGGATTTCAAAACTGTAACTTTGAAAGTTTTCTATTGTATAAATAAATAATCACCTAGATGTTTTTCTATAAATAAATAAATAAATAATTTTTAACAAATATTAGCATTAAACTAAAAATGATTTGCCCAAAATTGATACTTTCAAAGCAAATGAATTTGATTTCAATTCTGGGTTTGAAATAAGTGTTTCCGGACTAAAGTTTTTTCTAAACATTTGTGAGAGTTTTGCAAAATTTTATGCTTTCAAAATGCACAACTAAGTTGATTAAATCAAAAGTTTTTAAACAAGTTAATATAATTTCTCAAGATTTGATCAAAATGTCTAGGCCGAGTTTAGGGTGTAGAACCTTTTACTGTTAAATTAAAATTGCATTGCATTGCACGACACTCATAAACATACTTGAATGAACTGTCACTTCTGCTATACTATACGAATGCTATTGTACTGGATATTGTTAATATGTATGTTTGGTTTATTATGTCACATTGATTTTCTTGTGATGAAACTCACACTGAGCTTCATAGTTCACTTCCCTTTTATTTCCATCTCTACAGATAACCCACAAGTTAGGATGCGGACACGACATCCGGAGGGTCTCAACTCGTTTTTGTTTATTAAAATATTTTAGACTTATTATTTGATATTTTTATTATTCAGAGATTGTGGTTTTTTATTTATTTTGAATAGGCATGAGAATTAGGTTTTGGGTTTTTTTTTTTTATATATATATAAGTATGCATGACATTTAATTCATTTTTTTAGGATATTGAAATATGAATACTAATTAATTATGCAAAAACTTCGGTTTTTACCAAAATTATAAACAAGATTTCACTTTTCTACTACTAAATTATAATTGAGATTTTGAGTAATAAATAAATTGATGTCTAACTAAAGTTTTCAAAATTAGTCACTGTTACTTAGATTAGTTAAGCTAAATTGGTTTTGATAAATTGTAAGTTTCACTAAAAATAAACTAAGTTTTCTTCTAAAATAAACAAATGTTTTAAAAATAACTGCTTTTATCAACTCTAATAGTTTACTGAGCCATTTTGGTGGCTAATGTAATCTTTTAAATTCGGGTCTGACGTCCAGGCTGGGTTGAAGAGGTTACATCTTTTGTCAATTTGACCTTATTTTTATTTAAAAATTATTAAAAAATTTAAATATAGAAATATAAAAGAATTCAAAAAATACAATTTTCAAAAAGAATAATTAAAAATTGAATGCAAATTGGATGCCTTCAAATAGTAAATAATAAACATTTTTAAAAACTCATATAAATTTTAAGAAAACATAAAAATTCAAAAAATAGATAAAAAAATTAAATCAAACATTTGATTGTTTTGAGCCAAGTAATATTGTATGTCTTCAAATATTAATTTTTTGGTCAAAAGAAACAATTTTGTTAATTCTGTCTCGTTTTTTCAGCAATAAAAATTGGTGGATGGTTTGATTAATTGAGTTTTGTGTCTTTGGGCTGCAAAGGTGAAGGCTTTATTTTCTGTCAAAGTTCTTTTTTTTTTCAAAAATCTTTTTGTATTTTCTTTTTTTAAGGCATCTTTTTGTATTTTCAGGGTGAATAAAAATGGTTTATATATATATATATATATATATATATATATAGCTTTGCTGGAAATTTAAAAAAATGAAAAAAAAAGGCAGAATAATTGATAAAAAAACGTTAATGTCTATACTAATTAGAAAATACCACACCATTAAAGAGTTAACAAAGTAGTGACTCAAAAAAAAAATAACTTTGATAACATTAGCCACGAAATAATTTTTTTTTATAATTGAGTGATTAAAAAAAGACACGTTAATAATCAAATAATTAATAAGAAGGTTTACCCTAATAAGGGAGCACATGACATAAAAGAGGAGTGAGTGATATAATGGGATGGGACCTTACTAATTATTCCCGTCTTAAATTGATATTAAGTAATCTATGTTTCGTTTCGTCAAAATTTTTGAACGTTTTGACTATTTCAGTATATTCCAACTCGTTTCGATCAATATCAATTTGTACAATGACATAGCTGCTTGTACCGATTGCTACAAAATTTTGATCTTTTAAATAAACTTTTAAATGTTTTATCTTAACTATTTTTATTTTTCTAAAATTAGATTTAAAATTAATACTTATTAAATTAAACTACTAGACCTAATTAATAATTTTAAGACATATATTTACACATATATTTATAAATATAATTGAGATACAATTTATGTATATATAATATATAATTTTTTGAAAAAATATAATTTATTAAGAAACTAAAAGTTAGATTAAATATATATGTAAAAAATATTTAAATGTATATATAATTGATCAATAAACTAAAAATTAAACTCTAAATATATATATGAAAAGAATATTTAAAAATATTAATAAACCCTAAATAATATATCAAAATATACCGATACAAATACATAACAATACAAAGATAAAAACGATATGCCAACTGGTACCGTCTTGACTACCAAATCGGACCAAAATCTAACCATAAGCAAGTCAGGAAGTTAATGCCGGCCACTGCTGGTCTAAAGAAGATGAAGATTCTTTTGATGGAGTGAAATTTAAAGATGAGGTAAGACCCTTCCAGCAAATGTCGGGCTGATTTTGTTCGAACTAGGACCACCCCATGCATCTGATGACGACATTCAATTGAATGTCGAGAAATCAATTCAAAGCCCTCGCTGAAATCGAGGTGTTCATATATCGGGTTGGAATAGTTGTATAATATTAATATGTTCTATATTTATTTAAGTTTGATTTAATTTAAAATATGAGTTTAAAATTTTGTATAAGTTTATTTATATTTGTAAATGACTAGTTCAAATCCGTTTAGTTTCATCTATTTTATTTTTTAAAATATATTATTTTTAATTTAATATTTAATATTTTAGATTTTTTTATTTTTTTGAATAATCTTATTATAGGTTTTGGTCATATCTATTTTTTTTTTTTACATAATGCCTATAACTACCCGTATCTCCTCCTCAACCCATAAATAAGAGGATAATGCGCTTCAGCGTACTCGAACCCACGTCTTCCTGCATTAGCAACAATATCCATGATAGTCGAGTTAAGAATCAATTAGTCTTTTATTAAAATTTAGATTTAGACAACTTGACATTTTTTAATATTTACATAGTATTGTATTATACATATAATTTAATGTGATATAATTTACATAATATATATAAATAAAATAAAAATATACTACAAAAATATAAAATGGGTTAGGCTTACGTATTGGATATTGAACTTAAGCTTAGTCCATATTTTAAATGAGCTTAATTTTGTTACCCAAACCTATTTTTTATGCCTCGTACTTTGGTTCGAACTTGAACAAATAATCTTACCTAAAAATAGGTCTACTTTAAGGTTTGTCAAAAATTCTACTTATCCCCTTATTATTTAAAAAGTCTCACTTAAACCACAATGTATGGTAAAAAAATACACTACCTTCCTAAAGTACATTTATAAAATGAAATTTAAATAAAAAATAATTTTACCCTTCATTAGTTAATTATTATTCTACTTATTTTTGCTATTTCAATCATTATATTCAATAATTTTTAACTAAAAATATTAAAATCTAATCAATTATATTTTTATTTTAAATATATTGTAATTTTTTTATTAATATATAAATTTACAAAGAATATATTTAAACAACTATAACTAAAATTAGTCATTATAAAACTCCATCCAACTAATAACAAAAGTATATCAAGACCTAGACCAGAATATACTATGTAGAACTCATATATGGTAAAACATAAACCATAATAAATATGAGTTGAGAACCAAATATGATTTCTATAGAGTGAAACCCAAACTTAGGATTTTAAAATTCTCAATGCTTTAACCTTGTTTTTAAGCTAAGGCTTGATTGACGGTAAGTTTTTTAAAAAAAAAACTAATATTAACGATAATTATATATTTTTTATTTCTACCTTTTGTTTATATTTAATGAATTTTTTATGTAAATACATATTAAATATATAAATTTTAATTTAATTATAGATACAATTTTGAGATGAATTCTGTCTGTCTTTTTGTTTTATTTATACTTTTATATTTTAATAAAAAAATTTCTAATTATAAGTCTATTTTTTAAAAAATTTCCACCTCAGGTAACCCTATGCTTAATTCATCCCATCTATTTTGTTGTTTCAATAATTTTTATGCTGTGTTCTTTTTTTTTTTTTTGAAAAATATTGGCACAAGTTTCATTTACTGTTCGTGATTCTGGTTTGAAAATTTACAGATCCATTAAATACAGATCCCCAAACCTATCTAAATCTAGCCATTGATACAAGCCATACCGGCCATCTTCAACAAAAGGAGTGCAGGGACAGGATCATAATGATTTTTGGTGGGTGAGGGATGGACCAGCGGTTGGTGGTATCTACCAATGAATATGGTGAACAGGAGATATTGATGGGATGATATTAATTATTGAGGTTGGATATTATAACCATGAGTTTAAAATTAAGGGTGAAATTTGTATTTAAATTTAAATATAGTAATTGTGACGAGATAATAATAAAAAATGACTATTAAAGATATTAAGTGAAAATGTGTATATATAACATAAAATTTAAATTATTAATATTTAATATTGTTTTTGAATAAGTCGATGTAGGTCGCTTCAAGATCAAGAAGTAAGCGGCGGAAAACATTGTGTGGTGGTAGCAGCAAGTAGAGGAAGAAGACATTGACGGTGGAAGAGGTGCGGTTAGTGGCAACAAATATGGCAGCGCTGTAGTCTTCTGTCAATGATAAAGTGTTTTTGGCTATTTTAAGAAACGGTTATTGGTCCCGACAACTAGAACATGCCGAATTTTTTTTTTCACAAACCACACCGGTGCTAACAATGTGAACTCCGACACCAAAAATAAAATAAAAATAATATTTTTTAAAAATTTGAACCGGTATCGGCAATGTGAATGCCAACACCGGGAAATAAAAAAAATCATATATATTTTTTAAAATTTGAATCGGTGCCAGCAACGTGAATGCCTAAACCAAAACAAGCAAAAAATCAAATTTTTTTAAGTTCAATGCAGACACCTATTAAAATATTATTATTTTTATTTAAAATACTAAAATACTAGTATTTTTAAAGTGTATTTGAAAAAATACATATTGGTGCCGACAAACACACTGCCGGCATTGTGAATGCCGACACCTATTAAAATATTAATTTGTTCTTTTTTTATTTAAAATCCTGAAATACTAGTATTTTTAAAGTGTATTTGAAAACAAAATACATATTGGTGCCGACGAACACAGTGCCGACACAAAAAAATCATTTTTTATAGACCAGGCAATCATCGAAAACTCATCACGGGATGATGGAAGGTGGTGCCAGCGGTGAGATGGCTGACACCAACATATACTGTAAAAAAACAAGTTATTTTCATACAAAATTTTACACTTGGATCATTTTTATAAATAATCAATTTATTTAGGTTAGCTTTGACAAAGCGCCCCCTCTTTATCTTGTTCTGCCACTACCTAAAGCTATGGCATTAAAAGGAAGCCTAAATCTCAAATTAGTCTTTTTCAAAAATATTAGTGCAATTTATTCCCTGTTAATTTTGAAAGTGAGAAACTAAGGACATTTAATCATAACGTTAATATTTTTCGTCAAATTTACATGAATTTGACTGGTATAATAACAAATTTAGCTGCCATTATTTACACATTCTATCAATTTGGTCATGACTTAACAAATTTAGCCTGTAATATTTTTGTAAATGTGTAAATGTTATGGCTAATGTTAGAATTGAGTGACCCGAATCCTTATTAAAATAAAATACAGTGGTAAAATAAAATAAAAGTAAAATCTATATAGAACTACACTTCTTTTATTTTATTTTAGAATAATGTTTTTTAAACCTTATTAAACTCCATCTATTTGATATTGATTAGAATAGGGTGTTTCAATCTTACTACACTCCTATTAGAATATGGTTTTACAAGCCTATAAATAGACATAGTCTACTTCTCTTGTAATCATTTGAATTCGACATAGTGAATTATCTTCTCATCTGCCCGTGGGTTTTTTTTCTAAAAGGGTTTCTACGTAAAATCTGTGTGTTCTTTACTTTTCTTTCTCTTTTCTTTGCGATATATTGTCATTATCGACGTTCTATTTTTCACAAATTGGTATAAGAGTTTCCAGGTTGTTCATCTCAATCATGGTAATTGCATCTTTGAAGTATGAAATTTCACTGTTGGATCTCAGCACCAGATTCATGTTGTGGCAGATAAAGATGCAGGCAGTTCTTGCACATTTGGACTTAGAGGATGCTCTGCTAGGGATAGATAAGACGCCTTCAACATTGATGGAGGAAAAGAAGAGGCTTAAAGATTAAAAGGCATTAACACAGTTACATCTGTATTTATCTAACAAAATTTTACAATATGTGATGAAAGAGAAGACCACTGCTACATTATGGAAGAGGCTGGAACAAATATGTATGTCGAAAACTCTAACCAACAAGCTGTATAAGAAGCAGCGTCTTTATGCTCATCGTTTAGAAGAAGGTGCGTCTGTGCACGAACACTTAACAATGTTTAAAGAAATTCTCTCAAACTTGGAGACTATGAAGGTTCAATATGATAAGGAAGATCTAGGGTTGATTTTACTTTGTTCGTTTCCCCCATCTTATTCAACCATTAAAGACACGATTTTATATAGTCGCGAGTCTCTCACAGTTGATGAGGTTTATGATTCTTTGACCTTGTATGACAAGATGAAACATCTTGTGGTTAAACCTGACTCTTAGGGAAAGGGTCTCATTGTTTGTAGGAGACAAGATTGGAATGCTGATGATGATCGTGAAAGGACATAGGAATAGAATCCTCGTGGTAAATCTAAGGGTAGATCGAAGTCTTCAAACAGAGGTAAAACTTGTAACTTTTACAAGAAGAAATGACTTATTAAATCCGAGTGCCATAAGCTACAGAATAAGATCAAAAGGGAGGCTGCGAATCAAAAAGGAAAACAACCAAAAAATTTTGGTGAAGCTAATGTTGTAGAAGACTAGAGCGATAGTGAACTTCTAGTCGCTTCAGTCAACAATTCTAAAGTGAGTGAGGAGTGGATCCTTGATTTGGGCTGCACCTTCCACATGAGTCCTAATCGGGATTGGTTTACAACTTACAAAACAATGTCTAAATGTGTTGTTTTGATGGGAAATAATGCTTCGTGTAAAATCGCAGGTGTTGGAACGATTAAAGTTAAGATGTTTGACGGAGTTGTCAGAACACTTAGTGACGTGCGACATGTTCCAAAATTGAAGAGAAATTTATTTCGTTAAGTACTTTTGATTTAAAAGGGTACAAATAAACAGCTGAAAGTAGGGTTTTGAAGATTTTCAAAAGTTCCCTCGTTGTAATGAAAGGGTAGAAAAAGAATACCAAGTTATATATTTTGCAAGGTTCTACTGTTATTGGTAATGTAACTGTCGCTTCCTCTTCCTTGTCAGATGATAATGTTACTAGACTTTGGCATATGTGCCTAGGGCATATGAGTGAGAATGGCATGGCAGAATTGGGTAAAAGAGGACTTCTTAATAGGTAAGGAATTTGCAAACTAAAGTTTTGTGAGCACTATGTTTTTGGGAAGCAAAAGAGAGTTTGATTCACTAAAGGAATCCATAACATGAAGGGAACATTGGAGTATATTCATTCTGATCTGTGGGGGCTATCCAGAGTGCCTTTGGGAGGTGGATCTAATTATATGCTAACACTTATTGATGATTTTTCCAGAAAAGTTTAGGCCTTTTTCCTGAAGTAGAAAAGCGATGTGTTTTTTGCATTTAAGTCTAGGAAAACTATGATTGAAAAATAGACGGGAAAACAAATAAAACACCTCTGTACAGATAATGGCAGAGAGTTCTGTTCTGATGAGTTTAATGAACTATGTAAGTTAGAAGGGATCATGAGACACTTGACAATTCGTCATACTCCACAACAAAATGGCGTTGCAGAATGAATGAACAAAATGATCATGGAGAAAGTTCAATGTATGTTGTCGAATGCTAACTTACCGAAGTCATTTTGGGCCGAAGCAACCTCTACTGCATGTTTTTTTATCAACCGATCTTCATCCATTGCCATTGAGAAAAAGACTCCACAAGAGGTATGGTCTAGTAATCTTGCTGATTATTCTAATTTAAAGATATTTGGGTGTCCTGCGTATGCTAATGTTGATAATAGAAAATTAGAGCCGAGATCCATTAAATGTGTTTTTGTTGGTTACAAAGCTAGTGTAAAAGGGTATAAGTTATGATGTCTTGAAAATAGAAAAGTTGTGATTAGTAGAGATGTTGTTTTTGATAAAGCTGCTATGCTACCTAACTTATCTCTTATAGACTCTTCCAATAAAGAAAATCAAAAGCAGGTAGAGCATTAGATTAATCCAAAATCTACAATAGAGTCGACTCCTTAAGCCGGTATAGAAATTTAGAATATAGTTGCTTCTTCACCGCAATACTCTATCGCCAAAAATAGAACTAGAAGAGAGATTAAACCTCTAAAGAAGTATGTCGAGGCTGATCTAGTTGCTTATGCTTTAAATGTGGTTGAAGATATAGATGCAAACCAAGAGCCATCTAATTATTCTGAGGCGGTTAGTTGTGAAGACTCAGAAAAGTGGATGTTTGCTATGCAAGAGGAGATGGAATCACTACACAAAAATAAAACATGGGATCTTGTGAAACTTCCTAAAGGTAAAAAGGTTGTTCGTTGTAAATGGGTGTTTAAGAAGAAAGAGGGGACTCCAAGAGTTGAAGAACCCAGATATAAAGCAAGGTTTGTTGCAAAGGGTTACAGTCAAATTCCAGGAGTGGACTTCATAGATGTGTTCTCTCCAGTTGTGAAGCATAGTTCGATTCGAGCTTTGCTTGGTATTGTGGCCATGCATGATTTGGAGCTTGAGCAGTTAGATGTAAAAACTGCATTTTTGCATGGAGAACTTGAGGAGGATATTTACATGCAACAACCAGAGGGTTTTACAGTCTCAGAAAAAGAGAACTATGTTTGCTTGCTGAAAAAGTCCCTTTACAGTTTGAAACAGTCACCAAGACAGTGGTACAAGAGGTTTGATTCCTTTATGACTTCTCATGATTTCAAAAGAAGTAGCTTTTATAGTTGTGTTTACTTTAAGAAAAAAAGTGATGGTTATTTTGTATATCTACTCCTTTATATTGATGACATGTTGACAGCAGCGAAAGATAAGAAAGGTCAAAGCCCAACTAAGTGAAGAATTTAAGATGAAAGATTTGGGACCAGCAAATAAGATACTTGGTATGGAGATTCTCAGAGACAGAAAAGCAAGTAAATTGTACCTAAGTCAGAAGGGGTAGATTGAGAAAGTTCTTTGCAGGTTCAATATGCAGAGTGCTAAACCTATTATTACTCCTTTAGCAGCCCATTTCAGACTTTCGTCGGCTTTGTCTTCACAATCAAATGATGACATTGAGTACATGTCACATGTTCCATATTCTAGTGTAGTGGGATCTCTCATGTATGCTATGGTTTGTTCACGTCCAGAATTATCATATGCAGTCAGTGCAGTTAGCAGATACATGGCGAATCCCAGTAAAGAACACTGGAAAGTAGTTCAGTGGATTTTAAGATACTTATGAGGTACTACTGATGTTTGCTTATTGGTAATGTTGGTGTTGATTTTGCTAGAGACCTTGATAGAAAAACATCTCTCACAGGTTATGTCTTTACAATCAGAGGTTGTGCAATCAGTTGGAAAGCCACTTTGCAAACTATAGTCGGTTTGTCTACCACTGAAGCTGAGTACATGGTGATTACTGGGGCTTGTAAAAAAATCCATTTGGTTGAAGGGACTTTTTAGCGAACTCAATGAAGACCTTCAAATTAGTACAGTATTTTGTGATAGTCAAAGTGCCATTTTCCTGAAAAAAGCACATTGATGTTCGGTATCATTTTGTTCGTGTTATTATTGCTCGTGGTGATATTGTTGTGAGCAAAATTAGTACTCATGAAAATCCTGCAGATATGATGACTAAGTCACTTCCCATAACCAAGTTTGAACATTGCTTAGACTTGGTTGGTGTTCATTGTTGAAGTTAAACCCTTAAGGTGTTTTATGGAAGACGTGGAGAACTTGTTCGTTGAGAGTTTGCGATGAAGAACTTGTTCATTGAGAATTTGTGTCAAGGTGGAGATTGTTAAAATTGAGTAACCCGAATCCTTATTAAAATAAAATACAGTGGTAGAATAACATAAAAGTAAAACCCATATAGAACTACACTTCTTTTATTTTATTTTAGAATAATATTTATTAAACCTTATTAAACTCCGTCTATTTGAATGATTAGAATAAGGTGTTTCAATCTTACTACACTCCTTCTATTAGAATATGTTTACAAGCCTATAAATAGACATAGTCTACTCCTCTTGTAATCATTTGAATTCGACATAGTGAACTATCTTCTCCTCTGCCCATGGTTTTTTTTCCCAAAAGGGTTTCCACATAAAATTTGTGTGTTCTTTATTTTTCTTTCTCTTTTCTTTGCGATACATTGTCATTATCGACATTCTATTTTTCACAGCTAAATTTGTTGAACTTTTAGAATCAAGACAGATTTAACAAAATATGTAAACATCAAATGGTAAATTTGTTATTATACCTATCAAACTTATGCACAATTGACGAAAGACATTAACATCGTGATTAATTGTTTTTAATTGCTCACTTTCAAAATTGATAGAGTAATTGCTCCAAATTTTTTTGAAAGGGACTAATTTACTTAATTTCAAAATTGAAAGGTACTGGAGAAGTTTTTTACCAGAAAAATTCATAAGTCCACTTTTTTTTATTACTATTTTCTATTATTTAATATAAAGGTTTTTTTTATGAAATATATAAGGGGTTTTTTTATTTAACATATATTTGTGTCAATTGTACTTTGTTTGGTGTTAATGTTGTTCACAACAAGATAATCATTTCTACCTATATTATTATTTAAGCATGTAATTGAATAGGTATCATGAATTAACTTGATATAAATTGGTTAGTAATATTATTAAAAATTTTTATATAACTTAAATAAGTTATTTTATTATGAGATTTTTTCTTTTCATTATTTTTTAAGAAACAATAATAAAGTTGCAAATATTACGATATTAACCTATAAAACCAACATTTATAAAATCTTTACCACTGCAACCGAAGATTTATTTTGTTATTTTTGTATAGTTCAAATTTATTACAAAAAAATGTTTCACCCACTTTGTTTGTATATCTCTACTATTATTAAAGCCTTGACTGAATTTAGTGTCATGAATCAAGTGACACCAACTCGGTTGAGGAAACTACAAAAATAACCTTATACATTTTACTTAAGTTATACTATTACGATGATATTTTTGTCTTTTTCTTGTCTCTACCATTATTAAAGCCCTGATTGAGTTTGATGTAATGAGTCAAGTAACACTAACTCAATTGAAAAAATTACGAAAATAACGATACACATTTTAAATAGGTTATATTATAACGAGCGTATTTTTTTTGTTAAATAAAACCAATAAAAAATTACAAATATTGAGATTTGACCCATGCCATCTAGAAACAATAAAACCTCAACTTTACCATTACAACCAAAAATTTACCATAATATTGTATATTATTTCTAAAGACAAATTTATGATCTAAATACGTGGTTTCTATACACAAGTGATTGTGATAAAATTGTTAATATATATTATATTTATATGCATATTTAGGCATATATTTAGGAATATATTAAATATTTCTTATTCCTACATGACTACTGCGGTATAAATGTTATGTATTCTCTTGAAGTCTAGGAATAAGATTGAAAGGGATTACCCTATTATTGTCATGGTATCAGGAGCTTAGGTTCTCCTTTTATTTATTTTTTTTCTTCTCCAAGTCTTTTGCTTGTTATCTTTTATTTTGCCCGCGACGTGACAGTTTCAGCCTTCGGGTTGGTTATTGCCTACCTTTTAACATAATTTTCTTCTTCGTTCTAAATAGCTAGTACTGATGATTCTACTTCTCTTCCACCACCTAAAATTGAACCTAACTCTCTATTTTTCTTTAACCTTCAAGATCCACCTAATGATTTTATTACTCCTCAAGATCTAATCTCTATACTTATAAATCTCTTCCTTTTTCGTGATAAATGGTTAAATTAAGTTTGAAATACCTAATCAATTTAATTCTGTAACACAATACGGTAAATGTTCATAACATATTTAATTATCAAACATAAATTAGTTTCCACGTAAAATGCTACTAATTTGGTTTTTAGGTACATTCAAACAAATTAGTAATTTATTCAAATTTTGGATGATTATATTTTATTTAGAAACCAAAATTATGATAAAAATGTTCTACTTGGGTGTTCTAACTTAATAGCACGCATATTTGAATTAATGCGAAAGGTTTGATTTGACATAACTTTTATTAGATTGATTTATTGTTTAGGGATAACGTACTTATTTTAAAAATTAAGGTTTTTAGGTACCAATAAAATTTTGCCACATCATTAAATTTTAAAGACATGAAATTATTATACTCATTCATAGTAAAATTATTTTATGGACTATTTCCATCACATTATTCATGGTCCCTTTCCAATTATTTAATGACATTTAAACAATTTTTTCTATTTCATTGACACATAATTTTGGTATTTTTTATCCTAAATCCCAAACCCCAAATATTGAACCCTTAACCCAAAACCTAGAATTTTAAACCCTAAACCCGAACACTTAACCCCATACCCTTGAACCATGAACCAACTCTGAATCCTAAACTCGTAACATGTAACCCCAAACCCTTGACCCTTGAACCCGAACCTTGAACCTCAAACCCATAACCTTGAACCTTGAACTTCAATCTTAAACCCCGAACCAAAAACCCAAACCCAAATCCAAACCCAAACCCAAACTCGAACCCTGAATCTTAAATCATGAACCCAAACCTTGAACCGCAAGATTCGGGGTTTAAGGTTCAAAGTTTAAGTTCAAAGTTCTGAGTTCTAGGTTCGGGGTTCATGGTAAAATAATTACCAAAATTATGTGTCAATGACATGAAAAAATTGCACAAAAATTACTAATTTTTTTAAATTGGTTGCACAAAAATAAAAAAAATTAACTTATGAGAAAAATAAACAAAATGATTAAATTTTGTAAAAGAATAAAAGATGTTTGTTTATAATTTAAAAAATTAATTATTTTAAGTAATTTAATTAAAATTCAATTAAGTTGGAGAAGATATTAAATATAGATGAGTGTATAATAATACTTTGCTATCTTTAAAATTTAATGACATAGCATTATTTTATTAGTGCCTAAAAATTATACTTTTTAAGATGATACTAATATAATTTATTTCTCAGAATATATAATATTATTTGTTTGAAATATGTTTTGTGAATTTTAATTAGTTTTGTACCATAAAAACATTACATCAATTAATTAAGGTTGTATTATCAAAAGAAGAAAAAACTATACCAAAATAAACATATTATTTTCATTTGATAAATTGCTTATATATACTCCTCCCAATTTATCTAATTCAATTCATGTTCTAAATATTATCTGCCTGTCTAATTTATTTAGTTTTTTTTTTTAAAATGGTACAAAGCGATTACATCAAACCCTCAAATTAAATCTGCATGGGAGCATTTCAATCAGCCAACAATAAATTAATCATAGAGAATAGTGACTTTTCAAACCACTGGAAAAATCTGAGCTCACTTATATTACCTTTTGCCATATGATCAATCACTATATTAGAGATCTTAGAATATGACGAATCATTACTGCTTAGAAGTTGATGTACTAAACGTAACTCCACCAATTTACTATCATCATCATGCCATCTAACTAAAAGCATCTCAACTCCTTGTCATATTCCAATCCAATTTGCCTGAACTCCTTGTCTCACGCAATACGCGGAACTTCCAACATTGTCCAAACTTCAATTCTAAAAATCCTCTTTCTCTTTTAAGCTTGGTTTATCTCTTGATTACTAAATAGTATATTAACCCTTTTTCTTTATATATTATCCATTTGTTTTTAGCTTGGGAAGATTCTCTAGCTAAATTTTCATAAAAACTTTCTTCATAAAGAAAGCCCCCAAAAAAGCTTTCACATATTTATTATTTTGTCACATTCAAAAAAAATATATATATTTGTCATGTATCTCGTACCTTAATAAATAAATATATATAATTCAATATTCTAGTTCAACCGAAATAACAAATTACAGAAGAGCTTATAATTTTATTGAAAGATTTTAAAGGTAGTTTAGGGTTAAAAGGTAACACCATATAGTCAATGATGTCATTAACAGTGGAGGAAGATGAAGGAACTAAATCAGTGATGACGTTTCCGAGGGTGAAAATCATGATAAAATTTTCTTGTTCGAATAAAAGATGACGGAGTGGAGACGGTGGAGACATCATAGAGGGCGAAGCTACGAAAATTTGTTGTCTTTTTCTTTTCTTAAGCATTAAAATTTAAAACTTTATGAGTATAATAATGGTGTTAATTAAAATTTTGTAATTTTTAAAGGGACTAAAAGAATAAATTTTCTTTTTTTTGCATGTCCAATCAACAATCCGTTAATGTTTTAATGGCTGAATGACTATTTTGATCAATCTATCTGACCAAAATAGAAATAATGTTATTTTAGAGTGAACTTTGATATAGTTTACCCTAATCTTTTTATCTTCAAAAAGAGTTTCTTCCGCATCCAATATCAACTTTGCTTCATTTTTATTTGGATCCTTTTTTCCTCTTTTTTTTTTTTCATTTTTTATATGTGCATTAAATAAATCATTCATTTGTATTTTACTTTTCTATTAATACTTGCCACTTGTTGTGTATCATTATTCTTTTTGACTATCAATATCACATCATCATATTTTAATCATATTATAAAATAATAATGGATTCCAAATTTATGTATCACTACAAAAAAAAGTTTCATTTACCAGCAGCCAAAAATCCGTCACTATATGCACATCCAATATATACATAAAATATCTATACCGATGGTCAAAAGAAATACTCGACGTAATATAAGCCGCTGCTATAAGGTTATGTCAACATAAACATTTAGCGACGTTACATTTTCCGTCAATATACACCTCTTAGCTATATTGACAGCCTGTCCATCAATAAAGATACTGCCAGCTATTTCAATTTCGCCATTTATAAACACATTTTATTGACGATTTTATTACCGTCATAAATTACTATATGATTTTGCGACGGTCATTCTGTCAACAAATTTTATTTTGAGTTTTTATATTTTTATAATCTGCTGTCAGTATGAGGCTATTACCTGTCACTAAAAGATCAAAAATATACAACCTCTCCCAATAGTTTACGTCAGTAAGAAATAAAAATATAATTGAAATTTCTAAACAAAGCTATCCATTATAACTATTATACTCGGTCCTTGAAGAATTCAAGCAAAGCACAAAGCTAACATGAAAAGACAAATTATATCCACAAAAATTTAAGGCATTGATCAACCAAAAATGTCAATGAACAAATAACATTTGTTAAACTAGTAAACTAATATTCAGAAAGAGATAGAAATCTGAATGACTACACAGAGCTCCCTTTAGAAAATAAATAATTTGTCAAGAACCTGCATCATGTCAAGAAATTAAACCCCATGATTAAAAAAAAGTCATGTTTGAAATTCAGATTATAAATCATTTTACTAAGACAAATAGCCTCTAAACAACAAATGCTATGCTAAAATAGAAATATCTCAATAAAAGGGGAAGAAAATAGACAAGGTTTTTCCAATTGAGTCTTAATTCGATTGGCATGGGCATTGTTGCCAATACAAGAGGACATGGGTTCGAGTACGCTAAAGTGCATTATCCTTCTATTTATGGGTTGGGGAGGGGTTATGGGTAGTTCTAGGCATTGTTTCAAAAAGAGCAGATATGATCAGTGCTTATTTGTTTTTGTTTTGGCCGATAATACTATATATAAATAGAAAATAGAAAAGTAAATATACAATAAATAAAAGGCCACTCTATTTCGATAAAAGACTCATGCTTATAACGAGATTGTTAAAAAAAGACAAAATTTTAAAAAGACATAAAGGTTGAGTTCATCTTAACAAAGTAAAGTAACACTACACCAGAACAGGCTTTTAGCGGCGCTTTTTTAGGCCTTTAGAGGTGCTTTTTTGCGCAGTAGATACTTTTAGCGGCGCTTTGAAAAGCGCCGCAACAGAAGCCGCTAATGACAACAGAAATAAACGCCGCAAAGGTGTTGGTCTATAGCGGCGCTTCTCGCAAAAACGCCGCTGAAGACTAAGACCTTTAGCGGCGTTTTAGTGGAAGCGCCTCTAAAGATCAGGGTCTTTAGCGGCGTTTTTGCGAGAAGCGCCGCTAAAGATTAGGGTCTTTAGCGGCGCTTTTCCCACAAACGCCGCAATAGACCCTGATCTCTAGCGGCGCTTCGACCACAAACGCCGCAATAGACCCTGATCTCTAGCGGCGCTTAGACCACAAACGCCACTAAAGATCGTGGTCTTTAGCGGTGCTTTTCCCCACAAACGCTGCTAAAGACCATGATCTTTAGTGGCGCTTTTTCCACAAACGCCGCTAAAGACCCTTATCTTTAGCGGCGCTTTTACCGAAAACGCCACTAAAGGCCAACACCTTTAGTGGCGTTTTTTTTTAAAAATGCCACTAAATTTGGTAGATTTGTAAAATAAATTTTATTATATTTTCAGCCCTCCTGTAAAAACAAATCAGAAGAAATCATATCTAAACCAGCCAAAAGTAATAAATCTATATATTAAACAAATAATATTATAAATATCAATAAATAAAATAAAATTCGTATTATTCTTACAAAAATGTTAAAAGTTAAAATGATAATTAAAAGTCAAAATTGAAGTATATTTACACGATAGTCTAAGACGGCGGCTGTTGCGACTGTTGAAACATCTTCATCATACTCTGAAGCTGCTGCTGGAGTTCATCGAACTTTTGACGCTGCTCTGCTTCCCTCGCTGCAGCCTCTACTTCCCTCGCTATAGCCTCTGCTTCCCTCGCTGCAGCCTGTACTTCTCTTGCTGCCGCTTCTGCTTCTCTTGCTGCCGCATCTGCTCTAAGCTGCTGCTGGAGTTCTTCATACTTTCGTTGAACCTCAGCTTCTCTCGCTGCTGCATCTGCTTTAAGTTGTAGCTGGAGTTCTTCATATATTTTTTGAACCTCAGCTTCTCTCGATGTTGCCTCCGCTTTAAGTTGTGTAATTTGCTCAGTTGTTGTCGCTTGCATCTGAGCCATCTGGTCTCTTAACCTCTGAACTTCAGCTTCAGCTCGACTCCCTGAAGGCATATATTGTTGCGAGCTAGATCCAAAATATTGGGATGGGTTAACAAAAGATCCTTGAAATCGAACCTGACCATACCTTTCAAGACCCAAAACTTCAGTGATAATCCGGTTATCAATGTTCGTCAATATGAACAGAACTATCACTGGAAACAATCGCTTCATACTCCGCCTTTTTATCCTTTAATTTTTCCTAAAAATAAATCACATAGTTAGAAACGCAATATATATTAAAAACCCAATGCAACATAACTTAACAATATTTGCATTACAATAAATGAAATAAATCATTAGAAAATAAACACTATAAATAATTAAAACAAGTGAAATTGTATTAAGCAAACGTACCATAATTTCTGCAGCTTTAGGAGTCATAGGGTTTCCATCTTTCTTCCTATGTGTAGTGTCAAAAAGTTGAAGGCGTCCAACTTTTTGATCGGACGACAGTTCCTACAATACAATAGTAAAAATATTAATTGATAGAAAGTAATAAATATCTGCCAATATTAAAAAATTCAAAATACCTCTGCATGAGCTACACAGGCAAAACTTTTCGACCCAGCTGTGTGAGTGAATTTTTGTTGCTGCCTACTTTTTTTCCAACTTGTTCACGATCCTACATTATGAAATTATTAGTACGTTAATTAGGAAATACTATACACCAAAATAATTACAAAATTTTATAAGTTACACATACCTCTCCTTTCTTCGAAGTCCAAAATCTAACGACCTCTTCCCACTGGTACCTCAGCATTCCCGGCGGGACATTTTGTAATCTCTCGTCGAGTGTTGTTTTTGTCTTAAAATAGTCTTTCTTTAAAGTGCTCTTATGGTCTCTTTCTTTACATAAGCATCGGAGACCTCTAGAGCAAATCTCGCCTACAAAAAACACAACTTAAGAAAGTAAATGTAAACGAAACTTAAACCCAAGTATTATAAATGACATACACGTTTTGTTACCTTAATGTTATCGAGAGCTTGGTTCTTGTTACTCTCGGGCACTTTATGCCATGACTCAAAGCTAATTGGCAACATATTTGCATTCCGTGCTAGAATGCCCATGTATCCTGCTATTACTGGATACTTGGACACGCTCGACTGGATCTAGGTCGTATAAATCGCTCAGTACTGTACGTCCGCGAACTCTCTGCGTCCCACCAGTTTCATCTGAAAAATAAAAGTATTGTAATATACGAAATTTAAAAAAACAAACAAGAAGTCAACACACATGTAAATTAAATGTTAAATTACTTTGAACTTCTATAGGTTCCTCAGGTGTAACCGGAACATTCGAAGATCCAATAGCAGTCTGTTGATCAGTGCTGTTTGTTTCCGCCGAGTTTGGAGTACCTTGAACAATGCGGTGCGATCGCACTTTTCTTCTAGGCATTTTGTCTGCAATACAAATAAATTAGTTGAAAACTTAGTATACAATTACAACAATAATATCACATATAAAATAGTTGAAATATCATCATTCGTAAATATAATTAGATAATCGTAAAAGCTTACTACATTATAATTCGTAAATATCTTCATCCGTATCCTGGCGGACCTATTGAAATTGTGTTCTAGTACTAGGGATGTTTTCATTTAAGTTCTGTTATGGAAATGGCAAAGTTTGTGTTCTGTCGTCAATGTCATCTCTACTTCCACTGCCCATGTCAAACAAGTCTCTAGGGATGTTATGGAGTACAACGTACCAACCCTCATCAGTTGGATCTTTTGAGTAAAAAACTTATTTGACTTGAGAAGAAAATACATACGGCTCATCAATCAATTGTTGTCCTGTGTGAATCAATCGAGCGAAGTTTACCATTGTGAAACCAAATTGATCTTGCTTGATTCCACGTGCAGTATTAACATCGGCCCAATCACCTCGAAATAAGACAACCTTCCATTTGCCATAGTAATCCAACTCAATTATGTCAGTAAGAAGTCCAAAATATTCCACATTTCCCTCCACAGGATTATTGTCCCTAGCACTAGCATAACTTGTAATTGAGGAATTAACAACTATTCCACAATTTTGCATTCTCCTCAATCTCTCGCGATATTTTGTATGAAATCTGAATCCGTTTATGAGGAACGCACTATATCTTTTAACCACTCGATTTGGACCTTGGGAAAGCCATTTAACTTCGTCGGTGACGTTCTTCCCACTCTAAACCTATTGAATGGAAAGTAAACTGAGTAATTAAAAATGTTTTGAGTAAATATTATTATTTGTCGGTGAAAGCTCCAATTACATACCGTTTGGCTTAACCATTCATAAAAAGATTCTGTAAACAACTTATTAATATCTCGATGTTGTGTTCTTCGGGAGCGCGAACGAGATCTCAATATTTGTTTGTACTCACTATGTTAAAAATATGTTCAATTTGTTAGACTATAAACAATTTTTAAATGATGAATATTTATCAAATTTCTAGAACTTACTTGCGTAAAGGTTCTATTGATTCGTGGTGAAACAGAACATATCGATGTGCTTGTACCCACGATAAATCATCTAATTCTGTAATTTCAACTTTACCGATTGGTTCTCCAAAACTTTGGAACAAATAATTATCGGCAAAGTTGTGATCCGTGAGTCCAGCATTTCTATTTGGTCTGTTCAACCTTGTTTCAACATCTTCCAAATATCTTGAACAGAAGGTCATACATTCCTCTGCCAAGTAGCCTTCAGCAATCGATCCTTCTGGATAACGCTTGTTGCGGCAATAAGACTTTAATTTGGATAGGAACCTAAACACGATATACAACATTATCAAAAGTTGTAACTAAAGGCATATAGGTGAATGAAGGAAAATTTTAAAAATTGTAATTAACACCTTTCTATGGGATACATCCATCGATAGAAAACGGGTCCGCCAAGAATTGCTTCATGCGGGAGATGGATTATCAAGTTAACCATAATAGTGAAGAAGGAAGGTGGGAAAATTTTCTCCATGTTGCATAAAGTTAAAGTGGCTCGATCCTGTACCTTCTGAAGTTCTTGAACATCCAAAACTTTGCCACAAATGGCTTTCATTATATTGGATAGTTCAATTATACAAGACGTTACCTTCTTCGACATACAACATCGTAGAGCAACTGGCAGTAAATCTTGCATCAAGATGTGATAGTCATGTGATTTTAGCAAATATATCCTTCAACACCATGCAAAACAGTTCTTTCTCCGTCTTGGACATTGAGAAAATTGAAGGCAGCAACCGATATTTACCATTCGGAAGTGGATTCGGATGAAGATCAGGTCGAATTCCCATCTGAACTAAATCTAGTCGACTCTGAAGATTGTCTTTTGATTTTCCGTCTACATTCAAAATTGTACAGACAATGTTCTCGCAGACATTTTTCTCAATGTGCATAACATCAAGATTGTGTCGTAAAAGGTGGTGCTCCCAATAAGGCAACTCAAAAAAAATACTTCTTTTTTTCCACAAGTCCGCCTCATTAGGATCATCATCTTCATTGGAGTTATCATCAGCTTCATCATTTGATCTTCTATTTCTTTGCGTGTTTGCCGCTTGATTCATCTTCCCATAACTGAAATTCATATCTTCCAACAACAACTTTAATAGAAAAATATTAATAGTGTTAACAAATGAACTCCAATTTTAAAATCTAAAAATAAAGAGACTAAATTATTAAAAATCAAAATTTGGAGATTGAACATCAAATATACAAAGAATACAAAAGCTTGAAATTTTAATTATTTAGTCAAGTAACTAATTAACCCAACCCGAGACATAAATTGAAAACCATATTAATTTTAATAACTTTAATGTTGTTTTCTAGGCCCTAGCTAACCATTTTTCTAAAGATATTTAACAAACGAAAAACAGAACCTCTGAAAGATGTTTTGCGTAATGTGGAAACTGGGTGAAAGATAAAAATATATTTATTAGATAATTGAAAATAAATTTATTTTTCTGCCTTACGTTAAATAAATTAATAATATATTTATAATTAAATAAAACAATAAAAGCTAATTTTAGTAAGTCATGTATTTAACATTCTGTTAAATCGAGCAGCCCATTTTTACAATGTGTATACAATATCCAAATCTCGTGTGTAAGAAACAAACAGCAGAGAACTAACAAACTCATTGAACAAAGCAGAACAGACATGTAGGAACTCGGTGTAGGAACAAAGCAGAACAGACATGTAGGAACAGACATGTAAGAAATAGTGTAACATAGTTTAACATTGTTTACCAACTACAGAGCTAATAACAGAGTGCTGGAAAATCGATTACGTTCTAAGAAAATTACTTTCACCAATTTTTACTGCAACATGGAGAAAAATTTAAAAATATATAAAGAAGGAAGAGCAGCTAAAGCATTTATATCCTGTAGATGCAGTTTTATACTAAATCAGAACAAAGCCTCAACAATATATGAATAAATTAGGCTTTGTCCAGCCCCACCCAATAAGTTTTTCTTACAAGATATTTTAAAATGCACTAAAATTTCCAAGCCGTTGCACAAAACTGTGATGCTTATTTGAGGAAATTCACAGTGAACTCAACTAAAATTAGAGATTGTCCAAGAGTAAACTTTTGTAGTTTTAGTTCAATTGTTTACCCCTTTTTAGTAATAACTAAATAAATTCAACTCTGAAATCAGAAGGAATAAAAGTAACGACATTTTGATTAAAATAATATCAGGAAACTTACCTAAATACGAGCTGAACAATAAGGCAGTAAGAAATGGTTAATCCACAATTTTGAGTTCTCCTTTCTTTAACAGTTGGGCAAATGCAGTGTTAATTCTGGGGAACAAAAATTGAACATAAGAACAACTGTTATTTTTAACTCTTCAACAATGAGAAGAACAAACTAGAAAGCAAACGCAGGATTGGTACTTCTTCCCAAACCCTAGACACGCAAAAATTCCCAAATTCCCCGAATTCCCAAACAAACTGGCCAAAGCTTGGTGATTGAATTTATTATTTAAACCCCAAATTCCCAAATTACACTGAACCCAAACCCTAAATCAAGATACAGTGTTTTAAAAGAAAAAAATCTTACCTTTTAACCACAAATTCCGTAACTTTGATAGTATCCTATCAAGATTGACTCAACTGTTGCTTCGTTTCTGATGATTTATGAGTTCTCCTCTCCCTTTTTTCCTTCGTATTTTCTCTTTCGTTTCTATCGCTTTCGTTTTGTCCTCTGAATCTGTTTCTGTTTGTGTTCTGCCTTAGAGAAAATGATAAGTTAAAACACGATGAACAGAAACGGCGTCGTTTCGCCAAAATTTTAAGACACCATTCCGGCGTTTCTTAGGAAAACGCCACTATTGCTTGTATATTTGCGGCGTTTCCAAAAAACGCCACTAAAAATTGAAGATATAATCTGAAAAGGCGCCGTTTAATAAAGATTTAATGCATATTTCTGGCGTTTTCTATAAAAAACACCACTAAAAAATAATTTGCTTAAGCTAAACGCTGTCGTTTATCTAATATTTTAAGTCACTTTTGCGGCGTTTCCCGCGAAAATGCCACTAGAAATTAACAGAAACGGCGCCGTTGAATTAATATAGAGAAAATGCTAAGTTAAAATTCGAATACAGAAACGGCGCCGTTTAGACATTGTTTTAATACCCTTTTGCGGCGTTTACTGAAAACACGCCGCTATTGATTCCAAAATTTCCGGCGTTATCACCAAAACGCCACTACTACTTAACGTACAACAAGCCAAATGGTGACATTTACTCAATTTTTAAAGACACTTTTGCGGCGTTTCTTGAACAAACGCCACTACTGCTTCCCACAGTTGCGGCGTTTAACCCCTAAAACGCCACTAAAAGTTTAACTATTCGAAAACGGCGCCGTTTTGTAAATTTTAGATTTTTTTGTCATTTTTTGTTTTTTTTATTTCATTTCTTATGTATTTGGTCCTAAATATATCCATCCATATAAAATATATCAAACTATTTTTTAACTTATTAAACTTAATTCTATTTAAAATAATATTTAAATATATCAATTGGTACTTTAAATTGATTTTTTAAAATATTATTTAAAGAAATTAATCTAAACTAACCTAAAACCCTTATCCGACCCCTGAAACCCTAAACCCTAAATTCTAAACCACTAACCCTTAGCCCGTAACTCGTAACCCCTAAACCCCTAACCCTTATATCCCAAACCTTAAATCCATACCCCCTAATCCTTAAAATAGCACGACCATCCAAAATAAACCCTAAATCTTTAATAATCATAAAATAGTTATAATTGATTAAACAATAATTAATAGTAAAAACTTTTTGTAATATTATCTTTATAATATTTATTTTTTTGTATAAAGTTTGAAATTTATAATATTTAATTTTATTGATAAATAAATAAATTTAAACTATATATATACTCATAATTTCAATATATTAAATTTATTATTATATATTTTAGAAATATATAAGAACATATTTAATATAAAAATTAATAAAACTAATTAATCTAAACTTAAACTCTAACATAACCGTTGAAACCCTAAACCCCAAATCCATAACCCCCTAACCCATTACCCCTAAATCCCTTAACCCCTAAAGCCATAACCCTTAAACCCTAACTCCCCCTAACCCCTAAACATTAAATTTTCAATTACACAAACAAACGGTGACGTTTTCACAAAATTGTAGACATATTTGTGGCGTTTTCCCGAAAAACGCCAGTAATAGAGTACATCATTCAACTGAAATGACGCCGTTCTGATAGAGTATCAAGAATATTAGCGGCGCTTACCTATAAAACGCCGCAATAGAAACTGATTCCCTAACACGTAATGACGTCGTATATTGCAATATTTGTGGCGTTTTTGACTAAAACGCCGGTAAAGGCTACCTTTTGCGGCGTTTTTATATAGAAACGCCGCTAAATTTCTCTTCTTTTTTGTGACATTTAAATAATTAATTACCTATTTATTTAACAAATACATAATTACCTACTTATTTATTTGTTTATTTATTTATACCAAGATTATTTTGGTCCTATATATACAAATTAAATAATTAATAACTATATATATATATATATCAAAAATATCAAATGGCCGTTAAATATTTGGGTTAAATGTTTTTAAATATACAACTATTATTAGTTAATTGCATCATTTAACAATCTTCAAATTATAAATTAACATGCATCCATAAAATGATCATCTAAGTACCACGCACCTATTATATATATATCTATTAATTATAATATAAACTATAGTACTAAACTTCAATATATTAAATTTATTGATAATGATCTGGATTTATTTTACAAATATATATATATATTTACCGTAAAAATTAATCAATCTAATATTAACCTGATCTTAAGAAACCCTATCATGACCGTCTAAACCCCCCGACCAAACCCAAAAAATTCCCTAAATTAATATTCTTTAATAACCATATATATATAGCCATGCATATATATTAAAAAAATCAAGTGGTTAGGGTTAAATGTTTTTAAATATACAAGATAATTAATTGTATCATTTAACAAGTCTCAATTAAATTATAAATTATATATCAATCGACATGCATAAAGTGATCATGATCTACCTATTATAATATTCAATATATTAAATTTATTTTGGATCTATTTTACAAATATATAAGAACGTATATATTTAATTACCATAAAAAATAATCAAAAACAAATCTAAATTAAACCCTAACATGACCATTGAAACCCTAAATCTAAAACCCCTAAACCTCTAACCCCTAAATTAACCTTAAATCCCAAACCTTAAATCTATACCCCGTACTCCTTAAAATACCGTCCATAAAAAAAATTCCCTAAATCTTTAATATATATAATCATAAAATATAGTCAATAATTAATTGTTAAAATATATATATATTTTTGTATAAATTGGTGTTTTATATTAATAATTCCTTTGATTTATTTAGTCGAAAATACTACCAAAATTTATTACTCTTATAAAAAGTTAATTCTATTTTTAATTTATTCTTTACAATACAACAATTTAAGTTTTATTATATTTTATTTTATTCATAATTTAATATATTTTCTCTCGTAAAGTAGTTTAAATCAACTGTAATTGAAAATTAGTAATAAATAGTTAGCTGTTATATATATACGACTTCTCTTTAATAAAAACTTTTTATATTAATCAATATTATTTGTTAATTATAATTTAAATGTAAATTGTACCACTATATAATAAATAGAACAAAATATTAATTATTTCAACTTATAAGATTTTTGTTACTATTAGCGGCGCTTCGGCAAAAACGCCGCTAAAGAAAATGCATTAGCGGCGCTTAGCTACAAACGCCGCTGAAGACAAGAGAATTCGTGGCGCTCAGATAAAAACGCCGCTAAAGATCCGAGCATTAGCGGCACTTATATAAAAATGCCGCCAAATGCAAGAGAATTAGCGACGCTCAGATAAAAACGCCGCTAAAGACCGGATCATTAGCGGCGATTAGATAAAAACGCCGCTAAAGACCGGAGCATTAGCGGCGCTTAGATAAAAACACCGCTAAAGATCCGAGCATTAGCGGCACTTAGATAAAAACGCCGCTAAAGGTTTTAAAAATCGCAAAAACGACGTCGGTCTTAGGTTTTTTGTAGCGCTTTATATAAAACGCCGCTAATTCCTATTTTTAGCGGCGCTTCCAAAAAATCGCCACTGATGCTCTACCTTTAGCGGCGCTTTGGATAAATCGCCGCTAATGCTCGATTTTTTGTGGCACTTTTGTTCCAAACGCCGCAAAAAGTGCCGCTAAAAGCCTGTTCTGGTGTAGTGTAAAAATTTGTCAATAATAAAGCATCAATATGAAAGCTTAAAAGCCAGTTGTTTTTAGGCGGGACAGGGAACCGGGTTTGTGGTTGGTTGACAAGGATTATGTGTTGAGTTTTTGTAATATTTGATACTTGAGTTGCAATTTCTTTTTCACCAAAAAAAAATACAATATTCAAAAAGTAATTCACAGAAAAAAGAAATTAAAAAAGGAAGGATAGAAGAAATTAAATGAAACACAAATCTTACATGGAATTGAGTTGAATTAAATGAACCACTTAACTTTCTCACTTTTTCTAGGCAAGACTCTATGCTTTATAGTACCCAAATAAATGTATAAGGGCTAAAGTAAAAAAAGTGAAAAAGTTCAAGACTCTTTTTATTACATTAGTCTTCCAAAGAACAACAATAAATATAAAACTAATATTTGAAATAAAAGAGAAATAAATTAGCTTTGGATATGGAAGGGCGTAATGAACCTTGCACATGTATTATATATATTAAAACAGATGAGCATGTTCATAGATGAACATCATAAAAAGAATTTTAATATGAAAAAAAATTAATATGCAATAAAATAATAAATTTTCTTTGGTAAAAAGTCTTGTTCATTTATAGTATTATCAGCCTTAATGATTATAACTTCGAGTTTAACCCCATCAAGGTCTATAGAGCGAATGTTTCAAACGTTTGAATGCCTCTGATAATGAGCATTGTCACACACCAACTTAATAATCCACGTATATATATACTCCCATCAATTAAATAATGCAGGGAGAAAACGGATAGTGACCTTAATGGTTTGATCCTTGGCAGCAGCCAACACCCAATTCCCATTCTGGTTCCAACTGACACAGAGTACTGTACTTTTATGGTCATGACAGCAAAAGACTTGCATTACTTAAAATAATTAAAACGTTAGCATTTCTATGAGTTTCACCACGATATTTACTCACAACGAGCAAAGCTCTCTCCTGTCTTAGCATCCCAAAGTTTCACAATGTTGTCTTTTCCACCTAAAGAGAAGCCAAGCATGACATTAGAATGACAACTTGCAAAATGATCATGCAAAGGTTGAGGAGGAAGTGGTTGTAATGTACTTATAAGGAGAAACAATTTTAAAAGTTTATTATTTTAGCAGATTAAGTCAAATACTATTTCCAATTAGCCTAATTAGACTCCAAACACTTTGAATTCAAAATAATACTTACCCCAGTTTCTTCCTTGACTTCTCGTACAGCTCCTCTAAAATCTCCTTTGATCGCCAAACCAAACAAGAGTGCATTAATTGGAAGACATCGCATTGATTTTAGTTCACTCAACCACCAAGAGAAGAATGCTCTTTTATAAAATGAAATTGAAAAACAGAAAATTTACCTTGTTAGGAGACGACCACTGGATCCATGGGTACCAAGGAATTCTTCATGAGAGATGACTTCAACGGACAAACTAAGAAGGTGATGATTGATTAGGGTTTGGATGGGAACTAAGAAAAAATTGAAAAAAAACATAAGGGAGTTCTCGACGAATGAAGTATATACATTATATACGTCCCTGTCAGTAAATAGAAATTTTTTAGTAGTTATAAGTGATCAAGTTTAAAAAATATATTTTTTATTAACTCAAAATATATCCTTTACTTTTTTTTATACATATTTCAAATTTGAGGAGTGGAATCACATACCCTTTACTTCTATATATAGTTATAGATTAAACATTTTCCCAGAAGGTAAATTAAAGAGAAAAGTAAGGAAAAAAATGAGTTCACTCGTGAATCAGTTGAGTTCGTCGTTCGCCATGTCCGAAGAAGAAGAGGCATTCGGCTATGCTATGTATTTACGATGCAGCGGTATATTTCCTTACGTTCTGGATGCCGCAATCCAACTCGGTGTTTTCGATATAGTAGCGAAAGCAGGTCCCCATGCCAAGCTTTCTTCCAACCACATCGCTTCGGAGATTGGCACGAAGAATCCCGACGCCGCTTCCCTTCTCGATCGCATGCTTAAGCTCCTTGCCTGCTATGATTTAGTCACCGGCGCCAGTTATGGAGAAGATGGTGAAAGACTCTATGAGCTTACTTTGGCCGGTAAAATTTTTGTTAATGACGAAAATAGAGGAACTTTGGCATTGGATGCATTTTCTATGAAAAAGATCCAGGTTGATGTCTGGTACGTTGAGTTATGGTCTAATCTGATTTTTCTTTTTCTTTTGTCATAATTATTTGATCAAACTGTGTTTAATATATATGATTTATATAGGTCACGCTTGAAAGATCTTGTTCTTGAAGGTGGGAATCTGTTTGAGAAAGTGCATGGCATGCCTTTTTATCAATTTAAGAGCTTAAACCCAGAATATGATAAGAGTTTTGACACCGCAATGATAAATCTTTCTAAGATATCAGTGAAGAAAATACTTGAGAAATACCATGGATTCCAAGGTCTTACCACTTTGGTAGATGTTGGGGGTGGATATGGGGTTACCCTCAATATCATCATCTCCAAATATCCTACCATTAAAGGCATTAATTATGACTTGCCTCATGTTGTACAACAAGCCCCATCTTTCCCTGGTAATTATATAACCCAACTTTAAACTCTAAATAAGTATAATTACAACAATTGTCTGGCAATTAAGTAGGCTCGTAAGTTGATCTTTGATATCATGCAGGCATTGAGCATGTAGGAGGAGATATGTTCTCAACTGTTCCCAAAGCAGATACCATAATGATGAAGGTAGATATGCATGGTTATATAGGAGTTAGATGGATTCAAAACTTTACGATTGTATCTATTTTAATTTGTTTGTGTGTTTTTGTAGGAAGTGCTTCACAATTGGGATGATGAGCATTGCTTAAAGCTCCTAAAAAACTGCTACGAAGCATTAGAAGAGAAAGGGAAAGTGATAGTAATAAGCCATATGATGGTTGAGGAAGCAGAGGCAAGCAATGGTGCTAAGCTTGTTTGTCAATTGGATCTTTATATGGGTACGCTATTTGATGCAAAACAAAGGACTGCAAAACAGTTCGAGTCTATGGCCATGAATGCTGGGTTTTCAAGCTTTCAACTTAAGTGCCTTGCTTTCGATGCGATTGCTGTCATGGAATTCTATAAATGATGAATTATTATTATTATTATGGTTTAGTTTTGGAATTGGATTGATTTCCATGGTGATCTGATGTGTGTGTTTAGATTAATTAAATAAGTAATTATGGTTTCTTTTTATAATGTTATGAACCGAGTGATCGATGACGGGTCATTATCATTTTAATTAAATAACTATTTAAGGTCCTATGCCATGTCTCTTTCTCATCATGCTATTATAACCACTCCTTACGGTGTAAACCCCTCCTTGTTATAGAGTGTAGCTGTTAAGTACAACTGTATATAGGTTGTGCTAACGGTACGCCCGAAAAGTGAGAAAGTTTGGGTAAAAATATAGGTTTAAAAAATGAGTTTGAGCAAAAAAAATAAGACCCGTTTAGAAAATGGGCCAAGCCTCAGGTAAGGCTTTTTTGGCCCAAGCATAACCCGACCCGAATATGCAAAACAAAAACTGCTCTTTTTTTTACTGTTTTCTTGTTTTTTTTTTACTATTTTGTTGTTATTTTCTTTCTTTTTTTCACTGTTTTACTACCATTTCACTATTATATTGCTATTATTTTGTTGTTATTGTTTGGATATTGTATAACTTTTGTTTTAATGTTACTATTTTAGAGGCATTTGCTTGTTAAGTTGTACCTATCTTAGTGTTATGTGAGTATATATATAATTTTAAATTTATTTTCAATTTGTTGGAAAACATTTATTTTAATATTTTTAGTATTTTTGATGTATTATTTTTTTAAATTAATAAGGGCGGGTCAGGCCCGAGCCTAGCAAACGGGCCTAAAATTTTGGCTGGGCCTGACCCATGGACACCTCTACTTTTAAGGGTTTTTTTTATGTAATATATTCTTTATGTTTGTTTTATAATCTATAAAGATTAATTTTTCAAGGTTTGTGGCTGCCCTCTCAACAAAGTCATCTCCAAGTTTGATCTTGAGTTCTCTCCTTAAGAGTGTAATGTGTGTTACTATTACGCCCAACACTTGTTAATATAGTTTGTTTTTATTTGCATTGATTTGAGAAATTTCTATGTTGTGATAGTTTCATTTATTATTATAAGGTAAAATAAGTTAAAAATATGTTATAAAATCACTTTAAAATTGGATTGAAAATAGTGAAAACTGTTATAAAATAAAGAATAAAGAGAGTAAAGAACAAGAGAAACAGGAGAACAAAAGAAAAGCAATTATTTCATTGGCTTCTAAAAAAATTATATTTATAGACATAAGAAGTATGAATGAAATAAAATTCTACTCCTAATAGACATTAGAGTTCTAAAGCATATCAAATTTCTTATTTTAATGGACATCAACTTTATAATAATAAAATATTCATAACACTCCCCATTGGATGTCCATCGATAGAAAATGTGCCTCATTAAAGTAAGATAAAAAAACCGTGGGAAAAAAATTCTTACTACATCGTGTTTTTACTCCCCCTTAGGGCACATCACATGTACTACATCGTGTATTTACTCCCCCTCAGGGCACATCACATGTTATCTTATACTTTACATATTTCAATCGTGAATACTAGCTTTTCAAATGATTACTTGAACGAGTTTGATAAATGATTATATCACCATTCTTTTGGAAGTCATGAGCGAGGAAGAATTTTTGGGAAATATATTTTAATCTTTTCGGGAGTTCCAATAATAATCATAACACACTTTGATCATGACCCTTCTATAATAACACATGTGTTCAAATTAAATTAATAAATATTTATACAAATGTATTGAGCAATTTCCAGGAATTTCTATATGCTCCTAGCATTTTAAATCCTGTAAGGATTTTAATATAAATATCCATTATTTAGTGGCTCATATAAAATCTGTAACAACAAACACTAGAATCATATTAAATATTTCATAAACTGTCAAACTAAAAAGATATCTAAAAGTTATTGCATCCATCACAAAAGAATATTATATCTTCTCATAATCAATGCTAAGATTCAATGAAAAACTTCATTTTTCTTATTTTGTTTTCACAAAACTACTCATTTGTACCCCTACTAGCTTTATACATTTAGACATTTGGACTACTGGTCTAGAAATTTCACAAATTTAATTCTATTTGAATTGCGTCTTTTTAGTTTTGGCCAATCTATTCCATGTTTATATTTCTAGACAAATTTATTCATGATCCTTATTTTCTTTCATTGTTTCAACAATACAACGTTTCATTTCGGTTCCATGTTTTCTTGTAGTTTTCTCGTATTGACATAACTTATAGAGATCTCTTTATTTTCATCATTTTCATCTTAAGGTACTTGAATCTCTTATGGAGTATAAATAATTAGTTATATCTTAGGTCTCTTCTGGAGCACCTACCTCCACTATATCACCCGCCAACTGCTTCATCAATCATCTATCTAGTTGAGAGATTCAAACCATTGTAAAAAGTTTAAACTTAGAGCCACAAATGTAATCCATGATGAGGACACTTCCTCAACAAATCTTTAAATATCTCCCATGTATCATAAAGTGTTTCAATATCAAACTGAACAAAAGAAGAGATGTCGTTCATCAACTTAGTTGTTTTTGTCGATGGAAAATATTTTAACAAAAAATTCTCAGTCATTTGAGCCCGAGTCATGATAGAACCTCGTGGCAATGAATTGAACCACCGTTTTGTCTTGCTCCTCAAAGAGAATGGGAACAACCGTAAGCGTATGGCATCATCAGTAGCGCCATTAATCTTGAAAGTGTCGCAGATCTCTAGAAAGTTAGCCAAATGAATATTCGGATCTTCATCTTGCAAACCATCAAATTGAACATACTATTATACCATCTGAATTGTGTTCAGCTTCAGCTCAAAATTGTTTACAGCAATGGTGCAATACTCGATTCAGCCCCAATCAGATTGGGCTTAGCATAATCATACATAGTACAAGGAGCACGATTTGTAAGAGGTAGTTGATTATTTTGATTATCACCCATCTTCACAGTAATATCTTTTTCCTCTTGATCGTCTACTATATTCTGTTGTCATTGCCTTGCTTCTTTAACCTCTTTACGATTTCTGCGAGCAGTCTTTTTAATCTATCTGTCAAAAAGTAATGGATCCAATGGATTTTCTCTAGTCATAAACCAAAAGAACCTGCCAGAAGTAAACAAACGAAAAATTAAAATATAAAAATCAAATTTAAAAAATTTTAAAATAAAAATAAAAATGGATAAATTAATAGAAATAAAATTTTCCTAATATTTTAGTCCCCAACAACGACGACAAAAACTTGATTGCAATCGTAAACTAACTAAAAATCTGACTAAGGCAAGTACACCTATCAATTAATAGTATAGCTATGGTGAGCAAAAATATTGTTCCCACGAGCACTAAAAGTACTAGTAATTACTGTCTTTCTATTATTTAACCGACAAATTGGAGAGATTGATTAAAACTAAAATTAACTAAATTAATTAACTAAAGAACATGACAAAAAACGAATCAGGAAAACAAACGATTAATAACCAAGAAACGAAACAATACCCAGGAAAGAATTCACCTAGATTTCATCTGTCATTATCAATCTGAATTAAACAATTTCTTCACTTAGTATCTTGATCCATAAAAACCCCTAAATTATGCCAATACCTCTTTTGAGAGTAAGAACAACTGACTCTAGGTTGAGTAATTGAAATTTCTTTCTAATTAAAACCCCTATTATCACATTAACTCGATCTATGGATTCCCCTATTAGATTTGAATCTAATCCAATAGATTTATGCCATCCTATTTCTAGGATTGCATGCAACTCCACTCAATTATGCTAGATCTACTCTTAAACAGGGACTTTTCCTCCTCTGATTTAAGCACATCAAACATGGATTAGTAGTCCGAAAATATTAAACCAAGAATTAAATACACATAATTGAGAACAAGATTCAAGTATTTATTGCCTAAAACAGAAATCAAAAGACAGAATCCATCTTAGGGTTCATCTCCCTAGGTATTTAGAAAATTAGTTCATAATCGCAAATACAAACATCTCAAAGATAGTATAACTACAAGAAATAAAGAAGCTCATAATAAACTTCAAAAAAATCAAAAGGAGATCTTCAATCTTGATGGAAATATGCTTCAGAGTCGGCTTAAATGGTCTTTTTCGAGTTGTTTTCTTGAATATTTTATGATGACTCACTCATATATTCTTATTTTTGACATATATAGGTCTTAAAATGCTCGAAAAACCTAAAAAAAAATGTATTTTTCTGCATGTTTAGAGTGCGAATCGCAAAATCGACACAGTCTGGCACATAGCCGTATGGTAGTTCGTATGTCTTACATGGTCATCTGTCCAGCCTGTGTGGAATGGCCCAGCCTATGTGGCTTCTTAAACTTGCTTCGATTTTTTGATTTTCACTCATTTTGCTCCCAAATGCACTCCTAAGTATAAAAACATGAATTTAAAGGATTAGAAGCATAAAATTCACCATTTTAAATCAAATAATTATCTAAAAACGCATTAAGAACAAGATTAAAACATGTTACTTTTAGCACTTATCATATACAAAATATCATATCCTTATATATATACAAAAGATATGGTTAGCCTACTAATTGGAGGCACTTAATCATTAATTTTACTAAATTGTTTTATACATATAAACTACAGGATTTGCGATACTTACACAGATCGGCAATCTAGATATGATAATCATTGAAAGCTCAAGAAATAAACTTATCAATATTAGCAAGAATTGTCTCGATTGCATAATCTAAAAGTTTTGTTCTTAAAAAAATCATTGAACACGTAATCTCACAAATGATAAGTTGTGATTTGATAACTCACATGTAATTATCTTCTAGATACATCTACCAAAATAATTTCAGAAAATCTACATGCTGAATAAATCGGCCTATATTTCTTTTAGAAATGCAAGAGACCCAATATCAACTTTTGCTAATAAAGTTGTAATAAATCATCTTTAAGAACAAGGAAAGCTTGATAATTTAAGAATCTTCAAGTTCTTTAATAAATATCCAAGTAAATTCTCATCTTGCCATATCATTATTGATCAGGATGGTGTAACCAATCATACCAACTAATTAATATATTTGGACCAGTAAACTTCAGGTTTATTATGCACGAGATTCAACAATATTAATGTCAACTTCTGATTTACCATTGCATGTGTTTTAACCATACTAATTTATGCATAGTATAACTTAGATGAAAAGACGATAGTTTTTCAATACAAAATTCTTACCAAAATGTAATAGATTTAATACATGATAATTAATCTTCTCCTCATCCACAGTCTCAATTGATCTTCGTTGTAACAAATATCCTTTTTAAAACATAATAATTTATTTGAGACTAACTAGAACATAATGCATTAATTATTAATTTGTTTCTTCATATAGCAATGTGTAAAATCTTCTGGAGTCTTAAATTAATTTTGTATTATGAAATATTAACATGTTTCATTTCCACATTGACCAAAAGGTAACAATATATGAGCTATTTTTGAGCCTTAAATTAATTTTGTACCACAAAAAATTGGTGTGTTCTCTACCAAACCAGAAAAATGGTTTTTATCCCCGAGGATAGTATGCATTTTATATTGTCTAATGGCATATGTTTCCTTCTGATAAGTGCTAAAAGTAATATGTTTTAATCCCGTTCTTAATGCATTTTTGGGTGATTATTCGATGTAAATAGTAAATTTTATGCTCTTAATCCTTTAAATTCATGTTTTGATACTTAGGAGAGCATTTGGGAGTAAAATGATTGGTTTCTCAAGGTTACATTAAGAGTCAACATAAGATAACACTTCCATGAGAATCTTGGTGCAATCCAAAGTCTTCAACTATAGAAAGTGACTTTACTTGTTTCGTAAGTAACCAATCTTAATATGCAAGAAATCAATCTTCAAGTCTGCAATTTCAACTCAATTTATCTTCTTGTTTTGGGCTTTCCTCGTCCAAATATCTTCAAAGTAAATAGCCCAATGCTTTTGTTTTAAAATTTGCTAACTCTTCAAATAGGTAAGTATGACAATGAAACAACGCTTGGAGTTGTAGTCACTATTTCAACCACTGAAACAACCATAGAATGAACATTGGCTTCAAATGTGTCAACAATTATAAAATATCTTACTTCTTTTTCTAAGAAATTTTGTTAATTTATAAAGTATTATGTTATTGGTTTTACAAAATAAATTTGATTATAACATATTCTTACGCTTTCATCTAAGAAATTTTGTTAATTCGTAAGGTATCTTTGTATTGGTTTTACAAAACAAAATTTGGTTCTAAAAAATTTTGTTACACTAATCCTAAGAAATTTTATTATTTTGTATGAAATTTGGTTTTAAGAAAATATCTTACGCTTTGTTCTAAGAAATTTTGTTATTTTTGTAATGTATTTTATCTTTTATCTTTACTAAACAAAATTTGGGTATAAGATTCTAAGAAGTTTTGTTATTTTATAAAAAAAAATTGATTATAACAAAATACATTAGGTTTTGTTCTAAAAGATATTTTTTTTTGTAAGGTATTTTGTTATTATCTTTACTAAATAAAATTTTATTATAATAAAATATCTTACCATTTTGCTAAGAAATTTTGTTATTTCATAAGGTATTTTGCTATGAGTTTTTTAAAAGAAAAATTTAACACCGCAATGACAAATCTTTCGAAGATAATAGTGAAGAAAATACTTGAGAAATACCATGGATCCCAACGTATTACCACTTTGGCAGACGTTGGGGGCGGATACGGGGGTTACTCTCAACATCATCATCTCCAAATACCCTTCCATTAAAGGCATTAATTATGACTTGCCTCATGTTGTACAACAATCCCCATCTTTCCATGGTAATTATATAATCTATTTTAAATTTATATAATTTCATGAAGTCGAATTAAGTCTGCATGTAATTTGATCTTTGATATTATGTTGGAGGAGCTATACGTTCTCAAGTGTCCCAAAAGCAGATACCATAATGATGAAGGTAGATATGCATTGTTATATAGGAGTTAGATGGATTCAAAACTTTACGATTGTATCTATTTTAATTTGTTTGTGTGTTTTTGTAGGAAGTGCTTCACAATTGGGATGACGGGCATTGCTTAAAACTCCTAAGAAACTGCTACGAAGCACTGGAAGAGAAAGCGAAAGTGATAGTAATAAGTTACATGATGTCTGAGGAAGCAAAGGGCAATGCAGCTAAGTTTATTTCTCAAATGGATCTCCATATTGCTACGGGATTTGGTGCAAAGCAGTTCGAGTCCATGGTAGAGGTGTCCATGGGCCGGGCGGCCCGACTCGGCCCGACCGCCTGCCCGAAATATGGGAGGGTTCGGGTAAAAATATAGGCCCGAAATATGGGCTTGGGCAAAAAATGAGGCCCGTTTAGAAAATGGGCCGGGTCTCGGGCAAAATTTTTTGGCCCGGGCCCGGCCCGGCCAGAAAATATATTAAATATATATATTTTTATTTTTAAAATATACTAGTTTTAGTTTTATTTTTAAGTTTTAAGTTACAAAATGTTAGATTTTGTTACAACAATTAATACGATTAACAATTAATAACTTGATATAATTTGATAATTTTACTAACAATTAATACAATTAACAATTAATAATTTTACTAACAAAATGTTAGTAACAATTAATAATTAATAATTTGATATAATTTGATAATTTTAGGGCACGTTTGGTTCGCTGTAATGGAATAGAGGTGTAATGGAATAGAGGCGTAATGTAATACAGGCGTAATAGGTAATCCTTTTGTTTGGTTGAATGGAATGGTATAGAAGCGTAATAGTATTTTTGTGTTTGGTTGAATGGAATGATGTTGTAATAGCATAAGGGAAAAAACTAAAATGACTAGAATACCCTTAGCAGAATTTTGTTTAGGTAGATAATTTATTGTTATTGTTATTAAATTTTAACAAGATTATTAATATAAATAATAATTAATTTAATAATATTTTAAAATAATTATTATTAAATATAATTTAATAAAATTCCTTTTTTTTGAATAATATAACTGGGCTATATAAATAAATAATCAAAAACAAAATGATACCCAATATGTTTGGGCTAGTTCCTACTGACTGCAAAAATAAAACAAAACTTGGGCTACATAGTTTGCCCAATAAAAAAGAACATAAAGAAAAACAGAAAATGAAACGACAAAGCAAAAAGAAAACTAAATGCCCAGTCACTTCAAACGGCAGGACGCAATTAATTTTCCATCTTTTCATGTTGACTCGTCCCTTCTGTTTCCAAAGATAACAGTTACCAAAAAATTTTCTTCAATCTGTTATCATTTTCAAAATCCCTTTTCTGCTAAAAACTTTTCAGTCCGGATTCTTGCTTTACTCTTTCTCCAACGCTCCTTCAATTCCATCACTGACTCAGCCATTAAATGTATCAGATTTCCCCAAATCTTATTTCTGTTTGCTACTCCTTCCAACAGTCATCTCTGTTCTCACAATCTTAAAATCTTGGGTTCATCCTTTCAGCAACTAGACGAACGGAATTGGGAATCGCCCCAACAAGGTAATGTTCTTCTCCCTTCTTTAAAGCTTCGATGGCAATCGAATGGGCAACAATATTTGCATTTCTCGGAATGTAACAAAAACAGATACTATTAAAAGTGATTTTAAGCTCTTGAATATCTCTGATGAGTGCTCCGATGACCGATTTGTCTTGTTCTGAACTTTGACACTTTTAGATAATCGTTTTCGAATCTCCCTTTATTTGTAAATCTGTAAGCCCCATAGATCTCCCTAACTCTAAAGCTTGTAACCCTGCATGTGCCTCTGCCGCGAATGGAGTTGCAATATTGGTGTGAATGACTGACTTTGAGACCAAAATCTCCCCTCCCTCACCTCTGACAAGTAAACCCGAAGCAGATCTTGCATTTTGCTGGTCAAAGGTAACATCAAAGTAGATTGAGGTTCTCGTACTACTCTCTTCAGTTCGCGGGGCACCATCATCTGCCAAGATAAGTTTCTTCTCCTCGATTCCTTTAAGCTCAGCGAAAAAATCTGAAATTTTATAAGAGATATCCCTGCCTGTTGTTTGTCTATTTTCGTAAACGAGTTTGTTTCTGCTTGTCCAGATAGTCCAAAGCCCGCAACAGAAGATTCGACATTGTTCCGTTGTACCGCAACTAAAAACCCAGGTAAGCCAGTTCCAAAAAGTATCTTGAGCATAATTAAGCACCCATGATAACTGTGTGAATCTCCAAACGTCTTTTGTTGTAGGGCATTCACGGAAGATATGATTGCAATCCTCCTCTTCCAGTTTACAACGAGGACATCGAGCATCTGCAACTATTCGTTTTTTCTTCAGATTAGCAAAACTAGGAAAGTAGTTCCAAGAGAATCCCCATATTAAAGCTTTGATTTTTGAGGGAATTTGTAGATTCCAAAGTTTTTTGTAAAAAGCTTTAGTCTCGGTTTGTAAATTAATAGGCATTTGAGTACCCTCTTGTAATAGTTTGTAGGTGCTTCGAACCGAAAAAATGCCAGAAAGTTCTCCTCTCTAGACTTGAAAATCTTCAGTTGCTGTCGTTGCCAGTGGAATTTGCAAGATCGTTTTAACAACTTCAGCATTGAAGGTAAAAGAAAGTATGTCAGCTTTCCACTCTCTCTTATCTGCATTAATCAAATCCGAAACTAACTTTATATTTTCATCTCTCTGATGATTTTGCAATCTGTCGTCTTCATTGCCCGAAATCCAGAGGTCCTCCCAAACAGCAATACGATCTCCTTTGCCAACCCTCCAGTAAAGACCTTTTTCAAGAATACCTCTTGCCGACCAAATACTCTTCCAGGTAAGCGAAGGTAAATTTCCTAATTGAGCCTTTAGAAAACACGCATTCGGATAGTATTTAGCTTTCAATACTCGGCCTAGCAAAGAATCTGGATAATTAATTAGACGCCAAGCCTATTTAGCTAATAATGCGATATTAAATTTGTCAAGTTTTCTGAAACCAAGTCCGCCTGCTTCTTTTAAGTCACATACCTCCTTCCACGTACACCAATGAATCCCCTTCTTGCCCCTATTCTTCCCCCACCAGAATCTGGCAATTATACCTTCTAATTCATTGCAAAGAGACTTAGGAAGTAAAAAGCAGGCCATAGAATAAGTTGGAATTGACTGTAATACTGCCTTGATAAAAACCTCTTTTCCCCTTTGAGAGAGAAATTTGACACTCCAATTATCAATTCTTTGTTTTAAACTGTCCTTCAACCTCTGAAATGCTGCTTTCTTTCCTCTGCCCACTAAATTTGGAAGTCCTAAGTACCTTTCTGGATTGATTGAACTACGAACACCGAGCATCCCAACAATATTCGTTTTTACATCCTCCTGTGTATTTGTACTGAAGAAGATTGTGGACTTATTATAGTTAACACATGGACCAGAACTAATCTCATATTCTTTTAAGATATTCTTCAAAACAGTAGCTCCTCTTTCTGTGGCTTCTCCAAACAAAATGCAATTATCTGCAAATAATAAATGTGAAATCAGCGGACCGTTTCTGCTAACTCTCACTCCTCGACTTAAATTAACTTCCGTTGCTTGCCTTAGAAGGCTAGAAATTCCTTCTCCACAAAACAGAAATAAAAATGGGCTCAAAGGATCTCCTTGTCTAAGGCCTCTAGATGGGAAGAATCTTTCTCCATTGACGCCATTAAGAACCACTGAATATGATACTGTAGAAACACATTTCATCAGTTTTTCAACCCACTCTGGATCAAATCCTAATTTCTTCATTATTTCTTCGACAAAGCACCATTCAACCCTGTCATATGCCTTACTCATATCTAATTTCACTGCCATAAGCCCTTTTTTCCCGAATCTTTTATTCTTTAAAGAGTGAAGAACTTCATATGCTAATAAAACATTATCACTAATTAGTCTCCTAGGAACGAAAGCACTTTGAGCTTCGTCAATGCATCTATTCATCACAAGACGGAGACGGTTTGCAATAACTTTAGCCAACAACTTATAAAGCACATTACATAGACTGATTGGTCTAAAATTGGAAATATTCACAGGATTAGGAATTTTAGGGATTAAAATTATATTCGTTTTATTAATTGAGGTAACATCCATACCTCTATTCAGAAGAGTAAGGCAGGACGAAGTAACTTCCTCTCCTATAATTGACCAACATTTCTGATAAAAAATTGCCGGAAATCCATCTTCTCCTGGTGCTTTTGTTGGGCCTAATTCTGAAAGTGCCACACATATCTCTTCTTTTGTGTAATTTTCCTTCAATTTCTGATTGTCTTCTTCAAATATGCATTGCTTGATTCCCGCCATAATTCTATCGTAAACTCCCTTCCTCCCAGCTGAGAACAGCTTTTGGAAATAACACCTGGTAATTTCCTCCATTTCTGCCATATCATCAATTTCTTTACCATCATCTGATTGCATTCTGTTGATAAAATTTTTTTGACGTTTTTGAGTTGCCTGTTTATGAAAAAATGCTGTATTTTTGTCCCCAAATTTCAGCCAATTAATCCTCGCCCTTTGTTCCCAATTGCTCTCATCTTTTTCAATCTCAAAATTAAGATGAATTTTTGTATCAATGAGCTCTATTAAATTTTCATCGCTTCTTTCACTCTCCTCCAACTTGCCCAGCTTTGAGATTAGTACCATTTTCCTCCCCTTCCTGCTCTTTTGTATCTTATCAGCCCATATCGTAAGGCCTCTCTTCAAACTTTCCATCTTACTCAGTACGTCACCCTTGGCCATCCCCCAAATACTTTTAACTTTAGAATAAAAGCTTTCCTCAAGCACCCACCATGCTTCAAATTGAAATCCTTTAGCAAATATTCTCTTATCTTCCTGCTTGGTAGTAATGAGCAGCGGACAGTGATCTGAAAACGAATGAGACATATATCTAACCTGAAAATCTGGGAATAAAGAAATCCATTCTTCCATAGCCACTCCCCTGTCCAATCGTTCCCGAATATTTGTTTCTGGTAGATTACCTCTTTCCCAAGTGAACCATCGTCCAGAGAATCCCATGTCTCTAAGATTACAATCCTCTAAAACCGTTCTGAATGCTTCCATTCTCCCTTCCTCACGAGGTAAACCCCCCTGCTTTTCTGCGCCATACAAAATTTCGTTAAAGTCACCACAAACCATCCAAGGCAACTCACTTACGTTACTCAAATGTCTCAGCAAATTCCATGATTCTTCCTTATTCAAATACGGAGAACCATAAAAACCGGTAAATCTCCAATTCTTTCCTCTCTCCACATCCTCAATAAGCACATCGATATGACTTTTGGAATAGCTTTGAAGTCTGATACCGATATCCCTACGCCAAGCCAAACATAATCCACCTCGAGACCCTGCCGCATCCACTTCAATTCCGTTAAGAAATCCACACCTTCTACGAATTTGTTCCATTCTCCTACTGTCAACTTTTTTCTCCATAAAGAAGACTATATGGGGATTATATAACCTCAGCCAGTGCCGAAGTCTATGCACTGTTCGTGGGCTCCCTAAACCCCGAACATTCCAGCTTAAGATTTTCATTGTGCCCGGTCGGCTTGCCTTTTGGCAGCCGCCGATATATCAACAATAGCATCTCCTACTCTTCGGATCCTTAACGCCAAGGTGCTATTATCTTCCTCGACAAGATCCTCATCAACCTCCCCCCTTGCTCTCTTCTTCCCTTCCTCCAACGTTAACACCCTATCCTCTGAATCATGATCCATCGAAGTATACGAAATTTCACCCTTCTTGAAGATTGATGACTAACCTTCCAGATTAAATCCTAGTATAGGATCTATATTTCTATGTTGTCCCAATCTTCTCCTTGAAACTCTGGTAGTAGACCTTAACACTTGACCCTCTTCATTCGCTCCATCCCAATCTTCTTCCTCTTCTCGCAACCAGACGCTATTCATCGCTAGAGCTCTTCGAGATTGAGCTCTCAGGGATAGATCCCATCCCATCACCCTAACTTCTACTCCTACCGCCATCTTCACTTCACAAAAAGAGTCGTTGTGTCCTAATCGCCCACAATAGAAGCAAAAAAGAGATAGCCGCTCATATTTAAATCTAACATATGAACTTTTCCCAAAAAATAAAATATGTTTCTTTCTTTTCAAGGGGTATCTGACATCAATTTGAACTCTGATTCTCATAAAATTTCAGATTTCTTTCCCTAGATTTGACCCATCGTACTCCATATAAGTGCCTATAAAATTTCCTAATTGAATTGCCAGCCTTTCTGAAATATAACCTGCAGGAATGTCATGGATTTGAACCCAAAAAGGGGTAAAAATCAAAGGAACAATTGAAGGATCTTCCGTCAATTGCAACTTATGAAGAAGAAGTCGATGATTATTAAATGTCCACGGGGACCCCTTTAACACCCTCTCCATGTCCATAACATGAAAAAACTGAAATAGAAACCTTTTCCCCCCTAAATCTCGAATTTGCACCCCCCTAACTGGATGCCAAAGATTGGCCAATGTACTTTTCATCGCTGGAAAGTGAATAATACTAGCAGTTAAAAAACATCCCACTAATTTAAAAGTCTCTACCTCTGTTTCTGTGCTTGATTCAAAATCAAACTGTAAAATTTCTTCTTCTTCCTCATTGATCTTCAGTTCAGCAAACGCTGCCTCCATAGTCGTAGATGAAACCGAATCAAAACACCAAATCATAAGAACCAAATCACACAAAAACCTAACAGCCGCCGCTAAATCAAAAAGACTTAAGAACAATAAAACAAAACCCTACCAGAGGTGGCAGACAGAGACGTGCCAGAAAGGGCAGACTCGGATTCAAAGTTTTTAATTTTATTTAATAAAATTCTTAATATTAAATATTCTTATATGAATTTACTAAAATCATAATATATAATACTATAAAATATAATTTAAAATAATTATTATTAAATATAATTTAATAAAAATATATAATTTAATAAAATTCTTAATATTAAATATAATTTAATAAAAATATATAATTCCCCCACGTTATTTGGAGATACAGGATACGAAACGAATTAATTTTTTTTGAGATTTGATACGAAACGAATTAATTGTTTGACTAATCAAGGGACTAATTTTGTTTAGCCATAAAATACATCAATATATATATTCATTTGATATGAATATGTTTGGATCATACATGAATTTGTATACACTAACAATCAATTAATTACAACTTGTTTAACACCCATCCATAAAATGTTTGGAAATTTCTTTTCTTGATTACATATAATAAGCTTAAACTTCTTTAAAATGGATGTGAACTAAAAAGGTCAAAATTGAAGATTATGGGGGACGCAAAGCACATCGACTACAAAAACCAACCAAATAATTTTAACCATTGATTTTCTAACACACTTGGACAAGGTTTTGTTACCCAGGGACGTAAGGTTCAAAGAGTGTTATCTAAGGATTTGGATAATACTGCATTGCATCAGCCACTCGTTCAAACTCTTCTCTTAGAACTTTAATGCTGAACTTGTCCACCACTCGACCAAGGTCATGAGATACCACAGAAGGATCCTCTATGCAGATTAAATGACGATCATTGCCAATTCTTCTTGTCCAATCTTTTTCTCCCTTACTGCACAAATGGAGTCATCAAATTAAAAACTTTTTTGTTTTGTAGAATTTATTTATTTTATCCCCACCTACAACTATTTAGTCCTTAGTTTATGCCAAAATTGTTTATAGCATCTATTGATCACTTGCAAATTGCAAGCCATTCTAAAAGAGTGCACTCATGTTTCTCCCTGCTCAGAACTTACTACAGTAAATGGGATCTGTTAATAACATAATTCATTCACCACAAGATGCAACTAATACCCAAAGAAGGTATTTAAAACGAAACCAGATACATGCATCTTAACTTGTATTTATAAGTTCAGAAACCGTGAAAACATTTTATAAACCATGAAAACATCAGAATAATACATGCAGAGAAGTTTTGTCAATAGGAAGGAAGGTACTACAGGGGTGACTACTTCTCATAGCAATGATGGTTGGGCTGGTTGGGATGAAGCCAAGGATGATGGATATGATAATTTCAATAATGGCGCATCTAATAAAAGAAGTTGACCCAGTATCTCTCCATGCCTTTGTTCAGCCTGACAAATTGTATCTAGAAATTTAAACTAGGTCAGTATTCCATCTAGAGAAACTGCTTCAAGAAAAATCGAATCAAGGTTTATGGATCAGGTACGCAGATAGTTCTTCTCTAAGTTCATCCCAATCATTTACACGTGGTTAAAATGTAAAAAAGCAAAAAAAGGTGAATTTTTTTTTGTATATATTATTGCGAAGGTACAGCAAAATTCACATTCAGTCCAGCCAAGTTATACAACAGAAATAAAACAAATTAGATAGATAACAGGCCTAGAACACACCTTCCCAAGCTGTGTCAACCCATCCCTAAACTTTGGAATCACCAAAACATGAGCAGGAGCCTACGGACTAATGTCTTTGAATGCTAAGACTTTATCATCTTCATACACGATGGTTGAAGGAATTTCTTAGCTATGATCTTGTCAAATCTGGATGGGAAGGGAAAAAATAATCAATAACCAGTACAATGATAAATAACAAAATCAATGTGACCCCGTTCTCCAATATCTCATAGAGAAGTTATCAGCAGAACCAATTCTGTCTAAATTTTAGCAATACAAAATTACAAATAGCTTGCTTAAAACTCACGTTATTCCCAAAGTTATGATTTTTTTTCCCTTAAGCTCGTATTAAGAGGGAGATGAAATCCCAAACGGATATAGGTCCAACAACATAATGCATAACAAATTCCAGGCTAGAACTGGAATGTGAATTCAAAGTAGGGTGTTAAGGATGATACATACATGGTTGGAGCTCCACTATCAGAATTGATTGCAGCTGCCTTTTCCGCAGCCTCTTCATCATGTGTAGGACTAGCACGACATAGATATCTACAAAGAGTGATTTGAAAGTATCAAGAAAGGCCAATAAAATTCAACATCTGAAATTTTTCTAGCTCTTCTTCACTTCTATGGCTGGCTAGACTACTAAAAAAACCACGAATAGAACCCAATTAAACCTTCTCTCTACCTCCATTTCATTGATCAGCCAATTGACAACGAAAAGAATAATAGTAATCATCAATTGAATGCCGAAATAAGAGAACTTCCCAACCAAATAAAAAGAAAAGAAAAATACCTGCGTGAGTGATTTGGTGTTAGAAAATTGATGGAGGTGAGAGAATAAGAGAGTCGTGGTGAGGCTCTCACAATTGCAACAATCCTTCCAGTCGTTGCATAATTATTGTCCAAATCAAATACCCAGAATCAATACTTTATCAATCTGTCCTTAACATTAACAAAATATAAACAAATAAAAAAGTACCGAAAAAGAGAGAAAGAGGTGAAAGCAGCCATAGATTTGAGCGAAACAAAACAGCAGCCTTGAGAAGAGAAGATATGCGACGGACAAAGCTAAGGAAAATTGGAAATAAAAGATGAAGAACGGAAGAAGTAGAAGGAGGAAAGTTACCTGATGAAGAAGGAGAAGAAGATGAAGAACGGAAGAAGGACGAGGAAATATCTAGGTGTCCTCTGCAATCAATGGAAAAAAAGGGAAACGTGAGATGGTTGGAAACAAAGTTACAGAAGCAGAAGATGAAGCTGAGGCCAAAAATTGAAAAAGAAAATCAGAACAGAGAAGTAATAGCTAAACGCTGCTTTTGGAAGGGAATAGAAATCAGCTAATTTTAGTAATACACACGTAATGTAATAAGCTCGTAATAGGGCATTACACCCAACCAAACAGATTAGATGAGGCCTACAGAATAGGGCTGTAATGGCATAGCCATTACACCCAACCAAACATGCTGTAATATATTGAATAATTGTTTTTTAATGAAGTTGTTTACTTAATTATATCTAATGATCCAATTTTTATTTTATTCTATTTTATTTACTTATGATTGGAATGGGTTTAATTTATAATGGTTCAAAAGTCGATATATATTGTATATTATTAAAATAATATTTTTAATTAATGCGTTGTATATGAATATACACATTTAATTAGTTTTATTTTTCATAAAATATTTCTAATTAATTCCTTCAATGTTAATCACCTTACAATTTTAATCAAGTTGTTTAACAAGTCTTGTAATTGCTCGAATATAATTTTCGAACTACCTCAACTTAAGAAATTCGATCCCAAATTCAAATTTTTCAATACCAATAAAAATCAACTTATTACATCACCACTTGCAAAATATAACTATAAAAACATTGCTATGGAGTAAACCACAAAAAAACAGAACATATAGTTCTCATAGACACCGAAACTTAAGCTAAATGATGAAGTATCGTAATTGAGCCCATGATCCCTTAAATACTCATCATGGTCGATATAACTCCTCAAGGGAGCAACATCTATCACTCTATCGTCTAAGCTAATGCTTATAATAGAGGTATCAAACGTCTTATTATATCCCTTACATTCACAACAAAGAATTCCAGCAAAACCAAAGTAACATGAATACAAACAAGCAAAATAGAAGGAATTCATTCAAACTTGTGCTTTTAAAATTGTAGTGCACACTCACTGCTTCATAAAGGAAAAAAAAAGAAGAGGGAAAATCTTGAAAATAATACCTTTTCCTTTCTGATAAGCTTGCAACCTTCAACAGGATCAAAACCAGGAGGCAGATTTCCACTTGGGATTGGCTCTATCTGCAGAATAGAAAACTTCCATGGATTGTGATGCGCAAGTCCAGTATTACAATTGAAAAAAATAAGGTAAAACTGAAAAAACATGAAGCTGAAGATCTTTTGTTAACTGTGATGCACAAGTCCAGTATTACAATTTCAGGCATCATAAAATGTTTTGTAAAACTATCCAGGCACTCACACATTTGGCAGCACATGAAGCATAAGAAAGGAAACTCTATGAGAGGTTTACTCAATAATACCATATATACGATGTCATAATAGGCAAATCATACATGATATATTTGTCACTAGATCTTACAGAAGTGAAACTAACATGCTAAAGCTGCCCATCGATTGATCCAAGCCCAAATTTACACCTAATTTCTAGTGAAACTGAGCTGAGACAATAACTACATCATAATCTAACACTATGCTCCAGCACCAGCAATTTCCATTGGATCAATATTGTAGATACCATAATTTTATTTGCACCAGCAGATACCATAATTGCACTTATAGATTCTAGAAACTCGTACTTCTTTTTTGCTTCAATATTCATTAGAGAATTTATCTGTTTTCCTTAAACCAAAAAGAAAAGTCACGAAATTGTGCATGAAATATAACGAGAATTGAACATAAATAAGCAGGGAGTTTCATAGCCGAAGTGAACATACTAAATTGAAGTGGGTTCTTTCAAAAGCAGATTTTGAATTCTCTAGTTACTTACGGGATCTTGGAAAGAAAGCTCAAGATTTGCACCTAAAACATCTAATATTTGCACCTAATATTCAAGATTTCACCTAGTGGACTCAGAGATATTTAAAATTTTATCAATGCAGATTAGAATAAGCTATCAGATACTAGAGACAACAGAATAGATACCTAAGTAGAAAAGACCAAATTGTGTAAACATTCCATCCAGGTAACTAGAAACATACTTTTTCATATTAAGGTGAGCAAAGAGAACGAATCAAGCACATAAATTTTCAAGATGTTGGTGTTGATTTTGCTGGAGACCTTGATAGAAAAACATCTCTCATAGGTTATGTCTTTACAATCAGATGTTGTGCAATCAGTTGGAAAGCCACTTTGCAAACTATAGTCGGTTTGTCTACCACTGAAGCTGAGTACATGGTGATTACTGGGGCTTGTAAAAAATCCATTAGGTTGAAGGGACTTTTTAGCGAACTCAATGAAGATCTTCAAATTAGTACAGTATTTTGTGATAGTCAAAGTGCCATTTTCCTTAAAAAAGATCAAATGTTTCATGAGAGAAAAAAGCACATTGATGTTCGGTATCATTTTGTTCGTGTTATTATTGCTCGTGGTGATATTGTTGTGAGCAAAATTAGTACTCATGAAAATCCTGCAGATATGATGACTAAGTCACTTCCCATAACCAAGTTTGAACATTGCTTAGACTTGGTTGGTGTTCATTGTTGAAGTTAAACCCTTAAGGTGTTTTATGGAAGACGTGGAGAACTTGTTCGTTGAGAGTTCGCGATGAAGAACTTGTTCATTGAGAATTCGTGTCAAGGTAGAGATTGTTAAAATTGAGTAACCCGAATCCTTATTAAAATAAAATACAGTGGTAGAATAAAATAAAAGTAAAACCCATATAGAACTACACTTCTTTTATTTTATTTTAGAATAATATTTATTAAACCTTATTAAACTCCGTCTATTTGAATGATTAGAATAAGGTGTTTCAATCTTACTACACTCCTTCTATTAGAATATGTTTTTACAAGCCTATAAATAGACATAGTCTACTCCTCTTGTAATCATTTGAATTCGACATAGTGAACTATCTTCTCCTCTGCCCATGGTTTTTTTTCCCGAAAGGGTTTCCACGTAAAATTTATGTGTTCTTTATTTTTCTTTCTCCTTTCTTTGCGATACATTGTCATTATAGACATTCTATTTTTCACAGCTAAATTTGTTGAACTTTTAGAATCAAGACAAATTTAACAAAATATGTAAACATCAAATGGTAAATTTGTTATTATACCTATCAAACTTATGCACAATTGACGAAAGACATTAACATCGTGATTAATTGTTTTTAATTGCTCACTTTCAAAATTGATAGAGTAATTGCTCCAAATTTTTTTGAAAGGGACTAATTTACTTAATTTCAAAACTGAAAGGTACTGGAGAAGTTTTTTACCAGAAAAATTCATATGTCCACTTTTTTTTTATTACTATTTTCCATTATTTAATATAAAGGTTTTTTTTATGAAATATATAAGGGGTTTTTTTATTTAACATATATTTGTGTCAATTGTACTTTGTTTGGTGTTAATGTTGTTCACAACAAGATAATCATTTCTACCTATATTATTATTTAAGCATGTAATTGAATAGGTATCATGAATTAACTTGATATAAATTCGTTAGTAATATTATTAAAATTTTTTATATAATTTAAATAAGTTATTTTATTATGAGATTTTTTCTTTTCCTTATTTTTTATGAAACAATAATAAAGTTGCAAATATTATGATTTTAACCCATAATACCAACATTTATAAAATCTTTACCACTTCAATCGAAGATTTATTTTGTTATTTTTGTATAGTTCAAATTTATTACAAAAAATGTTTCACCCACTTTGTTTGTATATCTCTAATATTATTAAAGCCTTGACTGAATTTAGTGTCATGAATCAAGTGACACTAGCTCGGTTGAGGAAACTACAAAAATAACCTTATACATTTTAATTAAGTTATACTATTACGATGATATTTTTGTCTTTTTCTTGTCTCTACCATTATTAAAGCCCTGATTGAGTTTGATGTAATGAGTCAAGTAACACTAACTCAATCGAAAAATTACGAAAATAACCATACACATTTTAAATAGGTTATATTTTAACGAACGTATATTTTTGTTAAATAAAACCAATAAAAAATTACAAATATTGAGATTTGACCCATGCCATGCCATCTAGAAACAATAAAACCTCAACTTTACCATTACAACCAAACTTTACCATAATATTGTATATTATTTCTAAACACAAATTTATGTTCTAAATACGTGATTTCCACACACAAATGATTGTGATAAAATTGTTAATATATATTATATTTATACGTATATTTAGGCATATATTTAGGAATATAGTAAATATCTTTCTTATTCCTACATGATTACTGCGGTATAAATGTTATGTATTCTCTTGAAATCTAGGAATAAGATTAAAAGGGATTACCCTATTATTGTCATGGTATCAAGAGCTTAGGTTCTCCTTTTATTTATTTTTTTCTTCTCCAAGTCATTTGCTTTTTATCTTTTATTTTGCCCGCAACGTGACAGTGTCAGCCTTCGGGTTAGTTATTATACCCACCTTTTAACACAATTTGCTTCTTCGTTCTAAATAGCTAGTGAACCTAACTCTCTATTTTTCTTTAACCTTCAAGATCCACCTAATGATTTTATTACTCCTCAAGATCTAATCTCTATATTTATAAATCTCTTCCTTTTTCGTGATAAATGGTTAAATTAAGTTTGAAATACCTAATCAATTTAATTCTGTAACACAATACGGTAAACGTTGATGTCATATTTAATTATCAAACATAAATTAGTTTCCACGTAAAATGCTACTAATTTGGTTTTTAGGTACATTCAAACAAATTAGTAATTTATTCAAATTTTGGATGATTATATTTTATTTAGAAACCAAAATTTTGATAAAAATGTTCTACTTGGGTGTTCTAACTTAATAGCACGTATATTTGAATTAATGCGAAAGGTTTGATTTCACACAATTTTTATTAGATTGATTTATTGTTTAGAGATAACGTACATATTTTAAAAATTAAAGTTTTTAGGTACCAATAAAATTGTCACATCATTAAATTTTAAAGCTATAAAATTATTATACTCATTCATAGCGAAATTATTTTATTGACTATTCTCAGCACATTATTCATGGTCCCTTTCCAATTATTTAATAACATTTAAACAATTTTTTTATTTCATTGACACATAATTTTGGTAATTTTTTTACCCTAAACCCCAAATCTCAAATACTGAACCCTTAACCCAAAACCTAGAATCTTAAACCCTAAACCCGAACACATAACCCCATACCGTTGAACCATGAACCAACCCTGAATCCTAAACTCGTAACATGTAACCCCAAACCCTTGACCCTTGAACCTTGAACTTCAATCTTAAACCCCGAACCAAAAACCCAAACCCAAACCCAAATCCAAATTCAAACCCAAACTCGAATCCTGAATCTTAAATCATGAACCCAAACCTTGAACCGCAAGATTCGGGGTTTAAGGTTCAAAGTTTCAGTTCAAAGTTCTAGGTTCTAGGTTCGGGGTTCATGGTAAAATAATTACCAAAATTATGTGTCAATGACATGAAAAAAATTGCACAAAAATTACTGTTTTTTTAAATTGGTTGCACAAAAATTAAAAAAAAATTAACTTATGAGAAAAATAAATAAAATGATTAAAATTTGTAAAAGAATAAAAGATGTTTGTTTATAATTTAAAAAATTAATTATTTTAAGTAATTTAATTAAAGTTCAATTAAGTTGGAGAAGATATTAAATATAGATGAATCTATAATAATACTTTGCTATCTTTAAAATTTAATGACATAGCATTATTTTATTGGTGCCTCAAAATTATACTTTTTAAGATGATACTAATATAATTTATTTCTCAGAATATATAATATTATTTGTTTGAAATATGTTTCGTGAATTTTAATTAGTTTTGTACCATAAAAACATTACATCAATTAATTAAGGTTGTATTATCAAAAGAAGAAAAAACTATACCAAAAAAAACATATTATTTTCATTTGATAAATTGCTTATATAAACTCCTCCCAATTTATCTAATTCAATTCATGTTCTAAATATGATCTGCCCGTTTAATTTATTTAGTCTTTTAAAAAAAGATGATACAAAGGGATTACATCAAACCCTCAAATTAAATCTGCATGGAAGCATTTGAATGAGCCAACAATAAATTAATCATAGAGAATAGTGGCTCTTCAAACCACTGTAAAAATGTGAGCTCACTTATAGTACCTTTTACCATATGATCAGTCACTATATTAAGGATCTCGAAATGTGACGAATCATTACTACTTAACAGTTGATGTACTAAACGTAACTCCTCCAACTTACTATCATCATGCCATCTAACTAAAAGCGTCTCAACTAAAACTGCATTATCATATTCCAATCCAATCTGCCTAAACTCCTTGTCTCACGCCATACGCGGAACTTCCAACATTGTCCAAACTTCAATTCTAAAAATCCTCTTTCTCTTTTAAGTTTGGTTTATCTCTTGATTACTAAATAGTATATTAACCCTTTTCTTTATATATTATCCATTTGTTTTTAGCTTGGGAAGATTCTCTACCAAAATTTTCATAAAAACTTTCTTCATAAAGAAAGCCCCCAAAAAAGCTTTCACATATTTATTATTTTGTCACATTCAAAAAAAAATATTTATAATGTATCTCGTACCTTAATAAATAAATATATATAATTCAATATTCTAGTATTCAACCGAAATAACAAATTACAGAAGAGCTTATAATTTTATTGAAAGATTTTAAAGGTAGTTTAGGGTTAAAAGGTAACACTATATAGTCAATGATGTCAATAACAGTGGAGGAAGATGAAGGAACTAAATCAGTGATGACGTTTCTGAGGGTAAAAATCATGATAAAATTTTCTTGATCGAATAAAAGATGACGGAGTGGAGACGGTGGAGACATCATAGAGGGCGAAGCTACGAAAATTTGTTGTCTTTTTCTTTTCTTAAGCATAAAAAATTAAAACTTTATGAGTACAATAATGGTATTAATTAAAATTTTATAATTTTTAAAGGGACTAAAAGAATAAATTTTCCTTTTTGCATGTCCAATCAACAATCTGTTAAGGTTTTAATGGCTGAATGACCATTTTGATCAATCTATCTAATGACAATTAGAGTGACCAAAATAGAAATAATGTTATTTTAGAGTAAACTTTGATATAGTTTACCCTAATCTTTTTATCTTCGAAAAGAGTTTCTTTCGCATCCAATATCAACTTTGCTTCATTTTTATCTGGATCTCTTTTTCCTTTTTCTTTTTTCATTTTTTATATGTGCATACTTGCCACTTGTTGTGTAGCATTATTCTTTTTGACTGTCAATATTACATCATCATATTTTAATCACATTATAAAATAATAATGGATTCCAAATTTATGTATCAATAAGTTTAAAAAAAAAAATTAAATACCAGCAGCCAAAAATCCGTCACTATATGCACAATCCAATATATACCTAACATATCTATACCGATGGTCAAAAGAAAGACCCGACGGAATATAAGCCGCTGCTATAAGGTTATGTCAACATAAATATTTAGCGACGCTAAATTTTCCGTCAATATACACCTCCTAGCTATATTGACAGCTTGTCCATCAATAAAGATACTGCCAGCTATTTCAATTTCACCATTTATAAATACATTTTGTTGACGATTTTATTACCGTCATAAATTACTCTGTGATTTTGCGACGGTCATTCTGTCAACAAATTTATTTTGAAGTTTTTATATTTTTATAATCTGTTGTCAGTATGAGGCTATTGCCGGTCACTAAAAGTTCAAAAATATACAACCTCTCCCAATAGTTTACGTCAGTAAGAATTAAAAAGTACAATTTGTAATTAAAAATATAATTGAAAATACTAAAAGGTATCAAATTTCTAAACAAAGCTATCCATTATAACTATTATACTCGGTCCTTGAAGAATCCAAGCAAAGCACAAAGCTAACATGAAAAGACAAATTATATTCACAAATATTTAAAGCATTGATCAACCAAATATGTCAATGAACAAATAACATTTGTTAAACTAGTAAACTAATATTCACAAAGAGATAGAAATCTCAATGACTACACAGAGCTCCCTTTAGAAAATAAATAATTTGTCAAGAACCTGCATCATGTCAAGAAATTAAACCCCATGATTAAAAAAAGTCATGTTTGAAATTCAGATTATACATCATTTTACTAAGACAAACAGCCTCTAAACAACAAATGCTATGCTAAAATAGAAATTTCTCAATAAAAGGGAAAGAAAATAGACAAGGTTTTACTGATTGAGTCTTAGTTCGATTGGCATGGGCATTGTTGCCAATACAAGAGGACATGGGTTCGAGTACGCTAAAGTGCTTTATCTCCTATTTATGGGTTGGAGAGGAGCTATGGGTAGTTCTAGGCCTTGTTTCAAAAAGAGCAGATAAAAGACTCATGCTTATAACGAGATTGTTAAAAAAGACAAAATTTTAAAAAGACATAAAGGTTGAGTTCATCTTAACAAAGTAAAGTAAAAATTTGTCAATAATAAAGCATCAATATGAAAGCTTAAAAGCCAGTTGTTTTTAGGCGGGACAGGGAACCGGATTTGCGGTTGGTTGACAAGGATTATGTGTTAGAGTTTTTTTAATATTTGATACTTGAGTTGTAATTTCATTTTCACCAAAAAGAAATTACAATATCCAAAAAATAATTCACAGAAAAAAGGAAGGAGAGAAGAAATTAAATGAAACACAAATCTTACATGGAATTGAGTTGAATTAAATGAACCACTTTACTTTCTCACTTTTTCTAAGCAAGACTCTATGCTTTATAGTACCCAAATAAATGTATAAGGGCTAAAGTAAAAAAAGTGATAAAGTTCAAGACTCTTTTTGTTACATTAGTCTTCCAAAGAACAACAATAAATATAAAACTAATATTTGAAATAAAAGAGAAATAAATTAGCTTTGGATGTGGAAGGATGTAAACTAATATTTACATTATTATATATATTAAAACAGATGAGCATGTTCATAGATGAACATCATAAAAAGAATTTTAATATGAAAAAAATTAATATGCAATAAAATAATAAATTTTCTTTGGTAAAAAGTCTTGTTCATTTATAGTATTATCAGCCTTAATGATTATTGTTGACACCATTTTTTTTTGATGAAAATGGGGTAGACTTGGATTTTGATGAAAACGGAGAAAAAACGGGAGTCGCCACCAATCCTTTTTTTAATGAGGTGTAATTGGATCACCTCGAAAAGTGGTTGCTTTTAATAAACGGTTTGATTTTATTAAAACAACGATTATGGTCTACGTAATTCAAAAGAACGGGTTCGGGAGTCGGTTACGTACGAGGAAGGATTAGCACCCTCGTAACGCCCAAAATTGGTACCTAGTTGATTAGTTAATGTCTTAATGCCGAGAATTGAAAATTTGAAGAATTAAAAAAATACGATCCTTGTATTAAAATACGAAAAATATTTAAAAAGAAAGATGGCATACTTCACATTGATCGAGAAAGAGAATCGCATCCCGTAAGTTAGGACACAATGTCTTGAATTCTCGATGCGCGAATGAATGCCAAAATTTATTTTGAAAGAGTTTGATTATTTCGGGTTTTAATAAAAAAGATTACGTCCCGTAAGTTAGGACACATTTTTTTGTTAATTCCCGATAAGATTTAAAACTTTGATTGAAATGATTCGTGTATTTGAAATTTGTCATGAAGATCGAAACCCCGAAAGTTAGGGCACGAACCTCTCGATTTTCAAGATACGGACTTTTGTTTATTTTAAAACTGCCTCAAGTAAATAAAATTAATTTAACGTAAAATGGTGTGAATAAACACAATATTAACACGTATAACAAAATGAGAATACAAGCATAACTAATATAAGCAATAATAAAAAGGAAATAAAGCATATGAAATAAAAAGACAAGTATATGAAATAATAGATAAATATAAAAACACTGAAACATTTCTTAAAAAAAATGAACACACAAATAAATAAATAAATATCGAATAGGATGACAACAACAATCCGAATAACGAGAGATAAAATAATCACATGCATAAAGATTAAAATATGTAAGTGTATATATATATACGAGTATGTATATGACATAGTTTTAAAACAATATAAATGAATAAACAATAAGGTGAATACTAATAATTAATGCAAACATCATAGTAATAGATCCAAATATTGAAAATGCATGAAAATAACAAATATTAAATGCTTGAACAATATTGCAATAATAATAATGGTTAAAATAAATAAGAGAACCAAATAAAAGATGAATAAATAAAACCTATGTAATGTTGACCAAAAATGAAAGTAAATAAATAATTAACATTAAATGAAGTATTAAAACAAAATTATTTTGTTTTCTTTTTAAGTAAAATAAAAGACAAATTTGGGACCGAATTGAAAACGAACTGAAATTTAGGGGTTAGAATCGCAAATAAATAAAGAAGGCGGCTAGGGGACTGAAACGAAACGCGCTCAAAGCGCGAGGGACTTACTAGGAAATTTTCCTGGCCCCGCAGTGCAGCGTTCCAGCGCGGGTCAAAATGAAGCAAATATAAAATATATGGGGCCAAAATAAAAATAAACAGTAGGGACCAGACCGCATTAAGGTGCAAAAGCGGAGGGGCTAAATATGCAATTTGCCCCTCCAAGCAAAAACACGCGGATCTGCTACTGGGTCGGGTCGCATGCGCAGGTCAAACGTGAAACGACACCGTTTTGGCCATTGTTGCCTAAACCCAAAACGGCGCCGTTTTTGACCCAATATAAATAAAAAATCAAAAAAAAAAAATTTCATTTCACAAAAACAGAGAGGGATCCTCTCAGATTCTCTCAACACCTCATCCGGCCTATGGGTTTCCGGCAAAAGGCCGCCGTGGCCTCTCCGCAAGCGGTGGTTGGAACGCGTTTTAGAGTTCGCCCGAAGGCCTAACCTTCGTATCCCAAAAGACTGACGAAGAAGGGTTTTTTTCGCCTTCAATCGGTCTAACTCCAACGACGAAAAGGAGCCTCCGGCGATGGGCTCATGGAGCAAATAGGTGTGGCCTCTTTCCCTTTTCTTTTTGTTTTTATTTAATATACAAAATAAAGAAAAGAAAAAATATAAAAAGGAAATGCGAATCTGATAGAAAAATAACCTTGAATATATTTTTTTCTTTTATTTCTTTCTGCTAATGTGTTTTTTTACCAAAAATCCCCCTTTTACAACATAATTTCGGGCTTATAAAGCCGAAATATCAACGCTCTTTTTCTTTTTTTCACTGTTTCTGCTCTTTCGGTGCTGTTCCTGTTTCTTTTTCATGCTATTTGCAGGTCTGTGGAGTCCATTGGCAGAAGGCTTTGCCATTTTGGTGCAAAAATGGGTGACGGTGTCGTCATCAAGCGTGGTGCGCGTTGAGGGGGCACATGGGTAGCAGAAGGAGCGGCGCCTTAGGGTTTCAGTTCCTGCTGAAACCAGTTAAGGTTTCGGGCTGTTTGGGCTATTTTTTATTTGGGCTTAATTTGGGTTGTGGGTTTAGTTTGGGTATTAGGCCCGGGTCAAAAATTGGTCTGTACAGCTGCCCCTCTTTGCTCATTGTCATGTAACGAGAATAGAGCAAAGACTAAGAAAGACCAATTTGGCCCGGTCTTGCCGAGTCTTGACTTCTTGGTGCCTTTCTTCTTAAAGTTGCCTCATTCTAGTCCACTGCGTCTTATTGCTTTGATCCACTTCAAGGTATCCTTAGAGAGATATAACTTCAATCCACTCTGCTACAACTCCATGGGGATGAGATTTGTGGTTTTAACCTGCTCCACTGCAACTTCAGAGAGATAAGACTTGTCATGGTAAATTTAATCCGACCTACTGCAACTTCAGAGGTATAGGATTTATCATTTTCTTCCACTCCACTACAACTTTGTGGAGATAGGATTGATTTCTTTCGTCAGCTCCACTACTGCTTAGGGAGATAAGACTTGATGCGATCTGCTCTATTGTAACTTCAGAGAGATAAGATCTGTGATTTTAATCCACTCCACTGCAACTTCAGGGAGATAGGATTAGTTTCTTTTGTCTGCTCCACTACTGCTTAGGGAGATAAGACTGATGCGATCTGCTCTACTGTAACTTCAGAGAGATAAGATATGTGGTTTTAATCCGCTCCACTGCAACTTCAGAGAGATAGGATTGGTTTCTTTTGTCTGCTCCACTGCAACTTTAGGGAGATAAGACTAGATGTGATCTGCTCTACTGCAACTTCAGAGAGATAAGATCTGTGGTTTTAATCCACTCCACTGCAACTTCAGGGAGATAGGATTGGTTTTTTTCATCTATTTAACTGCAATGTCAGGGAAACAAGATTCGCCGTCATAGCTTTAATCTGTTTCACTACACCGCCAGAGAAGTAAGATTCACCGTCGTGGCTTCAATCTTTTTAATTGCAATGTCGGGGAAGCAAGATTCATTATTGTAGCTTTAATTTGTTCCACTACATCGCCCAGAAAGTAAGATTCGCCGTTGTGGCTTCAATTTTTTAATTGCAATGTCAGGGAAACAAGATTCGCTGTTGTAGCTTCAATCTATTCCACTACATTGCCAGGAAAGTAAGATTCGCCGTTGCGGCTTCAATCTTTTTAATTGCAATGTCAGGGAAATAAGATTCGCTGTCGTAGCTTTAATCTGTTTCACTACACTGCCAGAGAAGTAAGATTCGCCGTTGCGGCTTCAATCTTTTTAATTGCAAACTATGGTTTATTCGATCTACTTCGCTGTCAGTACAGGAAGCAAAATATGTTATCTTCATTGATCTATTCTCTGGGGAACATGACCTGTAGAATCCATTTCATGGACCTATTTATGCCTAGTGATTATGATCGAAATGAATCAAAATATCCTGGCTAAATGTGTATGCATGAATGCAAAAATGAACATGATCCCTCAATGTTTGAGTTGTTATTGCCCATTTTTCAATAAGGCTTTATTGCCAACACGTCAGAATGCTATCTTGTCCGGTTGGTAATGCGCATTTCTTACTTAACCGGATTGCCCCACTGTAATCTCCAGAGTTCTATCCGCTGTAATCTTCAAGGTTAAGTCCACATAAAATTTGAACTATCTTCCTCCCACTGTAATTTGGGAGTATAAGATCTGAAACTATTTGGTCATTTACACCATTCTCAAGGTGTCATACCAAATGCCTATGCACAATTGTAGAACTTTCTCTTTCAAGAAACCTCTTTTTATTACTCGGTGATCATTGCTCGTTTGTTCATTGAATCTTCGTCACCAACACGACATTTTTTCATTTTGTTCGATCAATGTTTGGACAACAAAATCTGAAAGGATAGTCTTAATTTAGACTTTTCCTTCTTAGACATTTCAACTTTTAAACTTGGTATGTTCTAAACAATAGTCCTGTTTTAGGTTCCTGCATTATTTAGAAACTTCTAGAGTAATTTGCAAAACTCCTTTTGCTCGAATATTATCAGTCCATTAATCATTATTTCAATGAAAAATGCTTGAAAAAGATTATCAAAATGGACAAGATAAATTTTATTGAGAACAAGGCTCAAAATGAATAAATCAATCAAATAGCAAATCTTGCTAAGATACGAACTGAATAAGATGAAAAAGATTATCACAATGGATAAGATGAAATTTTATTGAGAGTAAAGCTCGAAATGAATAAATTAATCAAGATAGCAAATTTTGCTAGAATACAAAAATGATAACAAATTAATCAAGATGATGTACTTGTCAAAATGTGACAATGAATAAAATGAAAGTAGGTACCCCAGGTATCGTAGTATGAGCTTCTCTGCCTCAAACTTCTTGAGGATCCTTTTGAACTTGATATGTGTCTAGAAGTCCTAGAAGACTTTGTTGATGTCCCGAGATGTAGCGTCTCACCTTCTTGCTAATTCAGGGAGAACAAGGTTGCCACATGCCCCACCTTTGATCAAAATTTGAATTGCCCATTCCTGGGTTTTCAATTCAAAACCCCTTTGGTCTCAAGGCGCCCTTTGTGGGTTTTCACCTTGGCCTCTCCTTTTTCTTTTTCTTTTTTTTTTTTGCATTCTTTGATTGAATTCGAACTCGTAGGATCAGGTAAGTCCTTGCTATCCTTTCTAGTCAAAATCACGCTTCTCTAGATAAAGCCTTCCACATAAGGTCTTTTTCAGTTTGACATCTTCTTTCTGCTAAAGCCCTTTTTGTATGGGGAGGATTTTCTTCGATGTTAGATCCCCTTCATGGAACTCTCTAGGGCGAACCTTCTTTGATGAGCTCGCGTCTTTTGTTTTTGGTGCCTTTGACCAAGACGGATAACTTTGAACATTTCTTTTCAATCAAGATCTGATCCGACACTGGGAGAGAAAAAAAAATCTTGACCTCAATAAGAAAAACTAAGATAAGGCAAGGTGTTGCCCCGGTAATAGTTTTTTCCTTCCTTTTTTGTTTTATCTTTGCTCCCACTGCGCCGTGTTTTTTGGGACGAAATGTGTTAACCTTGAACTGACTGCAAACTTTGAAATCGTGCCGTTGTTCAATTTTAGTGCATTGTCAGGTATGCTCATTTTCGACATTTTATACTGACATATGATTTCTTTTTCAGGAATTGCTGACCGTTGACTTTGTGACATCGGTATATAAAGCAGCTTTTACCCACTTAGTGAGATAATCGACGATCATAAAGATGAATTGATGATCGCCAAAAACCTTAGGCGAGATTGGCTCAATGACATCCATGCCCCACATAGAGGAAGGCCATAACTTCCATAGATTCCTTGTAAGGTAGGATCTTGTTCTACCATCCTGAACAAATCAGGAGATAAGCTATAGTCTCAGTTATCTCCAAAGTCCTGAGGTTCCTCTGGACACATATCCTGCTCAAAAAGAGGTTCTGAGTCAATATCAGTGTCGGTCATATCATTGATATCTGGAGACCTGTTATATGACGAAAGTAGATCCAAAGAATAAAACAATCTACAAATATTTATCTGTATAGTATGGTTATGAATGAAATGTAAACAATGAAAGAATATTTGCTCGAAGTGAGAAACAAAGATGCATTTTTATTGAAATAAAAATATTGAACATAAGCCTATCTCACAAAAGGATTCTTATTGCCCCTAGGCTTAGAGCAATAAGCGGGTTTTGGACATTACTCTGAATTAGCTCTAAAAAATACAGGGATCTCTTCCGCAGTCCCACTATTCAAAACACTTCCAAGTGTGGTCTCCTCACCAACCCCCTTTTTAGATACGATGTTAATACTTCCATAGTCAGCAGTTATGGCCCTCGGTTGGCCCACAGTGACCGATTTGGGATACCCTTTATTATACATGCTCAGGTTGCTTACTTCATTTTCTTTGTTCTTTGGGGTTGATCCTTTGACGCTTTCTTCTGTATCTATTTTCCCACTTCTTATGGCATTCTCAATCATCTCACCAAACATTACCATATGTGAGAAGCTCATGGTAGCGCTTCCCAACATGTGGTTAATGAATGGGGCTTTCAGAGTGTTGATGAAAAGCACCGTGGTTTCTTTTTCTAGGAGAGGTGGTTGGACTTGTGTCGCTACCTCTCTCCATATTTGGGCATATTGCCTGAAGCTCTCACTTTGCTTCTTTTCCATGTTCTGCAGTGTAATTCTGTCAGGTGCCATGTCTGTCATGTGGCCATATTGCTTCATGAAAGCCTGTGCCAAGTCTTTCCATGAGTGGATACTGGCACGGCTCAACTGGTTGTACCATTTGGCAGCCGACTCGATTAGACTATCTTGGAAGCAATGAATTAACAGTTGATCGTTATCAATGTATCCTGTCATTCTTCGACAGAACATAGTGATGTGAGCTTCAGGACAACTAATCCCATTATATTTTTCAAATTCTGGAGCCCTGAATTTTAGCGGGAGTACTAGATCTGGAATCAAACTTAGATCCTTGGCGTCAACCCCACAATGTTAATCAGAGATTTCCATTGCTTTGAGTTTTTCCTCCAACCACTTGTACCGATCTTCGAGCTGTTTTGGCCGCTCTACTCTTGCTTTTTCTATTTCTGCCATTTCATCTAGATCGGGAACTATATGATTGGCTCGATCATTCCTTGGATTAGAACCTGAGCCTGTTGGGTAGTTTATTGGCATCGAGGTACTGGCCTGATATCGTTAGGGTCTGTTAGTAGCATGTGCCCCTTGTAGATGCGCGTCTGGTTGGGCTTGGATGCTTATTGGAGTAAAACCTGGGGGATAGGTAGGGTCTTCATATTCATCCCCAGAATTGGCTACAAGGTTTTTCTTTTTATCTCTAGCCAATAGCTATGCTAACTGGCTCGTCAAGCTCCTTCGGGATTCTTGCATGTCATGTTGGATCTTTTCTAGTTGTTCTTGCATCTGGGCTTGCATCTGTTCTTGCAATTACTCTAATCCCTCTAGTCTCTGATCCATTACTTTTGTCTTGAGCCGGGTACCGTAGCAATGTTCGATTGGTTGACTATTGTTGGTTTCCAGGTTAACTGAAATAATTTTACCTAATTAGGGTCCTTTTGTGAAAATCTAATGCATATGATGCACTGTAATGCAAATGCATGAAATGAATACAAAAAGAAAGAGAGGTATTGATTCTGAATTCACTTCTATTAGAACAACTTTTCTAGAAGAAAATTTTTTACATAAAACAGATTACATATGAGGCTTTGCGCTCATATTCCAGGTGAATACATTAATATCCTTCTTCATACGGATGCTAGGACCAAATCTTACGAATTTCCCAATATCTATCTCTAATATCTCCTTCTTGTTTGATCCGAGCCACGACCCATTGCTCCTCTGCGATACTCTTTAGTTTCGTGACTGCTTTTGAATGATCTTTGTCGGTTTAAATCCTCAAGTGGCGAAGCATAGTCGTATATTCCTCCATGGACTTCTAGCCTTCTCTCGTTGTGTTTAGTTAGTCCATAGTCAGGCAATCGTATCATATTCTACTTTATCAAGAAATTCGTTTTCCATGACAAGCTTTTTATTTAGCAATCAAATTTGAATCAACACCTCTTTTCTATGATGAAAATGCAATGCAGTCATAACAAAAAAGAAAACAGGTTAATCCAAAGCAAAAGCAAGCAAGAATAAATAGAACACCTATTCGGGTGACCACTAAGGGTTCAAAGTGGTTCTACCTAGGGTGGGCTCCTAAGGTTTTCTACATTTGGTTTGGTTCTAAAGCAAGGGTACCCGAACCAGCAGATTCCTCGATCATCACCCATTATAGGCTCATACGGACTGAGTTCAGTTCAGGGGAATACATTTCCCTATGGCCATACGGAGATGAAAATCTCACGAAGACATAGGTACGGATGTATTCCGAAAGTGATTCACTATCCCATGCGGAAGTGAAAACATCACGAAGGCGTAGTTTCTCACTCCCACCTAAAAGGGTGTGACCAACGGTCATGCAATGCAATGTGCAGAAAGATACCAACATTTAAACCAATACAGCAATTATAAACCACCACGATGAATATTGTAATAAAGACGAATGAAATGCAATGAAAGGATCGTAAATTTAAACCAAAATTTCAATTTTCGACAAAAAGACAAAAATTAATCAACTCGTGGCTTGACTCTCTTATTTTACTATCCCCAGCGGAGTCGCCAAGCTGTTGACACTATTTTTTTGACGAAAACGGGGTCGACTTGGGTTTTGATGAAAACGGAAAAAAAAAGAGAGTCGCCACCAATCCTTTTTTTAATGAGGTGTGATTGGATCACCTCGAAAAGTGGTTGCTTTTAATAAACGGTTTGATTTTATTAAAACAACGATTATGGTCTACGTAATTCAAAAGAACGGGTTCAGGAGTCGATTACGTACGAGGAAGGATTAGCACCCTCGTAATGCCCAAAATTGGTACCTAGTTGATTAGTTAATGTCTTAATGTCGAGAATTGAAAACTTTGAAGAATTAAAAAAATACGATCCTTGTATTAAAATACGAAAAATATCTAAAAAGAAAGATGACATACTTCACATTGATCGAGAAAGAGAATCGTATCTCGTAAGTTAGGACACAATGTCTTGAATTCTCGATGCGCGAATGAATGCCAAAATTTATTTTGAAAGAGTTTGATTATTTCGGGTTTTAATAAAAAAGATTACGTCCCGTAAGTTAGGACACAATTTTTTGTTAATTCCCGATAAGATTTAAAACTTTGATTGAAATGATTCGTGTATTTGAAATTTGTCATGAAGATCGAAACCCCGTAAGTTAGGGCACGAACCTCTCGATTTTCAAGATACGAACTTTTGTTTATTTTAAAACTGCTTTAAGTAAATAAAATTAATTTAACGTAAAATGGTGTGAATAAACACAATATTAACACGTATAACAAAATGAGAATACAAGCATAACTAATATAAGCAATAATAAAAAGGAAATAAAGCATATGAAATAAAAAGACAAGTATATGAAATAATAGATAAATATAAAAACACTGAAACATTTCTTAAAAAAAATGAACACACAAATAAATAAATAAATATCGAATAGGATGACAACAACAATCCGAATAACGAGAGATAAAATAATCACATGCATAAAGATTAAAATATGTAAGTGTATATATGACATAGTTTTAAAACAATATAAATGAATAAACAATAAGGTGAATACTAATAATTAATGCAAACATCATAGTAATAGATCCAAAATTGAAAATGCATGAAAATAACAAATATTAAATGCTTGAACAATATTGCAATAATAATAATGGTTAAAATAAATAAGAGAACCAAATAAAAGATGAATAAATAAAACCTATGTAATGTTGACCAAAAATGAAAGTAAATAAATAATTAACATTAAATGAAGTATTAAAACAAAATTATTTTGTTTTCTTTTTAAGTAAAATAAAAGACAAATTAGGGACCGAATTGAAAACGAACTGAAATTTAGGGGTTAGAATCGCAAATAAATAAAGAAGGCGGCTAGGGGACTGAAACGAAATGCGCTCAAAGCGCGAGGGACTTACTAGGAAATTTTCCTGGCCCCGCAGTGCAGCGTTCCAGCGCGGGTCAAAATGAAGCAAATGTAAAATCTATGGGGCCAAAATAAAAATAAACAGTAGGGACCAGACCGCATTAAGGTGCAAAAGCGGAGGGGCTAAACATGCAATTTGCCCCTCCAAACAAAAACAAGCTGATCTGCTACTGGGTCGAGTCGCATGCGCGGGTCAGACGTGAAACGACGTCGTTTTGGCCATTGTTGCCTGAACCCAAAACGGCGCCGTTTTTGACCCAATATAAATAGAAAAAATCAGAAAAAAAACATTTCACTTTCATTTTTCACAAAAACAGAGAGGGATCCTCTTAGATTCTCGCAACACCTCATCCGGCCTATGGGTTTCCGGCCAAAGGCCGCCGTGGCCTCTCCGTAAGCGGTGGTTGGAACCACCGAAACATCGGGTTTTCAACCCGTTTTAGAGTTCGCCCGAAGGCCCAACCTTCGTATCCCAATAGACCGACGGAGAAGGGTTTTTTTCGCCTTCAATCGGTCTAACTCCGACGACGGAAAGGAGCCTCAGGCGATGGGCTCACGGAGCAAATAGGTGTGGCCTCTTTCCCTTTTCTTTTTGTTTTTATTTAATATACAAAATAAAGAAAAATAAAAAAATAAAAAGGAAATGCGAATCTGATAGAAAAAATAACCTTGAATCTATTTTTTTTCTTTTATTTCTTTCTGCTAATGTGTTTTTTTTTTTACCAAAAATCCCCCTTTTACAACATAATTTCGGGCTTATAAAGCCGAAATATCAATGCTTTTTTCTATTTTTTTTCACTATTTTTGCTATTTCGGTGCTGCTCCTGTTTCTTTTTCATGCTATTTGCAGGTCTGTGGAGTCCATTGGCAGAAGGCTTTGCCATTTTGGTGCAAAAATGGGTGAAGGCATCGTCATCGAGCGTGGTGCGCGCCGAGGGGGCACATGGGCAGCAGAGGGAGCGGCACCTTAGGGTTTCAGTTCCTGCTGAAACCAGTAAAGGTTTCGGGCTGTTTGGGCTATTTTTTATTTGGGCTTAATTTGGGTTGTGGGTTTAGTTTGGGTACTAGGCCCGGCTCAAAAATTGGTCTGTACAATTATAACTTCGAGTTTAACCCCATTAAGGTCTATAGACCGAATGTTTCAAACGTTTGAATGCCTCTGATACTGAGCATTGTCACACACCAACTTAATAATCCATATATATATATACTACCATCAATTAAATAATGCAGGGAGAAAACGGATAGTGACCTTAATGGTTTGATCCTTGGCAGCAGCCAACATCCAACACCCAATTCCCATTCTGGTTTCAACTGACACAAAGTACTGTATTTTTATGGTCATGTACAGCAAAAGAATTGCATTACTTCTCAAAATAATTAAAATCGTTAGCATTTCTATGAGTTTCACCAAGATATTTACTCACAACGAGCAAAGCTCTCTCCTGTCTTAGCATCCCAAAGTTTCACAATGTTGTCTTTCCACCTAAAGAGAAGCCAAGCATGACATTAGAATGACAACTTGCAAAATGATGATGCAAAGGTTGAGGAGGAAGTGGTTGTAAAGTACTTATAAGGAGAAACAATTTTAAAAGTTTATTATTTTAGCAGATTAAGTCAAATATTATTTCCAATTAGCCTAACTAGACTCCAAACACTTTGAATTCACAATAATAACCAAAAGGCTATGTTTATCAAGCGAAAAATACTTACCCCAGTTTCTTCCTTGACTCCTCGTACAGCTCCTCTAAAATCTCCTTTGATCGCCAAACCAAACAAGAGTGCATTAATTGGAAGACACCGCTTTGATTTTAGTTCACTCAACCACCAAGGGAAGAATGCTCTTTTATAAAATAAAACTGAAAAACAGAAAATTTACCTTGTTAGGAGACAACCACTGGATCCATGGGTACCAAAGAATTCTTCATGGGAGATGACTTCAACGGACAAACTAAGAAGGTGATGATTGATTAGGGTTTGGATGGGAACTAAGAAAAAACTGAAAAAAACATAAGGGAGTTCTCGACGAATGAAGTATATACATTAGACTTTTTACAGACGGATTTAGAATAGGTGTTAATATATTTGACTCTATTCTGACGGTTAATAATTGTTGTCTGTATAACCTCTTTTACTGACGGATTTAGCCCGTCACTATATGTCCCTGTCAGTAAATAGAATTTTTTAATAGTTATAAGTGATCTAAGTTTAAAAAATATTTTTTATTAACTCAAAATATATCCTTTGCTTTTTTTTTTTTTATACATATTACAAATTTGAGGAGTGAAATCACATACCCTTTACTTCTATATATAGTTACAGGTTAAACATTTTCCCAGAAGGTAAATTAAAGAGAAAAGTAAGGAAAAAAAATGAGTTCACTCGTGAATCAGTTGAGTTCGTCGTTCGCCATGTCCGAAGAAGAAGAGGCATTCGGCTATGCTATGTATTTACGATGCAGCGGTATATTTCCTTACGTTTTGGATGCCGCAATCCAACTCGGTGTTTTCGATATATTAGCGAAAGCAGGTCCCCATGCCAAGCTTTCTTCCAACCACATCGCTTCGGAGATTGGCACGAAGAATCCCGATGCCGCTTCCCTTCTCGATCGCATGCTTAAGCTCCTTGCCTGCTATGATTTAGTCACCGGCGCCAGTTATGGAGAAGATGGTGAAAGACTCTATGAGCTTACTTTGGCCGGTAAAATTTTTGTTAATGACGAAAATAGAGGAACTTTGGCATTGGATGCACTTTCTATGAAAAAGATCCAGGTTGATGTCTGGTACGTTGAGTTATGGTCTAATCTGATTTTTCTTTTTCTTTTGTCATAATTATTTGATCAAACTGTGTTTAATATATATGATATATATAGGTCACGCTTGAAAGATCTTGTTCTTGAAGGTGGGAATCTGTTTGAGAAAGTGCATGGCATGCCCTTTTATCAATTTAAGAGCTTAAACCCAGAATATGATAAGAGTTTTGACACTGCAATGATAAATCTTTCGAAGATATCAGTGAAGAAAATACTTGAGAAATACCATGGATTCCAAGGTATTACCACTTTGGTAGATGTTGGGGGTGGATATGGGGTTACCCTCAATATCATCATCTCCAAATATCCTACCATTAAAGTCATTAATTATGACTTGCCTCATGTTGTACAACAAGCCCCATCTTTACCTGGTAATTATATAACCCAACTTTAAACTCTAAATATGTATAATTACAACAATTGTCTAGCAATTAAGTAGGCTTGTAAGTTGATCTTTGATATCGTGCAGGCATTGAGCATGTAGGAGGAGATATGTTCTCAACTGTTCCCAAAGCAGATACCATAATGATGAAGGTAGATATGCATGGTTATACAGGAGTTAGATGGATTCAAAACTTTACGATTGTATCAATTTTAATTTGTTTGTGTGTTTTTGTAGGAAGTGCTTCACAATTGGGATGATGAGCATTGCTTAAAGCTCCTAAAAAACGGCTACGAAGCATTAGAAGAGAAAGGGAAAGTGATAGTAATAAGTCATATGATGGTTGAGGAAGCAGAGGCAAGCAATGGTGCTAAGCTTGTTTGTCAATTGGATCTTTATATGGGTACGCTATTTGGTGCAAAACAAAGGACTGCAAAACAGTTCGAGTCTATGGCCATGAATGCTGGGTTTTCAAGCTTTCAACTTAAGTGCCTTGCTTTCGATGCGATTGCTGTCATGGAATTCTATAAATGATGAATTATTATTATTATTATTATTATTATTATTATTATTATTATTATTATGGTTTAGTTTTGGAATTGGATTGATTTCCATGGTGATCTGATGTGTGTGTTTAGATTAATTAAATAAGTAATTATGGTTTCTTTTATAATGTTATGAACCGAGTGATCGATGACGGGTCATTATCATTTTAATTAAATAACTACTTAAGGTCCTATGCCATGTCTCGTTCTCATCATGCTATTATAACCACTCCTTACACCCCTCCTTGTTATAGAGTGTAGCTGTTAAGTACAACCGTACATAGGTTGTGCTAACGGTCCGCCCAAAAAGTAAGAGAGTTTGGGTAAAAATATATGTTTGAGAAATGGTTTGAGAAAAAAATAAGACCCGTTTAGAAAATGGGCTAGGCCTCAGGTAAGGCTTTTTTAGCCCGAGCACAACCCGACCCGAATATGCAAAAAAAAAACTGCTCTTTTTTTACTGTTTTCTTGCTTTTTACTGTTTTGTTGTACTGTTTTGCTACCATTTCACTATTATATTGATATTTTTTCATTGTTATTTTTTTGGATATTTTATAACTTTTGTTGTAGTGTTACTATTTTAGAGGCATTTGCTTATTAAGTTGTACCTATCTTAGTGTTATGTAAGTATATATATAATTTTAAATTTATTTTCAATTTGTTGGAAAATATTTATTTTAATATTTTTAGTATTTTTGATGTATTATATATTTTTTAAAAATTAAAAAATTAATTTTGGTTGGGCTTGACCCATGGACACCTCTACTTTTAAGGGTTTTTTTTTTATGTAATATATTCTTTATGTTTGTTTTATGATCTATAAAGATTAATTTTTCAAGGTTTGTGGCTGCCCTCTCAACAAAGTCATCTCCAAGTTTGATCTTGAGTTCTCTCCTTAAGAGTGTAATGTGTGTTACTATTACGCCCAACACTTGTTAGTATAGTTTGTTTTTATTTGCATTGATTTGAGAAATTTCTATGTTGTGATAGTTTCATTTATTATTATAAGGTAAAATAAGTTAAAAATATGTTATAAAATCACTTTAAAATTGGATTGAAAATAGTGAAAACTTTTATAAAATAAAGAATAAAGAGAGTAAAGAACAAGAGAAACAGGAGAATAAAAGAAAAGCAATTACTTCATTGGCTTCTAAAAAAATTATATTTATAGACATAAGAAGTATGAATGAAATAAAATTCTACTCCTAATCGACATTAGAGTTCTAAAGCATATCAAATTTCTTATTTTAATGGACATCCACTTTATAATAATAAAATATTCATAACACTCCCAATTGGATGTCCATCAATAGAAAATGTGCCTCATTAAAGCCTTACTAAGATAAAAAAAAACTGTGGGAAAAAAATTCTTAGTGAAGGAAAAATAGTGCACATATATATAATACACCTTAAATGCTACCTCATTAAAAACCTTACCAGAAAAATCCAATGGGACAAAATTTTGATTGAGGGAAAAAGAGTACTACACCGTGTATTTACTCCCCCTCAGGGCATATCACATGTTATCTTATACTTTACATATTTCAATCGTGAATACTAGCTTTTCAAATGATTACTTGAACGAGTTTGATAAATGTTTATATCACTATTCTTTTGGAAGTCATGAGCAAGGAAGAATTTTTGGGAAATATATTTTAATCTCTTCGGGAATTCCAATAATAATCATAACAAACTTTGGTCATGACCCTTCTATAATAACACATGTGTTCAAATTAAATTAATAAATATTTATACAAATGTATTGAGCAATTTCCAAGAATTTCTATATGCTCCTAACATTTTAAATCCTTTAAGGATTTTAAATAAATATCCATTTTTAGTGGCTCATATAAAATCTATAACAACAAACACTAGATGCATATTAAATATTTCATAAACTGCCAAACTAAAAAGATATCTAAAATCTATTGCATCCATCACAAAAGAATATTATATCTTCTCATAATCAATGCTAAGATTCAATGAAAAACTTCATTTTTCTTATTTTGTTTTCACAAAACTACTCATTTGTACCCCCACTAGCTTTATACATTTGGACATTTGGACTACTGGTCTAGAAATTTCACAATTTTAATTCTATTTGAATTGCGTCTTTTTATTTTTGGCCAATCTATTCCATGTTTATATTTTCTAGAAAAATTTATTCAAGATCCTTATATTCTTTCATTGTTTCAACAATGCTATCGCATGGAAAATCATTGTCAACAACGTTTCATTTCGATTCCATATTTTCTTGTAGTTTTCTTGTATTGACATAACTTATCGAGATCTCTTTATTTTCATCATTTTCATCTTGAGGTACTTGAATCTCTTATGGAGTTTAAATAATTAGTTATATCATACGTCTCTTCTGGAGCACCTACCTCCACTATATCACCTGCCAACTGCTTCATCAATCATCTATCTAGTTGAGGGATTCAAACCATTGTAAAAAGTTTAAACTTAGAGCCACAAATGTAATCCATGATGAGGACACTTTCTCAACAAATCCTTAAATATCTCCCATGTATCATAAAGTGTTTCAATATCAAACTGAACGAAAGAAGAGATGTTGTTCATCAACTTAGTTGTTTTTGTCGGTGGAAAATATTTTAACAAAATATTCTCAGTCATTTGAGCCCGAGTCATGATAGAACCTCTTGGCAATAAATTTATCCACCATTTTGTCTTGCTCCTTAAAGAGAATGGGAACAACCATAAGCGTATGACATCATCAGTAATGCCATTAATCTTGAAAGTGTCGTAGATATCTAGAAAGTTAGCCAAATGAATATTCAGATCTTCATCTTGCAAACCATCAAATTGAACATACTATTATACCATCTGAACTGTGTTCAGCTTCAGCTCAAAATTGTTTGCAGCAATGGTGCAATACTCGATTCAGCCCCAATCAGATTGGGCTTAGCATAATCATACATAGTACAGGAGCATGATTTGCAAGAGGTAGTTGATTATTTTGATTATCACCTATCTCCATAGTAATATCTTTTTCCTCTTGATTGTCTACTATATTCTGTTGACATTGCCTTGCTTCTTTAACCTCTTTACGATTTCTGCGAGCAGTCTTTTTAATCTCTCTGTCAAAAAGTAATGGATCCAATGGGTTTTCTCTAGTCATAAACCAAAAGAACATGCCAGAAGCAAACAAACGAAAAATTAAAATATAAAAATCAAATTTAAAAAATATTAAAATAAAAATAAAAAATGGCTATATTAATAGAAATAAAATTTTCCTAATATTTTAGTCCCCAATAACGGTGCCAAAAACTTGATTGCAATCGTAAACTAACTAAAAATATGACTAAGGCAAGTGCACCTATCAATTAATAGTATACCTATGGTGAACAAAAATATTGTTCCCACGAGCACAAAAGTACTTGTAATTACTGTCTTTCTATTATTTAACCAACAAATTGGAGAGATTGATTAAAACTAAAATTAACTAAATTAATTAATTAACGAACATGACAAAAAACGAACCAGGAAAACAAACGATTAATAACCAAGAAGCGAAACAATACCCAAGAAAGAATTTACCTAGATTTCATCTGTCATTATCAATCTGAATTAAACAATTTCTTCACTTAGTATCTTGATCCGTAAAACCCCCTAAATTATGCCAATATCTCTTTCGAGAGTAAGAACAACTGACTCTAGGTTGATTAATTGAAATTTCTTTCTAATTAAAACTCCTATTATCATATTAACTCGATCTATGGATTCCCCTATTAGATTTGAATCTAATCCAATAGATTTATGTCGTCTTATTTCTAGGATTGCATGCAACTCCACTCAATTATGCTAGATCTACTCTTAAATAGGGACTTTTCCTTCTCTAATTTAAGCACATCAAACATGGATTAATAGCCTGAAAATATTAAACCAAGAATTAAATACACATAATTGAGAATAAGATTCAAGTATTTATTGCGTAAAACAGAAATCAAAAGATAGAATCCATCTTAGGGTTCATCTCCCTAGGTATTTAGAAAATTAGTTCATAATCGCAAATAAAAACATCTCAAAGATAGTATAACCACAAGAAATAAAGAAGCTCATAATAAACTTCAAAAGAAATCAAAAGGAGATCTTCAATCTTGATGGAAATATGCTTCAGAGTCGGCTTAAATGGTATTTTTCGAGTTGTTTTCTTGAATATTCTATGACGAATCACTCATATCTTCTTATTTTTGACATATATAGGTCTTAAAATGCCCGAAAAACCTAAAAAATGTTTTTTTCTGCATGTTTGGAGTGCGAATCGCAAAATCGACATAGTCTGGCACATAGCCGTGTGGTAGTTCATATGTCATACACGGTCGTGTGTCCAGCCTGTGTGGAATGGTCCAGCCTATGTGGCTCCTTAAACTTGCTTCGATTTTTCGATTTTCACTCTTTTTGCTCCCAAATGCTCTCCTAAGTATAGAAACATGAATTTAAAGGATTAGGAGCATAAAATTCACCATTTTAAATCAAATAATTATCCAAAAATATATTAAAAACGGGATTAAAACATGTTACTTTTAGCATTTATCATATACAAAATATCATATCCTTATATATACATAAAAGATATGGTTAGCCTACTAATTAGAGGCATTTAATCATTAGTTTTACTAAATTGTTTTATACATATAAACTATAGGATTTGTGATACTTACACAGATCGGCAATCTAGATATGATAATCATTGAAAGCCCAAGAAATAAACTCTTCAATATTAGCAAGAATTGTCTCGATTGCATAATCTAAAAGTTTTGTTCTTAAACAAATCATTGAACACGTAATCTCACAAATGATAAGTTGCGATTTGATAACTCACATGTAATTATCTTCTAGATACATCTACCAAAATAATTTCAGAACATCCACATGCTGAATAAATTGGCCTATATTTCTTTCGAAAATGCAAGAGACCCAAAATCAACTTTTGCTAATAAAGTTGTAATAAATCATCTTTAAGAATAAGGAAAGCTTGATAATTTAAGAATCTTCAAGTTCTTTAATAAATATTCAAGTAAATTCTCATCTTGCCATATCATTATTGATCAGGATGGTGTAACCAATCATGCCAACTAATTAATATATTTGTACCAGTAAAGTTCAGGTTTATTATGCATGAGATTCAACAATATTAATGTCAACTTCTGATTTTCCATTGCATGTGTATTAACCATACTAATTTATGCATAGTATAACTTAGATGAAAAGACGATAGTTTTTCAATACAAAATTCTTACCAAAATGTAATAGATTTAATACATGATAATTAATCTTCTCCTCATCCACAGTCGCAATATAATCTTCGTTGTAACAAATATCCTTTTTTAAAATATAATAATTTATTTGAGACTAACTAGAACATAGTGCATTTATTATTAATTTGTTTCTTCATATAGCAATGTGTAAACTCTTTTAGAGTCTTAAATTAATTTTGTATTATGAAATATTAACATGTTTCATTTCCACATTGACCATAGGGTAACAATATATGGAGCCTTAAATTAATTTTGTACCACAAAAAATTGGTTTATTCTCTACCAAACAAGAAAAATGGATTTTATCCCCGAGGATAGTATGCATTGTTGTATTGTCTAATGGCATATGTTTCCTTCTGATAAGTGCTAAAAGTAACATGTTTTAATCTCGTTCTTAATGCATTTTTGGGTGATTATTCAATTTCAATAGTAAATTTTATGCTCCTAATCCTTTAAATTCATGTTTTGATACTTATGAGAGCATTTGAGAGTAAAATAAATGAAAAATAGTCAAAAATCAAAAAATCAGAGCAAGTTACAGGAGCCACACGGGTTGGACTATCCACACGGCCTAGACACACGGGCTGCCACACGACCTTGTAGCAAGCCGTGTTGATTTAGCAAGTTACACTTTGAACAACGAAAAAACATAAATTTTAGGGTTTTTAGGCATTCTGAGACCTATATATGACAAAAATAAGAAGATAGAGTTAACCGTCATAGAATATTCAAGAAAACAACTCAAAAAAACACTATTGAAGCAAATTCTGAAACAGATTTCCATCAAGGTTGAATATCCCCTTTTGATTGAAGATTATTATGAGTTTCTTTGTTTCTTGTGGTTATACTGTATTTTGGATGTTTTTAATTGCTAACATGAACTAATTTTCTAAATACCTAAGGGAGATAAACCATATGATTGATTTTGTTATTTGGTTTCTATTTTACGCAATAAATACTTAGATTGTTCTCTGTTATGTGAGCTTAATTCTTGGTTTGATATTTTTATACTATTAATCCATATTTGATGTGCTTAAATCAGTGGAGTTGCATGCAATCCTAAACATAGAACATAAATCTATCGGATTAGAGTCAAACCTAATAGGAGAATTCATAAATTGAGTTAATGCGATAATAGAGGTTTTAATTAGAAAGAAATTTCAATTAATCAACCTAGAGTCAGTTGTTGTTATTCTTGAAGAGAGATAGGGATTAAACTGAATAAATCACAAAATTTTAGGCAAAACTATAAAACAGGGGTCACACGACCATGTGAGAGGCTATAGGTTGTATGGTTCACGAACTAGCCTAGGGTTTGCAAGACACATGGCCATGTAGAGGGGCCGTGTGGTCCACACGCCTGTATGGGGGACCATGTGGCCCTATTCATAGACATGGTTTGCACTAATTCGTTTGTAAAAGAACACACACCTTTCACCGGAAGCCAGATCAACTTTCTTCACGCCCGATTATGATTCGATTCACCTAAATCAGGTCTTTCAAGTGACATATACACAAGAATTAATGGTTGATCTCAAGTTTTTGACAAGATTGTCATAAGTTTCGGCAAGATACATAAAAGATTGATTATATCGAATGAAAGATTAGCTTCAGATAAAAATACTATGAAAATTAGGGATTTAATCATCGGGATCGAGATGTACTTACCGATTCTTGGCAAGGATTAAGGATGCTATTTAACAACAATTATGAAACCGATAGAGAAAATGATTTAATAGAGAATTATTTGATTTGGGAAAACGAAATAATTATTAACAATTAGGATGAAAATATGGTGTAAAGAAAAGAAATATAAAATAAAAAGAGAATAAATAGAAAGATGGAGAGCAAATTCTATTAGAATTTGAAAAGAAAAGTAAGGTGGAATTCTAATTCTATTGGAATTTCAGGAAGGGGCAAGTTGTGAATCCTAATTAGGAAAGAATTCGTTCAATTCCTAAGGTTTACAAACCCTAGGGGCATCACTTGCAATTTCCCCAAAGGCTATCGAATTTCAAAAGAAAATGAAAAGGAAGGGTGTGATTCAAACGTAAGAACACAAGGAATGAAGGCTAGCTCTGAAATGTTGGGTTGTTACCCATTTCTTGTCTAGTTTTTAATCCCAATAATATATACTTTGTGTTTGACGAAATCTCAAAATTAAAAGGGAAGGATGGGGCTCAAACTTGGATAAGTAAGGGGGAGAGACTAATGCTTAACCAGTTGGTTGTTGCCCATTTCTTAATTAATTTTGTCGCTGAACCATACTTATGTTTTGAGGTGTTATAGCCGAATTTAAATATAAAAATGAAAGGGGAAGGATGGAATCAAACCTAGGACCTCCAAGAAGGGTTCTAGCATGCTAACCATTAGGCCTAAGCCTATATCTTGTTCAATTTTTACCCCCAACAATATTTGTTTCAGTGTGATTTTTATCCTAGGTTGCTGAAAATTAAAAGGAAAATAAATGGGAGAAAGGAAGCTTGAACCTAGGACCTTTAGGATAAGGGAGTAAAAGTTAACTATCAAGTCTAACATTCTTTCCTTACATAATTTAGTTACTGAACCATGCATATTTAATTACTTTTTTAATGTACAATAACCTCTATTCTTATTCATCAATTCACATTTTTTCCACATATTTTCAAATTAAGTCCTAATTCAATTAAAACATACTATTTTCAAATTAATCTTCGTAATTAGGTTTTATTTTAGATTAATTAATATAATAAAACCTAATTATTTTACATTAATACTTTAATTAATTAATTATGACCCTAATTTCAATATCCATTTCAAACCCTCGATTTATATAAATGCATGAAGATAACCTTATAAATCGAGGTGTGACCACTTTGATTTTTACAAACCCGATTCTTCTAACCCAATTTTTGGGATGTGACAACACGTTCATTCGTGTATCACTGGCCCTAGTTGCATTATACAACCTTGATTTGAAGACTAGCAATCTTTTGGTTTCCAAGTTTGAGAACTGTTTGGGCTTGGTTAACATTCTGCAAAGATCAAGTTTGGCCCATGACAAGGCCTGAAGAAGAAGGTATGGTAAATACAAGTCAAGGTGGAGATTTGTGGGGTGTGCCTCGCATTTATCGTAAAATTTGTATAAAGGCGAAAGGCATGACGCAATGAGATCTCCAATTGATGGAGAGGGCAACGTCGTGACAATGACTTCCTTAATGTTTTCTCTCCTGTTGTGAAGCACACGCCCGTTCGTGTATCACTGGCCCTGGTTGAATTATACTACCTTGATTTGAAGACTAAAAGTCTTTTGGTTTCCAAGTTCGAGAAAAATTTGGGCTTAGTTGACATTCTACAAGGATCGAGTTCGGCCAATGACGTGGCTTGGAGAAGAATTATGGTAAATACAAGTCAAAGTGGAGAATTATGGGCTGTGCCTCACATTTATCGAACAATTTACAAGCACTTAACAAAGATAGAGGCAAAATAGGCACGACATCACAACATGGAGGACACTGACGTCACGACAAGGGACGTCGTGACGACGTGATGAGTTCTTCAATTAACGGAACCTAAATTAAATCATTTTAAGAAAAATCACTTTTTAATGAAAAAAATGTTGACCAAGTAATTTTGAATGAAACAAATACAAGAAATTGCAGAAAACATTTTCAGTGAAATAAATGGAGCCTAAATTCAATCATTTTAAGAAAAAATCACTTTTTAATAAATTAAAGTGGTGCCGCCGAGCTGTCGGCGACATCCATAAAAATAGTATTTTTCATATTTTTTTAGTTTATTTTAACTAACACAAAATTAAAAGAAAAAGAATTGTGCTGTCTGACACACCGCGACACCCATAAGAATTGTGCTGCAGTACCCACAAAAATTCTTTTCTGATTGGGTAATGATGTGGTGTCGCTAGTATGTTAGGTGACACCAATGACAATTATAACAAACGACTCATTTTCATATATAATTTTTCTCAAATCATTTTTGTAATTAATTAATTAATTTTTAGGGTTATTAAAAAAATGCCACCTACCATTCATCACTAAGAAGGAGAGAAAAGAACAAAAGTAGCATCCATTTCATATATGTTCCATGTTTGAGCTTATTCATTTAGTCTTTCTTATTAAAATTACCCAAAGAAAAAAAATACATTTTAATAGACTATATCTTTATAATTTTTAAAGGATTAAATTAAATTTTTATATTTTTAGGGGGCCAAAATGTAATTTTACCTTTACTAATTTAAAATTTTAAAGGACCATATAAAAAAATTTTCATTTTAGGGGGCTCGCAGATATTAGCGAAAGTAGGTCCATATGCCAAGCTTTCTTCCAAACACATCCTATTAGAGATTTGCACGAAGAACCCCGACACACCTTCCCTTCTGCGAAAATGGTGAAAGATTGTATGGGCTTACTTTGGCTGGTAAAGCTTTTATTAATGACGAAAATAATGGATCTTTGGTTGCATTTACTGCAAAGAAGTTCCTGATTGATGTCTGGTGCGTTGAGTTATGTCTAATCTAATTTTTCATATATTTATTTGGGTACACATTCAATAGCATAAAAAATAATGAAGATAGCAGCATATCAGAGTTTCCCTAATCAAGATATGTATAATATTTATGATTTATATACGTTTCATTTCAAAGATTTGGTCCTTGAATGTGGCAATCTTGTTGAGAAATTGCATGGAGTGCCCAATTATCAATATAACGGCTTAAATCCAGAACACGCTAAGAGTTATGACACCACAATGACAAATTTTTTGAATATAATAGTGAAGAAAATATTTGAGAAATATCGTAGATTCCAAGGTATTACCACTTTGGTAGACGTTGGGGCCGGATATGGGGTTACTCTCAACATGATCATCTCCAAATATCCTTCCATTAAAGGCATTAATTATGACTTGCCTCATGTTGTACAACAAGCCCCATCCTTCCATGGTAATTATATAATCTATTTTAGATTTATACAATTTCATGAAGTTGAATTAAGTCTACCTGTAATTTGATCTTTTATGTCATAAAAGCATTGAGCATGTTGGAGGAGATATGTTCTTAAGTGTCCCAAAAGTAGATGCCATAATGATGAAGGTATATATATGCATGGTTATATGGTTGTTAGGTGGATTCAAAACTTTACGATTGCATCAATTTTAATTTGTTTGTGTGTTTTTGTAGGAAGTGCTTCACAATTGGGATGACGAGCATTGCTTAAAACTCCTAAGAAACTTCTATGAAGCCTTGGAAGAGAAAGGGAAAGTGATAGTAATAAGTTACATGATGTCTAAGGAAGCAGAGGCAAGTAATGCAGCTAAGTTTATTTCTCAAATGGATCTCCATATGGCTACAGAATTTGGTGCAAAGCAGTTCAAGCCCATGGCTATGGATGCTGGTTTTCAAGGTTACAACTCAAGTGCCTTGTTTTTAATGGGATTGGTGTCATGGAACTCTATAAATGATTTTTTTAATAATTTTTTATTGTTGTTGAATATACATTATTAATATGACGTGTCTAGTTAGGTTAAATAATTGAGGATTTAGGGTTTATTTTTAGTAATATTATGAACCGAATCCTCGGATCTAGATGATTGTTATCTTTTGAGTTTGTCTTCAATTGTGTCAGTTTATTCATCTGAAGTAAACCTTTAATGACACATTTGATTGCTTGGTCAAGCTGAAAATATACATGTAAAGTTACTTGTCCAAGTTAAACCTTGAAACCAACATAAAATTACTCGTCCGGACTAAACTTGTGTCACACGTATCTTCAAGTTTGCAACAAATGCTGGATCTAGGTAATGATCCATATCAGTGTGCAAATGACCTTCGCTAAGTGCCTCCAAAACTTCCAACACATATATACATATACATTTATTTACAATTTAGTCCAAATCTCACCTTTTGTACCAAATCGCAAACAATCCAAATTTCAATCAAACATACACAAATTCATAATTTAAATGCATAAAAATTTAAAGACAGCTATACCATATGAAATTACTTTGCAAAACAACAAACAATCGTATTCTTTAAGGACTAATCCATAATTTTTTCTTTTCCCCGATTATCCTCGGTTTGGTTTAATTCTCTATCTGTATAATAATTTAGTTCAATTTATCAATTCCAAACATCTTATAACTTCCTATTATATGCATGAATCAATTCAATTTCATTATTCGAGTTCCCCTAAATGTTTTCATTTTATTCAATTTAGTCCCTAAAACTGAAATTGCCATAACATTCAAATTTGAGCTTCAATTTCAAAACCGATCTCAATTACATCCTTTTAGAACCTTCTACTATCAATAATTATAGAAATTTCACAAAAATTTTGAAATCTAAACACATTAGTCCTTATGTTCAAAACTAATAATTTTTACTTTACAATCTAGTCCTTTTTCTCATCTAAGCTTAAAATCTAACAATTTAATACCAATTTATTTGACAATTCATCAATGGAAACTTTTAGAAACTTTAACAGTTTTGCAAATTGGTACTTGGGCTAGCTAAATCAAGCTCCCACGACCTTAAAAAATATAAGAATTACAAGAAAAAAACTAAATTGAAATACCTAATTAATGGTTGAAAGCTTTAAACCTTTGTGATATTTCTCCAATGGTGATTTCAGTGGAAAAAGATGAAGATGAAAAATGTTTTTCTCTATCATTCCACCATTACTTTTTTGTTTCATTACTTATATTTTACTCATATATTAATATAATTATAATTTTAACAAAGTATCCTACCAAATTGTCCGCTATCATTCTAAAATGGCAACCTTGGTTTAATTTCTTTATGAATCCTTAAGCCTTTGGTAAATTTAAAAATCAATAGTCATGAACTTTTACAATTTAGTCCCTATACCATAATTAACTATCAATTCGATAAAATTAAAGGACCAAACTTTAATATATTTTATTCTAACCTTGTAAATATTAAATAATAATATTTACAGACTTGAACATCAAAAATGGAGTTTCAAAACCACTGTTTACGACACCACTGAAAAATAAATGGTTACATTATGGATGTTACAAATCTCTTCATTATGTCTTAAGGTTACCACACACTTATCCTTTGTAAAGTTCACAAGCATTCCCTGATCACAAAGTTGATTGATGATGACCAAGTTAGCTTTTAGACCATCAACGAGTATAACACATTCTTAAGTTTAGGCATCCCATCAATTGCAAGTGTCCATTTGCCACATATTTTCCCTTTTTTCCCATTGCCAAAAGTGATATTGCCCTCATAGCTTTCAAAAAATTACTTAAACACGAGAGGTTACCAGTCATATGGCATGAACAACCATTATCAAAGTACCATATATAATCAATTAAAGCTTTAAGAAACTAGTGTGTAGTAAACAAACATTGTTAATCTTTTATTCTCCACATAAGTTTTTACTTTTTTTTGAATAGTGTCAAAAGTGATGGGCATAGTTTGTGTACTATTTTATTCCATCGAAGATATCTAAGCATCTTGAAGCAACGAGGCTTGATATGGCCTGGAACACGACAATAATGGCAAATGATCTTTCTCCTAATAGATTGAGTTAGTTTGGTCTAGAGTTTAGGCTTCTCTTGAGTTTTCACTTTGGAACACTCTCCATGAAAGTTGTTGTTCGTTGCCTTGACAAACACTCTAGGATTTATGTAACAACTTTGCCTTTGCCTATGAAGCCTAGGCCTCCTCTCTTTTGATCCATTTTCCATATATTATAATAACATTTAATTTCTCAATGTTGCAATTAAACTATTTAAGAGTCTACCTTGCATCTTTTAATTCATCCTCTAGTTTTTCAACCCTTTTTGATTACTTGTCAAGCTCCATTAACTTTGTATCTACTTGACCAACCAACATGGATACCTCCTTCTTCAAAACCTCATTCTTAATGAAAAGCTTTAAATTTATCTCACGTGGAAGATTCCATTTCCCCAACATAAGATTGTAGGCTTTTAGAAATTCTTTGTGTGTTTCTTCTTTATTGCACTCGATCAATTCATAATTATAAACATCTAGTTCATTTACCTTTGATGTGAAGGTCGCAAAATTGTTCACTTGTTCATCATCAAACTCAATTCTAAGCTGGTTTCCTTATCACTCAAAGTCACATACAGAGATTTTCCCTTTTTTTCAAGGTATTAGCACATTCTGCTTGGATATGCCCAAAGTCATGACACTCATGACATTGAATTCCCTGTTTCTTCTCCTTAATAGGTTTATTTAACTTAGATTTATTCTTCAAATTTCCATTCTAGATAGCCTTGGTTGAATCATTATGTTTATTCCTTCCAAACTACTTATTGGCCATCTTGTTGAACTTCTAAGTAAGTAAAGCCAATTATTATTGCATCTATTTAATAACATTGCTTTGTTCAGTAGGCACATTTTCTTTCACTAAAAAGGAAATATTTTTCTCAGATTTCGACTTGCCCTTCTTGGCCTCCTTTAGGTTGATCTCAAAGGTTTGGAGAGATTTAATTAACTCATCAATCCTCGTGGCATTGATATCATTAGCCTCTTTGATGGCTGTTACTTTGATGTTGAACCTCTCTATTAATGACCTAAGAACCTTTCTCACAAGCTTATAGTTGGAGTACTCACTTCCTAAGGTAAAAGCTTGATTAGCCAGATCACAGAGTTTTACAGAAAACTCTCCAATGGTCTCTATTTCCTGCAACCTTAGAGTCTCAAATTTAGTTGTCAACATCTGAAGCTTGGATTAATTCTCTATATTGGTCCTTTCATGAGCTACCTCTAGTATTTTTCACGCTTCCTTGGCTTCAGTATAGTTAGAAATTCTCCTGAACTCTTGTGCATCTACTCCACAGAAAATAGTATGAAGAGCTTTGGAGTTGATATTAGTAGTTTTTTCTTCTTCAGCAGTCCAAGTTGTCTCGACCTTGAGATTTTTTGCTCCTTGAATTTCAATGAAGGGATGAGTCCATCTAGTTAACACAACCCTTCAGGCTTGTTCGTTTGTTGACTTAATGAATGCTTTCATCTTAATTGTAACGCCCCAAATTTGTAATTTCTGGGTTTAATTGTGTTAAGTTAAATGATATGTTCAAGTGGATAGGTGTTTTATTTATGTACTTAAGGTTCTGTGTTCGAATCTCTTTTCTTGATTTATGTTGTTGTTTTTATTCCTATACTTGGTTGTTCGCATGTAGGATATCTTTTAATTTCGTTAGTTTGTTGATAAGAATAAGCTTACTAGTTTAGTGGTAAAGCCTTAGCTTACACATAGGTCCCAAGTATGAATTATGTAGTGCCAGATTGAAATTAATTTTTGTTTCCCTCTTACTGTGCCATGCAAGCCAAAAGAATTTCAGTGAAATTTAAACTCCTAGTAACAAAAAAATTTTAATAAAATTTGATTTGATTGTTATTTAGTGCCCAGATTGAAATTAATTTTGTTTCCCTCTTACTGGGCCATCCAAACCAAAAGAATTTCAGTGAAATTTAAACTCCTAGCAACCTGATAAGATAGTAATAAAACAAATTTAATAAAATTTGATTGATTATTATTTTATCTTGTTTTTTTTAAAAAAAAGGAAAAATATCTCTAAAACTTCTCCCTGATTCTGTCATCCCTCTCTTCCCCACACCTCTGATTTGATTGTTATTTTATATTGTTTTTTTAAGTCCCTCATTATGTCGTCCCTCTCTTCCCCACTCTTCCACTTTCAATTTTGTTCTATTTTGGTTTCTGTAAACTTTCTCTGCTACCCTTTTCTCTGTTTTTCCTTTTTCTCTTTTGTTTCATTTTTCATATTTCCATAACACCATTATCCCTCTCTTGTCGTCTCTCATTCTGTTTTCTTCCTTTTTTTATGATTTTCAACTTTTAGCCCTATCAATCTTCTGCTCTTCTTCGGGTAAGTGTTAGTTGTTCACCTTTTAAGGTTGTGGTGTTATTATTCTTTTTCGTGTGGAGGTAAGTGGACGCGTTGGTTGTTTGGATTGGGGTCGATTTTGGTTAATTTTTTGATTTTGTTAGGTGACGATCGTGGAACGGATAATTCTTCGGCGAGTTAGGCGCGTGTAGAAATCGCTCTTGTTCCCGGGTAAGTGTTCTGAATATTCTGATTTTGAGGGCTGGTTTGTGAGATTTTTGTTAAGGGTCGAATGCCCAAGTTTCTTTGGTTGAATACTCTAAGTGAGTATGAGTCAATATTTGTTGGTGTTAGTTTGCTAATCGGGGTTAAATGCAGATGTCGTCTTCAGGAACGTGGATTACTATTATTGTGCTGACATCCTAGAGACAGTAAGGTGTGTGTTCTATCTCGGAAGTGTTGAATATTGGCAATATCCCACATTGGGAAAAGATAGAAAGGGAGGGGGTTGGTTTGTATATATAGAACCCCTCCCCCTTAGGTTTAATCATCCCAAATCTCATTTTGTAAATCCAAGTAGCTAATTGTAACTTGGTGTTGATCTTCTCTTTTGTAATATTTCTAGTGGAAATATTAATTTGGTAGTGTCCGAGGACGTAAGCTAAATTAGCCGAACCTCGTTAAAATTCTGGTGTTTTTATTCTCATTTCTTTGCTAAATGAATAGCACTCTGACTGTCAGAATATACCTTAAGTTGTTTCTGACCAACTTCCAAGTCTTTAAGCAATCCGTGAAGCCAAATTGCTTCCTTCACAGCCTCTGTAATTGCCATATACTCTGCCTCTGTTGTAGACAAAGCCACCGTGGACTGTAAGGTAGATTTCCAAATAACTGGCGCTTTTGCTAAAGTAAACAATAACCAGTTGTAGACCGTCGCTTATCCAAATCACCTGCATAATTAGAATCACAATATCCAACTATGCATTGACCAATTGATTCATCCCGCTCGAATGCCAATCCGACATCTATGGTATTTTGGAGATACCGCAGAATCCATTTCACAGCTTGCCAATGACCCCTGCCTGGATCATGCATGTACCTGCTAACAATACTAACAGCCTGTGAAATATCTGGTCTCGTACATACCATTGCATACATCAAGCTTCCAACTGCATTTGCATATGGGACTTTTGCCAAATTTGAAGACACTATTGAAGTTTGTGTTATGAGAAGATGTTCGAAGATGTGGAATATCGCCAAGGTGGAGATTTGTTGAATATTGGCAATATCCCACATTGGAAAAGATAGAAAGGGGAAGGGGTTCTATATATAACAAACCAAACCCCTCCCTTCTATCTTTTCCAATGTGGGATATTGCCAATATTCAACAAATCTCCACCTTGGCGATATTCCACATCTTCGAACATCTTCTCATAACACAAACTTCAATAGTGTCTTCAAATTTGCGCCAACGACGCCATATCAAATGTGTCAGACATTGATCAAGTCTAAACAATGTTCAAACTTGGCCCTTGTAACCACCTTAGTCAGCATATCTGCAGGATTCTCCGTAGTGTGAATCTTTTGGAGAAGTATCTCCTCTTCTTCGAGAATTTCCCGCATAAAGTGATAGCGAACGTCTATGTGCTTCGTTCGTGCATGAAAGACTTGATTCTTTGCTAAATGAATAGCACTCTGACTGTCAGAATATACCTTAAGTTGTTTCTGACCAACTTCAAGTCTTTAAGCAATCCGTGAAGCCAAATTGCTTCCTTCACAGCCTCTGTAATTGCCATATACTCTGCCTCTGTTGTAGACAAAGCCACCGTGGACTATAAGGTAGATTTCCAACTAACTGGCGCTTTTGCTAAAGTAAACAAATAGCCAATTGTAGACCGTCGCTTATCCAAATCACCTGCATAATTAGAATCACAATATCCAACTATGCATTGACCAAGTGATTCATCCCGCTCGAATGCCAATCCGACATCTATGGTATTTTGGAGATACCGCAGAATCCATTTCACAGCTTGCCAATGACCCCTGCCTGGATCATGCATGTACCTGCTAACAATACTAACAGCCTGTGAAATATCTGGTCTCGTACATACCATTGCATACATCAAGCTTCCAACTGCATTTGCATATGGGACTTTTGCCAAATTTGAAGACACTATTGAAGTTTGTGTTATGAGAAGATGTTCGAAGATGTGGAATATCGCCAAGGTGGAGATTTGTTGAATATTGGCAATATCCCACATTGGGAAAAGATAGAAAGGGAGGGGGTTGGTTTGTTATATATAGAACCCCTCCCCCTTAGGTTTAATCATCCCAAATCTCATTTTGTAAATCCAAGTAGCTAATTGTAACTTGGTGTTGATCTTCTCTTTTGTAATATTTCTAGTGGAAATATTAATTTGGTAGTGTCCGAGGACGTAAGCTAAATTGGCCGAACCTCGTTAAAATCTGGTGTTTTATTTCTCATTTCTTTGCTAAATGAAAAGCACTCTGACTGCCAGAATATACCTTAAGTTGTTTCTGACCAACTTCCAAGTCTTTAAGCAATCCGTGAAGCCAAATTGCTTCCTTCACAGCCTCTGTAATTGCCATATACTCTGCCTCTGTTGTAGACAAAGCCACCGTGGACTGTAAGGTAGATTTCCAACTAACTGGCGCTTTTGCTAAAGTAACAAATAGCCAATTGTAGACCGTCGCTTATCCAAATCACCTGCATAATTAGAATCACAATATCCAACTATGCATTGACCAAGTGATTCATCCCGCTCGAATGCCAATCCGACATCTATGGTATTTTGGAGATACCGCAGAATCCATTTCACAGCTTGCCAATGACCCCTGCCTAGATCATGCATGTACCTGCTAACAATACTAACAGCCTGTGAAATATCTGGTCTCGTACATGCCATTGCATACATCAAGCTTCCAACTGCATTTGCATATGGGACTTTTGCCAAAGTTGAAGACACTATTGAAGTTTGTGTTATGAGAAGATGTTCGAAGATGTGGAATATCGCCAAGGTGGAGATTGTTGAATATTGGCAATATCCCACATTGGGAAAAGATAGAAAAGGGGGAGGGGTTCTATATATAACAAACCAAACCCCCTCCTTTCTATCTTTTCCCAATGTGGGATATTGCCAATATTCAACAAATCTTCACCTTGGCGATATTCCACATCTTCGAACATCTTCTCATAACACAAACTTCAATAGTGTCTTCAAATTTGCGCCAACGACGCCATATCAAATGTGTCAGACATTGATCAAGTCTAAACAATGTTCAAACTTGGCCCTTGTAACCACCTTAGTCAGCATATCTGCAGGATTCTCCGTAGTGTGAATCTTTTGGAGAAGTATCTCCTCTTCTTCGAGAATTTCCCGCACAAAGTGATAGCGAACGTATATGCTTCGTTCGTGCATGAAAGACTTGATTCTTTGCTAAATGAATAGCACTCTGACTGTCAGAATATACCTTAAGTTGTTTCTGACCAACTTCCAAGTCTTTAAGCAATCCGTGAAGCCAAATTGCTTCCTTCACAGCCTCTGTAATTGCCATATACTCTGCCTCTGTTGTAGACAAAGCCACCGTGGACTGTAAGGTAGATTTCCAACTAACTGGCGCTTTGCTAAAGTAAACAAATAGCCAATTGTAGACCGTCGCTTATCCAAATCACCTGCATAATTAGAATCACAATATCCAACTATGCATTGACCAAGTGATTCATCCCGCTCGAATGCCAATCCGACATCTATGGTATTTGGAGATACCGCAGAATCCATTTCATAGCTTGCCATGACCCCTGCCTGGATCATGCATGTACCTGCTAACAATACTAACAGCCTGTGAAATATCTGGTCTCGTACATACCATTGCATACATCAAGCTTCCAACTGCATTTGCATATGGGACTTTTGCCAAATTTGAAGACACTATTGAAGTTTGTGTTATGAGAAGATGTTCGAAGATGTGGAATATCGCCAAGGTGGAGATTTGTTGAATATTGGCAATATCCCACATTGGGAAAAGATAGAAAGGAAGGGGTTTGGTTTGTTATATATAGAACCCCTCCCCTTAGGTTTAATCATCCCAAATCTCATTTTGTAAATCCAAGTAGCTAATTGTAACTTGGTGTTGATCTTCTCTTTTGTAATATTTCTAGTGGAAATATTAATTTGGTAGTGTCCGAGGATGTAAGCTAAATTGGCCGAACCTCGTTAAAAATTCTGGTGTTTTATTTCTCATTTGTTTGCTTATATTTAATAGCTTTATGTTGGTTATGTTTATTTAGTATATATTGCTATAAATAACTAAGTGAGTTCTGTCTAGTTGTTGGGTTTTAAGTGGGACCATTTGTGACCCCTCCAATTTAACTGGGAATTTTCTTAGTATAATTGTTGGCATAATAATTATCCAAATATTTCTGATAATATTGTTATTAATATTATCGTCGCTTCCGCAACAGTAAGTTCTGAAAAGAACACGAATATTTAGAAAATTGCATGAAAAATCAAAGGAGGCAGACCATGTCACACGGCCGTGTGAGACACATGGGCATGTGAGTCATACAGTCCAGGCATTTAGGGTGTGTGAACCACACGATTTAGCTTGGTAGGCCATGGGGCCATTTTGATCAGTATGTGGGCCTTGCTCGGGCTGAATTTTTAATTTTGAAATTTGGTTTGTTAATAATCTGTAAAACACGCAAGGCCATGTAATCTGTAAATCTGTGCTTATGTTTATCTGTATAAGTATTATTATGATCAGTAAAACTCTAAGTAAGCCAAAGTCTTGTGCTTAAGTTTTGTTATATGTTATGTATGTATATATGTGGCATGAAAATAGTAAGTAAGATTTTACATATGCATCGGGGTGGGGTATGATTATGTGATGGAGGAAGTCTGATTTTAGCAATTTATCTACTCTATAATCTGGCGGTATTCCCGAAATATATTTTGGTAACACTGCTGTATATTATTTAAGTGGCATACGACCACATTACGGTGTGACGGATGGATGGGTTCTTGTAGCCTTATTTGGTGTGACTGGTTGAACGGAGTTAGTGTGTAGCGGATGGGGTAAGACTTTCTGTATGACCTTGATATGCTAAGCATGTTATAATTTCTGATCTATTTGTTTTGTTATGTACATAGCATGGTTTTGATATATGATTCTGTTTTGTTGGCGAAGGCACACACTGAGCTTTATAGCTCATCTTTTTTTCTTAATATTTCAAGTAACCTACGGACTAAGGATTGGGCAACGTACGGGAGCTCGGATTGGTTCTCTCTGGCGAAATTACCTTAGTAATTCTTATTTAAATTCATGGACTTTTAGGCTGATGGATTGTTTTGGGGTTAATCATGTTTTGGGATTTGTTGAGTATTTAGTTAACTATTTTAAAATTCAGCATGATTTTGATATTTAAAATTAAGCGTGTGATTTTCAAAGTTAAACAAGCCTAAGAATTTTCTCGCTACAAAATTTTAATCGGGAACACACATTTTTACAAATCAAGTAAATAAAGTCAGAGAGAATGATATTTAAAAAAAAAATGGGTATTGTAAGTTAATGTTTTAAAACCCTCACACACACTTTACATTTGTCAGTTTTTCCAACCAAAAGAATATATCAAGTTTCTATAAAATTAAGTTATGTTTTGAAACAAACAGTCAAAGTTTTGAAATATTAATGTAACCTCAAGATCTGGCCATAACGTCTAGCCTTGTTTGGGTTAAGATGACTTTCATTATATATTTTCAATCATATATTTTTCCTCAATTTTCTCCATCAAGCATAGGGTGTGAGGCTGAAAATCATTCCAATTCAAGCAAGTATATCAACAAAGATAATCACTATTTATGTTAAGTAGGAGGCTTCCATACCAATTGTAGAGACGAGGGAGTACTTGTTTGCAAAAAAGAAACTGTGGGGCCTTACTCAAAGCAATGATCCACTATCTTTCTCATAGTACAACCAATTATTTAAGTCCTAACATTGGTCTAACTCTCACCAATTTAGTGACCTCACCATTATACAAAGACTAGATCACTTCACCCACTAAGGTTCCCACTCAAAAGCTTAGTTTTGCGACTCAAAAACTCTCTTGGTTGCTTACAAAAACAATGCACACATACACGTTCCTAACTTGAACAAATTTGTGCTCTCTCAAAGTCTTTTTCTCTTTCATTTACACTCTTAACCTAGACAAAACTTAATTTCATATGCTACTTAAGTTTTGTTTACATACGAGTTATAATCTAATCACTTTTCTATAAAAGTGAAGCTAAAAGTCAGCATAAGGTAACACTTCCATGAGAATCTTGGTGCAATCCAAAGGCTTCAACTGTAGAAAGTGACTTTACTTGTTTCGTAAGTAGTAACCAATCTTCAACTCTTCAATTTCAAACTCAATTTGTCTTCTTGTTTTGGGCTTTACTCGTCCAAATATCTTCAAAATAAATAGCCCAATGCTTTTGTTTTAAATTTTCTAACTCTTCAAATAGGTAAGTATGACAATGAAACAACGCTTGGAGTTGTAGTCACTATTTCAACCACTGAAACAACCATAGAATGAACATTGGCTTCAATGTGTCAACAATTATAAAATATCTTACTTCTTTTTCTAAGAAATTTTGTTAATTTATAAAGTATTATGTTATTGGTTTTACAAAATAATTTGATTATAACATATTCTTACGCTTTGATCTAAGAAATTTTGTTAATTCGTAAGGTATTTTTGTATTGGTTTTACAAAACAAAATTTGATTCTAAAAAGTTTTGTTACACTAATCCTAAGAAATTTTATTATTTTGTATGAATTTGGGGTTTTAAGAAAATATCTTACGCTTTGTTCTAAGAAATTTTGTTATTTTTGAAATGTATTTTATATTTACTAAACAAAATTTGGGTATAAGAAAATATATTACTTTTTGTTCTAAGAAGTTTTGTTATTTTATGAAAAAAAAATTGATTACAACAAAATACATTAGGTTTTGTTCTAAAAGATATTGTTTTTTTTTGTAAGGTATTTTGTTAGTATCTTTACTAAATAAAATTTATTATAATAAAAAATCTAACCATTTTGCTAAGAAATTTTGTTATTTCATAAGGTATTTTGCTATGAGTTTTTTAAAAGAAAAATTAACACCGCAATGACAAATCTTTCGAAGATAATAGTGAAGAAAATACTTGAGAAATACCATGGATTCCAAGGTATTACCACTTGGCAGACGTGGGGGCGGATACGGGGGTTACTCTCAACATCATCATCTCCAAATACCCTTCCATTAAAGGCATTAATTATGACTTGCCTCATGTTGTACAACAATCCCCATCTTTCCATGGTAATTATATATCAATTTTAAATTTATATAATTTCATGAAGTCGAATAAAATCTGCCTGTAATTTGATCTTTGATATTATGTTGGAGGAGATACGTTCTCAAGTGTCCCAAAAGCAGATACCATAATGATGAAGGTAGATATGCATGGTTATATAGGAGTTAGATGGATTCAAAACTGTACGATTGTATCTATTTTAATTTGTTTGTGTGTTTTGTAGGAAGTGCTTCACAATTGGGATGACGAGCATTGCTTAAAACTCCTAAGAAACTGCTACGAAGCACTGGAAGAGAAAGGGAAAGTGGTAGTAATAAGTTACATGATGTCTGAGGAAGCAAAGGGCAATGCAGCTAAGTTTATTTCTCAAATGGATCTCTATATTGCTACGGGATTTGGTGCAAAGCAGTTCGAGGCCATGGCCATGGATCTGACTTTTCAAGCTTTCAACTCAAGTGCCTTGTTTTCCATGTGGTTGTTGTCATGGAACTCTATAAATGATGGTTTAGTAATTCGTTTGTTGGGGAATGAATGAAAAAAAATGGATATTATCCATTTCTAATAATTTGATGCCATGTCAACATTTTCATTCTAAATTTTAGTATTTTATTTGGATTTGATTTTTTTTTAGAATGTAAATACTATGCGATATTAAACTATTTGAAAATTGATACAAATAGTGTGACATCCCTATTTTAAACTAATTTTTTGTTGTTGTGTTTGGAATTGGATTGATATGACGTGTATGGTTAGGTTAAATAATTGAGGATTTACGGTTTGTTTTTAATAATGTTATGAACTGAATCCTCGAATGTTGATGATTGTATCTCTTGAGTTCTTCAATTGTCTTGATTTGAGAAGTATTTCAATTTCTTTTTATAGCTTCACTTTGTTGAATTTTTTTAAAAAAATTAAGTAATTAAATAAGATAAATTATATCATTAGTCATCTAATTATTAGTGTGTTTTTGTTTTGGTCATCAAATTACAAAAAAAAAATTCAATTTTGTCATTAATGTTTTTGATCGGTTCTGTTTTGATCTCTTTCTATTAAATCGTTAAAAAAAAAAAATTATGACATGTCTTTTCTTAATTGGTATTGTTAAGTATGAATCCTATTTCAATCAAATTTGAGAAATAATATTCTAGATAAACTTTTTTTATTTGTTTCAATCAAACCCTATTTAGTCTAGATTATTTTATTATTATTTGACCTATGAATTTAGCCTATAAATAGGCTCTTTTACAACCTTAGAATATACACCCATTAGAGATTAGAACTCATAACACATTTAGAGAATTTTGTGTTTGCGTTTTGAGGGTTCTTTGTTTTGGGTTTTCAGGGTTTAGTTTTTTTTATCTCCATCTTTTGTACTCTTCGTTATTTTGCCATTATAGTAAAATTATCTTTGCTCGTGGCTTTTTATCCTCTTTGGAGGGGGTTTTTTCACATTAATTTGTGTGTTCAATTTCTTAATTTCTTCCGCTATTTTTACTTATTCATTGTTTAATTGAGTCGATCCCAATAAGTGCTATCAGAGCTAGTCATAGATCAGCCCGTTCAGAGATGGCAGCAACAAGGTTTGAAATTGAGAAGTTCAATGGTGTCACAAATTTCAATCTGTGGCAAGTTCGGATGATGGCAATTCTAGTTTAAATTGGCTTGAAAAAGTTTGTTACCGGGAAAAAGCCTGAGAATCTAATCAAACAGAATGGGAAGAGCTTGATGAAAAGGCCATGTCTGTAATCTAGTTGTGCATCGCAAATACGGTATTGCAGGAGGTATTGATGGAGAATACCTCATCCGCTTTGTGGAAAAGGTTAGAAACTCTTTATGCGACTAAGTCTTTGGGTAACCGTTTAGTGTTGAAACAACATCTATTTACATTTTGCATGAACGAAGGTAAGCTTCTTAGAGATCACATCAGTCAATTCATAACTCTTTTAAATGATTTAAAAAACATTGAGGTTCAGATTGACGATGAAGATCAGGCTATGCTATTATTGTGCTTTTTACCCTATTTTTATGGCAGAGATAAACTCTCGCTCGAAGATGTGAAGGGTCATTTGTTGAGTAGAGACAAACTCGACAATGAGTTTGATTTGGATAACAAGGCAGATAGGCAAGCTTCCGTTTTGGTAGCATCAAAGAAGCGAGACAAAAGGTGTCGATATTGTAAAAAGTTGGGTCATATGACTCATATTTCAGTCAAATTTGAGAAATAATCTTCTAGTTAAACTCTGTTTATTTGTTTCACTCAAACTCTGATTAGTCTAGATTATTTTATTACTTGACCTATGCATTTAGCCTATAATAGACTCTTTTTACAACCTTAGAATATACACCCATTAGAGACTAGAACTCATAACACATTTAGAGAATTTTGTGTTTTTTGAGGGTTCTTTGTTTTCGAGTTTTCGGGGTCAATTTTTATTTCCATCTTTTGTACTCTTCGTTCTTTTGCCATTATAGTAAATTATCTTTGCCCGTGGTTTTTTATCCTCTTTGAAGGGGTTTTTCCACGTTAAATTTGTGTGTTCAATTTCTCAATTTTTTCTGCTATTTTTACTTGTTCGTTGCTAATCGAATCGATCCCCAATAGGTATAATAACATATTTAGTCCTCAAATACTTAAACATTTTATTATTTTTATCTTAATTATAAGTAATTCAACAAAATTAATTTTATATTTATAAATTTTATCAAATTCATCCTCACAACTCATCATAAATTTTAATATGAAATTTATTTAATTAGAAAGAAGACTTTTTCCACTAAACTAAAACTTCTTACTTGTTAGTTACAATGTAACGACCCAAAATTCAATGAAGTCAGAAAACGGTGGTTTCAGAATACTATTTTCGATGATAGGATCAGTGAATATTATTTATTAATATTGCGAGGATATTACAGTATTATATTGAATTTGGGTCTAATAATTTTTAATTATTGGAAAGTTGATAAGGTAAAAGTGTATCAGTTCTAAAGTCGATGGTTTTGGAAATTGAGGTATTGGGACCTCGTTTCCCTAAACGGACTTGTAAATATTTAATAAAAATATTTGCAGAGTTAGTTTGAAGTGAATTAATTTTGGTTATGTAATTTTGACGAATGAGTGTTTAACTAGACTACATGGGCTAAATCGCATAATTGAATAAAGTAGGATTTATAAATAGAATTAAATAAATAGGACTTACGTAATAAATAGACCATAAGATATGTGATCTTATTAGTGGTCGGTTATGACTTTATTATATATGTATTTGAATATATATTATAAAGTTTAATTATTATCATGTTAAAACTATTTATAATGTAAATCAAAGTTAAAGGATTTATAAAGCAATTATACCTATGTATTTATGTAGTGGACGGTGGTGAGGGCTTACAATGTTTTAAATGTTAGAAATTTATTATTAAAAATAGTTATAATATAAAAACATTATTAGTAATAAAACATAGTGAGTTGGGTGGGGAAATGAAGAGAGGAAAATATTTTTTTTTCTTATATTCATTGCAAATCGAAATAAAGGGGGAGAAGAGAAAGAACTTTCGGCATGGGGCTGAAATTTTTATAAGCTTCAATTGATCAAGAACAAACTGATAACCAAAGAAAAAAGAAGGTAGCGGAATAGTCC